>CM060945.1:617572740-620072740 GCA_030765085.1 Allium cepa
TGTATATAAGTGTGATTTGATATACTATTGATTGGAAATTATTCAATTTTGAAATGAAATCTTATATATAATGGACTTTATATACGTACGATATTTGAAATGGATTTGAAAGGTACCATATGATATATATTTTCGAAGTAATGATACGGAAAGTGCCTTCTGCTTGATATCCGATTTGTGACCACATCTTGGATTCATCCTGTCGATATTATTCTCTCTGATATTGGTTTTTAGGACGTGCTACTCGAGTGTCCTACCGTGGCGTAACCCATGGTCATTTTTTTTGGGTAGCGTAATCCGCAAGGCAGAGATTGCTTAAAGGATATGGATGTTACCTAGAGGATCCAGGTGTAGCCATTTTTATGTATCCTGCGGTCTACCGGTTTTGTTGTCGTGGCGTAATCCGCAAGGCAGAGATTGCTTAAAGGATATGGATGTTTCCTGGGGGATCCAGACGTAACCATTGTTATGTATCCTGCGGTCCACAGCCTTTGGTTATCGTGGAATAATTCACAAGGCAGTGAATGCTTAAAGGATATGGATGTTTCCTGAGGGATCTAGGCATAAGCATTGTTATGTATCCTGCAATCCAGGTGTTTTTTGGATTGTACTTTCCATATCTGTTTTTAAAAGTTTTTCAAGTATTTTCACCAGGTGTTGAAACGGGTCTACTAAGTACTTGAAGATTTCTAGCTTTGCGCCTGATCAATGCACGGTCAGAGTCTGCAAGAACGAGGATAAACTTGTTGAAACATCGAGTTATAGAATTATTTTCGAAAGGAAAATTTGTTTCGATATAAAAGTATTTTATAATAAAGGAATTTTATTATAAAGTTTTTTCCAACAAAGAAATTTTGTACTAATATTTGGGATTAAAATTTTATGGTTTGATTTAACTATTCCAGCCCGATACTATTCTTTTGAATCTATCTTATCTGCCCAGCTTTATTTATTTACCTATATTCTGTTTTCCGAGTCTATCTTCTTTCCTTCGTTTGAATATATCCTTTAAAATATTGTTTATTTATATACTACCTGGTTTAATAGAATTTTTTTAGCGTTTTATATAAATAATTGATCTCATAAATAATTGAGTAGATTTAATAAAATGAGTTTAACCAAACTATTAAATATTAATTAATTTAAAAAAAAAGTTATATGGTTTTAAATATATTGTTTAATTTGTTTTCCAAAGTCTAATTTTTCATCTGGTTGTTTCTATTCTCCTACTTTGTTCCTTTTAAGGACAAAAAGTTTTGAGTTGGGGAAGTGTAACAACCCAAAAATTCTAACAAGTATTTTATTCTTTTATTTATAAACTTTAGGGTTTTTAATTTACAAAAAAGTTGAATTTTTAAATTTAATTATAAATAGTCACCAAAATTTTATTAATATAAGCAAATTCTATAACTCTTATTTTTGGTTAAAGACATTTATTGGAATTTAAATCTTTTAAATTCTAACTTCCAAATCTTTGAATTTAATTGAATATATTGGTAACAACATTTTATTTCCACTTTTGTTCTTTTAAAAATTGGTTATACACCTTTAAATCAAGTAATTAATATTCTATAAAAGAAATAAACTTTATACGTATACACATTTGTTTCTTAGTTCATTGATTAATAAATAAAATTTTAAATTGAATAATATATGGGAAATAAATTTTATGTTTTCTTTTTACGTATATACATCATTTATTTGTTAAATGTTAAGTAAATCAAACCAATGTAAAAAAAATCAAAAGTTAATTAAGTAATAAATTTTAAAGTTAATAGAGTATAAATAGGCTATTTAAAATACACGTTTTAATTTGAACGTTATATCCATTTTGATTTATTTATTTAGCATATAAATGGTACGTAGCTAATGAATATTCTTTAAAACGTATATTTTACTAAAAATAGGTAGAGAATAAATAAGTAACGTATAAATTTAGATACGTTATTTTTGATAAATTTAGCGTATATTGTACTAACTATATGAAATAAATAAATAAGAAATGAATAGTTTCTAATCACATTACTTTTGTTAATTATTTGAGCGTATGTTTCAATTAAAATTCTGCATCTATTAGACGCTCATAAATTTCATACCCATGCTACTGAAAACAAATCAGTAACTGCGATTTTTGGAAGAAAATTTTTGACCGTGCTTGTGATGCAACAGGGCATATGGAAATTCAAAAGTTAAACCATATTAAGTCGTACACGAGTCTATGGTGTAACTTGATGAGTCGTCCACGACTCAAAGGGATGAGTCGTTTCCGACTTAAGGGGTTACAAGGGGGAGATAACATAAGTCGCATAAAGAAGGTATCGGATTTGAGTCGGTCTCGAGTCAATGATGGCATGAGTCGGTTACGAGCTAAGGAAAGATGGCAGCAACCTAAGGAGATGAGTCGTTTCCGAGATAACCAACTATCAGAAGGAGACTGTGCCGAGTCAACGAGTCACGACTTAATTGAGTCGGCAGGAGTTAACTCACTTGAAGAAGATATGCCGAAGGGAGGCTATGAGTCGGTGAAGTCTTGAGTCGTTTTCTCTCTAAGTCGTCATGTGTTAAATCGGTATGTAATGAGTAGTATGAGCAGATGTAGTTGTTGGTCTTGAGTCGTGTACCTTGTGTGTTTGTTAAGTCGTTTGTACTGCGCTGTGTGAAAGGAGTTGAGTCGCTGTTGTAATGAGTCGGCAATGACTTATGATGAGTCGGAGCCTATGAGTCGGCAAGGACTTAAGGTGCTGGGTCAGAAAACTCTATAAATAGCGTGTGTGTTGTAATTTTTGTGTAGTGGATTTTGAAATAAAATTTCTTGTTGATTGCTTTGTGCTTTCTTCTCCAATTGGTAGTTGAGTGTAATCTCCTATCTCCACTTACGTCATTCGAGTGCGCTCGAATCCTCGTTTGTTGAAGCCGATTCACGGAATCTAGTGCGCTAGATCAACGTGCGAAGAATCGTAGATCTTTGAACACGGTATAGTGCGCTATCAACGTGTTTGAGATAGCTAGAGTTCGGTATCTTTGGATCAACGAACTTGGGCATTTTGGTATCTTCAACTCATCGATTGTTACATTTCACCGATTGAAGTGTTGTTTGATTAATCCGCTGCGTCATTATTTGGTATCGGAGCCATACTTAGCCAATCATAGCTAAGTTGATTCTTGGAGCCAAGTTTTTGAAGTTTGAAGTTTGAAGTTGTTCATCGTGTTCATATTGCAGTTGCATCAAGTTTGGAGTGTTTGATCCATTTCATTTTGGATCGAGGAGTTGGAAATTGTTTAGATCTATCTTGTGGAAGTTTTGCGCGCCGAGGGTTGAAGTGTAGAACCTTGCCGAGCTAAGTCTTTGCCGACTTAGTGGTGAACCGAGATAAGTTGATGCAAGCTAGAGGTGATAAGCCGTGAAGTGTCATAGCCGAGACATTGTTGAGCCGTGACTTGTTGATTGTTGTATTGTGTTGAAAGTTTTGAAGTCTTGTGATTGAATTGTGAAGTTTTGTGAAGTTTTCAATCATGCCACCAAGGAGAGCTAATCGTCATCAAAACGTTGAAGCTTTGTATCGTAGAGAAGAAGCTGAACTTATGGAACAACGTATTAATGAAAAGTTTGATGAAGGCATTGGTAAATTGGAGAAATTGATGAATGATTTGAATCAAAGGAGGAGATCACCAAACTCGAACCATGGAGGAAACCGAGTTTCGCCATCGGTTACGGAAGCGAGGAGGGTATCGCCACATTCTTGTAGAGATAGAAGAGAAACATCAATTTCATCGCGAAGAGATCATTATGACTATGCACATGAAGAGAGAAGAAGTCAACGTGAATTTGATAATGAAGCATATAGAGATGAAGAGAGACATAGTCAAAGAAGTATGCATGAGCGAAGGAATGATAATGGTCGAGATCGATGTAGACGTACTTTTGACTTTGTTGAAGAAGGTGATAGAGCTAGTATTCATTATCGAGATCGAGACCTAGTTCGAAATTCTAATCGGGATGTTGAAGATGATCGTCGATGGGAATCGGGTATGAAGATGGAAATTCCGGAGTTTAAAGGCGGGATGGTTGCTGAAGAGTTCTTAGATTGGGTTTCTAATGTTGAAGAGATCTTTGATTTCAAGGAGGTTCCTGAGCATAGAAGGGTGAAGTTGGTTGCTACTAGGTTGAGGGGGAGAGCTTTGGCGTGGTGGCAACAAACTAAACTTACTAGGGAGAGAATGGGAAAGTCAAAGATAGAATCATGGGATAAGATGAAGAAATTGATGAGATCTACTTTCTTACCTTACAACTACCAATCACTTATGTACCAAAGGTTGCAGAATCTGAGGCAAGGGACGAAGTCTGTTAGTGAGTATGCTGATGAATTTTACCAACTCATTGCCAGGAATGATATTATGGAGACAGAAGAACAGCTAACTGCTAGTTTCATTGGGGGATTGAGAATGCAGATCCAGGATATGGTTAATATGTTCGATCCTAGATCCGTTGCAGAAGCACATCGGAAAGCGTTAGCTTGGGAGAAACAAGGAAGACGTGGAGGTGGTGTGTTTACTAATTCCAATAATCAAGCAAGGGGTGTTGGTGGAAGTTCTAATGTTCCTAAACCTGTTTTAAAGCCAGTGGTGAAGGAGGCTGAGAAGGCGAAGGTTAGCAATGTTTTCAAATGTTATAATTGTCAGGAGTTGGGTCATAAGAGTAATGAATGTCTGAAACCGAAGAAGAGAACCATGGTTGCAGAAGTTGAGGAGGATAATGGTGAGGAGGCAGAATGTTCAAGTACACCTTATGTTGAGGAGGAAGAAGAATTGTTTGGAGATGAAGGTTGTAATCTTATGATGAGGAGGTCATGTCTTACACCAAAGCAAGAGGAGGATTGTAGTTGGTTGAGAAGCAATATTTTTCAGTCGACATGCACTATTCTGGGGAAAGTTTGCAAGTTCGTTATTGATGCGGGAAGTTGTGATAATATTATTTCTACAGAAGCAGTGAGGAAATTGAACTTGAAGACTGAGAAGCATCCTAAACCGTACAAGCTAGCATGGTTAAGGAAGGGTTGTGAAGTGAAAGTGTGTCAAAGAGCTTGTGTTAATTTTTCTATTGGGAAGAAGTACAAAGATGAAATTTGGTGTGATGTTGTAGACATGGACGTGTGTCATCTGTTGTTGGGCAGACCATGGCAGTTTGATAGAGCAGTTCAACATGACGGTCGTGCCAATAGTTACAGTTTCATGTTCGAGGGTACTAAAATCACTTTGGTTCCTAAGAAGCAACAACAAAAGGAGAGCAAGCTAGAAGAGATTGAAGAATTGAAAACTCTGTTGACTTTGAAGGAGTTTGTCAAGGAAGTGGAGGAAGAGACTGAAGTATTTTTGTTGATTGGGAGAGAGAGTAGTGAAGAAGTTGAAATTCCAGAAGCAGCAAAGCCAATTTTGAAAGAATTTGAAGATGTCTTTCCAGAGGAGTTGCCTAAGGAGTTACCGCCACTTAGAGATATTCAACATCAAATTGATCTTGTTCCGGGAGCAGTGTTACCACATCGACCACATTACCGAATGAGTCCGAAGGAACATGAGGAGTTACGAAGGCAGGTGGAAGAGTTGTTGGAACAGGGACGTGTTCAGGAAAGCTTGAGTCCTTGTGCCGTGCCAGCATTATTAGTGCCAAAGAAGGATGGAACATGGAGGATGTGCACAGATAGTAGAGCTTTGAATAAGATCACTGTCCGATATAGGTTTCCTATGCCAAGGTTGGATGATTTGTTAGATCAATTGAGTGGGGCAACTATATTTTCGAAGATTGATTTGAAGAGTGGTTATCATCAAATTCGAATCAGACCTGGAGATGAATGGAAGACAGCTTTCAAGACGAGAGAGGGGTTATACGAATGGTTGGTTATGCCATTTGGTTTGTCAAATGCACCTAGTACATTCATGCGGGTGATGAATCAAATCTTTAGACCATTCATTGGGAAGTTCGTCGTGGTTTATTTCGATGATATTCTGATATATAGCAGAAGTATGGAGGAGCATGTTCTACATTTGAGGGAAGTGTTGATTATTCTTCGTGAAGAACAATTTTATGCTGCTACGAAGAAATGTGTGTTTATGACGCATACTGTTTTATTTCTTGGGTATGTTGTTTCAGGAGAAGGTATTCAAGTTTACCAGAGTAAAGTTGAAGCAGTCAGGAATTGGCCACAGCCAAAGACAATTACAGAAGTGAGAAGTTTTCATGGGCTAGCGTCATTCTACCGAAGATTCATTCCACACTTCAGTAGCGTGTTGGCTCCAGTTACCGATTGCATGAAAGGGAAACAATTTGTATGGTCAGAAGAAGCGGGGGTTGCTTTTGAGAAAATCAAGGAATTGTTGACGACAGCGCCAATTCTTGTTCTACCTAATTTTCAGTTATTGTTTGAATTGCATACTGATGCTTCGAAGGTTGGTATTGGAGGAGTTCTGAGTCAGAATGGGAAGCCAGTTGCTTATTTCAGCGAAAAATTGTCAGGGGCAAAGATGAGATACAGTACATATGACGTTGAATTCTATGCTGTTGTGCAAGCTGTTAAGCATTGGAGACATTATCTATTTCAGAAGGAATTTGTTCTTTACACTGATCATGAAGCTTTGAAACATTTACAAGGGCAGGAAAAAATTTCAGCGAGACATGCATCATGGATTGCTTATTTACAGCAGTTTACTTTTGTCGTTAAGCACAAATCAGGGGTGACAAATCGAGTAGCTGATGCTTTGAGTAGGAGGAGTCATTTATTAACGACAATGAAAGTTGAAGTGAAAGGTTTTGAGATGTTACCGGAGATGATTAATGAAGATCCTTACTTTGTGAAATATGTTAAGAAAGTGAAGGGTGAGAGTCCCGATGAATTTACGTTGGTTGATGGTTTTCTGTTTAAAGGGAATCGTTTGTGTATTCCAGACTGTAGCTTGAGGTTGAAAATTGTCAAAGAGTTACACGAGGAAGGGCATGTGGGCCGTGATCGTACTTTACAGTTGATTTCACAGTCTTACTTTTGGCCATCGATGAGAAAAGAGGTTGAAAGATTTGTGGAGCGATGTCATATTTGCCAAGTTTCAAAAGGAACAGCAACGAATGCAGGGTTGTATATGCCATTACCAGTACCATCTAAGCCATGGGTTGATATTAGCATGGATTTCGTCTTGGGTTTGCCGAGAACTCAAAGGGGAAATGATTCGATATTTGTTGTGGTGGACAGGTTTTCAAAGATGGCACATTTTGTTGCTTGCAAGAAGACAGCAGATGCAGTTCGAGTGGCACAGTTATTTTTCAAGGAAATTTATCGACTTCATGGTTTACCAGAATCTATTGTTTCTGATCGAGATACTCGTTTTCTGAGTCACTTTTGGTTGAGTTTGTGGAAGATGGTGGGAACGAAACTGAAATTTAGTAGTGCTTATCATCCGCAAACTGATGGGCAGACAGAAGTTGCTAACAGGTCATTGGGAAATTTGTTGCGTTGTCTTGTACAAGATAATTTGAGAAGTTGGGACATGAAGCTATGCCAGGCAGAATTTGCTCATAATCATGCAGTAAATCGAAGCACAGGATTCAGTCCGTTTCAGATTGTTTATTCAAATTTACCCAGGGGGCCGTTGGATTTGGCAGTAGTACCACAATCAAAGGGAACAGTTAAACGAGCTGTTGGTTTTGTTGATGAGCTGACTGAATGTCATAAAATCGTTCAGGAACGATTGGAGAAATCGAATAAGAAGTATAAGAAGTCGGCAGATTTGAAACGTCGAAATGTTGAATTTAAAGAAGGTGATTTGGTTTATGCCGTGTTAACCAAAGATCGTTTTCCAATGGGTGCTTACAATAAGTTGAAAGCCAGAAAAGTTGGTCCTGTCGAAATTGTGAAGCGAATTAATGACAATGCTTATAAGTTGAAGCTGCCGGAGGATATTTACACTTCTGACGTATTCAATGTTAAGCATCTGGTGCCATATTATGGGGATGAACATTTTGATGAGAAAGAATTTGCAAATTCGAGGTCGAATTTTTCTCAACCAGGGGAGGATGATGCAACAGGGCATATGGAAATTCAAAAGTTAAACCATATTAAGTCGTACAAGAGTCTATGGTGTAACTTGATGAGTCGTCCACGACTCAAAGGGATGAGTCGTTTCCGACTTAAGGGGTTACAAGGGGGAGATAACATAAGTCGCATAAAGAAGGTATCGGATTTGAGTCGGTCTCGAGTCAATGATGGCATGAGTCGGTTACGAGCTAAGGAAAGATGGCAGCAACCTAAGGAGATGAGTCGTTTCCGAGATAACCAACTATCAGAAGGAGACTGTGCCGAGTCAACGAGTCACGACTTAATTGAGTCGGCAGGAGTTAACTCGCTTGAAGAAGATATGCCGAAGGGAGGCTATGAGTCGGTGAAGTCTTGAGTCGTTTTCTCTCTAAGTCGTCATGTGTTAAATCGGTATGTAATGAGTAGTATGAGCAGATGTAGTTGTTGGTCTTGAGTCGTGTACCTTGTGTGTTTGTTAAGTCGTTTGTACTGCGCTGTGTGAAAGGAGTTGAGTCGCTGTTGTAATGAGTCGGCAACGACTTATGATGAGTCGGAGCCTATGAGTCGGCAACGACTTAAGGTGCTGGGTCAGAAAACTCTATAAATAGCGTGTGTGTTGTAATTTTTGTGTAGTGGATTGTGAAATAAAATTTCTTGTTGATTGCTTTGTGCTTTCTTCTCCAATTGGTAGTTGAGTGTAATCTCCTATCTCCACTTACGTCATTCGAGTGCGCTCGAATCCTCGTTTGTTGAAGCCGATTCACGGAATCTAGTGCTCTAGATCAACGTGCGAAGAATCGTAGATCTTTGAACACGGTATAGTGCGCTATCAACGTGTTTGAGATAGCTAGAGTTCGGTATCTTTGGATCAACGAACTTGGGCATTTTGGTATCTTCAACTCATCGATTGTTACATTTCACCGATTGAAGTGTTGTTTGATTAATCCGCTGCGTCAGCTTGCCATTCACGGGGGAAAATTTATTTCACTTCCTTTTGCTTTATTGTTTTAAATGGGTATAAAATCTTTGATTGACACTGAAACGTTCCGAATCAATTTTTGCTTGGCATATTTTTCTTTCACCTAAATCACGCAATTACTTCAGTTTAAATTTCAAAACCACGCAATATCTCCCTTACCACGTCAGCTGGCTACATCCCTTGTTTGAGCGAACTTCCCTACATATATTTCAACTCGCGTTCACAAATTTTCACTGCATTTGTTCATCTTCCTTCTATATTGCATGTGCTTCATACCTCAGTTAATGGCTTTATAATAAATTTATTTCCTTCTTTTGTTTTTCCTTGGTTTTGTAAGTTTTTATTCTGTTGTTATAGTATATAAATATAGGTATATTATATACAATGGCTTATATGAAAAATATATTTGTTTATGTATATGATAATACATCAGTTTCTAGTATTGTAGCATGCGCATATTTTATATTTTGATTTTGTCTCATAATTTTTTTAAGGCTGTTCTAGTTGAATGAATGTTGTGTTAGGTATATGGTATTTATCTGTAATAGATGTTTCGGTTTTATTTTAAATAATATATATGATTTCAATAAAACTGTTATATATGTTAACATGTTGAAGGGTATATACGTATTGCGAAATACAAAATAAGATATGATATTGAATGATGCATACGTTGGATTTTATTACATCTTAGTATAAAAGCTATATTTGGCTGCATGTGTTTCACGTCTCGGGTTGCGTGCATTATGTAGGTTACATATTGGCTTTAGTAGACACATTTATGCCGCGTTCACACCAAGGTCTGCATATATATTATATGAATATATTTTTATGATAATATACTTGATTTTTTTTAAACATTGATATTTAATACATAATATTTAGTACATAGATTTGAAAGTGGGTTATAATGTATGGGTTATACAAGTGATTATGAGTTGTTTGTCATACACAGTCAGTTTACATCAGCTGATGTACATCATCTGTTGGGTACAAATAATCATCATTTCAATTTAAGTATACTGAAATTATATGATAACTATTGATTTTTAATATAATAGGTCTAGGAGTTCATATATACTTGAGTTTGGGTATATTTATAGTGCCTACAAGAAATTAGTGAGTATACTACATATATACATCTTGTCTACACATTTCGTTATTTATGGTCTGCACATTGGTTACCTGTATCATGTAGTATGGTTTGTGTATTGTAGTACGTGATGATATATATATATATATATATATATATATATATATAGACACACACACACACATATATGATGTTTTGATATTTTGCTATTTATAAAAGTTATGCATAGGATATTTTGTATATATGCTATATTGATATATATACTGATTTTATAAATTTGTATAATATTAGCTTATATATAATATGTCTTCTATAAAGATAATATCTGTTTATATAACAGTGATGATAAAAACGTATGTGCTGTGTGTGTATATATATTATATAAAGTTCTAACAAGTTTACATATATAAGATAAGTAAGGTATATCATAGGTTATGTTTGTTTTTTTTTTAAACAAAGTTATGGTATACATTTAAATTTTCTTTGTATATGAATTGTTTTTGTAACAATTTTAGCAAATTATATAGACTTTAATTTAAATATTGATTTCTAAAGATATAACTTGTATATAGGTTACACTTATGTCTATGTATTTGCCTGTATATCTATTCGTTTATATAAGTATTAATTTTTAACCTATTATGTATCTATGTTGATTTTTAATCTATGAGTTTAATTTAAAACAATGGTTTTAATTTTATATATATATTATTTTGATAGTTGTTTTAAAATTAAATTTATTATTATTATATATCATTGTCGCTTCTATCGTGTTGATTCTGATTTGTTCCCATCAACATCTTTATATACCAGCTTTGTTCATCGAAATCGTGCCAATCTAGCATTTACTGTGAAATTCGTGCTTGGATTCGTAACCAATTTCAGTGACAAATGCTCTAGCCTCGAAAGGTGAGCAATCGCTCACGATTTACATTCTTTTATTTATTAAATTTGATTTCAATTGGAACGACAATTGAAATATGTTGCTAAAATTTAACTATTAATTGTTTAAATCGTTATATGCATGATATGGATTTATATGTAATTGTTCATCTACGGGATATGACACCATATCATGTTGTTTATATTATATTGTTATTGATGTTATATGCAGTTATTATTATTGCCATATCTATTATCACTCTGCAAGTTTCCTGTTAGTATAAAATTCACTATAGGTTGAAATGATACATACCCGATCGGACTTTAGAATAGGAGAGTTTCGCTATGGGTTGAAATGATAGACCCAAGCGATTTTCATTGAATTGAAATTGGGATTACGGATACAAAGGATATCTACCCGTGTATATATATATATATATATATATATATATATATATTACGGATTGAAATGATAAATATCCGTATCACTTGACCATAAGATAAGAAATTATATACATACACCGTTTGTCCATATATAAATAATTTGAAAATAATTTCTGTTGTTTTGGAAAGAAATATAAGGTTTTGATAAATATTGTTTCTTAAATATTATATATAAGTGGAAATATAATACGTAGATTAAATAATAATATTTAATTAAATAGAGACTGATTTAATACATATAATATGCTCAAGTACTTATTGAAATTTATAGATTTTGGTAATAATTTGAATAAGTTAATGCTGGGAAGATAGATTTAAATGTATTTGAAAATTGTATGTAATTAAGAATTTTAGTAAATAAACATCGATTTGGAATTATGGAAATTGAAATTTAAAGATATGATTTTTACTGGATTTTTGGATTTAAGTGATTTAATGAATATTGCATGTTAAAATAAATTAAAGGAGATACTTAGTAGGATGTAATTTAAGGTTACTTAAATGATATTATATTTGAATGAGGGAATATTTCAAGACTAAATAATAATAAAGTTAAATCAGGATATATGTAACTATTAAATTTAGCTTTGAAAATGTGAATATTAAAGCTTTGAAATATATTGGAAATTAAATGGTTTATTTTGAGATATATTGGAAATCGATATAATTTGCAATTGTTTATTAGGAACTGAATTGAATTGAAATTTGTTGAATTGAGACTTAGTTAAATTTGAATTTGGAAATTGAGTTGATTTGAATCGTAACTTTGAAAATGATAAAATTTGGAAATATATATAAAAAATGGAAATGATAATGTGGTTTTGAAGTTTTAAAATAATTTGAAATGACCACGGTGTATAGTGTATATTTCTACATTGTCGTTAGTTCCACAGATCCTTAGAGGTATCTCAAACATCCTTTGAGTTACCTGTATTTCAGTCGTTATTTCACTTGAGTTGGATTTATTGATATAAGAATGTAAATCCTGACTTGAGTGTTTTGTGTTTTGCTTTACGCTCGGGTCAGACTGAGTGATACAACATTTGAGACTCACCTTAGGAGTTTGGAGCTTCCCTTGGATATCCAACCATCGATTCAGCTATCCGCATTTCCAGTTGATTGGTTCATAGAAGTCATCTGTTCGTACTGGAGACTTCACTGTATTTGAGATATTCTGTTGTATTTTATTCCTAACTCTGATGTTTATATATTAGCTTCATGAACTACTATTTATTTATTCTGCTGCATATTATTACTCTGTGTCAGTGATTCTGTGATTGATTTATTTACTGTACATGTTAAGTTTTGCCAAATTTAAATTAACAATCTGACATTTTGAGCAATTCAAGTCCGACATGTGGAGATGCTAATGGTTGAAAATATCAGGTCGTTACAACAACATTTAAAAACTACGTAATAGTTCAGTTTTAGTTTATTTCAGAAACGATAGCATTTCTGAAGTGCTATTAAATAAATTTCCAGATTTATAACAAAAATTTCAAAATAATTAAACTTCAATTTTTAACCATTTTAACTTGTAAAAATCATACTTTTTCCACTTCAAAAATGTTCATTTCAATACCCTTTAACTTATGATTTTTATAAAGTAAAATTTTATACATTAATTCAAAAATCTCAATGTTTCACTTATTAAGATCGATATACAATTTTCCCAACTTTCATTTACTTTATACATTAATTTAATTTACCATTTCATAAATTAAATTAAATTTCCATTTTATTTTCTTAACTTAACTTTTATTTTTAAACCAAACTCCACATTTCCAAGTCAAGTTATATATCAAAATACACTTTTAACCATCCATTTATTTAACATTTTAAACTAATTACACAAATTCAAAATACACTGTAAGTTGCTTAACTTTATTTTACAAATAACTTGATATTTTCTTTTACTTTATTTTTATCCAATTCATACATCACTTATATTAATTACCAAGGTAAGCTTATAATTCCATTTTTACTTAAATTCCCATTATTAAGTTAAATCAAACTTTCACACTACAACTCAAACCATCTATTAACTTATACCGTTTAACCTTTTAGACAATCACTGCTTAACCATTTTAAGTCCAATATAAGTCAAATTTCATATTTTTTCCTTTCATTTACAATACATGAAATTTATGAGAAATCATATTTTGAAATCAACCACGGGTCCGGATAATATTTCACACCTAAATCAAGCGATATAGAAATTATCATTTATATCCGTAATTAGTAAAATTTTCGGGTTTTGATTATTTCAAACCCGCATTCCCGAGACAAATACAAATGAATAAATAAAACCACACAGGCCTATCATTTCAGCCCGTAATGATTTTTCCTATTCTAAAGTCCATTCGGGTATGTACCATTTCAACCTGTAGTGATTCTATTCTGCAGGGAACTTGCAGTATGAGAAGCAAAAATAAATACACAGTATAACAGAATAAAACATAAAAGATGATGAGACAAATTTATAACATGGTTTAACATCATATAATTAACATCACAAGTAGGTATAACATGATATAACAATTCAACACATTTACTTGTTGTCACTTCACTAATTATATAAGTATAAATGTCATGAGTGGAAACTCACCTTTTAAAGCTGGAGTTCGCAAAACAAACAACACAAATGAATTCTAGAAGACACGATAACATGACTATAGACTCAAGTGGGAAGAGAGCCAAGCTATTGATCTTGTAGCAACCAATAGAACAAGACAAATATAAAGATAAATTCAATATAACATATATTGAAACAATCTTTGAAATAAGAAGAAAAATGAACACAATTTCTTTGGCCATGCTTTCAAAATTCAATTACTCGACCTAGGGGAATAATATGGTTTGGCCATTACATGGTATGGCTCGAGTATGGGTCTGGTTTGGATTCAAATGCACGGCTATAAGAGAATAGGAAGAGGTAGTGGAGTTATAACAACCAAATTCAAACTTCTTCATAGCTAGTGATATTGTTTCGCGTTGATAACAACATGTTTTAATTTTAGAATTTTAGGGATTTGAAAATATTTATAGTGATACTATTGTAAAGAGGATGGTGAGAGGATGAAGGAAGAAAAAAAAATATACGTTTTTAATTTATTTTCGATTCCTTCCCTTTTATTTCCAATAGTTAAGGTCAAAATCGGATAAATTCCGCCAATTCTAATTAATGTAAAGTTAATTGATACCAAAGCAATTAATATCTTACAATGTTTATATAGTAAATAAATATATATTCAAATTTCAAATTATGAATAAAATTCCATAATTAAGATATATAAAATATAAACATATATGTATATACACTAAATATGTATATACGTATTAAGGCCACAAGCAAAAACTCTAAATATAGAATTTGATGCCTATAACTGTATTTGTTAGTTTTCCACAACATATGAAATCACGACACATTCATATTATAGACATAATTCAAAATTTAGGATATTTGTCACTTAATGCTCAACTAATTGTCAGTCCATTCAATTAATTTACCATAGTATATGAAATCAATATATAACCAGTCATATACATATTCCAAAATCAAGATATATGTCAATTAATACACAATCCAATTATAATATATCATTTTCATTTTAAGTTATTAAACTCAATTATATACCAAAATTAAGTGTTTCCCAAAATCTAGTGTTATACAGACTCCCGACTTAAGAAAATTGTGTCCCCATAATTTCCTCTTAGGAGAAATCTAAAATGTTTACATAAACATATAATTTTCAAAATACGTATATATATACCTTCAAAGCCATATCTTTAAAAAAAATTAAGGTATTTTTCAAACATTACATTCCAAAATAAATATATTACAGTGGATTTCCTTTTCAAAATTACTTCACAAAAGATTTTCAAAATCAAGGTTTACGATTATGGAGTTCTTTTCAAAGCATCACGAATTATATATATATTTTTTGGGCGGAGTTTTGTCATAAGTAGTGCGCGGCCTTGACTGGTCAAAGGAGGAGGAGGTGATAGGCAGTGGATAGTGAAGAGGAGGAGGTGGCGGCGGCTATGGTCTAGCATGGCAAGAGAAGAGCATGGCCAAAACATTGAAAAATCAATAAGGAAAGTGAAGAGAAAAGTAGAAAAAGAAGAAGACATTACAACTTTTTTTTCTCAGATATGAACTTGCGTTGCAAAAATGAAGATGGGAAGAGATTTTCACATGAATATAGTGATATAGGCAGCTAGGGATTAAGGAATAAACGGCAACAAATATGGAGGAGTTATGGTATGAAATTAATGGTTGGAAAAATAAAGAGGTAATAAACCAAAAAGCGACGTATGCCTTTAATTAAAAAATAAAATTGGCAATGTATCTTTAATTTAATTTGTTTCCCATCTATTTAATAAAATATATGCCAAAGAAATAATTTAACAGATAAATAATGTTTAAATAGACACTATATAAATAAATAAGAAAACGGTTATAGAAACGTATAAATTAATTGCTATTTACATCTTTGTATATTACTTAATTTACAAAGTATATATCCAAATAAATGAAACAAAAACGGACAAATGTTGTAAATATATACATAAAATGTAATGTTACATATATACACACAATTATAACATGCTATATTCAACCAAAAATATTATTTATATTAATTAAAATAAACAATTTTTTGTTAAATAAAACAATTTACACCCAATGGTATAAAAATCATAGCTTCCACAATATTAATCGGATTTCAAAGAAACGAAAAGCAATATTCTTGAAACTAAATCTATTTTCATAATAAAAGATAAAACTCGAAAATTGAAATATTTAAATTTTAAATTTAAAAGTCAATGTTTGACCATTTTGACCAAAATCCATTTTTTGGAAATATTCTATTTATTCAGGTCTAGAATTATAATTCACAAAGAAAACAAAATTTATATTTACAATAAAAAATTTATTCATTTTAAATAAATAAAATAAAATTTTTAAATCAGGAATTTCGGTTAAAATAAATGAAATATAAAATTAAAAATAATCACAAAATACAGGGTTGTTACACATGGCTTTTGCATAAAGAGTAGCTTTGTGGATGAGACCTCATCAGACCTCACAAACCATAAATGGTCGAAAAAGAGAATGCGGCAAGGTTATGAGGGTCGTCCCCTTTTGAGTATTTGATTTTGTAACAACTTGATATTTTCAGCCATTCGTATCCGCACATGTCGGACTTGAATTGCTCAAAATACCACATTATAATAAAATTTGGACCAAATAAAACCAATCATAGAATCACAGACATAGAAATATCAGAATAACTCACAGTGGAAATAAAAATACCATAGTATTTCATGAAGCTACTATAACAAAGTCTCAAAACAAAATACATAATATCAGTCTGAAAATAAACATAATATAAATCTCAAATACATAGTAGTGTACTAATACAAGAGCTGAAGTAGAACAATTGAAACTAGATTAGACAGATAACTAAACAAGCAGAATCTGCAGCGATTCCTAGCTCCAAAAGGAGAATCCAAAGCTGTGAATACTTAGGCTAACCTGAGCATAAAGTAAATCACAAAACACTCGAGTCGGGACATACATACTTATACAATGTAGACCCACTCAAATGAACTGTAGTAATAATGCACAAGAACTTAGGGGACGCTTGGGATTTCCCATCCTCTAAGGATCCGTTAAATCATCAATTAAACAATAATAATGTTATCATAGAAATGCCTATATTAAAGCAAACTACGCAAATAACAGTGCTAATGTGGCTAGGGTAGCGCAGAGCTGCAACAATCGCTCATTTCTAGTCACACTCCCAAATTGAAGGTGTACATCCAAAAATCACAAGGCATACAGAGATGTGTACCCGTGGTTAAAATTCAAAAAGTTAAAATTCCAAAAAGTTTTACAAATTTCGAATCAAAATCATTCATTTAAACAAATAAAAGGTGGAGTCATTATACCTTCAAATCAAGTATTAAATTCCCAAAATTTTAGTCTTTTTAGAGTTCATTTATTCACTTATATACATTAAAACAGTGAAATTTCAGCTTTCGCAGCACTTAGAAAATGCTACAGTAAGTTACATTTGAAAACAATTCAATTCAGCAAAGATAGCATTAAAAAAAACTGATGTAATAGTTCAGGTTTCAAAATAAAAGATTTAATTCAATTCAACAAAGACAGTATTTACAAAACTGCTGTAATAGTTCAGTTTTATTTGGAAAAATCTCATTTCTGCTAACTGTAGCACTTTACAAGTACTACAATAGCTCTTTCATTATTTTTAGCCTTTTAGTTCACTTCTGCAACTAAAGCACTTACAAAGTGCTGCGGATTCATTTATTCCAGATTTTAGTTCATTTCAGAAACGATAGCATTTCTGAATCGCTACTAAAAGAATTTCCAGATTTACAATAGAATTTCAACAATAATTAAATTTCAATTTAAACTATTTTAACTATTAAAATTTCATATTTTCCACTTAAAAAAATGTTCATTTAAATACCCTTTAAGTCATGATTTTGTAAAGTAAATTTCACAAATAAATGTCAAATTTCTCAATGTTTTATTTATAAAAATCAATGTACGATTTTTGTCCAAGTTATTGCATTTACTTTACACTTTGATTTAATTTACCATTTTATAAATTAAATTAAAATTCCATTTTATTTTGTTAACTGAACTTTTATTTTTAAAACAAATTTCACATTTCCAAGTTAAGTTATATTTCAAATTACACTTTCAAACATTCATTTATTTAACCATTTTAATTCATAAAAAAATCAATAACACATTATAAAATCATTTAAATTCAAATTTAATCAAATTATCATATTTTATTTACTTAACTTCAACTCTATTTTTAAACAAAATCAAAAAATTTAAAATCAATTTATATTTTAAATTCAACTTTACCATTTATTTATTTAACATATTTAACTTGTAGAAAAATTACTAATGCTTTATAAAATCACTTTAAATCCAATTTAAATCAAAATATCATAATATAAAATTTTAAAATACTTAAAAATTACAGAAAAACTTTATACAAGTGATTCGGATAATATATCATTTCAATCCGTAATTTACAAAGAAAAATCTGGGCTCAATCATTTCAATCCTGCAAGCTTATCATTTCAGCCCATAAAGATTTTTCACTATTCTAAAGTCCGTTTCGGTGTGTATCGTTTCAACCCATAGTGATTGTATTCTACAGGGAACTTGCAATGTGAGACACAAATATAAATACACAGTATAGCAACATATGATAGTAACAGATGATGTGTCAGGTTTATAAACAGGGTTAACATCATATAATTCGTATCACAGGCAGGCATAACATGATATAATATTTCTACACATTCACTTGTGGTCAATTCACCATTTATATAAATGTCATGAGTGAATACTCACCTTTTCACGCTGGAGTTAGCAAATCAAACTACACGAAATAGATTCCAGAAAGCATGATATGGCATGACATAACACAACTATGGATTCAAGTGAGTGGAGAGAGGCAAGATATTATCTTGTAACAACAAATAAACAAGACAACATAAACATGAATATTCAACACAAAACACATATAAAACGAATTGAAATTGAAATTGACAAAGGACAAAATGATTTGACCTTGCTTTAGCCATTCAAGAGCTTGGCCTAGGTGGAACATATACTCAGCCATCATGTGTTAAAGCTCGGGTTTGGGTCATATGGCACGGCTAGAAGTGGTGATGTGGAGGGGAAGGTGATGCAACATGAAGAATATCAATGGACAAGGAAAAAGAGGCAAGGTTTGTTCAACTTTTTGGCTCGGCCATGACATCATAGGGCTAGGCTATGGTCAAGTATAGGTCTGTACAGTGGTGAAGAGGCGGTTAGAGGTGAAGTAGTAGGTGGTGATGGCTAAGGGGGTTGCCAAAGCAACTATGAAGGGGTAGGTGATGTTATGGCTCGGCTAGGCACTAGTTTTGGTGGAGTTTGTGCAAAATTTATGGTGCTAGCTTCAACAAATGGTCACGACCAGATCATGATTAAAGGACGAGGAAGTGATGCTGCTGTAGACTATGGAGGTGATGGTGGAGCTGATAGAGTAGGAGCTAGGCTGAGCAAGCTTGAAGAGGCAAAGCACAAAATCAATGAAAAGAATAAGGGAAAAATGATCAAATAAGCCATTAGAAAACTTACAAATATTTTCAGAAATTTGAAGTAGCCGTGTGTTGTGTGATGTGAGAAAAATTTCTCACATGAATGCTAAATGAAAATGCACAGCTAAAGCCTACGGAGATGTACGGGCAAGAGATAAAATGAAAAGCCAAATGAAAATGAAGAGACAAGAACATGAAAAGACATAGAAAATGAAAGGAATTTTGGCTCTTTGAATTTCTTATTTTCTTTTAATCAAAATAAACTAAATAAAATCAGTAATTAAAAATAAAAATGAAAACAAAATAAAGTATAAAAGAAAATAAATAAATATTTTAAGGAAAAATAGAAAATAAATGAGAAAAATAGTTATTAAATTGAAACTAGAATTAAAAATTGAAAACAATAAACAGTAAACATTGGAAAATTGTAACCACATTATAAAATGTTTTAAAAATAAATCAATACATAACATGTCAAATTACACATATATACACTAATTGGAGCAAAAAAGATATTACTTATAATTTTGTTAAATAAAACAATTTACACATAATATTGTAAAAAGCATAACTTTCACAATATAAATCGGATTTCAACGAAACGAAAAGCAGTATTCTTGAAATTTAATTTATTTTCGTAATAAATGATAAAATTCAAAATTAAAAATTTAAATTTTAAATTTAAGAGCTAAAGTTTGACCATATTGACCAAAATTCACATTTTTGGAAAATATTCTATTTATTCATGTTTGAAATTATAATTCACATAAAAATGTAATTTATTTTTAAAATAACAAAATTTATTCATTTTAATAAATATAATAAAGTTTTAAATCAGAAATTCAATTAAAATGTCACAAAATATAAGGTTGTTACACTCTCCCCCAATCAAATCTTTTCGTCCTCGAAAAGAACGAACAAGGAAAATAAGTAAAAGCAAGATAGAAAAAGCAAATAGTACCTAAAAAACAATTCCAGATTCGAAACACGAATGCTCTCCTCCGTCTCCAAGGTACAATCTTGATCATCAGTACTCCACAGTATTTTGACCAGACTAATAGATTTTCTTCTTAGCTGCTTCGTACCTCTGTCGACAATACGAAGTGGCTTCCTCTCGATAGTCAAATTAGGCTAAATATCCAAACTATCAAGAGAAGAAGGCTGAACAGAAAGAGGTGGGTCATGAAGATACCAGAGAAGATGTGAGACATGGAATACATCATGCACTCTAGAAGGCTTCTCGGGAAAATCCAAACGATAAGCCAAAGAATCAACTCTTTCCACAAATGCGGAAAGGACCCTCGAAGAGGAAGAAGGCAGGAGGGTAGGAATAGCTAGAAGGAAAACTAGTTTGAAAGACAAGGATGAACCATTATTTAAAACAATAAATTTCAATTTGATTTTTTTTAATATTTATAACATTTTAAACATTTTATAACATGATGAATAGTCATTTGATTCAAATTTGTTAGTTCAAATATTTAAAACATTTTAAATTATTTAGAAAGAAAAAATAAATGATCAAAATATCCTTTATATAATATTTTATCAAAATACTTTTATAACTCGATGTCTTAACAAGTTTACTCTCATTCCTACAGACTCTGGCCGTGCGTTGATCAGACGCAAAGCAAGAATTCTCCGGGTACCTAGTAGACTTGTTTCAACACCTAGTGAAAATACTGGAAAATTTTTAAAAATAGATATGGAAAGTACAAACCAAACAAAACAACCAAAGCAAAACATTGTCTAACCATGGATCATAGATACACAATGGTTACGCCTAGATCCCCCCAAGAAACATGCGTATCCGAAAGCTATCTCAGCCCTGCGAATTATGCCATGATGACTAGTAGACCACAGATACAAAATGGTTATGCCTGGATCCCCCAAGAAACATCCATGCCTGTAAGCTATCCCAGCCTACGGATTTCGCTACTAAAAACGACCTGCATAGATCACAGATACACAATGGTTATGCCTTGATCCCTCAGGAAACATCCGTACCCTTAAGTCATCTCAGCCTGGCGAATTACGCTATGTAGTCGCGCTCGTAAGACCATGGAGATCGCCATGGAATTCGATGGAGGCTCGAGTATCATACCCGAAAAACCCAAATCAGAGACAATAATATCGATAAAATGAATCCACAATGTGGCCACAAAGCGGATATCAAGCAGAAGGCACTTACCATATCTTTACTTCGAAAATATGTATCATATAGTACCTTTCAAATCACTTCCAACTATCATACTTATACAAAGTCCATCATATATAAGATTTTAATTTCAAATCAAATACTTTCCAAATCAATAATATATAAGTTCACACTTATATAGACTTCGATTATATAAGATTTCTCTTTCTAAATTGAGTACCTTTCCAAAATAATAGTTTCAAATCAACTTCATACTTATAAAAATCAATTTTATATAATTTCGGTAACTCCCAAATCAATATTTAATAAAAAAAGATTCCCAATTTCTATTCCTTTCAATACTGTTTCAGTTTCAACATCATATATGATTTCGCCAAATCATTTCTTCCAAATTATATATATTCAGTTTTCAAAGTTCCTCAAAACAATAGTTCTATAAAATAATCCAAATTTCTAAATCAACATTATTTATGTCAAACAAATCCATTTCTAAAGTCATCATGTAAATACTAGGTTTGAATTTCAATCTATTTTCGAAACCAAATCTTTTCCTCAAGAATCACCTATCTCCAAAATGATTACCAATTTTATAACCCTTCCTTCGCATCCCTTTTATTATTATTATATATATATATTACTTTTAAAGATTTTCTTTACCATTGAAAATTATTATTATTATTATATATATATATATATATATAATTTTATAAAAGATGTTACTAAGTTAAAACATTTAAACTAAATTTTATTCAAAATGTTTTGAAAACTAAATTTTTTATTCAAAACATTTCAAAGCTAAATTTCATATTAGTATAATTCAATATAATTTTATTTATTAACTTAACAAAATAGTTTCACTTATTTAAATTACATTAAAACATAAAAAACTAAACTTATATACTTTATCAAACTTACATACAAAACTAAATTAAATTAACCTTGATTTAGAAGTGCTCAAACTTTAATAATAGTCAAAGAAACCAAATTTTCAAATCTAAGAGGTAGAAATCAGCAACAAATCAGTAAATCAATTCCAATAGATAAGGATATACTAAAACAAATCTGAAACTCGAGGACTAAACACCGGCTTACTTTAAATCATTTCAAATACACACACACACACACACGCACATATACATATATCTTTCGAAAATCAAATCATCCTTCGGAAATGAAATTAAACTTTGTTTTCTAACATCACTCGCATAGCAAAGCTACTAGAGTGGCCTCTCCCCCACTCTGAAACTCGAAAATCAATGTCGATGATGTATACACTCATCAGCGAAATTATTTTCCAGCAATACAAGTGAGTTCCGGACTTCTATTTCCTTTAAACTTCTTTGAAATCTCTTCGAAATCATTGGAATTCATTTGAATACATTTGAAACATTTCTTATTCAAAAAATATCTTTAAATCGCATTATTATTATATATTTCCAAAATCTTAAAACCGGTTTCAAAACACCCGAGTTCGATTCCTCGAAATTCAAATTCATAACCCTTCAGTTATAAATCATTTTATGTAAATCAAATTTCTTATAAATTTTCAAAATTTCA
The DNA here is from genome assembly GCA_030765085.1 of Allium cepa. Taxonomy (NCBI): domain Eukaryota; kingdom Viridiplantae; phylum Streptophyta; class Magnoliopsida; order Asparagales; family Amaryllidaceae; genus Allium; species Allium cepa. The sequence continues at coordinate 617,596,053 of CM060945.1, forward strand.
AATCCTTTCAAAGCTTCCAATTCTCGTTTTTAAAAGGTATATAATCCTTATCGAAAACATTTCACTTTTATATATAAAATGTGGTCATCCTTATCAAAATAATAATTTCGATGTATGCATAATTTCAAAATACAACCAAACACAAATTTCAAAGGAATGATTCAGGGAGGATTTCGAATAAACAGAGATTCAAATTCAAAAGAACTCTAATCAAATAGAACTATGATTCGAAGGTAAGCTCGAACGAAGATGAGATAATTTAATTACCAAATCGAAGATGATAAGCCTATATAAATCGTAGGCGACCATAACCGGGTCAACCGTGACTTCAGGAATATAATCAATGCGGAAATCAAAGGCAAATCGACATTCGATCGCTAGAGATAGAATCCAGATAGTGCAGGAGATAGATAGCATCAACATTCGAGGATACAGAAATCCCTGGTGAATCAATGCCAACTGTAAAGGAGTTTCACCCCTTTAAAAATCATTCAAAGAATTGCGAAATCAGCAATCTTTATAAAGGTCATCCAAAGTGGAGTTATGGAATACCCCTAAATCAAGGGAATACAAATAGGGGAGACAGGAATGGATTTTAGAATAAGTGGGAGCGTTCCAAAGTTCAAAGGAATCCAAATCGATAAGAATCCTAACCAAAGAGATTGCTAACAAGGTGGATACAGAAGTGATGAAGTTTAGAAGATCTTGATTTCGAAACAAGAAAAAAAATTATACCAATATAATCTTTGAAAATCCTTTAAAATCATTTGGCAATCATTTTGTACTTGTAAAATACGTTCTCTTACAAAGAAATGATTCTAAGATTGATTTCACTCATTCTAGGTTATTTTTACCCTATTTCTAATGAGTCTTTGCTCTGTAGGCTAAAGTTTGCCTAAAACCAAAGCTCTGATACCAACTGTAACAACCCGATATTTTCAGCCATTCGCATCCTAACATGTCGGACTTGAACTGCTCAAAATACCACATTGTAATAAAATTTAGAGCAAATAAAACCAATTATAGAATCACAAACATAGAAATATCAGAATATCTAACAGTGGAAATAAAAATACCATAGTAGTTCATGAAGCTACTATACCAAAGTCCCAAAACAAAATACAAAATATCAGTCTGAAAATAAACACAATAGAAATCCAAAATACATAGAAGTGTACTAATACAAGAGCTGAAATAAAACAACTGAAACTGGAATAGATAGATAACTAGATACACAGAATCTCCAGTGATTCCTAGCTGCAGAAAGAGAATCCAAAGCTGTGAATACTCAGGCTGACCCGAGCGTAAAGTAAAACAAAAAACACTCCAGTCAGGACATACATACTTATACAATGTAAACCAACTCAAATGAACTCTAGTAATAATGCACAAGAACTTAAAGGATGCTTGGGATCGCCCATCCTCTAAGGATCCGTTAATCCATCAAATAAACAGTAATAATGTTATCATAGAAATGCCTATATTAAAGTAAACTATGCAAATAATGGTGCTAATATGGCTAGGGTAGCGCAGAACTACAATAATCGCTCACCTCTAGTCACACTATCAAATTGAAGATGTACATCCAAAAATCACAAGGCATACAGAGAAGTGTAACCGTGGTTAAAATTCCAAAAAGTTAAAATTCCAAAAAGGTTTATAAATTTCGAATTAAAATCATTCATTTAAACAAATAAAATGTGGAGTCATTATACCTCAAATCAAATATTAAATTCACAAAATTTTAGCCTTTTTAGAGTTCATGTATTCACTTAAATACATTAAAACAATGAAATTTCAGCTTTCGCGGCACTTAGAAAATGCTAAGGTAAGTTATGTTTGAAAACAATTCAATTCAGTAAAGATGGCAAAAAAAACTGTTGTAATAGTTCAGGTTTCAAAATAAAAGATTTAATTCAAATCAGCAAATACAAAACTGCTGTAATAGTTCAGTTTTGGTTGGAAAAATCTCATTTCAGCTAACTGCAGCACTTAACAAGTGTTACAATAGCACTTTCATTAGTTTTTTCCTTTTAGTTCACTTCTGCAACTACAGCACTTACAAGTGCTGCAGATTCATATATTCCAGGTTTTAGTTCATTTCGAAAACGATAGCATTTCTGAAGTGCTACTAAAAGAATTTCCAGATCTACAATAGAATTTCAGCAATAATTAAATTTTAATTTAAACCATTTTAACAATTAAAATTTCATATTTTCCACATAAAAAAATGTTCAGTTAAATACCCTTTAACTTATGATTTTTATAAAGTAAATTTCACAAATAAATGTCAAATTTCTCAATGTTTTATTTGTAAAAATCAATGCACAATTTTTTTCCAAATTGTTGCATTTACTTTACATTTTAATTTAATTTACCATTTGACAAATTAAACTAAATTTACATTTTATTTTATTTTCTTAACTTAACTTTTATTTTTAAAACAAATTTCGCATTTCCAAGTTAAGTTATATTTCAAATTACACTTTTAAACATTCATTTATATAACTATTTTAATTCATAGAAAAATCAATAACACTTTAGAAAATCATTTTAAATTCATATTTAATCAATTATCATATTTTATTTACCTAACTTAAACCATTTTTAAACAAAATCAAAAATTATAAAATCAATTTAAACATTAAATTCAACTTTACCAATTATTTATTTAACATATTTAACTAGTAGAAAAATCACTAATGCTTTATAAAATCACTTCAAATCCAATTTAAACCAAAATATCATAATATACAATTTTAAAATACTTAAAAATTTCAGAAAAACTTTATATAAAATAACCACAGATCCGTATAATATTTTCTAACCTAAGTCAAGTGACACGGATAATATATCATTTCAATCCGTAATTTACAAAGAAATATCCGGGTTCAATCATTTCAAACTCGCAATCCCAAGTAAAATAAAATAAATAAAAATCGCTCAGGCCTATCATTTCAGCCCATAACAATTTTTTCCTATTCTAAAGTCCGTTCGTGTATGTATCATTTCAACCCATAGTGGTTGTATTCTACAAGGAACTTGCCGTGTAAGACACAAATATTAATACACAATATAGTAACATATGACAGTAACAGATGATGTGACAGGTTTATAAACAAGGTTAACATCATATAATTCATATCACAGGCAGGCATAACATGATATAATATTTCTACACATTCACTTGTGGTCAATTCACCATTTATATAAGTGTGACAACCCCTATTTTGTACCATTCAAATCGACAATAATCCACACGTGTCAGACTTGAATGATGCAAAATAAAAGATTGTAAATAAAATTTGGAGCAAATAAAATCTGTAACATCCCGCCTTTTCGCATGATTTAATTCGACACACGTGCCAATTCAAACCATACGGAAGGGCGGATTGTTATGGTATAAATAAGAAAAGCAGGGAAAGAAAAAAAAAACAAAATAGAATCTTGAAGCAGAACGATAAAATATAATAATCAAATATACAGTTCATGAAGCTGCTTTACAAAACATTTGATTATATTTATACATTACATATCAGAGTACACATACCAAAGAATAATAATTAATGCAGCGGAATTAAATGGTGTAGTGGAATAATATAGTAGATAATAGTACTACAAATCTTTATCTTCGTCCTCCAGAATAAAATCTTCAAGTCCTGAAATGCTCGGACTGACCCAAGCGAGTTGAAAAGACAAAACGCTCGAGTCAGAACTCAAATATCTTATGTGAGTTAAATCAACAGAAATAAATATGAGTGCAGTAACTCAAGAGATGCTCGGGATTCACATCTCTTAAGGATCCGTTAAACTATTTACCATGTAGTAATATTTCGCTATTATAATAGTGTCTAATAGTAAAATAAACTTACTTTAAAATAGCGTTAAGGCTTTACATTTTCCACCTTAACACGTAATAGTGCCAATAGTCTATACAATGCCTGCATATCTCCTGATCGGGAGACTACGAGAAGACACTCCATATGTACGACACAAATAGAAACTCGTAGTAAAGGCTCGGTATGATAGGTGACATGGCATAACTAGGTAATGCTAGGGTAGATATACCAATTTCACACACGGGCTGGTGGTAGCGCGTAGCTACCGCCCACCTCGAGCCACACCCCCAATCAAAAATCAAAAGTGGCCACCGAATCAATCCAACAGTCAGAGTATAATATCGAAGGGATGTCTTCGATAAAGGGTGCTACCCCTAGGCCCGAGATCGCTCCTGTTTTAGCCATCTTATGCCAACTCATGAGAGTCGGGTCCACGTATTTACCCCAAAGGAAACGTCGCCACCATCCTACTTCATTCTGGAAAGTCCACCGCGTACACGGTTGGTAAAGTGGTTTTCGGAGTTGGCAGAGACTATGACAACTTCCGATCCCGGTCTCTTCAACAACCAAACGTTATTATAACACCGCGGTTATTTCAAAATAATTTATACTTTAAAACCAGAATATAGTATCTGTTTCAAACCATATAAATACAATATCATTTCTATTTTAAAACCAAATCAATATGATATCATTTTAAAGAAATCCCAAATCGATATAATATCATTTTTATTTCAAAAATATCCTTTTCCCAAAATCATAGCACTTTCAAATCATAATACCTTGAAATCCATAACTTTGAAACATAACTTCCAATACTTAAATGGTTTACTATTAAATTACTTTATAAAATAAATTAGCTTCTTTGATTTCTAAATCAATCCCAATACAGATTTAAATCCTCAAATAAACCATTTCAAATTTCATATATTTCAAAGCTTTAATATTCAAAATTCCAAAACTAAATTTGATAATCTAGATTCAAAAAATCAAATCTTCTATTATTTAGTTTTGAAATATTTAGCATAATAAATCCACTTTCATTTTAAACAAAACTCAATTTTCAAATACTAAATATTTTCTTCGATTAATTTATACTTGAAATAACCAGTTAATTCATCTAGGCCAAAATCAAGTTATAATAATTTATACCTTTAAATTTCTCAATTTAATAGATTCCACATCAACCCTTTAGAGTTTAGTTCTTAAATAATTTCAATTTCAAATAAATCTTCAATTCATCTCCCAACCTTAAGTTATTTAAATCATTATACACTCTATATTAAAATAGAATGTAATTACTTACACACATTTATTTTAATAAAAATCAAACTCTATTATTAAACTAATTTTTATTTGACAACTTATATATAGCTTAAATTCAGGCATTCAACTTATAATAAAATAATTATTCATAAAATCTCAAAAATCAATATTCATTTAACCATATTATATAAAATAATCAAACTTAATTATTGGTCTCATTTTATATTTCAAAGCATATTTATATATAGCTAGAATCAAAAATAAATTTGATGTTTATATAACATTAAAATCAATATTTATATAACCCGTATATTTCTTTACAAAATCATAGAAATCATTTCAAAATATTTTATATATATAGACCACGGTGTCTGTATATAATTTTCTACCCTATGGTCAAGTGATACAGATATTTATCATTTCAATCTGCAATTTAAAATAAAAATCATGGTTATATATCATTTCAAACGGCAATCCCGAATGAAATAAAATGCAAAATAACTTGCAGTTTATAATAATATAATACAACATCCATTCATCCATCACAAAATCATACATCCATCACAATCATCATCCAAAACAATCAATCAATATCAATATACGACTGATAATACATAACAAAAAATTAACTGGCAGTTATATTCAATAATAAATTAAATAACGATTTAGTTTAAATAAATGCAATAACTGAGATGATGATTAAAAATATACGAATAGTAACAAATAAATGCATAATCACAAAAAAAAAAAAAAAATTAACAAAAATAAGAAATTTTAGAAGTTGTGAGTGGGTTAAAACACTCACCTTTTGGATTTAAATTGAATTTAAATCCAATTTAAACACAAAAAATTGACCGTCTCAGAATTCATCCAAACAAGCGTCATTAACTCCGGAATTTCAATACGATCCTAACAAAAGAAACTGCACGTAAATCGGAGTTTGTACGCAAGAGTTATAGTGATAAATGAGAATGAATTTTAAATTAAAATAAAAGAAAACAACAATCAACACTAACCTAACCCCTAGCCACGTCATCTCCTGCTTCCTGTACAACGCAAGCTACTGGCCTTCACGCGAACCGAACCCAACATAGCAAACCCTAACGCTGCTCCTGATCAATCGCAGCTGCGCCGTCGCAAGTCAGGTCGCGACGCCCCTGACACCGCCGTTCACGCGCCACCACTTGTGCGCCCCCTCTGGCCCACGATCCTCCCACGCGACACACGAACAAGCCCAGCCGCCGCCTATTTGATGTACCTTAATCGAATTAATTTGCCCAATCCAGCCATTGATTCAACGAGCGAATTATGCCGATGCGATCCCCTCGGTCCATTCTTCAAAACCCAGAAACGGTTGGTCGATCTGTCGAGTTTGATTTCGACGTGATGAACGGTCGAAAGTTCTTTGATTTTTACTGATTAGATGATGAACCAAAACGAAAAATGAATCATGAATCTGAGTTATGCTCATTGAGAGCTTCTATATATATTTGTTTCAAATTGTTATGAGGAGTTTGAAATTTCAGCTTTGGATTTGATTTTAGGATTGCAATTGTAATTATGGTTTATCTGCCATTGGAAATGAGGAGTTGAGGAGAAGATATACGTACAGAAAAATGAGAAATAGAGGGTTAGGGTTTATAACCGGGATATATGTAGGCAAACTGGAATAGAATAGATGGATTGGGTTGAATATACGCGCTAACGACAAAGTAGCCCAAAATGCCTGTTTCGACTCCGAAATGAAATTGGGTCAACCCATATATCAAAATAGATGTTTAATAATATTTTAAACACAATGGAAAAGGTTTCAAGTCCAAATTCCATTGTGAAGAAGTTATGCCTGAATCAGTATTTTTCAAATAGATTTCAACTGATTTCAATTTCATTAATTTCAAGGCGTTTCGAGTCCGTACGATCAAACGACAAGTCTGATCGCTACGAAACTTGAAACCCTACAATAATTCAGCGTTACGGATCCGATGAAGCTAGTTTCGTCGAAATCCGAGTCAGTGGCCAAAATGGCTATTTTTACACTTTTTAGATAAATTAATAATTAATTAATTAAACCCATTTTTAATTTCAATTCTATAATTTACAATTTTTATCACTTTTATATTTCTCAATAATTTACAATGATTTAATCAAATTTAAAGGTCAAATTATCGTTGATTCATTCATCAATTTCAGTGTCAAACTTCATTTTCCTTACATTCAGAAATAAAAATTCAATTTACAAAAATTCCATTTAATTTACTTTTCATTATGTTATTCACTTCATTGCCATCAAATGGAATTTTTTTTAACATTTGATTCATAGTATTACATTAATATTCTTAAAATTCATCTAAATCTCAATTACCGCAAAAATTAAATGTTAAATTTCCCCTAATTGCAATAAATCCAATTATTAATATAGTTCAGTAATCCAATAAATTGATAATATTTATTTCCTCTTTTATAATTTAGCAAATTTCCCAATTATGAATAACATCAACATTTTTTTCTACATATCACCTTAATTAATAGTAAGGTAATATTACATTAGACTTATGGTAACTGATTTCCAATTTAAATTAATAAGCAACAAGAATAGGTAACATACAATAATAGTTACGCTAAATTCTAGTCACATTCATAAGCTTTCATTACTTACAAATAAATGTTACCATTTCTACATTTAATTTCTAACATTCACTTTAATATAAATTATAAGATTTTTATTACTTGCTAAATTTAATTACTCAATTTTTTTTAAATAACCAAATTTCAATTTGAAAATTTACGGATCGTTACAAAATCATTCACAGAATCATAGATAAAGAAATATCAGAACAACTCGCAGCGGAAATTAAAATACCATAGTAGTTCATGAAGCTACTGTAACGAACTCTCAAAACAAAATACATAATATCAGTCTGAAAACATATACAATGGAAATCCCAAATACATAGGAGTCCACTAGTACAAGAGCTGAAATAGAACAACTGAAATAGATAAATAACTAGATAGATAGAATCTCCAGCTTGCTCCAGAAAGAGAAATCCAAAGCTGTGAATACTCAAGCTGACCCGAGCGTAAAGCAAACACAAAACACTCGAGTCGGGACATATATACTTTTATAATGTAAACCAACTCAAGTGAACTGCAATAAATTACAAGTAATTTAAAGGATGCTTAGCACCGCCCATCCTCTAAGGATCCGTTAAACTATTTACTATGTAGTAATATTAAGCTATTATAATAATGTCTACGGTAAAATAAACTTACTTTAAAATAGCATTAAGGAGTGACGCAACATTCCCCTTAACACGTAATAGTCCTAGTCATCCATCCAGTATCAGCATATTTCCATATTAGAAGACTACCCTAAATACTACATGGGCTACGGGAGAAAAACAAACTCGCAGTAAGGCTCGATATGGTAGGTGACACGACACAACTAGGCAATGTCAGGGTAGATATACCAATTACTCTTTCAGGCTGGTGGTAACGCATAGTAGCCACTACCGCCCATCTTCGAACACACTCCCAATCAAAATCGGAGGATGTACATCAAATCAATCACAAGTAGGAGTATAGTATCGAAGGAATGTGTCCGATCGGAGGGGCTACCTCACTTGGCTCTTCGATCGCTCCTGTTTTAGCCACCTTATGCCAACTCACGGGAGTTGGGTCCATGTAATATGCCTCAGGGACGTCGCCACCATCCTACTTCGTTCTGGAATCTCCACCACGTACACAGTTACTAAAGTGGCTTTCGATATCGACAGAAAGTATGTCTATATCCAATCCCGCTCTCTTTAACAACCATTCGTTATTATAACCCGTGGTTATAATTTAAAAATCATAGTTTATACTTCAAAATAAAGTATGATTTTCAAATTCAAAATCTTTATCAAAATAAAGATCAAATCATTTCCAAACCATTACAATATATCAAAATATCATATCTTTTCAAAACTTCATTTTCAATCATTATTTGAATTCAATCTAAATATTCAAATTTAAATACCCCTTTAATTCAAAGATATTATTCATTTATTATTATTTCAAATCACCTTTCAAATAGTTTACATTAAAATCAAAAAAATTCATTTAAACCATTTAAAAGTGTAGTTATTATATTTACAAGTATTCAATTCCCAAAATTTTAGACAATTCTAAGCTCATTTATTTAGTTAAAAACCATAAACATTGAAAATTTCAGCCTTTCATAGCATTTAGAAAAATTGTTGTAAGTCATAATTGAAAATAGTTAAATTCAGCACAGATAGCATTTAAACAAAACTGCTGTAATAGTTTAGCTCATTTGAAACAGTTTATTCTGAAAAGACAACATTTAAATAAAACTGCTGTAATAATTTAGTTCATTTGAAAACAGTTCATTTCAGCCTACCGCAGCACTTAACAAGTGCTATTGTAGCCCTTTATTTAGATTCAGATTTTAGTTATCTTTCTGCTACCACAGCACTTACCAAGTGCTGTAATATCACTTAGTTAAAATTTAGCCATAGTTCATTTGTATCAACCACAGCACTTACAAAGTGTTGTATATCATTTACTTCAGATTTTAAGTTAACTTTAGAAATGGTAGCATTTCTTAAGTGCTATTATTTAATTTTCAGATTTTCAATGTAATTCCAGCAACAAATAAACTTTGATTTTAAACCTTTAAACATTATAAAAATCCTATTTAAACACCCAAAAATGTTCATTAAAATACCTTTAACTTGTGATTTTTATAAAGCTAATTTCCCATAAAAAAATCAAATTTTCAATAATTCACTTAATAAATTCAAGTGTAAAATTTTCTATTCTTGCATTTACTTTACACTTTTAATTAAATTTACCATTTCATAATTTAAACTTAATTTCCATTTTTTTTATTTAACTTAAATTCCATTTTAAACCAAATTTCACATTTCCAAATTTAAATTATATTTCAAATTACACTTTTAAGTATTCATTTATTTAACCATTTTAATTCATAGAAAAATCAATAACACTTTAAAAAATCATTTTGAATTCAGATTTAAATCAAATTATCATATTTTTACATTTTTAAAATACTTTAAAAATTCCAGAAAAATATATATAATAACCACGGGTCTATATATAATTTTCTAGCCTAGGTCAAGTGATACAGATAATATATCATTTCAATCCATAATTTACAAAGAAAATCCGGGTTCTATCATTTCAAACCCACAATCCCAAGTTAATTAAAATAAATAAAAATCGCTCAGGCCTATCATTTCAGCCCATAACGATTTTTTCATATTCTAAAGTCCGTTTGGTTATGTATCATTTCAACCCATAGTGATTCTATTCTACAGGGAACTTGCAGAGTGATAAACAGATATAAACGATATAAATGACATAAATGATAGTAACATATGGAAGTAACATATGATATGACAGGTTTATTAACAGGGTGATCATCATATAATCATATCACAGGCAGGTATAACATGATATAGCAATTTACATATTCACTTGGTGTCACTTCATAGTTTATATAAGTAGATATGTCATGTGTGAAATACTCACTTGTTTCAAGCTAGAAATAGCAAGACAAAGCACACAAACGTATTCCAGAAAGCATGGTAACATGAATTAAGAATCGAGTGGGAAGAGAACCAAGCCAGTGATCTTGTACACAACTAATTGAATATGACAAATATAAATATAATTTCAACATAGAATACATATTGAAACAACTTAAAATAAAAGCACCAAACTATAACATGGTTTGACCATTGCCTCAACCATTATATGCTCAGCCTAGGGGTCTTGTGTGCTCGGACAAAGTGGTTTATAGGTTAGGGTATGGCATGCAAATAGGCACGACTAGCAAGAAATAAAGGAGTGGAAGTTATGACATAGGAATATCAAGGGTTAAGTCAAATAAGTGGTTTTTGTGCAAACTTTGGGTTCGGCCTGAAGTGATGTGGGCTCGGCCGTGCAAGGTGGTTGTTAGGTGATGTCTGGAATTGCAGCCAAAGGTGGTGGAGGAGTAGATGGGGCGGCTATGGAAGTGGCCAAGGTGGAAAATGAAGGGGTGTGGCATGAAGGGCTCGGCTATGGCAATATTGGTATGTTTGTGAAGTTTTTATGGTGCAATCAACATAGGTAGGTCACGGCCTGGTCAAAACAAGTGGAGAGGAGGGTGATTTGGCCATGGATGTGGTGGTGTTGGTCGGTGGAGGTGATGGAGGGGCTAAGGCCGATCAAGACAAGGAGAGGCAAGGCAAGATTTCAATGAAAAATTAAATAAAATGAAAAGAAAAGGTAGAAAAATTTAAGAAGCCATTACCTTCTTCTTTCATATCTGAAAGCATGCATGTAAAGTGAAGTGAGAGAAGTGTTTTACGTGAATAACAGAAGAAAAATCATGGCTAATGGCATTGAAAAGGTCGGCCCAAATGTAAAGAGATGAGTAGATGGAAGGTCAAAAGTTTAAAGGCTTTAGTCTATAGAAATTTCCCATTCTTTTATTCAAATAAACCAAAATAAAAATCATGTAAATGAAATAAAAATGAATACAAAATAAAGTGAAAATGAAATGAATAAATAAATTTTAGAAAAAAAATATAAGAAAATAGTTTATTAAATGTAAACTAGTATTGAAAATTGGAAACAAAATGTAACTAGTTTTTGGAAAAATAAATACAACACTTTAAATATGTTTTAAAAATAAAAAATATAAATAACATGAAATATTACATATATATACACAATTATAACAAGATATGACAAAAAAATATATTATTTATATAAATTAAAATAAACAATATTGTTAAATAAATCAATTTACACACAATATTGTAAAATGCATAACTTTCACACTATAAATCAGATTTCAATGAAAGAAAAAGCAGTAAACTTAAAATTTAATTTATTTTCATAATAAAAGATAAAATTCAAATATTCAAATATTTAAATTTTAAACTTAAAGGTCAAAGTTTGACCATATTGACCAAAATCCACTTTTCTGGAAACTATTCTATTTATTCATGTTTGGAATTATAATTCACATAAAAATCGAAATTTGTATTTAAAATAACAAAAATTATTCATTTTGACAAATAAAATAAAGCGTTAAATCAAGAAATTTAATTTAACATAATTAAAATATACAATTAAAATCATCACAAAATACAGGGTTGTTACGCTCTCCCCCACTCAAAACTTTTCGTCCCCGAAAAGGAATGAAATACGGAAAAGCACAGAAAAGATAGAATGAAATAGGATTAAGACAGGATGATAAGAAGATTGAGATTATACCTGATAACTATTGTTATAGGTAAGTTTAACAAGCACAAAAAAATCCTCGAGAAATCTGATTCACTCTTCCTATTTGGCCGTCGGTCTGTGGATGGTAAGCAGTGCTCAGGTTCAGATGAGTATCCAAATATTCTAGAAAAGCTTTCCAAACTGACTGGAAAAGATAGGATCACGATCACCAACAATACTGAGAGGAACACCATGGAGGCGAATAGTCTTATATGTAGATCTCAGACAAGCTAAAAGCAGAACGAGTTGACTTGACCGGAATGACATGAGCGGACTTGGTCAGTCTCTCCACAAATAACCTAGATAAACTAAGCATTCTTACAAGCCAAAGAATCGAAAGATGCACCAATCCGAGCAAAATTCTCAATGAATCTCCGGTAATAACCGGCAAGGCTTAGAAAAACTACGAATCTCAGAAGGAGTCTTATTAGATTCCTAATCCTGTAACAGAATAGGGAGAAATAACAACAACAGAAAAGATAGAATAATCGAATGATTAAGGAAAAAGCAAAAAAAGAAAGATTTTCATTGATCGCAGTGATCATGACTGGATCAACAGAAATGCCATTGCTAGAAACAAAATGTCCAAGGAATCGGACTTCTTCCCTGAAATGGCATTTAGAAAATTTATTAAGCATGAAAGACAAGATTCATCAAATCAACAAAGAAAGCAAGAGCATTAGTCAAAGAAAAAGGTATGACTAACCATTTATAGAACCCATTCTCAGAGCTCCAAGAATAAGATCAATATGGAAATCAATTTCCTGCTTAGAAGGTAAAGCAGTGACTTCACCAAATACATTGGGATAGAATCTGACTACAGGAGTCGAATGAAGATCACCACTAGAGCAATGATCAGAATAGAGAAGTTGCACATGCTTACAAATCCTATTAAGGTTTGCGGGGGTCCCAATTGGATTAGAAACACATAAATGTACAGAAGCAAACTCAGGAAAAAGGAGATACTCAAACTTATCACACAAATCAACAAAAATAAAACTATGGAAAACTCTAGTATCAAATAAAACACGAACATGATACAGAAATAAAGAATAGGTTGCACTGAAAAGTACCTTGGTCATTCCTAGTAGCACTAGGAACAGGAGCTGAAGAAGATGCAGAGGAGATAGAAAATATACCGGAAGGCTTACCCAACTGAGTAGGAGGAGGAACAGCAGCACCAGCTAAAGTAGGGAAACTATTGGCATAGTGTCCCTTCTGATCACATTTAAAGCATGTGATGGTAGAAAGGTCACAGGCTGCCTTTGAGAAGGAGAAGATGATGAAGATCCCAAATCCGCATTCTTGAGCCAACTCTACTTCTACGTTGGAAATTAGTCTTTCTCTTCTTAGAGTTAGCAGAGGAAGACTAAGATGAAGGAGCACCAACAACAGCAGGACTCTTAGAAGTAGGGTTATCATAATGAATGGCCATATCCATAAGCTAGGTAAAAGTTCCATGAACATGAGAATGAGATGACTATAATACTCGGTACGAGCACTAGAAATGAATATCTCATTTTTTCGAGAGGAGTGTCTATCAGGCTAGGACCGAACTTGGAAAGTTCATTGAACTTCCTCTCATATTCAGAAAAAGACGTGATTCCTTGCTTGAGATCTATGAACTCCCTATAAAGTTGGGATTTCCCAGCTTCAGGCATCCACTTGGCAACGAAAGCATCCCTGAAAAAGATGATAGATAAGCTTAGAAAAGGCATGATGGAGATAGAGAAACAGAATTCAAAGAAACACAAGAAGATACCTAAACTGTTCCCAAGAAAGATCAGCCTCGACGGTGTTAGCCGTAACAGACTCCCACCAATCTAGGGCAGCCTCCTACAACTTCCATTTTGTTAACTGACGCTTCTGGGCAACATTAATCTCCAGACCAGTAAATATCCTCTGTAAACTCCACAACCACTGCTGAGCTTCAATGTAACGGCCCAAATTTTCAATCCCGAAAATTCCAGATAGTTAGGGAAAGAAGAAAGAGATAGAGGAAGAAGAAGAAAAAGAAACAAAACAAAGATTCTTACATTCGCAGCGGATCAAAATATGATGTCAAATAATAACAGTTTACAAAAGAATTCTGTATCTGTCAAATACATTTATAATACATCAGAGTCACACATATGTACAGACATTAGATATACACAATCATCATGCCTCAGATATACAATAATATAATACAACGGATACACTCCATACGTTCTTACCATCCAGCTTGCCTCCTGAGCTCCAGAACGTCCTTACCTGAAAATCTGTAATACTCGGTCTGACCCGAGCATTACATCAAAGTAACACCCGGTTCATGCTGGAAACCAGCGTGAGTAAACCCATCTAATATGGAATACAAAACATACAACTTTTATAAAACCTGAGGTAACTCGTATCAATTTACAAATTCACAATTTGTTATAAACATTACTTATTTCACACATCAATTTTCTAAGTACCAAAATTTAGATTTAAATAGTCCAATTCACTTAAATCATTTCATTCCAGCCTATTGATTTCACATATCAATCTATAAAAATTCAAAGTGGTTTCGGGTATTTTCTAATACCCGACCCCGGTCCCTTCGAGTCTCACGTCATCCTAACCAAAGTTATCCGAATGAAATACACTTTAAACTTTAAATAAAGGATGTCCCTTTACACAAATTAATTACTCTTAATAAAAAATAGTAATTAATCTTTAATTACTTCACAAATTAATTAACTATAATTAATCACATTAATCCTTAATTATTTATGTTAACTTATTTCTCATAAACCACTTATTATTGATTAATTAATATTAGTTAATCAACCATTAATTACGTCATTAATTATATAAATTAATGATTTATAATTACATTTTAATTTATCCTAATCTAAATTAATTTCATTAAGCAATTAATTATTAATCAAACCGCAAATATTAATCATTCTTGATTAATCTCAACCAGTAAATAACTACCTTTTTATTTACTTCATTAAATAAATTAATTACTCATTTTATAAAAGATGTTTAAAGGAATTTAAAAGCAAATTTACTTTTAAATTCAATATTCCAATTATCAATATAATTCATCATAGAATATCAAATAACACAAAATATTAAACAATCTAAATAATTTTGTGGAATCCAGTTGGATCCCTCCAACTTGTTTCCCTGCATCCACAAACGTTGGCACAACATAAAATACCAATTCTACTTCGAGGTGGAATATAGCGGTATATGGGATTTATATAATATCATCCGCTATTATGCGGCACATAGGGTCTCATCCGCTATATAATGCGGGAAATCAATCACTCCAATATATACTATATATTACTATATAATATACCACATCAAATCAATCCAATCATTCAACCAATTATTTAAATTTAGCCATATAAATTTAAATCAAAATCCAGAAGAGTGAGATTAACTCACCTTTGATTTTATTGAAGCAATCCACACCGAACCGGCTTATTTTTCTTCATGAACTTTAACCTTGTATAAATATTATACAGTTTATTAACATTTGAACTAATCGAAAAACCAATTTCTTTGATTCTTTTTTTTGAAACTATTAAATTAACCTACACAGATTTTAAATCTATTTTTATAAAATTCTTCTCATTTTCAAATCTTATATATGTTTTTTTTACAAGTTCATTTCGTTAAAATTAAACTACAGATCTACTCTAATCCATTATTTAAAATAACTAGTGAGTTAAAAATGTATATATCTATATTATTATTTCCTCTTCTGAAAGTATATATATATATACTTATAAAATTATTTATATAGATTTAAAAATATGTTTGTATATAAACTTCCCAAGCACACATTTTTTTTTGAAAACAAAAATCCCTTTTCATTATCAAACTCTTATCTATATAAAATAATATATTTAAAAACGTTCCTCTAGATATATATTAAATAGATATATGTATATATATGCTTACTGCTTACATGCATATATGAATATATACATTTTGTATACAAATTTATAATTCTAAATTAAAACAGAAATATTACCTTACCGTAAATATTTGATTTCTATTATTTTATTTTCTTTGATTTTTGCATATACAATTATATAAATGAATTTTAAAGAAAATACCTCACTGCGAAAACTAATCTCGATCGACATCCCAGGCTACCACCACCGCTACTGCTCAACGTGCTGTCGCGATACCCCATCGCCGGCTCCTCGACCATGCGATCTGAACCCCCATCCTCCTTCGCGATCCCTCACTCGCACGCGAACGCCACGCGACTTGCCTCGTCGCCATTACGAAGCCCTAGCCAAGCTCCAGTACAACAAAAAATGAAGACTCGCAATTTCAATACGAAATCGAAGTTCATTTCATCCCTTAAGATTTACGAATTGAAGACTGGAGAGGGAAATGAATTTAATTTTCAACGACAAGGGCTTCGGCCATGATTTTGTTTTAGTTTTAAAATACTCGGCTGTAAATAAAAAGATGGGGAGAAGAGGACGCACGTGGTATAAAGGTGAAGAAAACGGCTTCGTTTTTATTATAGCTTTTGAGGGAAGACAAAGAGTACGTGATGCCTTTGAAAAGGAGGTGGCGTGCAAAAGAAGGCTAAAGTGATTTGAGGTGAAACAAAAAAGCTCTTATTTAAGTGGCATTGACCAGTCAACAAATGTAGATATAAATTTCAAATTTAAATTGCCTTCAATTCGCAACTCAAAATTTCGTACTCCTATCGAGGCGTGCCGCTAGGTGTTTATAATTTTAAACCCCAATTTCGAACGCAATGGAAAAGTTTTCGAGTCCCAATTTGATCGTATGGAGAAGATAGCTTTTTGGATCACATTATTATATTAAATTTCAATATAAATTCAATGCGTTTATGTGTCGTACGATCACTTGACTACTCCAAACACTACGAAATTTAAAATCCGATAATAATACAATATTACGGATCCAATGGAACTAGTTTCCTCGAATTTCGAGACTGTGCCTCGAAAGGCTATATTTAAATATCGATTTAAACGATATATTTTTAAAACTGAACAAATCAACTTTAAATTCAATTTTAACACTTTTATTATCCCCGGCACTATCAATATAAATTTTACAAGCCTTCAAATTATTTTTAACAGGCTTAAAACTCCAGATTCAACATTTTACCCAATTTCAAATTATATAATTCAATAATTTAATTATCAAGTAAATAGTGATATGTGGAATTCAAGTTAAAATTAACCTTTCAAATATTTAAAATAAATTAAATATTTCAATTTCAAATGCTCAAAAATTCCGGGTCGTCACATTCCTCCCCCTTAAAATAATTTCGTCATCGAAATTGGCAATTAAGAAGAATGGTCCAATACCCATTTACTTTTTTTTCAAACCAAACAATTCTCAAAACAATCTTTTTATTAGAGACACACTAACCCTTTTCTAGCTTTTCAAACTTTTCCATAGTTTCCAAACAACTTTACTTATTCATCCATTTAAATTATAATTCAAAACCAAGTTTTAAATTTTCAAAATTTCTCAAAAATTTTCTAGCTCTCTAAATTTTCGAAAAATTTCGCTAACATCCTTTGCGCGGCTAGCTTGGTACAACTACAAAATGCCTCCATGGGCTCCCAAATTCCAAAAGAAAACAAAAAGCCAAGAGGCTAAATCAAAAACCCAACCATACAGAAATTTAAACACTTACCTTTTTGTCGAGCAATTCAAATTTATCTTCTGGAATCAAAACCAATTTTCCTTTTCCTTTATAATACCTGTATATCCTACTAAGCAATAATGTTCAATTACAACATTAAAAAATTGCTTTACATATTTCTTTACATATCTATTTTGATTTTTATTCACTTACTCACAATCATCCCATATTCACTTTTCTTATCCTTTAGTTCCAACTAAGAAATTAGTTACACTATCCATTTTCAAGATTCCTTATTTCAATTCCAATTTGAAATCATTTTATTGCTAACAAAAATTTTCCTGAAAATTTTCAAAAATTTTCTAACTCCCAAAATTTTCGAAATTTTTTGGCATAGTCTCCTTTGTACAGAGGAGCTTTTGCAATTTGACAAGAGATATAAATATATATATGTCGACCCACATGATCGGAAAAACAAAAACAGTTCATATTTCCTATTTTTATTGTGTAGGCGTATCTTTATTTAGCATTTTTAAGCAAGCGGCTTATTAATTTAGCAATTAGCGCATCCAAATCCGGCCAAACGGCTTCCCGGTACCTGTGCTTACTCAATTTAAATATGTAAGTGCCAAAATCATGTAACTTAACAACATTTTACATATTTAATTAATACACATACGAGTTTCTATAAGCAATGCAGGTTAAACAATATTTATAATCAACTTGTAGTGTTCCGACATTAAATTTAATTGTTTACAACCAATTCGTATACAACTTCATTCAATTTATGGTTTACAACTCAATTGCTTACATTCAAATCATTTTTAAGCAAAACAAACTCATGTTCACTTCAGCTGATTTAAAAACCAATTTATTTAATCTTTATCAACTCATAGAATTTTAATTACCTTCATTTATGTCAAACGACAATTCATTCTATGCAATTTGATGATATCCATGTGAATAAATAATTACTTAAGTTTTATAACCAATTTAAATTGATTCCGACTAAATTTATATTTAATTCCTCCCTTTTTAATTCATTCATGACCATTTTATTAAGCTCAACACATTTGATGCTTGTATACTACTAACCATTCCCAAATTAATTCAACCCAGGCTTTTATTCAATGGACTACCCTTCCTACTTGAAGTCGAGCTTCTACAAATTTTAAACTTATCTTAATTTACTTTAATTTAGTCCAACTTCAAAACTTAAGCTCACTTCATTTGCAAAATAAATTTTCCTTTTAAATTTAACTTGGTTCTATTTCAATCAAATCTCATTTCAATCTACAAATTTATTTGATTAGTTATTATAAATTTAATTTCCAAATTCAATTTATTCACGACTCATTTAACTAATTACAATGCCATTTTTAATTTATTTCTACCTTCCTGAACTTAATTTGCAATTCAAACCATTTCCGTTTCAATCCAACTTCCTTTATATTCGACAATATTCCAATTGTATTCAATTTACTAACATTTCAAGTCAAATTTAAATTATAACTAAAGTTTCATTTCCAAACTCCATTAATAACTCTCAAAACAATTTCTATTTAACCAATTTCAATCTTATTAACATACTCACTTAACTAATTTATTTAGCTAACTAGCTTACTCCTTTATTTGAAAATTTTAGAAATACTTTTAAATTCACATAATACTATTAAAATTGTGACGACCCGGAATTTTTAAGCAATTTAAATTTGAATATTTAATTGATTTTAATATTTAAAAGTTAATTTTTAACTTGAATTCAAATATCACTAATTATTTGATAATTAAATTTTGAATTAAATAATTTGAAGTTGGGTAAAAATATTGAATCTAGAGTTTTAAGCCTGTTAAAAATAATTTGAAGGCTTGTAAAATTTATATTGATAACACTGAAGGAAATAGAAGTTGTAAAATTTAATTTAACAGTGATTTGTTCAGTTTTGAAATTTTACCGTTTAAATTGAATTTAAAAATAGCCTGCCGAGGTACCGTCTCGGAATTCGACGATACCAGTTCCATTGGATCCGTAATAATGTATTATTATCGGATTTCAAATTTCGTAGTAATTGGAGTTGTTGAGTGAGCATACGGTATATAAACGCATAGGAATTTATACCGAGACAAATTAAATCTAAACAAATTATATTTGCTGTTCTTTACTCCGACAAAAAGTATAACCCACCTGTAATTCATTTCCTTCGTACCCATTTCTCTTTTTTCCCATCTCCTCAAGTCAGTTCGATAAGAGTAAAAAAAAATATAGCTGCTTCGAAATTTTAATGGCTGAGTAGAATGTCAAAATCAAAATTTAATCTCGTCCTTCCCTTATATTTTTCATTCTCCGTTCGAACTACATTCAACATGGGAAAAGAAATCGTGAGCCCCTCCTTTCTTTGATTTAATTCGAACATTCTTCCCCTCTTCAAACCTAATTTTAAATCAAATCGCAGTTTCGAAGGCAGCAACTTTTAATCGAATTGAATATGGATCCGCATGCTTTCCCCGTTCTATCGTCACGCTCGGTGGAGGGAAGGCGATCACGTCATGTTGAAGGAGGTTGTGTTGGCATTCGATTCAAGGGGTTTGCGATGGCTTCAACCCTGGCGAAGCGACGTGGGGGTGCTCGACTTCGAATTGGGAGTCGTCGCGAGGCAGGGTCGGTCGATGTTGCGACTGGAATCGCGTGCTTAGGAGTGGGAGTTCGGCGTACGGGTTGGTCTGTGCTGTCATAGGTGAAGTTGATGGATGCTCTAAAGATGGCAACAGTGTGCTGGCGTAGGGTGTTGGTGATGGCAAAGTCATGCCTGAAGAGAATCGCGTGGATGACCGTTCCGGTTTTGGTTTCTGTCTGGAAGGTAATAAACCATTTATTTAAATTAAATAAAATGATTTAGTGTACAGTGGTATTTCTTAAAATAGATTTAGTGATTAGTTGCCTATTTAATCATTCCAGCCACTAAGTAATTTAGCAAAGGAAAATTAATTTAAATTTATTAAATGGAAACCTTATTTTTGGTATGGATTTGTTTAATAAACCTATTGAAGTTATTTTGTTGCTAAAAATATTTTATTTATTAAACTGTTAGTTGAAATAAATCATGGGTTAAAAATATTATTAAATTGGAAATTAATTATTCGATTAGTTCGAATATTAATAAATGATATAAATAATTTATTAAATGGTAAATTACTTGTAGATTATTTCAAATATTAATAAAACCTTATAATACTTATACAAGGTCAAATTCTGAAAAGAAAACAAGCTGGTTGGTACGGATTGCAAACAACAAATCAAAGGTGAGTTAATCTCACTCAGCTGAATTTAAATTTAAATGATTAAATTTAAAAAATTGTTTGAATGGTTGAATTGATTGATGTGCTATAGTATGGTATATTTTGGAGTTGGTATTTTATGTTGTGCTAACATCTGTGGATGCAGGGAAAACAGGTTGGAGGGATCCAACAGGATTCCTCAACATTTATTTAAAGTATTTAATATTCTTTGTTGTGATTAATTGATATTTTATGATGAATCATATTGGAATGTTGAATGCTATGGTTTGATTGGATATAATTGGGTATAATGAATTACCAAAAATATATAAATTGGATTTTGGAAAGAAAGTAAAAGAAGTGAATTTGTTAGTAAAATAATTATAGAAAAATTGAATAAATTTAAGAATGAATTGGAAAAGAAATAAAGTGACTTTAAAAATTGTAATAAATAAATCTTGAGTATGGAAAGGAAAGTTTGAATAAAAAGAAAGTAATGAATTTTGAACTTCAGTGTTATTAATTAATAGAACAAAGCTTTTATTTTAAATTTAAGATTTAAATTTGAAACGAATAAAGAAGAAATTGGGGAAATCTGAAATCTGTATATTTCAGTTAAAAGATTTAAAATCAAACAAATAATAATAATAATAATAATAATAATAATAATAATAATAATAAAGTCCATATTTAACGAATTTAGAAGTGAATTGAGTAAGTAAAGAAATTTGTTTCAAATGGAATAAATTGTGAATCAATTTGGAAAATTGATTTAAGTGATTGAGTTGGAAGTTCTCCCTGGATAACCAAGTACGTTTTCAAAGTAAATTTTTAAACGTAAGTTAATAGTTTTAAAGTTGTTTTAAAAAGCAAGTTTTGGAAAATTTATTATTTATAAATATTTAAATTCAAAAGTAAGTATTTCCTTTTAACCTATTATGGTAATAATTATTTAAAGTGGCTTGGTATTTGTATTAAAGAGAAAATCTAATTTTATATTTTATAAAAGTAACCTAATTTTAAATATTCCTAAAGTGTACATTTTTAATAAAGTATTGAAATAGCTTTCAATCTAAATGTTAAAATATATCTTGCAATAAAGAGTTTTAAATTATTTTTAAAAATCTAAAGTTTTGTGCTTGGTGATTTCAGTGGAGATAGAAACTATTTGGGAAATTTATTCTAAGAAAGGAAGACATTTGAAACTGTTTTCAAAAGGGTTTGAAAGTGAAAACATATCTTGTGAAGATATTTTGAGATAAATAAATAATTTGGAAAATTATTTATTATTGATGGATGTTTGTGAATGTTAATTGATAGTTAAATAACCGACTATCAATATTGGCCAAATGCGCTGATCGTTTCGAAGAGACCGGGATCGAGATTTATTTCTCGAAAACCACTTTGATCCGGTTTGTATGTTTCGTGAAAACGAGTTTGGATTCGAAGATGGAGCAGTGAAGTGCAAGGGCTAGTCGCTACTAATCCTGAGGATATTTCCAAAATGGATGTAGTAGAAATAGTGCCTTCGGTTCCGTTCGAACCCGGGACGGACTTGTATGGACGAATGCTTTCGGAACATTGTCAGGTGGACGATGGGCATTCTAAGGAATATGTTCTAAGAAGGTAACGCTTAGCCTCAAGCCTCATCAACCGGGAATGACTGAAAATCAGAGGTTATGCAGTAAGGCTTCGTGGGTAGCCCTCACTTGAGAGTAAGGTCATCCCTGTCTAGATGTCCCTTTTTATTTCGGCTTAGTAGGCGGTTGTTGATCCCAACCGCAGGGTGATCCAATTTGGAACTGTCCAGTAAGGGATGGTTCCGGTCTTGTGTTGCAAAGGAGCGGGCGTACTCCTCGGTACAGTGATCTAGGCCCCGTACTGTGGCAGGTGGTACCCCAGTGCCTAGTCATTAGTTGGAAATCCATTCTCCCTACGAGACTTGCACGAGTTTTGTTTGTATTACCTACTCTGTGGCTAGTAGCTGGAATTTAATAGACGTAACAATTTCGGCTATTTTATAAGTATTTGTATATAGACCCTATTATAATATCAGAGGATTTCTATAAAAATTGTTTTAGCTATCGTAAGGTAAAAACCCGACATGTTTATTTGTGGCGTGGTCTTAAGAGATGCTTATCTTTTCAAAGGATTTTTGAAACTTTAATAATCAATTGAGTGTGATTTTCTCACGCTGGTATTCCAGACTGACTCAGGTGTTATTTAACTGTAATGCTCGGGTCAGACCGAGTATTATAGGATACAGGATATGATGCTGTGAAGCTGAGGAGACGAGCTGGATGACGACACGTACTTCCGTACTTGTTTATATATATTCCGCTGTGTTGAGTTGTTGTGTATTCAGTTGTATGTTATTGATGTTGAGTTGTGATTGATGTATTCTGATGATGTAATATATAAACAAAGATAGTTGATTTAGAGTAAAATTATTTATTATCTATTATATTTTATTCCGCTGCGATGGTTAGATTCTGTTGTTGTTTTCTATTTTCTTCTTCTACCTCTTCTTCTTTAACCCAAATGGTTCGTATTTCTGTACAACTTGAGTTGATTGTTGTTGAATAGTGTTGATTCAAGGGGTATGGATTTGCGGGTCGTTACAGTTGGCATCAGAGCATAGGTTGATGATAACCTTGGCTCTGGTGGGAATTACTCATTTGAAATAGAGTTAATCATACTCTAGGATGAGTTTGAGTGTATTAATAGATATGAGCGCCTATTTGTTAGTGAACATAAAATGGTTTTATAATGTGTCGATTGGTTTATTGAGTAGTTTATGGATTCCGTTCAATACGAGTAATTAACGTTATTGATAGAGATCTCTAAACACTTGAATAGAACAATCCGACACAGTATTGTTTTAAAATAGGGTAAATGAAATAATTTTACCAAGATTATTTTTGTATATAAACAAAATAATTTTACCAAGATTATTTTAGTATATAAAGATAATAATTTTTGTAAATTATTATACTATTTGGATGCTTGGATGTTAGAGAATGACAATAATAAATATTTCTCATTATTGTGTAAAAATTGAACAAGGAATTGAAAGTTTATAATCAAAGATTAAATAATAAGTTAGTAAGATAAATGGAATTTGCAAATGTGATTTATAAATTGAAACCATAACTAAAGTTAAAGGAATAAATTCAGATAATAAAGTGAAATTTGTAAATGTGAATTATAAATATGATTTATAATTAAGAATAGGATTCCAGAGAAATATTCGAAAAAAAATCGGAATGGATTTTAAATTTGAAATTTTGGAAAAGTTTAAATTCTTTGGGGTTTGAAAGTGGTTTTCAAAGGTTTTGGAGAAGTAATAGTGGTATTATTTCAGGAATATTTTTGAATTGGAATTGAATATGGAGAGATTTGGGAAATTAGAAACATTTGAAATGTTTTTAAAGAGATAAAAGCATTTAATTCTCTTTCGGCCACTGGAAAATAATTTCGGTGATGACTGCAGCATCATCGATATTCATTTTCGAGTTCCAGAAGAGAAATTGCCACCAAATTGTTTTAAATTGGAATTGTTTGCGAACTGGGTTGGTTTTGAAATTCAAAGAATTTGCCAAAGGATTTTGGATATAGTTGAATTCAAAGGTGATTTTGAAATTTTGGAAAATCGTTTAAACTCTGGAATCTTGTTTAAAAAAATGCTTATGAAATAATAAAAATATATTAGCTAAATAAAATGTATAGTCCCGAGTTAAAAAGTAATGATCGAGGATAGATGAAAGTGTGGATAAAAATAAAATATGACTTATAAAATTTAGAAATGGAATAAATAAGCCAAATAAAATTATTTTGTATTTTGGGAAATGAATAAAATCCAAAACTTAAGGTATAAAATAGATTGAATTCCAGCAAAATAGTTAAAGTGATTTTTGGAATAAAAATCATAATAAAATATTGGGTATAAAATTTGAATAAACAAATTGATAATTAATTGGTGAATGAAATATGGAGATGGATCTTGAATTGGTTAAATGCAAGTCGAATACCAAATTGATGTGATAAATGTTTGGTTTGTAAATAAATTATGGAATGAGTATTTGATGTAATTAATACGGAATGTTCCTAGATTAATAAATGAATTCAAATAAAATGAGAATATAGAATGCAAATTAAATTGAACAGAATCGATTAGATGAAATCAAATTAAGTATAGATTGAATTGGTATCAATTCAAATTAATTATAAACTGGAATGGATATTCTATTTAGTGAACATCATTGAATTTGCACAAAGGTAATTGTCGTCTAAACGAAAACGAGATTATATAAATTCTATGGTTTGACAGAAGAAAATAAAATCCAAATAAGTGGAAATAAATTGGAAATGGGCTTGTAAAAAAATTGAATGAGCTGAATCTAAAAGGTTAAAATGTATAATAACTAATCAAATAAATTTGTAGTTTGAAATGGGATTGGATTAAAATAGAATCAAGTTTAATTGAAAAGAGAAGTTTATTTGCAAAATGAAATGAGCTTAAGTATAAAAAAGGGATTTGAATAATTTGAAGTAAACTAACTTAAGTCTAAAATTCAATGAAGCAATCAAATTGATTTTGAGGCCTTACCAATTGTTTATAAACGGCATTGTGTACATTGTCTATATAATATGGCCTTGTTGTTACTATAAGTTGATGGGTAGCAAATATTATTTTTGAAATCAGTTAAATTGAAATGGGTTTATTTGGACTTGAAAAGGAATTGAAGATAAGTAAATGAGTTGTAACTCACTTAAAGTTGAATGCAAATAGTATATGAATTGGTTAAGAAGCAAATTGAATTAGGTTGGAAACTATACAAATTGCTTATGGAAGCATTTATAGTGCATTACTTATGTTATTAATTGTTGTAGTTGTTTAAATGAGTAAAATGTCATAGATTTCATAGATATGTTACTTATATGTTTAAATTGAGTAAGCAATGTACTAGAAGACCGTATAGCGGAAGTTTGGACGCGCGAATGCTAAAATAAAATAAGCCGCTTGCTTAAATGCTAAAAGAGTTACGCCTACGTAATAAAAATAGGAAATATGAATTGTTTTTGGGTTTTCCGACCATGTGGGTCGATGTATACATATTTATATCTTTTGTCAAATTGCAAAGCTCCTCCGTACAAAGGAGACTCTGCCAAAAAATTTCAAAAATTTTGGGAGTTAGAAAATTTTGGAAAATTTTGATAACGACAAACGTTTTTAAATTGGAAATTGAAATAAATTTGTAAATGAACTAACGTAAATAATGGCATGAATCAGTATAAGTGAAAAACAAAATTTAAAGTTTAGAGTTGAAAATAAATTGAATTCGTATGGAAGTGAAAGAATTAATTTGGATATAAATAGATATAAACTAAAGTGGTAAGGTGAAAATAAGTATAAGAAACATATAAAATGCTTATATTACACTTAAGAGAGAATGGTGAATTCTTAAATGAAAATTGATAATACAAGCATATTTCAAGTAAATATTTGGATGAATAAATATTGTCATTTTGTGAGAAAGTCGATAAAATGTTTTGGAAATATTGTGATTGGATATTATTGCTAAGTGGAATATGCAGGTAATATAAAGGGAAAGAGAATTGGTTTTTGATTTCAAGAAGATAAATTTGAAATGCTCGACAAAAAAGGTATGTATTTAAATTTGGTATGAAATTTGATTGGGTTTTTGGATATAGCCACTTGGCTTTTTGTTTCTTTTTGGAATTAGGAGGCCGTAGAGCCATTTTGTAGTAGTACCGAGCTAGCCGCGCAAAGGAGACGTGGCGAAAGTTTTTGGAAATTTAGAGAGTTGGAAAATTTTTGAAAAATCAAATTGGGTTTAAAATTTAAATTTGAATAGATTGGGCAAATGATTCGGTAGGAACCTAATGGAAGAAGTTGGAAAGGTTAGTAAGATCGGTGATGTTCTAGTTAAAAGATGGTTTAGGTATTGTTAAAAACTGTTTAGTTTGGGAGTTGTAAAAACCAATAGTTTGGGTAAGTAGAGAACGGGTATAGGACCATTCTTCCTAACTAGTAATTTCGAGGATGAAATTCTTTTAAGGGGGAAGGAATGTGACGACCCAGAATTTTTAAGCAATTTAAATTGGAATATTTAATTGATTTTAATATTTAAAAGTTAATTTTTAACTTGAATTCAAATATCACTAATTATTTGATAATTAATTTTTGAATTAAATAATTTGAAGTTGGGTAAAAATATTGAATCTAGAGTTTTAAGCCTGTTAAAAATAATTTAAAGGCTTGTAAACTTTATATTGATAACACTGAAGGCAATAGAAGTTGTAAAATTGAATTTAACAGTGATTTGTTCAGTTTTGAAATTTTACCGTTTAAATTGAATTTAAAAATAGCCTTCCGAGGCATAGTCTCGGAATTCGACGAAACCAGTTCCATTGGATCCGTAATAATGTATTATTATCGGATTTCAAATTTCATAGTAATTGGAGTTGTTGAGTGAGCATACGGTATATAAACGCATAGGAATTTATATTGAGACAAATTAAATCTAAACAAATTATATTTGTTGTTCTTTACTCCAACAAAAAGTACAACCCGCCTGCAATTCGTTTCCTTCATACCCATTTCTCTTTTTTCCCATCTCCTCAAGTCAGTTCGGTCAGAGAAAAAAAATATAGCTGCTTCGAAATTTTAATGGCTGAGCAGAATGTCAAAATCAAAATTTAATCTCGTCCTTCCCTTATATTTTTCATTCTCGGTTCGAACTGAATTCAACATGGGAAAAGAAATCATGAGCCCCTCCTTTCTTCGATTTAATTCAAACATTCTTCCCCTCTTCAAACCAAATTTTACATCAAATCGCAGTTTCCAAGGCAGCAACTTTTAATCAAATCCGCGTACTTTCCCTGTTCTATCGTCACGCTCGGTGGAGGGAAGGCGATCATGTCATGTTGAGGGAGGTTGTGTGGGCATTCGATTCAAGGGGTTTGCGATGGCTTCAACCCCGGCGAAGCGACGTGGGGGTGCTCGACTTCGAATTGAGAGTCGTCGCGAGGAAGGGTCGGTCGATGTTGCGACTGGAATCGCGTGCTTAGGAGTGGGAGTTCGGCGTACGAGTTGGTCTGTGTTGTCAGTGGTGAAGTTGGTGGCTGCTCTGAAGATGGCAGCAGTGTGCTGGTCGTAGGGTGTTGGTGATGGCGAAGTCATGCCTGAAGAGAATCACGTGGATGACCATTCCGGTTTTGGTTTCTGTCTGGAAGGTAATAAACCATTTATTTAAATTAAATAAAATGATTTAGTGTATAGTGGTATTTCTTAAAATAGATTTAGTGATTAGTTGCCTATTAAATCATTCCATCCACTAAGTAATTTAGCAAAGGAAATTTAATTTGAATTTATTAAATGGAAACTTTATTTTTGGTATGGATTTGTTTAATAAACCCACTGAAGTAATTTTGTTGCTAAAAATATTTTATTTATTAAACTGTTAGTTGAAATAAATCTTGGGTTAAAAATATTATTAAATTGGAAGTTAATTATTCGATTTGTTCGAATATTAATAAATGATAAAAATAATTTATTAATTGGTAAATTACTTGTAGATTATTTCAAATATTAATAAAACCTTATAATATTTATACAAGGTCAAATTCTGAAAAGAAAACAAGCTGGTTGGTATGGATTGCAAACAACAAATCAAAGGTGAGTTAATCTCGCTCACGTGAATTTAAATTTAAATTTAAATGATTAAATTTAAATAATTGTTTGAATGGTTGAATTGATTGATGCACTATAGTATGGTACATTTTGGAATTGGTATATTATGTTGTGCTAACATCTGTGGATGTAGGGAAAACAGGTTGGAGGGATCTGGATTCCTCAACATTTATTTAAAGTATTTAATATTCTCTGTTGTGATTAATTGATATTCTATGATGAATCATATTGGAATGTTGAATGCTATGGTTTGATTGGATATAATTGGGTATAATGAATTACCAAAAATATATAAATTGGATTTTGGAAAGAAAGTAAAAGAAGTGAATTTGTAAGTAAAATAATTATAGAAAATTTGAATAAATTTTAGAATGAATTGGAAAAGAAATAAAGTGACTTTAAAAATTGTAATAAATAAATCTTGAGTATGGAAAGGAAAGTTTGAATAAAAAGAAAGTAATGAATTTTGAACTTCAGTGTTATTAATTAATAGAACAAAGCTTTTATTTTAAATTTAAGATTTAAATTTTGAAACGAATAAAGAAGAAATTGGGGAAATCTGAAATTGGTATATTTCAGTAAAAAGATTTAAAATCAAACAGAAAATAATAATGATAATAATAATAATAATAAATTCCATAATTAACGAATTTTGAAACGAATTGAGTAAGTAAAGAAATTTATTTCAAATGGAATAAATTGGGAATCAATTTGGAAAATTGATTTAAGTGATTGAGTTGGAAGTTCTCCCTGGATAACCAAGTACGTTTTCAAAGTAAATTTTTAAACATAAGTTAATAGTTTTAAAGTTGTTTTAAAAAGCAAGTTTTGAAAAATTTAGTATTTATAAATATTTAAATTCTAAAGTAAGTATTTCCTTTTAACCTATTATGGTAATAATTATTTAAAGTGACTTGGTATTTGTTTTAAAGAGAAAATCTAATTTTATAATTTATAAAAGTAACCTAATTTTAAATATTACTAAAGTGTATATTTTTAATAAAGTATTGAAATAGTTTTCAATCTAAATG
Source organism: Allium cepa (assembly GCA_030765085.1). Classification (NCBI taxonomy): domain Eukaryota; kingdom Viridiplantae; phylum Streptophyta; class Magnoliopsida; order Asparagales; family Amaryllidaceae; genus Allium; species Allium cepa. The sequence goes on from CM060945.1 coordinate 617,626,107, forward strand.
TTAAAATATATCTTACAATAAAGTGTTTTAAATTATTTTTAAAAATCTAAAGTTTTGTGCTTGGTGATTTCAGTGGAGATAGAAACTATTTGAGAAATTTATTCTGAGAAAGGAAGACATTTGAAACTGTTTTCAAAAGGGTTTGAAAGTGAAAACATATCTTGTGAAGATATTTTGAGATAAATAAATAATTTGGGAAATTATTTATTGTTGATGGATGTTTGTGAATGTTAATTGATAGTTAAATAACCGACTATCAATATTGCCCAAATGCGCTGATCGTTTTGAAGAGACCGGGATCGAGATTTATATCTCGAAAACCACTTCGATCCGATTTGTACATTTCGTGAAAACGAGTTTGGATTCGAAGATGGAGCAGTGAAGTGCAAGGGCTAGTCGCTACTAATCCTGAGGATATTTCCAAAATGGATGTAGTAGGAATAGTGCCTTCGGTTCCGTTCAAACCCCGGACGGACTTGTATGGACGAATGCTTTCGGAACATCGTCAGGTAGACGATGGGCATTCTAAGGAATATGTTCTAAAAAGGTAACGCTTAGCCTCAAGCCTCATCAACCGGGAATGACTGAAAATCAGGGGTTATGCAGCAAGGCTTCGTGGGTAACCCCCACTTGAGAGTAAGGTCATCCCTGTCTAGATGTCCCTTTTCATTTCGGCTTAGTGGGCGGTAGCTGATCCCAACCGCGGGGTGATCCTATTTGGAACTGTCCAGTAAGGGATGGTTCCATTCTTGTGTTGTAGGGGAGCGGGCGTACACCTCGGTACGGTGATCTAGGTCCCGTACTATGGCAGGTGGTACCCCAGTGCCTAGTCATTAGTTGGAAATCCATTCTCCCTACGAGCCTTGTACGATTTTTGTTTGTATTACCCACTCTGTGGCTAGTAGCTGGAATTTAATAGATGTAACAATTTCGGCTATTTTATAAGTATTTGTATATAGACCCTATTATAATATCAGAGGATTTCTATAAAAATTGTTTTAGCTATCATAAGATAAAAACCCGACATGTTTATTTGTGGCGTGGTCTTACAAGATGCTTTTGTTTTCAACGGATTTTTGAAACTTTAATAATCAATTGAGTGTGATTTTCTCACGCTGGTATTCCGGACTGACTAGGGTGTTATTTAACTGTAATGCTCGGGTCAGACCGAGTATTATAGGATACAGGATATGATGCTGTGGAGCTCAGGAGACGAGCTGGATGACGATACGTACTTCCATACTTGTTTATATATATTCCGCTGTGTTGAGTTGTTGTGTATTCAGTTGTATGTTATTGATGTTGAGTTGTGATTGTTGTACTCTGATGATGTAATGTATAAACAGAGATAGTTTATTTAGAGTAAAATTATTTATTATCTATTATATTTTATTCCGCTGCGATGGTTAGATTCTTTTGTTGTTTTCTATTTTCTTCTTCTACCTCTTCTTCTTTAACCCAAATGGTTCGTATTTATGTACAACTTAAGTTGATTGTTGTTGAATAGTGTTGAATCAAAGGGTACGGATTTGCGGGTCCTTACAAAAATAGCTTTTTATAACAATACTTCTTATAACTCGATGTCTCAACCAGTCCATCATTGTTCTCATAGAAATTCGGTCATACGTTGATCAGGCGTAGGACTAAAAATCTGTAAGTACTTGGTAAACCCGTTTTCAACACCCAGTGAAAATACTTGGGAAAATAATTTTATTGATTAGAAAAAAGTTTTTGAAAATAGAGGAAATATCTTTGGTAAGAATGCTCTGAAAATCATCACCCCCATCCATGGTTGCAGTTACGTCCTGGGTTACATTGCCATCGCAGCAAAAGACCATGTAACTGTAGGCACTCCGCGCCCCTCGATTATGCCATGGAACCCGCAACAGATCACAGTTACATTGCAGGGTTATGTTGCTATCGCAACAAAAGTCCATGTAACTGTAGGCATCGACGCCCTCGATTTTCGCTGTCAAAAATAAAACTTCTCCACTCCCACTGTGACAGCCCGCAAATCCGTTCCCCTTGAATCAACACTATTCTACCTCTGTTAACTCAAGTGGCACAGAAATACGAACCATTTAGGTCTAAGAAGAAGAGATAGAAGAAGAAGCTAAACAATGACAGAATCTCACAGTCGCAGCGGAATAAAATATAATAGTAAATATAGATCTTTACACAAAATGAAATCTATACTGTTTCATACATCACATCATCAGAGTATCTCATACATCAAATTACCAATCAGACATACCATACAATCACAGCAGCGGAATATATATATATATATATATATATATATATATATATATATATATATATATATATATATATATATAAGTACAGATAATACGTCTCGGGCTCCAGCTCCTCTCCTGCTCCATAGCATCCTGTCCTGAACATATAATACTCGGTCTGACCCGAGCATTATAATGAACTAACACCCGAGTCAGTCTGGAATACCAGCTGATAATAATAATGCATCCAAAATGGTTTTTAAAGTTTCAAAAATCCTTTGAAAAACAAAAGCATCTCGTAAGACCACGCCATAAATAAACATGTCGGGTTTTTACCTTACGATAGCTAAAACACTTTTTATAGAAATCCACTGATATTATAATAGGGTCTATTTACAAATACTTATAAAATAGCCGAAATTGTTACATCTATTAAATTCCATCTACTAGCCACAAAAGTGGGTAATACAAACAAAACTCGTACAAGGCTCGTAGGGATAATGGATTTCCAACAATGACTAGGCACTGGGGTACCACCTGTCACAGTACGGGGCCTAGATCACCGTACCAAGGACCACTCCCGATCCCCTGCAACACAAGGCTGGACCCATCCCTTAACTGAACAGTTCCGAATAAGATCACCCCGCGGTTGGCGTGACCAACCGCCCACTAAGCCGAAATAAAAAGGGACATCTAGACAGGGATGACCTTACTCTCCAGTGGGGGCTACCCACGAAGCCTTGCTGCATATCCCCTGATTTTCAATCATTCCCATTTGATGAGGCTTAAGGCTAAGCGTTACCTTTAGAACGTTTCACTTAGAATGCCCATCGTCCACCTGACGACGTTCCGAAAGCATTCGTCCATACAAGTCCGTCCCGGGTTCGAACGGAACCTAAGACACTATTCCTACTACATCCATTTTGGAAATATCCTCAGGATTAGTAGCGACTAGCCCTTGCACTTTAGAGCTCCATCTTCGACATCGAACACGTTTTTCGCACGAAAACGTACAAACCGGATCGAAGTGGTTTTCGAGAAATAAATCTCGATCTCGGTCTCTTCGAAACGATCAACGTATTTGTCCAATATTGATAGTCGGTGATTTAACTATCAATTTATATTCATAAAACATCCATCACAAAATAAATAATTTCCTACATTATTTATTTATCTCAAATATCTTCAAAAGATATATTTCAAATTTCCAAAACCCATTTGAAAACAATTTCCCAAAGTTCTTCCTTTACAAGGTAAATCCTTTACCATATATTCCCATTGGAATAACCAAGTTCAAAACATTTAGATTTAAAACAGTTAAAAACATTTTATACTGAAATATACTTTAAAATACGTAAATTTACTTCTAATTACTTACTCAAAAATATAAATTTAAAATAAGTGAAGTAAAACTATTTATTAAGATCTAAACTTGGTTTTACATAAAAGTTTAGTTAAACTAAATTTAAAAGTAGATTTTTAGAAGGATTAATAATAATTTCAAATAACTTTATTCAAAACTAGCCTTTAAACAAATCTATTTGTAAAAATAGTTACTAAGGTATTCATAAAAATTTACTATTGCTAATTTATCAATGATTACTTTAAAATAATAATTTCCAAAACACTCTTTAAACAAGTTTGAATTTTTAAACTTTCTTTTAATAAAATCTGTTTAAAAATCGAACTTGGTTTTTCCTAGGGAAACTCATTCCCACTCAACAATCGAGAAAATCCATTTTATAAATTCTGTCGATTATATTTCAATTCAGATTTATGTTTAATAACATAAATTTCCTCCCCAGGTTTAAAATAACTTCTTACGAAGCTTAACCACATTTCCATTCCCGGAAATTCACTTCCAAAGTATAAGTTTAAAGGTCTTTTTAAATAAACTATTATAAATTTATTCGATGAAATCATACTTAAGGAATTGCTTAACTAAATACCTACTTAAATTCTCAATGGTTTTAAATAATATTTCTGCAACATTCTAATTTGCAATTTATTGCTAATTTAATTTAAAGGGTTTCTTTTGAAATCATATTTAATTTCCAGGGAACATTATTATCAAAATAACCCCATTGTTATTTTTAACAATTTATTAATTTCTTATTGAAATTATCACCAGAAATCCATGCTTTCACATTTATCAACTAATAAATGTTCCACTTATTTTTATTTCCAACTTTACAAATTTTCATTCTTCACTCAACCCAGATTCCAAACTTATTCCCTTAAATTCTTTATTTTTCAATTCCTTTTATTCCTTTAAAAATCCAGTTTATTTTATTTTATTCTTAAAATTCTATGTATATACTTATCCAGCAATATCACAGTACAATTTAATTCAGAGTTATCCATCACAATATATAAACAGATCACAACATCAATTATAAAGATAATTACTATAGTGTGAGGAATCCATTTGGATCCCTCCAACCTGTTTGCCCTGCATCAACAAATATTAGCACATCACATATAAATATCAATCCAGACTGATAACAACAATTATATTCAACCAATCACACAGATATTTAAATATTAATTATTTAAATCAGCCAATATCCAGATGTGAGTGAGAATAACTCACCTTGAGTTTTGGCGAGCGTTCGAAATTTAAATTAAACCGAACGATGTTCGATTTAATCTAAAGTTTTACTTGCTCGAAACGATTTCCGGAACTGCTCCACTGCGTAGTATGTGTCTCTGTGATTCCGGCGCTACAAATTTCGTCCAAATCTGGTTTCATACGAGAAAGTTATTCAAATTTAAAGATTCGAATTTAAATTTAAAACAATTTCTTTTAAATTAAATTTTATTATACCTAAACCAAAAGCTCTTTCTTCTCAGCATGCACGCGTACAGGAGAGCACCAAACCCATAATCGACGAATAGGGTTCGCAACCGCAGCCTACACGACGTCGTCGAACTTGATCGGGGACCAACATCTCGAAGTTCGTCACACTCTCACTCCAAGGCCAGAAAATCACGACGCTCGGTCGACCCTAGACAACGCGGTTCGTGTTCGAATGAATGCCCTTAAATCTCGATTTACTGACAATCCTCGCAATGACTTTCAATCATACCCGGTCGATGTATAGAGCTTAGCAAGCTCTTCATTTTTGCTGTTGAAGATTTTTGAAATTAATTTGAGGATTAGGAGAAAATGAGGAAGATCGACACGCGATATCAGCCATTGAACGAAAGGAGACGGCGGCCTGAACGAAACTAGGGTTTTGATAAAAAAATGAATATGTATAATGGTTTAATAATATTTAATTAATATAATTTCTCAATTTAACAATTTATGCAAACGACCTCCAAACTACGCGTTTCGACAGGCGATTCTAGGGTCTTTCCGCGTTCCGGACACAATGGAACATGTTTCGTAAGATAGTTTGATCGTACGCGCGAGTTACGGAATTAAACGTTCAGTTTAAAATTAAATCGGTTAAATCGATTTTCAATCCAGTATCGGTATGGCACCATTTGAAGCTCTGATACCACGCTGTGACGCCCCGTTCTTTTAGACAATAACATTGAAATTTAGTTCCATGAACTCTCTGTTTATTTAAATTTCCTTCCCATACACAAGACTTATTTATTAGAATTTTAAAGTCACTTTATTTCCTTTCCAATTCATTTCATAAATTTATTAAACTTTGCTATAATTATTTTACTATCGCTTCCACTTCTTTTATTTTCATTTCCCAAACTCAAATTATATATTTAGTAATTAATTATTTCCCGATTTAAAACAATCAAGCCATAACATTCAATATTCCCACATAATCCATTACAGGATATATCAAATAGTCAGAACAGAGAATATTAAATAATTAAATAAAGTTGAGGGGTCCAGTTGGATCCCTCCAACCTGTTCTCCCTGCATCCACAGATGTTAGCACAACACAAATATCAATTCCCAAATATACCATACTATCACATCAATCAATTCAAATACTCATCCAATTACTTAAATTTAATCATTTTAAATTTAAATTTTAACTGAGTGAGATTAACTCAGTTTGCTATGAGACCTACGCGCTAGCCAACTGCGCCACCATTTCTCGATTTGTGTGTGTCATCCTTGCGCAGGGGCCATGCTAATCTTCTCTGTATCGTTCCAATTTTTATCGGATGTCCCCTAAGCGTTTCAAGCTGCCACGATCAAATGACAACTCCGATTGCTACGACAATTGAAATCCGAAAATAACTAACTATTACGGATCCAATGGACCTGGTTTCGTCAAATTCCGAGACCGTGCCCCGGAAGGCTATTTTAACTCGTCGATTAAATCGAGCGATTTTCAAAATTGTCAAAAACGCTTAAAATTTCACTTTTAACATTTTAGTACCTTAATAATAGATCATATAAAATATATAGTCACATTACAAATCATTCAGGCTCATTCCTGACTAAAATCTGTTTAATTGCATTTTTATAATATTAAAATCTATTATTAAATTAATATAAAATTCCAGATAATAACTTATTGACTTTTAAGTCCGTCTAAAAATCCAACCACCCTATTTATATCCAAATAGACTTAAAAATAAATTTGAAAACCATTTGTATAACTATTCACATCCAGATTCACCACTTATTCCAATTTTGAATATTTAATTATTATTCTTCATTATTCAAAATCGAATGGAATCACTATAATTAAAAATTATAGCTTATTATTTTGATTGCATCTTATTCCTTCCATTTCAAAGTCAATTAAGGATCCACATTAAACATTTAAAATGAATTAAATGTTCACAAATCCAGTGCTCAAAATTCCGGGATGTTACATTCGTCCCCCCTTATAAAAATTTCGTCCTCGAAATTTGTTATGGTAGAACATACTCTCAAACTCATTTATTTACCCAATTTGCTTAGTTACAAGCTTATATTCACTTTCCAAAATCCTTTAGTCCAATCCCATATTCATTTGTTTTACTTACTCTAAAGCTTTAAATTCTAACGTATTACAAAACAACTTTCCAAGTTAATAAATTTTTCCCAAAAACCCAAAAATTTTCTAACTCCCAAAATTTTCGGAAAATTTTGGCAGTCTCCCCTGTACGGAGGAGCTTTCGCGAAATCGCGATACAGATAAATATATATACATCGACCCACACGGTAGGAAATCAAAATATATCACAACAATTATATCATTTCTCAATTATAATTGCGTAGGCGTACCTTTTTAGCAAAATTTTAAAGTAGCGGCTAATATAACGCATATACGCGCTCCAACTCTATCGAACGCCTTCCATACCTGTACTTTACTCAACAAACTCATCAATTTTCAAAGATATGAACATTTTAACAAAATTTCCAATATAAATGTAAGCCAAACATATCCATTTCATAATCCCAAACATCACTTTGCATAATTTCATAAGTAAATCATATTTTATAACATGCATAAAGTTTCCTTTTTTAATGCCAAATCCCACTTTATTTCACACAAAGTATTTACCTACAAGTTTTGCTATTTCAATTCATACTCTACCCAATTTTCAAATTGATTCACCAAACAAATGTCATTTAAATTTGTTACATTTGCATTTCTATTATAACTCACTTACATTAGTACTCAAATCCATTTATTAAGATTTTAGCCCATTCTACTCTCATTCCAACCAACTTCATTTCATTTCACTTGAATGATTTACATTCAGGTTTACTATATACCATTCATATTTATTACAACCAATTCATTTCTATTTCAATATGATTAACATATGCTTTACTTGCATTTCTTTACTTTAACTTACATTCCCAATTAGATTTACAATCAAATTTTATCTTAAACTCGAAACATTTGCATTTCTTTATGATCCCTTTCCATTCATATGCAAAATCACTTAATTAGATTGCATTTATCAAATTAATTTAAAACCATCGTTATTTGCTTCTTCAAATCAATTCACTTGCATCCATATACAAACTCTTTGAATTTTATTCCAATCCATATCAATTTATTGAAAAACCAATTTCAATTGCTTGTTAAACAACTCAATTCCGAATACATGCAATTTTCATGTCATTCGAGCAAAAATAATCACCACTTAAGCTTATAACCATTAAAATTAATTCTAGTTTAAATTTATATTAATTTTATTCAATTTTGCCTAGTTTCACAAGCCTAGTATTTTTATTCCAATGCAATTGTTAAATTAAATTTTCCTTACATTTTTATTTCATTAACCAATTCAGGTTTATATTAATTTCATTCCATCCTGGATTATTTACAACCCATACATCCTTCATTTATCACAATAATTAATTAATACCATTTCACTTGCAATTCAATTTTATTATCTAACAAATTTCATTCAAGAGTACTTAATAAAGCTTATTCACAATCATATTGTCTTTCTCTTTCAAGTTGCTAAAGTTCTTTCACAACATTTTCATTATCTTCTTATATCAATTTTTATTTTATTTCCATTTGATTCTCATTCAATCAAATTCCAATCCATTTACAAATTCGAATGCCCTTTGTTTACTTATTCAATCCATTTTAGATTTATTTTAATAACAAAGAAACCATTTAAATTATTTCTCTAATTTGAATTTATTCACAATCCAAACTATTTCCATTACAATCTGATTCCATTTTTCATTCACACTTCAATATTTGTTACCACAAATTTAAATCCCAAGCCACAACTGGAGTTTTATTTACTTTCCAAATTTTGACCAACCCATCAAAATTCTATTCATCTCATTACAAATTCCATTAAATTGTAATTCAATCTAGTCAATAACCTAATCCATATTAGGTTTTAATTCACTTCCTCAATTCACTCTGAATTCATTTATAATATGACAATTTTCCAATTATGTCATTTAGTAAATTTAAATTTTCTACCTTCCCTTTTCACTCCTTTAAATAGAATTTAAATTTCTTCCAACATTATTTATTACACAACTGAAATTTAATTTCAATGTCATTATCAAAACAAATTTCATTTTCCCCATACATAAGTTCAAGACTTATTTGCTGACTTAAGAACATCCACCTTTATATTCTCACTTTGCTTCATTGCACTTTACATTTCATTTATGGTTAAATTTTGAATTTGTCGCACCATTCAACTCTTTCAATTAATGAATTAAAATTTCACTTCTATCCAAGAGTTTAGATTGCTTTTTAGGTCCATTTCCATTTTATAATCACAAGTTCAAATTATAAACCTTAATGACTTAAGAATATGAATTTCTTTATGCAATTATAAGCAATTTATATTTCAGTTTAATCCAAACCAATTTAATTCTAAGTTCAATTTATTTAACTTATCCCAAGTTAAATTCAAATCTCTAGTCACTTCAAAGTCTTCATTCACTTCCATTTACCCAAATTAAATTTTAATTCCAAGATTAAAATTTCCATTTCCTTCTTATTAGCATCAACTTTACCAAAATAAGTTCATTAGTTGATGCATTTTAACTTTACACACCATTTAAATAGAATGTTCCAGAATTCAATTACCCGGTTTTATTTCAAAACCATTTTGAAATGTTAAATATATACCTATTTGGTATACCCAATCAAATCAAATTCCCAGATTTCCAAAACAACTTGTTTATACCAAAACAAACTTCCTCCTTTGAAATTTCCAAAACAACTGGTATACCCAACAAACCCAAAAAAAAACCATAGTCAAGTACTAGGGAAGCAATCCATCCCTTTAGAAACTCGAAGATGAATTCTAATGATATGGCCAGCATCATCAGGATTATTTTCCAGCGACTAGAGTGAGTTCAGTGCTTCTTTACTTTCCTACATTCATTCCAAACAGTTTCCATTCAAAAATACTTCCCAAAACAATATTTCATTATTGCCTTCTAATGCTTTGGAAAACATTTCCAAACATTCCCAAGATGTTAAATTTCTCAAACCTTTGTTTTAATCCATTTAAACACCTTTCAAATTTTCCCGAGATCAAAATTCTGGTTTAACTCAATTTTTAATCTCACTTCTTCTTATTTACAACATATTAAATTAATTTTATTTGGTTATAAACAATTTTAACATGTTATATTCTTATTAGCTTATACCATTACAAATTTTGATCAAATCTAAGGTTCTTACTTGATTATGGTATTAACAACCAACAAACACCCAATATATAATAAGCTAGAAAACCATTTCTTTTATACCAAAATATAAATTTGGGTAAAATTATTTCATTTACCCACTTTAAAAACAATACTATGTCGGTTTATCTTGTTTAAGAGTTTAGAAACCCCTATCGATATGGTTATACTTCCCGTACCGACCAGAATTCATAAACACTCACCCGAAAAGTCAACACAGTACAAAACAATTTTATATCCACTAACAAGTACGCTCTCATAGCTATTAATACACTCAACTCATTATAGATAACTATTGACTCTGTTTAATGAGTAATTTTTCCACCAAAGCCTAGGTTGTCGCCAACCTAAGCTCTGATACCAAGTGTGATAGCCCGCAAATCCGTTCCCCTTGAATCAACACTATTCTACCTCTGTTAACTCAAGTGGCACAGAAATACGAACCATTTAGGTCTAAGAAGAAGAGATAGAAGAAGAAGAAGCTAAACAATGACAGAATCTCACAGTCGCAGCGGAATAAAATATAATAGTAAATATAGATCTTTACACAAAATGAAATCCATACTGTTTCATACATCACATCATCAGAGTATCTCATACATCAAATTACCAATCAGACATACCATACAATCACAGCAGCGGAATATATATATATATATATATATATATATATATATATATAAGTACAGATAATACGTCTCGTGCTCTAGCTCCTCTCCTGCTCCATAGCATCCTGTCCTGAACATATAATACTCGGTCTGACCCGAGCATTATAATGAAATAACACCCGAGTCAGTCTGGAATACCAGCTGATAATAATAATGCATCCAAAATGATTTTTAAAGTTTCAAAATCCCTTTGAAAAACAAAAGCATCTCGTAAGACCACGCCACAAATAAACATGTCGGGTTTTTACCTTACGATAGCTAAAACACTTTTTATAGGAATCCTCTGATATTATAATAGGGTCTATTTACAAATACTTATAAAATAGCCGAAATTGTTACATCTATTAAATTCCAACTACTAGCCACAAAAGTGGGTAATACAAACAAAACTCGTACAAGGCTCGTAGGGATAATGGATTTCCAACAAGGACTAGGCACTGGGGTACCACCTGTCACAGTACGGGGCCTAGATCACCGTACCGAGGACCACTCCCGATCCCCTGCAACACAAGGCCGGACCCATCCCTTAACTGAACAGTTCCGAATAAGATCATCCCGCGGTTGGCGCGACCAACCGCCCACTAAGCCGAAATAAAAAGGGACATTAGACAGGGATGACCTTACTCTCCAGTGGGGGCTACCCACGAAGCCTTGCTGCATATCCCCTGATTTTCAGTCATTCCCATTTGATGAGGCTTGAGGCTAAGCGTTACCTTTAGAACGTTTCACTTAGAATGCCCATCATCCACCTAACGATGTTCCGAAAGCATTCGTCCATACAAGTCCGTCCCGGGTTCGAACGGAACCGAAGGCACTATTCCTACTACATCCATTTTGGAAATATCCTTAGGATTAGTAGCGACTATCCCTTGCACTTCAGAGCTTCATCTTCGACACCGAACAAATTTTTCGCATGAAAACGTACAAACCGGATCAAAGTGGTTTTCGAGAAATAAATCTCGATCCCGGTCTCTTCGAAACGATCAACGTATTTGTCCAATATTGAAAGTCGGTGATTTAACTGTCAATTTATATTCATAAAACATCCATCACAAAATAAATAATTTCCCACATTATTTATTTGCCTCAAATATCTTCAAAAGATATATTTTCAAATTTCCAAAACCCATTTGAAAACAATTTCCCAAAGTTCTTCCTTTACAAGGTAAATCCTTTACCATATATTCCCATTGGAATAACCAAGTTCAAAACATTTAGATTAAAAACAGTTAAAAACATTTTATACTGAAATATACTTTAAAATACGTAAATTACTTCTAATTACTTACTCAAAAATATAAATTTAAAATAAGTGAAGTAAAACTATTTATTAAGATCTAAACTTGGTTTCACATAAAAGTTTAGTTAAACTAAATTTAAAAGTAGAGTTTTAAAAGGATTAATAATAATTTCAAATAACTTTATTCAAAACTAGCCTTTAAATAAATTTATTTGTAAAAATAATTACTAAGGTATTCATAAAAATTTACTATTGCTAATTTATCAATAATTACTTTAAAATAATAATTCCCAAAAAACTCTTTAAACAAGTTTGAATTTTTAAACTTTCTTTTAATAAAATCTGTTTAAAACTCGAACTTGGTTTTTCCCAGGGAAACTCATTCCCACTCAACAATCCGGAAAATCCATTTTATAAATTCTGTCGATTATATTTCAATTCAGATTTATATTTAATAACATAAATTTCCTCCCCAGGTTTAAAATAACTTCTTACGAAGCTTAACCACATTTCCATTCCCGAAAATTCACTTCCAAAGTATAAGTTTAAAGGTCTTTTTAAATAAACTATTATAAATTTATTTGATGAAATCATACTTAAGGAATTGCTTAACTAAATACCCACTTAAATTCTCAATAGTTTTAAATAATATTTCTGCAACATTCTAATTTGCAATTTATTGCTAATTTAATTTAAAGGGTTTCTTTTGAAATCATATTTAATTTCCAGGGAACATTATTATCAAAATAACCCCATTGTTACTTTTAACAATTTATAATTTCTTATTGAAATTATCACCAGAAATCCATGCTTTCACATTTATCAACTAATAAATGTTCCACTTATTTTTATTTTCAACTTTACAAATTTTCATTCTTCACTCAACCCAGATTCCAAATTTATTCCCTTAAATTCTTTATTTATCAATTCCTTTTATTCCTTTAAAAATCCAATTTATTTTATTTTATTCTTGAAATTCTGTGTATATGCTTATCCAGCAATATCACAGTACAATTTAATTCAGAGTTATCCATCACAATATATAAACAGATCACAACATCAATTATAATGATAATTACTATAGTGTAAGGAATCCAGTTGGATCCCTCCAACCTGTTTTCCATGCATCAACAAATATTAGCACATCACATATAAATATCAATCCAGACTGATAAAACAATTATATTCAACCAATCACACAGATATTTAAATATTAATTATTTAAATCAGCCAATATCTAGATGTGAGTGAGAATAACTCACCTTGAGTTTTGGCGAGCGTTCGAAATTTAAATTAAACCGAACGATATTCGATTTAATCTAAAGTTTAACTTGCTCGAAACGATTTCCGGAACTTCTCCACTGCGTAGTATATGTCTCTGCGATTCCGGCGCTACAAATTTTGTTCAAATCTGATTTCATACGAGAAAGTTATTCAAATTTAAAGATTCGAATTTAAATTTAAAACAGTTTCTTTTAAATTAAATTTTATTATACCCAAACCACACGCTCTTTCTTCTCAGCACGCATGCGTACAGGAGAGCACCAAACCCATAATCGACGAATAGGGTTCGCAACCGCAGCCTACACGACGCCGTCGAACTTGATCGGGGACCAACATCTCGAAGGTCGTCACGCTCTCACTCCAAGGCCAGAAAATCACGATGCACGGTCGACCCTAGACAATGCGGCTCGTGTTCGAACGAATGCCCTTAAATCTCGATTTACTGACAATCCTCGCAATGACTTTCGATCATACCCGGTCGATGTACAGAGCTTAGCAAGCTCTTCATTTTTGCTGTTGAAGATTTTTGAAATTAATTTGGGGATTAGGACAAAATGAGGAAGATCGACACACGATATCAGCCATTGAACGAAAGGAGACGGCGGCCTGAACGAAACTAGGGTTCTGATAAAAAAAATGAATATGTATAATGGTTTAATAATATTTAATTAATATAATTTCTCAATTTAACAATTTATGCAAACGACCTCCAAACTACGTGTTCCGACAGGCAATTCTAGGGTTTTTGCGCGTTCCGGACACAATGGAACAGGTTTCGTAAGCTAGTTTGATCGTACGCGCGAGTTACGAAATTAAACGTTCAGTTTAAAATTAAATCGGTTAAATCGATTTCTAAGCGTTTCGAGCTGCCATGATTAAATGACAACTCCGATTGCTACGAAAATTGAAATCCAAAAATAACTAACTATTACGGATCCAATGGACCTGGTTTCGTCAAATTCCGAGACTGTGCCCCAGAAGGCTATTTTAGCTCGTCGATTAAATCGAGCGATTTTCAAAATTGTCAAAAACGCTTAAAATTTCACTTTTAACATTTTAGTACCTTAATAATAAATCATATAAAATATATAATCACATTACAAATCATTCAGACTCATTCCTGACTAAAATCTGTTTAATTGCATTTTTATAATATTAAAATCTATTATTAAATTAATATAAAATTCCAAATAATAACTTATTGACTTTTAAGTCCGTCTAAAAATCCAACCACCCTATTTATATCCAAATAGATTTAAAAATAAATTTGAAAACCATTTGTATAACTATTCACATCCAGATTCACCACTTATTCCAATTTTGAATATTTAATTATTATTCTACATTATTCAAAATCGAATGGAATCACTATAATTAAAAATTATAGCTTATTTTATTGATTGCATCTGATTCCTTCCATTTCAAAGTCAATTAAGGATCCACATTAAACATTTAAAATGAATTAAATGTTCACAAATCCAGTGCTCAAAATTCCGGGATGTTACACCCACATAGGTTGCAGTCTACCGATGTAAAATCAAATGTAGACCGTTGGCTCTCAGCGGCACACACGACTTTCGCTATGTTACTGACGCAGCGGAAATGACAAAACTTGATGTGATATTAATGTTTGATACAAATTGACGCAAACTTTCTTCCTCACGAAATGAGTTCTTGTCAAGTAAACCTAGTAGTACGATAAATGCCCAAATCCATTGATCTATCGAGATACCGGATTCTAGCTATCTTCAACACGTTGATCGCGCACGATTCCGCGTTAGAAGATCTACGATTCTTCGACGTTGATCTTGCGCACGAGATTCCGTGAATCGGCTTCAAGTTCGTTGATTCAAGCGCACTCGAATATCCGAAGATGGAAGAAGAAGGAGATCGCACTCAACTTCAACAAAAGTTGCAAAAAGCACACAAACAAATTTTATTCAAAAAACAACTACCTTTACAATGACATCGCATCCCTATTTATAGAGATTATACAACACAACCCAGCCGACCTGACACATGACGACCTACAACCTAGCATCAGCGACTCACGACCTAAAAGGTCAACATGACTTACGACCTATGACATAAAGAAATTACAGCAACATGTTACAACACATCACGTGACATAAGTACAATGACATACGACTTAAGAAATTACAACATATTCGACATAACACCATATGCGACGTAACGACATAGCACGGCTTTTGGAACTCGAGCGACATAACACTGGAGCGACCTAAGAAATCTGAGCGACCTAACCATGGAGCGACTTAAGGAATCTCTGTTTCAGGAATGACCTATGCATTGATCGAGTTAACTTCAGGAGAATCATAAGCAATGGAGCGACATAACTGGAACAACTTACCATATACAAGCGACCTAATTGATGAGCGACATAAGGAAACAACAGCATAAGGTCAGCGACTTAAGTCGCTAGGTCGTTTATCTTGTTTGTGCGTGACCTAAGGAAATGCGGCATACGCAAGCGATTGTCATAGCTCGTTAGTTCGTAGCTTGGTAGGTCGTATCTCGCTGGCGACTTATAATAGGTCGCTGGATCATTTTCCACTGCATAACTCCCATATCTCATTAGGTCGCTCAAGCGACCCAAGGCCTGGTGCACTGCTTCCTGTGACTTAACAAGATAACGACTTAAGGAACTACGATTATCATGGTGCGCTGCATCACCCTTCCCTGATTGAAAAGAATTTGACCCCGAATTCACACTTTCCTCTTCTTCGACATATTCATTCTCATGATATGGGATCAAGTGTTTGACGTTGAAAACGTAAACAGTGTGGATATGTTCCGGCAGTCTCAGTTGATACGCATTCTCATTAATCTTCTTCACGATCTCCAAAAGGACCAATCTTTCTAGCGGCTAGCTTGTTGTAAGTTCCAACAGGGAATCGATCCTTGGTCAACAATGCATACACAAAATCTCCTTCTTTGAATTCAACATTTCGCCACTTACTATCTGCGGATTGCTTATATTTCTCATTCGCCTTAAGCAATCGCTCTTGCACAACCTTGTGGAATTCTTGCAATTCATTCACCAAATCACTAGCCCGTTTGATCACTCCTTTCTCATGTGGTATTACAGATAAATCCAATGGTCCTTTAAGAGTAGTTGAATAAACAACCTGAAATGGACTGAACCCATTGCTATGATTAACTACATGGTTGTGTGCGAACTCAGCTTGACACAGCTTGGTATCCCAATTCTTCAAATTATCATTCATGAGGCATCGCAATAGATTACCTAGGGACCTGTTCACAACTTCTGTATGTCCATCCATCTATGGATGATAAGCACTACTAAATTTCAGCTTTGTCCCGACCATTCTCCATAAACTCATCCAAAAATGACTCAGAAAACGAGTGTCTCTATCTTATAAGATAGATTCAGGCAATCCATGAAGACGATAGATCTCTTTGAAGTATAACTGTGCAACATTGACTGCATCTACCGTCTTCTTGCATGCAACAAAATGTACCATTTTCGGAAAACGATCAACCACCACATAGATAGAATCATTGCCACGTTGCGTTCTTGGCAATTCCAACACAAAGTCCATACTAACATCCACGCATGGCTTAGTAGGTATAGGCAACTGCAAATATAAACCTGCATTTGTCGCGGTCCCCTTTGAAACTTGACAATTATGGCACCTCTGAACAAACTTTTCAACTTCTTTTCTCATTGACGGCCAAAAATAAAACTTTTCGATCAAGTGCATAGTAAGGTCGCGGCCCACATGTCCTTCCTCATGCAATTCTTTGATAATCTTCATTCGTAAACTGCAATCTGGAATACACAATTGATTTCCTTTAAATAGAAAACCACTAACCAACACATATCCATCCATGCTTCCCTTGTTTGACTTTGTCTAGGATCCTGGAAAAATAAGAATCTGATGTAAGCAAATCTGGAAGTAAGTCAAAACCCATCACCTCTAATTGCATAGTTTTTAGTAAAGTATTCCTCCGACTCAATGCATCTGCAACGCGATTAGTTACTCCAGACTTATGCTTGACGACGAATGTAAATTGCTGCAAATAAGCTATCCACGATGCATGCCTAGCTGCAATTTTATCCTAGCCTTGCAAATGTTTCAATGCTTCATGGTCCGTATACAAAACAAATTCTTTGTGGAACAAATAATGTCTCCAATGCTTCACGCTTGCACAATCGCATAAAACTCCACATCATAAGTATTGTATCGCATCTTTGCTCCAGAAAGTTTTTTACTAAAATAAGCAATTGGACGACCCTTCTGACTCAATACTCCTCCAATTCCAACTTTCGATGCATTCGTATGTAACTCAAATAGCAACTGAAAATCTGGCAATACTGGAATCGGTGCTGAGGTTAAAAGTTCCTTGATTCGCTCAAAAGAAAATCCTGCCTCTTCCGTCCATGAAAACTTCTTTCCCTTCATACAATCAGTAACAGGGGCCATCACACTACTAAAGTGCAGTATAAATCTTCGATAAAATGAAGCTAACCCATGAAAACTTCTGACTTCTGTTATAGTTTTGGGTTGTGGCCAATTTCTGATTGCGTCTACTTTACTCTGGTCCACTTGTATCCCTTCCTTGGACACGACATATCCAAGAAATAAAACACTTTGCATCATGAACATGCATATCCTCGTCGCTGCATAGAACTTTTCATGACGAAGAATAATTAACACTTTCCGCAAATGCTGAATATGCTCCTCTGTGCTTGCACTATAGATCAAGATATCATCAAAATAAACAACAACAAACTTCCCAATGTAAGGTCTGAAAATTTGGTCCATTACTCTCATAAAAGTACTTGGTGTATTAGATAGACCAAACGACATTACTAGTCATTCATATAACCCTTCTCGAGTCTTGAATGCTGTCTTCCATTCATCACCTGGTCTAATGTGAATCTGATAATGACCACTCTTAAGATCAATCTTCGAAAATATTACAGACCCACTAAGTTGATCCAATAAATCATCAAGTCTTGGCATATAAAATCTGTATCGGACAGTTATTTTGTTGAGTGCCCTGCTATCTGTACACATCCTCCATCAACCATCTTTCTTAGGCACTAACAAAGCCGGTACAGCATAAGGACTGAGACTTTCTCAAACACGCCCTTGCTCAAGCAATTCCTCAACCTATCTCCTTAACTCTCCATGCTCTTTCGAACTCATACGATAATGTGGCCTATGCGGTAAAACAACACCTGGCACTAATCAATCTGATGTTGTATGTCCCTCAACGGCGGTAACTCCTTGGGTAATTCCGTAGGAAAGACATTGTCAAATTCATTCAATACTGGTCTAACCTCCTCAGGAATTTCAACATCTTCACTTGCTTCATACCCAATCAACATAAACATTTCAGGACTATCCCTCACTTCTTCAATAAATTCTCTCGTCGATAATAGGCTAGTTGATTCCATATTCTTCTCTGCTTTGCTTTCACTTTGTTCTCGCTTCCTAGGAACCAAAGTAATTTGAGTACCTTCAAACATGAAACTGTGGCTGTTGGTGCGACCATTATGTTGTACAGATCTATCACATTGCCATGGTCTTCCCAATAGTAAGTGACAAACAATCATCTCAATAACATCACACCATATATCATCTTTGTATTTCTTCCCAATAGAAAATGTAACAAAAGATCGCCTTCCCACTTTCACTTCTCCACCTTTCTTTAGCCATGCCAATTTGTAAGATCTAGGATGTTTTTCAGTCTTCAAGCTTAACTTTGTAACGGCTTCTTCATAAATAATGTTATCACAGCTTCCCGCATCGATAACAAACCGACAAACCTTTCCCAAAATAGTACATGTAGACTGAAAAATATTGCTCCTCAGCCAACTAGAATCATTCTCTTCCTTTGGCGTTAAACAAGACCTTCTCATCATCAAGTTACATCCTTCATCTCCTGACACAACTTCTTCTTCATCATCAAACTTCGATGGTTGAGAATAGTCAACTTCAGCTTCGACATCTTCATACTCACATTCTTCTGCAACTAAGGTTCTCTTCTTTGGCTTTGTACATTCATTGCTTTTATGACCAAACTCCTGACAATTATAGCACTTGATACTGTCATTGACCTTTGCTTTAGCGGCTTCTTTGACAATTGGTTTATTGACTGCCTTGGAAACATTAGCACTGCTACTAGCACCCTTATTCTGAATGTTTGGACTCGTAAACACACCACCTCCTCGTCTCCCTTGTTTCTCCCAAGCTAGAGCTTTCTGATGTGCTTCAGCAAAAGACATTGGATTAAACATATTCACCATGTCTTGAATTTTCATTCGTAGCCCTCCAATATATCTAGCTGTTAGCCGTTCCTCTGTTTCCATGATATCATTCCTTGCAATCAACTGATAAAATTCATCTGCATAATCATTCACTATCCTCGTCCATTGTCTTAAATTCTGCGATCGTTATTACATAAGAGATTGATAATTGTATGGCAAAAAAGTTGCTTTCATCATCTTTCTCATCTTCTCCCAAGTGACAACTTTCGATTTTCCCATTCACTCCTGAGTTAGTTTAGTTTGCTGCCACCATGCCATAGCTCTTCCCCTTACCCTTGTAGCAACTAACTGAACTCTTCGATTCTCAGGCACCACCTTGAATTCCAAAATTTCTTCAACATTTGACAACCAACCAAGAAATTCTTCTGCTTGCATCCACCTTTAAATTTTGTAATTTCCATCCTCATACCTAACTCCCATTTACGATCATTCTCTGAATCAAGATATCGATTTCGCACTTGGCCTCGATCTCGATCGTGAAACTTCCTCTATCACCATAATCTTCAAAATCATATGTATGTTGATATCGATCTCATCCATCTACATCTCCACGACTATGCATGCCCCTTCTATCATGTCTTTCAACAACACGATATGGATCATCTTCAAATCCATGATGAGTTCTTCTTTCTTCATTTTGATACTCATGGTGTTCTCTTCTCATTGAAATTGAAGATTCTCTTCTATCTCGATATGATTGTGGTGACATTCTCCTTTCTCCCGACACCGATGGTGAAACTCTATTTCCACTATGGTGCGAAACTGGTGAAGTTCTCCTTTGACTTTGATTCATGTCTCTCATTAACTTCTCTAACTTTCCAACACCTTCATCAAACTTTTCATTCATACGCTGCTCCATCTGTTCAGCTTCTTGTCTTCTATGCACATCTTCAACATTTTGAAATCAATTAGCACGTCTCGGAGGCATGATTATCAACAAAATCGGATCCAATGCAAATACTACTTTAACTCGGCTCTACACTAGCTCGGCTTCGACCTAACCTGGTTCTGCACTTAGCTCGGCTCGGCTTTAACTCGGCCTTGATCTTACTTAGCTTCAACTTAGCTCTGCAAGCTCTTCAAGCTCTGATACCAAACTGACGCAGTCGAAATAACAAAACTTGACGTGCTATTAATGTTTGATACAAATTGATGCAAACTTTCTTCCTAACAAAATGAATTCGTGTCAAGTAAACCTGGTAGTACGATAAATGCCCAAATCCGTTGATCTCTCAAGATACCGGATTCTAGCAATTTTCAACACGTTGATCGCGCACCATTCCGCATTAGAAGATCTATGATTCTTCGACGTTGATCTCGCGCATGAGATTCCGTGAATCGGCTTCAAGTTCATTGATTCGAACGCACTCGTATATCCGAAGATGGAAGAAGAAGGAGATCACATTCAACTTCAACAAAAGTGGCAAACAGCACACAAACAAATTTTATTCAAAAATCAACTACCTTTACAATGACATCGCATCCCTATTTATAGAGATTATACATCACAACCCAGCCGACCTAACACACGACGACCTACGACCTAGCATCAGCGACTCATGACCTAAAAGGCCAACACGAATTATGACCTACGACATAAAGAAATTACAGCAACATGTTACAACACATCACGCGACATAAGTACAATGACATACGACTTAAGAAATTACAACATATTCGACATAACACCATATGCAACTTAACGACATAGCACGGCTTCTGGAACTCGAGCGACATAACACTGGAGCGACCTAAGAAATCCCAACGACCTAACCATGGAGCGACTTAAGGAATCTCTGTTTCAGGAACGACTTATGCATTGAGCGACTTAACTTCAGGAGCGTCATAACCAATGGAGCGACATAACTGGAATGACTTAACATATACAAGTGACCTAACTGATGACCGACATAAGGAAACAGCGGCACAAGGTCAGCGACTTAAGTCGCTAGGTCGTTTATCTTGTTTGTGCGCGACCTAAGGAAATGCGGCATACGCGAGCGATTGTCATAGCTTGTTAGTTCGTAGCTTGGTAGGTCGTAACTCGCTGGCGACTAATAGGTCGCCGGATCATTTTCCACTGCATAACTCCCATATCTCGTTAGGTCGCTCAAGCGACTCAAGGCCTGGTGCACTGCTTCCTACTACTTAAAAAGATGACGACTTAAGGAACTGCGATTATCATGGTGCGCTGCATCAGTTACCATAGGTCGCAGTCTACCGATATAAAACCAAACGCAGACTGTTTGCTCTCAGCGGCACACATGACTTGCGCTATGGTCTGCAGTAGATCGCAGTGACATTGAGTTGCACTATCGTCATAGCATAACCCAAATGCCACTATAGGCATCAGCGCCCTCGACTTCCGCTACACACTACACATAATCCTCAGGAACTAGTTTTGTCCGGACTACTCACAGGATCAACTTTAGAAACCCCCCTTAGGGTTCAAAGCAGTACCACCCTGTGACACTCTTGAGAAGTTCATTTCAAGGAACGCCTTTTTCCCCAGAGCCATTATCAAAACACTTTATACTATACACATATAGTATCTTCCAAATCGTACACCTAGTATGAATTTCATATAAATCTCGTTTTCTCAAAATCGATTATCCCAAAATCGATAATTCTCGAACTAGGCTTTTCAAATTCCATATTGATTTTACCCAAAAATCAAAAGCCTTTCCAAATCCAAAGGTTCCCAAAACCTTTTTCCAAAATCCTCATAAGATCCTTTATATATATATGTAGATATATAAAAAAATTTAAAAAAACTTTGGATCATTTCAAACTTGTATAAAACTCCTTTTATACTTCAAACACTTTCAAAATCCTTTTCTTCCGGCAACAGATTCAACAAGGGGAGATTTATCTTATATAACAAAGATATATAACTTTGTTTATTCAAAATCAAATATTCAAATTTGATTACTCTATTAAGTCACTTAACATTTTACTTACTTCCATAAAGTAAATTTTTACCATAGAAATGTCTAATTTCCACTTTACTTCATTATATGTTTCACAAAATATACCTTTCATTTCAAAAACCATTTCACATTTCTTATCCACAAATTTCCAATATTGATTTCATTCAAATCCGTATGATGTATACCTATCATCCGTACGCTATACCAATCTAATCGTTCACTCGATCACACAATTTTACTTCCGAAGTAGTATCGTCCACCCGACTTCCTAGTGCGGACACTGATCTGGTTTCTTGATCAGAAACCGTCATTCTCCTTGCATAGCCGTAACTATGATAAAGAATATCCAGAACCAATCAACAATCCATATCCAGGTTCGCCGTCGAAAATCAAGTGAAAAATCCCAACTTGGATCGATATAACTATCTCGAAATTCTATGCTCGAATCTGGATCAAATCACTATGCGAATAGAATAATATACATACATCCTACGTATTTATCTTCATTGATTATCAACTAAATCAATTTCTCTTTCTATTCACATTTCTTTAAATTTATATCCACATAATCACAATTGTTTCAATTCCATTGGATTATCACTTTAATCCTTATCCCAAATGGATATTCAATCATAAGCAGTTTGAACCCTGTCCAACTTAAATTCAGAAAATAGCTTGAAAAGTTTAAAATAGATAAGTCGTTGAAAAATAACTATTAGTTTGTAACATAGATGTAAAATAGTTAAGTAATTGTGAAATAGTTGGAAAATAGTCAAATAGTTATAGAAATTTTAAATAATTGCAAAACAGTTGTAAAATAGTAATTAATTTGTAAAATAGTTAAATAGTTCCACAAGTAGTTGCAAAACAAGTATAAGATAGTTTGGGTTTTTTTTAAAAGAAAGTTGTATAGTAAATAGATAGGAAAATAGATTTAAAACTGTTTATATTAAAATATTTTATTCGGAAGAATAGTTCAGAGCCAAACCATTCAATTCCCAATCTCCATTTCCAATTAATTCAATTTAAATTTCCAATCCTATTAAATTGAATCGACTCCAATTTAAATAACTTCAATTTCCATTGAAATTGATTTAACCCCAATTCAAGTTGAATTAACCTCAATTTCTATCCACAATCAAATCAAATTCCATTGAATTTGAAACTATTCAACTTTAATCACAATTTCAATTAATTCAAGTAAATTTCAAATTGAACCAATTTCAATTCATATCAATTAATTGAATTAATCCCAATTTCACTTTGAAATTTCGAATTCAGGTTGCTTGTGAAATTACTTAACTTTCCTAAAGTTAAATTCAATTCATTCATTCAGTCAACCTTACTCAAATTCAAATTCCCACTTCAATGTTTCAAATTTCTAATAATATTCTTTCTTACTTATAAGTTCAAAACTTATATAACTTTCGGTTTTCACATCACATCTCAAGGAAAATTCAAAACTCAACCTTAGAGTTTATTTCAAATATACATATTTATTTCCTTTAAACACCAAATTACTTTAAATTTTAAACCACCTTTGGTTTTAAATTCAAAACAAATTCCTATAAATTTTCAAACAACTCTTGTTTGAATCAAGCTCTTTTATTCAAATAATACTATTTATATTTTTTTCAAACGCATGGAACAAATTCCCCAAATTTTCTGGACTTAGATTTAATACTTCACCATTTAAATCCTTTTTCAATTTCAATTCATATGTTACCTAAATGTTTACTTCCTTTAACATTTTATTATTTTGCTAAATCATTAACAATCATTTCATCTTTTTAGGAAAATAACTAATGTTATGACAACTGGAAACCAATTCATTATTATCTCATTTTGAAACTTCTCCCAAATTCAAGATTAAATTTTCAGTTTGGTTTATTTCTATTACCACTTAGTTCTCATTGTTTCGATTTAATTCCAATGATTTAACATCCAATTAACTTAATATTATAAAAATTATTGATTTATATATTAAAATATAAGCTTATATAAAATCGTTTAGAATCTTTAGATAAGAAAATAACAAGTACGCTCTCATATTTATATACACTCAACTCATTCTAGGGTACCATTGACCCTGCCCTTAATGAGTATCCCCTACCACAGCCAACGTTCTTGCTAAACCTTCAGCTCTGATACCAACTGTAACGGCCCGAAATTTTCGATCTCGAAAATTCGAGATAGTTAGGGAAAGAAGAAAGAGATAGAAGAAGAAGAAACACAACAAAGATTCTCACATTCACAGCAGATCAAAATATAATATCAAATAATAACAGTTTACAAAAGAATTCTGTATCTGTCAAATACATTTATAATACATCAGAGTTACACATATATACAGACACTGGATATACACAATCATCATGTCTCAGATATACAACAATACAATACAGCGGAGACACTCCATACGTTCATGCCATCCAGCTCGTCTCCTGAGCTCCAGAACATCCTTACCTCAAAATCTGTAACACTCGGTCTGACCCAAGCATTACATCAAAGTAACACCCGGGTCAGGCTGGAAACCAGCGTGAGTAAACCCTTCTAACATGGAATACAAAACATACAACTTATATAAAACCCGGGGTAACTCGTATCAATTTACAAATTCACAGTTTGTTATAAACATCACTTATTCCACACTTCAATTTTCTAAGTACTAAAATTTAGATTTAAATAGTCCAATTCACTTAAATCATTTCATTCTAGCCTATTGATTTCACATATCAATCCATAAAAGTTCGAAGTGGTTTCGGGTATTTTCTAATACCCGACCCCGGTCCCTTCGAGTCTCACATCATCCTAACCTAAGTTATCCAAATGAAATACACTTCAAACTTTAAATACACGATGTCCCTTTACACAAATTAATTATTCTTAACCAAAAACATTAATTAATCTTTAATTACTTTGCAAATTAATTAATTATAATTAGTTACATTAATCCTTAATTACTTATATTAATTTATTTATCATAAATCCCTTATTATTGATTAATTAATCTTAATTAATCAACCTTTAATACTTCATTAATTATATAATTAATGATTTCTAATTACATTTTAATTTATCCTAATCTAAATTAATTTCATTAAGTAATTAATCATTAATTAAACCACAAATGTTAATCACTCTTGATTAATCTCAACCAGTAATTAAATACATTTTTATTTACTTCATTAAATATATTAAATACTCACTTTATAAAAGAAGTTTAAAGGAATTTAAAACCAAAATTATTTTTAAGTTCAATATTCCAATTATCAATATAATTCATCATAGAATATCAAATATTCATAACACAGAATATTAAACAATCTAAATAATTTTGAGGAATCCAGTTGGATCCCTCCAACCTGTTTCCCTGCATCCACAAACGTTGGCACAACATAAAATACTAATTCCACTTCGAGGTAGAATATCGCGGTATATGGGATTTATATAATATCATCTGCTATAATGCGGCACATAGGGTCTCATCCGCTATATAATGCGGGAAATCAATCACTCCAATATATACTATATATTACTATATAATATACCACATCAAATCAGTCCAATCACTCAGCCAATTATTTAAATTTAACCATTTAAATTTAAATCAAAATCCAGAAGAGTGAGGTTAACTCACCTTTGATTTTATTGAAGGAGTCCACACCTAAAAAGAAAGAGGTATAGAAAATTTTCCTTTAAAACAAGAGAAGTTTATATCGAAATAATCTTTGAAAAATCATTTGAAAAATCATTTTGAAAATCATTTTAAACTTTGAAAATACGTTCTCTCATAAAGAAAGTGATTCTGAGGTTGATTTCACTCATTCTAGGGTATTTCTATCCTATATCTAATGAGTTTTTGCTTTGCAGGCTATGGTTTGCCTAAAACCAAAGCTCTGATACCAAATGTAACGGGCCGCATCAGTGGGGTAACGCCCACCGTAGCATACAGTTGTACCTATGTTCTGCCTTTAAGGCCAGCCTCTCGACTATACCAACCCCTGTAGGGACATGTAGGAGTAAGAGTCATCCGCTCGCTACCAAACCAAATGCGAGAACCCCCTATCATGTTGCACCCTCCAAGTGCATAGGCAGACACACATGTCAGACTTGAATGAAGCAAAATAACAGATTGTAAATAAAATTTGGAACAAATAATATCATTCACAGAATCACATGTAAAGAAATATCAGAACAACTCGCAGCGGAAATTAAAATACCATAGTAGTCCATGAAGCTACTATAACAAACTCTCAAAACAAAATACATAATATCAGTCTGAAAACAAATACAATAGAAATCCCAAATACATAGGAGTCCACTAGTACAAGAGAAGAAAAAGAACAACTGAAATAGATAAATAACTAGATAGATAGAATCTCCAACTAGCTCTAGAAAGAGAAATCCAAAGCTGTGAATACTCAGGCTGACCCGAGCGTAAAGTGAACACAAAACACTCGAGTCAGGACATATATACTTATATAATGCAAACCAACTCAAGTGAACTGTAATAAAGTACAAGTAACTTAAAGGATGCTTGGGACCGTCCATCCTTTAAGGATCCGTTAAACTATTTACTATGTAGTAATATTGAGCTATTGTAATAATGTCTACGGTAAAATAAAATTACTTTAAAATAGCATTGAGAAGTGACCCAATATTCCCCTTAACACGTAATAGTCCCAGTAGTCCATCCAGTATCAGCATATCTCCAGATTGGGAGAGTACCCTAAATACTCCATGGGCTACGGGAGAAAAACAAACTCATAGTAAGGCTCGATATGGTAGGTGACACGGCACAACTATGCAATGCTAGGGTAGATATACCAATTACGCTTCCGGGCTGGTGGTAACGCATAGCAGCCACTACCGCCCACCTCGGAACACACTCCCAATCAAAATCGATGGATGTACATAAAATCAATCACAAGTAAGAGTATAGTATGGAAGGAATGTGTCCGATCGAACGAGCTACCTCACTTGGCCCATCGATTGCTCCTGTTTTAGCCACCTTATGCCAACTCACGGGAGTTGGGTTCACGTAATATACCTCAAGGACGTCGCCACCATTCTACTTCGTTCTGGCATCTCCACCGCGTACACAGTTATTAAAGTGGTTTTCGGTATCGACAGAGAGTATATCCATATCCGATCTCGGTCTCTTTAATAACCAATCGTTATTAAACCCGTAGTTGTAATTTAAAAATTATATTTTATACTTCAAAATAAATTATCATTTTCAAATTCAAAATCTTTATCAAAATAAAGATCAAATCATTTCTAAACCATTTCAATATATCAAAATATCATATCTTTTGAAAACTTCATTTTCAAATCATTATTTGAATTCAATCTAAATAGTCAAATTTAAATACCTCTTTAATTCAAAGATATCATTCATTTATTATCATTTCAAATCACCTTTCAAATAGCTTATATTTAAATCAAAAAATTCATTTAAACCATATTAAAGTGAAGTTATTATATTTACAAGTATTCAATTCCCAAGACAGTAGACAATTGTGAGCTCATTTATTTAGTTAAAAACCATAAACATTGAAAATTTCAACCTTACACAGCATTTAGAAAAACTACTGTAAGTTATAATTGAAAACAGTTAAATTCAGCAAAAACAGCATTTAAACAAAACTGCTGTAATAGTTTAGTTCATTTGAAACAGTTTATACTAAAAAGACAGCATTTAAATAAAAATGCTGTAATAGTTTAGTTCATTTGAAAACAGCTCATTTCAGCCTACCGTAGCACTTATCAAGTGCTACTGTAGCCTTTTATTTAGTTTTAGATTTTAGTTATCTTTCCGCTCCACAACACTTACCATGTGCTCTAATATCACTTAGTTAAAATTTAGCCATAGTTCATTTGTACAGCACTTACAAAGTGTTGTGATATCAT
Source organism: Allium cepa (assembly GCA_030765085.1). Lineage (NCBI taxonomy): Eukaryota > Viridiplantae > Streptophyta > Magnoliopsida > Asparagales > Amaryllidaceae > Allium > Allium cepa. Next base: position 617,654,808 of record CM060945.1, read on the forward strand.
TTACTTCAGATTTTAAGTCAACTTCAGAAACGTTAGCATTTTTGAAGTGCTGTCACTTAATTTTCAGATTTTCAACGTAATTCCAGCAATAAATAAACATTGATTTTAACCCTTTAAACATTATAAAAATTTTATTTTAACACTCAAAAACGTTCGTTAAAATACCTTTGACTTATGATTTTTATAAAGTAAATTTCCTATAAAAAAAAAATCAAATTTTCAATAATTCACTTAATAAATTCAAGTGTAAAATTTTCTATTCTTGCATTTACTATACACTTTTAATTAAATTTACCATTTCATAATTTAAAATTAATTTCCATTTTATTTATATAACTTAAATTTCATTTTTAAACCAAGGCTAACATTTCCAAATTTAAATTATATTTCAAATTACATTTTTAAGTATTCATTTATTTAACCATTTTAATTCATAGAAAAATCAATAACACTTAGAAAAATCATTTTAAATTCAAATTTAAATCAAATTATCATATTTGTTACATTTTTAAAATACTTTAAAAATTCTAGAAAAATATATCTAATAACCACGGGTCTGTATATAATTTTCTAGCCTAGGTCAACTGATACGGATAATATATCATTTCAATCCGTAATTTACAAAGAAAATCTGGTTCTATCATTTCAAACCCACAATCCCAAGTGAATCAAAATAAATAAAAATCACTCAGGCCTATCATTTCTGCCCATAACGAGTTTTTCCCCATTCTAAAGTCCATTCGGATTTGTATCATTTCAACCCATAGTGATTCTATTCTACAGGGAACTTGCAAAGTGATAAACATATATAAATGATAGTAACATATGGCAGTAACAGATGACACGATAGGTTTATTAACAGTATGATCATCATATAATCATATCATAGGCAGGTATAACATGATATAGCAATTTACATATTCACTTGGTGTCACTTCACAGTTTATATAAGTAGATATGTCATTTATGAAATACTCACTTGTTTCAAGCTGGAGATAGCAAGACAAAGCACACAAACGAATTCCAGAAAGCACGATAACACGACTTAAGATTCAAGTGGAAACAGAACAAAGCTAGTGATCTTGTACACAACCTATAGAATAAGACAAATATAAATATAATTTCAACATAGAATACATATTGAAACAACTTAAAATAAAGCAACAAGACACAACATGGTTTGACCATTGCCTCAACCATCATATGCTCGGCCTAGGGGTCTTGTATGCTCGGCCAAAGTGGCTTATAGACTAGGATATGGCATGCAAATAGGCACGGCTAGCAAGAAACAAAGCAGTGGAAGTTATGATATAGGAATACCAAGGGTTAAGGCAAATAAGTGGTTTTTGTGCAAACTTTGGGTTCGGCGTAAAGTGGTGTGGGCTCGGCCATGCAAGGGGGTGGTCATGTGATGTCTGGAGTTGCGGTCAGAGGTGGTGGAGGAGCAGGTGGTCAGGGCTATGGAGGTGGCCAAGGTGGAAAATGAAGGGGTGTGACATGAAGGGCTCAGCTATGGAAATATTGGTGTGTTTGTGGAGTTTTTATGGTGCAATCAACATAGGTAGGTCACGGCCTGGTCAAGACAAGTGGAGAGGAGGGTGATGGTGCATGTGGTGGTGCTAGTTGGTGGAGGTGATGGAGGGGCTATGGCGATCACGACAAGGAGAGGCAAGGCAAGATTTTAATGGAATATTAAATAAAATGATAAGAAAAAGTAGAAAAAATTAAGAAGCCGTTACATTCTTCTTTCAGATTTGAAAGCATGCGTGCACGTGAATAATAGAATAAAATTCACGGCTAATGGTATTGGGAAAGGACGGCCCAATTGTGAAGAGATGAGTGATGGAAGGTCAAAAGTTTAAAGGCTTTAGTCTCTTGAAATTTCCCATTCTTTTCTTCAAATAAACTAAAATAAAAATCATGTAAGTAAAATAAAAATGAATAAAAAATAAAGTGAAATTGAAATGAATAAATAAATTTTATAAAAAAAAAGTATATAATAAAATAGTTTATTAAATGTAAACTAGCATTGAAAATTGGAAACAAAATATAACTAGTTTTTAGAAAAATAAATACAACACTTTAAAAAAGTTTTAAAAATAAAATATATACATAACATGACATTTACACATATGTACATGAGTTAGAACAAGATATGACAAACAAAAATATTATTTATATAAATTAAAATAAACAATGTTGTTAAATAAATCAATTTACCACAATATTGTAAAAAGCATAACTTTCACACTATAAATCCGATTTCAACAAAACAAAAAGCAGTATACTTAAAATTTAGTTTATTTTCATAATAAAAGATAAAATTCAAATATTTAAATTTTAAATTTAAAAGTCAAATTTTGACCATATTGATCAAAATCCACCTTTTTGAAAACTATTCTATTTATTCATGTTTGGAATTATAATTCACATAAAATCAAAATTTTATATTTAAAATAAGAAAAATTATTCATTTTGATAAATAAAATAATGTTTTAAATCAGGAAATTCAATTTAAAATAATTAAAATATACAATTAAAATCATCACAAAATACTGGGTTGTTACAATAAATGTCATGAGTGAATACTCACCATTTTACGCTGGAGTTAGCAAATCAAACTACACAAAATGCATTCCAGAAAGCACGATACAACATGACACGACTAAGGATTCAAGTGAGTGGAGAGAGCCAAGATATAATCTTGTAACAACAAATATACCAGACAATATACACATGAATATTCAACACAAAACACATATAAAACAAATTGAAATTGAAATTGAAATTAACAAAGGACAAAATGATTTGACCTCGCTTTAGCCATTCAAAAGCTTGGCATAGGTGGAACATATGCACAGCCATCATGTGTTAAAGCTCAGGTTTGGGTCATACGGCATGGCTGGAAGGGGAGATGTGAAGGGGTAGGTGATGCAACATGAAGAATATCAAAGGACAAGGCAAAAGAGGCAAGGTTTATTCAACTTTTTGGCTCGTCCATGACATCATAGGGCTCGGCTATGGTCAACTACAAGTCTGCACAGTGGTGTGGAGGCGGCCAGAGGTGAAGTAGTAGGTGATGTTATGGCTCGGGTATGCACTAGTTTTGGTGGAGTTTGTGCAAAATTTATGGTGCTAGCCTCAACAAATGGCCACGGCCAGATCATGGTCAGAGGAAGAGGAGGTGCTGCTGTTGTAGATGGTGGAGGTGATGGGGGAGATGATGGAGTAAGAGCTAGGCCGAGCAAGCTTGAAGAGGCAAAGCACAAAATCAATGAAAAGAATAAGGGAAAAATGATAAAATAAGCCATTAGAAAACTTACAAATATTTTCATAAATTTGAAGTAGCCGTGAGATGTGTGATGTGAGAAAGTTTCTCACATGAATGCTAAATGAAAATGCATGGCAAAAGCCAAGGGAGATTTATGGCCAAGAGATAAAATGAAAAGCCAAATGAAAATGCAGAGACAAGGACATGAAAAGACATAGAAAATGAAAGGATTTTTGTCTCTCTGAATTTCTTATTTTCTTTTAATCAAAATAAACTAAATAAAATCAGTAATTAAAAATAAAAATGGAAAAAAAATAAATTATAAAAGAAAATAAATAAATATTTTAAGGAAAAACAGAAAATAAATGAGAAAAATAGTTATTAAATTGAAACTAGAATTAAAAATTGAAAACAATATACAGTAAACATTGGAAAATTATAACAATATTTATAAAATGTTTTAAAAATAAATAAATACATAACATGTCATATTACACATATATACACAAATTAGAGAAAAAAAATATTATTTATATAAATTAAAATAAACAATTTTGTTAAATAAAACAATTTACACACAATATTGTAAAAAGCATAACTTTCACAATATAAATCGGATTTCAACGAAACGAAAAGAAGTATTCTTGAAATTTAATTTATTATCATAATAAAAGACAAAATTAAAAAATTCAAATATTTAAATTTTAAATTCAAAAGTCAAAGTTTGACCACATTGACCAAAATTCACATATTTGGAAAATATTCTATTTATTCATGTTTGAAATTATAATTCACATAAAAATCATATTTATATTTAAAATAAATTTTTTATTCATTTTAATAAATATAATAAGGTTTTTAAATCAGTAATTCAATTAAAATAATAAGAATATACAATTAAAATAATAACAAAATACGAGGTTGTTACAGATTTCCTTCTGGAAAAGGGTGGTATCATGGTATGGAGCCTAGATATTTAACCTATGTGGTTGCTGCAAATTTATTACTTTGTGGTTGCTGCTTCGTGGTTGAGGATCCTCAAATAAAGCTCGGTAACGACCGGGGGATGGCATATTTGTGTCAGTCAGAGGTAACCCGTCCTTATATTGGCATATTGCTGGTTAAGTTCTCGGGATATCCCTCCAGAGGCGTACCCATGTAACACAGGAAGTTCCTTAGCCTGACCATTTGTTGGTAATCCAAAGAAATAATATGCTCCATGTACCATTTTAGTTGTATTGCCTGCCTTTTACTTACAGTGGTGACCTGCGTTTAATTGGTAGCTATAGTAGGTATACCATAATGGTGGTATGCTGGCTAAGATTGGTATTATACTTTCGAAATGTTTTCTACACCATGCACTAATAATAATATCAAAAAAGAGTTTTCTCGTATCAAGCATGTTTGACTATCATAAGAAGAAATCTCCTCCAATTGTGCGATTGCATTGTGTGTGTGGTGGGAGGTCTTATGGTAGTTTCATTTTCCAAAAGCATATCAGATTTCTTTTTAAATTGTTTCTTTTACAAACAACTGTTTTTGTTTACTCATACTAGTCCCATGACTGACCTGGAGTTTATTGTTCCCTTACTAAACCATGGGTGCCCATAATTTTCCACACGGGCAATCTAGAAACAGGTTGTCCATGTTCTAGAGCTAGCTTGAATAGTAGATTTGGAGCTAGGAATCTTTGAGACATTTGGAATCTTTGGTTTGGAAATATTTTGGAAGCATTTGAAGCTTGGAAGAAGGTGCTTATGCTAGATTTTCGCTCTCGATCTTTTTCTTTGGAAAACTCTATTGAAGTCATTATAGCCTTGATGTTGTTTCTCCGCTGTGGTGTTAAGTTGTTGTAATCAAATATTATAATGATGTTGTATCTGTGTTATGACCAATGATAATTATTTGTTTCTGTTGTTTTATATTCATCTAATGTTATTATAAGCTCTGCCGAACTGGAGTTCAACGTTTGAATCTTTGGTAGTCGAATACAAGTGAGGTATTTGATGTCGATTTCTGAATGCTGAACTAAAGGTCATGACATAAAAACTCAACGAACCAACAATAAATGATAATAACTAAATATTACCATTTCATATATCAAACACATTACTAATATCTATAATAATTATAAAATTTTATTCCATATAAATAGCATATAATATAAGGAAAATTATTCCATTTCAACACTTATATAAAACCCTATTTATAACATTAACAATACACGCTCTCGTATATATACACTCAGACAAACTCATTCTAGTATATCACTACCATATCTCTAATGAGTTAACCCAAACACACTAACGTATGTCTAAACCAAAGCTCTGATACCAACTGTAACGACCCACCTTTTTGGACGATTTGAATCGACAATAAACCATACATGTCTAATTCAAACCATTCAAAAAGGAGGATTGTTAATGGGCTAAATAAGAAAACAAAAGAAAAGAATGAAAAATGAAACACAGAATCTCGCAGCGGAAAGGCAAAATATAATAATCAAATAAACAGTTCATGAAGCTGTTTTACAAATAACACGCGATTACACCTTTACAATTCAAATTAGAGTTATACATACAACATGAATAAACAAATAATGCAGCGTAGTACATGATGTTGTGGAAGAATTATAATAAGTAGTAATAATGTAGTTAATCTTCATCTTCATCCTCCATAAAATAGTCTTTAATACACTGAAAAGGTCAAACTGACCCGAGCGTAAATGAAAACAAAACACTCAAGTCAGAACTAAAAGATCTTATGTAAGTCAAATTAATGTAAAATAAAATGTGAGTGCAATGGCTTCAGAGATTCTACGGGATTTTCCATCTTCTATCAAGTGTACAACATGAATATAATTATTAAAAGATTTCAAATAATTCGATGTATCAATTTTATCCACTTTAATTAAAAAATTTGAAGTTTAGCTTAAACCTTTTAAATAATTCAATTCCAATATATAATCCAAATCCAAGAAATTGTATGGATTTATATATCATTTCAACCAGCATCTAAAATTAAAATTTTCAAATCAATGAAAATCGCTTGGGTTTATCATTTCAACCCAAAACGGTTTCCGTAACCTATAAGATCATTCGGGTATGTACCATTGCAACCATAGTGATAACAAAGATATATGCACAAATAAATATCCAATTGTCCAAACTTTCAACCAATAACATCCATCACAATCAACATTCAAATCTACAAATAAATCACAACAATTAATTGGTTATCATTATTAGGTGTTTAACTAGAAATTATATTCAATATTAATTTCATGGCTATAAAATTCAATATCAATTCAAATAAATCTAAATGACAAACAAAAAAACCAAACAGCAATTAATAAACTTCTAAATACATCATAAATCTTATTTAACCAACATAAGATAATTTAGTAATTGCGAGTGGGTTAAAACTCTAAACTTTGATTTGTCGATGATTAAAAACCCAATTAAATGTCAAAATTTGAAGAGCGGACAAGCCAGAAACTAGGTCATCTTTTAAAAAATATACTATGATGTCCCGGAACTTTAGGCAATATTTATTTAATAATTTTCATTATTAATTATTTTAAAATGTGAAATGTTCATTTAATAATCTAATTCAAATAGAAATTATCTTTTGAAGATTTATAATTATTTTGTTTGACAAATGTTATTCTTTTCAAAATTAATAATAATGAAAATCTAATAATTGGAAATTTTATTCTTTTCAAAAGTTAAAACTATTTAAATGATAAAATTATCTTTCTGAGCTTATTTAAAGGATATTTTATATTTATAATGTATATATGTGTATATATTGTAAATAGAGAATTCGATTTTAATTTAAAATTTAAATTTAACAAGAATATTTTCAAATTTATATACATGTATGTGAATAAATTATGAATTGGTTAATTTGATTTAAATTAGTATAGAAACTTTTCAAAAGTTTGACTTAAAAATATATCTTATATTTTCAGAAGAAATTAAAGTAAATTATTTATTTTGCTTAAAAAAATATAATAGTTTAAATTGTATATTATGATAAAAGTTTATTTTTGTTTCTTTCAAAGATTGGTCTTTGAAATAAATTTAGTATATATATATTAAAGATCAATATTTTAGTTTAGAACTTTGAAAATAAGGGATAATTCAATATTCTTATCTTTTTTATATTTTCTTTCTTGAAAATAGTTTTAAAAATACTATTTTAAAAATATTCAAATAAAATTTAAAATGTGTAATTTTATAAACGAAGTTTACATGTAAACAATTAAAGGCTAAATGTAATAAACATTTAAAAACATGTTAAATTAAATAAGAAATTGATTTAGAATGAATTTAAAAACATTTATAAAATTAAGAAATTTATTTTTATATTAAAAAAACGTGTGTTAGACATTTAACTCATAAGAAGACACCTGTAATTAATCTACATCATAATGTAACAAGTGGCATGATTTTATTTATTTTAAAATCTTTTTTTTGAAAATATATTAAGTAGAAACTTAACAATTCATTATTGTTCAAACCATTTTCTTCAAATGAAAATCTGAAATCGGATTTTAGAAAAGAAAACTGAAAACCAAATACAATCAAAAATCTACAAAAACCAAAAATCTGCAAACAAATTCAAGCAAATCTGCAATTTTATTTTTTTCAAGTTTCAACATCAATTTGAAGTTCAACTTCAACTCTACGCAAAAGAAGAATGAGGTCAGCTGCAGTTTTGAGATCAACTACAACAGCAAACTTACCTGAATCATCTACAAATCAGCAAGCAGATTAAAAATCCCAGATTCTACAACAAGCAATCCAGTCTGCCCCAGGAAAATGAATTTGCATCTGGGTTTGTTCTTTGCTTCTTCAATAATAATGTGAGTAAATTTCTGTTTTTAAAAACAGTTCTTCTTTTTAAAATCAAAGCTAAACATTTTCCAGCACTTAAGTTTCTAATGCAAAATGTTTTCCCAAAAATCAAAACTGCTAAGAATTAAACTGCAGTGCCATCATTTTTTTAAGTGAATAACTTCGCAATTGAAAGAGCTTAAATTTATTTGTTGCATGTGGATAAATAGGAATAAGTATGCTTGTATGATTGTATGGTGATGAATATTCTGTGTGTGTGTGTGAATATATATATATATATATATATATATATACATACATACATATATATATATATATATATGTTGTTGTTGCCAGGTATATGCATACCTGTTTTGTTTTTAAACTAAGATTTTTTTAGAAATCCTTTAACACTTGATTTGATTTCAGTTAGAAATTAATATGTAAACAAAAATTGTTGTTTGGTATGAAATTATGTTTATAAATCATAATTAAGATTAAATTTAAAATCTGTTCTCTCTGTAAACTGTAAGGACAGTTAATATTCAAATAAGCAAATCTCAAACTTCTTAAATTATTGAAATAGGTGTATAACTTGAATGCATGTATGAAATCATGAATTTTAAAACAAAAATAACATTTTTTAATTAACTATGGAGGGACCTTTTCTGGATTAAACAGAATGGGAGTTTTTGGGTTTATCTGATTACCTAGTGATTTTAGGAAGTTGTGGTTCTTCCTGGACGTGGAGGGCTGATAGGTGAGTGGGGGGAAATTGTCAGGTGGAAGGTCAGAGGTTGGTGGCGGCAGTGGTTGTTCATCTCAGTTTCTAACCCTAGCTTTTAGGTGGTCGAAGTTTTGTTGCTTCTCTGTATCTCTGTTGCATCGAGTGATGCAAGGTTTTAAGAATTTGAAAAGGGAATGAAGATGGAGGGTTAGCCAGAGTTGTAGGTGATCAGATGCCCAGAGGTGAGTTTGTGCAGTGATGACAGGTTTGGGAACGGTTGCAGTGTAATGTTCCAGGTTGCTTGGTTAACTCAATTTTGATTTCAAGCTGCAGTGATTTTTCGCGATCATGTTGGAAGTTGGTCGGTGACGTGGTGAAGTTGATTAGGGTGGCTGGAGGTTGCCAGAGCGCCGGTGCATATGCACCGTGCATATTTAGTTCTGATGAACTTTGGGTTTGTCCAGAGAGATATAGCCCGAGTTTTCTCGGGTAGGTCAAGTAGTTTACTCGGAGTAGTTAGGGTGTCGACTCGAAGTCATAGGTGGTCTCGGGTATGCTTGGTTTCAGGTTATAAAACCTAACAGTGTTATTTTTTAAAATTTAAATGAAATTTAAATTTTAAAGCAGGATTTTAACAGGGGTTTTAAATTTTAAGTTTGAATTCAAATGAACTTTTGAATCCAAAGTTTTAATAATGAAAAGTTTAAATTTAAGTAAAATTTAAATCAAGTTTAAAATCAAGTTTAAATATAGCTTCAGGATTACTATGGGTTCAAATTTTGAATTTAGATCAGTTTGTAAATTTTGAAATGTTGAACAAGTTTAAATGTTTTAATGTGGATTTTAAAAATGAACTTGATTTCAAATAAATGTTTAAACATGACAAAACTCTTTACTTTAATATTTGAATAAATGTTATGATGGTTTTAACTAAATTTGGAAATTAAGTAATCAATTTTTTTAAGCTTGTTTTCTTTTAATAAAATTAAGTAATTTAGATTTTTAAACTTTTCTTATATAAGTATCTTATTTAAGTAATGAATGTTCTTTATATTTATTTTAAGGTTTATAAATTTATTTAATTTTTGGATATATGTTTAAATAGTTAAACATTTTGAAATCTTAAAATTCAAAATGGAAATTGAATTTAATTTAGAAATGTATTGCTCTAAATACATTTGAATGTTAATAAAGTCATTAATAAAGTAAATGAATTATTATAGAAATAATTAAGATAATAATAAGAATTTAATTTATAAAAGATTTAAGGAATACTTTATTTATTTGATTAATGATTTAGATTGATTTATAATTAGAGATGGTTAATAATGATTAATCTAAGATAATTTTTCTTAAGAAAGTAATTAAAGAAAATTTTATTTGTTAATAAAGATAATTATATAAGGATTATTAAGTAATTCATTAATGTGATTAATTTTGATAATTAATTAGATTAATTAGTTGAAGATAATCAAATTGTAAATGGTTAAGCATAATTACTTGATAAAAGTAATTAAGGGATTAATTACTTATTGTAATTAATTATGATAATGTGATTAGTTTAAGTTAATTAATTTAGTTTAATTAATTTAAGACAATCATTGATGATTTAATAAGAGTAATTACTTAATGTAATTAATGGAGCATTATTACTTAAGGAAGTAATAAATGATAATTACTGGAATGTAATTAGTGAGAGATTATTTTTAATGAAGTAATTTTGGTAATTGCTTTTGTAATTAATCAAGGGATTAATTAATGAAGGTAATTAATTATGGGATAATTAATTTGTTAATGAGTAATTAATGGTAGTTAATTACTGGTGATATTAACTAATGGTGATTAATAACTGTATTTTTAAATTTTAGATTAATTACTAAATGTAATTAATTTTAAATAAAGTAATTTATTTTAAATAAAGTAATTTATTTAAATATAAATTAGAGATCATTAATTAATATAATTAATGATGTAATTGTTTAATTAAGTAATAATTAATAATTAAGTGATTAATTAATGTAATTAATTAAGGATAAATGTAATTAATTATAGTAAATTAATAAATGATGTAATTAAATGTTAATTACTAATGATTAAGGTTAATTAGTTTGTGAAATTAATTAAAGACTAATTACTTATTGTAATTAGAGAATGATTAATCAAAGGTGTTTAATCAAGATGAATTCTTAGAGAATGATTAATTAACTAGGTTAATAATTGATGGATATATAAGCATGATTTATAGATGTGGTAATTAATTTAATTTATTTTAAATTAATTAGAGATAGAAGTAATTAATTTAATTCATTTTAAATTAATTATAGATGATGATTAATAAATCATTGCTTGTGGATGATATTGATATTTCATTGGATGGTTGTGATCTCAGTAATGAGATGAGTAATATCTATATGATATGGATGCTTAGTTAAAGGATGATAATATGGATTATCTGTTTGTGATGATTATCTGGTTGTGATGATTATCTGTTTGTGATTATGATAAGGGTTATTTGTTTATGATAAGAATGTAATTATCTATTGTGATATGTGAATTATCTATCTGTGTGTATAAATATAATGATGAATTGAATTAATTATTCAAACAAAATTCACTTGGACATTAAGATGTCGTTTGGATTTCGATGAGACCGGGATCTGTAGGATCTAGATTAACCCTAGAGGGGGGGTGAATAGGGTTATAGCAAATTTTCTCGAATTAAACCGCAGAGAAGTAAATATGCTGAAAAGTAAATCACACACAAAATTTACCCAGCTTTGGCAACCCCTGCCTACCGCTGCATTCCCAGATTTCTATTAGAATTAAACAGTCTCCCGCTTACAAACACTCTAACAGACTCGCAACCCCTGCTACTGCCTATAGAGTTTTGCAAACTCACAAACCCTGCTCACTGAACTAATCCTAACTAGACAATCTGACACAACCTAAATCCTAGGTGGTGATTTACCAAGATTTGACAACCTTAAAAGAGAATTCAAATTTAAAAACAAACTTAAAAACAATTTTAAAACTAAAACCCTAATTAAAAATAAAACCCCTTATAATAAACAAAACATCGAACCCCTTTTATTTCTCTAGCCCGTTCTCTTTTCTCTGGCTTGTGAAGAAAATGGCGGCTTTGATTCTCTTTGCAACTGAAATTAGGGCTTCTGATAATTCAGCCCGAACCACTTTTAGTTCCTTCGTTCGTTTATGGTGGCTGTTCCTCTTGCAATTCAATTATGGCTTTCATCCTTTGAACCAAATTAGGGCTCTGAAATAATATTTGAAGCCACGCCTTTGTTGATCGATTAATGGATATTACCGTGTGCTTCGTTCTCTGTTGTTCGCACTTGACCGCTTCTATTTGATCGAGTTCACTGTTTGCTTCGGTATGTAATTTCCCTTTTTGTGCTTTTTTTGATTTTCGTACTCGAACTCGATGATTATATGCCGATGATGATTGTTGCAATTTATATGGACTTCCTCACTTTCCTAATTCTTGCTTTCCTGATATTGTTACAACTTGATACGCACGGTTTTGATTTTGTAACATTTGATTTATCTTGTTTGATACGGCAGAAACTTTCCTCTTTTACTTTTCTTTGACTATTTCAAAGATACGCACCTGAATTTTTTAAACACGAATTTTATCACTTGACTTCGAGTTTTTTTCCATTTGTTCATCTCGACTTGTTTGCGTCTGCATTGAATTCGAACTTTACTCCTGATCTAAATCACATTGTTTCTCGACTTTGGATACTGTCTTGATGTTGTCTGGTTGTTCACTGGTAATCGACGTTTGTGTAGTTTCCACTGTCATCTTTGCTGCACTGAGTTGTCTGCTATCATTAATACTTCCATGTATCACTGCACTGACTCATGTATTGTAGTCTTCATGTATGCACTGTTTCAAGTATGCTTGTTCTCTGCATTTACTTCAAATGTGTTGACTTTTGTCAGATGCTATTTCATGTTTCACTCATTTGCATCACCATGTTTGAATCTTGATATTGTAGTCTGACACTTCATTGCTTGACCTGTCTGGTTCATCTTGTTTGCTGTGGCATTGTAGTTTGCATTATTCATGTATCTGCTGGCTTCGGTTTTCACTGTCCTCACATGTACATGCTTCATGTCATACTTCCATGGTCTGGTTCTCGTCCTATAGTGTTCATGTAGTCTAATGCATTTTTTTCTTCACTTATGCATATTGTTGCTTGATTCTTTTGAAACTGCTACTCGGCTCAGCCATTGATATTTGAAGTGTTGCATATTTGTTGCCGTGGTTTTGATCATGTTGCCACTGGGTTACTTATTGTTTTGACCTCTGTTTGATCATTGAAGTATTGCTATATCTGTTGCCATGGTTCTGACCATGTTGCACAATAATCCGATTACTGTCTCGGCCTGTAGTATTTGTGCATTTGTGTTTTGTATGTTATGTGCTTGGTCTGAAGTTCATTGTGCTTCATGGACTTGGTTCGACATTTCAGTTTGATTCACTATTGAGTTTGATATGCACTATAACCTGTTGTAATGTGTACTTGGTCGAGTTCATTTTCATTCTGCAGTTGGTCTGCATTTTTGGTTACTTGAATACAACAGCTTTCTTTTGTGTCCATGTATATAGTTGTGTAGCTTGACTTGAGTCACTGTGTTGAATCCAATTTCACAACTCGGGTTTGACCTTGTGCTGAAGTCGAGATTTTATTTTTATTGCACCTGAGTTGAATCCTGCTTTTCATTTGGGTTTCACCTGTGCTCACCTGTCCCTGTAGCATTATCAAGTGTATATCGATGTGCACGGCCTTGTGGCATGTACAATGATACACTATGCATGTCACATTGTTCGTGTATGATGAATTCAAATGTAAATGATGACGAACAACCCAAATAACTGAGGAAAATAATATTATCAAAATCAATATTTTATTTTTTATATTGCAAAAATATTTCTTTTTCAATTTTACTACGTTAGTGAATATTTTTGCAGATTGCTCAGATGCTGGATTCTAACTGGAATGAAGTTGAAGATAAACTACGAGTGTGAGTGATATGTAGTGAGGAATTTATGTAAATTGAATTGTGATGTAATTAGAATCAAAATTTTATATGTATAGTGAGAGCTTGAAATTGTACTATTCAGAATTGTAATAAATATTTGTTTGAATAAGATTTCTGTTTGAATTCAAATTCTGTGTAATTTATTTTATTCAACAAATATTAATTTAATCTATGAAAAATAAAATAGTACATTAACAAATACATTTAAATGAATATATATATATATATATATTTATTATCATCAAACAAAAATCATATAAGCGCATATTCAACAGGATTGGGTTTCCAAATTTGGAATTCCGAAAACCACATTGATCCAAATTAAACGTTAGGTCGTGAATCTCATGTGAAGAGTGAAGACTCGAGGTGTAAGGACTATTCGTGTTAATACTCTGAGGGTGATTCCAATATGAGTTTAACGGGAGTAGTACTTTCAGGTTCGAGATGGTGATTTAGAGTGCAAGGGCTATGGTCGTTGACTCTGAGGGCGATTCCAAAATTAGTGCAACGAGATAGTGCCTTCGGTTTCGTTCGAACCCGGAACGAACTTCTATGGATTGAATGTTTACAGAACATCGTCAGGTGGACGATGAGCATTCTAAGATTAATGTGTCCTATAAAGGTAATCGTAGCCTCAAGCCTCATCAACCGGGAATGGCTAAAACAGGGGAGGTGCCGTAAGGCTAAGTGGGTCATGCCCAAGTAGGATGAGATTTACCCCTGTCTAGAGGTCCCTTTTTATTTCGGTTGTGTGGCAGTTGGCGATGGCCATCTGCGGGGTGGTCTTGTTCGGGACTGTCCAGTAAGGGATGGTTCCGGCTTTGTGTTGCAGGGGATTGGGAGTAATCCCCGGTACGGTGATCTATGCCACGTACTGTGACGGGCGGTACCCCGGTAGCCCTGCCATTGATGTGCAACGAACGCGGTTTTGTCGGGATCCGAAGGTCGGCATTCTTACGTCCACTGTCCCAAATGCCGCATAGTCGAATGCCGAAAAACCGAATTGTTAGGGTTAAAAGAAAGGGTAGAAGAAAATGATAGAAGAAATAAGGAAACAGAACAGAAACAATATCAGAATCTCACATTCGTAGCGGAACAACATATAATAGGTAAATGAATATCTTTTAAAACAAAGAACTATCTGAGTTATTACATTACATCACATCATCATCAGAGTATACAACAACAATATACAACACAACTGGACAATGGACAGTTCTGCAAACGTGTCCTTACAAGTGAATTTATACAGCGGAAAGTTAATATCATATACAAGTAATACATCCCGCCATCCAGCTCGCCTTCTGAGCTCCAAAGCACTCCTCAATCCAGAATGACCTGATAACCAGACTCTAGACTGCCCGTGTGGAAAATTATGGGCACCCAGAGTATAGAAAGAGAACAATAAACTCCAGGTCAGTCATGGGACTAGCGTGAGAACTCAAAACAGTTATTTATCTTTTAAAACAACAACAACAAGGGAAGTGAAAAATATCCGCAATGCTTTTGGAAAATGAAACTACCATAAGGCCTCCCCGCACACACACAATGCAAACGCAGAATTAGAGGAGATTTCTCCTTATGATAGTCAAAGAGCTTACTACGCAAAACAAATCATTTTTTTTATTTTATTATTCGTTCATAGTGATGAAAGCATTTCAAAAATAGAATATAAATCTTAGCCAACATACGACCATTATCGTATGCCTACTATAGCTACCAAGTTCAATAGCAGGTTACCGCCACATCCCATGGCAGGTTATACAACTAAAACCATATAAGGCTCGTATTGTTTCTTTAGATTTCCAACAAATGGTCAGGCTAAGGAACTTCCTGCTGCCACATGGGATCGCCTCTGGCGGGACGTCCCGAGAACCTAACCGGATCTCTGCCAACACAAGGTCGGATTACCTTTGTAACTAGGTAACTACTTCTCGAGTATGCCACTCCCCGGTCCTTTGGGACCTTTATCCGAGGCCACTCTTTCACTAAGCAACAACCATACAGAAAAATAAGATTGGAGCAACCACATAGGTTAAGAATTAGGTCTCCATACCTGACCCAGAAGGAAATGACATACCCTAAAGGGCGTGACCCTCGTAACCTTGCCGCATATTCCTGTTTTGACCATTTCCGGGATGTGAGGTCTGACGAAGTCTCGTCCACAAAGCTATGCTTTTTCACAAAGCCATGCTTTGATCAACAAATGATCAATAAATAATCATCACACAACAACACTCAGCATGCCACATTACCAAATTCGGAATATATCGCTGATAACCTTCAACTACATAACCTCTGAGCTCGTACGTCTCAGAGAAGGGTGTTGAGCTAAGAGAATAAATTCTCCACCACCACAGAAATGTATTTGAAAGAAATCTGCTTTATATCTCAAAATGTAATGTCAGACACGTAACCATACAAGTCTGTTCCGGGCGTAAACAGAACCGATGGCACTTCCAAAGAAGCCCTTGCAATGCGGGTATTCACAATCCGATCGAATTTCCCATCACAAAGGAATCCTCTATACCGTAGTTAACGGTGCAGAGACAATCGATAGGTCATCCTATCGTTTTCACAAATACTCGGTCTTCACCACCAGTCTTCAATGTTATACATTACGTTGTATCACTATTCGGAATAGGTAATCCGAATAACGAGCGCAATAATTTAAAAATAAGTGTATCATTCAATTTCAACCAGTTCACAACAAATAGCCACATAAGGGTCAATATTGATTGTCGGTAATTTAACCATCAATCAATATTCACAACATCACCCGATTTCAAATAATTTCCCAAATATTTATTTTCAAAAATATCTTTACAAGATATAATTTAGACACTTCAACCATTTGAAAACAAATTTCAAATCAATTTCACCTTTACAACTTTCATTTCAAAATGGTTCATTTAAACCAATCAAATAAATCCTTACCGATTTATTAAATTTACGTTCCAAATCCGTAAATTTATTTCCACACTTTTAAAAATGAACCAATGTTTATTTTTAAAACAAATTTCCCTTATAAATTCCATTGTGAATATACATTTCCAAATAATCACCTTTTATACGATTTTTCAAATCGATTTCAATTATTCACTTTCAATTTATCTTTAAAAGATAAAAATCTCAAAACATTCACTTCATATTGGAAAACATTTCCATACTTATTCAAGAATAAGTAATTCACAAATCCATTTATTTCCAATATTTTGAAAACATTCAATATACTTAAATCCAAATTAAGTGTATATTTTACTCTTTAAGGAAAACTTCTCTTAAACACATTTATTTGGGTTAAAACGAATGTTGCGTAAAACATCGTTACAACAACCCAAAATCACTAGTATAGGGATTCGAAATTAAGATAGATATATAAATCCCAATACTATACAAACATTCCTTTCGGAAATCATTTACTATAACAACAGTGTTATAGTCCACCATTTCCTTCTATTTCTCGAAAACCTCTATTTCAACAATGAATGTTGAAATCTATGGTTTGGATACTTAATTAATTTTAAAACATCTTTGAATCATTTTAATTCTATTTAAAATATCACTTTCCCAAAATATTTCTTAAATATATTATTCACCGTCCAAAATCGTGAATATACTTCTTTTACCAAATTTATCATTTCTACATATTTTATTTAAAGGATTATCCACTGTCCAAAATCGTGGATATATTTCCTTTAATAAGCTATAATAATTAACTTATCAAAATAAGCTGATTTCGGATTTACTAAACAACGTTTATAAATTCCATTTATATTTTATAACAACTTCAACTTATAAAGTCACTTTATTAACAAATTCTATCCATATCCCATTTACACGCCAAAATCCAATTTATAAGTTAATTACTTACAAATATTTTATTTTACAAAAATCTATTCATTTTATAAATTCACAATTTATAAATCTATAGATTTCATCCGCTTATGAAATCCATTTATACTTCATTTTAACATTTATAAGAACTCGTTTTATAATTCCAATATTTTAATTTATTAATATCAATTTTATAAATCTTCTATATAAATCATTTATAATAATTCAAAAATCCAAATTCAAACCATTTAATAATTTAATTGACTACTTATTTCAATAATCACATTTCGGTTATATTTTACAAAAATAATAATTTTATAACATAAACATTTCAACGTTATTCATTTAAAATGAATCAATTCCAAAATTAAATTTTATTATGAATTGTCGACTTAAATTTCCAGATTCCAGAAATCCAATTTAATTCATTTTCGACATCTAACTATACCAAAATATATTCGGCTAAATCTTAGCCTTTAACAATTTCAATCACAAAGATAATCACGCTGATTATAAATAAATCAATAAATAAATCAACACACAACATTGAAACAAATTCAAATGTTTGAGGAATCCAGTTGGATCCCTCCAACCTGTTTCCCTGCATCCAAAGATGTTAGCACAATACCAATTCCACTTCAAGATGAAATATCGCGGTATATGGGATTTATAAAATACTGTCCGCTATTATGCGGCGCAATAGGGTCTCATCTTCTATATAATGCCGGAAAATCAACTCCAAGTACATATATAATACCAATTTCACTTTACGATGAAATATTCGCGGTATATGTGTTTAATAAAAATTCCGCTTAATATACGACGTATAATGTCTACTTAACACAATAGATAACAAATTATCATCCTATCACACAATCAAGCAATTTTAAATCTAACTATTTAAAATTTAAATTGAAACAATTCGATTCAGTGAGAAGTTCTCACCTTGGGTTTCCGATAACAGTTGTAGCATTTTGTTTCGAATAAAATTAAACGTGCGTTTAATTTTACCCTAAATTTTCACTAGCTCCAAACGACTCCAAACCAGCTCCATTGCGTAGTGCTCGACAAAACGATTGCAACGCAGTTTGTTTCGCGCATTTTTGACCTCGTATGACAAAGATACAATGTTTTAAAGTTTACACGATTTAAATTATAATTTTATTTACAAATTTTCTTTATTTTTAATCTTAAACAAATCAAGGCCGTTCGATCTCCATCCTACAATCACGGCCGCGCACGCAAACATCTTCCCTCTTCGTTAACCTTAAACAAATCACGGCCGCGCACGCAAACATCTTCCCTTGCTTCACTTCCACGATGATCAACGAGCTTCACGTCGTAGCCCTCGCCCTACTCCATGCTCGGCCAAAATATGTTGAGGCTTGAACCCTTATTCACTTCGAAAATCATGCCCAAACGCACGACTTCAACCTTAGATTGCCATCGATCCACCAGCTCGTTTTCGATCATAGCCGTCGGAATTGAAGTACTCATCGGCCTCTTCGATTTTGTAGTTGAGAACTTTTTGAAAAAGTCGACGGTTTTTGAAGAAAAGAGGAAAGAATTACACGAAATTCAGGCCGTTGGGAATGTTAAGGCTGGCTCATGAACTAGGGTTAGGGTTTTTAATTTGTGAGAGTGGATGTTCTTTTATAGAAATTCGGCGAAACACTATTCATTCGTGATTTTCCAAACTCCAAATCTCGCGCGGTGACCGGCATTTCTAGGGTTTACCCCGCGTTTCGGACACAATGGTATAGGTTTCGGGAGCCAATTCGATTATCTGTGTGAGTTACGGCAATAAACGATCAAATTTAAATTAAATCGATTTAAACTAATTTCTATGCGTTTCGGTTTGCCCTGGACAAACGGTAAATCCGATTAACACGAAATTTGAAATCTTACAATAATTTGACATTACGGATCTGATGAATCTAGTTTCGTCGAAATCCGAGACTGTTTGAAAAATGACTATTTTCACTAGTTGATTAAATATTAAAATATTCAATTTTCACAAATTAACTTTTAATTCGGTTTTAAAAGTTCAAAAACATTGTTCTAACTCCAATATGATTTAATATAACTTCATAAACCATTTTTAATCACATTAAACCCAATTTTCAATTATTTCTGGAATTTCAATTATTAAATTATCAATTAAATTACCCAATTAAATCCAGATATTCGAAAAATAAATTATTCGACTTATAAATTTTACTTGTTGATATTTAAAATCAATTAAATATCTGAATTTCAAATGACAGAGATTCTGGGTCGTTACAAACTTCCCCTCTTAAAAGATTTTCGTCCTCGAAATTACCAAGTAAGAAAAAGTTACAGAATTCATTAACTTTTCAAAACAAACCGTTCAAATTTGATTCACAAATCTCTTGAATGTTTAACTTTTCCAAAATCCATAGTTAAATCTCTTATAAAATATTTACTAAGTTTTCAAATCCATATATAGTTATCTTTTCAAAATCAACTATATCGTCTAACTTTTAACTTCAAATCAAAACTTAGTTTTCACAAAAAAAAAATTCCAAAATTTCCCGAAAATTTTCTAACGCCTTAAATTTTTAGAAAATTTCGCCATAACCTCCTTTGCACGGAGGAGCTTTTACAATATCACAATAGAGATAAATATATATACATCGACCCACCCGGTCGGAAAAACAGAAAAACAGTTCATATTTCCTATTTTTATTGCGTAGGCGTACCTTTTTAGCATTTTTAAGCAAAGCAGTTATTTATTTAGCATTTTGCGCAACCAAATCCCGCTAACAGTAGCCCCGGTACCCGTACTTACTCAATATAAACACGTAAGTGACATATATAAGAAATTATTAACATTTTACTCTTTTAAACAACTACAACACATGCATATTAAAAGAAATGCATACTAAACAAGTTTTATAAGCAACTTAAACGATTTCAACATTACTTGTAATTGTTTACAACCAATTTATATACAACGACATCCAATTATTCATTTTCAGTTAGTTTACATTCACTAATTTACATCCACATTTGTTCACTTTCAATTCAAATCAATTTCCATTCAATTTAAATTTACTTAAATTCCAATTTGAATTCAGTTGCTTTAGCTTTCAATTTTATTCATTCAATTGCATATGAACTTCTATTCAATCAATTAACAATAATCTAACAACCAATGTATAACCAATACAACCAAATTAATTTAATTCACTACGTTTGTATTCAATTTGGTTTAATTAAATTGACTTCCATTCAATTATTCATTTTCAGTTACATTAGCTTTTAATGAGTTAATACTTACACCCATTATTCTATATCAATTCATTGCATTCGATTGATTTATGTTCAATTCATTAGTTCAATTACCAATTTATTTTACAAATAAAGTTGAATCTCTTTTATATAACTCAAGTTCACATTCATTCAATTAACTTCATTATTTTACTTCGGTACCAGAACCAACTTCATTCAACATTACCTAAGTTATATTCCATTTCAACATTCAATTTCATTTTCATTTACTTGCGATTGTTAATTTACTTATCCATTCACAATTTTATTTTTATAATTCAAACTTACTTCCAATCCATTTGTTACTACTCCAAATTTATTTATTTTAACTTAATAAATTTATTTTAAGTAATCATTTCACTTAGCCTCCGTCGACCTTCCTTTAAATTCACTTTATTTAATCGATTCACTTATACTTATTTTCATTTAACTCCAAAGTAAATTCTATTTAACTTCTACCAAAGTCAGTTTTCGTCACTTATTCAAATTCAAACCTCGTTTTGCTTAACAAGTTGTTTAACCATTTTGATAATTGGTTTTACTTACATCTCCACATTTAATAAGTTATACAACTTATTATTCAACTTCCAAATCTGATTTATTTATTTAACTTCCTTTAGTTAAATTTCACATCATACATTTTATCACACTAATTCAAATTTATTTCAACTTTACCAAAGTTAAAATTTTGTTATCTCATATTATAAATTCAAAACTTGATAACTTATATTCATAAATTTCAACTTGGGTTTCTAATTTCAAATTTATTTATCACAACAAAGTTCAATTTTTCAATTTATTTCTACTTACTTGAATTTTCCTGCAAATTTAAGTCAATTTTATTTAACTTACAATTCAAGTTCTAATTTAACTAATTCAACTTTTTCTATAGCATGAATTAATTAGTTATCATATTAATTTACTTGGATTCAATCGATTCTATTTTTATTTTTTTCCCAAGTTTGGATTTTTATTCACCTAATCCCAATCAAATCTCATTTCAATTTATAAAACTCATTTATACATTCACATTACCAATTTCATTCCATTAATGAATTTTATCCCAAGTTATAAATCATACATTTTTTTAGTTTATATGCTCAAATTCCATTTGTATATAAATTCATTCCTTTGGTTATTATTTCAATTCTCATATAACAATGATAATACTTCAATATCATCACTTCCAAACAACCAAGCAATCATATATTATAAATATTTACAGAAAATCATTTCCTTTATATACAAAAATAGCTTTGGGTAAAAATTATTTCATTTACCATATTTCAAACAATACTGTGTCAGTTTATCTTGTTTAAGAGTTTAGAAATCCCTATCGAAACAGTTGGCCAGACTGCACCGAGCAGAATCTATAAACAATCAACTGATAAGTCAACACAATACAAAACAATTTCATACTCGCTAACAAATACGTGCTCATATTTATTATTTCACTCAACTCATTCTAGAGTACTGCTGACTCTATCTCTAATGAGTAATTCCCAACAGAGCCAAGGTTGTCACTTAACCATATGCTCTGATACCAAATGTAACGAACGCGGTTTTGTCGGGATCCGAAGGTTGGCATTCTTACGTCCACTGTCCCAAATGCCTCATAGTCGAATGCCGAAAAACCGAATTGTTAGGGTTAAAAGAAGGGGTAGAAGAAAAAGATAGAAGAAATAAGGAAATAGAACAGAAACAATATTAGAATCTCACATTCGCAGCGAAACAACTATAATAGATAAATGTATATCATAAAAAACAAAGAACTATCTCAGTTATTACATTACATCGCATCATCATCAGAGTATACAACAACAATATGCAACACAACTGGACAATTGACAGTTCTGCAAACGTGTCCTTACAAGTGAATTTATACAGCGGAAAGATAATATCATATACAAGTAATACGTCTCGCCATCCAGCTCGCCTCCTGAGCTCCAAAGCACTCCTGAATCCAGAATGTCCTGATAACCTGACTCTACACTGCCCGTGTGGAAAATTATGGACACTCAGAGTTTAGGAAGAGAACAATAAACTCCATGTCAGTCATGGGACTGGTGTGAGAACTCAAACAGTTATTTATCTTTTAAAACAACAACAACAAGGGAAGTGAAAAATATCTGCAATGCTTTTGGAAAATGAAACTACTATAAGGCCTCCCCGCACACACACAATGCAAACGCAGAATTGGAGGAGATTTCTCCTTATGATAGTCAAAGATGCTTACTACGCAAAACAAATCATTTTTTTTAATATTATTATTAGTGCATAGTGATGAAAGCATTTCAAAAATAGAATATAAATCTTAGCCAACATACGACCATTATCGTATGCCTACTATAGCTACCATGTTCAATAGCAGTTACCGCCACATCCCATGGCAGGTTATACAACAAAAACCTTACAAGGCTCGTATTGTTTCTTTGGATTTCCAACAAATGGTCAGGCTAAGGAACTTCCGACTGCTACATGGGATCGCCTCTGGCGGGACGTCCCGAGAACCTAACCGGATCTCTGCCAACACAAGGCCGGGTTACCTTTGTAACTAGGTAACTACTTCTCGAGCATGCCACTCCCTGGTCCTTTGGGACCTTTATCCGAGGGCCCTCTATCACCAAGCAACAACCACACAGAAAAATGAGATTGGAGCAACCACAGAGGTTAAGCATCAAGGCTTCATACCTAACACCACCCTTTTCCAGAAGGATATGACATACCCTAAAGGGCGCGACCCTCGTAACCTTGCCGAATATTCCTGTTTTGACCATTTCCAGGGTGTGAGGTCTGACAAAGTCTCATCCACAAAGCTACGCTTTTTCATAAAGCCACGCTTTGATTAACAAATGATCAATAAATAATCATCACACAGCAACACTCAGCATGCCACGTTACCAAATTAGGAATATATCGCTGATAACCTTCAACTACATAACCTTTGAGCTCGTACGTCTCAGAGAAGGGTGTTAAGCTAAGAGAATAAATTCTCCGCCACCAACAGAGATGTATTTGAAGGAAATCTGCTTTATATCTCAAAACGTAATGTGAGACACGTAACCATACAAGTCTGTTCCGGGTTCGAACAGCACCAAAGGCACTTCCAAAGAAGCCCTTGCAATCCGGGTATTTACAATCCCGATCGAATTTCCAATCACAAAGGAAATCTCTATACCGTAGCTAACGGTGCAGAGACAATCGATAGGTCATCCTATCGTTTTCACAAATACCCAGTCTTCACCACCGGTCTTCAATGCTATCCATTACGTCGTATCACTATTCGTAATGGGTAATCCGAATAACGAGCGCAATAATTTAAAAATAAGTGTAGCATTCAATTTCAACCAATTCACAACAAATAGCCACTTAAGGGTCAACATTGATAGTCGGTTATTTAACTATCAATCAATATTCACAACATCGTCCGATTTCAAATAATTTCCCAAATTATTTATTTTCAAAAATATCTTTACAAGATATAATTTCAACACTTCAACCATTTGAAACCAAATTTCAAATCAATTTCACCTTTACAGCTTTCATTTCAAAATGGTTCATTAAACCAATCAAATAAATCCTTACTAATTTATTAAATTTACGTTCCAAATCCGTAAATTTATTTCCACACTTTTAAAAATAAACCAATGTTTATTTTTAAAACAAATTTCCATAGTGAATTTACATTTCCAATTGTTCACCTTTTATATGATTTTTCAAATCGATTTCAATTATTCACTTTCAATTTATCTTTAAAAGATAAAAATCTCAAAACATTCACTTCATATTGGAAAACATTTCCATACTTATTCAAGAATAAGTAATTCACAAATCCATTTATTTCCAATATTTTGAAAATATTCAATATACTTAAATCCAAATTAAGTGTATATTTTACTCTTTAAGGAAAACTTCTCTTAAACACATTTATTTAGGTCAAAACGAATGTTGCGTAAAACATCGTTACAACAACCCAAAATCACTAGTATAGGGATTCGAAATTAAGATAGATATATAAATCCCAATACTATACAAAACATTTCCTTTCAGAAATCATTTACTATAACAACAGTGTTATAGTCCACCATTTCCTTTTATTTGTCGAAAACGTCTATTTCAACAATGAATGTTGAAATCTATGGTTTCGATACTTAATTCATTTTAAAACATCTTTAAGTCGTTTTAATTCTATTTAAAATATCACTTTCCCAAAATATTTCTTAAATATATTATTCACCGTCCAAAATCGTGAATATACTTAATTTACCAAATTTATCATTTCTACATATTTTATTTAAAGGATTATCCACTGTCCAAAATCGTGGATATATTTCCTTTTATAAGCTATAATAATTAACTTATCAAAATAAGTTGATTTCGGATTTATAAAACAACGTTTATAAATTCCATTTATATTTTATAACAACTTCAAATTATAAAATCACTTTATTAACAAATTCAATCCATATCCCATTTACACGCCAAAATCCTATTTATAAGTTAATTACTTATAAATATTTTATTTTACAAAAATCTATTCATTTTATAAATTCACAATTTATAAATCTATAGATTTCATCCACTTATGAAATCCATTTATACTTCATTTTAACACTTATTAAAACTCGTTTTATAATTCCAATATTTTAATTTATAGATATCAATTTTATAAATCTTCTATATAAGTCATTTATAATAATTCAAAAATCCCAATTCAAACCATTTTATAATTTAATCGACTACTTATTTCAAAAATAACATTTTGGTTATATTTCACAAAAATCATAATTTTATAACATAAACATTTCAACGTTATTCATTTAAAATTAATCAATTCCAAAATTAAATTTTATTATGAATTCTCAACTTAAATTTCCAAAAATCCAATTTAATTCATTTTCGGCATCTAACGATACCAAAAATATATTCGGCTAAATCTTAGCCTTTAACAATTTCAATCACAAAGATAATCACGCAGATTATAAATAGATCAATAAATAGATCAACACACAACATTGAAACAAATTCAAATGTTTGAGGAATCCAGTTGGATCCCTCCAACCTGTTTCCCTACATCCAAAGATGTTTGCACAATACCAATTCCGCTTCAAGACGAAATATCGAGGTATATGGGATTTATAAAATACTATCCGCTATTATGCGGCGCAATAGGGTCTCATCCGCTATATAATGCGGGAAAATCAACTCCAAGTACATATATAATGCCAATTTCACTTTACGGTGAAATATTCGCGGTATATGTGTTTAATAAATAACCTCCGCTTAATATACGGCGTATAATGTCTATTCAACACAATATATAACAAATTATCATCCAATCACACAATCAAGCAATTTTAAATCTAACTATTTAAAATTTAAATCGAAACAATTCGATTGAGTGAGAAGTTCTCGCCTTTGTTTCCGATAACAGTTGTAGCGTTTTGTTTCGAATAAAATTAAATGTGCGTTTAATTTTACCCGAAATGTTCACTAGCTCCAAACGACTCCAAACCAGCTCCATTGCTTAGTGCTCGACAAAACGATTGCAACGCAAATCATTTCGCGCGTTTTTGACCTCGTATGACAAAGATACAATGTTTTAAAGTTTACACGATTTAAATTATAATTTTATTTACAAATTTTCTTTATTTTTAACCGTAAACAAATCAAGGCCGTTCGATCTCCATCCTGCAATCACTGCCGCGCACGCAAACATCTTCCCTCTTCGTTACCCAGACTATTGAACGTGATTTTGAACCCATGCCACCCTCGTTCAAGTGATTTTGAACCCATGCCGCCCTCGTTCAAGAAATTCTCGCGACCCCTTGCTTCACTTCCACGACGATCAACGAGCTTCACGTCGAAGCCCTCGCCCTACTCCATGCTTGGACAAAAGATGTTGAAGCTCGGCCTCTTGTTCACTTCGAAAATCGTGCCCAAACGCACGACTTCAACCTCCGATTGCCATCGATCCACCAGCTCGTTTTCGATCATAGCCGTTGGAATTAAAGTACTCATCGGCCTCTTCGATTTTGTAGTTGAGAACTTTTTAAAAAAGTCGACGGATTTTGAAGAAAAGAGGAAAGAATAACACGAAATTCTGGCTGTTGGGAATGTTAATGGCGGCTGGCTCATGAACTAGAGTTAGGGTTTTTAATTTGTGAGAGTGGAGGTCCTTTTGTGGAAATTCGACGAAACACTATTCATTGGTGATTTTCCAAACTCCAAATCTCACACGGTGATCAGCGTTTCTAGGGTTTACCCCACGTTTCGGACACAATGGAATAGGTTTCGGAAGCCAATTCGATCATCTATGTGAGTTACGACAATAAACGATCAAATTTAAATTAAATCGATTTAAACTAATTTCTATGCGTTTTGGCTTGCTCTGGACAAACGTTAAATCCGATCGCACGAAATTTGAAATCTTACAATAATTTGACATTATGGATCCGATGAAACTAGTTTCGTCGAAATCCGAGACTGTTTGAAAAATGGCTATTTTCACTGGTCGATTAAATATTAAAATATTCAATTTTCACAAATTAACTTTTAATTCGATTTTAAAAGTTCACAAACATTATTCTAACTCCAATATGATTTAATATAACTTTATAAACCATTTTTAATCACATTAAACCCAATTTTCAATTATTTCTGGAATTTCAATTATTAAATTATCAATTAAACTACCCAATTAAATCCAGATATTTGAAAAATAAATTATTCAACTTATAAATTTTACTTGTTGATATTTAAAATCAATTAAATATCTGAATTTCAAATGATAGAAATTCTGGGTCGTTACAGATGGAAACCCATTTTTCCTACGAGGCCCTTCGGCTTTGATTGTATTACCCACTTTTGTGGCCAGTAGATGGAATTTAATAGATGTAACAACTTCGGCTATTTCTTATTTACTTGAAAACCCTAGACACTATTATAATATCACTGGATTTCCTTTCAAATGTTTTGGTTAGCGTAAGGTAAAAACTTTTCCATGTTTATGTATGGGAAGTCTTACGTGATGCCTTTTGTTTTCAAAGAATTTTCAAAGTTAAGAAATTTTAAACCCGTTTACTCACACCAGACCCGTGTCTGACCCGAGTGTTTATTTTCTGTTTTGTTAAACTCTTGGGTACTCATATTATGTATGAGTAGTCAAGTGATTCAGGATTTCTTTGATGAATTCTAGAGGAGAAATGGAGCAGGAGGCTTCAGCATTTAGATATATATATTGGTTCCGCTGTGTTTGAGTTGTATCTATTTTTTTCTCTGATGTACTTGAATTGTAATAACTAGACAGGTGTTTATAACTGTCTAGTTTGTGTTGTATTGGCTGTATAACTCTGATATGTAAAATACTATGTAATGTTTTATGTGATATAATATAATTTATTCGTTCTGCTGTGAGATTTTTATGTTGTTTGTTACTTTCTTTTCTATCTTTTCTCTTTTCTATCCCTTTCTTTCTTCTTAATAATGTGTCTTTCTATGGAATGAAAGACGGGTCGTTACATTGTGGTATCCGAGCGCTAGGTTGAGCTAATACCTAGACTCTGGAGTGGTGTCTATCTTGAGAGAGCGTATTTGTAATTCTGAATATATATATGTTTATCTATTTCTACCTATCTGTTGGGTTACCTGTTCGGGTTTCCAATATAAGTTCTAGAGGTAGATAGGGTAGTGGTGTATGTAACACAACTACCAATGGTTGGAGTCTGAGTGTTTGAGGTTGGAAGTGATCTACTAGGGCAGTATTGGGCATCATGAGTAGTTTTGCAGTTTGGTGTGAAGGATTTCACCGATCTCTAAAAAAGAAATCTTTTCAAGGTTCGGAGTTCATCTTTGGATTGTAAGCTTGGTTGCACTCGTGCAAATGGATTTTTCTTGAGTTTGGATCAGTAGGAGGTGTTGAAGCAGAAATGGTATCTTGGCAACTTTAGAAAGGAGTTCTGTCTATATTTGAGTTTGAGACTCAGTTTGTCAGAATGTTTTGTGCTTGGTTTGAAGTCGAGTTTCTTGAGAGATATCTGTCTATTTTGAAGGTTCTATTGTGGAAGTGGCTGATGTAGCTTTGTGATTCGATGAGCTTTTGGATAAGAAAGTCTTTGGTAGTAGTATCAGCTTGTAGGTGTTGAGTGTGCTATCAGGAGAGTCTCTTGGTTTAGCTGTATTCTTGAGATGGAGTCCGGAAGCAGTAGAGTGGTCTGTTTCTTCGTTGGTTCCGAAATCTCTGTGATTCATTTGTCAGTAGGCCAGGCAAATGGTGAAGCTTGTCCATTTCTTATGGAAGTTCAGCTGGGTGTGATGTTTGTGGTTGAAGGTGGACCACTAGTTTCTTCTTCTGAAGGCTTTAGCTGTTTTGATTGTTGAAGAGAGAACGGTTTCTTGGAATCTAAACTGAGTGGAACCGCAAAAGTGACTTGCAATGGTTCATAAGTTCTCTGAGTAATCTTTGTTTGGATTGAGGCATCTCTAAAGGATGTTTGAGTTATCGAAGTGGTTTGGAATTTTTCTGGATATCTTCGAAGGAGTTAAGACTTTGCATCCGCATCAGAAGTTTGAGTTCTATTTCGACCTGGTTCTTGGAGCTTTACAGGTGGTTTAGCCTAGTAGGAGGGCTCTTTGAGAGAGAGGTCTGTTTGAGTAGTCAGGTTTGATCGGACCTAGTTTTCTGGTTGAATTTTTACTATGGTGTTTGTGACCGAATCGGATAGGTCACTGAGATTTTATGGAATTTGATGAACAATGTTTCCGGAGTGGATTGATCAAGTTTGTACTTGTGTTTATCAACAGCATTCTCAAATCAGAGTTGTGCAGTGGAAGCATTGTGGCAGCTATTCCAGAATAGAAGCAACACCCGATTCATTGGGAATTTGTGTTTTGTCTTGGATCATAGGATTTCTACAGGAAATTCATTTTGAATCTGGAGGCTTGATTGTCTTGTGAATCTGTTTTTTTTCGAATAGGAGTAGTATGTTTGAAGTCTTCTGATATTTGTGTAAGTAGAGTTTGTGTGGTGGATTTTGATGGATTTTGGGAGAACCTTTTTGTTGAGTAAGATCTGGAGATCGTTTATATCTTTGTCCAGATTTGTTCCGTGAAGCATCTTCGAAGATTTGATTGATTTAGAAGGTTGAAGGCAGCCCAGGATCGACAGGAGAGGTTTGTGGATAAGAGTATTGGATCTTTCTGTTTTCTCTTAAGGGTTAAGTGTTTGGTCTACAGGATTGAATTTCCAGTTCGGATGGCTGGAATTTGTTATGTTTTTCACGTATCTCTGAGGAAGTACGTGTATGGTCTATCACCGGGAATCAGTAGTTCTGGGAGATTTGTAAGTTGGACAGGACTTGTCTGTGGTCCAGTATCCTGTTTAGTTTGTAGATCTAGATACATAGGAGCTCTAGATCTGAGTGGTATAGCCAGTTTAGCTTCTGTAGAGCGGGTATTCCGGTGTTTGTACCTGGAAACTCTAGGAAATGCTGTCTAGAATTTTGTCTGGGTAATTAGAATTGTTTGTTTGAATTGGTTGCTATGATTACTAGTATTTGGTTGATAGCATATGTTTGCTATTTTAAAATTAAAATATGTATGTGATTATTAAATTACCTTTGCTTTTAAATTTTGGGGATGAAATTCTTTTAAGGGAGGAGGAATGTGATGTCCCGGAAATTTAAGCAATATTTATTTAATAATTTTCATTAATAATTATTTTAAAATGTGAAATGTTGATTTAATAATCTAATCTAAATAGAAATTATCTTTTGAAGATTTATAATTATTTGGTTTGACAAATGTTATTCTTTTCAACAACAACAATAATAATAATTTAATAATTGGAAATTTTATTCCTTTCAAAAGTTAAAAATATTTAAATGATAAAATTATCTTTTTGAGCTTATTTAAGGGATATTTTATATTTATAATGTATATATGTGTATACATTGTAAATAGAGAATATGATTTTAATTTAAAATTTAAATTTATTAAGAATATTTTCAAATTTATATATATGTATGTAAATAAATATGAATTGGTTAATTCGATTTAAATTAGTATAGAAACTTTTCAAAAGTTTGATTTAAAACTCTATCTTATATTTTCAAAAGAAATTAAAGTAAATTATTTATTTATTTTTTTAAAATATAATAGTTTAAATTGTATATTATGATAAAAGTTTATTTTTTTTCTTTCAAAGATTGGTTTTTGAAATAAATTTAGTATCTATATATTAAAGATCAATATTTTAGTTTAGAACTTTGAAAATAAGGGATAAGTCAATATTCTTATCTTTTTTAATTTTCTTTCTTGAAAATTTAGTTTTAAAAATACTATTTTAAAAATATTCAAATAAACATTAAAATGTGTAATATTCTAAAGGAAGTTTACATGTAAACATTTAAAGGCTAAATGTAATAAACATTTAAAAACATGTTAAATTGAATAAGAAATTGATTAAGAATGAATTTAAAAACATTTATAAAATTAAGAAATTTATTTTTATATTAAAAAGAACATGTGTTAGACATTTAACTCATAAGAAGACACTTGTAATTAATCTACATCATAATGTAACAAGTGGCATGATTTTATTCATTTTAAAAAAAAATTATTGAAAATATATTAAGTAGAAACTTAACAATTCATTATTGTTCAAACCATTTTCTTCAAATGAAAATCTGAAATCAGATTTAAAAAAGGAAACTGAAAACAAAATACAATCAAAAATCTGCAAAAACCAAAAATCTGTAAACAAATTCAAGCAAATCTGCAAAAAAAAAATTCAAGTTTCAACTTCAACTCTAAGCAATAGAAGAATGAGGTCAGCTGCAGTTTTGAGATCAACAACAACGGCAAACTCACCTGAATCGTCTACAAATCAACAAGCAGATTAAAAATCCAAGATTCAACAGCAAACAATGCAAATCTGCTCCAGGAAAATGAATTTGCTTCTGGGTTTGTTCTCGGCTTCTTTAATAATAATGTGAATAAATTTCTGTTTTTAAAAATAATTCTTCTTTTTAAAATCAAAGCTAAAAAATTTCCAACACTCAAGTTTCTAATGCAAACTGTTTACCCAAAAACCATAACTTCTAAGAATAAAACTACAGTGCCATCATTTTTTTAAATGAATAACTTCACAATTGAAAGAGCTTAAATTTATTTGTTGCATGTGGATAAATAAGAATAAGTATGCTTGTATGATTGTATGGTGATGAATATTCTGTGTATACATATAAATATATGTGTGTGTGTGTTGTTGTTGTTGCCAGGTATCTGCATACCTGTTTTGTTTTTAAACTAAGATTTTTTTAGAAATCCTTTATCACTTGATTTGATTTCAGTTAGAAATTAATATGTAAACAAAAATTATTTTTTGGTATGAAATTATGTTTATAAATCATAATTAAGATTAAATTTAAAATCCTTTTTCTCTGTAAACTGTAATGACAGTTAATATTCAAGTAAGCAAATCTCAAACTTCTTAAATTATTGAAATAGGTTTATAACTTGGATGCATGTATGAAATCATGAATTTTAAAACAAAAATAACATTTTTTAATTAACTGTGGAGTGAGCTTTTCTGGATTGAACAGAAAGAGAGTTTTTGGGTTTATCTGATTACCTAGTGATTTTGGGATGTTGTGGTTCTTCCTGGAGGTGGAGGGCTGATAGGTGAGTGGGGGAAAATTGTCAGGTGGAAGGTCAGAGGTTGGTGGCGACGGAGGTTGTTCATCTCAGTTTCTAACCATAGTTTTTAGGTGGTCGAAGTTTTGTTGCTTCTCTGTATCTCTGGTGCATCAAGTGATGCAAGGTTTTGGGAATTTGAAAAGGGAATGAAGATGGATGGTTGGCCGGAGTCGTAGGTGATCAAATGGTCGGAGGTGAGTTTGCATAGTGATGACAGGTTTGGGAATGGTTGCAGTGTAATGTTCCAGGTTGCTTGGTTAACTCGATTTTGATTTCGAGCTGCAGTGAGTTTTCTGGTGGTCGTGATCATGTTGGAAGTTGGTCGGCGACGTGGTGAAGTTGGTTAGGGAGGCTGGAGGTTGCCAGAGCGCCGGGCATATGCACCGTGCATATTTATTTCTGATGAACTTTGGGTTTGTGTAGAGAGATGTAGCTCGAGTTTTCTCGGGTAGATCGAGTAGTTTACCCGGAGTAGTTAGGGTGTGGACTCGAAGTAATAGGTGGTCTCGGGTATGCTTGGTTTCAGGTTATAAAACCTAACGGTGTTGTTTTTTTAAATTTAAATGAAATTTAAATTTTAAAGCAGGATTTTAATAGGGGTTTTAAATTTTAAGTTTGAATTCAAATGAACTTTTGAATCCAAAGTTTTAAAAATGAAAAGTTTAAATTTAAGCAAAATTTAATTCAAGTTTAAATATAGCTTCAGGATTACTATGGGTTCAAATTTTTAATTTAGATCAGTTTTGTAAATTTTAAAATGTTGAACAAGTTTAAATGTTTTAAAGAGGATTTTGAAAATGAATTTGATTTCAAATAAATGTTTAAACTTGAC
The DNA here is from genome assembly GCA_030765085.1 of Allium cepa. NCBI lineage: Eukaryota > Viridiplantae > Streptophyta > Magnoliopsida > Asparagales > Amaryllidaceae > Allium > Allium cepa. The sequence goes on from CM060945.1 coordinate 617,688,374, forward strand.
AAAATTCTTTACTTTAATATTTGAATAAAAGTTATGATGGGTTTAACTAAATTCGGAAATTAAATAATCAATTTATTTTTTAAGCTTGTTTTATTTTAATAAATTAAGTAATTTAGATTTTTAAATCTTTTCTTATATAAGTATCTTATTTAAGTAATGAATGTTCTTTATATTTATTTTAAGGTTTATAAATTTATTTAATTTTTGGATATATGTTTAAATAGTTAAACATTTTGAAATCTTAAAATTCAAATTGGAAATTGAATTTAATTTAGAAATGTATTGTTTTAAATACATTTGAATGTTAATAAAGTCATTAATAAAGTAAATGAATTATTATAAAAAATAATTAAGATAATAATAAGAATTTACTTTATAAACGAATTGAGGAATATTTTATTTATTTGATTAATGATTTAGACTGATTTATAATTAGAGATGGTTAATAATGATTAATCTAAGATAATTTTTCTTAAGAAAGTAATTAAAGAAAATGTTATTTGTCAATAAAGATAATTATATAAGGATTATTAAGTAACCATTAATGTGATTAATTTTGATAATTAATTAGATTAATTAATTGAAGATAATCAAATTGTAAATGGTTGAGCATAATTACTTGATAAAAGTAATTAAGGGATTAATTACTTATTGTAATTAATTATGACAATGTGATTAGTTTAAGTTAATTAATTTAGTTTAATTAATTTAAGATGATCATTGATGATTTAATAAGAGTAATTACTTAATGTAACTAATGGAGCATTATTACCTAAGGAAGTAATAAATGATAATTACTAGAATGTAATTAGTAAGAGAAGATTTTTAATGAAGTAATTTGGGTAATTACTTTTGTAATTAATCAAGGGATTAATTAATGAAGATAATGAATTATGGGATAATTAATTTGTTAATGAGTAATTAATGGCAGTTAATTACTGGATTGATATTAATCAATAGTGATTAATAATTGTATTTTTAAATTTTAGATTAATTACTAAATGTAATTAATTTTAAATAAAGTAATTTATTTAAATATAAATTAGAGTTCATTAATTAATATAATTAATGACGTAATTGTTTAATTAAGTAATAATTAATAATGAAGTCATTAATTAATGTAATTAATTAAGGATAAATGTAATTAATTATAGTAAATTAATAAATGAAGTAATTAAATGTTAATTACTAATGATTAAGGTTAATTAATTTGTGAAATTAATTAAAGACTAATTACTTATTGTAATTAGAGAATGATTAATCAAAGGTGTTTAATCAAGATGAATTCTTAGAGAATGATTAATTAACTAGGTTAATTAATTAATGGATATATAAGTAGGATTTATAGATGTGGTAATTAATTTAATTTATTTTAAATTAATTAGAGATAGAAATAATTAATTTAATTCATTGTAAATTAATTATAGATGATGATTAATAAATCATTGCTTATGGATGATATTGATATTTCATTGGATGGTTGTGATCTCAGTAATGAGATGAGTAATATCTATATGATATGGATGCTTAGTTAAAGGATGATAATATGGATTATCCGTTTGTGATGATTATCTGGTTGTGATGATTATCTGTTTGTGATTATGATACGGGTTATATGTTTATGATAAGAATGTGATTATCTGTTGTGATATGTGAATTATTATCTGTGTGTATATAGATAATGATGAATTGAATTAATTGTTCAAACTAAATTCACTTGGACATCAAGATGGCGTTTGGATTTTGATGAGATCGAGATCGGGTTTCCAAATTTGGAATTCCGAACACCACATCGATCCAAATTAAACGTTAGGTAGTGAATCTCAAGTAAAGAGTGAAGACTCAAGGTGTAAGGACTATTCGTGTTAATACTCTGAGGGTGATTCCAATAGGAGTTTAACGGGAGTAGTACTTTCATGTTCAAGATGGCGATTCAAAGTGCAAGGGCTATGGTCGTTGACTCTGAGGGTGATTCAAAAATGAGTGCAACGAGATAGTGCCTTCAGTTTCGTTCGAACCCGGAACGAAATTATATGGATTGAATGCTTTCAGAACATCGTAAGGTGGACAATGAGCATTCTAAGATTAATGTGTCCTATAAAGGTAATCGTAGCCTCAAGCCTCATCAACCGGGAATGGCTAAAACATGGGAGGTGCAACAAGGCTTAGTGGGTCATGCCCAAGTAGGACGAGATTTACCCCTGTCTAGAGGTCCCTTTTTATTTCGATTGTGTGGCAGTTGGCGATGGCCATCTGCGGGGTAGTCTTGTTCGGGACTGTCCAGTAAGAGATGGTTCTGGCTTTGTGTTGCAGGGGATTAGGAGTGTTCCTCGGTATGGTGTCTAGGCCACGTACTGTGATGGGCGGTACCCCGGTAGCCCTGCCATTGATGGAAACCCATTCTTCCTACGAGACCCTACGGTTTTGATTGTATTACCCACTTTTGTGGCTAGTAGCTGGAATTTAATAGTTGTAACAATTTCGGCTATTTCATATTTATTTGAAAACCCTAGACACTATTATAATACCACTGGATTTCCTATCAAATGTTTTGGTTAGCGTAAGGTAAAAACTTTTCCATGTTTATGTGTGGGAAGTCTTACATGATAACTTTTGTTTTCAAAGAATTTTCAAAGTCAAGCAATTTTAAACCCGTTTACTCACACTAGACCCATGTCTGACCCGAGTGTTTATTTTCTATTTTATTAAACTCTTGGGTACTCATATTTTGTATGAGTAGTCAAGTGATTCAGGATTGCTGTGACGAATTTTGTGATGACCCGACCTTCCATTCCCGAAAAATCGCATCATCCTTAAGAAAGAAAGGGATAGAAAAGAGAAAAGAAAGAAGAGAAAGAAGAAACAACATTAGAATCTCAACAGCGGAACGAATAAATTATATTAATAACATAAGTATTACATAGTATACATCAAATATCAGAGTACACAGTCATATACAACACATACTAGACAGTTATAAACACCTGTTTAGTTATTACAAACTCAGTACAATACACAAACACTCAGAGATACCAACACAGCGGAAATCTATTTAACTACACGCAGAAGCCTCCTGCTCCATATGCTCCTCCACAATTCGTCAAAGCTAATCCTGAATCCTAACCTGAATTCCCTTGGGTACTCGTAAAAATTTGAGTACCCAAGAGTTATAGAAAAACAGAAATAACTCCGGGTCAGACATGGGTCTGGTGTGAGTAACAGGTTAAAGTTGCTTAACTTTGAAAAACCTTTGAAAAGAAAAGGTATCACGTAAGACTTCCCACACATAAACATGGAAAAGTTTTTACCTTACGCTAACCAAAACATTTGATAGGAAATCCAATGATATTATAATAGTGTCTAGGGTTTTCAAGTAAATAAGAAATAGCCGAAATTGTTACATCTATTAAATTCCAGCTACTAGCCACAAAAGTGGGTAATACAATCAAAAATCGTTGGCACTTATTGGATTTTGGATTGCATCAATGGCTGGGCTACTGGGGTACCGCCCGTCACAGTACGTGGCCTAGATCACCGTACCGAGGATTACTCCCTTCATCCCCTGCAACACAAAGCCGGACCCGTTCCTTACTGAACAGCTCCAAACAAGACAACCCCACGGTTGTGATCAGCAAGCGCACCACTAAGACGAAAATAAAGGGACCTCTAGATAGGGATAAATCTTGCTCTCAAGTGGGTGCTACCCACGAAGCTTTGCTACACCTCCCCTGTTTTAGCCATTCCCGATTGATGAGGCTTGAGGCTACGATTACCTTAATAGGACATATCACTTAGAATGCTCATCGTCCACCTGACGATGTTCTGAAAGCATTCAATCCATACAAGTTCATTCCGGGTTCGAACGAAACCGAAGGCATTATCTCATTACACTCGTATTGGAATCACCCTCAGAGTTAACGACAATAACCCTTGCACTCTGAATCACCATCTCGAATCTATAAGTACTATTCCGTCAAACTCATTACGGAATCACCCACAGAGTTATGCTGATGTATAGCCCTTACACCTCGAGTCTTCACTCGCTCCACTTGGATTAACGACCTAACGTTATTTGGAATCGATGTGGTTTTCGGATCCAAATATGGAAATCCGATCCCGGTCTCATCGAAATCCAAAGCGTGTCTTTTAAGGTCCAAGTTGTTTTAAGTTTAAAACAATTCAATTTAATTATCTAAATATACACAGATAGATAATTCACATCACAATAGATAATCAACCTTATCATTATCAACAGATAATTCATATCATAATCAGATAATCCATATCAAATAATCACTATTATCATCCAAAAGCAACCAATGCATCCATACCACAACATTATTCATCTCATAGCTGAGATTACAAACTATACCAGACAACCAATACCATTCATCAATCATAAGCAACGATCTAATGATCACACCATTTATAATTAATTTAAAACGAATTAAATTAATTACCTAATCTCTAATTAATTTAAAATGAATTAAATTAATTACTTTATCATTTGCATTCTGCCGATCTTAAACTTTAATTGATTACAAATCAATCTATAAATCATCATCTCGATATTTATTTCAATTAATCATTATTGATTAACTATCTCTAATTACAATAAGTAATTAGCATTTAATATTAATCATACCTTAATTAATCAATTCCAAATTACATCATTAATTAATTAATTAATGATTACATTTAATCAATCTCTAGATATAAATTAATTACATAAGTAATTAATCTCCAATTTAAACATCATATATATTAATCACCTTTGACTAATAACCATTCAGTAATTAACTACTTTAATTACTCATCTCATAAATTAATTACCCTTAATTAATTATCTTCAATTAATCCTTGATTAATTCTAAAGTAATTTAAATCCAAATAACTTCTTTAATAATTATCTTAATTACATTCTGTAATTATTAAATAATTACTTCTCTAAGAAATTATAAATTCATTAATTACATAAGTAATTATCAACAATCCACAAATGTTTAAATTAATTAAACTTAATTAATCTAAACTAATCACCTTCATCAAATTAATTACACTAAGTAATTAATTCATTAATTACTTCCATTAAGTAATTAATATAAACAATTGATTATTATTAATTAATTAATTTAATTAATTATCAAAATTAATCATATTAATTAATTGTTAAATAACCTTAAGTTAATGAACTTCATTAACATCACTTAAATTACTAAATTAAGAATTAAATCAATTAATCATTATTAATTATCAATTAATTAATCTTTAATTATCATTTAATTAATCTCTAATTATTAATTAATTAAGTGTTAAATAAAATCTTAATTTTCATTAATCATTTGATTAAATAAATCTTAATCATAAATTAAAATTTAATTAATCATCCTTAATTATAGATTAATTAACCTTAATTAATTAATCTCAAATATTAATTAATTAACATAAAAAATATATTAATTACTTAATTAAACATCCACAGTATTAATTAATTAAATAATTAACATTCCATTTAAATTAAATTAAATAATTTAAATGAAACCAATTTCTTAAGTTCAAAATTAAGAAACATTCTTCTTTGTACAAAAGTATTTCAAACACTTTATTTCAAAACAAAAATTCAATTTAAAATTTCTTTTAAATTTCAAACTGAATTACAAATTAAATTTTTATTTTAGATTCAAACTAAACTTTACTTACATCTCCATTTTCATTTTCAAATTCAAATTTATTTAAACTTTCTAAATAGTTAAACCAAATTTAAATTTAAAAAACTTAATAAATTTTAAAAGCTGACATTAAAGTCAAATTCCAGAATTTCAAAACTGAATTTAAACTTATTTAAATTTCAGTTGTCATTTAAAAATTTACTTTTCAATTTAAAACATAAAACAGAAAAGAGTTTTCTGTTGTAGTTTTAACATCTCAAATTTGAATTCAAAAATGATTTAAAATCTCAAATTTAAATCATTGAATTCAAAATTTAAGTTTCAGGTTTAAACATTACAGTCTTGAACTTCATCCTTAAGTTTAAATTCTTCTTTTAAACTTTCAAAACAGAAAAACAGTTTCTGTTTAAAATTTAAAACCAAACTTGGATTTTAAGACATTTCAAATTTAATTCAAAGATCTAAAATTTGAAACTTATTGAATAAAAATTAAATCCTGGACTCAAACTTATTTCAGATTTTGTTTTGCATTTTCTAATTTTTACATCAATTTGTAAAACCTGGAAAACAGATTTCCTGTTCAAACTCTCATTAAAAATTTCAAATTTTAAACAATTTCAAAAACCCAAAATTTAATTAATTGAATTTATACTTAAATTCAGATTCCACTTTAGATTCAGGTTTTTGTTTGAAATTTACTTTTATTTTAAAAACTTAGAAACCTGAAAAAAAACAGTTTCTGTTAAAACCTGAAACTAAGTTTAAACCCGAGCATCACATAATTTACTTCGAGCCACGAGTTCCTCAGCTTCGAGCCATTCTTCATTTTACCCGAGACAATCCCGAGACATGAAACCCTGCACCCAAAAACAGAACACCACCATCATCACCAACATGCACAAACCCCTATGCACCCACTCCCCTACTCCGGCCATCACTGGCCATCATCTCAGGCCATTCTCCATCGACCAGCAACCCCACAACAACCTTCCACCTTCAAAATTCCAAAATTCCACTTGAATTTAAATTCAAGTTTAAAAACTAAAACCTGGAACAGTTTCCCTTTTCCAGTGCCTAGCCTGTCATCGCCAACAACCCACAACTCCGGCTATCATCACCCTCCAAAATCCGGTGAAGTCTCCAACAACACACCATCCATCCATCCCCAAAAGAGCTTTGAACTCGATCACTTTATGAGACCGCATCACTCAATTCACTTACACTCAGAAAAAACTAGGGTTCTAAACCTGGAAACCCACAATTACATCACCAAGATTGAATTTTAATTAAATTTAATATTTTTCCTATAATCTAGAATAGACACACTATCTCTACAAACAATTTCACCCAATTCAATTGCATGCATCTACTGAACATGACCAAATTGTTAAATACAGTATATACAAAACTGCTCTTCATTTAAAACACTAAAGTTTTAATATTAGATTTAAATTCATGCACTGACTTGATGATGCTATTTATAAATTTGAAACATCACATTATAAAGTTTGAATTTCCTTTATGCTAATTCACTTTATGTAACTTGATTTTTCAAGTTACAGATAAATTTAAATTTACTTCATATAAATTTGTACTTACTTTATTTAAAACAAACATGTCTTATTATAAATTTTGAGACATAATAGAAATCAATTCAAAACAAAGAATACAAGAATCAATAAGAGCTTGGGATTTTGAAGCACAGATATGCAGTCAACAATCATCAAGTATACAGACACTTACTACAGGTATAATATTCACAACCAATTCCTATAAGTTCATTTCAATTTTAAAAAAGATGAACAACCTAACTTATTTAATTAATTTTAAGAAAATAAGTTACTCACCTGATTATGCAGAGCACATATTGATCATGCAGAAAGAGCTTGATTTTTGAATCATGCAGAGCATAGTTTTATGAATGCAGGCCTCTTGTTTTAATGCTTTCTAATCTTTTGTTTTATACATGCTTCTAGTTTGAATGCAGATGCAAATCCCCAGGTTATATAGCATCCATGATCCCTTGCAACCCAAATGCAGGTTGACTGCTTCATGATTGCAGATTTGAAGAAGTTGCAGATGTATGCAAACTTGAATTTATCCATGCTTCCAGATTTAAAAATACAGGTTTTATTTCCAGAGTTTTGAAAGATGAATGCATGCCTCAGTTTACACATATGCAGGTTTGTATTTTCATTTTGAGGAATTGAACTTGTAGATTTTCATATTGTTACAGATTTTAGGAAGTGAAGAGTTTAATTATGAAGAGGTGAAAAAAATGGTTTTTCTCAGCTGAAAGAAATTTTGATTTAGAAAAAATGAGAAAGAGGAGAAGAAATGTGTATGCAAGTTTGAAAATCTAGTTTATGATTAATTAAAACAAAGAAAAATAAATTTGACACTTGTAAAAGAAATAGACACATGTAAATTCTCATGTTCAAATTCATAACACATGTTCATTTAGGATTTTAAGATGCTTACACATGTATCTACAAGTAATTAGTAATTTAGATTAAGTGTTAAAGATAAATTAAACTTAATGAATGCATGTTCATATTTAAAATTGTATTTTAAATTTCAAATTAAATTTAAAAATTAAAATTATCAATCAATAATTTAAAAAGAATAACACAAAAATTTTGTATCTTATTTTAATATTCAACCCTTAAGTCAAAGATGAAATTTAAACCGACTAAAACATTTTTCTTATATTTAAAAATCATATAGTATTTTATTAAATATTTTTGAAAAGCTTAAATCAAAAATAAATCTCAATTCCTAATTTCAAAACTAATTTCAAAATATTAAAATTATGTTGTACTAATTTATTAACTTATCTATTTAAAATATATATATAAATACATATACATTATTAAATAGAAAACAACTTATTAACTCATGTAAAAATAATTTCACTAATTAAATATTTAAATAAAGAAGATTATTAAATCAAACCAAATTTATTAACAAAAATTATCAATTCAATTTAAATTTAAACTCAGATTATTAAATTTAAATTGTCCAAAATTCTGGGATATTACAAATTTTGGAGGAGAAATGGAGCAGGAGGCTTCAGCGTGTAGATATATATATTGGTTCCGCTGTGTTTGAGTTGTATCTATTTTTTCTCTGATGTACTTGAATTGTAATAACTAGATAGGTGTTTATAACTGTCTAGTTTGTGCTGTATTAGCTGTATAACTCTGATATATATGATACTATGTAATGTTTTATGTGATATAATATAATTTATTCGTTCCGTTATGAGATTCTGATGTTGTTTGTTACCTTCTTTTCTATCTTTTCTCTTTTCTATCACTTTCTTTCTTCTTAATGATGCATCTTTCTATGGAATCAAAGGCGGGTCGTTACATATACGGACTAACATATGCTGAATTTATAAAAGTGACTAACTAGAAAGTTGTTGCAAATTCTTTTCTCTCCAATTTCAAAAAAAAATCATTTAAAAATCCTCTGTCTTGAGAAGTTATGGTCAAAACAAATAGAGGTGAGTTGAAAATCCGAGTTCAAATATACTTTGAAAAGATTTGAGTTTTTGGCATAGAAAATTAAGGAATTTGAAGAACTGATCTCAAAGAAAGTTGAAGCCACTGGAAAAATAAATTGTTTGAAAAAAGAATCACATGATTTGGTTCATTCCTGAAGAAGATAGGATTGATACAATATGGGGTGTTTTTGTACAAAACTGAACCCGAGAAAGGACTTGAAAATGGAGTTAATGATATAGAAATATTCAGAATGGGAAGAAGGGTTCAACAACAAAGTTTTTGCCATTGAAATTGTACGCGGTTTCAAAAAATATTGATTTGGAGTAGTTTAATGGAATATAGAAGCCATGGAAATAAGGGGTAGGAAGAGGGAAAAGGGAAGGGGAAAAGAAGGGAAAAAAGGGAAAGAAGAGAAGAGGAAAGATGGGGCTTTGGCCATGAGTTATTGCCGTGGGTTATGGATGGTGGGTAGCGGTGAGAAGAGAGAGATAGGCTAGGGTTTTAAAGAAGAAAGGATGGAAATTGATTTGGAGATATAGGAGTTTTGGGGTTTGGAGTTTTCTGTAGTTTTGAGGAGAAAGAAGAAGAGTACGCAAAATGTTTCTCAAATTAGGAATTTTTGTACGTACTTGGTTTAAGTCGGATAGGAAAATAGAAGGTCAATCTGTGAGAAAAGAAAGGATCTAAAGTCTCTTAGGGTTCCTAGATTCTCTTGGTTTACTAAGGAGCTAGTCTAAAACAAACCCAGTTAGACTTAGCCAAAAAAATATAATACAAATATACACTGCAAATGAAAGAAATAAGCTACAGATCATTTAATAATTAGGAAATTATGGTGAGAGAAAAAAATAAATGTCACATTTTATTTTGAAAGCTTCAAGCATTAATAATGCATAAAGAAATGTACGTAGAAATGGAAAAGTTTGCAAATCAAAGAAAGTGAAATTTTATATACACTAAAATGAGGTGGCAAGAATTAAATACAACCTAAAATTCTAGGCTCGGGTATTGAACAGAAGGAGAAATGAACAGATCAAGTGTTAATAATGAGATAACTATTTTAAAACGTACATGCAACAATTAATAATAAAAGAAATGAAGGGACCATGTACATCGCACAACCTTTTTGAAATTCAATTTGTGAAACGTAACCAAATTACTTCATTAACTCAAATAATTTTCAAATTTGTATGCATTTAGTCTTTTTTAATCTATGCATAATAAATAAAATTACTTACCATAAAAATAGAAACATTCAATTTGGTTTTCCCAAAATGATTTTTTTCTTTCCATTAAAACATCCTTTCTGTTTAACACAAAAAGAGTGTTTCTATTATTAAATCTATTAATTGCGATCAACGTTTTCTTCCCTTCTAATAGAAATATTTCAATGACGTTAATTACCATTACTTACAAAGTTAAATTTCAAAATAGACAACTAAAATGGATGAAAAATAAAATAATTGTTTCCTTTAGTTGTTTCAACACATTTATAAAAATTTTCTTTATACAGCAGAGCAACAAATAACTTAAATAAATTATTTTTCTACCCTTATAATCCATCTATATGCTAAAACACGGTTCAGATAAACATATATTTCTTCCTTTAATCAATCATTCTATTCTTTATTTTTATGAAATTAAACCTATATTCACAAATGAAACATTCATTTTATTTGATATAAATGTTCTTTTCATTAAACCAACTTTCCTTATATTTTCAGAAAACAGAAGCTACGTTTTGATTACACCCATTAATTTCCAATTTGGTATCCTCTCTATCATTAATTGAAATTATTCAATTATATTAATTTTAATTGTTTACAAAGGTGAATTTCAAAATGGAAAAAATAAATGTAATGAGAAATAAAACAATTATTTCCTATCAAATAGTGATCTAAACATATTTATGCATTATTGGTTACAAACGAGAATTATGCATTGCTTACCAAATAATAGTTTTTCATCTCTACAATCAACCTTTCAGCTACCAAACATTTCAAATAAATAAATATATGATTTCTTTTTTAACAAAGAAACATTTATTATTCCTTATTAACATTTATTATTCCAATCAATTGGAAATTTACATTCAGACAATTATTAATATCATTCAAACCAATGTTACTAAAATACTCACTGACATTTGTTATCATCCTTATATTATTGCAGACATACGTCATTAATAGAATTTTTAATTAAGCTTATAACTTGTATCATAATTTAACTTGTATCAATAAAATCTTAATTTTTTTATTCCTAACAATTTTATTCAAAGATCTTATTAATTTAATACTTTTAAATGTTTAAAAATACGGATCATTACATTATATACATAAGTATATGTTTATAAAATATTATGCATATGTGGATATACATATATGTAAGTATGACAAAGTAAAAATGTATATTGTATATGTACGCACATCCACATATATATATATAAGTGTTTATGGTAAATAAGTATGCAAATGTGTATATAAATAAATGTAAATATACATATACATATACACATATATATATATATATATATATATATGATGACAAATATATGTATTACATAGTAAATAGTGTAAAAGCATATACCTGCATATATGTGTATAAATGTTTATACAGAAGGGAACATTGTAATAAATGCATATCAACTACAAGCACATAAAATGGTTATTCAACATAATAAATCAAATCATCTTTTTATTCAAATCAGTTCTGCATATTCTTAAATCAAAATTAAAAATAAAATTAAAATAAAAATGAAAAAAGATGGACTGTAAAAGAAGCATCAGCAACTCTAGCTTCTACTATACACTTCCACTCCCTACACACACATAAACACACACACATATATACAGACCACTTCCTTGAATGCTTTCATGTATACATCCTTGTTCACGCATAAATAAAAGAACAAAATTCTTCCAGTAAAACAAAATCAAGACAGTGGGTTAAACAAAAAGCAGTAGTCCATCACCCTTTTCCTTACTAGTTACCATATTTTTACATCTAATTGTGGTTTTTATGGATGGATTTTGATCGGGAATAACTACTCATGCCTCCGTGGTAGGTACGAGCTTTGTTTTAGTATGTCAGACATAGTTGATCACCTGCGAAAAATGCTGTATCACCTCTGTTATTTGTTTTTAGGATAAAAACAGTTTAAACTTAGAAATTCAAAAATCATTATCCTATGATCTACTTAGCTTTAAGCCTTGCTTCCAAAACAAAACCTATTTGTTTCCGAGTATAGTGTAATTTAAAATTTATTTCATTAAATTTCATGAAGTATAAAAGTAGTAAATCATATTTTACAGTAAGAAACCAATTTATAGCCGAGATTTGATTATCATAATTTAATGAATGGTAAATATGAATGCGATCGGTATTGAAAATCGTGATTTTTGAAAGTAGTTTCGTGATTTTTAGTTGCATAAAAATGGAGATGTGGAGGGTTGAATGGAATTTGGGAATTTGGGTCCAGCAAGATGTTCAATTTGGTGGTTTTTCGCTTGTCTTGGAGGAGGGTGAGGGGAAGGTGCACATGGGAAGGTGCACTTAATCAGATCACGAAAGCAATAGAATGGTATCGAATGAATGTGCCCAACCGGAGGAATGACCTCATTTGGCCCGGCATGGCTCCTGTTTTAGCTGCATCAAACTGACACATGGGAGTCGAGGCTATGTAAATACCATATAACATCATCACAACCATCCTACTTCATTCTGGAATCTCCACCATGTACACAGTTGTTAAAGTAGTTTTCGGTATTGGTAGAGAGTATGACAATATCCAATCTCGGTCTCTTTAACAACCAAAATCCTATTTAACACCATCGTCCTTTAATTTCAAAATAGTTCATACTTCATATCAGTATATCATATTTTTTTAATAACCGTATCAATTCGTTATCATTATTCACTTTAAATAATGTTCATTCCTAAAATCGTAACACTTCAAAATTATAACAATTTCGAAATCATAACACTTTGGAAATCAAAACACGTTGGAAATCAAAACACTTTGAAAATCATAACATTTTTGACTTAAACAGTTTAGATATTGAAAATGGAGTGTGTGTGTATTAAAATAGTTTATATATATATTAAAATACTTTATATAATAAAACTAGTTTCCTCTAATTTCGCAAATCAATTCAAATCATCTTAAATTTCACGATTCAATTTAAATCGATTCTAGCTTAACCATTTCAATTTAAAGTTCAAAGAGACACGTTTTAAATATTCAAAGATTTACAATATAAATTTCATTTATATTTCAACATTTAACTTTAATTTATTTCAAATTGGACAATATTCACTTAATCATTTTAATAATAATTTGTTTGAATCCCAATTTATAAATTTAAATCAGTATTAAATATTCAATCTCTCGTTTAATCGCCTTTTATTCAATCAAGTTATAATCATATTTTTCAAAATCTCAAAAAAATCAATAAGTTTAAACCAATTCCTACTTAAATTAACTTATTAACCAGTTTCAATTCTAAGCCAACATTAATTTATCTTCCCAACCTTTATTATTAAAGTTATAAAACCCATATTTTAAAATATTAATACAAATTTACTTAAACATATTGTATACTAATTAAATTAAATTCTTATTAAATTAAATCTTATCATTAAATGTATATTTTATATTAGCTGTAATGTTATATATTTTTAAAAAAATATAAGAAAATGTTAAATTTAATTTTTTCAAAACAAACTTATAAGTTAAAATTTCCAAAACATATAATTTAAATAAAATCTAAAATTTGGACATATGTAAAAATAATATTTATACATTATATAAAACAATATTTATTAAAACCCATATATTTCCATTCTAACTTTGGAAATCATTTTCAAAATATGGACCAACGGTATCGGTATATAACTTTCTATCGTATGGTCAGTGATACAGATATTTATCATTTCTATCCGCAATTTAATTATTTATGGGTATATATCATTTCAACCCGCGATCTCAAAATTTTAAAATAAATGAAAGTCGCTTGGATTTATCATTTCAACCCATAACGATTTTCTCTTATTCTAGAATATCGTTCGGGTATGTAACATTTCAACCCATAGGCAATTCTTAGTTAACAGCAAACTTGCATAGTGAGAACAAATATGATAATAATGTAACATATCAAGAACGGGCATATAACAAATTAAATATACAGAAGAATATGGTGTCATATATCACATGTGAACAGTTGTAGATAATGGCATATCATATTTAAAAATTAAGTAAATAGCAGTTTAAATTTAACAGCATATGTTAATTGTCATTTCAAGTGAAATCAAATTTACTAACTATAAGAAAGTTAATCGTGAGTGATTACTCACATTTCGAGGCTAGAGAAGGCAGGACAAACACATGGGATAAATCATAAATTCGATAATCGATAGATCCAAACAACGAATCTCAAAGCGAAGTGAGCTGAACACGGATTTGACAGGCGAAGCTGCAAGTTTGAATTTGACGGAGCACAAATCAAAATTAGCTTAACATAAACTGAAAATAAATAAATATTATATCTATATATATTCTTCTCTGAAATCAATACAAAATTTTAAAACCCAAACTTATGTATACTCAAATACATATATTAATATATAAACATATACAAACTCACATACATTAAAATCAAACATATATACATCTTATATTTTTAAATCAATGCATATATGTACTCATAAAAATGCATAAAACTTATACACATTATATTTACAATCTGTATTCACCAACATATGCACATATATACGCTGCCATATTATAACTTATATAAATTCATATATATTATCAAACGGATCGTATATAACCTATGCAAACTTCTTATTTAAATCTATATTCATTTCTAATATCAAAATCCATATATATTATGCTTTTAAAGCAATATTTAAATAATGAATAAAAACTTAAAATTATATACAAATACTGTGACATAAGAACGAGCAAAATATGTCCCATAAACTACAACATATATATAAACTAACATAAACACAAATCTGTATAACACACACACACATATATAATTACGTACATATTATACTTTAAGATCAATATGTATTATAAAAATCCATATAAATTTACTTTATTGTACTATATGTACACACAAAAGAATGTATGAAAAGTTATTTTATTATAAAATCAATATTTATATATATACACATATTAAAAATGCAAAATACTTATATATTATACATTATTCCTTTCAAAATATCAACATAGCATATCATATATATATATATATATTTCAAAGTAATAGCATGACTTATATATAAACTAAAATATATACAACATATATAAAAGATAGGATTTAATAAACAATTATATATGTTCAACAATGTATACAAGCTTTTGTTAACATAGAAGAACAAGGGAAACATACTTTATATTTAAAAAATGTAAAAGTATATATGCAAACTGTGTAGACCTCTAAAGTATACTTTCTTTTGTAACAAAACATAATATATATCTATATATCTTAACATAGATTTAAATAATCACATTAACATATATATACACCTCTCTAGTATAATATACATAAAGCATACATACTAACATAATATAAAATATATATAATACCTTTATACACTGACTAATATAGGAGAGAAGAATGCAAAGAGGAGGGCCAAACGGCCAGCTAGAGTGGGTGTCAGGAGCCAAGCAGGAGAGTGAAGGGGAGGAAATGGTGGCCGAGTGGAGACAAGTAGGTGATGCTATGAGATGAATTTGGATGAGTAAGCTCAAGTGGAAGAGGAAGGGAGATGAACGGCCTCGACTAGGCGCTTAGCTACGCATGCATGCTCTGGTGGCACATCAGGGTGGCTCGGGTTTAGTAAGGCAGCAGGCTACGGCCGGGAAAGGGAAGTTGCAGCTGACGTGGCATGTTTGGCAAGTGGTGGGGATGCTTTCCATGGCGGTGCGGGAGGTGGCAAGTAAGGGGGCTGTAGTTGCTTGTATGGGAAGAGGGAGATCGGAAGCTTGGTGGATGGGTTGTGGTAGTGGAGCACATGAGATAGCGAAGGTACGGTGATAGGCTTCGGCCTGGAGCTGATGAGATGCTGACATGGGGAGAGATACCAGTAGAAGTATGAGGTTGGCAAGATGGTTTGGGAGTTTACTGAGGAGGTGTGTCTCGAAATGGAGAAGGTTATGTTGGTGGATCAGAAAAGGAAATGTAAACTTTGCTTAATATTATAATATAATTTTTTTCTTTGAAATGAAAGTGTCGGATCCAAACAGAGAGAAGAGAAAAATGAACAATGAATTATACCCGGGGAATAGTTACGGCTAGCTATTAAATCTAGGAATTATAAAATTCTACTGGCTATTTGTTTTCAACCGATGGACGTATAAAAAGGCTTAAAGAAACCCAAAAGGCTTAAACATATATCGATATAGTTAACCGTTTCACGGATTTCGCGACGTACCGGACTTCGAAACACACAAATTGTAACGATCCCAGTTTTAAGTCAAATTAAAATGGCAACTAAAATAAACTTTTGAATTAAATCGTGAATTAATTTGATATTTTTCAAATTAAATAAGATATTTATATGTTAATATAAATGTATATAAATAGAATTATAAATAGAATTTTAACTGGAAATTCCTAAATAAATGTTTGAATAATATATTGATTTTAAATTTAATTGTGGATTAATTTGAAAACTTAGAAATAAATATATATATTGTTAGTAAAAATTTGGTTTTGAAATTCAAAAAATAAATGTTTTTTGAATATAATTTGAATATGAAAACTCTATAATATAAAATTAATAAAATTTTGTTTTGGAATTATAATATATATACATATGTATATTTTCTATATTTTGGAAGTTATATTTGAAATTTAATATAGTAATTTCAAGAACTATTTAAGTATTAAATTCTAATACATATGTATATATATTAATTATTTATTTGGGTATAATTAAAATTTTAAAATCATTTTCCTTAAGCGTTAAATTCAAATATATACATTTAAAAGTTTAATAAACTAAGTTTAAAATAGTATTGGTTATAAAGATAAGAACATTTTCTTTTAAAATTATAGTTTGTAAATATATAAAAGTATAAATAAGAAAAACATAAAACATAATTATAAATAAATCTAACTAAGGGATTTTACATAAATACACAAATTTATGACATTTGTAATAAGAAAAATAAATACATTTAACAGTGTTCACTTAAATTACAACTGTTAACAAAATGATACAAGTGGCATACTAAAAAGAAAAAAAAAGAAATTACTTTGAACTACAAAATAACATGTTATTAAAGAAAAGAGTAAACTAGGCTAATACATTTCATCCTCCTCTCCAATTCTTCTTTCATCTTCAACTTTAAATCAAAAGTTTTCAAACCTGAAAGAATCAAAGCAAGCAAATTTAATTCAACTGTATCAACCTTCAGGAATCAAAACCAAATAAGAATGAAAATCAAAACCAAGTTCAAACCTGAAAGCAATTCAACCTTCACAAGATTCCAACCTGAAAACAAGATCAAGTTTTTAGATTCAAAGTAGCAAATCTGAATCAAACAACTAGTAACTCAAAAACTCAAGCAAATATTGGATTTAAATTGCAAATTGAAGTATAATGAAAGCATGCGGGAAACAAATCAATTTCTAGATTCAAAGCAAACCTGTTTATGTTCAAAGTCTCTCTGTTTTCTGGAAATCAAGTGAGTAAATCTTTATTCAAAAACCCAAAATCTATTTATATCTAAATTGTTTGTGATTGATATCTGAAGTTTTTCTTGAAAGATGTTTGAGTGGATGTTAAAAATGCATGCTTGTCTATATATATAAATGTGTATACGACTATGTATGTATGAATATGTATATACATATGTCTCTATTTATACTACAGGCTATAATCCCCTAAAATAAATATGTTTTCTCTTTATATAATCAATTTTAAGTTATGATATCTTAATGGAAGATGTTTGCTACAGTGTAATATTGTTTTTGAAAATAATTTCAAAAATACATATCGAATATTTATCTCAAAAATAATTAATCACAGTGTTGATCAATACAAGTCAGAAAATTTATCATTCTAATTCTATGTTTTGATTATTAAAACAGATTCACACTTAGGTATGGTGATTTTTAAAATTAATTTTATGATTTTTAAACTTATAATCATGGAGAATTTGTGAGTTGATCGAGTTTTGGGTTTACGTCCATTCCCTTCGGTAGGGGCCAGATTGGTCGACAAAATTATAGGTAGAGAAAGTTCAAGTAATGGCGATCGATGAAAAAACGGAGGAAGAATTTATAATTTATCGTGGCAACTAGTTGACGATGAAGTAGGTTTTAGTAAGTAGTTTGAACGTCGTGGAAATGAAGGCAATTGCGACGACGTGGGTGGATCGGAGGCGACCGGACCAAGGTGAATCTACACGGCAGGTTGTGGCGCAGCAATGGGTGGAATGGCTCGTGTATAAATGGTCGGAGGATGCATGGAGAAGGGATTTTAGGTGACTGTGTTAGTTCTAGATGGTGACCGAGGGTCTCTATTTAGATTTCTAGTCGAACTCGTGGAACTGGGTGGCCGTAAAGCTTGAGTGGGTTGTCGACGATTTGGTGACGTGGTCGTGGGTGATCGCCATAACTCTGGCACTTCATGCACATGCACAGGCTTGATGTTTGTGTCTGTAATTTTGGTCGAGGAAGAATAAGACGAAGTAATCTCGGGTTTGGGCTCGAGAAATCATGTTGTTGGACTCGGAGTTTATCGAGTAGAAATTTAGACCGGGTCGTTGCTCGGGTATTTATGGTGTGGGCTCGGGTTTGCTTTAACCGGGATTTAAGTTTAAAAAGAAAACTTTGGTAACAGATTTTAAAAATGTAAAGATTAATCTTATTACTATGGTTTAAATTATAGAGCATAAACAAGACTTAAAACAAGTTTTTTTTGAAAGGATGTTAAGATAGATAAGTTTTCAAAATGATTTATTAAACAAGTTTTTATAAATTTCAAAGATTAAATTTTAGAGGTTTATAAATTGTTTTGCTTAAAAATAATTACATATTAGGTTAATTATGTAATTAAATTCCTAAGTATTTTCAAAGGTTATTAATGATGTAATTAAAGAAGTGGTTATGGTAAGTGTATTAAACTTTAATTAATCAATATTTTGGTATAAAAGGATTTCAAGCATTTAATTTAAAAGATGTAATTATGTAATGAATTTAGATAAAAGGTTTATCTTTAATTAATTAAGGTGGATAATTAAAAGATTGATTAATTAACTAAGGTAATTAATTAAAGTAAAGTAATCTAAGTAATTAAATGTGATTAATTACTTAAAGATGATTACTTAACGATAGTAATTAAGGTTAATTAATTAATGATTTATGACTGATTAATCAAATAATTAAAGAATAATTAATTAAAGGATAATTAATTAATGTGATTAATTAATCAAGGTAATTAAATTAAAGATAATTAATTGATTAAAGGTTAATTAACTAATGAAATTGATTAGGGATAATCACTTATTGTAATCAATTAAGGATAATTGATTAAATGTCAATTAATTAAGGGTTAATTAATTAAGTAATTAAAGAATAATTAAATAATTAAAGGTTAATTATTTAATGATTAAAGGTGGATTGATTTATTAATTAAAGTTAATTAATTTATCGTTAAAGGTTAATTAATAAATGATTAAAGGTTAATTAATGATTAAGGTTTGAAATTAATTAATGTTAATTAACCAGGATTAGTAAATTATTCATAAGTAACTAATCTGATTAATCACATGACTAATTGATCTTACTTATGGATGTTTGGATTCTATTAATGTTGAATTGTTTGATTCCCCTGTTGTGTGATGCTTTGTGATATGAATTATTTTGATATAAGCTATGATGAATGTAGTTTATTTATCTGTGATGAATTTAAATTATTTATCTGTGAATCTGTGAATGAATATAAGCGTTATAGGATTATACCGCTTATCGATATTGCTGTGTTCGGATTAATGATGTTGCACTATTGTGTAAAACCCCTAGACTACACTAAACACACACAAATATGGATTTACAGGGAAATCAGTTATGTCACAGATATTTGAATTTAATATTATAAAATGGCGTTAAAGTTCAATTTTGAATCCAAATGATTTTGGGAGTGAAATTGGTTAAATATGAAAAACTCTTGAAAAGGAAGTTTTGGAAATAATATATCTTGTTAAAGTTTTGAAATTTAAATGGTTTGATTTGAATTTAAATTCAAGATTTTGAAGTTGTATACATGTACATGTTTATTTCGAAATTATGGTTTAAAATGGTTATTCAAGTTGTATAATGTATATATAGATTTTAAACTATTTTTGAAGTGTATTAAATAAATTGTTTTTGGGAAATTTGGATTTAATTCAAATAGAACTTGCCAATAATACGGTAGTTCGTTGATTCTCTGGTTTATACTTTTAAAGGCTATAACTTGTGTATATTTGATCATATTTTTCTAAAACAAAAAGTATTTGTTTTCAAATGATAATAGCTTTCATTAAAGGAAGGACTTCCAGTTTTTATTGAAAGGGGTTTCAAATTTGAAATGGAATTGTATTGAAAGCTATAAATGAATCTTTGTTAAAGATTTATGAACTTTGTTTCCAAAATAAGAAGATCTTAAAGGTGTATCTTTTGTATAAAAGATTTGAATTGTAATAGTCTTGAAAGCTCTGAGTTAATCTTTGTGAAAGATTGGTGAACTTTAAGAAGTGAATCTTTTTGTTTAAAGATTTGAAAATGTTAATTTGTTTAAACCATTTAAAGAAAGGCTTTGGGATTTAGTTGTTGCTTAACTGAGATTCCAATATCCATATGTTTTTAAATACTATGCCCATTATTCGGTTTAGTCGGGAGAGGACTTTCTATCATGTAATCCATTTCGAATAATGATACGAAGAAATGGATAGCATTCGAAGATCGGTAGTGAAGACCAGGTATTTTCGAAAGCGAAAGGATGACCTGTCGAATGTCCCTGCACCGAATGGCCCTGGTATAGAGATTTTATCACCCTTTGTGGTGGCGAGTTTGAACATGATTAAGGAATATCCAGATGGCAAGAGCTTCTTTGTGAAATGTCTTCATTTCTGTTCAAACCCGGAACAGACTTGTATGGACGTATGTCTGACATTACACTTTGAGATGTAAAGATGTTTCTATCAAATACATTTCTGTTTGGTAGCGGAGAACTTATTCTCTTAGCTTAACTCCCTTCTTTGAGACGTACGAGCTCAGAGGTTATGTAGTTGATATTTACTAGTGAAACATTCCCAATTTTGTAATGTGGCATACGAAGTGCTGCTGATCATGTGTTGATCGAAGCATGGCTTTTGTGTAAAGCGTAGCTTTGTGGACGTGACCTCGTTGGACCTCACAACCCGGAATGGTCGAAACAGGAAGGATGCGGCAAGGTTATTTGGGGGTTGCACCTCCTGAAGTATGTCCATTTCCTTTGGAAAAGGGTGGTATCATGGTATGAAGCCCAGATATTTAACATATGTGGTAACTGCAAATTTACTACTTTGTGGTTGTTGGTATGGAGCGCTCGGATAAAGGTCGGTAACGACTGGGGGATGGCATACTCATGTAGTAGTTACCTAGTTACAGAGGTAACCCAGCCTTGTGTTAGTAGAGAGCTGGTTAAATTCTCATGGCATCCCTCTAGAGGCGTATCCATGTGGCCCAGGAAGTTCCTTTGCCTGACCATTTTTTGGAAATCCAATCATTAATACATGCCCTTTACGATTGCAATTGTATAACTTGCCATTCTTAAATATACCAAGCATAATATGATGGTACCTATGCTGGCTAAGGTTAATATTATACTTTCGAAAGATTTTCTGCACCATGCACTAATAATAATATCAGAAAAGGTTTTTGCGTATCAAGCATGTTTGACTATCATAAGGAGAAATATCCTTCAATTGTGCGCTTGCAATGTGTGTGTGCCGGGAGGCCTTATGGTAGTTTCATTTCCCAAAAAAGAATTGCGGATTTCTTTTTAAATTCTTTTTGTTTGTTTTGTTTAAAATAAAACTATTTTCGTTTGCTCACACCAGTCCCATGACTGACCTGGAGTTTATTGTTACCTTTCTAAACTCTGGGTGCCCACAATTTTCCACACGGGCAGCCTAGAGTTAGATTTTCAGATAATCAGCTGGCAGATATAGATTTGGTAGCCTTCGACTTTTGGAATTGGTTTGGAGCCTTTGGATTTGGCGATAACATTTGTTCACTTGGACTGACCTTGCTTAATACAACGTAATGATGGTGGTTCAGGCTTATAATTTGGATTCTTTTGAGCTTTGCTACTAGAGATACAATATTGGATTCTCAAGCTCTCTCTTTCTATTTAATTTAATATTTGTGTTCCTATGTCGAAGATTTTCTTTCCGCTGTTGTGTATCTCTGATATATGTTGATATTCATTTGTATCAAATGTTATATCTATTGTATATCAATAAAACTTCATTTTTCTTCCACTATAGGTTGTACATAATATGTTATAAGCTCCGACGTGAATTGGATTCCAACGGTTGAATCTACGGCATTCGAATACGGCGAAGTATTGATGTCGATTTTCGAACGCTGAAATTCGGGTCGTGACATTTTGGTATCAGAGTTGAAGGTTGAATAAAAAATTTAGCTTAGAAGTGTAACACATTAGGTAACTCATTAGAGATGAAATTACAAATACCCTAGAATGAGTATATCCCTAAGATATCCATCTGTATGCCTCAGTAAATTCTCTTACTATCCACTGATAGTAAGTATGAGTGCAAGAAGAGGACGAGATAGAGGACGGGGGAGTACCACTACAAATGGTGAATTCCCTGCAACAACGGAAACAATCTTTTCCCATTAATCCTCTTTTTGATCGTCATCCAATTTCAATTCTATAAAGGTTTTCTGGCAGCTCCAAGAAAAATTTTGGTGTAGCGATGGCCCTATATATCGTTGAAGAAAAATTCTTAGTCCGTATTCTCATCAATCCCCCATCTGTTTTCTTTTTGTTCTTAACTTTAATGAATTTAAAATTCATTCGAAATAATTGGGTAATTAAATATGAAGCCAAAATTGAATTGTGTTCGTTGTCTGTTCTTTGGGGTCCAAATATATTCTACGGACGGTGCGACAACCCGGAATTTTTGAGCATTTTAAATCGAACTATTTAATTGATTTTACATATTTAAAGGTTAATTTTTAACTTGAATTCAAATATCACCCTTATTGGGTAATTTAATTATTAAATAAAATAATTTGAAGTTGGGTAAATTACTGAATATGGAGTTCTAAGCCTGTTAAAAATAATTTGAAGGCTTGTAAAATTTATATCGATAGTACTGAAGATAGTAAAAGTGTTGAAATTGAATTTGCAAGTTTTTGTTAAGTTTTGAAATTTTATCGTTTAAATGGATGTTTAAAAATAGCCTTCCGAGGTGCAGTCTCGGAATTCGACGAAACTAGTTCCATTGGATCCGTAATATGGAATTATTATCGGATTTCATTTTTCGTTGCATTTGGAGTTGTTGTGTGAGCGTACAATATATAAACGCATTGAATTTATATCGAGAATTAAATATTATAACTGAGTCCAAAAATCTAGCTTCTCCATACGATCGAGTTATGACTCATAATCGGTTCCATTATGTTCGAAATAGGGGTATAACATTATAAATGCCTAGAGGCACGCCTCGATAGGAGGTCAAATTTTTAAGTTGCATTTATCGGAATGGTTTGAATTTTAATTTAAATTAAATATTTACACTAGTCAACTACAGTTGAAATTATCTCACATCAACTATTTTTTCCTTTCAACTCAAACCACTGTAGTAGGTATAGTCCAACACGCAAGCATCTCCCTCCATCACCTTCACATCAGCCGAAATAAAAAATGACACTTCCTTTATCTTCAAAACTTAAATCACGTTATCTTTCCCTGGAATCTTCATTCAAAAGCAGAATTCAATTCTATTTACTTTCTCTCCTCCTAGATCTAATCGAGCAGTACTCGATTCTTCCCTAATCAAATGGCCGAGCAAAATAAAATCGCTCAGTCGAGAAAACAAAAAAAGGGATATAATATTTTAATGCGAGGCAGGTTTTCGCGAAAAGAAAGTGAGGTTTCGTTGTCAACCACGACTTGGGCACGACAACGATGGTTGGTGATTGGGATTTGGGTCACAAGGCTATAGCTTCGCGCATTTCGAGGCGCAAGGGTGCCGCGTCGGCAACGTCGAGTCTAGGGCTTCGCAGTTATCTGAGGCCGGTCGCGATTAGGGTTTAGGGTTGCAACCGTTATGGGGGCAAGGCAAGGCATTGGAGGTTGTAGGAGGACGAACCACGCGAGGTTGGGGAGGGCTTCGATTTGCTGATATATGGAAGCAAGAAGTTGTAGGAATTGTGCAGGCTACTGGATTTGCTGATGAACAAAGATAGTTGTTTGAGTGGCAGTGTTGGGGTGGAAGCAGGTGACGTTTTAGTTTTCGCGCAACAGTGGGTTAGTGGCAAACTGTGGAGATGTGATAGTGATGTTGGGGTTTTGCTGGTTGAGCGGTCGTGGGCTACGCAGTAAGGTATTCGTCTTTCCTTTTTCGTTTATACTTGGTTGAATTATATATATATATATATATACACACGGATTGAAAGAAAAAGAAAGATAAAGTTTAAACCACAAAATGGAAGTAGTAGTAAGTTTATAAAATGATTGTTACTCAAGTTCAGGATTTACATACAATTTATATATTTATATACAATAAAACAGATTTGAATATGGATTATGTTCTTAGTATATGTAGTTTCAAAGAAAAATAAATAAAATAAATATACATATATAAATATTTTAAGATACTAGTTAAATTTAAATAATGCTTTATGGAGATTAATTTGTTTAATAAACCTATATAATTATTTTGTTCCTAAAAGTATTTATTAAAAGAAAATTGATTTTAAAAAATACTAGTTAGAATTTAATTATTAGTAAATTTAATTTATTAAATGGTAAATTTTTATAGATTTTTTCCAGATATTACTAAATCATCTATTGTCTATAAAAGGTCAAAAATTGAGAAGTAAGCAAGCTGGATTGCAAATGGATGCTGATAAAATAAAAGATGAGTTAATCTCACTCGGTTGAATTTTAATTTTAATTTAAATGGTTAAATTTAAATAACTGATTGGTTGATTGGATTTGGTGTGTTATATTATATATAGTAGTATATAGTATATCTTGGAATATATGATTTCCCGCATTATATAGCGGATGAGACCCTATGCATTGCATAATAGCAGATGTTATTATATTTAAACCCATATACCGCGATATTCCAACTCGAAGTGGAATTGATATTTTATGTTGTGCTAACATCTGTGGATGTAGAAAAATAGGTTGGAGGAATCCAACTGGATTCCTCAACATTTATTTAAATTATTTAATATCCTTTGTTGTGATTATTTGATATTCTATGATGAATTATATTGGAATATTGAATGCTATGGTTTGCTTGAATATATTTCGGTACATTGAGTTATCAAAATATATAAACTGGGTTTTGGAAAGAACATAAAAGAGTGGAGTTTTAAGTAAAATAATTTTAGCGAACTTGAGTAAATTATGAATGAATTGAAAAGGAATGGAAGTGATATTAAAATACTAACTAATAGATAATTTCGAGTATAAAAAAAAAGATTTTGAATAAGCAGAATTTAATGAATCGTGAACTTAAGTGATATCATTTAAAGGAATAAAGAATTATTTTAAAATTCAAAGTTTAAATGTATTTAAAAGGATAAAGAAGTAATTTGGAAAATCTAAAATTGGTATTTTCAGTTAAAAGTATTTTAAATCATAATTAAGGAATAAAATCTGAAGTTAATGGATTTTGGGAATAAATTGAGTAAGTTGGAAATCAATTTGGGAATTGATTTAAGTGTGTAAAACTGGGATTTTAAAAGGAGAATATGACTATGAAATTTATAAACTGGGTTTATAAAAGCAAAGTAAAATATCAGTGGATATTTGGAAGAATAAATTCACGGTGGGAATTTATTAAAGGAATGGGTAGATTTGTTTAAAAATAAATAGTGATTTATTTTTTAAGAATGTGAAGATAAGTACATTTCCCTGGATAGCAAAGTACGTTTTTCAAAGCAAATTTTTAAATATAAGGTAAAAGTTTCAATGTCGTTTTAAAAAGCATGTTTTAGAAAATTTATTATTGCTAAATGTTTAAAATCTAAAGTAAGTATTTTCAAATCTATTATCGTAGTAATTATTTAAAGGTGACTTAGTATTTTGTTTTAAAGGAAAACAATCTAGTTTTATATTTTACAAAGTAACCTTATTTTAAATATTCCTAAAGTATTATTTTTAATTAAGTATTAAAGTTGTTTTTATAAATTTAAATGTTAAAGCATATTTTACAATAAAGTGCTTTTAAATTATTTTAAAAATCTAAAGTTTTGTGCTTGGTGATTTCAGTGTAAATAGAAATATTTGGGAAATTTATTCTGTAAAAGGAAGGTAGTTTGAAACTGTTTTCAAAGGGGTTGAAATGGAAATATATCTTGCGAAGATATTTTGAGATAAATAAATAATTTGGGAAATTATTTATTATTTGATGGTTGTTGTGAATGTTAATTGATAGCTAAATAACGGACTATCAATATTGGCCAAATGCGCTGATCGTTTCGAAGAGACTGGGATCGGGATTTATTTCTCGAAAACGACTTCGATCCGGTTTGTACGTTTTCATGGGAAAAACGTGTTCGGAGTCAAAGATGGAGTAGTGAAGTGCAAGGGCTAGTCGCCACTAATCCTGAGGATATTTCCAAAATGGATGTAGTAGGAGTAGTGCCTTCGGTTCCGTTCGAACCCGGGACGGACTAGTATGGATGAATGCTTTCAGAACATCGTTCGGTGGACGATGAGAATTCTAAGTGAAACGACCTAAAAGGTAACGCTTAGCCTCAAGCCTCATCAACGGGGAATGACTGAAAATCATGGGTTATGCAGCAATGCTAGGTGGATAGCACCCACTTCAGGGTGAGGTCATCCCTGTCTAGATGTCCCTTTTTATTTCGGCTTAGTGGTGCGGTTGCTGATCAGAACATGGGGTGATCTTACTCGGGATTATCCAGTAAGGGAGAGTTCCGGTCTTGTGTTGCAGGGAGTCGAGGGTGATCCTCGATACTGTGATATAGACCACGTATCGTGGCAGGTGGTACCCCAGTGTCTAGTCATTAGTTGGAAATCCATTCTCCCTACGAGCCTTCTACGAGTTTTGTTTGTATTACCCACTCTGTGGCTAGTAGGTGGAATTTAATAATGTAACAATTTCGGCTATTTTAATAAGTATTTGTACATAGACCCTATTATAATACCAGAGGATTTTAATAAAAATTGTTTTGGCTATCTTAAGGTAAAAACTCGACATGTTTATTTGTGGCGTGGTCTCAGGAGATGCTTTTGTTTTCAAAGGGATTTGAAAACTTTAATAATCAAGTTGAGTGTGATTTCTCACGCTGGTAATCCAGACTGACTCGGGTGTTATTTAACTGTAATGCTCAGGTCAGACAGAGTATTATAGGATATAGGATATGATGCTGTGGAGCTCAGGAGACGAGCTGGATGGTGATACGTACTTTCCGTATTTGATATTTGTTCCGCTGTGTATCCAGTTGTATGTTATTGATGTTGAATTCTGATGATGTACTCTGACAATGTAAGCATAAACTGCTACAGTATTTGTATTTGGTGTAAAGCTATATGATTACCTATTATATTTTATTCCGCTGCGATGGTTAGATTCTGATGTTGTTTTCTATTTTCTTCTTCTACCTCTTCTTCTTTAACCCAAATGTTTCGTATTTCTGTTCAACTTGAGTTGATTGATGTAGAATAGTGTCAACTCAAGGGGTACGGAATTTTGGGTTGTTACACTTGGTATCAGAACCGTTGGTTGGTGATAACCTTGGCTCTGGTGGGAATTACTCATTGAAATTAGAGTCTGAAGTACTCTAGAATGAGTTTGAGCATATTAATAGATATGAGCGCGTATTTATTAGTGAATATAATCTGTTTTAATATTGTGTTGGCTTATTGGTTGAGTGGTATATGAATTTTGATCGAGTAAGTTAGCCGCTATTCGAGAAGAGTTTATAAACACCCAACGCGATAAATTGACACGGTATTATTTTAAATAGGGCAAATGAAATAATTTTACCCAAAATTATTTTTGTATATAAAAGAAATGATTTTCGTAATTGTTATAGTTATATATGGATGCTTAGTAGTTAGAAAGTGATTATATTAAATTATTATCATTATTGTATGAGAATTGAAAAAGAAATTGAAATAATAACCAAAGATGAAGGGATAAATAAATAAATAAATGGGATTTGTAAATGTGATTTATAATTGAAAAAGATATTTAAACCATAATTAAAATTATGGAATAAGTTCATACACAAATGAATTTGTCAGTGTGAACTATAAATGTGAATTATAGTGTGATTAATAATTAAAATAAGATAAAATTCCAAAGTAATGGTTGAATATAAATTTAAAGGGTTTGGAATTTGAAATTTCGAAAATTTGAAAAGTTGAATTCCTTTGAATTTGAAAACGATTCTCAAAGGATTGGGAAAAATAATATATATTTGAGAAATATTTTTAAATCGGATTTGAAAATCTAGAGAGATTTGGATTTTAAAAATATTTAAG
Source organism: Allium cepa (assembly GCA_030765085.1). Lineage (NCBI taxonomy): Eukaryota > Viridiplantae > Streptophyta > Magnoliopsida > Asparagales > Amaryllidaceae > Allium > Allium cepa. The sequence goes on from CM060945.1 coordinate 617,717,319, forward strand.
GGATTTTAGAAAGATAAAAGCATTGAACTATTTTCGGTTGTTGGAAACTAATTTCGATGATGATTGCGACATCATCGGTGTTCATTTTCGAGTTTCCAAGAGGGGGATCGCTACCTGGATGTTTTGGGATTAACGTTTGTTTATGAAATTTGGTTGATTTTGAAATGCAAAGGAATAGTTTGATTTAGATATATATATATATATATATATATATATATATATATATATTCAAAATTGAATTTTGAATAAGCAAAAGGGAATTGAAACTGATTGTTGAACTTAAGTTTGAATGGAAACAATTAGTCAAGTTGGACTAAATAAAACAAAGTTTGAGACTAAAATTAGTAAGTAACTGAATGATTTATATGTTATGCAAATGAAATGAAATTGAATATTGGATAATGTTCGATTTAAAATTGTGTTAAATAAAGAGCAGAATTAGTTTAAATGGATTAAAAATAATTAATGTTTGGAAATAAAATATATTGGTTGAAAATGAATTTGAGAATGAACACATGGATTTATAATTGTAAGTAAATGAACTGAAATTGGATATTGTAATGATATTAAATGGAATTTAGTCCTTGCTTAACAAAATTAAAAGGAATGGTATATAACAAGATTTAACTGGAGTTAAGGTAAATAATATTGAATTGAAATGAATTCAGTTGAGTTATAGGTAATATTGAATGGAATAAAATTCTTACCCAAATGAATAAATGTAAACTAAGTAAGTGTTGAATTGGATTAAAATAGATTTGGTGTGAGTTGTAAACAAATCCAATGCAAGCATAAAATTGAATGACCTTGTTATAAATAAATTCAATAATGAATTGTTAATGTGAATTAAAATTTAAAAATGTATAAAAGAATAAACTAATCGAATAAATTAGTAAAATGGTTGGGATTTGATCAAAAAAAATCATCAAATCAAAGATTTAAACGCAGGTTGGTGGAACAAAATAAAATTTAGTTATTGGGTGCAATAGTTTGAAGAAAATAAATAACTTAAGTAAATTGTGAAATGGTTATTTAATATATTGGTTGTCGAGATTAAATAAAATGGTTTGGAATCTAACTTTTAGGATATGAAACAAAATGCAATAAAAAGTTGTGAATAAATTAAAATGGGATGGAATCAAGTGTAAATTGAGTTGGAATCAATTTATATGGTTATAAAGCTTAAGTAATTATTTATTCACATTAATATTGTCGAATTGCATAAGAAAATGGATCGTTGATGTAAACGAGATTAGATAAAATTCTATGAGTTATTAGAAGTGAAATAGGATGATTTTGAAATCAATTGGAATGAATATGAGTTTGTTTTGCTTAGAATGGATTAAATATAAGCATGCAAGTTGTAAGTCACTTAAAATGAATGGAATGGGTTAAGAATTGGATGTAAGCAATAGTAATAAGTGTCGGAACCTTATATGTGCTTATGGAAATTATATAACGTGCATTATATGTGAAATTTATGTGTTAGCTATTGAAACAAAGTGAAATGTTATAAATTGCATATATTTAGTACTTATATGTTTGAATTGAGTAAGTACAGGTACCGGGAAGCCGTTTGGCTGGATTTGATCGCGCAAATTGCTAAAATAATAAGCCGCTTGCTTAAAATGCTAAATAAAGATACGCCTACGCTATAAAAATAGAAAATATGAACTATTTTTGTTTTTCCGACCGGGTGGGTCGATGTATATATATTTATATCTTTTGTCAAATTGCAAAAGCTCCTCCGTACAAAGGAGACTCCGCCAAAATTTTCTGGGACTTTTGGGAGTTAGAATTTTTTTTGAAAATTTTGGGAAAAATTTAATTAGCAATAAAACGATTTCAATTTGAAAATTGAAATAAATTAGTGGATGAAACTAATTTTAAATAATGATATGAATCAGTTATAAATGGAAGATAAAATTCAATACTCAGAGTTGAGAATAAATTAAATTCATTTGGAGATGGGAGAATCAATTTGTATATAAGTAGATATAAACTAAAGTGGTGAAGTCAAAATAAATAAAGAAGCATATTGAATGCTTATATTAAACTTAAAAAAAAGAACGGTGAATTCTTAATTGGAAATTGATACTACAAATATATTCTAAGTTAATATTTGAATGAATAAATACTGATATTTTGTAAGGAAGTCGATAAAATGTTTTTGAATGTTGTGATTGGATATTATTGCTAAGTAGGGTATGCAGGTATTATAAAGGGAAAGGAAATTTGGTTTTGATTTTCGAAGATAAATTTGAATTGCTCGACAAAAAGGTATGTGTTTAAATTTCTGTATGGATTTTGATTGGAATTTTGATCTAGCCACTTAGCTTTTGTTTTCTTTTGAAATTTGGGAGGCCGTAGAGGCATTTTGTAGTTGTACCGAGCTAGCCGCGCAAAGGAGACGCTGGAAAAAAATTTCAGAAATTTAGGGAGTTAGATATTTTTTGAGAAAACTTAAAATTTGGTTTTGAATTATAATTTGAATGATTGAATAAATAAAGTTATTAGGGAACTATGGAAAAGTTTGGAAGGTTAGTTAGATGGATAGGGTGTCTTTAATAAAGATTGTTTGGTTATTATTAAAAACTGTTTAGTTTTGGGGAATTAGTAAACGGGTATTGGATCATTCTTCTTAATTAATAATTTCGGGGACGAAATTCTTTTAAGGGGGAGGAATGTGACAACCCGGAATTTTTAAGCATTTGAAATCGTACTATTTAATCGATTTTAAATATTTAAAGGTAACTTTTAACTTGAATTCAAATATCAGCCTTATTGGATAATTTAATTATTAAATAAAATAATTTAAAGTTGGGTAAAATGTTGAATGTGGAGTTCTAAGCCTGTTAAAAATAATTTGAAGGCTTGTAAAATTTATATCGATAGTACTGAAGATAGTAAAAGTGTTGAAATTGAATTTGGAAGTGTTTTGTTAAGTTTTGAAATTTCATCGTTTAAATGGATATTTAAAAATAACCTTCCGAGGTGCAGTCTCGGAATTCGACAAAACTAGTTCCATTGGATCCGTAATATGGAATTATTATCGGATTTCATTTTTCATAGCATTTGGAGTTGTTGTGTGAGCGTACGGTATATAAACGCATTGAATTTATATTCAAAATTTAATATTATAACTAAGTCCAAAAAGCTATCTTCTTCATATGATCGAATTAGGACTCGTAATCTGTACCATTGCATTCGGAATAGGGCTATAACATTATAAACATCTAGCGGCATGCCTCGATAGGAGGTCAAGTTCTTAAGTTGCATTTATCGGAACGGTTTGAATTTGAATTTAAATTGAATATTTACACTAGTCAACAGTTGAAATTATCTCACATCAACTTTTTTTTCCTTTCAACTCAAACCACTGTAGTAGGTAAGTCCAACACACAAACATCTCCCACCATCAGCTTTACATCAGCCGAAATAAAAACTGAGACTTCTTTTATCTTCAAAACTTAAATCACGTTATCTTCCCCTGGAATCTTCGTTCAAAAGCAGAATTCAATTCTATTTACTTTCTCTCCTCCTAGATCTAATCGAGTAGTACTCGATTCTTCCCCAATCAAATGGCCGAGCAAAATAAAATCACTCAGTCTAAAAAAAAGGGATATAATATTTTAACGCGAGGCAGGTTTTCGTGATAAGGAAGTGAGGTTTCGTTGTCAACCACGACTTGGGCATGACAAGATGGTCGGTGATTGGGATTTGGGTCGCAAGGCTATAGCTTCATGCATTTCGAGGCGCAAGGGTGTCGCGTTGGCAACGTCAAGTATAGGGCTTCGCGGTTATCTCAGGCCGGCTGCAATTAGGATGTGGGGTTGCGACCGTTATGGGGGCAAGGCGAGCCATTGGAGGTTGTGGGAGGACGAACCACGCGAGGTTGGGGAGGGCTTTGATATGCTGAGATATGGAAGCGAGGAGTTATGGGAATCGTGTAGGCTGTTGGATTTGCTGATGAAAAAAGATATGTTGTTTGAGTGGCAGTGTTGGAGTGGAAGCAGGTGACGTTTTAGTGTTCGCGCAGGCAGTGGGTTAGTGGCAAACTTGGAGATGTGATGGTGAAGCTGGGTTTTTGCTGGTTGAGCGGTTGTGGGCTACGCAGTAAGGTATTCGTCTTTCCTTTTTCGTTTATACTTAGTTGAATAAAAAAATATACGGATTGAAAGAAAAAGAAAGATAAAGTTTAAACTAGAAAAGGGAAGTAGCAGTAAGTTTATAAAATGATTGTTACTCAAGTTCAAGATTTATATACAATTTGTGTATTTATATACGGTAAAACAGATTTGAATATGGATTATGTTCTTAGTATATGTAGTTTCAAAGAAAAATAAATAAAATAAATATACATATATAAATATTTTAAGATACTAGTTAAATTTAAATAATGCTTTATGGAGATTAATTTGTTTAATAAACCTATATAATTATTTTGTTCCTAAAAGTATTTATTAAAATAAAATTGATTTTAAAAACTACTAGTTAGAATTTAATTATTAGTAAATTTAATTTATTAAATGGTAAATTTTTATAGATTTTTTTCAGATATTAATAGATCGTCTAGTGTCTATACAAGGTCAAAATTTGAGAAGTAAGCAAGCTGGAATGCAAATGGATGCTAGTAAAATAAAAGGTGACTTAATCTCACTCAGCTGAATTTCAATTTAAATTTAAATGGTTAAATTTAAATAATTGATTGGATTTGGCGTGTTATATTATATATAGTAGTATATAGTATATCTTGGAATGTTTGATTTCCCGCATTATATAGCGGATGAGACCCTATGCGCCACATAATAACGGATGTTATTATATTTAAACCCATATACCGCGATATTCTACCTCGAAGTGGAATTGGTATTTTATGTTGTGCTAACATCTGTGGATGCTGGTAAACAGGTTGGAGGAATCCAACTGGATTCTGCAACGTTTATTTAAATTATTTAATATTTTCTATTGTGATTATTTGATATTCTATGACGAATTATATTGGAATATTGAATGCTATGGTTTGCTTGAATATATTTCGGTACACTGAGTTATCAAAATATATAAATTGGGTTTTGGAAAGAACATAAAAGAGTGGAGTTTTAAGTAAAATAATTTTAGCGAACTTGAGTAAATTAAGAATGAATTGAAAAGGAATGGAAGTGTAAAAAAAAGATTTTGAATAAACAGAAATTAATGAATTGTAAACTTAAGTGACATCATTAAAAAGAACAAAGAATTATTTTAAAATTCAAAGTTTAAATTTATTTAAAAGGATAAAGAAGTAATTTGGGAAATCTAAAATTGGTATTTTCAGTTAAAAGTATTTTAAATCATAATTAAGAAATAAAATCTGAAGTTAAAGGATTTTGGGAATAAATGGAGTAAGTTGGAAATCAATTTGGGAATTGATTTAAGTATGTAAAACCGGGATATTTAAAGGAGAATGTGACTATGAAATTTATAAACTGGGTTTATAAAAGGAAAGTAAAATATCAGTGGATATTTGGAAGAATTTATTAAAGGAATGGGTAGATTTCTTTAAAAATAAATATTGATTTATTTTTAAAGAATGTGAAGATAAGAATATTTCCCTAGATAGCCAAGTATGTTTTCAAATCAAATTTTAAAATATAAGATAAAAGTTTTAATGTTGTTTTAAAAAGCATATTTTATAAAATTTATTATTGCTTAATGTTTAAATTCTAAAGTAAGTATGTTTCAAATCTATTATCGTAGTAATTATTTAAAGGTGACTTAGTATTTTGTTTTAAAGGAAAAAAAATCTAGTTTTATATTTTATAAAGTAGCCTTATTTTAAATATTCCTAAACTATTATTTTTAATTAAGTATTAAAGTAGTTTTTATAAATTTAAATGTTAAAGCATATTTTACAATAAAGTGCTTTTAAATTATTTTAAAAATCTAAAGTTTTGTGCTTGGTGATTTCAGTGGAAATAGAAATATTTGGGAAATTTATTCTGTAAAAGGAAGGTAGTTTGGAACTGTTTTCAAAGCGGTTGAAATGGAAATATATCTTGCGAAGATATTTTGAGATAAATAAATAATTTGCGAATTATTTATTTTTTGATGGTTGTTGTGAATGTTAATTGATAGTTAAATAACCCACTATCAATATTGGCCAAATGCGCTGATCGTTTCGAAGATACTAGGATCGGGATTTATTTCTCAAAAACCACTTCGATCCGGTTTGTACGTTTTCGTGGGAAAAACGAATTCGGAGTTGAAGATGGAGCAGTGAAGTGCAAGGGCTGGTCGTTACTAATCCTGAGGATATTTCCAAAATGGATGTAGTAGGAGTAGTGCCTTCGGTTTCGTTCGAACCCGTGACGGACTTGTATGGATGAATGCTTCCAGAACATCGTCAGGTAGACGATGAGCATTCTAAGTGAAACGATCTAAAAGGTAACGATTAGCCTCAAGCCTCATCAACCGGGAGTGACTGAAAATCAGGGGTTATGCAGCAAGGCTAGGTGGTAGCACCCACTTCAGGGTGAGCTCATCCCTGTCTAGATGTCCCTTTTTATTTCGGCTTAGTGGTGCGGTTGCTGATCACAACTGTGGGGTGATCTTACTCGGGATTATCCAATAAGGGATAGTCCCGGTCTTGTGTTGCTGGGGGTCGGGAGTGATCCTCGGTACTGTGATATAGACCACGTACCGTGACAGGTGGTAACCCAGTGCCTAGTCATTAGTTGGAAATCCATTCTCCCTACGAGCCTTCTACGAGTTTTTTTGTATTACCCACTCTGTGGCTAGTAGCTAGAATTTAATAATGTAACAATTTTGGCTATTTTAGTAAGTATTTGTATATAAACCCTATTATAATATCAGAGGATTTTAATAAAAAGTGTTTTGGCTATCGTAAGGTAAAAACTCGACATGTTTATTTGTGGCATGGTCTTACGAGATGCTTTTGTTTCCGAAGGGATTTTGAAACTTTAATAATCAAGTTGAGTGTGATTTCACACGCTGGTAATCCAGACTGACTCGGGTGTTATTTAACTGTAATGCCCGGGTCAGACCGAGTATTATAGGATATAGGATATGATGTTGTGGAGCTCAGGAGACGAGCTGGATGGAGATACGTACTTCCGTATTTGATATTTGTTCTGCTGTGTATCCAGTTGTATATTATTGATGTTGAACTCTGATGATGTACCTTAATAATGTATGTATAAACTGATATAGTATTTGTCTTTGGTGTAAAGGTCTATGATTGCCTATTATATTTTATTCCGCTGCGATGGTTAGATTCTGATGTTGTTTTCTATTTTCTTCTTCTACCTCTTCTTCTTTGACCCAAATCGTTCTTATTTCTATTCAACTTGATTTGATTGATGTAGAATAGTGTCGACTCAAGGGGTACGGATTTGCTGGTCGATACAGATAGTTAGTTATTTCCTCAAACTAACCGGTGCCCCTGCATATCCTGTAGACCTAATGACCCGAGTGTTTTGTAAAATATCGTATGAGATCCGTTCTCATAATTATTGATGGTATTCTGATTTGATAAGCCTAATGCCGAATGGATATTCAGTTTGATCTGGTAAAACATCTTCCATCTATTCTTTGATTGCCTTCCTCTCTAGCAAATTTCGCGCACGAAATTTTCTTAAGAAGGGAAATCTATGATGATCCCGGTTTTAGTTCAAATTTAAATTGGCAATTAAAATAAATTTTTAAACTAAATGGTGAATTAATTTGATATTTTTCAAATTAAGTACGATATTTGTTTGTTAATATAAATGTATATAAATATAATTATAAATAGAATTTTAATTAGAAATTCCAAAATAAATGTTTGAATAATATACTGATTTTAAATTTAATCGTGGATTAATTTGAAAACTTAGAAATAAATATATATGTTGTTAATAAAAATTTGGTTTTGAAATTCAAAAAATAAATGTTTTGAATATAATTTGAATTTGAAAACTCTATAATATAAAATTAATAAAAAAAAATGAATTATAATACATATGTATATCTATATTTTTTATATTTTGGAAGTTATATTTGAAATTTAATATAGTAATTTTTCAAGAACTATTTAAGTATTAAATTCTAATACATATGTATATATATTAATTATTTATTTAGGTATAATTAGATTTTTAAAATCATTTTCCTTAAGAGTTAAATTCAAATACATACATTTAAAAGTATAATAAACTACGTTTAAAATAGTATTGATTATAAAGATTAGAAAATTTTCTTTTAAAAATATAGTTTGTAAATATATAAAAGTATAAATAAGAAAAACATAAAGCATAATTTATAAATAAATCTAAGTTAAGGGTTTTTACATAAATACACAAATTTATGACATTTGTAATAAGGAAAATTAATACATTTATCAAGTGTTCATTTAAATTACAAGTGTTAACAAAATGATACATGTGGCATACTAAAAAGAGAAAAAAAGGAAATTCTTTTGAATTACAAAATAACATGTTATTAAAGAAAAGAGTAAACTAGGCTAATACATTTCATTCTCCTCTCCAATTCTTCTTTCATCTTCAACCTAAAATCAAAGTTTTCAAACCTGAAAGAATCAAAGCATGCAAATTGAATTCAATTGTATCAAGCTTCAGGAATCAGAACCAAAACAAAATTAAAATCAAAACCAAGATCAAACCTAAAAGCAATTCAACCTTCACAAGATTCCAATCCGAAAACAAGATCAAATTTTCAGATTCAAAGTAGAAAATATGAACCAAACAACTAGCAACTCAAACTCAAGCAAGTATTAGATTCAAATTGCAACCTAAGTATAATCAAAGCATGCAGGCAACAAATCAATTTCCAAATTCAAAGAAAACCTGCTTTCCGTTCAAAGTCTCTCTGTTTTCTGGAAATCAAGTGAGTAAACCTTTATTCAAAAACCCAAAATCTGTTTATATCTGAATTGTTTGTGATTGATATCTGAAGTTTTTTGTGAAAGATGTTTGAGTAGATGTTAAAAATGCCTGCTTGTCTATATATGTAAATATGTATAAGCCTGTGCATGTCTGAATATGTATACACATATGTCTCTGTTTATACTATAGGCTATAATCCCCCAAAATAAATTCAGTCTCTTTGTATAATCAATTTTAAGCTATGATATCTTAATGAAAGATGATTATTAGAGTGTAATATTGAAAATAATTTCAAAAATATATATCGAATATTTATTTCAAAAATAAGTAATCACAGTGTTGATCAATACAAGTCAGAAAATTTATTACTCTAATTTTAGGTTTTAATTACTAAAACAGATTCATACTTAGGTATGGTGATTTTAAAAATTAATTTCATGATTTTTAAACTTATAATCATGGAGAATTTATGAGTTGATCGAGTTTTGGGTTTATCTACATTCCCGTCGATAGGCGCCAGGTTGATCAACGAAATTGTGGCTGAAGGAAGTTTAGTAATGGATATCGATGAAAAAATGGAGGAAGAATTTATAATTCACCGTGGCAACTGGTTGATGATGAAGTTGGGTTTAGTAAGTAATTTGAATGTCGTCGAAATGGAGGATATTGCGACAACGTGGGTGGATCAGAGGCGACCGGACCAAGGTGAACTGACATGGTAGGTTGTGGCGTAGCTATGGGTGGAACGTCTCGTATTCAGATGGTCGGAGGAGGCGTGGTGAAGGGGTTTTAGGTGAATGTGTTAGTTCCAAATGGTGACCGAGGGTCTCGATTTAGATTTCCAGTCAAACTCATGGAACTGCGTGGCCGTAAAACTTAAGTCGGTTTTCAACACTTTAGCGACGTGGTCTTAGGTGATCGTCGTTGCTCTGGCACTTCGTGCATGTGCACGGGCTTCATGTTGTGTCTGTCGTTTTGGTTGAGGAAGAAGAAGACGAAGTATTGTCGGGTTTGGGCTAAAGAAATCATATTATGGGACTCAAAGTTTATCGAGTCGAAATTTAGACCGGGTTGTTGCTTGGGTATTTATTGTGTGGGCCCAGGTTTGTTTTAGTTGGGTTTTAAGTTTAAAAAGAAAACTTTGTTAATAGATTTTAAAAATGTAAAGATTAATCTTGTTACTAGGGTTAAAAATATAGAGCATAAACAAGACTTAAAACTAGTTTTTTTAAAAGGATGTTAAGATAGATAAGTTTACAAAACGATTTATTAAATTAGTTTTTACATATTTCAAAGATTAAATTTTAGACGATTATAAAATGTTTTGTTTGAAAGTAATTACATATTAGGTTAATTTTGAAATTAAATTCCTTGGTATTTCAAAAGTGATTTATGATATAATTAAAGAAGTGGTTATGGTAAGTGTATTAAACTTTAATTAATCAATATTTTTGTATAAAATGGTTTCAAGCATTTAATTTAAATGATGTAATTAAGTAATGAATTTAGATAAAAAGATTTATCTTTAATTAATTAAGGTGGATAATTAAAAGATTGATTAATTAATTAAGGTAATTAATTTAAGGTAAATTAATGTAAGTAATTAAAGGTGATTAATTACTTAAAGATAATTACTTAATGAAAGTAATTAAGGTTAATTAATGATTTAAGATTGATTAATCAAATAATTAAAGAATAATTAATTAAAGGATAATTAATTAATGCGATTAATTAATCAAGGTAATTATAATTGAGGGTAATTAATTGATTAAAGGTTAATTAATTAATGAAATTGATTAGGGATAATCACTTATTGTAATCAATTAAGGATAATTAATTATATGGTAATTAAGGGTTAATAAATTAAGTAATTGAACAGTAATTAAATAATTAAAGGTTAATTATTTACTGATTAAATGTGGATTGATTTATTAATTAAAGTTAATTAATTTATCAGTAAAGGTTAATTAATAAATGATTAAAGATTAATTGATGATTAAGGTTTGTAATTAATTAATGTTAATAAACCAGAATTAGTAAATTATTCATAAGTACCTAATCTGATTAATCAGACGACTAATTGATCTTACTTATGGATGTTTGGATTCTATTAATGTTGAATTGTTTGATTTCCCTATTGTATGATGCTTTATGATATGAATTATTTTGATATGAGGTATGATGAATGTAATTTATTTATCTGTGATAAATTTATATTATTTATCTGTGAATCTGTGAATGAAGATAAGCATTATAGGATTATACAGCTTATCGATATTGCTATGTTTGGATTAATGATGTTGCACTATTGTGTAAAACCACTAGACTAAACTAAACACACTCAAATACGGATTTCACAAGGAAATCGGTAAAGTCACAGATATTTGAATTTAATATTATAAAATGTTGTTAAAGTTGAATTTTGAATCCAAATGATTTTGGGAGTGAAATTGGTTTTAAATATGAAAAACTTTTAAAAAGGAAGTTATGGTAATAATATAGCTTGTTAAAGTTTTGAAATTTAAATGGTTTGATTTGAATTTAAATTTAATATTTTGAAGTTGTATACACGTATAAATATATATATGTGTGTGTTTATTTAGAAATTATGGTTTAAAATGATTATTCAAGTTATATAATGTATATATAGATTTTAAACCATTTTTGAAGTGTATTAAATAAATTGTTTTTGGGAAATTTGGATTAATTCAAATAGAACTTGCCAATAATACGGCAGTTCGTTGATTCTCTGGTTTATACTTTTAAAGGTTACAACTTGTGTATATTTAATCAGATTTTTCTGAAACAAAAAGTGTTTGTTTTCAAATGATAATAGCTTTTAACTAAAGGAAGGACTTCTAGTTTTTATTGAAAGGGGTTTCAAATTTGAAATGGAATTGTTTTGAAAGCTATAAGTGAATCTTTGCTAAAGATTAATGAATTTTTTTTTCCAAAATAAGAAGTTCCTAAAAGTGTGTCTTTTGTAAAAGATTTGAATTGTAAATAGTTTTGAAAGCTATGAATTAATATTTGTGAAAGATTGGTGAACTTTGAGAAGTGAATCATTTTGTTTAAAGATTTGAAAATGTTAATTTATTTAAACCATTTAAAGAATGGTTTTAGGCTTTAAGTTGTTAACTAAGATCCCAATATCCATATGTTTTTAAATACTGCGCCCATTGTTCGGTTTAGCCGAGAGAGGACATTGTGTCATACAACCCATTCCGAATAATGATACGACGAAATGGAAAGCATTTGAAGACCGATGGTGAAGACTGGGCATTTTCGAAAGCGAAAGATGACATGTCGAATGTTTCTGCACCGAACGGCCTCGGCATAGAGATTTGATCACCCTTTGTGATGGGGAGTCCGGACATGATTAGGGAATATCCGGATTGCAAGGGCTTGTTTGTGAAGTGCCTGCGGTTCTGTTTGAACCCGGAACAGACTTGTATGGATGTATGTCTGACGTTACACTTTGAGATGTAAAGTTGTTTCTATCAAACACATTTCTGTTTGGTGGCGGAGAATTTATTCTCTTCGCTAACACCCTTCTCTAAGACGTACGACCTCAGAGGTTATGTAGTTGATATTTACTAGTGATACATTCCCAGTTTGTTAATGTGGCCTACGAAGTACTGTTGATCATGTGTTGTTCGAAGCATGGCTCTTGTGTAATGCGTAGCTTTGTGGACATGACCTCGTCGGACCTCACAACCCAAAATAGTTGAAAGAGGAAGGATGTGGCAAGGTTATTTAGGGGTAGCGCCCCCTGAGGGTATGTCCATTTCCTTCTGGAAAAGGATAGTATCATGGTATGGAGCCCAGATATTTAACCTATGTGGTTACTGCAAATTTATTACTTTGTGGTTGTTGGTGTCGAGCGCTTGGATAAAGGTCAGTAACGACTAGGGGATGGCATACTCGTATGGTAGTTACCTAGTAACAGAGGTAACCCGGCCTTATGTTGGCGGAGAGCTGGTAAAGTTCTCAGGCGCCCCTCCAAAGGCGTACCCATGTAGCCCAGGAAGTTCCTTTGGCTGACCATTTGTTGGAAATCCAATCACCAATGCGCGCCCTTTACGATTGCAATTGTATAACCTGCTATTCTTAAATAGTAGTTGTAGCAGACATAATATAATGGTACATATGATGGCTAAGGTTAATATTATACTTTCGAAAGGTTTTCTACACTATGCACTAATAATAGTATCAAAAAAGAATTTCGTGTATCAAGCATGTTTGACTATCATAAGGAGAAATCTCCTCCAATTGTGCGCTTCCATTGTGTGTGCGCGGGGAGGCCTTGTTGTAGTTTCATCTTCCAGGAAAGCATTGCAGGTTTCTTTTTAAATTATTTTTGTTTGTTTTGTTCAAAATAAAAAAAATTTCGTTTGCTCACACCAGTCCTATGACGGACCTGGAGTTTACTGTTCCCTTTCTAAACTCCGTGTGCCCACAATTTTCCACATGGGCAGCCTAGAGTTAGATTTTCAGATAATCAGCTAGTAGATATTGATTTGGTAACCTTTAGCTTTTGGGATTGGTTTGGAGCCTTTGGATTTGGCGATAGCATTTGTTCACTTGGACTGACCTTGCTTAATACAATGTGATGATGGTGGTTTGGGCTTATAATTTGGGGTCTTTTGAGCTTTGGTATTAGAGATACAATATTGGATTCTCAAGCTCTCTCTTTCTGTTTAAGTTAATATTGGTGTTCCTCTGTCAAAGATTTTCTTTCCACTATTGTATATCTCTGATATACGTCGATATTCCTTTGTATTAGTGTTGTATCTATTGTATATCAATAAAATTTCATTTTTCTTCAGCTGTGTTGATGTACTTAATGTGCTATAAGCTCCGGCAGGAATCGGAATTCAACGGTTGAATCTACGACATTCAAATACAGTGAAGTATGGATGTCGATTTTCAAAGGCTGAAATTCGGGTCGTGACACAAATGAATGCACTATGGAGATCAGCACGATGAGACGATCAGAATGGTACACAGATATCAGCTATACGATCATCCTATCAAAGTTCAACATTCGGTACCAAAAATGCTGCTAAAACGCCGAAAATAAGATAAATGTAGCATTAGCAGTCCAAATTTGATGAAATAATATATGATGTCTCTCATCGAAGATGATTTAAATTTTTATTGTATAAAATATTCAGGTTTGAGAAATATTTATTATCATAAACTATTAAGTGTTTTAATTTAAATAAAATTACATAGCAAAATAAACTTCTATATTTTCTGTTGAAAATTTACCATTTTCTATGTTTAAATAGGCGTATTCCAAATATCAAATTTTATTTCCAAATTCAATTATTTAAAATTTCATAAAAATTCAGTTAATTACGTTATTAAAACCATTAAAAATTTGTGGGTCGTTACATTTATATTTAAATCATGAATTTAAATACAAATTGGGTTGAATTAAAGTTATAACCCAAATGGAAATACGAAGCAATTCTGAATTTAGAATCGAAATCAAGATATTAAGGCAAAAATGATTTTGAAGTGAAATAGTACATTTGAGTGAATGTGATGACTTAAAAATGAAGATCTAATAGTTACTATAATTGAAAATTTCCCTATAAGTGGTAAGAGTTGTTACAAATAACTTTCAAAGATAATCGAACTTGAAAATTTGATTTGGCATTAATGAGAATATAAATGTTAGTTATATATTCAAACTCCCTTATTAAATTTATAACTAGGAAGAAATGATCTTGGAAAGATATTGGAAATGCTAAATATGGTTTATCTAAGTATGAGATGGACTCGAAAAATTGTTAATTTAAAAGTTATTCGAGTTGAAAGGAATGATTTATATGTATATGAGAATGAAATGGAAATAGTTTTGGAACCCATCGATTTATAAAGACTTTTGATTTTGGCAAAAAGTCAATTTTGGAAATTTGGTAAACCAAATTTGAAAACTAATGATTTTGAAGATATCGATTTTGTATAGATATAGTTTATATGTACAAATAATGAGTATAATTTGAAAGGTACTATATATATAGTATGATATGTTTTAAGACAAAAGTATGGAAAGGCACCTCCATGAAAGTCGAAACTTATTGTTGGAGATCTACTTGGCGGTTCTGCCTAGGAATCTAAAGGGTGGATTCAACGAGAATTAGAATCCCAGAGGACGTTCGGACAAAACTCAATGAGTTCCTGATGATCATTTGTTCGGCAGCGTAAGTCGAGGGTTGCTGATGCCTAAAGCTACATTCGGTTTTGCTCTAATGGCAACGTAAACTTTGCGTAATTGCGACCTATCGTAGTTCCATAGCGTAAGTTGGGTGGCAGTGATTGCCTACAATCACGTTTTATTTCGTTGGGATAGCGACGTAACATCGGTAGATTGCGATTTGTGTGGTTTGGTTCCATAGCAGAATTCATGTGGCAGTGAGTGCCTATAGTCTACATTGGATTTCACTGGGATAGTCATGCAACCTTTGTGTAGTCTGCGATCTATATTGTAAAGTTTCATTTGGTAGCATAATTAGAGGGGCATTGATTGCCTACAGGCTACTTACGGTTGTTGTGGTAGAAACGCAACCTTGTGGTAGCTGCGATATATGGTGTTCCCATGGCGTAAGTCGAGAGGTGCCAGTGCCTACAGTTTTCTTATGGATTTTTACGTAATGGCGATGCAATCATCGTGTTAACCGCAATCCATGGTGGTAAAGAGGGAGGGTGATACTTCCCATAGCATTTTTGGAAAAACGTTTTCAAGTATTTTCGTTGGGTGTTGAAAGCAGGTCTACTAAGTACTAATAGATTTTCAGTCTTATGCCTGATCAACGTATGACTAACTTTTTATAAGAACAAGGATGGACTTGTTAAGACATCGAGTTATGAAAAGTATTTTTATATAAAACTAGTTTGGAATTCTATGCAATTTAAAATGCATATTTTTTTAATTGCATAATAAAAGAGTAAGGAGTTAAAATGTTTAAAATGATTTAATTAATAATGCACATCAAAAGTTAAAATTCTTGTTTCATTCCTTTTCAAGGACGAAAAGTTCCAAGGGGGGAGGAATGTAACGACTCGGATTTTACGATGTCTGTTATTGGGATAATTGGCTAATTTTAATTGTTGAAATTTTAATTTCTATTAGTCGAATAAATAAATTTCCGATCTTTAAAATATCTGAACCTATATTTATATATATAAACTCCTCCATTAAATATTAAGATGGAATATCCAAAAAGGTACATATAACTATACATATATGAATGTATGTATATATACAAGCTTTATGATGTTTAAAAATATATATATAATTCTGGATCACATGATTATAAAATATAGCATATGAATATATATGTGTGTGTGCGTGCGTGTTTGTGTATACGTGAATGTATAAACTCCAAAATGGCAAATTTCAAATCTTATGAATATATATATCTATATATATAGGTATATGTTTATAAAATATAGTGCATATGTGGATATATATGTATATAATCATCTATATTTGTAATTATGACAAAGTAAAAAAACGTATATTGTATATGTATGCATATCCACACACAGATATATATATAGTGCTTATGGTAAATAAGTGTGTAAATGCGTACATAAATAAATGTATATATATGATGACAAATATATGTAAGCTTATATAGTAAATAGTGTAAATGCATATATCTGCGTATATGAGTATAAATGTTTATACACAAGGGAATATTGTAATAAATGCATATCAAATTCAAGCACATAAAATAGCTAATCAACATAATAAATCAAACCAAGCCTTAAATCAAATCATCTTTTTATTCAAATCAGGATACATATTCTCAAATCAAAATAAACAAGAGAAAAATAAAATAAAAATGAAAAAATAGACTGTAAAAGAAGCATCAGCCACTCTAGCTTCCACTGTACACTTCCACTCCCCATATATTTACATATACATACCACTGCCTTGGGTGCTTTCATGTATACATCCTTGTTCACAGATAAAAAAAGAATAAAATTCTGCTAGTAAAACAAGATCAAGACAGTGGGTTAAACAAAAGGCAACAGTTCATCTTTTAAAGACTATGAGCAGAACATCGCTCTTTCACTTACTAGTTAACATATATTTACATCTAATTGTGGTTTTTATGGATGGATTTTGATCGAGAAAAAGTACACATGCCTCAGCAGTGGGTACAAGCTTTGTTTTAGTATGTCACACATAGTTGTTCACCTGCGAAAAATGTTGTGTCACCTCAGTTATATGTTTATAGGATAAAAACAGTTTAAACTTAAAACTTCAAAAATCGTTATCCTATGATCTACTTAGTTTTAAGCCTTGCTTCCAAAAAAAACCTGTTTGTTTTCGAGTATATATAAAATTTATTTCATTAAATTTCATTAAGAATAAAGGGAGTAAATCATATTTTACAGTAAGAAAACAATTTATAGCCGAGATTTGATTATCATAATTTAATGAATGGTTAATATGGATGCGATCGATATTTAAAATCATGATTTTTGAGGCTAGTTTCATGATTTTTAGTTGCATAGAAATGGAGATATAGAGGGTTGAACGAAATTTGGGAATTTGGTAAATTCCGACGAGATGTTCGATTTGGTGGTTTGCAGTTTGGCTTGGAGGAGGGTGAGAGGAAGGCGCACATGAGAAAAATGGTTCGCCATTTTTCTATTGGGTGGTTTGGTCGGTCGGGGTGATTTGAGGGTTTTAGGTTTGTTATGGGTAGTATTCGATTTAGGTTGATCTGCAACGACGTGGGGTAGCCAGAAAGGTGCGATCCTGGGGGAAAAGGTAGTTGTGGTCGTGGCGAGGCTGTAAGCAAAGTTTAATGGGGATGGGGACCTGGGTGATCATGGCGGGCGATTGTAGGTGGGGTGGTTGTCCAGTTTTTGAGTCGAAGGGTCGATTGTCGAACCAGAGCGATGTTGTGTTATTCTGGTGGTCGAATGTATTTTGGTGGCCGAGAGCGATGTGTGTAGATGGTCGAAATTGAGATTTGGGTGGTCGGCGTCGTGTGCAGATGAACATGCACCGATGCATGCGAGAAGAAAAGAAGAGGACGAAAGAAAAAAAGAAGAAAGGGAAAAGGAACCGGAAAAAAAAGGAGAAGGGGGAGAAGAAGGAAGGGCCAGGTATGGGCTAATAGAAAAGGAAAGAAAATATATATGGAAAAAAGGAAAAGCAAAAGGAAAGGAAAAAAAAAGAAAAAGAAAGGGGTAAAAGAGAAGGAAAAAATTTGAACTTATATTCTTGCACTATAGCTTTATCTTCCTGTATTTTAAGCTTAAATTATTTGGTGTAAAGTTAAACTTAATTATTTTATAATAATTAAAGCAATAATTAAATAGATTCTTAATTAATTAAATCTTAAGTTAATAAAATAAGACTTAGGTATAATTGGATCTCTTGATTTTCATGAACTAAAATAAATTATTTTATCCTTTCTTTAATTTGTAATTAATTTGGATAAAAATATAAATGGATTCGGTTAAAGTTAATAAAATTCTAATGTGTGAATTTTTTGATATTTATTATTAATCGTTAAATTAGAAATAATCTGTATCTTAGCCTATTTCTATTGGATATTTATTTCAATTATTTTTATCTGTGCATCAAATGGTTAGACAGGTTAAAGCGGTTAGATTAAAATGATGATACGCTTATTTGAAAAAAACATATGTAATGAATTCCCATATTTGAATATTGTCACCCTAAATAATATATTGTTTATTTAAAAATAATTTACCCTTTAACTTTATTGCTTGGATTCAAAGAGACCAAAATCGGATATCAGCATTATCCGAAACCGCTTCAATTTAATAATCACTATGAACCTTCATGGGTCGATTTTAGAGTTTAATATGCTAGAATTGGATTAATCCCATATATAAAACTATTTTAAATAAGCAATTGTACTTAGACATTATTATAACATCATTAGATTTCTATAAAAATGCTTTGGTAATAATCAGATAAAATTCGTCGTGTTGTACGAGTTACGTTGGTTTTCAAAGAAGTTTCCACAACTTAAGTATTTCAAATTTATTGTGTTTACTCACACTGGTTTCCAGCATGACTTGAGTGTCACTTTATTGTAATGCTTGGGTCAGACCAAGTATTATAGAATTTAAGGTTAGGAAGCTTTTGGAGCTCAGGAGACGAGTTGAATGGTAGAGATGTATTGCATGTATTTGGCTATATTCTACTGTGTATTGTAGGCTGTATGTTTAGCATTAGGGACAAGTTATTTTAACTTCCCAGATTTATTGTTGATGATTTTACTCTAATAACCTATATGTATATTAACAGTTACACCTTTCCTTAAATAAAATGATATTATTGTATGCTATATCTTGTTCCGCTACAACTGTGAGATTCTATGTTGTTATTATGTTTTCTTCTTAACCCTAACAACCTGGTATTTCCAGCACTCGACTGCTCGGCACTCAATACAGTGGACGTATTAGTATCGGTTTTGGAAGGTCGAAAATCGATAGGTCATTACAAAACTTGTCCGTGTTTATGTGTGGGCATGGTCTTATGAGATATTTTTTATTGACAAAGAAAAGTTTTTATAGCTTTAAAATAAAGTTGAGATTTGTTTTCTCACATTGGTTTGCCAGACTGATCTGGGCTTTCTTCTCTTTCAAAGTTCGGGTCAGATCGAGCATATTTATAGTTTCGAATTTAGATGCATTGAAGCTTCAACAAACGAGCTGGAGGTTTTCAGGACGTATTCCTTGCATATGTTTATTTTGCACTAATTGTTGTTTAAATTATCGGCATTTGTGTGAACATGATGTTATAATTATCTAGGCTGATGATTAGTGATTTGTTGTTGTACTCTGATTGATGCATGTAAATTATACAGCAGTTTCTCTTTTGTAAAGCTCATTGATATTGTATTATATGTTTGTTCTCGAGGATTATGAGATTCTATGTGTATTTTAGTTTCTCTTCTTCTTCTTTTTTGTTCTTCCTTCTTTTTTGTTTCCCATAACTACTCGCATCTTCGTTCGATTTGGGTTGGATATGTATGGTTTATTGTCAGCTTGAATTGGGTGTAGTTGTGGGTCGTTTCAGATATGACCTAGAATACGTAATTTGTTATATATATCTAACTCTGTGACCAAGCTTATTCATAATAAAATTATTTTATTTTTATTATATACTTTGTTATATAGTGATAATTAATTAAGTAATTAGTTTAAGATATACAAATAAGAAAATCCTGAAATGAAATGTTATGTAATTATAGATTCAAATAGTTGCAATCATTTGAAATTAATCATAATATAAAATAACATGTTATTTTAAATATTTTGGTCAAGATGTTTTGAGAAAGGATATCGATACATCCATCAATAATGGAATACATAACACTCTCCGAATATTGGACAATGTACTACTCTATGCTATTGTGGGTAGCAAGAGGTTACATATAGTTATTGGATAACTATGCAATGACTCATTCGAGATTTTTTATTGGTTAATAACCTCTAAGTCAAATAGGATATCTTATAGTGATGATATTTAATATTTAAAGTTAAGTATAAAGTATAAAATTATTATTTTGTAAAATATACAAAATGAATTTAAAATTTTCAAAATTATTTTGACAAACTAAAATAATTAATTTTGAAATTTTAGTGTATTTAATAAATTTGATTAATTAAATTAAAAAATTAAAATTAAAATTAATTAGTTAACACACAAACACACACACACACATATATATATATATATATTTGATATTGTCATATATTAACCTTAATTTGTCTAAGATTAATTATATTAAAATTTTACATTAATTTAAACATTTAATTAAAAATTTTAATTAAATAAATGAATTTATTACAAGAAATTAATTAAAAGTCAATTAATTAATATGTATGCATATATTGGTATGTATATTTGTAGCGATCTGGAATTTTTGACCCCAAAATTCGTCACTAATATGTTCACCGTAGAAGTGCCAAGCAATCGGACGCCAAAAATTCCAGATTGTTAGGGTAAAGAAGAAAAGAGGAAGAAAAAGAAACAGAAAACAACAGCACAACATCTCACATTCGCAGCAGATTAAAATATAATATCAAATAATAGCATTTATACAAAGAAAGCTGTAACTGACAATTTACAGCCAATATATCAGAGTACAATTTATTCATAAAAAAATTAGACAGTTGTAACAACTTGTCCCCACTATAAACAATACAATCTCAAATACACAGCGGAATATACTCCATAGTCCCTGTCATCCAGCCCGCCTCCTGAATTCCAGATCGTCCTAAGCTGAAAATCCATAATACTCGGTCTGACTCGGGCATTACAATAAAGAAACACCCGATTCACGCTGGAAACAAGCGTGAATAAACCAATCTAATATGAAATGCTAAGGTTATAAACGTCTTTGAAAAGCCAGGGTAACTCGTACCTTAATACGAGGATCCACCCTAAATCCCCTGCAACACAAGACGGGGACTACCTCTTACTGGATAATCACGAGTAAGATCACCCCGCGGTTGGGATCAACAATCGCCCACTAAGCCGAAATAAAAAGGGACATCTAGACAGGGATGACCTCACCCTAATGGGTGGTACCCGCTTATCCTTGCTGCATAACCCCTGATTTTCAGTCATTCCCGGTTGATGAGGCTCGAGGCTAAGCGTTACCTTTTAGAACACATCTCTTAGAATGCTCACCGTCCACCTGACGATGTTCTGAAAGCACTAATCCATACAAGTCCGTTCCGGGTTCGAACGGAACCAAAGGCACTACTCCTACTACATCCATTTTGGAATCACCTCAGGATTAGTAGCGACTAGCCCTTGCACTTCACTGCTCCACCTTCGAATCCGAACTCTTGTTTTCCACAAGAAAACGTTCAAACCGGATTGAAGTGGTTTTCGGGAAATAAATCTCGATCCCAGTCTCTTCGAAACCATCAACACGTTGGCCAATATTGATAGTCGGTTATTTAACTATCAAACAACATTCACAAACAACCATCAAACATAAATAATTTCCCCAAATTATTTATTAATCTCAAAATATCTTCACAAGATATATTTCCACTTTTCAATCCTTTGAAAACTATTTTCAAACCACACTCTTCTCATGGAATGAGTTCCCAAATATTTATTTCCAATGAAAACACCAAGTACAAATACTTTAGATTTTTAAAATAATTTAAAACTCTTTATTATAAAATATTCTTTAAGTCATTTAAGTTAAAACTATTTTAATACTTATTCAAAAATAGGTATTTTAAGAATATTTAAAATAAAGCCACTTTATAAAATATAAAACTAACTTTTCTCTTTCTTTAAAATAAATACCAAGTCACCTTTAAATAATTACTACTATAATAAATTTGAAAAATATTTACTTCAAAATTTTGAACATTTAAAAATAATAAATTTTCTAAAACATACCTTTAAATCAACTTTAAAACTTTTACTTACACTTAAAATTTGCTTCGAAAACATACTTGGCTATCTTGGGAAATACACTTCTCTTTCACATCTTTTAAAAATAAATCACTATTTATTTTTAAACAAATTTACCAATTCCTTCAATAAATTCCCACCCTGAATTTATTCTTTCGAATATCTACTGATATATTACTTCACTTTTATAAACCCAGTTTATAAATTTCTTAGTCCCATCCTTCTTAAATTCCTATTTCAAACACTTAAATTAATTTTCAAATTGATTTCCGAATTACTCTATTTTGGAATAAATTCCTTTACTTACTCATTTACTTCAAAACCCATTAACTTCATATTTTTAGTTCTTACTTATGATTTAAATTCTTTTAACTGAAAAATTCCAATTTCAGATTTCCCAAATACCTTCTTTATCCTTTTAAACAAATTTAAACCTTGAATTTTAAAGTAAATTCTTTATTCCTTTAAATAATATCACTTAAGTTTTAAAATTCACTATTTTCCTTTTTTATTCAAAATCTACTTTTCCATACTTGGAATTTATTATTAGAATTTAAAAATTCAACTTTCATCCTTTCTAATTCACTTTTTTTATATCCAACTTTCAAAAATTATTTTTACTTAATAATTCTCTCTTTTTATTTTCTCATCAAAAATCAAATCTATATATTTTTGACAACTTAGTATACTCAAATATAATCAATTAAACATAGCATCCAATATTCCAATTATCAGTATAATCCATCACAGAATATCAAATAATCATAACACGGAATTATTAAACAATCTAGATAAATTTGAGGAATCCAGTTGGGTCCCTCCAACCTGTTTCCCTGCATCCACAGATGTTCGCATAATATAAAATATCAATTCCACTTCGAGGTGGAATATCGCGGTATATGGGTTTATATAATATCATCCGCTATTATGCGGCACATAGGGTCTCATCCGCTATATAATGCAGGAATAGATCAATCCAATGTATACTATATACTATTATATATAATATAGCACATCAAATCAATTCAATCGTTCAACCAAATATTTAAATTTAAATAATAATCAAGATGAGTGAGATTAACTCACCTTTGATTTTGTTTGCAATTTGATCCAACCTTGCCTCGTTTTCTCCATGATTTTAAGACCTTGTATAACATTTACGCGGTTAATTAACATTTGAACAAATCGAACAGTCCATAAGCATTTAATAATTTAATTGATGTTTCAATTTTAAACCAACAGTTTTCCTTTTGGTACTACATATATTTTTATAAAATAATTTATATGGATCTAATTTTATATAAACTCCTCAACATTTAGAATTCCATTCCCAAAATCTTATCTATAGGTATATACTGCTATTCCTGTTTATTTATATGCATAGATAAATATTTGTTTATGCATATTCCCAAAATCTAAGTTTAACTATATATACATATTTTTTATGGATATGAGGGAGGGTTCGAGTGCTTGAACAGGAAGAGGGAGACCTATAAATCTAGTGCAACCATTTTTCGAACGATTAGATTTTGCTTAAAAAGATGATTTCGTGTTGACTGAGAGAAAGGAAGTAGGCGTGATTTGAAATAAAGGGGATGGACAAGAGTAAAAGATGAAAGGTTATCCTCGTACGTGGCAGGTGTCATGTAGGGTAAGCTATAGTGATTTGTAGAGGAGACCAAAAAGTTTTGATGTGCGATAAATTCAGCTGAAGTTGACCAGGATAAAAATAAAAATTTTAAATTTTAAATTCAAATTATCTCGATAAATGCAACTTAAAATTTCAAATCCCTATCGAGGCGTGCCGCTAGGCGTTCATAATATTATACCCCTATTTTGAACGCAATGGAAAAGGTTTCGAGTTCTAATTCAATCGTATGGAGAAGATAGCTTTTGGACTCCGTATTTATATTGAATCTTCGATATAAATTTCAGCGCGTTTACTTACCGTGTGCTCACAAACTCGAAATGCTACGAAAATTGAAATCTGACAACAATACAGTATTACGGATCCAATGGAAAAGGCTTCGTCGAAATCCGAGACTGTGCCTCGGAAGACTATTTAAATATCAATTTAAACGATAAAATTTCATAACATAACAAAGCTCTTCCAAATTCAATTCTAACACTTTTACTATCTTCAGTATTATCAATATAAATTTTACAAGCCTTCAAATTATTTTTAACAGGCTTAAAAATGAAGATTCAAAAATTTACCCAATTTCAGTTTATTAAATCCAATAACTTAAATGCTAAATAATAATAGAAATATTTGAAATTCAATTTAAACTTCCATTCCACTATTTAAAATCAATTAAATTTTTCATTTTCAAATATCCAGGAATTTCGGGTCGTCACATTCCTCCCTCTTAAAAGAATTTGGTCCCTGAAATTGCTGGTTAGGAAGAATGGTCCAATAGCCGTTTACTATTTTTCCAAAAACAAACAGTTTTTAGCAACTTCCCAAAACAATCCTTTTTATTAAAGACACATTATCACTCCAACAACTTCTCAATCCACCCATAAGTTCCAAACAATATTACTACTCAACAATTCGAATTATAATTAAAATTAAAATTTTAAATTATCAAAATTTTCTCAAAAATTTTCTAACTCCTTAAATTCCCGAAATTTTTTGCTAGCGTCTCTCTTGCGCAGTTAGCTTGGTACAACAACAAAATGTCTCTACGGACCACCAGATTTTAAAAGAAAACAAAAGCCAAGTGGCTAGACTAAAAAATCATCAAATTTCATACAGAAATTTAAATACATACCTTTGCCGAGCAAATTTCAATTTATCTTCTGAAATCAAAAATCACAATTTTCCCACTTGCTTTTTAATACCTGTATATCCAATTTAACCATATCCAACTATAGATTCCAAAATCATTTTATACACTTCCTTACAAAATTTTAAATATTCATTCCATTTAAGCCTGTACGATGTACCTATGTCATTCGTACTCAATACCGAATCTGATCGGTTGCTCGATCACACAATTTCATTTCCGAACTAGTATGTCCACCCAACTTCCTATTACGGACTCAGATCTGGTTTCTTGGTCAGAAACCGTCATTCTCCTTGCGTAGCAACAAACTATGATAGAGAATTCAGAACAAATCAAAAGTCCGTATCCACGTGGATCGATATAGCTATCTCGAAATTCTATGCTCTAATCTGGATCAAATTGCTATGCGAATAAAATAATATACGTACATCCTATATATTTATATCCATTGATTATTAACTATATCAATTCTCTTTTATTCGCATTATTTGATTTCTATCTACTTATCCACAATTATCCCATTTCACCAATTTAGTTAATCTCCTTTCCAAAATTACTTAGTATATTTCCAAAATCAACCTTACTTAAGAATTTCACCATTCATTTCCTAAGTTCAATATAAGCATTATATACCCTTTATTATTTTTAGTCCACTTAGAACTAATTCTTCATCCTTACTTTACTTACACAATTCAAATTGGATTTCAATATTCAGTTTCAATCCTATTTGCTTACCAATTTTAAATTTAATTCCAACATTAAATTTCACTTCCATTTAGTCACAAATTAAATTAATTTGTTCATTTACAAATTTATTCCCAACTTAATAAATTTTATTTCGATGTCCATTTACTTAGTCTAGTCTACTTAGACCTTTCCTCAATTGACTTTTTTTTAAAGTTAATTCTGCTACATTTCAATTTTATTTCTATTCACTTGGATTTTATTTACAACTCAGACCATCACTATTTCAATCCAACTTCATTACTAACTCACAATTCGACCTTCATTTAACCAATTCAAAATTCCATTAAGATACTCACTTAACCAGTTAATTCAAATTAGTTCATTTCGCACTTTTAATTCAATATTTGATTTTTACCTTCCAAAAATCACTTCACTTAATTTTCTCAAGCTCAATCTATTTTATAATTCCAGTTTTGGATTTTTATTCATTTCCCAAAATACAAACAATTTTATTTGGATTATTTACTCCACTACGAAGTTTTATAAGTCGCAACTTGTTTATATTCATACTTTCATCCATTACAATCAATCTCGTACACATTTTACTTTTTAACTCGGGATTATACATTTGATTTAGCCAAGTATATATTTTTATTCAATGGGTTTTCAATTCTTTTATAAGCCCTCGAAATCTATTTATTCCAATTAAATCTTATTTAACTTTACTCCAGTTAAATCAAACCTCATACTATTCTTTTGACTTCACACCATTCATACAAATTTTATTAAGTAAGAACTTAGTTTCATTTAATGTATCCACCACATTGATACAATTCCATCTCAATGATATTTCAAACTTTAATTCAAACCTAATCACAATATTATTAGACATAGCTTAAGTTCATTTAATTCGGCTTACTCTCCTAACTTATTAACTTTTACAAGTTAATTCCATTCCAAGAAATTTGCTAACTTTATAAATTTCCAAATCTTTTTTTAATCGATAAACATTTTTAGTTAAACCTCTAGAGCTTAAGCAATTACTTAGACACTCAAAACATTTAAACCAATTCCAGAGTCTTCAATAATCACTTAAGCATTTCAAAAATGATTTGAAATCAATTATATCCTATATCCTTTGCATTTCTAAAATCAACCAACTTTTGCAATCAGTTTCAATTCAAAACAATTTGGTAGAAATTCCTATCTTGGAAACTCGAAAATGAACATCGATGATGCTGCAGTCATCATCGAAGTTATTTTCTAGCGACCGGAAGATTTTAGTGCTTTTATCCTTCCAAAACATTTAAAATATTTTTAAATTCCAAATCTGACCAGATTTCATTCCCAATTCAAAAATATTTTCCAAATAATATCACCATTATTTCTCCAAAAGCTTTGAAAACCATTTTCAAACCTAAAGGAATTTAAACTTTTCCCAATATTCCAAATTCCAACCCTGCCAATTCACATTGAAACATTACTCTAGAATTTTTATTTCATCTTCAATTATAGATCAGATTTATATTTATAAATTTCATTTTGTTAATGAATATATTTCTCAATCTTTGGTTATAATTTGAATTCTTCATTCAACTTTCATTTAACAATGATAATAATTTAATATTACCATCTCCTAACAACCAAGCAACCATATATAGCTATAATAATTTACGATTATTTCCTTTATATACAAAAATAATTTGGGTAAAATTATTTCATTTACCCTATTTAAAACAATACTATGTCGGTTTATCTTGTTTAAGAGTTTAGAAATCTCTATCGATGACATGGCATCCCACATATCGACCAGAATCCATAAACACTCAACCGATAAGTCAACACAATATAAAAAAATTGTATTCACTAACAAATACGTGCTCAAATATGCTAATACACTCAAACTCATTCTACAGTACAATGGACTCTATTTCCAATGAGTAATCTCCACCAGTGCCAAGGTTCTCACTTAACCTTCAGCTCTGATACCAAGTGAAACGACCCACAGTTCCGTACCCCTTGAGTCGACACTATTTTCCATCACATCAACTCAAGGTGAACGGAAATACGAACCATTAGGGTTAAAGAAGAAAGAGGTTGAAGAAGAAAATAGAAAGAGCATCAGAATCTCATCAACGCAGCGGAATAAAATATAATAGATAATAACTGATCTTTACACAAAAGCAAATCTTTTTATACATAACACTCAACTGGACAATAATCATAATCCGTCCTCACAAACCAGAATACACAGCTAATCAATACAGCGGAATATTTAAAACAAGTACGGAAGTATGTATCGCCGTCCAGCTCGTCTCCTAAGCTCCACAGCATCCTTTCATGTATCCTATAATACCCGGTCTGACCCGAGCATTATAGTGAAATAACACCCGAATCAGTTTGGAATTCCAGCTTGAGAAAACCACACTCAATTTGATTATTACAGTTTCAAAATCTTTGAAAACAAAAGCATCTTGTAAGACCACGCCACAAATAAATATGTCGGGGTTTTACCTTGCGATAGCCAAAACATTTTTTATCAAATCTGTTTGATATTATAATAGTGTCTATAGAAAGTAAAATAGAATCTAGCTGAAATGCTTGCATCTCACGTTTCAGCAACAGTTGGGCACAATCAAAACCGTACAAGTGCATAGGGAGAATGGATTTTCAACTAATGACTAGGCACTGGGGTACCTCCTGTCACAGTACCTGGTCTAGATCAGCGTACCGAGGATCCATCATAAATCCCCTGCAACACAAGACCGGGACTACCCCTTACTGGATAATCCCGAGTAAGATCAGCACGCGGTTGGGATCAGCAACCGCCCACTAAGCCGAAATAAAAAAGGACATCTAGACAGGGATGACCTCACCCTAATGGGTGCTACCCACTTTGCCTTGCTCCATAACCCCTGATTTTCAATCATTCTCGGTTGATGAGGCTCGAGGCTAAGCGTTACATTTTAGAACATATCTCCTAGAATGCTGACCATCCACCTGACGATGTTCTGAAAGCATTCATCCATACAAGTCTGTTTCGGGTTCGAACGGAACCGAAGGCACTACTCCTACTACATCCATTTTGGAATCGCCTCATGATTAGTAGCGACTAGCCCTTGCACTTCACTGCTCCACCTTCGAATCCAAACTCTTTTTTTCCACACGAAAACGTTCAAACCGGATCGAAGTGGTTTTTAGGAAATAAATCCCGATCCCGGTCTCTTCGAAACGATCAATGCATTGGCCAATATTGATAGAAGGTTATTTAACTATCAAATAATATTCACAAACAACCATCAAACATATGTAATTTTCCAAAATTATTTATTAATCTCAAAATATCTTCATAACATATATTTCCACTTTTCAATCCTTTGAAAATAGTTTTCAAATCACACTCTTCTTATGGAATGAGTTCCCAAATATTTATTTCCACTGAAAACACCAAGTACAAATACTTTAGATTTTTAAAATAATTTAGATCTCTTTATTATAAAATATCCTTTAAGTCATTTAGTTAAAACTATTTTAATATTAATTCAAAATATATATTTTAAGAATATTTCAAATAAAGCCGCTTTGTAAAATATAAAACTAACTTTTCTCTTTCTTTAAAACAAACACCAATTCACCTTTAAATAATTAATACTATAATAAATTTGAAAAATACTTACTGCAAAATTTTGAACATTTAAAAATAATAAATTTTCTAAAACATACCTTTAGATCAACTTTAAAACTTTTACTTACGCTTAAAATTTGCTTCGAAAATGTACTTGGCTATCCAGGGAAATACACTTCTCTTTCACATCTTTTAAAAATAAATCACTATTTATTTTTAAACAAATTTACCCATTCCTTTAATAAATTCCCACCGTGAATTTATTCTTCCAAATATCTACCGATATATTACTTCACTTTTAGACACCCAGTTTATAAATTTCTTAGTCCCATCCTTCTTAAATTCCAATTTCAAACACTTAAATCAATTTTCAAGTTGATTTCGAAATTACTGTATTTTGGAATAAATTCCTTTACTTACTCATTTAATTCAAAACCCATTAACTTCAGATTTTTAATTCTTACTTATGATTGAAAATCTTTTAACTGAAAAATACCAATTTCAGACTTCCCAAATTCCTTCTTTATCCTTCCAAATAAATTTAAACCTTGAATTTTAAAGTAACTTCTTTATTCCTTTAAATAATATCACTTAAGTTTTAAAATTCACTATTTTCCCTTTTTATTTAAAATCTCCTTTCCCATACTTGGAACTTATTATTAGAATTTAAAAATTCAACTTTCATCCTTTCCAATTCACTTTTTTTTAAAAATTTATCCAACTTTCAAAAATTATTTTAACTTAAGAATTTTCTCTTTTTATTTTCTCATCAAAAATACAATCTATATATTTTTGATAACTCAGTATACCCAAATATAATCAATCAAACCTAGCATCCAATATTCCAAATATCAATATAATCCATCATATGATATCAAATTATCATAACAAAGAATTATCAAACAATCTAGATAAATTTGAGGAATCGAGTTGGATCCCTCCAACCTGCTTTCCTACATCCAAAGATGTTGGCACAATATAAAATACCAATTCCACTTCGAGGTGGAATATCGCGGTATATGGTTTATATAATATCATCCGCTATTATGCGGCGCATAGGGTCTCATCCGCTATATAATGCGGGAAATCAATCACTCCAATATATACTATATACTATTATATATAATATAGAATGTCAAATCAATTCAATCATTCAACCAAATATTTAAATTTAACTATTTAAATTTAAATAATAACCCAAATGAGTGAGATTAACTCACCTTTGATTTTGTTTGCATTCCGATCCAACCTTGCCTTGTTTTCTCCATGATTTTAAGACCTTGTATAACATTTACACGGTGTATTAACATTTGAACTAATCGAACAGTCCATAAGCATTTAATAATTTAATTGATGTTTTAATTTTAAACCAACAGTTTTCCTTTTGGTACTACATATATTTTTATAAAATAATCTACATGGATCTAATTTTATATAAACTCCTCAACATTTAAATTTCCATTCCCAAAATCTTATCTATAGGTATATACTGTTATTCCTGTTTATTTATATGCATAGATAAATATTTGTTTATGCATATTCCAAAAATCTAAGTTTAACCATATATACATATTTATATAATCCCCTAAAAAGTTTTCTGCTTTAACTTTATATATAAATATTTTCAACCTGTATATATATTTATTGGATAACAAATTTAAAATTAAACACCCTTAATAAATTATTTTAAAATAACCTGGTAAATTAAAATATCTATCTATGTACATATTCTATATCTTAAACGGTAAGTTGATGATTTATAAATATATCTCTGTTTCTCAAATATGTATACAGATACATAATTTACTAAAATAAACTAGAATAAATAAAAATATACCTTACTGCAATAATCTTTATCGAACACGACTTGATCCTCCACTGCACGCGTTCGCCACGGCCTTACTGCTATCTTCTTGAACCCTTCTCGAATCGCTGCGACAACTCTACGCGATGCACCACTGCCTGAACTACCCTGCTCGAAACAAGACCGCATGCTTACGCGACACCGATGCCAACCCAGCCATCACGAACGACGATGTGTCGCTCCCTCGCGAAATCGAGATTCGCATATCTCCAGGTTGACGAGAATTCGACGCCGACCCCAAACGAGCTCCTTCCCACATCGCCGCGCGAGCTCCCATCGAGTTGAGCCCAGATTTAAACAATCAGAGAGTTCGATTCCGATTGAAGAGGAATAAAAGGTGCGATTCAATTTGGATATGAGGAGGGTTCGAGTACTTGAATAGGAAGAGGGAGACCAATAAATCTAATTCGGCCTTTTTTCGAACGGTTAGATTTTGCTTATGAAGATGATTTCATGTTTTCTTTTGACCGAGAGAAAGGAAGTAGGCGTGATTTGAAATAAAGGGGGTGGACACGATTTAAAAGATGAAAGGGTGTCCTCGTATGTGGTAGCTGTCGTGTAGGGTAAGCTATGGTGATTTGCAAAGGAGACCAAAAAGTTTTGATGTGTTATAAATTCAGCTGAAGTTGACCAGGATAAATAAATATTTTAAATTTTAAATTTAAATTATCTCAATAAATGCTACTTAAAATTTCGAATCCATATCATGGCGTGCCGCTAGACGTTCATAATGTTATACCCTTATTTCGAGCGCAAAGGAAAAGGTTTCGAGTTCTAATTCAATCGTGTAGAGAAGATAGCTTTTGGAATCAGTATTCATATTGAATCTTCGATATAACTTTTTAGCGCGTTTACTTGCCATGTGCTCAAATAACAACCCTAAATGCTACGAAAATTGAAATCCGACAATAATACAATATTACGGATCCAATGGAACTGGTTTCGTCGAAATCCGAGAATGTGCCTCGGAAGACTATTTAAATATCAATTTAAACGATAAAATTTCAAAACTTAACAAAGCACTTCCAAATTCAATTTTAACACTTTTACTATCTTCAGTATTATCAATATAAATTTTACAAGCCTTCAAATTATTTTTAATAGGCATAAAATTGAAGATTCAAAAATTTACCCAATTTCAGTTTATTAAATCCAATAACTTAATTGCTAAATAATAATAATATTTGAAATTCAAGTTAAACTACCTTTCCAATATTTAAAATCAATTAAATATTTCATTTTCAAATATCCAAAAATTTCGAGTGGTCACATAAATAAAACATTTATTATTTTAAAAGAATTGGGTTAGAAAATTTGTTTTTAAAAACTTGTTTTACTTTCTCTTTTAAAAAACTTTGGTAAAAACCATATTTTTTCCTCCTAAAACACGCAGGTCAGGCCCAAGAAATTCCGATACCGTACTCGAGCCAATCTCCATCTTCCCCGACCCCCTTTTTTTAAAACTTTGTTTTGTTTAAAATTCTAAAACAGTTGCATAGAAAAAACACTCGCGTACACACAAGAAGCAAAAACGAGCCAAATTCACATTTCCCTGAGTTGCACCCGAGACCATCATCCTCTCCTTCCTCGATCAACTCAGAGACCAACAGACACAAAGGGATACTCGTGCGCATGGACACAAGATCCGATCACCTTCGACCAATGCTGCGACTGTTCCCCAATCGCCGACGACCTCGTCGACGTTCTTGACCACCCAGAACATCGATCACGCCTACCAATCAAAATCGAGCTAGATGAGCACTCACAAGAACCCAAACCCATCGACAATCTTCCTCGCCTTGCCGCCTCCTATCGCTTGAGACCTCAGATCATGTCCAAAGCTTCGCCGCCCGACCTCCTTCATATTCCCCTACCCCGGTCCCATTCGATGCCGCTATGCCGACGAAATCGTCACGATAACAATATCAACTCTAATGGGATCTTAAACCCTAAATCATATCGAACTGCACTTGTCGATAACCAAAAAATGGAACACTATTTTTTGCAAGACCGTCGACCCACTACCCTCCCGTGGCCACAACCCCGAGGCTACTGCACCTTGCTGCTACTAGAAATCGACGAAATACCCAATTCAGATCAACTCACAAATCCTACCCAATTACCAACTTAAAAATCTATATTTTATTTTTAAATATCATAGTTTTTAAATACAAATCAGATGATATAAGTAAAAACTAAGATTTAAACAATTAATTTTTTGACCTGTTCTGATTTTTTACTGTTCTTTCCTGTTTTCTAAATAATTACTCAACATATTCATTAAAAATGATATTATACCCATATGAACATCTTTCCTTTAATGTTCATAGCTTAAAATTGTTTATACGAAAAGACATGATTTCATATAGAGGGTTCTTGAGCCTGTTAAGCCAAAACAGAAGCATGCATATCCAAACACAGACCTGCACCCAGTAACACAACTTATATTTCAAATAAAATTCATTTCTACTTGCATGCAGATCGTTTTCACATCATTACTATCATTATTTATATACGTATTTAAAAAATTTGCTTAAAGGATTCAAGATTACTCATAGTATGGTTTGAATAGAGAAAAGTTGGAAATGCTCTTAGTTTTGATATTCATTGAATTGATCTGGAACTGTTACTTGATATTGATCTGATCTGCTACTTGATATAGAACTCATCCTGAGTTTAAATTTGAATTTTGATCCTTGATTTGTATATATTTTTCTTGCTTAGGTTGAACTTGAAGTTGTTGAATTTGTTTTAGTTTTTATTTTTGTTTTAGTTTTTAAAAGAAGGAAGGAAAACGAATTGGGAAAAATAATCCCTTTTTATTAAATGTCTTAAAACCTTTATTTCATTTTATTTTATTATGATTTTATTAATTTATGTTTATTTTTTTTTAATGTACAAACCTCATTGTTCATGTAAAATTTTAAAAAGTAAGTATATTAACCCCTTTTTATTAAATCTTATTTAAAACTTAAAGTATTATACTTTAATTAATAAAGATTTATCTTTAATACTGTAAAATATAGGATTTAACTTTAAATGTCTTTTGAGAATTATTATATTAAATTCAAAACAATGCTTCCCAATCACTATATATATATTATAATTGGAACATATTTTATGTGAATGATGTTATATATATACATATACATACATACATACATATATATATATATCCATACTCTTACAAACTTCCTTATATTTTACTTCTCTTAGCATGCATATATATATATGTATATATGTATATATATATGTATGTATGTATACACACACACACACTCTTATATGCTTGTATATGTATACACTTAAAATTTTCAACATCATAAAGTTTGCGTATATCTATTTATATATACTTTTTTTAATTTATTAAAAGACTTATCATTTCCAGATATTTATAATTCAACATTCATTATAGTTTCAAATCCATATATATATCCAGATAATTATTAGAATTTTACTTGTTTAACTTATAAATCAGTACTTTTAATAATTTAATCTAGTTAATTACTAATTAACAGATGTCTAAAAATCCGGGTTATCACATTCCTCCCCCTTTAGAACTTTTCGTCCCCGAAAAGGAATGAAGCTAGAATTTTATTAAAATGTTTATTATTAGTTAAATTATCCTTTAAACATTTTGAACTCTCAAATCCCATTGTTTAAATTTTTTAAAACACTTTTAAAATATACATAATATTGCCAAAATAGCTTTATAAAAATACATTTTATAACTCGATGTCTCAATAAGTCCATCCTTGTTCTCATAGAAAGTCGGTCATACGTTGATCAGGCGTAGGATGAAAATCTATAAGTACTTGGTAAACCCATTTTCAATACCCAGTGAAAATACTTGGAAAACATTTTTGAAAATATAGAAAACATTTTTTAAAATATACGTTTTTGGTGAGAATGCTTTAGAAATCATCACCCCCTCCATGGTCGCAGTTAGCCCGATGGTTATGTTACCATCTCGGCAAAATCCATAGAAAAGTGTAGGCCTCCGTGCCCCTCGATTACACCGTGGAACCCGCCATAGATCGCAGCTACACCGAGGGTTACGTCGCCATCACGGCAAAAACACATGTAACTGTACGCATCAACGCCCTCGAATTCTGCTGCCAAATGAAACTCCTCCACACAGACCTCATAGATCGCAGACTACATCAATCGAGTACTAATGTAGCCTATAGGCACTCACTGCCACACGACTTTCGCTATGTCTTCATAGATCATAGTCTACCGATGTTACATTGCCTTTCCAGCAAAATCAAACGTAGACCGTAGGCAATCGCTGCCCCTCGACTTCCGCTATGGTGCATAGTAGAACGCATCGAGTTACACCATCGTCACAACATAACCCAAATGTCTTTGTAGGCATCAACGCCCTCGACTTTCGCTACCCAACAACAATCCTCAGGAACTTCAGTTTGTCCGGACTTCCTACTAGGATCAAGTTTAGAGCCCACCTTAGGGCTCGAGGTAGAACCACCCCATGGATCTCCTACTAGAAGTTCATTTAAATGGGAGCACCTTTTTCCCCAGAGCCAATCTCAAAATATTTTATGCCATACACATATAGTATCTTTCAAATCATACACTTATATGAATCACGTATAAATCTCCTTTACATGAAATCGATATCTCAAATCGATAGTTCTAAACGAGGCTTTCCAAATACCCAAAATTGATTTTTTCCAAAATCAAAAGCATTCCAAAATCAATGGGTTTCCAAAAAAATTCAGATCCATTTTCAAAAATCATTTACATATATATAGATAAGTATAAGTTTATTCTTTTATCTAAAACAAAATACTTTGGATTACATCTTGCGTATATAAATCCCCTTTCATACTTCTAATACTTTTCAAAGATCTTTTCTTATGGTTATAGATTTAAGAAGGAGAGTTTATCATATAAAACAAATATATATATATATATATATATATATATATAGACACTCATCTTTATTTATGCTAAATCAACATTCAAATTCGATTTCTTTTATAATGTTACTTGCTACATTTCTTACTTTTCATAAAATGAGTTCCAATTACAGTAATATCCAGTTTCCACTCTTATATATTTCTCAATATATACTTTTCTATTTAAAAATTCATTTTTCACATTTATTTTCCAAAATCTTCAATATCCATTTCATTCAAGCACGTACGATGTACATATATCATCCGTACGCAATATCAAATTCGATCGCTCCCTCGATCACACAATTTCTCCTTTGAACTAGTACCATCTACCTGACTTCCTAGTGTGGACTCAGATCGGCTTCTTGATCAATAACCATCAACATTTGCATAGCCATAACTATGATAGACAATTTCTAGAATCAATAAAAAATCCAAATCCAAGGTTCGCCATTGAAAATCGAGTGAAAAATCCCAACTCGGAACGATATACTATCTCGAAATTCTATGCTCGAATCTGGATCAAATCGTTATGCGAATATAATAATATACGTACATCCTACGTATTTACCTTCATTGATTATCAGTTAAATCAATTTTATTTTTTATTTAGCTTTATTTTAATTTTTTCCTTTATTCATAATTGCTTCCATTTCCATTTGGGTTATCACTTCAATCCTTATCTCAATTGGTATTTAATTATAGCAGTTTGCACTCTGTCCAGCTTGAGTTTAGAAAATAGCTCGAAAAGTTTAAAATAGTTAAATGGTTGAAAAAAATAGTTATTAGTTGTAAAATAGCTGCAAATAGTTAAGTAGTTATGAAATAGTTGTAAAATAGTCAAATAATTGTAGAGTAGTTAGATAATTGCAAATTAGTTGTGAAATAGCAATTAGTTATAAAGTAGTTGTAAAATAGTAATTAGTATATAAAACAGTTATAAAATTGTTGTAAGATAGTCAAATAATTCCAAAAATAGTTGTAAAATAAGTACAAGATAGTTTGAGTTTTAAAAAGAAAGGCTGTATAGCAAATAGCTAGGAAAAATAGATTTAAGAAAGTTTATATTAAGATAAGTTATTTGAAAAATAATTCAGAGCCAAATTGTTTAATTTCCCAATCTCTCATTCCAATCAAATAGCAAATAGCTAGGAAAAATATATTAAAGAAAGTTTATATTAAGACAATTTATTTGAAAAATAATTCAAAGCCAAATTGTTTAATTTCCCAATCTCTCATTCCAATCAATTTTCAATTTCCAATCCCAGTAAATTGATTCAATTTCCAATCCCATTAAATTGATTCAATTTCAATTCAATTTAAATTAAATTCAATTCCCATTATAAACTTATTCAACTCTGATTTAAAATTCCAATTTAAATTTGAATTTGAATTCATTCCATATTCCATTCTCAAATAAATAGAAAGTGATCTATATTAGATCGTACAACCATAAAATATTCCATACATTGATAGACTGTACACTAGAAATTCAAGCATCACAACCATTTATCCATAATAAAAGCCTTACTAAGTTATAAATCTAGACGCCTTTCCACTACCTAGGTTTTTAGGGAAGAATAGAGCCCTAGCATTCCTACAAGAATCCTTCCTATGGACTTCCTCCCAATGGGCAAAGCCCGAACATGCACTTTTCAACAGGATGTCCCCACTTATACATTTACCACAAAAGGTTTCTACCCTCCCATCAATCTAGATAACCTTCATGCCTCCTGCTGGACGTTCCACAGCCTTATTCTTCTTCTGTCTCTTGGGACAATTCCTAGCGATGTGTCCCATCTTCTTACAATGATAGCAAATAGTCAACTCGTTGACTGGATCTATAGGTTTACGCTTCACCTTCCTCACTTCAGGGCAATGGTTAAGGAAATCTCCTTTATTATGACACCTAAAGCATAAGATCTCGGAGCGAGACCATTGGAATGCACCTTTCAATTCCTCCCTTGTTTTACTACACTTGGCTGCGTAATAACCCTTATTGAAACTTCTGTAGCATGTGAATTTTCATAAGGCCCTGGCCCAGCCCTTTCCTTAACCTGTTTTTCATATTCATGTACTGCATCTTCACGCTCCTTACATGAAGTTGCTCTTCGCTCTCATCGTCTAGCCTTCCATTCTTTACCTTTAGCCATCACTCTCTCTCTTAGATAGGATTCTAGTGGGACTTCCTAACCTATATTATACTAGATAAGTAGAATTCCAACTTTTACTCCTATTTTCCAAATATGTGCACGCACACACACACACACACACACACACACACACACACATATATATTTCCAATTCATTAATGCAATAATCTCTTTCATTTACACAGCAAGTCATACCTTCAATCTTAACCATTCTTGATTTTTAATTCAAAACAAATTCTTTTTAAAACAATTTTTGTTTTAAAATAAGATGTCTACATTTAAAAATATTAGTTATTTTATCTTTTAACACTTCGCAACAATTTAAATTTTCTTGACTTAGATTTAAAAAATTCACAATTTAAATTCTTTTCAATTTACAAGTCATACTTATCTAAATTGTTACTTCCTTAAAACATTCCATTTTGCTTCAACATTAATTATTATTCGAAAAGAAACATCCCATTATTAGATATAATAACCATTTTATGATAATAACCAAGATTATCATATTTGGAAACCAATTCATTATACATTATCTCATAATTAGTTGGAAAATAAAATCAAGGTAACTTAATTCAGCATTCTGAAAACATATCTACAAATTTTAGGATTTTATTTTCTAGTTTGTATCCATTTCAAACTTATCTTATTTGCATCCTTCATATTATCCAATTCCTATTTGCATATATGTATATATATTAACACTTAATTCTTACTTTTATATTTCAATAATCAACGACCAATTATCTTATTATATACGAAAAAACTATGGCTTTATCTACCAAAATATAGGCTTATATAAATTCTATTTTTTTTAAATCGATTTTAAAATCATTACATAAGAAAATAATAAGCTCGCTCTCATATAATACACTCAACTCATTCTAGGGTACTACTAACCCTATCCTTAATGAGTAAACCCACCAGAGCCAAGCTTCTCTCTTAACCTTCTTCTCTGATGCCAAATATAACGATCCCGAATTTTCGACCCTGAAAATTCGACACTAATACGATCACTGAAGAAGTGCCGAGCAATCGAACGTTTGAAATTCTAGATTGTTGGGGTAAAGAAGAAAAGAGGAAGAAAAAGAGGAAGAAAACAATAGCACATCATCTCACATTCGCAGCAGATTAGAATATAATATCACACAATAGCACTTATACAAAGAAAACTGTAACCGACAATTTACAAACAATATATCAGAGTACAAATTATTAATAGAAAAACTGGATAGTTGAAACAACTTGTCCCTGACTATAAACAATACAATCTCAAATACACAGCGGAATATACTCCACTCATCCCTGTCATCCCGCTTGCCTCCTAAACTCCAAATCGTCCTAACATGAAAATTTATAATACTCAGTCTGACCCGAGTATTACAATAAAGTAACATCCGAGTCAGGCTGGAAACCAGCGTGAGTAAACCCATCTAATATGAAATACTAAGGTTATAAACTACTTTGAAAAGACAGGGTAACTCGTACCTCAATACGAGTTCTTATCTTGTTGTAGCCAAACATTTATTCCACAAAATAAATGTAAGTACCGTTACTTAGGCAAAGTTCACTTAATTTGTTCCATTACATCCCATTTGCTTTTATAATCCAATCTACAAAGAAACATAGATTACTATTCGAAGTGGTTCCGGATACCGCTGATATCTGATCTCGATCTCTTCGAATCCGATACCATCTTTTAAGCCAAATTGTTTAGGTAAAACCATAATTCAATTTAGTTTTCAGGATATCATATTTACACTACAATTCATCTTAGATAACTATTCAAATAAATGATTCACACTTATTAACAGTTCAATCCAAGCATTTCATATCACAGAACATCACAGATTAACAG
Source organism: Allium cepa (assembly GCA_030765085.1). Classification (NCBI taxonomy): domain Eukaryota; kingdom Viridiplantae; phylum Streptophyta; class Magnoliopsida; order Asparagales; family Amaryllidaceae; genus Allium; species Allium cepa. The sequence continues at coordinate 617,757,561 of CM060945.1, forward strand.
ACTACAGATATTAATCAAATCAAACATTCAATAAAATTAATCATCCCTAAGCAAGATTAAATTATATCACATAATTTATAATTTATTTAATTTAAATCACAAATTAAATTGATTACAAATGAATTATTTTCTTATAACCCTGCTTAATTATCACTGATTATTTACAAGCCATTTTATTTTAATTAATTATTGGATTTAATTAATTAACATTTACAATTACTTACGACCTTAATAAATTAAAAATATAAACCACTTATCTTAATCATTTTACTTAATTATCATTTAAATTTATTTAATACCTTTTGGAATTAATTTATTACCAACATATAAATTAACTAAGATCCTTAGTTTAATTAATAGTTAAACAAACATTTTACTTCCTTTATAACAACTACTTAATTACACCATTTAATTCCATTTAATAAACTTAAGGTTAACTTAAAATAATAGGTATATAATAAAATATCTTAAAATTAATTTAAAATAATTTATTTTTAAAAATATATCTAATCCAAACTTAAATAAAACATTTATTATTTTAAAATAATTGGTTTAGAAAATTTGTTTTTAAAAACTTGTTTTACTTTCTCTTTGAAAAAGCTTTAGTAAAAACCATTTTTTTCCTCCTAAAACACACATGTCAGGCTCAAGAAATTCCGATACATTACTCGAGCCAATCTCCATCTTCCCCGACCCTTTTTTTTAAACTTTGTTTTGTTTAAAATTTTAAAACTGTTGCACAAAAAAAAACATTCGCGTACACACAGAAGCAAAACCGAGCCAAATTCACATTTCCCCGAGTTGTGCCCAAGACCATCATCCTCTCCTTCCTCGTTCAACTCAGCGACCAACAGGCATAAAGGGATACTCATGCATATGCACACAAGATCAAATCACCTCCGACCAACACAGCGATTGTTCCCCGATGGCCGACGACCTCGCGGACGTTCTTGACCACCCAGGACATTAATCATGCCTGCCAATCAAAATCGAGCTAGATGAGCACTCACTAGAACCCAAACCCATCGACAAATCCTCCTCGCGTCGCCGCCTCCGATCGCCTGAGACCTTACGATCACGTCCAAAGCTTCGCCGCCCGACCTCCTTCCTATTCCCCCTACCTCGGTCCCACTCGATGCCGCAATGCCGACGAAATCGTCGGGATAACAATATCGACTCTCATGGGGTCTTAAACCCTAAATGCTATCGAACCGCACTTGCCGATGACCAAAAAAATACGAGACCATTTTTCAGAGATCGCCGACCCACTACCATCCTCTGGCCACAACCCCGAGACTACTGCACCTCGTTGCTACTAGAAATCGACGCAATACCCAATTCAGATCAACTCACAAATCCTACCCAACTACCAACTTAAAAATCTAGATTTTATTTTTAAAAATCATAGTTTTTAAATACAAATTAGAAGATATAAGAAAAAACAAAGATTTAAACAATAAATTTTCTGACTTGTTTTGATTTTTTACTGTTCTTTCCTGTTTTCTAAATAATTACTCAACATATTCACTATAATATTTTTTTAAAAATGATATTATACCCATATAAACATCTTTCCTTTAATGTTCATAACTTAAAATTGTTTAGGTGAAAAGATATGATTTTATTTAGAGTGTTCTTGCGACGCCCCACCTCTTTGCTCACAATAACAAAGGTTATTATAAGGAATAACGTCTGCTATTGCGAAGAATAAGGCTTGTTAGAAGTGACCATCCGTAAGTTATGCCTTGGAGGGGTATTGATTACATTGATTGGAGTTGTGTAAATTACTCCCAAAGATATAAATTCAATCCAAATCTAAAACGAAATTACGGTGGCTAATGAAAAATTCAGAACAACTCATAATAACAACAACACAGATAGTATAATCACATCAGAGTAGAAATATCAGATATATAGTGGAAGATAAGTCTGGATACATGCTACAACAATCGATGGTTCACATGAACCAAATGTACACATACATAACCATCAATACATACATGAGATGAGAATCGATACCCCAAAAGTAACACCTAGAAGACTAGACAAAAGATGATGTGAAATCCCAAAAGTTGAAGCGGCAACAGAATCAGAGATAGCGATTATCCTGAAATAACTCGGTCTGACCCGAGTATTATTTAAAAGAAAATAATAAACGGATCAGTCTAATTTAATCTTAGAAGTGCATGCATCATAAACCACATCAAAAAAATAATCATATTCTCTAATGAAACTATACAACATAATTAATCGACATAGTTTAAATGAAAAATTTTCATTAAACTCCATCAAAATCAACTTTAAAATTCATAATTGAATTCAAAAAAGCAATTCACAAAATCTAGAAATCAAAATAGATAACTAGAAAAATCAGCATAAAATCAGCATAAAAGTGGATCGATCTCAGCATATGGCGAGTCTAAGTTACGCCGCACGCGCATCAACATATAGCCGAAGCCTACCAAGTACTGTCATCATAACTTTTGGCGTCCAACAAATGACCTGAAGGTCCAACATATGACCCGAAGGTCTAGTACTGGTAATTGACCCGAACGTCAATCATAGTGGCTCGAAAGCCCGACAAATCATCAAAATCATCTAACAACAAATCCATTACAAATATTTCAATTAACGAGTCCAGAATTAACCGAATTAGTAAAAGCGTGGTTTCGTACTCCGCACTTTTGCTAACTTGTTGAAATCTCTTCATCGTTTCCTTAAAAGTGCAAAATTTTGTATTTTGTATAAATAAAATTTACGTTCTCAAACGGACAAGTCCGGAATTAAGCGAATCACTAAAAGTAAGGGTTCATAGTCCTTAATTTTATTGAAGCTTTTAAATTGGTTCCTCGTTCTTTTGAAAGCGCAAACTGTAAAAATTTTGGAAGCGGTTTTATTTTAAAACGATTTTTAAAACACGTGATTAAAACAGCAACAACTATAGCTATTTCGATGAGGAACTTGTGCTTCACAAAACACCGTAAAAACGGATATCAAATCAACGTTGCAGGATAACCGCTTGAAAATTCACTTTAAAATTGGCGGTTACTGAAGTCAAAACAACAGTAATTTTTATTCGTCAAAAGTGTCATCAAACAACACGCTTCAAAAATATAGCACCGGAGTAAAAATCCATTATAAAAATAACGGTAATAAAATTCATTTTAAAACCAAACAACGGTTCAACGTAATTTAAATATTGGTCTAAACTACTCAGATATTCTCCAAAAATATTGCACTACATAGCAATATACACGTACACTACAAAAAAAATGCACACTGTAATATGAAAGACACATCAAAATGCTAAAGTAATATGTGTCCTGGCCACATAAAATTGCAAATAACCTGACAAGCTACACGTGTAAATGAATCACGAAATATAGCAACCTGGGCATAGTTTCTTTGCATGCATTCTTGTACGCGAGTATTTGAGCTAATAAAATAAATGAAATTGATAAAATGCGTCTCAGGTCATATTTACACGAAAAAAATTATGATGTATCTGACCACAATTCACGCACGCATGTAAATGATAACACATTTTAGCACGCACGCAATTTGCACACAAGGATTTAAATGCAAGCTAAGGTGACAAGAATTTTGTAGCTTACAAAACATGATTCATTTGTATGTATTTACACGTATTGAAGCAAGAATGTAAACCAATTTAACATGTTTTTTTTGCATAGTAACTTATTAAAAAACAAAAATCATACACAAAAAAATATAAATCTTATACGCAAGTATGATATTTTAAAATCTTTTCGTGCAACATAATTTGCACACGACATGTACACGTTTTTGTTCACTTTCGTCTTGAAGCAAAATGAAATAATCAAACAAAGTTAACACATACATGACCAGAGTGACAAAGGTTACACGCACGCACATTATTATTTTTTGTTTTATTTAAACCTTGCACGCAAGTATAAATGGTCTAAACAAAATGGGCTTGGGTACACTTTCATTTGTGCGCATGCAAAGTAAATGACCTGGGCAACATGAAGGAACGCCTGGACACGTTTATGGGTAATGCAACTTTACACTTGCACACATGTAAAATAAAAATGCATCTGACTTACTTTTGTGAAATGCACCGACACACTATACTTGGCACGTACAGAATGAAGTACTACATATATTGGTGAAGCTAAAATTTTTGTCTGCAATATGAACTCACGCATGCTACATTTGCAATCATATACACGTACTAAGCAAAAATATAAACCAAAATGAACAACAGAAAAGCATCAACTAAAATAGACATCATAGTTTTTAAATTAGAAATGTGAGGTTAGTTCTCACCTCAAATTTGCTTCAAAATCAGTTAGCAACAAAATCAACAAGAGAGCAAGAACTTTGACACCATTAAAGCTCTCCCCGAGCTACTGCAAATTTTTTTAAAAAGAAAGAATGTTGCAGCATACACCCTTTTTCAACTTTTGTGTATAAGTCAGATAAAATATGCGTGCTGGTAACTTTGGGTACAAATGCATTAAACATGAAAACGTGCTGGTAAATATTTTGTACACATTCATTAAATGCAAACGTGCAATAGGAAAAGAAAAAGGACACACTGCATTAATGTGATAGTAAAAACCAATTGCTCAACTTTGTTCTTTCAAAATTAGTGGCAACATAGACAAAAATGTTCCAACCTTGATATAGGAAAGCAATGTGTTGAATATTTGTGACAGCAAAGCGAAAAGTTCACAATTTGCTTTATACATAGTGTGACAGCAAATGTTTATATTTTGCTTTTGAAAAGGGGACCCTATTATGTTACACGTGAATGAATTATGCAAATTCATTTCAACTGCTACCCCTTGTAAGAATTCAATTGACTTTGAAACGGTTTTACGTATATTTTTTCAAATTTTAATTAAAAATTACCATTTTAAAATTTTATTTTGACGGTAATAAAATCACGGTTGTTACAAACTCCCCCTTATAAAAATTGCTTCCTCGCTATTTTCATACAAGAAGTTGTTTATAACAAAAATTATTATCACAGCAAGGAATAAAATAGAAAAGATGGATAAGAATGCTTACCCCTACCCGAAGAGGAGAGAAAACCAGGATAAGAACGCTCGATGAATTCTTTAGTTTCCCAAGTGCAATCTTTGGGGTTTGCGGACCGTTGAATTTTCACAAGCGGGACTTCTTTATTCTGAAGGCGTTTGACCTTCGAAGCTAGCACACAAACAGGATTTTGCATAATAGACAAGTCAGGTGAGATCTCAAGATCTTGCAGCACATGAGGATCAATATTAGAATCCAAATCTTGAAGGCATCGACAAAGCTAGGATACACAAAATACGTCATGAATTCCTGAAAATTGGATAGGTAGCGATACACGATTAGCAACAGGGCCAATGCGTTCCGTAATAGAAAACGGTCTAACATATCGAGGAGCCAATTTCCCGGAGCTACTAAAATGCACTACACCCTTCATCGAAAAAACACGAATGAATACGCGATCACCAACAGAAAATTCCAAAGGCTTCCTACGATGATCGGCATAAGATTTCTTCCTATTCCGAGCCTCCTCATTCTCTATCTGATAATATCAATCTTCTCAAAAGATTCACGAATATAATCGGGGCCGTGAACTAACTTTTCCCTTGATTCCAACCAACAAGATGGTGATCGACACGACCTTCTATAAAGGGCTTCGAAAGGAGCCATACCGATACTGGATTGGAAACTGTTGTTATACGAAAATTCAACAAGAGATAAGTGGTCTTTCCAACTACCACCAAAATCAATAATGCAAGCTCGAAGGAGATCTTCTAAGACTTGATTTACCCTTTCAGTCTGACCATTAGACTGTGGGTGATAGGCTGTACTGAGATTGAGCTTGGTGCCCAAAGCTTTCTAAAGGCTCTGCCAGAAACCACTAGTAAAATGCGGATCTCTGTCACTAACAATGGAACTAGGAACTCCATGAAGTCGAATGACTTCCTTAATAAACAGCTTAGCTAATAAAGGAGTCATCCGATTGTACTTGATAGGAATAAAATGGGCTGACTTGGTCAATCTGTCAACAATTACCCAAATACTAGTATGGCCCGACCTCGAACGAGGTAGACCATCAATGAATTCCGTAGAAATTTGATCTCATTTCCATAATGGAATCTCAAGAGGCTGCAAAAGACCACTAGGACGATGGTGTTCTGCTTTAACAAGTTGACAAGTCATGCAACGACTCACATAACTCATAATATCACGCTTCATACCTTCCTAAAAGTATAAGCGTTTCATGTCAGCATACATCTTACTGCTGCCCGGATGGATGGTATACTTAGAATGATGACAGTTCTCAAAAATGTCATTTCTAAGACTAGGAACATTAGGGACAATCAACCTTCCCTTCTTACGAATACAACCATGAATATCAATATCGAAATCCTTTAGATCACTATGGAATTTCGATTTATAACTCTGAATAAGATAAGAGATATTTGGACCTTGTTTCTGGGCATCGACAATACGATCCAACAAACTAGGACGAGCTTCCATGCTAAACAAAAGCATGGGAGAATCAGAAACTGAAGGACGGTCTCTAATATCACAAAGAGACAAAGCTTCCAACATATTCCACTCTACAAGCATCATGGAAGCAACAACTTGCTGCTTGCGACTAAGCGCATAGCAACTCGATTACCCTTACCAGGAGTATACTGAATATCGAAATCATATGAAGCAAGAAATTCGAGCCAACGTTGTTGCCTCATATTAAGTTCTTTCTGGGTGAAGAAATATTTCAGAGATTTATGATCAGTGAAGAGAATAAAACGCTTGTCCAATAAATAATGTCTCCAAATCTTTAGAGCAAAAACTATGGCGGCTAACTCCAAATCATGGGTAACATAACGAATCTCGTTAGGCTTTAGTTGTCTAGAAGCATAGGCAACTACTCTATCCTTTTGCATGAGAACAGCACCGAGTCCATAACCATTGGCATCGGTATAAACAACAAGATCATGATTCCCTTTTGGAACCACTAAGATAGGAGCACGAGTAAGGAGGTCTTTTAGCTTCAAGAAAGAATTCTCACACTTATCGGACCAAAGAAAAGGAACAGCTTTTCTCATAAGAGTGGAAAGCGGTAAAGCAATACGAGAAAAGTCCTTAATAAACCAGCGATAATAACCCGCCAATCCAAGAAAACTATGGATCTCGGTAACGGTCTCGGGCCTCTACCAATTCTGAATAGATTGGATCTTGGAAGGGTCGACAGAGATACCATTGGAAGAAACAATAATACCAAGAAACTTCATCCTATTCTCTTAGAAGTGACACCTAGAGAATTTGGCATAAAGCTGATGCTGACGAAGAGTGCTCAAAACAATCTCCAAAATGATCGTCCTCAGATTTGAAATAAATAAGGATATCATCAATGAAAACCAAAATGAACTTATCAAGGTATTCCCGGAATATCCGATTCATAAGATCAACAAAATATGCTGGAGCATTCATCAAACCGAATGGCATAACTAGCCATTCGTAAGAACCATAACGAGTACAGAATGCGGCAAGAGGAATACTACCTTCCGCAACTCGTAACTGATGAAAACCGGTAGCAAGATCGAGTTGGGAGAACAACTTAGCGCCACTTAATTGATTGAACATGTCGTCGATCCTAGGTAATGGATATCTATTTTTGATAGTGAGCTCGTTAAGCTTGCAATAATCAATGCAAATCCTAAGAGTACCATATAGCTTCTTAACAAAGACAACGGCAACGCCCCAAGGAGATGAGGTAGAATGAATAAATTGCTTGGCTTCCAATTCTGATAATTGTTGCTTGAGTTGCTCATTTTCCTTAGCAGACATCCTCGTGGAAGGACGACTAACAGGATGAGCACCAGAGGTAAGATCAATACGGAACTCAATTGCCCTCTACGGGGGCAAACTCAAAATAGGCTCAAAAACATCAGAAAAATCACAAACAACTGGAATATTATCTATGTCATCCTCCGATTCGAAGGAAAAAAATGAGAGCATTCAAAGTATGATCCATGCTTCGAAATATAATAGATAGCTGCTCGCTAGCATCGGAATGCTTGAGATATAAAGTTTTTTTCCGACATAGGATTTGAACTTCATAATGGACGGGCCAATCCATACCCAAAATCACATCAAAACCAAGATGATCCATAACATGCAGATTCGCATGAAAGGAAAAACCACAAAGTATAATCTCAACATCAACACACAACAAACCAAGAGTAGCAGATCCACCAATAGGATTTACGATCCTCAAAGGGTCGCAAAGAGTAACAACATCCAAAGGAACAATATCAACAAGCTTCTTTTACACGAATGAATGCGATGCACCCGTATCGAAAAGAACTCTAATAGAACGGCCATGAAATAAAATAAAACCTTTCAAAACAGAAGGAGTAATACCTTTGGGCTTAGAAGAATCACGAGAAGCTTTAGCAACATTAAGCTTTCCAGATTTGAAACCCTTAGAAGCAGTAGGACAATCAGAAACCCAACGACCCTCTTTCTTGCAATAGCGACAAATGCAAGGCTTAGGACGGCTACGGAGAAAATGATCCAAAGAACCACAATTATAGCACGCCCTCTGAATAGAAGGTACACTACTAGGCTGAGAACTAGAGGTAGCTTGCTTCTTCTTCTTCTTGTTGGAAGAAGAATTAGGCCTATGAAATGGAAACCACTTCTTATTGGGGTTCTTAGAAACCCCAACCTCATCACAACTATCACGTTCCTTCTCGACAGTTTCAAGGCAAAGTGCGAATCAACAAGTTCCTCAAAAGGAAGCTTAAGCTGAAGCAAAAGAACTTTCTTCAAATACTTCTTCAAACCATCAACAAAACGAAGATTCTTCCTACTTGGAGTGTTAATGAACTCAATTTTGTATTTGGACAAGGCCTCAAAAGATGCAACAATATCGAAAACAGAGGACTTTCCTTGCTTCAACTCAAGGAAACTACGAGCAAGATTAGTCTTTTCTGATTCAGGAACGAACTAAAGTTCGAATTGTTCCTCAAACTAAACCCACGAGAGAGAGGACTCATCAACTTCCGCAATAAAAAGCTCATACCAATCGAGCGCACGCTCTTGCAACATGCTAGATGCCACGAGAACGTGATGATGATCAGAAAGATCCATGTGAGAAAATATGCGCTCACAAGCGCACAACCAAGTCTGAACCTCCAATGCACTTTCCGATCCCTTGAAAGGCTTGCCTCGAAGGTGGGACTAGTCACTACACATGCGGGTGACGGCAGACTTGTGATTAGGAGCTACGGGAGTAGCAACAGAAGGCTGAGTACCCCGAAATAGCTCCATAAACTGATCAGCTGACATATAGACCCCGTCGGATGAGAACAACTAGACGGGCCTGCAGAAGAACGCTTCCCTCTACCTCTTCCAACCATAGGCTGAGAGACAAGAGAAGGTAAGGTTTAGTTAAAACAATAAAAGATTGATAAGAAAATTAACAATACGGAATATGAGATTTATTCCTAGACATACTCCAACATGTTAAAGTGGAAAGACTAGATTAGAAAAGCACGAATAAAACCCTCGAATAGTTGTAACGCATGTTCCATTCTGCTTCTGCTTTGTGTTTGTTATAATTTGTTCTAAATTTCAGCTCTAGTACCAAGTTGTGACGCCCCACCTCTATGCTCACAATAACAAAGGTTATTATAAGGAATAACGTTTGCTATTGCGAAGAATAAGGCTTGTTAGAAGCGACTATCCGTAAGTTATGCCTTAGACGAGTATTGATTACGTCGATAGGAGTTATGTAAATTACTCCAAAAGATATAAATTCAATCCAAATCTAAAATGAAACTACGGTGGCTAATGAAAAATTCAGAACAACTCATAATAGCAACAACACAGATAGTATAATCACATCATAATTGAAAAATCAGATATATAGCGAAAGATAAGTCTGGATACATGCTACAACAATCGATGGTTCACATGAACCAAATGTACATATACATAACCATCAATACATACATGAGATGAGAAACAATACACCAAAAGTAACACCTCGAAGACTAGACAAAAGATGATGTGAAATCGCAAAAGCTGAAGCGGCAACAGAATCAGAGATAGCGATTATCCTGAAATAACTCAGTCTGACCCGAGTATTATTTAAAAAATAATAATAAATGCATCAGTCTAATTTAAACTTAGAAGTGAATGCATCATAAACAACAACAAAACAAAATATTTCAACAACAAATCCACCACAAATATTTCAATTAACGAGTCTGGAATTAACCGAATTGGTAAAAGCATGGTTCCATACTCCGCACTTTTGCTAACTCGTTTAAATCTCTTCCTCGTTTCCTTGAAAGTGCAAAATTTGTATTTTGTATACATAAACTTACCGTTCTCAAATAAACAAGTCCGGAATTAAGCGAATCAGTATAAGTAGAGGTTCATAGTCCTTAATTTTGCTGAAGCGTATAAATCGCTTCCTCATTCTTTTGAAAGTGCAAACTGCAAAAATTTTGGAAACAATTTTATTTAAAATGATTTTTAAAACAAGTGATTAAAACAGCAACAACTATAGCAATTTCAAAGAGGAAATTGCGCTTTACAAAACACCGTAAAAACGAATATCAAATCAGCGTTGCGGGATAACCACTTGAAAATTCACTTTAAGATTGACGGTTACTGAAGTCAAAACAACAGTAATTTTTATTCGTTAAAAGTGTCATCAAACAACATGCTTCAAAAATATAGCACCGGAGTAAAAATCCATTATAAAAATAATGGTAATAAAATTCATTTAAAACCAAACACCGGTTCAACGTAATTTAAATATTGGTCTACACTACTCAAATATTCACCAAAAATATTGCACTGCATAGCATAATACACGTACACTACAATAAGATTGTACACTATAATATGCAAGACACGTCAAAATGCTAAAGTAATATGTGTCCAGGCCATATAAAAATGTAAATAACATGACAAGCTACACGTGTAAATGAATCACGAAATATAGCAACCTGGGCATAGTTTCCTTATGCATGCATTCCTGTACGCGAGTATTTGAGCTAATAAAATAAATGAAATTGATAAAATGTGTCTCAGGTCATATTTGCACGAAAAAAATTATAATGTATCTGACCATAATTCACGCATGCACATAAATGATAACACATTTTAGCACGCACGCACTTTGCACGCAAGGATTTAAATGCAAGCTAAGGTGACCAGAAATTTGTAGCTTACAAAACATGATTCATTTGCATGCATTTACACGTACTAAAGTAAGAATGTAAACCAACTTAACATGTTTTTTTTGCACGGTAACTTATATAAAAAACTCATACAAAAAAAAATATAAAACTTATAAGCAAGTATGATATTTTAAAACCTTCTCATGCAACATTAATTTTCACGCAACATGTACACGTTTTTGTTCACTTTTGTTTTCAAGCAAAATGAAATAATCAAACAAAGTTAACACATACATGGCCTGAGTAACACAGGTTACATGCACGCACGTTATTTTTTTGTTTTATTTAAACCTTGCATGCACGTATAAATGGTCTAAACAAAATGGGCTTGGGTACACTTTCATTTGTGCGCATGCAAAGTAAATGACCTGGGTAACATGAAGGAACGCCTGGACACGTTTATGGGTAATGCAACTTTACACTTGCACACACGTAAAATAAAAATGCATCTGACTTACTTTTGTGAAATGCACCGACACACTATACTTGGCACGTACAGAATGAAGTACTACATATATTGGTGAAGCTAAAATTTTTGTCTGCAATATGGACTCACGCATGCTACATTTGCAATCATATACACATACTGAGCAAAAATGTAAACCAAAATAAACAACAGAAAAGCATCAAATAAAATAAGCAGCATAGTTTTTAAATTAGAAATGTGAGGTTAGTACTCACCTCAAATTTGCTTCAAAATTAGTTAGCAAAAAAATCAACAAGAGAGCAAGAACTTTGACACAATTAAAGCTCTCCCCGAGCTACTATAAATTTTTTAGAAAAGAAAGAATGTTGCAGCATACACCCTTTTTCAATTTTTGTGTATAAGTCAGATAAAATATGTGTGCTGGCAAATTTGGGTACAAATGCATTAAAAATGAAAACATGCTGGCAAACATTTTGTACACATTCATTAAATGCAATCGTGCAATAGGAAAAGAAAAAGGACACACTGCATTAATGTGACTATTTGCACAAAAAAAGGGAAAACACCTCCAAGTCGTATAATTTAGTCGATCTTATGTTTTTCTTAGCGATTTGGGTGATTTATGAAAATATGTAAAAAGTAGGGACTAAGCTGTAAAAGACACACAGATTTATAGTGGTTTGGCCAGAATGTGCCTACGTCCACTTTTTATGTTATTCTCCTTTATTGTTCAGATTACAAGTACAAAGCTTTGATTACTAGTATATGAAAGTTGTTTGAAAGTTCTGTCCGTGCTTGAGCTCTCAAACTTGTCCCTCATTGTTGTACCCCTATCCCTCTATTTATAGAGGGAGGCTGGGGGTAGGGGTCTTGGATGTATATAGCTGCTGGTGGGCCTGGGCTCATGTAATCTGGCCTGGCAAGGTTGGTTCGGCAACGCCTTAGTCCGGAGATGGTTGGAGTGGTTTCGTTTCGGTAGTGGTTGGATTTACTTTGGCTTGGTAGTGGTTGGTCCGGCATAGGTTGGTTCGGTAGTGGTTGGTGTGGCTTTGGTTTGGTAGTGGTTGGTCCGCTAGAGGTAGTATTTACTTTGGTTCGGTAATGCCTGTGGATTGGTTCGGTGATACCCCGATCCGGTGGCAGGTGGAGTTGATACTTTGGTTCGGCTAGGCCTTGTGGGTGGATTGGTTCGGCTGTGCATGGTCCGGTGGTGGTGGAAACACACCCAACATTTGCCCCCCAAAGTGGGGCATATGCCAGCATATGTCGCGCTTTGTTTCGGCATGGATATTCTCATTCGGTCCTATGCATCGAACTAGTTGGTCTGGTCGTCCATGTTCGCCTATAAGTATGGGCCTCATGCTTTCGTTATTCCTTACTAACTGAAATAGCCGAACCAAATTCTTTCCTGCTGAATCAATCATATCACCGAATCTCGTTTGACTACCGGTCCAGGTGACTTAGTCTTTTCTTGCCAAATGACTCTTATGCCTTGAACTACCGAATGAATCTGGGGAGTATGAGTGCCGAATGATCCTTCGCCTCGCACTGCCAAATGAACTTGGGAGTGTGAGTGCCGAATGAACCTTCGCCTTGCACTACCGAATGAACTTGGGAGTGTGAGTGCCGAATGAACCTTCGCCTCGTACTACCGAATGAACTTGGGAGTGTGAGTGCCGAATGGCCCTTAGCCTCGAACTACCGAATGAATTTGGGAAGTACGAGTGCCGAATGGACTTTAATCTTGAATTACCGATCGAGCTTTTATGTTTTGAATCATGAACGATATTCCAGGCCGTATGTACTTGCTTGTTTATTTCTCCACACCCCTTGTTCTAACAATTGTTTTTCTCGTGTTGCAGATAGTGTCTCATAAAGTAGAAACTGTTCTGATAGGAAGAAATCCAAGGACAAGGAAGAGTCCTCCGTAGTGCCCCTAGTCCGGTTAGAGCCAGAACGACGTGGACCATCCCCGAGATCATTGGTAGATGGGTACGGCCCTCAGGAGCTCTTGAACTCACCGCCTGACTGCTTTCCCGGCTCCCTCAAAGACGAGCAGCTTAACATTATATCTAGATCCTTCGGGATTGACAGAGCGCACATGATGTTGTCGGGGGAAGGAGTGATGCCGTATAACCCCCCTGAAGGATATTTTGCTTATAGTAGGTATCATTGCATGTGTGGGGCTATTCCTTCGATCAACGCTTGGATAGTCAGCTTCATCACATACTTGAAGGTGGCCCTTTCCAGCTTCATCCCAACTCGTATGCCATCTTGGTGAGTCTGTTCATCATTTTCTAGCGAAAATACGGGCGCCCCCCTCCAACCGGGAGATCCGGTATCTGTACAACTTGAGAGGCTACAAGAAGGGGTGTCCATATATAAGCTTAGAATCGGCCATGTCTTTCAAGCCAGTCCTGGACTTATATTCAAAGTGCAACATGTTCAAGAAGGAATGGTTTTTTGTCAAGGATGACTCTGTTTCTTTCCACCGCTTCACCTCTGGCTGTAAGTTGAATCCTATTTATAATTTATGTTCTAACTACAATGCTCCTCCTTGTATGCTTTATTTCTTGCTAGCGACAAGTGGTTTTGCGGTTGTAGAGAGCGATCGCCTGGTTCAGATGGCTGCGGAGATAAAAGCCATTCCGAAAAGGGAGAGGGCAACCTCTTATTTGATCAAGAATGCTACTCTTCTGGAGCTCAACTTGATTCTGCCATGCCAGTCTGTGGTCAAGCAAAGAGACACAGCTGAGGAGAAGGCTGCCAAAGCTAAAGGAGGGGCTACGGAGAAGGGCAGCAAAAGGAAACCCTTCTCGAAACATCCAGTCACCGGGGGGAAGAAACTTAAGAAGTCCGATGGACCCTCCCCCAGCACATGTCCAGATGTTCCAGAGGAGGAAGATGTGGAGGAGGAAAGAGGCGAGGATGAAGGAGGTGAGGCGGAGAGTGGAAGTGGTGGAGAAGGCGATGGTGATGGTCGCGGTGATGATGGTGGCGAAGGACAAAGCGGTGATGGCACTGGGGCTTTGTCTTCTGGGCAGGTAGGTGAGATCTTGGAGTGGACAGATGATGCTTTCCGCCTAGCTTTTGAGAGATTAGAGGAAGGATCGGCCTTGGTGGAGAAGCCAAAGAGAGCTGACAAGGCCGGGACTGGTGCCGATTCATCTTCTAAGAGCATTTCGGCTAAGGCAACCCCTGCGATTCAAGGTGAACTTTTGACTCCTACAGACTCCGTTTATGATAGGGATTTAGGAATATTTTATGATCGGCTTCCGTCCTGGAGTGAGATCCGGGACTTATTGCAGTATCCTACTCCCCCCCAGGGTTTGTATAACAAGCACCTCTTTACTCTTCTTAACTTGATATATTTCTTGAGTTATAGTTCAATGTATGCTTGTAACACCTGGTTTCATATCGCAGAAGCAGGTAAGGTGGCCAAGACACCAGACGTTCGGCACCTTCTCGAACAATACAAACTTCTCAAGGCTTCTACTAAACCAAAGCCTTCGACTAACCGCCCCGGAGACGTAGCCGGCTACCGTCCTCTTCTTGGAGTTATCGAAGAGGATATCCAAAGGAAGAAGACGAGTCGCTCCTTGCTTGAATCTTCACCTGGTCCTCAGCTTCCAACTCATCCTCCCCAGGATACCACGGAGGAGAGTACTGGGTTTATACCTTCTCCGCATCCATCTGAAAATCCTACCGTTACCCAGATAGATCATCCCGGTTTAGTTCGTAATCCGTTTGCGGGTCATCCGGATCTGGATCCGGGTTTTCATGATGTTACCTTCGATGAGGCTACCGGTTAGCACCTTCTCCCTCGTAATCCTATGGTAAGGGTACTCGATGAAGCTAAGTCCCTGGACCATGATTTGCTTACCACTCGGGTTGTAACTTTGGGGGACGAAGGTAAAGAAAACATCGACCGGGTGGCTGAGGAGACCAGGAGGCTGATGGGGCATCATGGCCGACTGGTCAAGGCTGGGGAAGAAATCGGGAGTGCCAACATTCACCTGTTGTTAATCGTTTCTGACCAGGCCAAACAACTCGCTGATTTGGCCATCCAGATTTCTCAACATGAGGTCGCCTCTAGGCGATTAAAGAGAACTATGGAAGAGGCCAGCAGGGAAGAGTTGCGGAAAATGGAGGCTGCTTGTAAGGAACGGATTGATATGGCCATTGCAACGGTGGATGAGGTTCGAAAAGCGGATCTTGAGCGGGTACAGGAGTTATCTGGGAGGCTTGAAGCCGCAGAGCTTGCTCAAACCAAGCTGAAGGAGGAGATGGGGGCAATGAGGAAATCCTTTCAGGCTGACTGCTCGCGATACCAATCGGAGAGGGATGCTGCCGTTGCAAAGCTGTTGGCTTCTGGGGACCAAATAAGGGAGTTTGAGGAGAACGAGGGGATAATGGATGAGATGCTTCAGGATATGTACTATCGCATTAGGAAACAGGGCAACTTATCCTGGATGGATGATTATCTCAGAGTCATGGCCAGGATTTGCCTTAGGGCCCTGGAGGAGACTAAGGCTGATGCGGATAAGGAAGGTGGCGTGGTTTTCAGAATGGACGTGGTTACGGCCCAATTCACCAGGAGGAGAAAGTGGCGGTGAAGGAGGGTATGCGGCTGCTTACTGCTGAGGGCGTAGGGGTGCAGTTGGAGGATGATGATCAAGGAGTAGATGCCGGTAAGTCTTCCCTTTCAGTCTTTTCGTAACTTGATTGCTTATTGTTCGTTACTGTTAATGGATTCTTTTCTGAATTGGACAGGTGGGACCCCTAGAGCACCAACTACCTCTGGTCAACATGCTGAGAGTTCCGATCCCGCAGTTAAGTAGATCTCGGGGGGCCAGTAGGATAGAGGTGAAGCTCTAATGCAGCCGATTCCCTGACTTGACCTAGAAATCTTTTGATTTACCTGACATTGTTGTCTATGCTAGTCCCAAAACATTAATGTAACTTTTAGGCTGTAATTATGTTATTTGTAACGAACAACTTCATCTTTGGCATGTAATTTTTTAACTTAAGCTGGTTCTGTTATATTTAAATGCTTTCGTTATTTTAGTGTGTTGCACAAGAAATGCAGCTATGCATATGCCTGTGATTCAATTGTGTCTGATGTCAAGTTCTGGCGTAAAATATAATTTCATATCTTGCAATGTTATTGTGATGTGTGAATAAATTATAGCTACGCATTCATAGACAAATGAAGTGAGTATCGCCCTTCGTGTTTTAGTTGTAGATGGTAGCTCTGAATGTCTTGTGTGACTGAGAATGGAATGCAGCTGAGTGTCCTGTCATCCAGTTGTGAGTTCATATCCCCATTTGTGGGTGTCTCTTATTTTGTGCCCTGTACTTTAGGGATCGTTATATAGTATAGGAGGAAAGTTTTTAAAAATAGGAATATCAGAAATAGCAAAACTTCCAATCACGGAAGGCCTTCGATGTGCTTAAGTTCGTGGCCAACGGGTTTTGTAGTAACTTTCCCTAGCTGTGGGTCTTGGAGACATTTGTCACCCATCTTACGCCTCCGCGGGGAGTTTTCTTTTTTACCACAGCCGTACTTAAGACACATCGGAGCCGAGATCGCGCATGGTAACTACCCGGGCCATTATGGCCCGTAATCGTGGGTATTATTCGATTTACCGTGGCCAGCTAGCGTGGGTGCCAATTGTCAACCGTGAACTACCCCTGGCTGGCCACACCTTATGTTGGGGCTTAAAGTAGGTTCATAGTCGTCGGCGAGCCGAAAGCCGTAATGAGCTGACTCGGCTATAGTCAGCCTTCTTTGTGGCTTATAATCGGCTCATTACAGTTGGCTTTAAGGGTCGATCGCGAGCAATGAGTTAACCCGCAGCAGAGGGATGCTGGAGCAAAAGTGTCTCATTAGCGAGGGCATAGATTCGTATAGTACCTGTTAGGTCTTGTCCAGGGGAGGATGCGCCGTGATGCGTGTTGAATGGAAATGCCATTACATAGGATTTTGTTCAACAGAAAAGGATAAAGCTCAACAAGCAGCCAAGATATAAAGGAACAAGTTAAAAAAGAGACAAGGTTTTTAAAGTGGTTCGGCACGAAAATGCCTACGTCCACTGATTCTTTTTGTTAATTCACTTCATATGGGCAGTACAAGCTAAGAAAAGTATCGACGAAGGTGTTGGATGTTCCATGCCCTCTGGAACACCTCGCCGTCCACTGTTGACAAAATATAAGCTTCGTTGTAGAGATATTTATGAATTACATATGGCCCATCCCAGATTGGATCTAGTGCACCGGGGCGCGGGAAGATTCGTTTGAGGACAAGATCTCCTTCTTGTAAGCTACGATGCTTGATTTTGGAGTTGTATTGCGCTGCCACCTTTTGCTTGTGAGCTGCTGCTTTGAGCGCTGCATCGTTTCTCCTCTCTTCAATTAGATCCAAGGACATGTGAAGGAGCTCTTCGTTCTCTTCTGGGTTATAGTGGATCCTGCGGTGGGAAGGTACTATAGTTTCGACTGGGAGCATGGCCTCCGATCCGTACACCAAAGAGAAAGGAGTATGCCCTGTTGATGTTCTGAAAGATGTGTGGTAGGCCCAAAGTGCCGTAGGAAGTTCATCCACCCAAGCGCCTTTCGATTTTTCAAGCTTCTTTTTTATTAGAATTTTGAGAATTTTGTTGATAGCTTCAACTTGTCCGTTTGCTTGGGGGTAAGCCACAGATGAGAAGCATTTGCGAATTCCGTGCTTTTGGCACCAGTCAGCAAACTCTTCGCTGTCAAACTGAAGTCCATTGTCTGATATGATTTTGAGTGGAACCCCGTACCTACATAGAACATTTTTGATCAAGAAGTTAATAACTTTTCCTGAAGATATTTTATTTAGAGGTTCTGCTTCCACCCATTTGGTGAAATAGTCAAATGCTACTATAGCATATTTGGCTCCGCCTCGACCCACTGGCAATTCGCCAATCAGGTCAATTCCCCATAGTGTAAAGGGCCAAGAGTTGGTCATTTGAGTAATCACATTTGTTGGTAGTCGAGGAATCTTGGCAAATTTCTGACATCTGTCACATTTTTTAACGAAGTCTAAGGCGTCTTTGTTTCAGTCGGGCCAGAAATATCCGTATCGGAGTATTTTCTTTGCCAGAGTCTGTTCTCCAGTGTGATCTCCGCAGCTTCCTTGATGGATGTTGGATAAGATTTCCTTAGCTTCCCTTCCAGTGACACACCTTAATATGGGGTTAGAGAAGCTGCGCCGTTAGAGGCTGCCTTCTTGTATTGTGCAGTGGGAAGCTTTCCTCAAGATTTTCCTGACTTCGTTACGCTCGTTGGGCAGTGTGCCATCTTGTAAGAATTTTCGGATGGGAGTCATCCAAGTTTCCTCTTCGATTGCAGCTACCAGATTCACTTGCTCGAAACTCGGGGTTAGTTGCTACTGTTCCGGAAATGGTACCGTCTTTCACGCTAGCTTGCTTTGCCAGCTCGTCGGCTTCTTAGTTCTCCTCTCGAGGGATGTGTTTGATTAAATAGTGATCCAATTGATCGAGTAGCATCTTGGTCTTCTTTAGATATGCTGTGAGTCGTTCTCCTCGAGTCTGAAATTCTCCTAGTATTTGGTTTACAATAAGTTGAGAATCACTATAAAGACATAAAGAACTAACTCCAATCTCTAAGGCAAGTTCTAATCCAGCTATTACTGCTTCGTATTCTACATCGTTGTTGGTGGCAGCGAATTCCAACCTTAGAGCATAGTGTAGCTTCCTTCCCCTGGGAGTGATTATTAAAACACCTGCCCCCGAGCCTTGTTCGTTTGAAGCTCCATCTTCAAAGAGATTCCACTTAATGTCTCTTGCTATTTCAGATTGCTCCTTACCTTCGTTGGTAGTGAATTCAGCAATGAAATCGGCCATGGCTTGTCCCTTGATGGTGGTGTGAGGATGATAGGTGATATCATATTGACTCAGTTCAATGCACCATTTAAGTAGTCGTCCAGAAGTGTCAGGACGATGGAGTACCTGCCTTAGCGGTTGATCGGTTTGAACTCTGATGGAATGAGATTGGAAATAGTGTCGCAGTTTCCGTAATGTGATTAGTAAACAGTATGCTAGCTTCTCAAGTTTATGATATCTGGCTTCTTCCCCAGTTAACCTCTTGCTTACAAAGTATACTGGTCATTGCGCACGGTTGTCTTCTCTCACCAAAGCGGCGCTTAGAGCATGAGATGACACATCAAGGTATAGGTATAGCTCTTCGCCTTCGTTTGGAATTGAGAGTACCGGTGGTCTCTGGAGGTATTCGATTAGGTTAAGGAAGGCTGTTAGGCATTCATCGGTCCATTCGAACTTTCCTTTGTCTTTCTTTAGAGCCTCGAAGAAGAGGACGCACTTGGTAGTCGCTTTAGAGATGAATCTGCTTAGGGTGGCCACCTTCCCATTTAGGCTTTGCATTTCTTTTCGAGTGGAAGGTATCCTGATATCTTTCAGGGCTTGGACTTATTCGGGGCTTGCTTCATTCCCCCTGGCATGGATGATGAATCCCAAGAACTTTCCTGATAACACTCCGAACGAGAACTTTAGAGGATTCAACTTCATTCCATATTGGCGAAGTACGTGAAACATCTCGCTCAGGTGGCTTACGTGATCGTTGGCTTTCCTCGATTTTTCTAGCATGTCATCCACATAAACCTCCATAGTTCGTCCTATTAGCTCCGCAAACATCTTGTTGACCAGACGCTGATAGGTAGCTCTGGCGTTTTTAAGTCCCAAAGGCATTACTCTATAGCAGTACAAACCCCGGTCAATGATGAAACTAGTGTGGTCTTGATCGGGGGTGTGCATAGGAATTTGGTTGTATCCTGAGTATGCGTCCATAAAAGATAAGAGTTCGTGCCCGGATGTGCTTTCCACAAGCTGATCGATTCGGGGGAGTGGGAAGCAATCCTTCGGGCAAGCATCATTTAAGTTGGAGAAGTCAATGCATGTTCGCCACTTCCCATTAGCCTTGTTTATTAGTACCGGGTTAGCGATCCACTCTGGGTAGATGGCTTCTCGTATGAAGTTGTTGGCAATTAGGTTCTTTACTTTTTCATCGAGGGCCGTTGATCGCTCTGCCCCCATACTTCTCTTCTTCTGCTTTACTGGCGCCTTGGTAGGATCGATGTTTAGTATGTGGCATGCCACGTCTGGGGAGATTCCAGTCATGTCATCGTGCGTCCATGCAAATACATACAGGTTGTGGCGGAGAAAATCAATGAGTTGATCCCTCAATTCTACTCTTAGTTGAGATCCGATTTTCAACGGTCTACTTGAGTCGTGTTTGTCTATAGATACAAACTCCATAGCCTCTGCGGGCTCGGCGGTGGCCTCCTCCTCTTTGTTCCTGGGGTCTAATTCATTGAAAGGATCACTAGTATATCGAAGAGGAGGGGCTTTCTTTAGTTGCTATGCTTCTAAGTTTTTCATGCAGAGAGGAGTCTCTGCATTCCTCCCTCTATCCTTCCTGCGATTATTGTGAGGTTCAGTTACATAGCAATCTCGAGCGGCGTCTTGATCTCCCTCTACTTCCCCTATTCCATTGTCTATTGGGAATTTCATCTTCAGGCACCACGGGGCCAAGACAATTTGAAAGTCAGACAAGGCTGGTCTTCCTAAAAAGGCGTTGTAGGCTGAGTGGTTATCTATCAGCACAAATGTTTGTTTCCTCACAACAGAGCGGGGGTGGCTTCCTATTTCAACAAAAAGGTCCAATTGCCTGAGGGGCATCTTCGCATCTCTAGTGAAACCGTGTAGTGGTTTGTTGAAGGGCGACACATCCTTCATTGACAGCTTCATTCTGTCGAAAGCATGCTTGAATAGGATATTTATTGAGATTCTAGTGTCTACTAGAATTTGGAAAACTTCGGCTGGGCCGAATCGGGCAGAGATGACCATAGGATCCATGTGAGGTACTGCCTTCCTTCCAGGTCACGCCTATTGAATGTAATGTCATCATTCTCTTTTCGCTTCGGGTGGCGTTCTTCCATAAAAGAATTAACGTAGCCTTCATTGTTTCTAAGTGACTTTCCGTATCTTTCCATCTCTGTTCATCTTCTATCGGCGATGTGTGGTCCTCCCGATATGGTATGGACCACTATCTTCTCATGACTGGGGCCGCCGGTGTTGCGATTTCCCCCTCCTGTTTTTGGGAGAGGTAGCCTTGGGTTCTCATCGGCAGGAGCTGGGGTCCTGTTCTGACCTTTTACATAGTGTTCTAGTCTTTTCCTTCTGATGTGTTCTTCAATTAAGTCTCGGAGATGATGGCATTCATTGGTATCATGCCCATGAGATTCGTGGAAGCGGCAGAACTTTCCAGACTTAATTGCATCATCTGATTCCTTCTTGTATGGAGGGCGTCTGTATTTAACTTCAACTTGGGTGGCCAGGAAGATGTTTTCAATTGTCTCATTCAAAGGAGTGTAAGTGTCAAACCTCGGTCCTGGCCAATATAAATGTTTTTCTCCCTTCTTGCCCCCAGCATTATCTTTAGAGTCATTTCTTTGAACGTCCTTTGCAACAGCGGGTGTGTCACCATGAGCTGCCTTGGTTTGTTGTACTGTCTGCCTTTCGGTGGAAGTGTCTTCAAGTCTCATATACCTTCCAGCTTCATGGAAGAAATCGGGTAAGGTAGCTGGTTTTTCTTTCGTTAATCTTCTAGCAAACTTAGTATCCGGATGCACACCACTACAGATGGCCATTAAGATAAGTTTCTCATCGGCATCTTGGACTGCGGCCGCTGCAGCATTGAATCGGGATAGATATTGCTGCACTGTCTCTCCAGGCTTCTGTTTGATATTAGATAGGGAATAAGCGTCCTTGGGTTGTTCCACATGAATGCGGAACTGGCTGATGAACTTTTCTTTCAACATTTCCCATGAGCTGATGGATCCTTGGGATAGGTGGCAGAACCAGGAGGTAGCTAGATCTGTCAAGAATAGTGGAAAGCATTTGCACAATACTCCTTCTACGGCTCCACTCATGAGCATATGTTGTTTGTATCTCTACAAGTGTACAACGGGGTCAGAGATTCCCTTGTAAGGTTCCATTGTTGGCATTTTCCATTCTCGGGGTGTGATGGAAATTTCGATATTGCGGGTGAAAGGGCTGGTTACTCTAGCGCCTATCCCTCGATCTCCTTCATCCCGTTGGATGCACTCTCTGAACAATCGCGCCATCCTTTCATCAGAATTTGGAGCGGATAGAAATGAGTTTGGTTCTTCTCTGCGGGATTGATTTCGTCTAGATGATCTGTAAGGGTGGTATCGTCTATCACTCCTAATATTTTCCAGTGGCTGCCTCTGGTCTTTTGGGAGCACGCTAGCGTTAGCGACAGTTGGCCCTTGCCTTGATCTTCCCCTGCTAGGTTCTGTTCTGAGCACTTTCTTGGGACCAACTTCGTGCTGGACTCTAGCTCGGCCCCGTTCATTGGTGTTTCCATGGCTAGGTTGCATGACCGGCTCAGCCACCGTCGACCCTCGCCTGGTACCTCCCCCGTTGGGTTTGGTTCCAAGTGTTTCCTCGGGTCGTAGTTCGGGCTGAGTTTGGGCTCGGCTCCTATCATTGTTGTTTCTGTTGTTAGCTTCTTCGAAGAAGAAAGATCTTTGTCGCCTCCCGGATCCTCCAGACTGGGACTCATCCCATGATTCAGTGTTGCGGTTGGATTCTTCAGCATCCATTAAGCGTGACATGAGTCGGTCCACCAAGGCTTCTTGTTGGGATGTGAAGCGGTTAGTCACTTCATCCACAACCCTATCTAGATCTGCCCTAGTAATTGTTGTTGGTTGTTCCGTGGCAGGGGCTGTCGGATTTGCCTGATTTCCATGTTGTACTGCTGTTGAAACAGGACGGTTCTCTTGATCTGTGATCACTGGATCTGGAACACTGCTAGTTGCGATGTTCTTGCCTTTGCTAACATCTTTCTTCTGCATGGGAGGCATGTCTTCCATGCAATGAGCGATGCTGTTGGGAAGAAGGTTAAGTGGGAGAAGCTGAAGCTTCTAGCTCGAGTTCTCAGTGAAAGCACCAAAAATGTTCGCACAAAAAATGGGCAAACACCTCCAAGTCGTATAATTTAGTCCATCTTATGTTGTTCTTAGCGAGGTGATTTATGCAAATATATAAAAAGCAGGGACAAACTGTAAAAGATACACAGATTTATAGTGGTTCGGCCAGAATGTGCCTACGTCCACTTTTTATGTTATTCTCCTTTATTGTTCAGATTACAAGTACAAAGCTTTGATTACAAGCATATGAAAGTTGTTTGAAAGTTCTGTCCGTGCTTGAGCTCTCAATTTTGTCCCTCATTGTTGTACCCCTACCCCTCTATTTATAGAGTGAGGCTGGGGCTAGGGGTCTTGGATGTATATAGCTGCTGGTGGGCCTGGGCTGATGTAATATGGCCTGGCAAGGTTGGTTCGGCAACGCCTTAGTCCGGAGATGGTTGGAGTGGTTTCGGTTCGGTAGTGGTTGATCCGGCATAGGTTGGTCTGGTAGTGGTTGATTTGGCTTTGGTTCGGTAGTGGTTGGTCCAGTAGAGGGAGTATTTGCTTTGGTTCGGTAATGCCTGTAGGTTGGTTCAGTGATACCCCGATCCGGTGGCAGGTGGAGTTGATACTTTGGTTCAGCTAGGCCTTGTGGGTGGATTGGTTCGGCTGTGCATGGTCCGGTGGTGGTGGAAACGCACCCAACAGTGACAGTAAAAACCAATTGCTCAACTTTGTTCTTTCAAAATTAGTGGCAGCATAGATAAAAATGTTCCTACTTTTATATAGTAAAAGAAATGTGTTCAATATTTGTGACAGCAAAGCAAAAAGTTCACAATTTGCTTTATACATAGTGTGACAGCAAATGTTTATATTATGCTTTTGAAAACTGGACCCTATTATATTCCACGTGAATGAATTATGCAAATTCATTTCAACTGCTACCCCATGTAAGAATTCAACTGACTTTGAAACGGTTTTACATAGATATTTTTTTTTTCAAATTTTAATTTAAAATTACTATTTTAAATTTTTATTTCAACGGTAATAAAATTACGGTTGTTACAGTTATTGAGCCTGTTAAGCCAAAACAGAAGCACGCATATCCAAACATAGACACGCACCCAGTAACACAACTTATATTTCAAATAAAATTCATTTCTACATCCATGCAGATCATTTTCACATCATTACTATCATTATTGGTCATACGTATCTAAAAAATTTACTTAAAGGATTCAAGTTGACTCGTAGTATTGTGTTTGAACAGAGCAAAGCTGGAAACGCTCTTAATTTTGATCTGCCTTGAATTGATCTAGAATTGCCACTTGAATTAATCTGATATGCTACTTAATATAGAACTAATCCTGAGTTTAAATTTGAATTTCCTTGATCTTTGATTTGAGTCCATTTTGCTTGCTTAGGTTGAACTTGAAGTTGTTGAATTTGTTTTAGTTTTTATGTTATTTAAGTTTTTGAAAGAAGGAAAGAAAAAGGATTGGGAAAAATAAGTATAAAGCCTGATTTCTCTAAACACTTAATTATATTTCAATTTTTAAGAGAAAACTAATGCCACTTGTAAATGCATGTTAAGCACAAGCTACAAATGCCTTATAC
Source organism: Allium cepa (assembly GCA_030765085.1). Taxonomy (NCBI): domain Eukaryota; kingdom Viridiplantae; phylum Streptophyta; class Magnoliopsida; order Asparagales; family Amaryllidaceae; genus Allium; species Allium cepa. The sequence continues at coordinate 617,782,858 of CM060945.1, forward strand.
CTTTTTTTTTTCTTATGTTTTTATTAATTTATGTTTATGTTCTTTTATATATACAAACCACATTATTCATGTAAAATTTTAAAAAGAAAGTATATTAAACCCTTTTTATTAAAATTTATTTAAAACTTAAACTATTATACTTTAATTAATAAAAATTTATCTTTATTATTCTAAAATATAGAATTTAACTTTAAATGTCTTTTAAGAATTATTATATTAATTTCAAAATGATGGTTCCTAGTCACAATATATATATATATATATATATATATATTATAATTGGAACATATTTTATGTGAATGATGTTATATATATATATATATTACAAACTTCCTTATATTTTTACTTCTCTTGGAATATATATATATATATATAGACACACATACTTATATGCTTGTATATGTATATACTTTAAATTTTCAACATCATAAAGTTTGCATATATCTATTTATATATACTTTTTTTAATTTACTAAAAGATTTACCATTTCCATATATTTACAATTCAACATTTATTATAGTTTCAAATCCATATATATATCCAGATATTTATCAGAATTTTATTTGTTCAACTTATAAATCAGTACTTTTAATAATCTAATCCAATTAATTACCAATTAACAGATGCCTAAAAATCAAGGTTATCATAATATTAAATAAACTATAAATGTATAGCTAACTATTTATCTTAAATACATTAAGATGATGCACACGAAATGTAAGAAATTTTGTACAAATTAAATTAAATTAATATGGTTTTAACTAATAAGAGTTAATTAAACATGATTTAATTAACATTAATTTATTATGTGTAATTTAATTTATTTATACATATGAAATTATAAAAGTTATAAATAAATCAAATCTTATATAACTATATATGTGTAACCTAAGCGGAAATGAAGTAAACCTAAAACAAATACATGGAATAAGTACATATGTAAAGTAAGTACATTGATATTTCAAATGTGTTCGACACTTGAATCATGATAGTGTTTTTCTAAGAAAAACATTATTCCCTAAATCAATATCACTTCATATATATATATATATATATATATATATATATTAATGATTACGAATCGTTAATATATTAATGGTTCTCTACCATTTGTATATTAATAAATTAATTACATGCTCTTTGGTAGTTGAGCAAGCTCAAGCTAGAGATGTTATGTGTGGTACTATTAATATACCTTTAGATTGAGGTAGGATACATGCACATATTTGTTAAGCAAATTCAAGTTATATGCATTATACTTAGATCGTTGTAAAATGGTTTGTATGAGTAAATAATCTTTTGCTTGATTTTTTCACAAGTAATTAGCAAGCCAATCAAGGCACGCCTAGCCCAATCAAAGCCGGTTCAACCACCCTATGACCGACTTGCATATGTAACCGAACCATAAGTTATTTCCATAGCAACCAATTAATCGACAAGGCATCAAGCTGAAGACCGACTATCTTGTCCCTAGGCAGCTTACAAAATCGATTCATGTTGTGAAGGAAAACCAAGTATAGCCTTATTCGGTACATTTCTGACCGGCTTTCTCATGCCGACCCATACTTAGCATAGTTCTAGATCAACCGATGCACTCAAGTATCTCTCCTAGTTATGTGCTGACCAGTACAGCTCAAAATAGTTTCTATAACTGGTTCATTCGCTATGATCAGCTCAGGTATAACCCATCTCTGACCCGACATCACTATATCTCCCTCGTTCATCCTTATTATCATCTTGGTCCACCCTAACCCTCTTCTACACGAGTAATGGAATATCCTACCCCGCTTGCACCAGGCGAAGAGGTCAGAGCAAATTATCTTATAGAGTTAAGGCCTACTAGCGGCCAGCTACTCAATGTGCAGGCCATTGAACAGTTCCCTCGTTCATCTTCATCCTTATCTCGGTTTACCTTCGCTCGCAAATTCGTCTAGCAGTCCTCAACCATATCCACAAGCAATAAATTGCCTCAGCATAAGTGAAGCTCCACATGTACCGGTCCTTTAAGAAAAATGGCATCAACTTGAATTGTTCACCTAAGGAAAGTGCCACTATAGATTAACCCTCTAATGTCCTTTGTTGCTACCCAAGAACCTCTATTATAGCCACTTCTTGATCCCATGTCATTTGCCATTCTTCAATCATTCCCATAGTATAACCAATCAATTATCTTCATCTGCACCATGTAGGCCATCTGGCATAAGCATCAATCACATACCTCCATTAGCGGCCTAGAGCATTTCCTTGGCTTGTCCAACGCAATCTTAGCCATCCATCATCCATTTCCACTACTATAAATATTCCATGCACTACATCTTCAAATGGGTTGGAAAATATAAGAACTCTGGTTATTACATACAATTCAGGGCTCCTTACACAGCAAACCTAAGTTCTTAAGGTTAGCTACTTCATTGGTCTTAAGTGCTTCATTTTTTTTATTATCTTATAATTTCCCATAATTGTAGGAGAGATATATAACAAGATAACTTTATAGTGGACAAAAGCAACTTGCCGAACCACTCTATATTTGTTGCCATTTACTTTAAATGCTCATTTTCTTTTTCTTTTTCTTTTTCTAATTTAATGCCTAATAATTAGCATGCAATCTTTGCCCTTCACAACTCAAAAACATACATTTCAAAGTTAGCTAAAAATCCAACCAACATTTTGGAGCTTAAAGGAGGACAACTCCCTAAAGCTCTTGATTTTCTTCACATTTTTCTCCTCTACAAACTGTTTTTGTGTCTTTTGCATTATGTCTAACCTTGGTGCTAAAGATGGTGAACCTTGTTCCATCGCCTCCTCCATTTGCTGAGTAAATACCTTTGAGAATTTGGATAATAATCCCAATTTGGCGTCATCTCATGTGCAACTACAATGCATGCGCATTCACTCCTTCACATTACTACTACTACCATCAATGAAGTTATGGAAACTATGCATGTCTTATGTATGTTGATCACTCCAACCGCTCATCAAATTCATTCACTCTCAACGTTCACTAAATGATGGCCGCTATACTAGCGCAAATGGTATCACATTTTGCAAATAGGGAAAGGGTTCATTGGTGGAACGCTCTAGCAGATCCAACTCCAAATGTGCAGACAGAACATGATGGAACACTCTAGCAGATCCAGCTTCATATGTGCAGATAGAACATACCAACCCTGCTCTTATTGCGACCTAGGAACGCTCCCACCACAAAAACACCTAAGCCGACCAATTCTAACAACGAAGCCAGGGACAAGACAACCAATATTATGATCATAGCTACCGACCATGCATCTCTCAAGGAAATATTCGAGTCACTCAACACTCCAGTTCATGTCAAGACTGCCTTGTAGCAGCATACAAGGACCTAGCATCTAAACTCCCATCTTCATATTTAAAGACGACCTGTCTTAACAGTTAACACACTTCTCGAGCTCGCTTACATGGTTAGCCCATCACCATAGACAAGTTCCTATTTTTGGCTAATAAATTCTCACTATCTACTAAGTTCTTCTGGATGGGTGGCACTCACACCTGTCTTATCATCAAACAAATTGCATATACATAAAAGTATTAGAGCCAACTATGTGCTTTGATTCGTGTTGAGACCCACGGTCGCTTTATGACTAGCGACACGTCACCTAGGAGAATATTAAGCCCTCATGTGCTCTAATTCATAGAGCGCCCTTTGGCCACTCTACATAAAACTACTTGTCACCCAAGAGAACTCACGAGCTAACAAGTGCTTCATGTCACTACCATCCGCCACTCTACATTCGGCTGGCGTATAGTTTACATAAACAGCCAAGCTCAGCCCATCTCATTACCATTCATTGTTATTTAACCTATCTTCATAAAACTTGTACAAATAATACAGGAACTACACTAGCTATTCGGAATACACTACTCTATGAGCCATGCAAAGACAGATAATAAAATATAGAAAGTTCTTATACATTATTCACAACAAAAGATATATTTCAACTGTTCCAAAAGTTTAGGGAAAGGTGGCACTAAAAGAAAGATGCACGTTTATGAAATACTATGGAAGATCCAGCTTCGAATGCGTACGTGAAACATACCAACCCTTGCTTCTATCATTGTCCCATCAACATTTTGCTAATGGCAATGGAAGAGGAATGGCACAGTAAACATTAAAGCTTTCCATGTTGAATCTCACAAGTGATGTTGAAAGCTATCGGTCTATGACACAAAAGAGCCATCAATAACTTTAGCTGTTACATTAGTGGCAAAGGTAATAGCTCCAACACCTTCAAGCAAGGTGTTGAAGCATCCAAACCAACTTAAATTCAGTATCACTAGGGCAAGACGATGGGAAAGTCCACTAGCATCGACAGAACCATTGAAATAGCAATGATCGTGATCAACATCTAAAAGATGACCAAAGAGCATGAGCCCAGGCGAAGCAAGTAATGACGCATGATCCATCTCAAAACAATGATCCAAACAATAGTCCAAAACGAAAATAACCAAGATAATTCTGCAACAAGAAACTTGTTTGTTATGACAAAGCGCAAGTCTGAAAAGCATCAAAAAGAATTTTAAAGAGAGAGGGTGTAACAAACTTGGATATGCAACCTTCGTAAATCGACACTAATACGTCCATTGTATAACTTGCTAAGCAACCAAATGCTGGAAAACCTAATTTTAGGGGAAAAGAAGGAAGGAAGGAAGAAGAAAACTAAACAATGAAGAATCTCATAGAAAAATGAAAAATTTATAATATACAATAAATATTTACACAAAGAAAAAAACGTAATACACTTACCTCAGTCGTAGTACACTAACCTATTTCATCCCGAACAGTTATAACAGCATGTCCTTACAGTTGCTGATAAATTAAACCAACAGACAACATAGCGGTAACACAAAGAAATGCATAGGTACGTCTTGGACCTTCAGCTTGTCTCCTAAGCTCCAGTGCATTTAAAGTAATCTGTAAATATGCTAGGTCTGACCGGGCATTATAATAAATGACACCCGAGTCAGTCTGGTAAACTAGCATGAGAAAAATGCACTCAGTTGAATTTTAATGTTTCAAAAATCTTTTGAAAATAAACGTATCTCTTAAGACCACGCCGCACATAAACACGGATGGGATTCTACCATAAAATAACCAAAATATTTTCTATAGAAAATCCAACGATATTATAATATTATCTAGGGGTCAAAGTAAAATATGAATATAACTGAAATGGTTAGATCTCACCTTTCAGCATAGTTGGGCATAACTAAGTCCGTGCGGCGCTTAATGGATAATGGATTCCATACAATGACTGGGCTATTGGGGTACCTTCCATCATGGTGCATCTCTAGATAAAATAACATCAAGTACCTTACTGGTTTCCCCAGCCCGCACATAACTGGCCTAACACTTGACTAGTAGTACTGAATATGATCACTCCATGGTTAGTGGGACCCGAAGCATACAAATGAGAGATAATATCAACTACAAATAGGGATGATCATAAGCTAATTGGGAGTGATCCACTAAGCCCAACTACATCTTCCATGTTTTAATCATTCTCGATTGATGTGGCTTGAGTCCACATTTTACCATTTATATAGCACTTCCCACTTGGAATGCTAACACTGTCCTCTAAGGAACAATGCAATACCAATATTCATCGATACAAGCTATTCAGCATATGAACAAATTGACTGCACTACGTCTACTACATCCATTTGGTATCACCCTCAGGATTACGGTAAGCAGCCTTTGCACTTGAAAGAGCTCCATCTTCAAATTCTATCATCTTGAAGATGTTTTGTACTTCGAAAAGTTTGAGATGGATCGAAGTGGTTTTCGTATAGCATATCCAATTACGGTCCTTCCGAAACAACATTCGATAGTTTTCGGTAAACTCAACCCCGGTTCTTTTAGGAAACAAACAGTCAAAGATAAGAGCGGATGTCACCTCCTAACCATTAGTTGATGGATTTACTTATCATTTATCCAAGGAGAATGAAACGAGAATTATATACATGGTACAACATCATCGGAGATGACTGTGCCATATAACCCATATGTTTCTCCTGGTTATTCCAAAGCTATTTTTGGGTCCATATATGATGGTTTGCTATTTAAATATTCACAACACACATCCAGATTGGGGATTTATTTCCAAAGGAGGAACAACATTGTTTAAGCAAATAAATGACCACTAGCCTGCTTACTTAATCTTTTCATAAATTAAAGTCACTTGTAAATGTTTGTATCAAAATACTTTCACAAAGATATATTCACAATCCTAAATTTTCAATACTTAGAAAATATCCATATACTTAACTCAACGGTATAAGTATACTCATAGAATGGAGGTATGTTTCCTCTTTTACCCAATTCTAAAACCATTTATAAACTCCTTATAAATTTTTAAAACCCATTTATAAACTATTTAATAAATCTCTAAAATCATTTATAAGATTCCCTATTATACACTCCTAAATTCATTTATAAACCCTTTATAAATCCATAAAAACCATTTATAAAACTCTTTTTTTATAGATTTATAAATCTAATTCTTTTATAAATATACAAAACAAATTTTAAATTATTTTACCCTTTAACTATCTTCCTTTAAGTTTCCAACCCATGTTATTAAATTCCTTTTATAAAGCTCACATCTATTTATAAAACTCTATTTATAAATCTCGAAAACCTTCATAAATATATCCTAATCATTTACTTTAAAACACTATTATATAATAATAAACATTATAAATAAATAATGATTATTAATTTAAAAGAGATCATTAATAAAACATTAATATTAACCTTTAACATTACTATAGAAAATAATAATTAATTTCCAAACAGAATTAGCCAATCATTATTATTAATTTCAGCCCATATTAATTTTTAATTAACCTTTCAGGATATTAAAATATTAGTAATAACTTTCAAAACAACGTTACATATAAATAAATAACTTTAAAATGATGTTAAAAATGAATAAGTTATCTTTAAAATGATACTAAATCTAAATAAATAATTTAGAAAAGAAAGACAAAAAAGTTGGAGTAAAATATAAGTTAAATCTTTTAAAATAAAATATTTCTAAAACCCAAAATCTGATTTAAAACCATTTCCCATCTCAAAACCAACTTTAACTTAATTAGTAATTTATAGTATTTTAAAACACTAATTTGAGGCTAATAGCTACCCAATGTTTAACTAATATCGATATTGATTTCCTATTACTATAGGGCTTATGTTTTTTAACATATAATAGTGTCATAATCAATAGAGCCAACAATTAGGTTTAGTATCCAATAATTCGTGTGATAAGAATATTATTGAAATTAAAATCAACAATGGTGAGGAATCTTGTTGGATCCCTTCAACCTGTCTCCCTGCATTACAAATAGTATATAATCATATAATATAGATCATCCACTACTAGGCAGGTATATATAAAAGGTTATCCACTCCAGAGGCAGGAATAAAACCAAAAAAACTAATAAAATATTAAATCATCCAAACAGTCAACAAACAATCAATAATAAATTTATCCACACTTATATAAAAATATAAGCTGGCCCAAAAGGTGAATTACCTCACAGAAATTTCCAATGATACTAAAGCGCTCCGGCTTGAATTAACATCGAACAGGTGTTCAATTTTAGTCCAAATTTGTACTAGCTTTAAATCCATCCAATTCAACTCCATATCGCAGTACTCGCTGATACGATCGTAAAGCAACTTGCCACGCTCAATTTAGACCTCGTGTGAATTAGATATGAATTAATGAACGTTGAGATTGTTTAAATTATAATTAACTTTAACTAAAAAAGTTCAAACTTAATTCACCTTCCCTTCCTCGCACGTCAGGAACACAGGCTTGTAAGAACCCATCTCGATCGTGATCTTCTTTGATTGTCGCTACCGCCTCGTATCGCCGTTTGCCGCCGCACTCGCGATGGAGATCACCTCGAACCTACCGCACCTCCAACTAGTCGCGCCGCCCTCTAATTTGATATTGATAGGAAGAATTCGACGAAGAATGCCATAACTTTCATCTCAAATTTACCACCTCCACAGGTTGTGCATTGCCACCAAACTCCGACGAAGCTAGCCCTTGACGTCCACTTCAACTTCTCTTTAGAGTCCATCCCTCTGCGCCACTGTCGCCACCGTCATGGAGCAATTGACGAATAAAAAAGTACCATTCATCAATGAACTACGGCCAACACGCGAGATTGATGACGATCCAACCATTGGATGAGTCGAGCTCGATGTCATTTACAACTTTGAGGTTGGATACTTCGCATGAAATAGTATGGATAAGCTTCGATGGATAAGGACCATTCGATGAGGCCATGTTTGATTTTTGAAATTTTATTTTCTTTCTTATTACAAGCAAAGCATACTTATAGGAACAGGAGCTTGGCAGCACGTATGGGAAGGAATGGCCGGCATAGTTAAATATGGTGAGGGTTGATGTAGGTATGTATGTATGTACAGACACATATACATATACATATACATATGCATATACATATACATATACATATACATATTCGAAAATATATAGCTCGATGTACTCAAAAATTTCAAACTTCAAACCAAATATTCCATCTGGCATTTTATATTAAATACTCCTATTCCGAACACAATGGAGCTAGTCTCAAGGCCTGATCCGATCACATACAGGAGATAGCTTTTTAATCTAATTATATTTATTTTAATCCATTTAAATAATTTCAACGCGTTTCGAGCTCACATGACCAAATGATACGCCTAATTGTCACAAAATTCGTTAAAATACAATAATTCATTATTACAGATAAAATGAAATTGGTATCGTCGAAATTTGGGATAGTGCACCGGCAGGTTATTTTCACATGTTAACTAAAACGATTATTATAAAACAAGTTTAATTTTTTTTGAAGTCAAATTCAAAAGTTTATTATCTTCATTCTTATCCAAATATAATTTAAATCAACTTCTGAAACATTTTCATTCACATAAAATTCAAAATTTGTTTAAACAATTCCAAATATTCAAATAACCATTATATTTGAAATTCTAATTATTTAACTTATAAAATTAAATTTTCAATATTTAAAATCAATTATATATTCCAAATTCAAATGATTGAATTTTTGGTCGCTGCATTCTTCCCCCGTTAAAAGAATTTCGTCCATGAAGTTAGCAAGTAAGAAAAATGCCAAAAAAACCCTTCAACTTTTCAAAACCAATCAGCAGAAATATATCATAAAATTTTCCAAGCCTTTAAAATTCATTCACATGTTCCTTATAATAACGTTCAAAGTTATAACACAAAATCAAATTTTAGTTACCATAATTTCTCGAAATTGTCAAAAATTTCTAACGCCTCAAATTTACGGAAAATTTTGCAAGCGTCTCCTTTGCACGGCTCGATTGAAATTTTTTGCTATATATGTATAATGACAAATATATATATCTCATCTTCAATGATGAGGCATTTCGTAGGGAAAATATAAAAATACGATATGTAATCCAAGACGTATATCTTTTATCAGTATTAGCAAGTATATACAATTAATATAATTTGAAAGCGAGCTCCAAATGCGAAGTATACGCTATCCATATCTACTAATCACTCAACAACCAATGAGATCATGCATATAGAAAGTAATGTCAATATATAACATAGAGTATACAATAACCATATGCAGATATAGGAAACGTAACCAAAGAAATTATCAATCGAATAATATCCATCCAATTAATTGATAACCATATCAATTTTACATTTCTAGTGTTAAATTTTAATTTATTAAACCCCGTACGGTGCACATACACCATTCGTACAATATATCAAATCGGATCGCTCGCTCGATCACACAATTTCACTTCCAAACTATTATCGTTCACATGACCACTGGACTCAATTCTAGTTCCTTGATCAGAAACCTCCATTCTCCTTGCATGGCGATGTAATATGACAGAGAACTCTCGAATTAATCAAAAATATACGTCCAGTGTTTGCCATCAAAAATCAAGTGAAAAATTCTAACTCAGACTGATGTAAATCATCTCGAACATGTGCTCAAATCCGGAACAAACAGTTATGCGAATAAAATAATGTATGTATAACTTATATATTTATTTCAAATATTTTCTCATTATTCAGATTCTTTTATTTTCATTCATTTACTACTTGGTATATTTCTTTCATTACCAATATCATTTAAGAACCATTCCGTCAAATTTTACTTTAGTTTAATATAAACATTTTATACAACACTTCTCATGTTTAATTTCACTTTATAACTTAAGTTCATGTCAATTTTTAATAAAATTCAATTTCCTTTAACTCATTTCCACTTCATTATTCAATCCTATAAAACAACATTCTAAAACCTATTCTATTCACAAATTTATTTAATTAGCTAATTTCATAAATCATTTCATTTAACTTAAATTTCATTGCAAATTTTCTTTTCATTAACATTCATATTCAACAATTTAAAACTTAGTTTTAACTTATTATTCCTCAATTTATAAGTTACAAAAAACCAATTTCTTATAATTTCAGCAAAATACTTACATAAAAAAATTCAAAATTCAAACACTTGTTTTATTTCAACTCTATTTTGAAATAATACATAACATAATATCATCCTTTTTGTATAACAAATCATATTTAGGATTTAAATCAAAACATGCTTTACCAAACCAAATCTCCTATGACAACAATTCTTCTCTTGCAATACCAAAAATGAACATCAATGACGCTGCAATCATCATCGAAATTATTTCTTAGTAACCAAATTGAGTTAATTGCTTTCGTAACACTTTAAAGTTCCATCTTAAAATATTTTCATTCAGTAATATTTTTCGAATAATAATATTATTCTTTTCCAAAACTTTGAAGAACAATCTTCTAAATCAACGGGATTTAAATTCTCAAACTCTCAGCTTTTGGTTCTTTTTATTCAAAAATAATATTACAATTTTCTTATATATAATTTCACTATAGTTATATAAAACCATTCCTTAATTGTTTATCTTTGTTTACTTTATAATACTAACAACTTTTATTACAACACAAACAACAAATAACAAATGATAATAACCGAATATTATCACTCAATAACACGCCAACACACCATATATACTATAATAATTCCTTAAAGTTATTCCTTTATATATATAAAATATAGTCGAGGTAAAACTATTCCATTACCTAATTTCAGAACAATATTATGTCGAATTGATATGTTCAAGTGTTTAGAGACCCTTATCAAAAACGTTAGTCATCGACACATAAACACACACACACACACTCAAATTCATCCAAGGGTGCTAGTGACCCTATCTCTAATGAGAAATCCCACCAATCCAAGGTTCTTACTTAACCTTGAGCTCTGATACCACATGTAACGAACCATAATTTTCGACCTTCGGAAATGAGTACTAATACGTCCACTGTATTGCATGCCAAGCAATCAAATGTTGGAAAACCCAATTTTTAGTGGAAAAAGAAGGAAGGTAGAAGAAAAATAAATAATAGGGAATCTCAACACGGAACGAATAATCTATAATATACAACAAATATTACATAAAGAAAAAACATAATGCACTTACACCAATCAGAGTATACTAACTGTTTCATCCTAGACAATTATAACAGCACGTCCTTACAATTGCTGATAAATACAACCAACAGACAACACAATAGAATATAAAGAAATACATAGATACATCTTGGACCTCCAGCTTATTTCTTGAGGTATGGTGCATCTAAAGAAATCTGTAAATATGCTTGGTCTGACCAAAGCATTATGATAAAATAACACCCAAGTTAGTCTTGTAAACCAACGCGAGAAAAACAAATCCAGTTGAAATTTAATGTTTCAAAAATCCTTTGAATATAAAGATACCTCGTTAAACCATGCCACTGTGAGAAATGCGGATTAAGGATCTTAAGGCTAGGAAAAACACTATAGGGGGGGTGAATAGTGTTTTGAGGAATTATTAAATCTTTTTGAGTTTTTATTGATTTGAACACAAATGTATGCAATATTTAGAAACAAATATGATCACAGAATCAAACACAGATGTAGAAATAAAGTAAAAGCAGTAAAGGAAAGAACACACCAGATTTTATAATTATTCGGAGTCACCCTACATCCAGTCCCACACACAAGTATGGATTTCCTTTCAAAATCAATTGTACAGTTACACCCTCAATTTCAAGGCAATGCGGTACACCCTCCAGATTCACAATCCTCTGGGTAGAGATACTTGATTTCTCGGGCAACAAGTTCACCCAATTGATTTCCAAGGCTACAATTACACCTTTTCTCGCTCGATTCATTTCCAAGGCTACAATCACACCTTTTTCTCGCTAAATTAATTACAAAGAAGCCTGTAACACTGAGTAGCACCGAGGATCTTGTTGAGATAGTGATAGAGAATCAAACCAGAGAAAATCTAGTAATATTCAATGTTGATTTCGGCTGAGTAATGGTAGGAATATGTAGAAAGAAATGTGGAAGAAGAAGAGAAATGAAAACCAGAAAATATGATTTAAAATTAGTTGAAAACAGCCCCTATTTATAGAAGAACAACAACCATGTCCATTCATGAAGAGATATGACGAATTGACACTTCTTTCGAAATTTAAATTTTGAAATTAACTGACACTAGATTTTGAATAAAAATTAGCAAATACAAAACAATGTTCCACTAGATTTTTCATAGGTTCCATCCCTTTGACGGGCTCGAAGTGGATTCCATTCCAGGAATAAATTGGATTTTAAGATGTCAGTGCTTTTTTAGGAGTGGTAACAAAAATTCCTAATTAAAAGTTCTTATTCTTGAAATCTTGAACTCTTGATAATCTTGATATTCTTGATACTCATGAGTCTTCAATCTTGATAACTTAAATCACTATAGTGTAAAGTCTTCATTCTTGGTACATGCATGGTTAACTCATGCATATACATATATTTCTAAACTATAATGTTAGTAATTATATTTTATAATCATATTCTAAGGCTGTCTGTGAGGACCCGCAAATCCGTACTCCTTGAATATACACTAATCTCCATAGATTAACTCAAGATGAACAGAAATACGAATTCTCATTGTTTAAGAAAAAGAAAAATAGGTAGAAGAAGAGAGGAAAAGATTGAAAATAGAGAGAAAAGAAAATAGAACGGAAAGAAAACAGCAGAACAATATCAGAATCTCACAATTCGCAGCGGAACAACATATAATAGATAAATGAATAATCTTTAAACAAAGAACTATATCAGTTATTACATTACATTACATTACATAATCATCATAGTGTACAACAACAACAATGCAACGGAAAAAGAAATACTATATGCTAGTAATACGCCATGCCTCCAGCTTGCCTCCTGCAATTCCTGAATTCCAGAATATCATGATAAACCTGTCTCTTGACTGCCCGTGTGGAAATTGGTGGGCACCCAGAGTTTAGGAAGGAAAACAATAAACTCCGAGTCAGTCATGAGACTGGTGTGAGAACTCAAAACAGTTTATTTATCTTTAAAATCAAAATAGAGGAATATTTTTAAAGTCAATTCGCAATGCTTTTAAAAAATGAGACTACCATAAGGCCTCCCGCACACACACACAATGCAAACGCAGAATCGGAGGAGATTTCTCCTTATAATAGTCAAAGATGCTTGATACATATTAAAAAGAAACATTTGATATTATTACTAGTGCATAGTGTAGGGAAAAATCATTTAGAAAGTAGAATGTAAATCTTAGCCAACATACGACCATTATCGTATGCCTACTATAGCTACCATGTTCAATAGCAGGTTACCGCTACGTTCCATGGCAGGTTATACAACTAAAACCGTACAAGTCTCGTATTGTTTCTTTGGATTTCCAACAAATGGTCAGGCCAAGGAACTTCCCATTGCCACATGAGAACGCCTCTGGAAGGACGTCCCCGAGAACCAAACCGGAATTCTGCCAACACAAGGCCAGGTTACCCCTAACTGGGTAACTACTGACACGAGTATGCTATCCCCCGGTCCTTTGGGACCTTTATCCGAGCGTTCGTAATCAACATCATACAATCATAAATAAAGTGTTTCAACATGAGTAAGTATCTGGGCTCCATACCATGATACCACCCTTTTCCAGACGGAAATGCACATACCCTAAAGGGAGCTACCCCTCATAACCTTGCTGCATCTTTCCTGTTTTGACCATTCCGGGGTGTGAGGCTCGACGAAGTCTTGTCCACAAAGCCACGCTTTATACAAAAGCTGTGCTTTGGGTCAACAAATGATCATAGAAATGATCACAAAGATAAACGATCAAACAAATGATCCTATCGCAAATGATCAACACAATGATCATTTCACAGCAACACTCAGCATGCCACATTACCAAAATGGGAATATATCGCTGATAACTATCAACTACATAACCTCTGAGCTCGTACATCTCAGAGAAGGGTGTTAAGCTAAGAGAATAAATTCTCCGCCACCAACTGAAATATATTTGAAAGAAATCAGCTTTATATCTCAATTTGTAATGTCAGACATACAATCCATACAAGTCTGTTCCGGGCTCGAACAGAACCGAAGGCACTTACAAAGAAGTCCTTGCAATCAGGATATCCACAATCCTGATCGGATTCCCCATCACATATGGAGAACTCTATACTGGAGCAACTCGGTGCAGAGTCAATCGACAGGTCATCCTATCGCTCTCGCAAATACCCGGTCTTCAACACCGGTCTTCAAATGCAATCCATAACGACGTATCACATACTCGGAATGGGTTATAGGACCCCAAGGTCCTTTCCTGGCTAACCCGAATAGTGAGCGCTTATTCAAAAATAAGTGTGGCATTCAAATTCAAACAAATCACAACAAATACCCATTCAAAGGTAAATATTGATAGTCGGTTATTGAACTATCAATGGATATGCACAACATCACCAGATTCCAAATAATTTTCCAAATTATTTATTTCCCAAAAATATCTTTACAAGATATATGTTTCAATACCTCAAAAATAAATCAATATTTATTTTTAAACAAATTCCCCTTTCTTTCATAAATTCCATAGTGAATTTATATTTCACAATATCAATGAATATACGATTTCAATTATTCATTTTCAATCTATCTTCAAAAAGATAAATTCTTAAAATATTCACTTTATATTGGAAAACATTTCCATACTTACTTATCAAGTAATTCTCAAATCCATTTATTTTCAACACTTGGAAAATATTCAATATACTTAAATCGAGATTAAGTATATATTTCATTATTTAAGGAAATCATTCTCTTAAACATATTTATTTGGGCCAAAACGAATGTTGCGTAAAACATCGTTACGACGACCCAAAATCACTAGTATAGGGATTCGAAATTAAAATAGATATATAAATCCCAATACTACACAAAACATTTCCTTTCAAAATCATTTACTATAACAACAGTGTTATAGTCCACCATTTCCTTTTATTTCTCGAAAACGTCTATTTCAATAATGAATGTTGAAATCTATGGTTTCGAATCCTAACACATTTAAAACATCGTTAGATCGTTTTAATTCTACTTAAAACATCATATCCAAAACATTTTCTTTAACATATTATTCACTATTCAAAAACATGAATATACTTCGGTAACCAATTTCATCCTTTCTATACACTTTATTTTAAAGGATTATTCACTGTCTAAAACGTGAATATAACTCCATAAATAAGTTATAAAAATTAACTTATCAAAATAAGTCGTTTGCGAATTTATAAAACAATGTTTATAAATTCCATTTCTATTTATTTTATAACAACTTCCTTTATAAATCTCCCTTATTAACCTATTAAATTTATAACTCAATTATATACCGAAAGTCCATATTATAAGTTAAATACTTATAATTTATTTGTTTGCAAAAATCGTTCCTTTAAACTTCCCAAATTATAAATCTTATAACTTATAAGATTCATTTATTTACCCAATCTATTTCTTTTAATAACCTTACAAATTTTATAAACCTACTGCTTATAAAATTCCATTTATAACTTCGACGTTTATAATTCTATAAATTTCATTCATTTATGAAATTCATTCACAATTCATTCTAACACTTATAAAAACTCGTTTTATAATTCCAAAATTTTAATTTACAAATCTTTTATATAAATCAATCTATATTATTATTTCAAAGCGTCTTTAAAGTCCTTTATAATTTCATCATTTTTATTTATAAAATAATTAAATTTTATAAATCCTATTTTTAATCTTTTTATAATAAATTCAGAAATCCCAATTTAAACCATTTTATAAAATCATTAACCCCATATTTTCAAAAATCAACTTTCAACTATTTTCTCAGAAATCATAATTTTTATAACATTAAAATTATAACGTTTATTTATTTATAATGGATCAATTCCAAAAATATTTTATAAAGTATACTCTTCAAAAATCACTTTAAAAATCCTTTTTAAAATTCCAAAATTTGGCCCAATGATGCTACACACCAAATAGTCAATCATGACAACAACGACATCATATATCGTATATGATAATCAACGAATATCAAAATATCCATATTCAAATAAATACTGTTGAGGAATCCAGTTGGATCCCTCCAACCTGTTTTCCTGCATCCAAAGATGTTAGCACAATACCAATTCCGTTTCAGTACGAAATTATCGCGGTATATGGGATTTAAAATATTATCCGCTTAATAGGCGGCGCAATAGGGTCTCATCCGCTATATACTATGGGAAATCAATTCCAAGTACATAAATAATACCAATTTCACTGTTTATGAAATATTCGCGGTATATGTTCTTAATAAATAACATCCGCTTACTAACGGCGCATAATGTCTATTTTAACAATCAATAGATAACCATCATCATTCAACATGCATTCAAGTATTTTAAATATAACTATTTAAAATAAAAATCAAAACTGATTCGATTGAGTGAGAAGTTCTCACCTTGATTTCAATTCCGTTTAGCGATTTATTTCGAATAAAATTAAACATGCGTTTAATTTTACCCGAAATTCTCACTAACTCCAAACGACTGCAATCCAATTCCATAGCGTAGTGCTCGTCCATACGATTCCAACGCAACTGATTTCGCGCGTTTTCGACCTCGTATGAAAAAGATATGATTTTTCAAACTTTCACGAATTTTTAATAAACTAATTTACAACAATTTATATTTTCTTTAACCTAAATTAGTCCAAGCCGTTGATCCATAATCCTGCAAATCCAAACCGTGCATATCATCTTCCCCAACTCACGTTACCTACAGGTTATAACACGCGCAAGAACCCATCCATGTTCGAAACTAGTGTTAGATTTTGCTCCTTCATTTCTCGACGAGAGGCCGATCGGGAACCACCAATGCAAAGCTCGTCACAAACTCCACCACCACCTTCAATCATGATGAACTCGGCCCCCTCCCCACGCACAGAAACGCGTGCGAACGTGGCCTATACACGGCTAAAATCGAGCCCCTACAACACTCAAATCTCGATCATCACCGTATAGATCTAAAGCCCTTCCAATGCTCTTCGATTTGCTAGTTGAAAGTTTTCAAAAATACTGAATGGATTGAAAGAAATTAAGGGGAGAAGATTGATAAT
This sequence comes from Allium cepa, assembly GCA_030765085.1. Taxonomy (NCBI): domain Eukaryota; kingdom Viridiplantae; phylum Streptophyta; class Magnoliopsida; order Asparagales; family Amaryllidaceae; genus Allium; species Allium cepa. The sequence continues at coordinate 617,800,486 of CM060945.1, forward strand.
TTTCGGCCATAGGTTTATTGGAGGTGGCGGCCTGCAGAAAATTGACCTAGGGTTTGATATTTTTTGCAAAAGTGAATTCTATATGTCCTTATATAGAAAATTCCAACGACACTATTCATCCCGGATTTTCCGAACTCCAAACGAAGCATGCCGGTTGGCGTTTCTAAGGTTTACCATGCGTTCCGAACACAATGGAATGTGTTTTGGGAGCTAATTCGGTCATCTGTGCGAGTTATGGCAATAAACGTTCAATTTAAAATTAAACCGATTAAACGATTTTCTAGGCGTTTTAGCTTGCACCGGACAAACGGTAAATCCGATTGACACGAAATTTGAAACCATACAATAATATCACATTATGGATCCGACGAAACTGGTTTTGTCAAAATCCGAGACTTCTTGAAAAATGACTATTTTAACTCGCCAAATTAATATTAAAACAATTTCGATGCGTTTCGAGCTGCCACGATCAAACGATAACTCCGATTGCTACGAAAATTGAAATCCGATAATAACTAACTATTAAGGATCCAATGGAACTAGTTTCGTCCAATTCTGAGACTGTTCGAAAAATGACTAATTTCACTAGTCGATTAAATATTAAAATATTCAATTTTCACAAATAACTTTTAATTCGATTTTAAAAGTTCTAAAATGTCATTCTAATTCCAATATGATAAAATAAAATTTTACAAATCATTTTCAATCATATTTAACCCAATTTTCAATTATTTCTGTATTTTCACATATTAAATTATCGATTTAATTATTCAATTAAATCCAATTATTCGAAATAAAATTTATTCGACTTATAAATTTCACTTATTAATATTTTAAATTAATTAAGTATTCAAATTTTAATTAAATAAAATTCTGGGTTGTTACAGTTGTCATCAAAACCATCATCTCACGGACTAACAATCTCCCCCTTTGTGATAATGAAAACTTTTATTTATAAAATATTACTTCTATCCTAATAACCCTCCCCCCTTAATCTATGCCTAACTATTCTATTTTATACTTCTTCCCTTTGTTATCAACAAAAACTAAATCCAAACTATATAACTCCCCCTTATTCTTGGACTAAAGTACCTTCATTAATAAACTATAAAAATGGAGTATATAATAGATAGATTAAGAGATGGTTATACTGATAGACATGATAATTGATTAATGATCATATAAATATTAATGCATATTTATACATGTTTTTCACACCAAATATCAATCCAAATCAATTCAAATCAAATCAAATCAAACAATTCAAATCAAACAAAACAAATCAAACAAACCAATTAAATTAAACATTACGAGGAACTTCCACCCATCCTTCTTCTCCAAATATAGGATCTGCTTTAATGGCATCCCAATTTTCATTATCATTAATGAGAGAGACTGGAGGACTTACTTCATTATCATCCTTGTGCAGGGAGGAAATCATCCATCGTATTGCATCAAAATGCATTTCTTGCTCTTTAATCATCTGCATTTGACTTAATTCTAAGTGTCGCTGGTTACGAAGAATGAAGGAAAGAATATTCTTGAAAGAATTAAGAGTCCTTCAAGATTTTCTGATAGATTACGAATTGGATTGGCCATATTCGAGTTTATGAGAAGAATGAGAGACATAGTGGATAAGAAATAATATTCAGTGATGAATTCTGGAAGAAATAGGTATCTATCGGTGTAGAAATTCGTTTTAAATGAACAGACATAAGATAGTTATTCAAATTTCAAATTCAAAATGGAATGCATTTCTGACCAGTAAATGTCGACATTGTCGTAGTGGGGATGTCGACATGGTGTAGTGAATTTTGATGGCTTATTTTGATTTTGTGAATAATTGTGTATGAATATTTTTATATAATATACTAACATTTATTTTGTAGATAAGGTAAGCTAGATAACAGAAAAGGAATTCAATTTCATTTCTTGATAATACGATACAACGATAAACACAAAGAACTACATGAACATCCAAATAAAAATAAACTAAAACAAATACAACGAGATACGAAAAGGTAGAACTAGTTAGTGGATGATGACGATGAAGATAATCCAAGCTTCTTGCTGACTTTGGAAATAAACTTGTTCATCTTGGATGAAATTTTGTCCAACTTCTTACTAACGGATCGTTTAAGAATCCATTGATTCTCAACAATGGTCTTTTGGTTTTTGTTGGATGGATTAGGAGGATGGTCGATGCTTTCCAAAGAAGTTTCACCTTCTTCTTCTTCTTCTTCTTCTTCTTCTTTAATTTCCATTTCATCCCCTGCTTCTTCTTCTTTCTCTTCCTCTTATTCCATCTCATCACGAGCCAAACGCTCTTCCTTTTCAGCAAGAGTCTCATAAGGTTGAAAAACAAATGGAATTTTCATAAGAGAAATGTTGGAATGATTGAAAACTTTTCTAGAAACAAATTCTTCTCCTTTGAAATCCACTCCAAAATAGTTAAAAATCAGAGTGAAATAAATTCCACGATACAAAGTATTCTCACCTGTTTCAATATTTTTGGGACGAAGTTCATCCAAAATAACTTGCGCCCAATTAATATCATAATTTCGAAAAATAGCAAAAAGTGCCTTGCAAACTTTTGAAGTAGGATTGTTAAAATTTCCCGATCTTGTTGTCAAAGTATGTTGTAAAAGAAGATTGACAATTCTAGCTTTGGTCGAAAGTTTCGATTTTTGAATTCAAAATTGTCATTTCCTTCGAAAATGTGATGAAACGTCTCATGATCATTTTCATCGATTTTAATATTAGAAAGATCCATTCCCGTACTCTTGCAATTGAGAATGGTACCCAAAAGATCACAATTCAGAACAATTCTAGTGCCTTTGACACTACTCTAAATTTCATCTTCATTTCCAATATAAAATCCATGGTTTAAATTTGCATAGAAAGTTTTATCAAGATTTGGATAACTAACAAAATCATTTTGAGAAGCATCAACAGGACTAAGAATTTGATTGTTTGCAAAAAGTGAATCAATTTCATAAGAAGAGAAATCTTGAAATATAGCGAACATTCCGGGATGGACTTTTGCATAGTTACCATAATTGATGTATGCTTTTATAGCCTCCGGATCATTGAAGATTTGCTCTTTTATCTTTCTGGAAATTCTCATGGTCGAGGGGTTGCTTGAAGTAGCCATTAGAGTAGAGAGTAGAGAGCTTGATGTTTTGAAGTGAGAGTTTGAATCTGAAAATGAGAGTGAAAAGATGTGATAAAAGATAGTGAACAAATAGATTCTCAAAGGACATGTTCTCTGGTCAAAAGATGACTTTTCAGAGAATTTAATGAAGTGAAAAGGTGGAGGGATATTCAACCATTTGAATTCAAATTTTGAATTTCAAATTCTGTACCCATGTCGACATCATGGTAGGGACAGGTCGACATGTGCTTGTGAATTTCTATGATTTATTTTTCCTTAGTACTCTAACATATATATATACTTATTATTTTTAATGTCTATATATATCTGGAATATTATTAGAATTATAGTATATTCCATAATATATTATTATACTAATAAAAGTAATGACAAAAATAATAATAAAATAATGAAATAATAGTAAAAAAATTTAAAATTCAAATAACACACCAGTTCAAAATCAATCAATCAAGCATCTAATTCTAAGCATGCAATTTCAACCAGTTGTATTGTAAACGTGTACCCTTTTTTGAGTCAGTTTCTCTGAATTCGTCGGAGTCGTGAACTGCCGTGAAACACAAATTTGAATTATTTGTCTTCTGATCGAGTCTGAGTCATCTAGAGTAGTAGTTAATGCACGCTTCCATTTCTTTACAAATCATTGTTTATAGGAGGATTTTGCCTCTCTGGATACAGACAGTCTCCTTTGTTATAGCCAGGTTCATCACAGTTGAAACATTAGACATTGTTTGGCACTACATTCTGATTTCCAGAGTTCTTATAGTTGTTTATCTTGAGATTATTCATCTTTCTGTATTTCAGAAATTTTCGAAAATTCCTTGTCATAAAGGCTATCTCTTCATCACTATCACTGTTTGAGTCTGATCCATCAATTAATGCATTAAATGCCATTGATTTCTTTTCAGATGCTTTGCTTTCTTTTCTTCCGATCATTTGGAATTCAAACGAAACTAGATTTCCAATTAATTCTTCTATCTTTAAGGTACTGATGTCATTTGCCTCTTCGATTGCACGTGTCTTTTGATCCCATTCTGGAGTAAGAGAATTTAAAAAATTTCTGACTTGATCTTCTTTCGAAAATTCCTTTCCCAAGGATATTAGAGAATGCACAATATCTAGAAATCTACTATATGTATCTGAAGTAGACTCATTAGAATTCATTTTAAATAAATCAAACTGATTTATGAGCACGAAAATTTTGGTCTGCTTAACTTTTCTTGTTCCTTCGTGAGTAACTTGCAAAGTTTTCCAGATTTCGTATGCAGACTTACAAACTGACACGCTATTAAATTCATTTCTATCAAGTGAACAAAATAGAATATTCATTGCTTTGGAATTATTTTATGCAACAGTCTTTTGTTCAACTGTCCACTGTGTAAAATCAGTTATGGGTTCTGAATATTTAGTTTGTTTGATATTCCAAGTGTCTAATCCTACAGATTGTAAATATATTTTCATCCTACATGCCCAATATGCATAGTTACTGCCATTAAAAAGTGGTAGTCCGACAGTAGACCGACCTTCAACAAATGAACTAGTGGCAGTGATACTAGTGTTATTAACAGTACCAGTGTTGGTAGCCATTTTGAAATTTTCAAAATTCAGGTAAGGAAACTTCTGAAAACCTTGCTCTGGTACCAAATGTGAGAAATGCGGATTACGGATCTTAAGGCTAGGATAAACACTAGAGGGGGTGAATAGTGTTTCAAGGAATTATTAAATCTTTTTTATTTTTTATTAATTTAAACACAAATGTATGCAATATTCAAACACAGATATGATCACAGAATCAAACACAGATGCAGAAATAAAGTAAAAGCAGTAAAGGAAAGAACACACCGGATTTTATACTAGTTTGGAGTTACCCTATATCCAGTCCCGCACACAAGTACGGATTTCCTTTCAAAAGCAATTGTACAATTACACCATCGATTTCAAGGCATCGAGGTACACCCTCCAGATTCACAATCCTCTGGGTAGAGATACTTGATCTCCCGGGCAACAAGTTCACCCAATTGATTTCCAGCAATCACACATTTTCTTGCTTGATTGATTTCCAAGGCTACAATCACACCTTTTCTCGCTTAATTGATCACAAAGAAGCCTATAAATCTGAATAGCGCAGAGGATCTTGTTGAGATAGTGATAGAGAATCAAACCAGAGATAATCTAGTTGGATTCAATGTTGATTTCGGCAGAGTAATGGTAGGAATATGTATAAAGAAATATGGAAGAAGAAGAGAAATGAAAACAAGAAACTATGATTTAAAATTCGTTCAAAATATGCCCTATTTATAGAAGAACAACAGCCATGTCCATTCGTGAAGAGATATGACGAATAGACACTTCTTTTGAAATTTAAATTTTGAAATTAACTGACACTATGTCGACATGGGTATATTGAGCATGTCGACATCCCAAAGGAATTTTGATGATTTGTTTTTCATTGAAAATAACCTTTATCTTATATTAAAAACTATTTTAAACTTTATAAATACACTTGACTATAGTTAAAATACATAAGTAATGTGACGACCCAGAATTTTTGGATGTTTGAAATTGGAACATTTAATTGATTTTAAATATTTAAAAGTTAATTTTTACTTGAATTCAAATATTATTATTATTTAGCAATTAAGTCATTGGATTTAATAAACTGAAATTGGGTAAATTATTGAATCTTCAGTTTTAAGCCTGTTAAAAATAATTTGAAAGCTTGTAAAATTTACATGGATAATACTGAAGATAGTAAAGGTGTTAAAATTGAATTTAAAGGTGATTTGTTCAGTGTTCAAATTATATTGTTTAAATTGATATTTAAAAAAATCCTTCCGAGGCATAGTCTCGGAATTCGGTGAAACCATTCTCTTGGATCCGTAATATTGTATTATTATCAGATTTCAATTTTCATAGCATTTGGAGTTGTTGTGTGAGCATACAGTAAGTAAACGCGCTGAAAATTTAATCAAAATTTAATATATTAACTCAGTTCAAAAAGCTATCTTCTCCATACGATCGAATTAGGATCCGGAAACTTTTACATTGCGTTCGGAATTGGGGCATAACCTTATGAACATCTAGCGGTACATCTCGATTGGAGATTGAGATTTTAATTGCACTAATCGAGACATCTAGCGGTACGTTCTCTTCTTTTCGGAAGCACGAGACCCTGTTCCCTTCTCCAGCAAGATTTCAATCGTGTTCATTATAAAAAAAATGGCCGAACTATACCAAATAAAAATCTAGTTCTCCCTCCTCTCTTAGTCCACAATGAGATCAAGTAGAAACGAAAAAAAATTCATTAACCTAATTCCCAAATCGAGCTCAAGGGGGGCTTTCCATTTCAAATCGAATCGCAAGTCGAGAAAATCACGAGGCCGTAGAGAGTGAGGCAGAATCGAGTCGCGACCTTCGCGACGAAGAACTCGAGCCGCGATGTGAGGTAGAGTCGTGAGATAAGGAGGTTGACCACATGTGAAGGTGGAGCGACTCTAAGGTGGTGGTTCGTGGTTGGAGATGGGCGAGCTGTTTCGTGAGGCGCTTCCGATCGAAGCTTGGGGTCGCGCGTATGGCAGCACTATCGTAGGGAGGATGGGAAGTTAGCGGTGGTGGAGGACTCGGGGCATTCCGATGATGGGTCCATCGAGCGAGGCAAAGGGTTCGATGGAGTCGAAGTCGAGTATGTTGAGAATTCGTCTCGAGGGGTCTTGGCCGGCGGCAAAGGTGGCGACGTGAGGGGCGGTACTGTGAGGATCAGCGATTGTCGCCACGCATTTTCGTTTGTGGATTCGTGTGCGTGTATTTGGGAAGCAGGTATGGTCTCTTCCTGTATTTTATTAGTTTAAACTGAATTTGTATTTCAAATTTTAAAAAGGGGACGAATTTGCTTTGATAAACTAGTATAAAACAAAAGGAAGTTTTAACAGTAAAGCAACAATTATTTTGCTAGTTACTGTAATATGATTCGTTAATTTTATTGACTGCAAGTAAAGTTTTTATTAAACTGTTTTTAAATTTTAAGTTAATTCTAGTTCAATTTAAATCTGAAGATATATATATATGAACATGTATAGAAACAGAAAAGGATATTTTACAGTAAAATAATTTTTGTTTTAATATATGCGGTTTCAGAAGGAAATAAATATACATTTTAAGCTTACCAGTACATACTTTAAAAATATTTTTGTATAAAAAGGGAAATCGGTTTAAAATTGAATTCTAGGTAAAAATAAAATCATTGGTAATTAACTTTATAAATGGAAATTTGATCATTTGATTTATTCGAATATTAATAAAAATCATCTAATATTTATACAAGATCCAAAATTGGGAGATAATGGTCGAGATGGAATTGGATTGTCAAATAAAAATCAAAGGTGACTTAATCTCACTCATCTGGTTGTTATTTAAATTTAAATAGTTAAATTTAAATAATTGGTTGAATGATGAGTTGATTTGATGTGTTGTATTATATGTAGTAGTATATATATGGTATATATTGGAGTGATTGATTTCCCGCATTATATAGCGGATGAGACCCTATGCGCCGCATAATAGCGGATGATATTTTATAAATCCCATATACCGCGATATTCCACCTCGAAGTGAAATTGGTATTTTATATTTTGCTAACATCTGTGGATGTTGGAAAACAGGTTGGAGGGATCCAATTGGATTCCTCAAAATAATTTAGATTCTTTAATATTCTGTGTTATGAATATTTGATATTCTGTGATGAATTATATTGATAATTGGAATATTGAATGTTATGGTTTGTTGGAATATATATTTCGGTACACCAAGTTATCAACATATATAGAATTGGATTTTTGAAAAAAGAGGGAATTTTTAAGTTAAATAATTATAGAGAATTGAATAAGTTGAAGAATGAACTGGATAAGAATAAAAGTGATTTTGAAATTCTAAAAAATAATTTCGAGTATGGAAAAAAGGGATTTTGAATAAATAGAAAATAATGAATTGTAAAATTTAAGTGAAATTATTTACAGGAATAAAGAATTTACTTTAAAATTTAAGTTTTAAATTTATTTAAAAAAGATAAAGAAGGAATTTTAGAAATCTGAAATTGGTATGTTTCGATTAAAAGATTTTAAATCATAATTAAGGAATAAAATCTGAAGTTAATGGATTTTGAAATAAATTAAGTAAGCAAAGAAATTTAATTCAAAATGGAGTAAATTGGAAATCGATTTGGAAATTGATTTAAGTGTTTGAAATTGGAAATTTAAAGGAGAATGTGACTTTGAAATTTATAAACTGGGTTTATAAAAGTGAAACAATATATCAGTAGATATTTAATGGAATAAATTCACGATGGGAATGTATTAAAGGAACGAGAAATTTTGTTTAAAAATAAATAGTGATTTATTTTTAAAGGATGTGAAGAGAAGTATATTTCCTTGAATAGCCAAGTACGTTTCAAAGAAAATTTTTAAATATAGGTTAAAAGCACTAATGTTGTTTTAAAAAGCATGTTTTACGAAATTTTTTATTTCTAAATGTTTAAATTTTGAAGTAAATATTTTTCAAATCTATTATCGTATTAATTATTTAAAGGTGACTTGGCATTTTGTTTTAAAAAGAGAAAATCTAGTTTTATATTGTATAAAGTAACTTCATTTTCAAATATTCCTATAGTATATATTTTTAGTAAAGTATTAAAGTAGCTTTTAATTTAAATGTTTCAAAGTATATTCTATAATAAAGTGTTTTTAAATTATTTTAGAAATCTAAAGTTTTTGTGCTTGGTATTTTCAGTGGAAATAAATATTTGGGAATTTATTTCATGAGAAGAGTAGGGTTTGAAATCTGTTTTTTTTTTAAAACGGTTAAAAATGGAAAAATATCTTGTGAAGATATTTTGGGATAATAAATAATTTGGTGAAATTATTTATGGTTGATGGTTGTTTGAGAATGTTAATTGATAGTTAAATAACCGACTATCAATATTGGCCTATGCGCTGATCGTTTCGAAGAGACCGGGATCGAGATTTATTTCTCGAAAACCAGTTCGATACGGTTTGAACGTTTTCGTGAGGAAGACGCGATTGGATTCGAAGATGGAGCAGTGAAGTGCAAGGGCTAGTTGCTACTAGTCCTGAGGATGTTTCCAAAATGGATGTAGTTGGAGTAGTGCTTTCGGTTCCATTCGAACCCGGAACTGACTTGTATGGATGAAAGCTTTTAGAACATCGTCAGGTGGACGATGAGCATTCTAAGTGAAACGTTCTAAAAGGAAACGCTTAGCCTCGAGCCTCAACAACTGGGAATGACTGAAAATCAAGGGTTATGCAGCATGGCTAGGTGGGTAGCGCCCATAAGGGTGAGGTCATCCCTGCTTAGACGTCCTTTTTTATTCGGCTTAGTGGTGCGGTTGATGATCCCAACCGTAGGGTGATCTTACTCGGGATTGTCCAGTAAGGGGTAGTCCCGGTCTTGTGTTGTAGGGGATTGGGAGTAATCCTCGGTACTTTGATCTAGGCCACGTACTGTGACAGGTGGTACCCCGGTGCCTAGTCATTAGTTGGAAATCCATTTTCCCTACGTGCCTGTACGGTTTTGATTGTGCCCAACTATTGCTGAAACGTGAGATGCAAGCATTTCAACTAGATTCTATTTTACTTTCTTTAGACACTATTATAATATCAGAGAATTTTAATAAAAAGCGTTTTAGCTATCGTAAGGTAAAAACCCGACATATTTATTTGTGGCGTGGTCTTACGAGATTCTTTTGATTTTCAAAGGATTTTGAAACTTTAATAATCAAATTGAGTGTGATTTTCTCACGCTGGTATTTCAGACCGACTCGGATGTTATTTAACTATAAGGCTTGGGTCAGACCGAGTATTATATAATATAGGAAAGGAATCTGTGGAGCTCAGGAGACGAGTTGGATGGCGATACGTACTCCCGTACTTGATTATTGTTCCGCTGTGTATTCAGATTTGAGGATAAGTTTATATGCATTTCCAGTTGTATGTTATTGATGTCCTTGAACTCTGATGATGTATACATAAAACAGATATAGTTTTCTTTTGTGTAAAGATTAGTTATTATCTATTATATTTTATTCCGCTGCGATGGTTAGATTCTGATGTTGTTTTCTATTTTCTTCATCTACCTCTTCTTCTTTAACCCTAATGGTTCGTATTTCCGTTCATCTTGGGTTGATTGATGGCGAATAGTGTGAACTTAAGGGGTATGGAACTGCAGATCATTTCACTTGGTATCAAAGCTTAGGTTGGTGATAACCTTGGCTCTGGTAGGAACTACTCATTGAAAATAGAGTCTGTGTACTCTAGAATGAGTTTGAGCGTATTAATAGATATGAGTGCGTATTTGTTAGTGGATATAAAAATGTTTTTATATTGTGTTGATTGGTTTATTGAGTGGCATATGAACCTTCATCGGTACAGTCTGGACAACTGTATCGAAGGGGTTTCTAAGCACTTGAATAGAACAATTGACACGGTATTGTTTTAAAGGTGGGTGAATGAAATAATTTTTCCCAAAAATATATTTTGATATAAAAGAAATATTTTCTTAAATTGTTATATAATTTGGATATTTAGATGATAATATCTTAAACAAATAAGGTTATAAAAATTGGAATGACTTGTATAATCAAAAGGAAAAATGGTATGAGCATAGATTATACAAATGAATTATAGTCAAAATTTGATTTAAATCAAATCTGTAAATTTAAAACCACGGAGATTTGGAAGTCTTTTTCGAAGTGTTTTGAAGACAAATAATAGCATTATTATTTTAGAAGTATTACTGAAAGGAAAAGGTTTCAAATAAATTTTGGGAAGGGATATAGCATTGAATTCACTTCAGTCGCTGTAAAATAGCTTCGGTGATGACTACAGCATCATCGATGTTCATTTTCGAGTTTCTAAGTGACGGATTGCTGCCAAATTGATTTGTTCAGAAGAACTAGTTTTGTTTTTGAAATTTCAAAGGAAATTTGTTAGGGATAAAAACCAGGGCAGGTTTAAAAACTTTGAGAAGTTTGATTTTGAGATAATGGTGATTTCAAATGATTTGAACCAAAAGTCGGGTGTTTGAAATCCTTAACCCTTATTTGAATTGAAAATCCTGATGAGGTAAGTTATAAACTTGTAAAGTTGAGATGATTTTTAAATAAGGGAGGAAAATATGAACTTTGAATGTTGGAACTAAAATTTAAAGTGAAAAGTTAAAAATGAAATTTACTTGGATTGAGGAAGAAAATTGAATTGAATTGAATTAAATAAATCTGAGTTAAAATAGAATTGAATTAGAATAAAATTCAGTTGAGTTATAGGTGATATTGAATAGAATTAGATCCTTACTTAAATAAATGGAAGTACGTTGGATAAGAAATAAGTTATATAAGAATTGGATTGGAATAAATTAATTAGAATAACTTATACAAGAATTAAAAACCCATGAAATAAAAATATGCTTGGGTTATAAATAAGCATAAATCTTGAGTTAAAAATAAAAGATGAACATGTTTAAGCCTAAAATGAATGGAAATGTGTAAAATAATAAGTTTTGGCTTATAAAATTGAAAAATGGAACAGAAAACCCAAAATAAATATTGTTTGATGTTTTGGAAAATGAAATAAAAATCCAAACTTGTATTATAAATAAATTGAACTTAAGAAAATTAAATGGAGTGATTTTTAAGATTAAAAATCAAGTATTGAATTATAAATAGGGGGAGAACTAATCAAATAATAAATTAGTTAATGAAATATGTAAAGGGAACCTAATGTAGTTAAATAGAAGATGAATTGTGAGTTAATAATGAAGTTTAGGAACAAAACTCGAGTTATAAATCAAATTCGACTTGAATCGTCTCTGAGGTTAATATAATTGAAAATGTTGCCAAATAAAAAGAAATTGGATTAAAGTAGGGATGTTTTAGTTGTAAATAAAACCTAGATGAATTTGGGAATAAATTGAAAATGGCCTTGTAATTAATTAAATGAATTGAGAATAAATTGAATCTAGAAATTTAAAATTTATACGAAATAGATGAACTGATCAAATAAATTTGCAGTTTGAAATGAGATTTGATTGAAATAGAATCAATTAAATTAAAAAGAAAAATTTATTTGCAAAATGGAAATGTGCTTAAGTATGAAATTTGAATAATTTAAAGTAAATTAACTTAAGTTTAAAATTTATAGAAGCTTGGCTTCGAGGAAGGGTGAAAGTTCAGTAAATAAAAGTTTGGGTTAAACTAATTTGGAAATGGTTATTAATATATAAGCATGGAATGGTTCAAGCTTAATAAAATGGTCTCAAATGAAATGAAGGCGAATATGGAGTGACATTATTAAGGAGTTTAAATAACTTAAAGACAATAAGAGATATAGAATGTTTTCAAGTTTAATAGAATGGTTTCAAATGCGGATAAGAAATGAAACACAATGAATGGATCGTGAATAAAATTTGAAAAGGAATGAAAATGAAATGGAATGTGTCGGGCTAAATAAAATGGCTGTGAATGAATTAAAATAGAAGGAATTCAATATAAGCGAGTAAGTTGTAAATCACTTAAACTGAATGGAATGTTTTGAGAATTGGTTGTAAGATATTGTAATAAGTGTCGGAACCTTGTATGGGATTATGGAAATTATATAACATGCATTATATGTGAAATTTATGTGTTAGCTATATTAAAATAAGTGGAATACTAGTAAATTGCATATATTTAGCACTTACATGTTTTAGTTGAGTAAATATAGGTATCGGGAAGCCGTTGGGATGGATTCGATCGCGTAAAATGCTAATTAAATAAGCCGCTTGCTTAAAAATGCTAAATAAAGGTACGTCTACGCAATAAAAATAGGAAATATGAACTTTTTGGTTTTTTCGACCCGTATGGGTCAATGTATATATATTTATATCTCTTGTCAAATTGCAGAAGTTCCTCCGTACAAAGGAGACTCTGGCAAAAAATTTCGAAATTTTTAGGAGTTAGAAAATTTTTGGGAAAATTTTTGTTAGCGACAAAACCATTTCAGATTGGAAATTGAAATAAATTAGTGGATGAAACTAATTTAAAATAATGATATGAATCAGTTATAAATGGAAGATAAAATTCAATATTTTGAGTTGAAGATAAATTGAATTCATATGGAAATGGGAAAACTAATTTGAATAAAAGTAGATATGAAAACTTCTATAAGGAAATATATAAAATGATTCTAAAAGCTATGATTGGATATTATTGCGAAGTAGGATATGCAGGTATTATAAAGGAAAAGGAAAATTGATTTTGATTTCAAAAGATAGATTTGAATTGCTCGATAAAAAGGTATATGTTTAAATTTATGTATGAAATTTGATTGGGTTATGATCAAGCCACTTGGCTTTTTGTTTTCTTTTTGTATTTGGAAGCCCGTAGAGGCATTTTGTAGTCGTACCGAGCTAGCCGCGCAAAGGAGACGCTTGCGAAATTCTTCAAAAATTTAGAGAGTCGGAAATTTTTTGAGAAATTTTTAAAATTTAAAACTTGGTTTTGAATTATAATTTGAATGGTTGTATAAGTAAAGTTATTTGGGAACTATAGAAAAGTTTGGAAAGTTAATAAGATAGATAGTGTGTCTTTAATAAAGATTGTTGGGTTGTTGTTAAAAACTGTTTGGTTTTGGGAAAATAGTAAGCGGGTATTGTACCATTCTTCCTAACTAGTAATTTCGGGGATGAAATTCTTTTAAGAGGGGAACAATGTGACGACTCGAAATTTTTGGATGTTTGAAATTGGAATATTTAATTGATTATAAATATTTAAAAGTTAATTTTTAACTTTAATTCAAATATTATTATTATTATTTAGCAATTAAGTCATTGGATTTAATAATCTGAAATTGGGTAAATTAATGAATCTTCAGTTTTAAGCCGGTTAAAAATAATTTGAAGGCTTGTAAAATTTATATGGATAATACTGAAGATAGTAAAAGTGTCAAAATTTAATTTAAATGTGATTTGTTCAGTTTTGAAATTATATTGTTTAAATTGATATTTACAAAAAAAATATAGCCTTCCGAGGCACAGCCTCGGAATTCGGTGAAATCAGTTCCCTTGGATCCGTAATATTGTATTATTATCAGATTTCGATTTTCGTAGCATTTGGAGTTGTTGTGTGAGCATACGGTAAGTAAACGCATTGAAAATTTAATCAAAATTTAATATACTAGCTGGGTTCAAAAAGATATCTTCTCCATACGATCGAATTAGGACCCGGAAACTTTTACATTGCATTCGGAATCGGGCCATAAACTTATGAACGTCTAGCGGTACGTCTCGTTTGGAGATCGAGATTTTAATTGCGCTAATCGAGACGATTCAAATATGAATTCAAATTTAAAATATAATAATATTGTTGCATTTAAATGCTGTGTCAAAACCTTGCACACACGTATAGAGATTTGGTGCACATGTTCTCCTCGATTTACCACGCGTCTTCAATCTCAGTTTCGAGCACGTTCTCTTCTTTTCAGAAGCATGAGACACTGTTCCCTTCTCTAGCAAGATTTCAATCATGTTCATTATAAGAAAAATGGCCGAACTATACCAAATAAAAATCTCATTCTCCCTCCTCTCTTCGTCCACAACAAGATCAAGTAGAAATGAAAAAAAAACTCATTAACCTAATTCCCAACTCGAGCTCAAGGGGGGCTATCCATTTCAAATCCAATCGCGAGTCGAGAAAATCGAGGCCGTAGAGAGTGAGGCAGAATCGAGTCGCGACCTTCGCGACGATGAACTCGCGCCGCGATGTGAGGTAGAGTTGCGAGATAAGGAGGTTGACCGCGTGTGAAGGTGGAGCGACTCCAGGGTGGTAGTTCGTGGTTGGAGATGGGCGAGCTGTTTCGTGAGTCGCTTCCGAACGAAGCATAGGGTCGCGCGCGTGGCAGCACTATTGTGGGGAGGATGGGAAGTTAGCAGCAGCGGAGGACTCGGGGCGTTCCGATGATGGGTCCATCGGGCGAGGCAAAGGTTTCGATTGAGTCAAAGTCGAATATGTTGAGAATTCGCCTCGAGGGGTGGTGGGCGACAACAACATGGAAGCAGGTGGCGACGTGAGGGGTGGTACAGTGAGGATCGGCGATTGCCGCCATGCATTTTTGTTTGTGGATTCATGCATGTGTATTTGGGAAGCAGGTATGGGTCTCTTCCTGTATTTTATTAATTTAAATTGAATTTATATTTCAAATTTTAAAAGGGGACGAATTTACTGTGACAAACTAGTATAAAATAGAAAGAAGTTTTAACAGTAAAATAACAAATATTTTGCTAATTACTGTAATATGTTTTGTAAATTTTATAGATTATAAGGTGAAGTTTTTATTATAATGTTTTAAATTTTAAGTTAATTCTAGTTCAATTTAAATTTGAAGATATAGATATGAACATGTATAGAAACAGAAAAGGATATTTTACACTAAAATAATTTTTGTTTTAATATATGTAGTTTTGGAAAGAAATAAATATATATTTTAAGCTTACCAGTATATACTTTAAAAATAATTTTGTATAAAAAGGTAAATCAGTTTAAAATTGAATTCTAGGTTAAAATAAAATCATTGGTAATTAACTTTATAAATGGAAATTTAATCATTTGATTTATTCGAATATTAATAAAAATCATCTAATATTTATACAAGGTCCAAAATTGGGAGATAATGGTCGAGATGGAATTGGATTTTCAAACAAAAATCAAAGGTGAGTTAATCTCACTCATCTGGTTGTTATTTAAATTTAAATGGTTAAATTTAAATAATTGGTTGAATGATGAGTTGATTTGATGTGCTGTATTATATGTAGTAGTATATATATGGTATATATTGGAGTGATTGATTTCCCGCATTATATAGCGGATGAGACCCTATGCGCTACATAATAGCCGATGATATTTTATAAATCCCATATACCGCGATATTCCACCTCGAAGTGAAATTGGTATTTTATATTTTGCTAACATCTGTGGATGCTGGAAAACAGGTTGGAGGGATCCAATTGGATTCGTCAAAATAATTAAGATTGTTTAATATTCTGTGTTATGAATATTTGATATTCTGTGATAAATTATATTGATAATTGGAATATTGAATGCTATGGTTTACTGGAATATATATATCGGTACACCAAGTTATCAACATATATAGAATTGGATTTTGAAAAGAAAATAAAAGAGGGAATTTTTAAGTTATATAATTATAGAGAATTGAATAAATTGAAGAATGAACTGGATAAGAATAAGAGTGATTTTGAAATTCTAATAAATAATTTCGAGTATGGAAAAAAGGGATTTTGAATAAATAGAAAATAATGAATTGTAAAATTTAAGTGAAATTATTTACAGGAATAAAGAATTTACTTTAAAATTTAAGTTTTAAATTTATTTAAAAAGGATAAAGAAAGAATTTTAGAAATCTGAAATTGGTATGTTTCGGTTAAATCATAATTAAGGAATAAAATCTAAAGTTAATGGATTTTGAAATAAATTGAGTAAGTGAAGAAATTTATTTCAAAATGGAGTAAATTGGAAATCGATTTGGAAATTGATTTAAGTGTTTGAAATTAGAAATTTAAAGGAGAATATGACTTTAAAATTTATAAACTGGGTTTATAAAAGTGAAACAATATATCAGTAGATATTTAAAGGAATAAACCCACGATCGGAATGTATTAAAGGAACGAGAAATTTTGTTTTAAAATAAATAGTGATTTATTTTTAAAGGATGTGAAGAGAAGTATATTTCCCTGAATAGCCAAGTACATTTCTAAGTAAATTTTTAATAGAGGTTAAAAGCTTTAATGTAGTTTTAAAAAGCATGTCTTACGAAATTTATTATTTCTAAATGTTTAAATTTTAAAGTAAATATTTTTCAAATCTATTATCGTATTAATTATTTAAAGGTGACTTGGCATTTTGTTTTAAAAAGAGAAAATCTAGTTTTATATTTTATAAAGTAACTTCATTTTCAAATATTCCTATAGTATATATTTTTAGTAAAGTATTAAAGTAGCTTTTAATTTAAATGTTTTAAAGTATATTCTATGATAAAGTGTTTTTAAATTATTTTAGAAATCTAAAGTTTTTGTGCTTGGTATTTTCAGTGGAAATAAATATTTGGGAATTTATTACATGAGAAGAGTAGGGTTTGAAATATGTTTTTATAAAAAAAGGTTGAAAATGGAAATATATCTTGTGAAGACATTTTGGGAATAATAAATAATTTGGTGAAATTATTTATGGTTGATGGTTGTTTGAGAATGTCAATTGATAGTTAAATAACCGACTATCAATATTGGCCTATGCGCTGATCGTTTCGAAGAGACCGGGATCGAGATTTATTTCTCGAAAACCACTTCGATCCGGTTTGAACGTTTTCGTGAGGAAGACACGATTGGATTCGAAGATGGAGCAGTGAAGTGCAATGGCTAGTTGCTACTAATCCTGAGGATGTTTCCAAAATGGATGTAGTAGGAGTAGTGCCTTCGGTTCCATTCGAACCCGGGACAGACTTGTATGGATGAATGCTTTTAGAACATCATCAGGTGGACGATGAGCATTCTAAGTGAAACGTTTTAAAAGGTAACGCTTAGCCTCGAGCCTCAACAACTGGGAATGACTGAAAATCAAGGGTTATGCAACATGGCTAGGTGGGTAGCGCCCATTAGGGTGAGGTCATCCCTGTCTAGATGTCCTTTTTTATTCGGCTTAGTGGTGCGGTTGATGATCCCAACCGTGGGGTGATCTTACTCGGGATTGTCCAATAAGGGGTAGTCCTGGTCTTATTGTAGGGGATTGGGAGTAATCCTCGGTACTCTGATCTAGGCCACGTACTGTGACAGGTGGTACCCCAGTGCCTAGTCATTAGTTGGAAATCCATTTTCCCTACGCGCCTGTATGGTTTTGATTGTGCCCAACTATTGCTGAAACGTGAGATGCAAGCATTTCAGCTAGATTCTATTTTACTTTCTTTAGACACTATTATAATATCAACGAATTTTAATAAAAAGCGTTTTAGCTATCGTAAGGTAAAAACGCGACATATTTATTTGTGGCGTGGTCTTACGAGATTCTTTTGATTTTCATAGGATTTTGAAACTTTAATAATCAATTTGAGTGTGATTTTCTCACGCTGGTATTTCATACTGACCTGGGTGTTATTTAACTATAATGCTTGGGTCAGACCGAGTATTATATAATACAGGAAAGGAACCTGTGGAGCTCAGGAGACGAGTTGGATGGCGATACGCACTCCCATACTTGATTATTGTTCCGCTGTGCATTCTGTTTTGAGGATAAGTTAATATGACTGCCCAGTTGTATGTTATTGATGTTGTTGAACTTTGATGATGTATACATAAAACAAATATAGCCTTCTTTTGTTTAAAGATCAGTTATTATCTATTATATTTTATTCCGCTGCGATGGTTAGATTCTTATGTTGTTTTCTATTTTCTTCTTCTACCTCTTCTTCTTTAACCCTAATGGTTCGTATTATCGTTCATCTTGAGTTGATTGATGGTGAATAGTGTCGACTCAAGGGTTACGGAACTGCAGGTCGTTTCAAGTAAATATAGAGAATAATATATATAAAATTTTATATGTTAATCTAAGTATAAATATTAAAAGTTAAATATATTATTATTAAAGATAGTTTTAACACTAAGAATAATCTAATTTTGAAATTAAAGATTATTTTGAGGCTCAACGTATTTGAAATCAGGATAGATGTTTTGGATTCTTTTAAAAGGAAGGTTTTGATAACATTTTGAAAACAAGATATAATTTTGAATAAAAATTAGCGGATACAAAACAATGTTCTACTAGATTTTTTGCGACGACCCGGAATTTTTTAACAATTTAAAATGGAATAATAGATTGATTTTAAATATTCAGAAGTTAATTTTAAACATGAATTCCAAATATCAATATTTACTTGATAATTAAATCATTGAATTATATAGTTTAAATATTGAATTTAATAAATTGAAATTGGGTAAATTGTTGAATCATAAATTTCTAAGCCTGTTAAAAATAATATGAAGACTTATAAAATTTATAATAATGATACTGAAGATAATAGAATGGTTGAAAATTAAATTTAAAGGTGATTTGTTCAATTTTAAAAATACATCGTTTAAATTAAATTTAAAAATAGCCTTTCGAGGCACAGTCTCGGAATTCGACGAAACCAGTTCCATTGGATCCGTAGTAGTTAGTTATTAACAGATTTCAATTTTTATAGTGTTTGGAGTGATCGTTTGGCCGTACGACAGATAAACGCACTGAACATTTAATCGAAATTTAATATAATAACTGGTCGAAATTTTTAGCTATGAATTCGAGTCAATTCAAATTTAAATTTTAAATAAATATCCATATATTGTTTTGATTGGTCAATCGTTCGCATTAGAAACTTTTCAAAACTTTTCACAACATCTCAAATCATTGTACTCATTTTCTTTGTCTTCCCCTGCACGCTACCATATTTTCATTTCCCCTGTTCTTCATTTAAAACCCTAGCATCCCATCCCTTGCAACAAAAATCCACAGCCGAAAAAAATAGAAAAAAAAATCAAAGAAAACGAAATGGCCGAAGCCTCATTCCGGATAATCATCGCGCGTTCATCTTCGAGATCGATACTCAAAATTTCTTGCTCATGTAGATAATCGAACTCGATTTCACTCCTATTGGTTAGGACTTAGGGTTGAGGGCATCGATGGGATGCGACTGCTTGCATCGTGCGCGATTTAAGATTTTCATTAGCAACACATTCTAGATCGTCAACATGGAGCTCGCGCGCGGGGACGCTGTTCTTCAAGGCCGTCGCGATTCGAGCCTGGGTGATGCTCGATCAATGGTGCGGCGTGCGATTTGAAGGTCGCGAGGAATAGGCGACGTAGGCTCGGTGAATATCAAGTGACTTTCATTGTTGGAAGAACTCGAGTTAAGGACGATGTCGCGATGATTGATGGATGGGTTCGACGCTTGATTGAAGTGATATCGTGGGTAGAGGGGGGTTTCGATCTGGATTCATGTTGATCGATGAGGTATAACTTCTGTCTGTTTAATTTTTTTTGTAATAGACATGTTTTTACTCGAAGAAATTATTGCATGTTAGTTAGTAAAAAGAAATTATTGATTAACAGTAAGTTGTTAAGACAATTTATTTTTTAAATTTATTTAAGAAGAAATTGGTTTAAAGATAAAAGTATTAGTTTAAAATTTAATTCTTTGATTTAAAATTAAATCATTAATTAAAAGTAAATCATCGGTTAAAATTAAATTGTTAATTAATTAAATTTATGAAACGAAAATTTAATTGTTTGATTTGATTCAAATATTGACAAAATCATATAATTATTTACACAAGGTCGAAAATCGAGGAAACCAAGGCAATTTTGAGGTGGATTGCAAATAAAAGCAAAGGTGGGTAAATCTCACTATGTTTTGATTTTTTTTATGTATGGATTTAAATGGTTAGATTTAAATAATTGGTTGAATGATTGGATTGGTTGAATGTTTATCTGATGATCCGGTAATTTTGGTTTTGGGTTGGCTCTCGAGTTAATTATTGTTTGACTCGATGTATTTGGGTTTAAATGGTTTTAAACTTGAATCGTATATAAGAAAATGGTTCAGATTAAAATCAATAAGGGTTTAATGATTAGTGATTCATTAAATAAATAGGATAATTTAAGGAATAATTAATTAATTAAATTAATTTATGATTTGGGTTAATTAATTGGGTCTAAATTAATTGGAATGATCATTGAGTGGGTTGCTAAATAATTGCTTAATGGAATTAATAAAACATAATTGCCTTGTGGAATTAATAAAGAGATTAATTAAAAATGTTTAATTAAGGAGTGATTAATTTGTTTAATAAAGTAAAGAAAAGATAGTTAATCATCGGTTGAGATAAATCAAGAATGACTAATATTTATGGTTTAACTAATGATAATTATTTAATGTAATTAAATTAGATTAGAATAAATAGAAATGTAAATGAGAAATCATTAATCTATATAATCAATGAAGTTAATAGAGATTGATTAGCTAAGAAAATAAATCAATACAAGTTACTTATGAGAAGTTAATTAATATAAGTAATCATGGACTAATGTAATTAAAATAGTTAATTAATTCCAGTGGTAATTAAGATTTCTTATTGATTTGGATCAAGAACAGTTAATATCATGAAATGAATTAAAGATAGTAATTTGAACGTAATTGAAAATTAATAAAACCAGGGTGATTGATTAAGATGAATAATAGAGGGTTGATTAATTAATTGAATTGGAATTAATAAATATCAAATGAAGGAATCTAAGTGAATGTAGTTAGAAATTCAATTAAAATCAATTGAATTGGTTTGTATGTAATTAAGTTTTGCTTATGGATGATTGAACGGTATTGAATGAGTAGATATCTCTGATATGAAATGTTGAGTATTTCATTTGAATAACTTTGGTTAGAATAACATGAGTTTCGAAGAGATCGGGGTCGGGTATTGGTAGATACCCGAAACCACTTCCTTTTTTTTATAAATTGATTTGTAAAATCAATAGGTTGGAATGAAATGTTTTGAGTGAATTGAATTAATCTATCTAAGTTTGGTACTTAGAGAAAATTGATGTGTGGAATAAGTGTTGTTTATAGCCAATTGCGAATTTGTTGTCACCCCGGGTTTATATAAGTTGATTGCTTTGGTATTCCATGTTAGTTGGGTTTACTCACGCTGGTTTCCAGCCTGACCCGGGTGTTACTTTGGTGTAATGCTCGGGTCAGACCGAGTATTACAGATTTTCAGGTTAGGACGTTTTGGAGCTTAGGAGGCGAGCTGGATGGCAATATCGTATAGAGTATATCTGCTGTATTTATGTTATTGTTAATCTGAGACATGATAATCGTAGATATTCGGTGACTATATATAATGTGAAAACTCTGATGTATTAGAACGTAATCGATAGATATAGTATCCTTTTATAAACTGTTAATATTTATTATTATATTTTATCCGCTACGAATGTGGGATGTTTGGTGTTTCTGTTCTTCTTCTTCTATCTCTTTCTTCTTTTTCATAACTATCTGGGATTTTCGGGTTGGAAAATCTCGGGTCGTTACAGTTGGTATCAGAGAAGAAAGGTTAAGCGAGAACCATGGCTCTGGTGGGAGTTACTCATGAAATAGAGTCTGTAGTACTCTAGAATGGGTTGAGTATATATACATATGACAGCGTACTTGTTATTTTCTTATATAAAGATTTTAAATGATTTTATATAAAAGTATATTTTGATATATAAAGAAATATTTCATTCTAATAAATATTAAGGCGACTGGCTGATAAATTATTGGAATTAAAATTTAGAAGTAATATAATGCGACCAAATTGAAGTCTTGATATGGAATTAAATTAAGTAGAAATAGAAATGCAACCAAATTAATATTTAATGGATTGAAAGTGAAATTCTAAATCTGGCCCCAGAATTTGAAAGTTTTGTTTCAAAGTAATGAAAAATAATAAATAAGTATTATATGGATAACTGGGATTTGTTGCGAACAATGGGTTGTTTGAAAACTGATTTGAATTTAAAACCAAAGGTGATTTAAATTTTTAAAATATGGCTGGGAGGGCCAAGAAATAAATATGTATATAAGTATGGATATACATGATATCAAAGATAATTTGAAATAAACTCTAACAGGTTGAGTTTTGATTTTTTTTACGCTGAAGTGTGATGTAAATACCCAAAGTGATATAAGTTTTGGACTTATAAGAGGGAAAGAATTTTGAAGTTAGAAGAAGGAATTCAATTTGAGCAAGGTTAATTGGATTAAGTAAATTGGAATTTAACTTTGGGAAAGTTAAATAGGTGTAGAAAAAGCAACCAGAATTGGAAATTTCAAGATGAAATTGGAATTTAACTTGGAAAGTTAAATGGTTGATTTGAATTGGGAATTTGTGTGATCTCAAAAGGGTTTGAGATTTAAAAATTTAAAATGAATGGATGTTTTAAAATAATTTGGATGATATCATCCTATTGTCAATAAAAATCTTTAAATTGAGAATGGAATTGTATAAATAAAATAAATTTGAATAATTAAATTGTAAAATAAACTTGTTTAAGAACTGGCTTCAAACTGGAAGATTAAATTGAATAATAAATTATATTTTTAAAATAAAATTGTATTGAACCTTGAAATACATAAGTAAAAATAATTTAAAATGAGAATTTTGAGAAATTGGGCTCAGAATTAAAATGATTAAAAACTTTGATTCAAAAGTTAATTTGGTTTAAAGAGTTAAACCAACCTTTGAGAATTTAACTCGAATTTCTATAATTCAAGATAGTTTAAATTCAAGATTGAATTGAATTAGTTCAAAATTGAATTTGGTTTAAAGTAATTGGATTGGTGATTGAAGATGTATAAGTTTAAAATTTTAAATCGGAAATTGGATTGGATTAAATTGAAGTGATTTGGATTCTGAAATTAAATTGATAATAATTCAAATTGATTGGAATAATATGAAATTATAATTAAAATTAAACAGGATTAAAATCAACTAGAATTTGATTTAAATTGGGGAAGGAATCAAGATTGATTCAACTTGAATTGAGGATCAATCAAGTCCAATGGAATTTGGAGTTATTTGAATTGGAATTGGGTCAATTCAAATGGAAATTTAAATTGAATTGTTGGGGAAGTGAACAATTGGCTCTTGACTATTTTCAATATAAATTGTTTTGATATAAACTTATTTTTCTAAGCTGTTAAATATATACAACCTTTCTTTCTTAAAGCCATATTATTTTATACTTGTTTTACGATTATTTTTAGAGCTATTTAACCATTTTTCAACTGTTTTCTAAACTAATTACTATTTTTCAACTATTTCACAAACTAATCTCTATTTTACAACTATTTTGCAATTATTTAAAATTCCTGAAACTATTCAACTATTTTTCGACTATTTTACAATTAGTTACCTATTTTATAGTTATTTTGCAAGCTAATAAGTATTTTTCAACTACCTATCTATTTTAAAATTTTCAAGCTATTTTCTAAATATAAACTGGTCGGAGTTCAAACTATTATAGATTAAATACCCAATTGAGATAAGAATTGAAGTGATAATTCAATGAAATTAAGGCAATTGTGAATAGAAAGGAAATTGATTTGGTTAATAATCGATGAAGATAATTATGTAGGATGTACATATATTATTCTATTCGCATAGTGATTTGATCCAGATTTGAGCATAGAATTTCAAGATAGTTTATCAATCCGAGTTGTGATTTTTTTCACTCGATTTTCGATGGGGAACCTGGATATAGATTGTTGATAGGTTCTGGATATTCTCTATCATAGTTATAGCTATGCAAGGAGAACGACGATTTCTGATCAAGAAATCATGTTTGTGTCCGCACTAGGAGGTCGGGTGGACGATACTAGTTCGGAATTGAAATTGTGTGATTGAGTGAGCGATCAGATTGGTATAGCATACGGATGTTATGTGTACATCGTACGGATTTGAATGAAATTGATATTGGAAAGAGTAATCAAATTTGAATATTTGATTTTGAACAAAAAAAGTTATATATCTTTGTTATATAAGATAAATCTATCCTTGTTAAATCTATTGCTGGAAGAAAAGGATTTTTGAAGATGTTTGAAGTATAAAAAGGAGTTTTATACGAGTTTGAAAGGATTCAAAGTTTTTAAAAAATTATATATATCTGAATATATATATAAAGGATCTTATAAGGATTTTAAAAAAGGTTTTGGGAACCTTTGAATTTGGAAGGGATTTTGATTTTTGGGTAAAATCAATATTGAATTTGAAAAGCCTAGCTTGAGAATTATCGATTTTGGGATAATCAATTTTGTGTAAAGGAGCTTTGTATGATATCATACTAGGTGTATGATTTGAAGATACTATATATGTATAGTATAAAGTGATTTGGTGATGGATTTGGGGTAAAAGGCTCTCCCTTTAAATGAACTTCTCAGGAGTGCCATCAGGTGGTAATGCCTTGAGCCCTGGGGGGTTCTAAAGTTGATCCTGTGAGGAGTCCGGACAAAACTAGTTCCTGAGGATTATGAGTTGAGTATACCATAACGAAAGTCGTGTGTGCCGCTGAGAGCCAACAGTTACATGGACTTTTGCTGCGATGGCAACGTAACCCAGGATGTAACTGCGACCTATGGTATAACATAGCAAAAGTCGTGTGTACCGCTGAGAGCGAACAGTCTGCGTTTGATTTTATATCGGTAGACTGCGACCTATGTAGGAGTGGAGAAGTTCATTTCGACAGTGAAAATCAGAGGCCGCTGAGAGCCTGCAGTTACATGGACTTTTGCTGCGATAGCAACGTAACGCTGGAATGTAACTGTGACCATGGATGGGGGTGATGATTTCCAGAGCATTCTCACCAAAGATATTTCCTCTATTTTCTATATTTTCAATAAAATTATTTTTCAAGTATTTTCACTGGGTGTTGAAAACTGGTTTACCAAGTACTTATAGATTTTCAGTCCTACGCCTGATCAATGTATGACTGAATTTCTGTGAGAACAAGGATGGACTGGTTGAGCCATCGAGTTATAAAAGGTATTTTTATAAAGAGTTATTTTAATAGTATTATGTGACTTTAAAAGCTTTTCTAAAATTTTGAAATAAAGGTGTTGGGATTTTGGAAAATCAAAGGAAATCCAAACTGAAATTATAAAATTAAAACTCGCGAAAATTAAATGAAGTGATTCTTTGTAATTAAAGGAAATCGAATATTAAATTGAAAGTGAAAGTAAACCAATCAGCTAAATAAATTATTTAATAGTGTATGTTAATAAAATTTAACTTGGGTAAATAAATGGTTGTAAATTAATAATGGAGTTTGGTAATGAATTCGAATTGTAAATAGAATTCGACTTGGATTTGATAACGAATTAAATAAGAAGAGATGTTGTAAAATAAAAATAAAATAGAGTTGGATTGAAAATGTGATGGTTTGAATTATAAATAAAATTCAAGGGTGATTTGAATAATATTTAATGAAATTTGCAAGTAAATTGGATATAAGAGAAGTGACTATAATAGAAATGGTTTCAGTTGCAAAACAAAACCCAAGTGAATAGAAATAAATTGAGAATGGCTTTGTATTAATAAAAATAAATTCGAAAATGAATTAAGTATAAGTAAATGAAAATTTTAAAATGGGTTAACTAAGTTAAATAATAAATGGATGAAGTCTGACAGAATAAAAACTAAATCAAAGTTGTGATTGAAATTGGATTATCAGACTGAACTTAAGTTCGGTGGCATATTAATTTGAAGTGTAAATGAGTTTAGTATGTGCTTGAATATTATTTTGATAAATTGAGAAGGTGAATTTGAAATTAAAAGTTTAAAATGAATGGGCTAACTGAATTTAATGAAAATTGATTAAATGAGAATCAAATAGAAGTAAACTTAAGTTAGATGTTGGAATCAATTAAAGTAAATTAACTTAAGTTTAAAATTTATGGAAGCTTGGCTTCGAATAAGAGTGAAAGCCCATTAAATAAAAGCTTGGATTGAATTAATTTGGGAATGTCTAGAAGTATACAAGAATGGAATTGTCGAGTTAAATGAATGGTTGGTGAATAAATTAGAATTGAAATGGAATCAAATATAAAATGAGTTGAAATTATTTTGAAGTAGTTATAAACTAAAATAGACACTTATTAAGCGAATATCGTCGAAATTGCATAACAATAATTGTCGTTTGGCGTAAACAAAAGTAACTAAATTTCTGTGAGTTGATAGATATTAAATAAAATTGATTCTGAATCATTTGAAGTGAATATGAGCTTGTTTGGATTAAAAATCAATGGAATATAAGAAATGAAGTTGCAAACCATTGAAATTGAATGAAACGGTATATGAGTTGATAGAAAGAAATTGAATAATCTTTAAAGTTATATAAATCGTTTATGGTAAGCGTTTGGTGTTTGATGCTTTTGTAATGCTTGTTATTTGCTATTAAAGTAAGTGAAATGCTGATAAATTCTCTATATATGGCACTTACATATTTAAATTGAGTAAGTATAGGTACCGAGAAGCCGTTTGGCTAGATTTGGTTGCGCTATTTGCTAGAATAAATAAGCCGCTTGCTTAAAATGCTAAATAAAGTACGCCTACGCAATACAAATAGGAAATATGAACTGTTTTTGCTTTTTTCGACCGGGTGGGTCGATGTATATATATTTATATCTCTTGTCAAATTGCAAAAGCTCCTCCGTACAAAGGAGACTCTGCCAAAATTATCTGAAAATTTTGGGAGTTAGAAAATTTTTGTTAAGCAATTAAACAATTTTAAATATGAAACTGAAATGGATTAGTAGATGGAACTAATAAGACTCAGTTATAAATGGAAAATAAAATTTTAATATTCAAAATTGGAATGGGTTGAGTTCATATTAAAACGGGAAAAACGAATTCGAATAGATGTAAATATAAAAACCTATATAAAAGAATGTATAAAATGATTTGTAAAGTTTCGATTGAATATTGTTGCTAAACAAGATATGCAGGTATTAAAAGGGGAAAAGAAAATTGGATTTGATTCCAAAAGATAAATTTGTATTGCCCGACAAAATGGTACGTATTTAAATTTCTAGATGAAATTGGATTGGGTTTTTGTTGTAGCCACTTGGCTTTTGTTTTCTTTTGGAATTTGGTAGCCCGTAGAGGCCTTTTGTAGTTGTACCGAGCTAGCCGCGCAAAGGAGACGCTGGCAAAAAATTTCGGGAATTTAGAGAGTTAGAAAATTTTTGAGAAAATTGTGATAATTCCAAATTTGGTTTTAAATTGTAATTTGAATGATTGGCTAAAAACAGATTGTTTGGAACTGTGAGAGAGCTTGGGTAGTTAGTAAGAAGGATAAGAAGTCTTTTATAAAAGACAGTTGGTAGGATGTTGATAATACTGTTGGTTTTGGAGAAAAGGTAAATGGGTATTGGTCCATTCTTCCTAACTAGTAATTTCGGGGACGAAATTCTTTTAAGGGGGGTGGAATGTGACGACCCGGAATTTTTTAATAATTTAAAATGGAATAATATATTATTTTTAAATATTCAGAAGTTAATTTTAAACTTGAATTCCAAATATCAATATTTACTTAATAATTAAATCATTGAATTATATAGTTTAAATATTGAGTTTAATAAATTGAAATTGGTTAAATTGTTGAATCATAAATTTCTAAGACTTTTTAAAATAATATGAAGACTTATAAAATTTATAATGATGATATTGGAGGTAATAGAATGGTTGAAAATTAAATTTTAAGGTGATTTTTTCAATTTTAAAAATATATCGTTTAAATTAATTTAAAAATAGCCTTCTGATGCACAGTCTCGGAATTCGACGAAACCAGTTCCGTTGGATCCGTAGTAGTTAGTTATTATCGGATTTCAATTTTTATAGTGTTTGGAGTGATCGTTTGGCCATACGATAGATAAACGCGCTGAAAATTTAATCGAAATTTAATATAATAACTGGTCGAGATTTTTAGCTATAATTTCGAGTCAATTCAAATTTAAATTTTAAATAAATATCCATATATTGTTTTGATTGGTCAACCGTTCGCATTAGAAACTTTTCAAAACTTTTTACGACATCTCAAATCACCGTACTCATTTTCTTTGTCTTCCCCTGCACGCTACCATATTTTCATTTCCCATGTTCTTCATTTAAAACCCTAGCCTCCCATCCCTTGCAACAAAAATCCATAGCCGAAAAAAAAGAATAAAAAAATCAAAGAAAACGAAATGGCTGAAGCCTCTTTCCAGATAATCATCGCGCGTTCATTTTCGAGATTGATACTCAAAATTTCTTGCTCGTGTAGATAATCGAACTCGATTTCACTCCTATTGGTTAGGACTTAGGATAAAGGGCATCGATGGGATGCGACTGCTTGCATCGTGCATGATTTAAGGTTTTCATAAGCAACGCGTTCTAGATCGTCAACATGGAGCTCGCGCGCGCGGGGACGCTATTCTTCAAGGCCGTCGCGATTCGAGCCTGGGTGATGCTCGATCAATAGTAGCGGCGCGCGATTTGAAGGTCGCGAGGAAGAGGCGACGTAGGCTCGGTGAATCTCGAACGGCTTTCATTGTTGGAAGAACTCGAGTTAAGGACCATGTCGCGATGATTGATGGATGGGTTCGACGCTTGACTGAAGTGATATCATGGGTAGAGGGGGGTTTCGATCTGGATTCACGTTGTTCGATGAGGTATAACTTCTGTCTGTTTAAATTTTTTTGTAATAGACATGTTTTTACTCAAAGAAATTATTGCATGTTAGTTAATAAAAGGAAATTATTGATTAACAGTAAGTTGTTAAGACAATTTATTTCTTAAATTTATTTAAAAAGAAATTGGTTTAAAGATAAAAGTGTTAATTTAAAATTTAATTCTTTGATTTAAAATTAAATCATTAATTAAAAGTAAATCCTCGATTAAAATTAAATTTTTAATTAATTAAACTTATGGAACGAAAATTTAATTGTTTAATTTGATTCAAATATTAAAAAAATCATATAATTATTTATACAAGGTCGAAAATCGAGGAAACCGAGGCAATTTTGAGGTGGATTGCAAATAAAAACAAAGGTGAGTAAATCTCACTCTGTTTTGATTTTTTTTACGTATGGATTTAAATGGTTAGATTTAAATAATTGGTTGAATGATTGGATTGGTTGAATGTGTATCTGATGATCTAGTAATTTTGGTTTTGGGTTGGCTCTCGAGTTAATTGTTGTTTGACTCGAGGTATTTGGGTTTACAAGGTTTTAAACTTAAATCGTATATAAGAAAATGGTTCAGATTAAAATCAATAAGGGTTTAATGATTAGTGATTCATTAAATAAATAGGATAATTTAAGGAATAATTAATTAAATAAATAAATTTATGATTTGCGTTAATTAATTGGGTCTAAATTAATTGGAACGATCATTGAGTGGGTTGATAAATAATTGCTTAATGGAATTAGTAAAATATAATTACCTTGTGGAATTAATAAAGAGATTAATTAAAAATGTTTAATTAAGGAGTAATTAATTTGTTTAATAAAGTTAATAAAAGATAGTTAATCATCGGTTGAGATAAATCAAGAATGACTAATATTTATGGTTTAATTAATGATAATTATTTAATGTAATTAAATTAGATTAGAATAAATAGAAATGTAAATGAGAAATCATTAATATATATAATCAATGAAGTAAATGGAGATTGATTGATTAAGAAAATAAATCAATACAAGTTACTTATGAGAAGTCAATTAATATAATTAATCATGGACTAATGTAATTAAAATAGTTAATTAATTCCTGTGGTAATTAAGATTTCTTATTGATTTGGATCAAGAACAGTTAATATTGTGAAATGAATTAAAGATAGTAACTTGAACGTAATTGAAAATTAGTTAATCCAGGGTGATTGATTAAGATGAATAACGGAGGGTTGATTGATTAATTGAATTGGAATTAATAAATATTAAATGAAGGAATCAAAGTGAATGTAGTTAGAAATTCAATTAGAATCAATTGAATTGGTTTGTATGTGATTAAGTTTTTCTTATGGATGATTGAATGGTATTGGATGTTTTGAATGAGTAGATATCTCTGATATGAATTGTTGAGTATTTCATTTGAATAACTTGGGTTAGAATAATATGAGTTTTGAAGAGACCGGGGTCGGGTATTGGGAGATACCCGAAACCACTTCGATTTTTTTTTATAAATTGATTTGTAAAATCAATAGGTTGGAATGAAATGTTTTGAGTGAACTGAATTAATCTATCTAAGTTTGGTACTTAGAAAATTGATGTGTGGAATAAGTGTTGTTTATAGCTAATTGCGAATTTGTTATCGCCCCGGGTTTATATAAGTTGATTGCTTTGGTATTCCATGTTAGTTGGGTTTACTCACGCTGGTTTTCAACCTGACCCGGGTATTACTTTGGTATAATGCTCGGGTCAGACCGAGTATTACACATTTTCAGGTTAGGACGTTTTGGAGCTCAGGAGGCGAGCTGGATGGCAATATCGTATAGAGTATATCCGCTATATTTATATTATTGTTAATCTGAGACATGATAATTGTAAATATTCAGTGACTGTATGTAATGTGAAAACTCTGATGTATTAGAATGTAATCGATAGATATAGTATCCTTTTGTAAGCTGTTGATATTTATTATTATATTTTATCCGCTGCGAATGTGAGATGTTTGGTGTTTCTGTTCTTCTTCTATCTCTTTCTTCTTTTTCATAACTATCTAGGATTTTCGGGTTGGAAAATCTCGGGTCGTTACATTTTTCATAGTTTCCATCCTACTCAGGGTTCCATCCCTTTAACGGGCTCGAAGTGGATTCCATTCCATGAATAAATTGGATTTTAAGATGCCAGTGCTTATCTAGGAGTTTTAACAAAAATTCCTAATTAAAATTACTTATTCTTGAAATCTTGAACTCTTGACATTCTTGATATTCTTGATACTCATGAGTCTTCAACCTTGATATCTTGAATCTTTATACTGTACAATCTTCATTCTTGGTACCTGCGTGGTTAAATCCTGCATATACATATATTTCTAAACTATAATGTTAGTATTTATATTTTATAATCCTATTCTAAGGTTGTTGTCATCAAAACCATCATCTCACGGACTAACAGCCACATATAAACATTGACGGGTTTTTACCTTACGATAAACAAAATATTTTCATAGAAAATCCATTGATATTATAATAATGTTTAGGGGTCAAAGTAAAATATGTATATAGCTGAAATGCTCGCATCTCACTAGCCAACTACTTGAAAAGTAGTACCGAAATGATTACTCCTTGGTTAATGGGCCCATAAACATACAAATGAGAGATAATATTGACTCAACATAGGGATGATCATACTCTAATTGGGAGCGACCAACTTAGCCCGCCTATATTTCCCATGTTTTAGTCATTCCCAATTGATGAGGCTTGAAGCCAGATTTTACCATTTATATAGCACTTCCCACTTGAAATACTAACACTATCCTCCAGGCAACAATGCAATGCCAACATTCATCCACACTGTTCAGGACATGAACAAATTGAATGCACTACTTCTACTACATCCATTTTGGTATCACCCTCAGGATTAGTAGCAAGCAGCCCTTGCACTTCAAAGAGCTTCATCTTCCAATTGTATTGTCTTCGAGATGTTTTTACTTCGAAATGCTTGAGTTAGATCGAAGTGTTTTCGGATAACATATCCGATTTTGGTCCCTTCAAAACAACATTCAACAGTTTTGGATAAACTCAACTCTAGTTCTTTTAGGAAATAAACAATCAAAGATAAGAGCGTAGATCACCTCCTAACCGTTAGTCGGTGTATTTCCTTATCATTTGTCCTAGGAGAATGAAACGAGATTTATACATACGGTAAAGAATCACCACCTCCTAAACATGCTATGTAATTCAAGTATTTCTCATAGATATTTCCAAAGTTACGTTTTGGGTCCATATTTGACAACCGGTTATTTAACTACCCACAACAACATCCAAATCAGAAACTTAATTCCAAAGGGAAAACCAACATTGGTCAAGCACATAAATAACCACTTGCCTCCTTACTTAATCTTTTCATTAATTAAAAATCACTTGTAAATATTTGTATCGAAATACTTTTACAACGATATATTCCCAATCCCAAAATTTCCAATACTTGAAAAAAAAATCCATATACTTATCACAATGGAATAAGTATATTCACGGAACAGAGGAAGATTCCACTTTTGCACAATTTTAAAATCAATTATAAACTTTTTATAAATTTCTAGAACTCATATATAAACTATTTAATAAGTCTCTGAAATCATTTATAATACTCCCTATTATACATTCCTAAAGTCATTCATAATTCCTTTATAAATCCGTAAAAACCTTTTATAAAACTCTTTTTCTATAAATCTATAAACCCATTATAATAATTCTTTTATAAATATCATAAACCGCATATAAATTTTTTAACCTTTAAATAATCTTCCTCTAAGATTCCAAACCATTTTGTAAAATTCCTTTTATAAACCAACATCTATTTATAAAACTGCATTCATAATCCCAAAAACATTTATAAATGCATCCTAATCATTTACATTAAAGCACTATTATATAATAATAAGCATTATGAATAAATAATTATTATTAATTTAAAAGGCATGATTAACAAAACAATAATAATTAATCTTCAACATTAGTATAAATAATAATAATTAATTTCCTAATAGTATAAACAAATCAATATTATTAATTTCAACCCATATTAAATATTTAAAATTTAAAAATATTGATAATAACTTAAAAATTTATTAAATGTAAAAATATATCCTTAAAATGATATTAAATATAAATAAATAATCTTTATAAAGATATTAAATATAAATAAATAATTTAGTAAAGATAGATAAAAAGAAGTTGGAGTAAAATACAAGCTAAATCTTTTAAAGCAAAATACTTCTGAAACGCAATCTTCGATTTAAAACCATTTCCTGTCTCAAAACCAACTTCAACTCAGTTGGCAATTTATGGTATTTTTAAAATACTAATTTGAGGCTAATAGCTACCCAACATAAATATTGATATTGATTTTCTATCACTGTAGGGTTTAAGGTTTTAACATATAACAATGTCATAATCAATAGAGCGAACAATCAATTTTAATATCCAAAAATTCATGTGATAGGAATATTATTGAAATTAAAATCAACAGTGGCGAGGATTCCTATCAAACGCCTTCAACCTATCCCCATGCAATACAAACAGTATATAATCATATAATACGGGTCATCTAGTACTAGGTAGGTATATATAAATGGTCATCCGCTTTAGGGGCAGGAATAAAACCAAACCAACTAATAAAATAATAAATCATCCAAACAGTCAATAACCAATCAACAATAAGTTTTTCCACGGACGTATAAAAATATAAGTGGGCTAGAGAGGTGAAGTAGCTCAAGGAAATTTCCACTGATTGCCAAAGCACTTCGGTTTGAACCAAAATCGAACAAGCATTCAATTTTCACCCATATTTCTACTAGCTTTAAATCCATCCAATCCAATTCTAGATCGTAGTATTGGTGATACGATGACAATGCAATTTGTCGTGCTCGATTTGGATATTCTATGAATTAGATATGAATTAATGAATGTTGAGATTATTTAAATTATGCTTTATTTTAAATAAAAAAATTAAACCTCAATTCACCTTCCCTCCCTCTCATATTTGCAATCCAAACTCACAACAACCCATTTCAACAGTAATTTTCTTTGATTTTCGATGTCGCCTCGTGTCGTGGTTCCTGCCGCACTCATGCCAGAGACTGCCTCGACACAACCGTGCTATGTAACATCCCCCGCTTGGAGGCCCAAAATTAACGGCTACGGATGCTGCAGTCATTCATAGTTATTAATCCTCAGCAACCAAACAAGGCAATATGAGATATATTGATACAGAGAAACACAAGAATATGGGACAAAATTAAACAACAAAACAAATTCCACGTTCCATTTCAAAATATTCCAAATTGATTACATAATCTCAATTCATAGATCATGTTCAGATAATATATAGTTATTACAAAATACGCCAAGAGAAACATACGAAGATGCCCATTGGTAGATCATAGTATAAATATAGGCAAGAAAACAATTGTTTATTGTTTATACTATATGCTCAAGAAATTTATGGGTGATGTTTCTAACTTCCAAATTTGATGAGTATATGTTTCAAGTCAAAGTAGACTAAGATACATCTAAAACTACATGTAAATTTTTGGGTGAACATTACAAAATTCAAATGGGAGAAATTTTGAATTTTTTTAATTTTAATATAAAGTTTATCATTAACAAATCTTCTGAATGTATCCAGAAGCATTCTGCTTTTTAAACATTATTCTTTGATACTTATAACCATAAGACATTTGAATAGGAAAGCTAATAGGAAGAAAAAAATAGATCAAATGATACGGATTCACACAATTGACTTGGAATCCGCAATTAACTTGGATTCCCCTTATCGCTGAACATTTTTTCTTTAAGTATAAATCTTACATCCTCTTTTACTTTTATTGGAGAACATTGACTTGGAGTCATTTGAATTATCATTTAAGAAATACCAATTATTAAATTTTAAAGCATAGTTGGCAATAGATTAGTTAGAGAGTTAATGCTCAACAATAGACATAAACTTGATTTATTTGCTTCTTAACAGATCATACAAATCTTTTTGTCTCGTGACGGAGTTCAATCCCCTCACATTCCAGAATAGCAAAGTCATACTTATTCTTTGAGATACCCCCGGTTCACACACCACTACGGTAGCCACTATCTTCAATTTTTCTTGATTTAGATTTGGATTTGATTTGTGAAACTAAATTGCTCCATTTTTTATTAGTTTCAACAAATAGCTCATTAGTTTCAACAAATAGCTCTCCATTAATTAAGACTTCTTCCCCTTTTAAGTAGTTCAAATTTATTTTCCCTTTTTTCTTCTTTGTAGTAGACCCAGAATTTCCCAAGTCATTCATATTAACATCTAATGCGTCCATATCATTACCCTTTTTCTTCTCAAGAATTATAGTAATGCTATCTTGGGATTTTGCAATCGAAGGCGATTCTCCTGTAGATAATTCTTCATTTCCCTTTACATCAGAAATTTTTTTTAACAAAATAAAATATGAGATAACTAGATCAGATAGCATAGAGAGAAAAATTCATGATGTAATGAACAATATTTTCAGATGCTAGTAATTGCAGATTTTCACATGCACTAACCATTGAAAAATAAAAATGGAATTCTAGAGTAACTAAAGTAAATGAAAAACAATCTTGAGTAACTTCAACCTGGTAGGAAATTTGTGTTGCATGGTTGAGAATCAGTTTACTCATAAAGGTACAAATATTTACCTGACCTCGTGATGAAACAGAATGCTTTGTTTTACTGTATTCCTACGCATTACAACTGATAGGTATAACAACGAATGACCAACCCTTATAATATTTAAATCAAGCAATTGATATTTTTTCTAAATTTAAAACTGCGAAATTTTCCACAACAAATAACTATACACATACAAAGCATAGTATAATAAATTGAAATTTACAGGAACACCTTTTTTACATATAGTACGAAAATTTTAATTTACAATGCTTTAGCCAAAATCACTACTGCCAATATCAACAAAGTT
Source organism: Allium cepa (assembly GCA_030765085.1). Taxonomy (NCBI): domain Eukaryota; kingdom Viridiplantae; phylum Streptophyta; class Magnoliopsida; order Asparagales; family Amaryllidaceae; genus Allium; species Allium cepa. The sequence goes on from CM060945.1 coordinate 617,836,982, forward strand.
AAAATACATCAACAACGACAGTGTGTGGGGGTGATAAATAAAGTCATTTAGACAAAAGTTCAATATCAGTGTTCTCAGTTTTAATCAGGATGCGTTTATACAATCCTCTGTCATAAAATAAATCTTGTCTACCCCATTCGCATACATACACAAAAATTAGTTTCATTATATAAATAAAGGTATTAACAAATCATTCAGTTATCAAATAGTAATAAGGTAGTAGTAGGTGGTGCATTAACCCTTTCTGTTATAAAGCATTGATGTAGGACAACTAGTTGATTTTGAACAGAACTAACTATAGACAGCCGGCTTTAAAAAATAAAGAGGAGTAAAGCAATAGAAAAGGAGGTTAAAACATGGCAGTTACCTTGTCATGATCACTTAGGATGCGAAAATGAATTTTTGATGGTCAAATGTCGTTGTCCTCCAAGCAACAGAAGGCAGCATACATGAAGTTGTATCAGAGGCTTTGAACACTTTCACGTATTTTGTCGAAAGATAAGGCAGAAAACAGCAATCATAAAGGATGGGAAGAATTGCAAAGTTCAAGGAAGATAGGGTAGTTCTGAAATGTCCAAAAAAAGAAGTCGCAAAAGGAGGACGTAATTTAGGGGTTTTGCAAGTGACGTGATATCTCATATTTTATTTTGTTAAAAAACAAGGGAATGGATAACTGAATCTTATTTTGAAATAGGAAGATAACTAGATCAGATCTTGCATGTTGGAACTCTGTAATGTTTGTACTATGTAATATTTGGAAGGATTGCTTTAATGTTTGTACTCTGTAATGGAAAATATATCACATTTCTTTCTGAGCATGCCCTTGTGTTATATTTGTTGATTATAATCTTTATTCGTTTATGAAGATTTAGTTTGATTGCTATTATTAAAATGTAATATATAGGCATAGCTCTTGAAAAGTGTATCTACGATTTTTATAGCGGCATATATGAGCTGTAAAAGAATTTATCAATACTATAACATGTTGATTTAATAGCGCGAAATGACCGCTATTGAATAAATATTTTATAGCGGCAAACTGGTGTTATAAAGATTTCCAATTCCGTTGAGATTTAGCTGTATTATAGCGGCTACAATGAGCTATTGAATAAATATTTTATAGCGGCAAAATGGTGTTATAAAGATTTCCAATTCCGTTGAGATTTAGCTATATTATAGTGGCTATAATGAGCTATTGAATTAACGTACCATAGCGGCGAATTTGCGTTATAAAACTAAGCTCAACCATAGCGACATATTTTGTGTTATAAATATTCAACAATTTTTTATAACATGTCGATATACAGCGCTTATCAAACCGCTATGGTTGTGACTAATAGCGGCTATATGCCGCTATAAAAGACACTTTTTGTTGTAGTGTTTGAACCCAAAACACTAAAAAATGAGATTTTCACCAATTCAATCCAAACCAAAAGCAAATGCACATGAATAAGTGTTAGGAATTCATACCCAACAATCAAAGATAGTTATAGACAAAGAGGTGAGATAAAAATCTCATCTTTTCACAAAATCAATGGAGGAGAAGCTTAAAAGCAAAGGAAGAATCAACCACACTTCAATCTCAACACAACAAGGTTGAATCAATGGCTTCTTTTTGGATTTGGAGTTAGATGTTGGATTTGCAAATGAACTAGGGCTTGGAGTTTTAATTTCCCATTCCTCTCCATTTTTGATGAAGCTTGAGTGTTAGGAAATGAAAGTGAAGTAATGAAGGGAAGAGGGGTTGAGCTAGAGTTAATAGTTTAGGCTAATGGGCTAAACCAAACCTAAAGCCCAAAGTGAAAAAGTGGCAAAATTCCACTAACTCCAAACATATCAAAGTTTATACTCAAAAAGGTCACAAACGGTGTTTTGGACCCAATGGAAGTGGTCCCAAGTCCTAATTCGACCGTATGCAAAAAAGTAACTTTTCGGATTAAAATCCGACTAACGATAAAATATTTAAACAAAAATACTTAGATATTCAATCGTAAAATATGCGGGTTGTTACAATCAACTTCCAAAAGAAACAAAACTACATTACTGCTGAGAGCATCAGCCACAACTTTTACCTTTCCCAGGGTATACAGAATATCCAAATCATATGATGCCAGAAACTCGACCCAACGCTACCGCCTCAAATTAAGATCTTTTTTAGAGAAAAAATATTCCAATGGTTTGTGATCCGTGAATAACTCAAATTTCTCTCCCAAAATAGTGTCTCCGGATCTTCAAAACAAAAACAATGGCTAACAACTCAAGATCGTGCGTAGCGTAGTCCTTTCCATTTGGCTTTAAATTGCCGACTCGCATACGCAACCATTCTTCCATTCAGCATCAAAACTACACCCAGTCCAACTATATAAGCATCTATATAAACTTCAAATTTACTTTTCCCACCCGGAAAGCTAGCACTGGTGCACTGATTAACCTCGTCTTCAATTCTTGGAAAGCATCTTCACATTAGGATATCCATTTGAACTTAGCTCCTTTCCTTGTCAACTTAGTCACATGTGAAAAAATCTTGGAATAGTCCTTGACAAACTTTCTGTAGTAGCCAGCTAATCTCAGAAAATTACGAACTTTTGTCGGTGACTTCGGTTGCTTCTATTCCAGAATAATCTCACCTTTGCTAGATCTATAGAGATACCTTCACCAGAAACAATTTGCCCTTAAAAAATTTTACTTCCGATTTCCAGAAATGGCACTTGGAGAACTTCACCTTCAAAACATGCCTCTTCAGTGTCTCCAACACTATTCTCAAATGTTGTCTATGCTCTTCTTCCAACTTAGAATAGACCAGAATATCATCGATGAACACCAGAACAAACTTATTCAGTACACGCCGAAAGACTCGATTCACAAGATCAATAAAGAACCTTAGAGATCCATCTGATTTAGCGACAAACACTGTCGTAGAACCTCAACAAGAAAAACTGAGCCTAATCAATCCCTTCTCCAAAAGATCCTGAGTCTGCTTAACTAACTCTTTCTCTCTAGGAGCCGTTCTCCTACTAGGCTGAATCACTGGCACTACTCCTGGAATCAAATCAATGTGAAACTCTATCTCTCGATGCAGAGGCAAACACTTGACTTCCTCAAATACATCAGGGAAAATCTTAAACCACACCGATATCTTCAACCTTCTCTTGAGAAGTCTCAATTCCAAGTAAAAGACTACTCAAGTGAATTCCAGAATTATCACACGACACTCTAGAAATCCTACCCAAATCAGTTTCCAACGGAACTTCTCTCTCATCACAATTCAAAACAGCCTTACTTATCGAGCCAATCCATCGAAGAAATGGATCCACTCTGCTACTTCTGAAATTACCCCAAGAAAAACTGCTAAGCCAGAAAATCTTCTCGACGGAACACAAAACACTCCGAGCTACAATGCTGACCCAGATGCCCAAAGACTTCCTATCCAAAGCTCTTTGAGAAGCTCAGACCTCGAATCAAACAAAAACACCCTACTGAACTTAGCCACATTACCGAAGCAGACATACTTCCTTAACTTTTCCCAAAGAAACATCTTCAGAGACAACCATAGTCACTGTGTATCATCACACAGCTACTACATCCTGAGGTATCAAGATATCATGACTCACTTCCGTCCAACCAACAGATACAAACACTAGCTCATCCAAACTTACACTTCAAGATGAACTCCGAACTTTAACAGATTTCCTTTAGAGATCGATGAAATCCTTACACCACCCAAAGCTCACTCGAGACGGTAATAGGTCTACAGTCTCGACAGATACACTTCCAACCTCAACATTCAAAATCCAACCATTGGTAGTCGTGTTACACACACCACTACCCTATCTACCTTTATAACTTATATTGGACAACTCGAACAGGTAACCAAACAAATAGGTAGAAATATATATATATATATATATATATATATATCAAAATTACAAATACACTCTCTCCCAAAAGAAATCACTCAAGAGCCTAGGTATTCGCTCAACCTAGCGCTCTAATACCAACTGTGACGATCTGCCCTTCACTACGCCATAGATGGCCTTCTGCAACATTTTTGCAAGGTGTTGCCAGGTAAAATGTTGCGATAGCTATACAATTTTGGTCCTACTGCAATGTTGAATTTTTGGTGTTGCCTTAACCATAAAAATGTGTTGCTCTAGCTAAACAAGTGTAATTGATGCAACATTTTTTTATAGTGTTGCTGTAGCAGACCTTTGCATATCTTTCGCATCGATCTGCACCAATCTACCAAGGCAAATCCTACGTTGGAGAACGTGACACCTCATCAATCCGAACACCACTCCTTAATCTTTTAGAGCCGTGAAGAAAAAAAGTCCCCGCAAATAACTTTTTATTTTCATTCTTCTCTGTCTTCTTACAAAGGTTCAAGCGAACATTCTTAATATGGGGTTCAGCGATTTCGGTTCGATTAGGGCTTCAATTTGGGGATTCAAGCTTTGTTCAGCGATTTCGCTTCGATTTGGGGGTCCAAGCAATGTTCACATCACTTTAGGGATTCAGTTTCGATTTTGAGGTATAACACTCTCTCCCATCACTTTAGGGTTTCGATTTAAACTACTTATAAATTCTTAATTTGGCCTGAATTAACAATTCGACTTGTCTAGGTTTCCTCTTGTTGGACACAAACACAAATTTTATCTTTTTATGTTAAAATACTCATATTCATAATTGTAGTAATGGACAGCGAAAACATTTGGATAGAACTTCCAAAGTTTAGTGAAGGATATATTAGCGGGATAAGAGCCTTTATACAAAACGGTTTTTCTAAATTGGCCGTAGGCGATGAAATGACGTGCCCATGCAAGAATTGTAAAAATAGCAAGTGGCGTCGTCCAGATATAATTTATGATCATCTCATCTGCAATGGTCCGTCTCCATTGTATGTGAAATGGATTTGTGAGGTTTCTCACCCAAATTTTGGAAGGAGTGATGAAGATATAGACTGTGATGCTGGTGATTTTAGAGATAATCTAGGTGAAATGTTGCACCGTACTCGTGGAAATATGCAGAACTGTGAAGATGAGAATTCTGATGCACAAAATGCCGATGCTAAAAGATTTTATCGCCTTGTCGAAGATGGAAAGCAGCCATTATGTCCTGGCTGTTCAAAATTTTCGAGATTAAATTTTATCATCAGGCTTTATTCTTTAAAATGAGTACATGGAATTACAGAGTCTGCAGTTGGGGATATATTAGAGTTGATGAGAGAGGCTTTTCCACAGTCCCATATACCTTTATCTTTTAGAGCCACGAAGAAAATCATTAAAGATTTAGGTCTTGATTACAAAAAAATACACGCATGTCCAAACGATTGCATGCTCTATTGGGCAGAAAATGAAGATAAAGATGTATGTAACTCTTGTGGTATTTCGAGGTGGGAAGAGGAAAAGAAAGGCACCCATGACAATGATCCAGAGAAGTTGATTCAGAAAGTCCCGGCAAAAGTAATGCATTACTTTTCACTAAAACCAAGGCTGCAAAGGCTGTTTATATGCAAGGTGTATTCACAACTTATGAGATGGCATTCTGTGGGCCGAAAAAAGACGGAAAACTTAGACATCCAGCTGATAGCGAGGCTTGGAAGGCGTTGGATGCTATGTATCTTGATTTTTCATCAGAAAATAGAAATATTAGATTGGGTGCAGCCTCTGATGGATTCAATCCTTTTCGTACAATGAGTATAACTTATAGTACATATCCAATTGTATTAGTTAACTACAACCTTCCACATTGGTTGTGCATGAATCCCGAAAATCTAATTCTTTCAACAGTCATCTCCGGTCCAGAGTCTCCAAAGAATAAAATTGATGTATATATGCAGCCTCTAATTGAAGAGTTGAAAGAATTATGGGATCTAGGCATAGAAACTTATGATGCCTTTACAGATCAAAAATTCATGTTACGTGCAAGTGTGTTGTGGACCATTAACGATTTTCTAGGGTATGCAATGTTATCCGGTTGGAGCACAAAGGGTACATTGGGTTGTTCTGTATGCCATTATGAGACTTCTTCAATGTACTTGAAACATAGTAAAAAAATATGCTACATGAATCATAGAAAATTTCTGGATCCGAAACACAAGTGGAGGTTTGATAAGAGGAGGTTCAATGGTGAATTTGAAATAGGACAGATTCTGGGAAATTTATCAGGAATAGACATTGAAGAACTGTTGCGTGACTTTGAAAATAATTTTGGGAAGAAAAAGGATTCCCCTTTCAAAAAGAAGTTAATATTTTTCAATTGACCGCATTGGAGCCACAATTTATTGCGACATAACCTTAATGTTATGCATATAGAGAAAAACATATGCGACAACATACTCGGTATTTTGCTAAATATTAGTGGCAAGTCAAAAGACCATTTGAATGCTTGTTTTGATTTACAGGAAATGGGCATCAGGAAGGTCCAGCATCCCATTTTATCAAATGACAGCGAACACTTTGAGATTAGGGCTGCCATATTTGACATGACGAATAAAGAAAAAGAAATATTTTTCTCAGTCTTGGAGAATGTTAAATTGCCATACGGTTGTGTAGCCAATATCAGTCAGTATGTTCACATGAAGGAAAGGAAAATCTCAGGGTACAAGACCCATGATGCTCATTTTCTACTTCACTACTTGTTGCAATTTGCTGCGAAAAAAACACTGAAGCCTGAGGTTGCATTGCCTCTGATAAGATTTGGTGCATTCATAAGAGGTCTTTGGGGCAAAGTAATTGATTTGGAAGATGTGAAAAGGCAACAACAAGAAATTTTCGAAATTCTTTGCCAATTTGAGATGATATTTCCACCGGCTTTCTTTGACATAATGGTTCACTTGACGGTTCACTTGTGCAAGGAAGTTGAATACGGTGGACCTGTGCACGTTCGAGGTATGTTTCTGATTGAGCGTTATCTAGCTAAAGTCAAATCTTATGTGCGCAACAGATCTAAACCGGAGGGTTCCATCGCCGAAGGTTACATGGCAGAAGAATGCTTGACATTCTGCTCAAGATTCTTAAGCGGTGGTGATGCAGTACCTAAATTTGAAAGTTGTCCACAAAATATGGAATATGATACTGGTACAAGAAGAAATAAAGACGGAAAAGCTATTCATCTAAAAGAATCTGAGTGGATGGCATGTCATTGGTACATTCTATTCAGTTGTGGTAACGAGGAAATAGATAATTTAAAAGAGTAAGTTTTCATGTTCTAATTTTATTCTGGCAAGTACTAAAGAATTAGAATATTTCTTTATTGATATTAATACCATCATAATTATTACAAGGAACATCGAGCTTTAATTGATGGTCATGCAATATCGAGAAGATATAAAAGAGAGAGAGCACATACTGAAGAATTCTGGAAATGGTTGAAGGATGAGGTTGGGAAAAAAGAGGACATTTCGATAGAGCTAGAAGTGCTTGCAATGGGCCATAATCGGACACCTAGGAAATTTAGTGGATATGTTATTAATGGATACAGATTCCATACAAAATATAGAGATGCTAAGTGTAAACACAGAATAGTGGTGTATTCTTGACTGTCTTGACCACTAGCTTTGCAAATTCAAAAGATCAAAATCCATTGGTTGGTAATGTTAGTTACTACGGAGCAATTGAAGAAATACTAGAAATTGATTATTGGGGAGAAATTTTAGTGGTTTTATTTAAGTGTTGCTGGCACCAAGAAGAGAAAGATTTGTATGGGATTACTCGAGTTAATTTTAATAAATTGAGCTAGAAATCTGATCCGTATGTTATGGCTTCACAAGTACAACAAGTATTTTATGTACAAGATCCAATTGATACGGCACTTTGTAATGTTGTCAAGAAATTGCCAAGGGACTGGTGTGAAGTCGAAAAAGAAAATGGAAATGAAGATGATCCAGTTTTACATGATATTCAATGCGGTAACGGAATAGGAAATCAAGTTAGTGATGTTAGGTGGTATAGAGATGACGTCCCGACAACACAAATCCTCATTCCGCCTAGCATAGAGGAAACTTCCTCTTGATTTCTATGTAGCAATATCAAGTGACTTCTATTTATGTATTGGTTCTTAATTAAGGGACGACTTCTGTATCTGTTGATTTTCATAATTAATTTACTACTTTTTGATTACTTGATTGCTTGTAAGTTATTCTGATTTTATGTGTTCCCTTGTTGTTTCTAGTGCTTTATATACCTGCATACACATATGTACTTAATATACCTGCCCATTTTATTATTTCATATCTTGCTTCCAATGTAAACTCACCATTCTGTATCCACTTTGTATAGGATGGGGGAACTCATGCAGCTCACATTGCATCACAAGGGTGCATTTCAGAAGGCACAATATGTTGATGGAACCGATACTGTGGTAAAGAGGGTTGATCCTGGCTACTTCTCGTACACAATGCTCATGGAGTTTGTGAAGGATGACCTTCGATACACCGAAATAGGAGGAATTTATATGAGAAATGGTGAGAAGGGTAGGTGGAAGTTAGTGACAAATGATGCGGACCTCTCCGAATTAGTCAAAGGAGTTAACAGCGGTGGCAACTTGGATTTTTATATCGACAACGTTGTCGATGCTGCAATTGAGCCACTGAAGCAAATGCAGCCTCACGCAATCATGCGGCCAAGGCAGAATCTGGTTACAGGTATATATAAATGGATAGTTAATATCATTTACAGATTTTGATATTTTGATATAGCAAAAAAAAATTATTGTGATATTTTGATTATAACATTTAAAGATTATGATTATAATATCATTGTATTGTTGCAGCTACAAAACCAGTGAAACGACAGTACGTGATGGCTCATCAACAACAACAGAACCAAAAAAACAAGAAGTTAGCTGAAGTCAACAATCCTCAGAAGTCAGCACGGCTGAATAGCAATGCAACTGTGAATCTAAAGTTAGGTGAGGTGAACAGTCCTCGGCAGTCGACACGGCTGAATAATCCAGAACCCAACGATGCAACCGTGAATCTAAAGTTAGCTGAGGTGAAAAGTGCTCGGAAGTCGGCACGGCTGAATAATCCAGAACCCAGCAATGCAACCGAGAATCTAAAGTTAGCTAAGGTTAGGAGTCCTCGAAAGCCGACACGGCTGAATAATCCAGAACCCAACAATGCAACCGTGAATCTAAAGTTAGCTGATCAGGTAAATCCTCAGAAGATGACACAGAAGAAAAAAAAACCAAAATTCGACGATTCAACAGTGAATCTGAACTCATCAAGTGTTAAGAGGAAGTTCGAATCACGTTTACCAACATCGGAAGAAGAAGATATGGATGAAAATGGCATGCGGGTTTGAAGAATTCTTATTATGATGATCTTATTGTAATTTGAATATTTTGTACCACTCTTGCAGTATACTTACTATGATGTTCCTGTTTATTGTATACTTGCAGGATGTTCATCTACCACCTCCACCACCTCCAAATGAGTATTCTACACTTTCACTATCTCTAAAAGATTATGAAGTACAGAGAGCTGCTAAGTTGACGATGAACCTAAAAGATTATGAAGTACATAGAGTTGTTAATGTGATGAGGAACAATGAAGTTCTTGCTTCTCTAGGTGTGCCTACAATTTCAGCTGAACTGAGAAATGCAAACCAAAAAAAAGATAAAGGAAAAGGAAAAGGAAAAGAAAAGATGCAAGAGTATGTGGATAGCGATCAGGAATATAATCCGGACCATGAGGAGCATAGTGAAGATGATACTTCACAAAGTCCAAGAAAGGTGTGTGATAGGTACATATCTTATTTTTTTCTGCTTATGAAGATAATAACTATAAAACCCAATCTTATTTCCTACTTATATATACAATTTAGAGAACTAAAAAAGTTGAGAAGCCCAAGCCTGTTAGTGGACCACAAACTCGTTCAGCTAGTGGTATCGCAAAGGAAAAGGAAAAGTTGAGAAGCACAAGCCCAAGCCCAAGCTTGGTAGTAAGTTCAATTGAGAAGGATGTTGAAGGAAAAGGAACAATGGCTGATTATTTGGCTCTGCGGGAACGACAAAATAAAAATGCTGCAAAAGCTAGTGAAAGTGGTATGGCAAATAAGTATGTTGTGGAGAATGTCTTGCCAGACATTGAAAATGAAAAAGTTGAAGCAGGTACTGAATTGATGTGATTATAATATTTAATATTACAGTAGGATTAATATTTAAGTACCGAATTTACATTATGATTTATGTTATTATTTGACGGGACTTTTCATTTTAATTAAAGGTGAAGTTCCTAAAAGACTCAGAGGTCACACAAAGATGTTTAATGTTCATACAAGGGCGAATGACAAAAGAGTTGTAATTATGATGAACCAGTGGTTCCAACCTATTTCAGATGATGACAAAGTAATATCTGAACTGAGCAACCTTTTAGGAACATTGAAAAGGTCTGTGCCACTTACGTATAAATCTTGGTCGGATATTCCTGAAAAGTTGAAGAAATCTCTATGGGATAATGTTAAGGTAATCTATTATTAACTATAATGTTGCTGAATTTTACTTTAATAAGTAATATTGATCTATTAACTATAATGTAGCTGAATTTTGATTTATTTATTCTTTTTTATCTTTGATTTATATTGAAGCAACGGCATATTATTCCGGATGAATGTGAAAACTAGGTGTTGAAGTCTATTCTTGACTGTTGGAGGGGGTACAAGAGTCGCATAAAAATAGCTCTTTATAGGGCTTATAAGACTGATGAGGAGAGGCTAGATAACAAGCCGGTCAGCATCCCATTGGAGGATTTTAAAGTGCTCTTGAGGTATTGGGCAGATGATGAGATTCAGGTATACGTACATATTATTTATTTTGCAAGATAAACGAGTACTTTTTTTGTGAGATAAACGAGTAATTTTTTTTTGTGAGATAAACGAGTACTTTGTTTTTTGTGTATTTTTTAGCAAAAAGCCCTAAAAAATTCTGATAGTCGTAAGTCGTATCAAGACACACACACCGCTGGTCCAATGTCGTTCGCCCAGCTTTGTCATAAGATGGTATGTGATACTTTACATTTTTGACTGAAGAGAGTGTATGCTAAACTATCTATTGAACTTGTATCAGGAGACACCATCCGATGCAACACTTTTTCTTAAAAGTCGTAAGAGAACAGATGGACGTGAGTACGTGTCTAATCCTCAAGTAATGAATTACAAACTTGTAAGTAATAATTCTGTTTTGTAATAATTTTGTTCTGTTTTGCACATGCTACACATTGTTCATGTCTTGCTCATGTGCATGTATGCTCATGTCCTTGAAACTGTCCTTGAAACACTTGTTGAACCTGAGTTTCACAAACATACTAATGGCATAGATGTTTGCTTTGGAAATTGTAATTTAGTATATTGTGAGATTAAGAATTTTGATCCCTCAGCCATTTTTTTTCCTTTTCTAGTCGAATGAGGAGGACTTGCTTTTGCATTTGGCTAGAAATGACACAAAAACTGGAAACGAAGAAATGAATTTGGTTAAAGGGATTACTGACTTGGTTTATATAAAAATATATGTCTATAGCAATACACATATGTGCATAAATAAAATGAATGGCCGTTTGAAGCCTCAGAATCCAGATGACGAAGCCGTAGCTGGCTATCGACGGAATTGTTTTCCTGTTTTTACTAGTATATATGTTACAAATTGTTTTCTAATTACATGCACATAAACAAATTGTTTTCCAAAATGTGGCTTTCTCTGCATTTGCTGTACACAATCCATATGTAAGCATTTGCTGCATTCTCTGCATTTACTATAGGGTAATTTTGATGTGGCTTTATTTTGTAGGACTTAGTTCAAAAGGCAATGGCCGGTGGAGAAGGAGGAAATACTATTGAAATAGTAATTTCGAATGGAAAGTCACAGGTCGTCCTTTGCTTATAGGGAGACATGCAAAGTGTGCAAAACAATCAACGAGGCTGTAACAAATGCTTACGTACATGACTTAAGGCAAAGGCTTGTCGATGAAATGGAAGCACAGCTAGAATCAAATGTAAATCAGAAGGTACAAGAGAATTTGGCTAGGGTGCTTAAGAAATTAGGTGATGCCAACCCGGAGATGAACATCAATGTAGAGGATCTAACTTCCACAATCATGTCCAGTGAGACTGATAATCTTACTGAAGGCACCAGCTCTTAAGTCGCATTTATTAATTGTTATGTGTACCGGATATTTTGGGGTAGCTTTGTAGTATTTTGGGGTAACTGGATATTTTGGGGTAACTGACATGAATTGTGATGTGTAATGCTGTATGAATTGTTATCTGTAGTGTGCATTATGCTGTGTATTATGCAAGTGTTTTATATGATATTGTACTGTGTATTATGCAAGTGTTCTATGTGATATTGTACTGTTCTATGTGCTCTTAGTGTCTCTTCAGTATAATGTTGCAGTAGCTTCAGTATAGTGTTGCAGTAGCTTCAGAATAGTGTTGCAGTAGCTTCATAATAGTGTTGCCATCGGGTTATAAATGTTGCTTAAAATAATGTTGCAATAGTCATTCAAGGTGTTGCCAAAGGGATGGACCCAGTTGGGTCGTGGGCCCCACATTGTGGGCCCCACATTATGGGTCCCACAAGATGTGGGCCCCACAACTTCAGAAAGTTAATATCTATAGCAACATTTTTGGAATGTTGCTACAGATACCTATGGGTGTTGCCATAGATCCAAATAGGGTTCAATTGCAACAATATTACTTATGTTGCCTTAGATAGTCAAAATGTTGCGTTTGAGGTCTAAGGCAACGAAAAAAATGCATCACCCTAAAAGTGTTTCCATAGACCTATGGCAACATTTTTTTTGTGTTGCAAAAGGCCATTTATGGCGTAGTGCTTCTACTACCAAAAAGACGTATCATCATAAGAAAAGAAAGGGGTAGAAATAGAAAAGATTAGGAAGAAAGAACAACAACATCAGAATCTGTAACGACCCAGAGTTTTGAACAATTTAAATTGGAAATATTTAATTAATTTTAAATATTTGAATGATGGTTTGATTTGAATTTCAAATTATCAGGATGAATTTGGCGATTAAATTATAGAGTTTAATATATTGAAAGTTAAATAAAAATTTGAATATTCGATTTTAAAGCTGATTTAAAATATTTCAAAGGCTTATAAAATTTACATTGATAATACTGAAGATAATAGAAGCTTCAGAATTTAATTTGAAAATGATTTGTTCAGTTTTGAAATTATATCGTTTAAATCGATATTTAAAAATAGTCATTTTTCACACAGTCTCGGAATTCGACGAAACTAGCTCCATTGGGTCCGTAATATCGAATTATTATCGGATTTCAAATTTTGTATTTTTCGAAGTTGTTATGTGAGCACACGGTGAGTAAACGCATCGAAATTAAATCAAATTCAACTTGAATTTAAAATTTAAAATTTGCACTTTAGTCAACATCAGAAACACTGTAGCTTCCTTAAATTACTCCTAGAATCACGAAAGAAATTATGCAAACACGTTCTCTCTGTAAAGTCACGTAATGTTGTCTCCTCCTTTTCCATAACTTCACGAGATTGAATTCATTACCAAACGAAAACTATTTTCGTTTAAAACCGAGAAAATGGCGGACGACTTAATCAAGCTTCCCTTTGATTCAAAGCCCTAAATCCTCATTCCCAATTCAAATCGATCAGGGTTTCATTCGTTTCAAAAAACAAATCAAAAGAAATCTCGTTCAAGGATGAATCGCCTCTCTCCTACTATTTCCCTTTTCAATCGCCGAGCAGTTCGAGATAGCTGAGTTCTCAAATGGCAAATCAATGAGCATCAAAGTGGAGGGGCATGCACGAGTTCATGGGTATCGCGTATCTGAGTATCGCATGGGGAGGCATCGTGATCGGCAGCCAAGGCTCGCGTCACAAGGCATGTCGGCGGCTAGGGTTTCTCGATGTAAAGGTGTGGGGTCAACGGCAATGGAGGCTCAGAACAACTCGAGTGATGTTTTGGGTGGCCACTGGCATGGCCGTGCTGCAGTGATGTTTGGAGGAGGGTGCGTTCGTTGATGTAAGGGGATTAAGGTAATCTATTCTATTTCTAGGCAGTAGGAATTTGTTAATAAAAAAAAAAGAAGAAGAAAGAACTAGATGCAGTAAGTAATTTTAATTTCTGAAAATTGATTTGATTTATCTTATAAGAATATGTAATATATGTATATTTTTCAGTAAGAGATATAAAACAGTTTTGTTTTAAATATATATATATATATATACATACATACATACTTACAAATATGTATAGGAAACAGTAAATATATGAATATATAAGATTTTGGGAACTATAAGGGTTTATAAAAAAAAGATTTCTGTTTTTAATGTCTACATATACAAGAAAAAAAAAGAGGAATTTTAAAATATTGAAGAAATTTATGTGAGTAAAATATTTGAAATATTTATGAAAATGAGATTTTAGTTTAAAGTAAAACGAAAGCTAGTTTGAAATTAAAAGGTTTAGATAAATAAATTTATTCAAAAGAAATTGGGTCGAAATAAAATCTTAGTTAAATAAGTTTATTTCAAAAAGGAATCGGTTAAAATTTAATTTTTTGTTTAAAATGAAATCACCGATGAATTAAAATTATCAAATGAAAATTTATTATTCGATTTAATTCGAATATTAACAGATTGTATAAATTGTTATACAAGATCTATAAAGGGAGGAAAAAAAATTGGAATGGAAAATGGACTGCAAAATAAAGGCAAAGGTGAGAACTTCTCACTCAAAAGGGTTTATTTAAATTTTAAATAGTTAGATTTAAAATTTGTCGATGGATTGATTGTTTGCTTGATTGTGATAGTATATACAGTAGTATATATAGCAATATATATATATATATATATATATATATATATTGGCATATATATATATTGGAGTTGTTGATTTCCCGCATTATATAGCGGATGAGACCCTATTGTGCCGCCTATTAAGCGGATAATATTTTATAAATCCCATACACCGCGATATCCCGTCTTGAAACGGGATTGGTATTGTGCTAACATCTGTCGATGCAGGGAAACAGGTTGGAGGGATCCAACTGGATTCCTCAACTGTATTTATTTATTTATATATATTGTGATATTTGATTGATTATCATATCGATATATGATGTTTGAAAGTCGTGATTGACTATTTGATGTGTTGCATCATCGGATCCATTTTTAAAGTTTAAAAATAACGATTTTGATTTTAAAGGGATTTTTAAAGTGATTTTTGAAATTATACGTTTATTCAAAATTTTGAATTGATTCATTTTAAATAATTAAAACATTGTAAATTCTTATGTTATAAAAATTAAGATTTTTGTGAAATATAACCAAAAGGTGATTTTTGAGATAAGTAGTTATAAATTTATAAAATAGTTAAACTGGGATTTTTGAATTATTTTAAAACGGGTTATATGAAAAATGTATAAATTTGATATTTTAAAATTAAGAATATTGGAATTATAAAACGAGTTTTTTTAAGTGTTAAAGTGAAGTATAAATGGATTCATAAGTGAATGAAAATTTATAGATTTATGAATTGTGAAGTTATAAAATGAATAGATGTTGTACGACAAAAGATATTAAGGAATTAAATTATAAATCGGATTTTTGCATTTAAATTGTAATCTTTGATGAAGCAAAAATGGTTTATAGTTGAGATTTATAAAATATATATTTTATAAATCGAAATAGTAGAATTTTAAAAGGATTTTTATTAATGTTGAAAATAGGGTTATAAAGGAAATCTTATAAGTAATAAGATTTATAATTTGTGAAGTTTTAAAAGAACGATTTTGTAAATAAATGGATTATAAGCATTTAACTTATAATATGGACTTTTGGTATATAATTGAGTTATATAAATTAAGTTGGATTAATAAAGGAGATTTATAAATCGAAGCTTATAAATAGAAATGGAATTTATAGACATTATTTATAAATTCGAAATCCATGGAATTTGATAAATTGAAAGCTGAAATTGGTTAAGGAAGTATATTCACGATTTTGGACACTGAATATATTATCAAATAAAATGGATATGCTTGGGAAAATGAATATTATAAAATGAAGTTAATCGTTTTAACGATGTTTTAAAAATGTATTATAAATCGAATACATAGATTTCAACATTCATTGTTGAAATAGACGTTTTCGAGGAATAAGGAAATGGTGGACTATAACACTGTTGTTATAGTAAATGGTTTCCGAAAGGAAATGTTTTATGTAGTATTGGGATTTATATATCTATCTAAATTTCGAGTCCTTATACTAGTGATTTTGGGTCGTCGTAATGATGTTTTACGCAACATTCGTTTTGACTCAAATAAATGTGTTAAGAGAATGTTTTCCTTAAAGAATGAAATATATACTTAATTTCGATTTAAGTATATTGAATATTTTTCAAATGTTGAAAATAAATAGATTTGTGAAATACTTATTACTAAATAAGTATGGAAATGTTTTCCCATATGAAATGAACATTTTTGAGAATTATCTTTTTAAAGATAAGTTGAAAATGAATATTAGAAATGGATTTGAAAAATCGTATATTCATAGATATTTTGGAAATGTAAATTCACTATGGAATTTATAAAAGAAAGGGAAAATTGGTTTAAAAATAAATATTGATTTATTTTTGAAGTGTGAAAATTTATATCTTGTAAAGATATTTTTGGAAAATAAATAATTTGGAAAATTATTTGGAATCTGGTGATGTTAAGCATCTTTATTGATAGTTAAATAACCGACTATCAATATTTACCTTTAAATAGGTATTTGTTGTGAATTGCTTGAATTTGAGTGCTACACTTATTTTATTTTAAAATAAGCGCTCACTATTCGGGTTAGCCAGGAAAGGACCTTGGGGTCGTATAACCCATTTCGAATATGTGATATGTCGTAATGGATAGCATTTGATGACCGGTGTTGAAGACCGAATATTTTTGAAAACGGAAGGATTACCGTTGAGTTACTCTGCATCGGCTCATCTCCGATATAGAGGTTTTATCACCCTTAGTGACGGGAAGTCCGGACGTGATTAGAAATTATCCGGAATGCGAGGACTTCTTTGTAAGTGCCTTCGGTTTTGTTCGAGCCCGGAACAGACTTGTATGGATTGTATGTCTGACTTTACAAATTGAGATATAAAGCTGATTTCTTTCATATATATTTCTGTTGGCGGCGGAGAATTTATTCTCTTAGCTTAACACCCTTCTCTGAGACGTACGAGCTCAGAGGTTATGTAGTTGAAGGTTATTAGTGATATACTCCCAATTTGGTAGTGTGGCATGCTGAGTGTTGCTGTGGGATGATCATTGTTTGATCATTTGTGATATGATCATTTGTTTGATCATTTATCTTGGTGATCATTACTTTGATCATTTGTTGACCCAAAGCACAGCTTTTGTATAAAGCGTGGCTTTGTGGACGAGACTTCGTCGGACCTCACACCCCGGAAATGGTCAAAACAGGAAGGATGCAGCAAGGTTATTAGGGGGTAGCGCCCCTTTAGTGTATGTCATTCCTTTTGGATAGAGGTGGTATCATGGTATGGAGCCCAGATACTTAACCTATGTTGTTGCTTCAAATTTATTGCTTTGTGGTTGTTGGAAATCGTGGATCCTTGGATATAGATCGGTTACGATCGGGGGATGACATATTCGTGCCAGTAGTTACCCAGTTAGGGGTAACCTGGCCTTGTGTTGGCAGAGATCCGGTTTGGTTCTCGGGACGTCATTCCAGAGGCGTTTCCATGTGGCAATGGGAAGTTCCTTGGCCTGACCATTTGTTGGAAATCCAAAGAAACAATACGATCTTGTACGGTTTTAGTTGTAGAACCTAGCATTCACTTATGGTGGCGCCCCACTGTTTGGATGGTAGCTATAGTAGGCATAAGTGCGAAATGCCTATGCCGGCTAAGATTTATATCTTTACTTTCGAAATGTTTTCCACACTATGCACTAGTAATAATATCAAGTTTCTTTTTAATGCGTATCAAGCATCTTTGACTATCATAAGGAGAAATCTCTTTCGATTCTACGTTTGCATTGTGTGTGTGTGCGGGAGGCCTTATGGTAGTCTCATTTTCTAAAAAGCATTGCGAAATCTATTTTAAAATTATCATGTTCTTTGTTTTAAAGATAAACTGTTTAAGTTCTCACACCAGTCACATGACTGACCTGGAGTTTATTGTTTCCCTTCCTAAACTCTGGGTGCCCACCAATTTCCACATGGGCAGTCTAGAGTTAAGGTTATCAGGTCATTCTGGATTGGGGAGTTGCTACAGAATCTGGAGGCAAGCTTGATGGTGTAGCATATTAATAAGTATAGTATTTCTTTTCCGCTGTTTGTTGTTGTAAACTCTGATAATGAATGTAATGTGATGTAATGTATAAAATATACAGTTCTTTTGTTTTAATGATTATTCATTTATATAATATATGTTGTTCTGCTGCGAATTGTGAGATTCTGATATTGTTCTGTTCTATCTTTTTCTTTCTCCTTCTACCTCTTTCTTCTTCTTAAACCCTAACGGTATGGTTTTCCGGCCATCGATTGCTTGGCAGTTGATACAGTGGACGTATTGATGTCGGTTTTCGAGCGTCGAAAAGTCGCGGTCGTTACAGAATCTCACAGCGGAACGGAACAATATATAATACATCACATAACTATTACATAGTTTTACATATATCAGAGTTATATAATATCATACAACAGGACAGTCATATACACATCTGTCACTACGCACATCAGAGATACAACATACATCTACTAACACAGTACAACTAGATAGATATATAGATACGTCCGGACTTCTGCTCCAAGCTCCTCTAGAAATCAAAGTCCAAAACCTATCACTTGGATACTCACAAAAATTTGAGTACCCAAGAGTTTATGAGAGAGAGAAAATATAAACTCCGGGTCAGACATGGGTCTGGTATGAGTAAATGGTTTAAAGTTGTTTTGAATTCAATTTTTGATTTTACTTTTTTTGCTTTAGTTTTCTCTGGTTTTCTTTTTCTTTTCTATGGTTTACTGAACGAACTAGGAGTAGCCAGATGTATTCATATATATATATATATATATATATATATATATATATATATAAGAGGAGAACAAGAAGCTTAAGGAAGGTAGTAACTAGTTAGGTTGTTTCTTATTTTTGCTTTGTATTGACCAGATTTTCTTCTGCAAAGTAAAGAGTTGTAAATATTTGCTTTTGAACAAAATATTGGCTGAGTTGATAGAAATTAAATGCTTGTTGCTTAATATGTTTACATACTTATTAAAATGTTGACTGTGTATAGATATTTGTATGAAGATATGTACTTATGCAGGTAGGCTTAAGGCTTGTGAAAGAAGATATTATGTACAAAAATGTTTGTTTTGTTATTAACTTCTATTTTGAATAGTTCACATATATATGTTTGTCGGGTTTTACTTTATACATTTGGCTTGTGTATGAAGATTTGTTTTGTCTTTTATTTTATTTATATTTTATATTTTAACAACCAATATTTAAATTAGATTCATGAGTTTACTTATTTATTTATTTATGTATTTCATCTATCAATAAATAAATTAGATTCATATGTTTGACTTATATTTTATATTGATAGAATTAGATTTTAATTTAAACATTACCGTTCATATGTATTTATTTATCAAATGTTAACAATGTAAAGCATTTTATTTTAATTATATAAGGTAAAATTTTATTATAAATATTATTAAGAGACTTTATTTTAAATTTTCAAATTCAAACTTCCTTTTCAAAAATACAAATCCATACAAATAAATGACAATTATTCAAAAAATCCTATTCACTTTAAATTGATCAGATTACTTTTTATTTAATTAGATTAAATATTTATTAAAATAAACAGGGCCAAAATCCAGAGTCGTTACACATTTATGGGCTAATAACAATGTAAATAACATTTAAAAATCTTAATTTATGCCATAGTTATTACTTTAAATTTAGATTGGGTTTATGTTTTGAAGCCATAAAAACGTCTCTTTCGAAACCTCTAGATAGCCTCCTTCGAAAGTAAAGACTTCTTTTCAAAACATTATATACATGCCTTTCGAATCCATTAGAAAGCATTCTCTTTCAAAACCTATTATACCTTTCGATGGTTTCAAATCATCTTTATAAAACATAAAGATTCGAAACAAATGAAAGTACCCCTTTCGAAAACATTGGGTTTAAATCTTTAAAGACATCATTTGGTTCAAGATGGTTGCATATGAATGTATCTCTTTCGAAACCAACAAAAACAAGAATGGGGAAAATGTGATGGTATCAGAGCCATCTAGTTTGAAAGCAAAATACTTTAAAATTAAAACTTTAAAGGTCTGAATCGATACCCCCTTTCAACACTATCTCCTTCGAAACCCCAACCACTTTTGAAAACAATTAGAAAAAAGGTCTAGTTTAAGGTAACCACAAGTGCAGCTCTTCGAAAGAATTATAGGACAACATATTTGAATGTAGAGTGGTGGCCAGGCATCGAAGGTCGAAACCAACCCCTTTCGAAAGATTTTACTTAAAGAAAATAAACTCCTTCTAAAGCTATTTGTAAAGTTCCTTTCGAAAACCTGGCTTTCGACTATGTTGAAAACATTAAGTTAACCAAAGTAGGATATTAGCTTTAGAAATCAAGCTAAGGTTTCGAATGTATAGGGTATCGACTTGGTCGAAAGCCTCTTCAAAAACTAGGCAGACATTGATCTTTTTAAAATTGAATCCTTGGTTTCGACTATGATGAAAGCATAACTTTTTACTCCCTACCTTCCGCTTTCTTACCAACACACTTCGTACCAATTTCTATTGATACCATGTGCATTAGTTCAACTTTATGGGCTTCGACACTAATGGTTTTGACTAATATAGCGGAGGTAGAAGATGAAAGGTATTCCTCCCGAAATAGGAAGAACCTCACTTTTTTTTTTTTGAAAAGCCGTTTTATATCGGAAAATGGTAATTACTTTATAACTAATCATGCCACTTGTAACTCCTTGATTTGCTACTCTAAAAATTTCAAATGCTTTTCCATTAAAACCATCGCATTTATTCAGATATAATCAAGGATTTTAATGTTATAGTCTTTCCATACAACAAAACTGACATTTGTATAAAAGCCCTTCTTTCAAAATAATATATTTCCCTTGGTAAATCAATTTGGAAAAATCGCCAAAAAATGTAGAAATTTGAATTAATCATGTAGTCAAATATATTAAAAATTTTGACCCGATTTCTTCCTAAAATTCACAAAATAAATATTTAATCCAATAATGTTATATTTTCAATCAAAAATTCATCATAAAATTTCCATGGCTCAGAAAATTCTGAGAATTAAAACCCATCTCCAAAATTATGTTTCTCTTAACATAAAAAATTTCCATGGCATTTTAAAAACAATAAATTAATGGTTTTGACCTTAACATCGTACGGGTTTCATATAATTTAATGTTTTAAATCAAACAATCCATAAATTCGATCATATCATCATCCAATATATCATGGAAACAAAATATATATTCAAATTTGAAATCACATGATTATAAAACTAAAAATAGATGGTAAGAATTATTATTCAACTTAAACTTGGTAAGGAATTTGAGATTTGGTGTTGACTAATCCTTTTTGGCTATTGATTTTTAGGTTTAGACTAAAAATTCCCCTTTTCCCTTTCTAATTGCTGTCTCTATTAGGGTTTTTCCTTTTATTTTTTGATTTGAAGAATAATGAATGTGAATGGAAAAGGATGTAGTGTGTGTAGCCATATAACATGAAATTACTATTTACTAATTAAGCCATGTATATTTTAATTAACCAAAAAACCCATTTAAAGCTCATTATCTTATTAATAAGCACGACCCTATATTGTAATTTATTCAAACCTTAATCTCCTTATCATCGTTATTCCATTTAATTTATCTAATTAATTTCTTGTATAATATTATCAAAAATTAGGGATATTACAGGCTCCTTCCTTTAAATAATTTCATTCTCAAAATTCAGTAAGGACTAAATACTAAACATAGCAATCATCTGTAACGACTCCTAACAATCTTACTAGTCTAACTGACTAGCAACTATTTATACAAACCCAATATAAACATACCATCAAAGTAGTTCGGAATAAGTATCTCTAATCCTGCCCTATGTCTCCCAAGTATAGTCCATCTCGTTGTCTCTCCACTGCTTTCACCAACCCGACTGTCTAGTTCCTTAATCTTTTCTCATTTCAAGCCACAACCCAAATTGGTTATCTAACAAAAGTCCAGCTAGGTTCAAGCTGTAACGCCCCACCCCGAGACCCACCTTAGTAAAGAGAATTAACATGTAATTATGTCTACTAAATAGGATAATAAGGCTGGTTAATGGTGACCATCTATAATTTTGTCTTAAACATCTACTGAATACGTCGGTAAATGCAATATAATGTTTCTTTTCTACTCAAGTGGATCGACAAACCCATTAAATGCTTAACCCAAAACTATTGGTAGTTAACGTATCTATCAGAACAAAATACAATAACTGAATATAAATCACATCACAGAACAGTAACCAACATCATTTATATACACTGTCTGTGGGGTCAGACCCAGTTTGTTACAGGTTTAGTCTTCTTTATTGTACTAGCTATTGCTTGACACTGCCCAATGGATCTTAAGTCTCCATCTTTAGATGATTTGTTCCTTTGTGTGGCACTGGAGTTGCTATCCCTTGACTTGTATTTAGTGAGTGGTCATCATACCACATTGATGTAATATTATTTGTATTGTATTTGATGTATAATTGCATATGTATGTATATGTATATCTGTTATTGTTATGAGTTATTCATTTAGTTATGGTGTTTTGTTCTAATAAATCCATAGCCATCTATAGCTTTGTATTGATCATTTATTGAATATGTCAATTCATTCGAGTTGAAAAAAATAGATAGCATTTGTCGACATGTTCAGTAGATAATTAAGACAAGGTTATAATTGGTCGCCCTTAGCCAGCCCCATTCTCCGCATTAATAGATAGAATTACTATGTGATTCTCTTTGTCAATGTGGGTCTCAGGACTAGCGAAAAATAGGGCTAGTTAACGGAGACCATCTATAATTTTGTCTTAAAAATCTATTGAATACGTTAATAAATGCAAAATGATTTTTCTTTTATGCTCAAGTGGATCGACATACCCAGTAAATTCTTAATCCAAAACTATAGGTAGCTAACAGATTTATCAGAACAAAATACAATAACTGAACATAAATCACATCACAGAACAGTAACCAACATCAAATAGAAATCTCAGAATTCTCACAACAAGCAAATCATTGTGGATCCCCTTAATAGGATTCACAACTCTCGAAGAAATACAATAAGAATTCTCAAAGGAATGAATAAGTTCAATCAATACAGACTCACTCGTATCGACAAAATAAGAATAGAATAATCTCCAAATAAGATTATTCACGTGATAAGATAACTTCAAACTCAATTATGGAATACTACGGAATACAATATATTCCTAGAAATATTCCATCTCAACAATCCCAAAGATTCAAAAAAGCACTAAGTCATCCAACCTTGTTGGAGGAATAGTAGTCTTTGGATCATGCACATACTTACGAAGATGAGATACATGAAATACATTATGGATACCTGCAAAACTGCTCGACGACTCTATTCTGTATGTGAGCTTTCTAATCCTCTCTATGATCTAGAATGGACCTATGTATCTTAGGGATAACTTTCTTGACTATCCAAGTCGTATCACAGCCTTCATAGGTGATACCTTAATGAAAACCTTATCTCCAACTGAGAATGTCTTTATGCCTCTTATCTGTGTATCTCTTTTATCTAGACTGAACTTTCTTTATCCTACCTCGGATTAACTCAATCTTTTCTGATACCTCTATAACCAAATATAGACCTAAGAATAATCTGTCTCCAGCCTCTAACCAACATGCTGGTGATTTGCATGGTCTTCTATACAAAGCTTCAAACGACGCCATTCCTATACTAGTCTAATAACGATTATTATAAGAAAAATCAACCAACAGTAGGTGATCTTCCCAAGATCCACCAAAGTCTAATGCACAAGCTCTCAATAAGTCCTCGAATACATTATTGGCTCTATTTGTCTGCCCATCTGTCTGAGGGTGATATGCAGTACTCTTATTTAGCTTGGTGCCCATCACTTCCTACAGACTCTTCTAGAATTCACTAGTGAAAATTCATCCCTGTCACTAGTGAAAATCCATGGATATAGAATCCCATTTCCAACCTAGAATCTCTAAAGGCTGTAGTAACCCACTCAGTTTTTGATGTTTATCTTTCACTTCTTGACTATTTTGCACACTGTCTAACCCATAAGCCAGCATCCCTCTTCATGCCTTCAAAATAAAAGTTCCTCTTCATATCCTGATACATTTTGGTTACTCCAAGATGAGTCGTAAACTTGGAACGATGACATTCTCCAAGAACTTCTTTCTTCAAGTCTTCCATATTTGGAACACACAACCGTCCCTTCTTTCTTATCCACCCTCTCTAGTCAAGAGTATAATCCTTTAAATCATCGATCTCTGTTCCAACCTTAAGTCATTTGATCCTCTCTTCTAGAATTGGATCATCCTTTTGCTTATAAGCAATTTTCTCAATCAATACTGGTCAAACTTCTAAACAAGGCAACTTGGAGGTACTCTGGCTAGAACTAGCAGTCTATCTTAACTGCACATCACAACTGACTAAAGCTTCTAAATCTTTCCACCCCTCCAACATAGCTAGCACCACATTCAAATGTTTCCTGCTAAGGGCATCTACCACCTTATTACCTTTTTCTGGTGTATACTCTATGCCAAAATCATAAGCATCCACTCCAGCCCCCTCTGTTGTCTCATATTCAACTCCTTCTAAGAGAATAAATATAGTAAAGACATATGATTGATATATAACTCAAATCTCTCCCCTAAGAGATAATATCTCCAAATCATCAATGTGAAGATCATAGCTGCCAATTGCAAATCATGAGTAGGATATCTAACTTCATGCGATCTGCTGCCTATATGTGTGGGAATTTACTTTACTACTTTATATCAACACTGCTCCTAATCCAGTTCAATATTCATCAGTGTACACCACCAATCCTTAGTTTCCATCTGGAACTACTAACATGGGTGCATTGGTCAACAAAGCTTTAACTTAAGAAATGCCTCCTCACATTTGCCGGATCAAACAAATCTTACTTCCTTCCTAGTTAGTTTAGTTAAGGGTGCTGCTATCGGCGAGAAATCCTTAATGAATCTCTGGTGCTAGCCAGCAAGTCCAAGAAAACTTCTGATCTTAGTCACTATCTCTGGTCTCTTCCAATTATTCATAGCTTCGATCTCATCTTGATCGACTAACAAACCTTTCTCTGAAACCATGTGACCAAGAAAATTTACTTCTTTCTTCCAGTAATGACATTTGGTAAACTTTGCCTTTAACTGATTCTGCCTCAGCGTCTCAAGCACCGTTCTAAGATGAACTTCATGCTCTCTCTCATCCTTAGAGTATACTATAATGTCATCTATAAACACTAGTAAAAACCTATCCAAGTATTCTTGGAAAACTCGGTTCATCAAGTCTACAAAGAAATTAGGTGCATTCGTCAATCCAAATGGCATCACCAACCACTCATATAAACCATATCTAGTTCGGAATGTTGTCAAAGGAATATTGTCCTCCACCGCTCCTAACTGATGGAAACATGTCGCCAAATCTTACTGGAAAGCAATCTGGCTCCACTTAACTTATCAAACAGATAATCTATTCTTGAAAAAGGATACTTATTCTTAATTGTCCTTTCAATTAACTTATGATAGTCAATACACATCCTCAACGACCCATCTGGTTCCTATGCAAACACTGTGGCCGATCCCTAAGGCGAACTGCTTGGTCAAATAAAATTCCCTTCTTCTAGACCCACTAGCTGCACCTTCAATTCCTTTATCTCAGTTGGTGTCATCCTACTAGGTGTTCTACTTATAGGTTTAGCTTTTGGCACAAGGTCTATTCTAAATTCAATAGCTCTTTTCGAGGGTAGTCTAGTGACTAGCTCAAAATCATCTTCAAATTCTCTTGCTACCTAAACCCGGTTTAACTCAATTCCTACCTCCATAACGTTAAGCATAGCACTAACACTTCGGTCAGTATTCTCTACTGAGAATATCACTCGATTATGACTATCAGGGTATCTTAGTGATATTTCTCTATCCTAGCAAAATATTCTAGCCCTATACCTAGTCAACCAATCCATACCCAAAATGATCCCAAAATTTACGAAATCAATTACATATAAACTGCATACAAACTTATGATCTAATAAATCAAGTTCTAGCTGGTCACATCTTGACCCTAGAGTTGCATACTCTACCATTGGCTTCACAACCCTTAAGAAAGTAACCGGCAGGTGGGTCTTAGACATAATTTATCAACCAAACACTGAGATATAAATGAATGTGATGCACCGGTATCAAAAAGTACTCTAACTAAAATACTCTGAATCAAATGCGTACCTTCCATCACAGTCTTTCCCTTATCTGTTGTAGTAGGCATAGCTGGTCCTATAGCAAAAACTTGTCCTTTGTCCTCCCTAACAGGCTCTGGATACTGATTTGGCAAACTTGATCACAATTGAAGCATTTCACATTCTTCTTAACTACAGCCTTCATCCTATTTCCTGATCGGCATTCATTAGCAAAGTGACCCTTCTTGTCACACTTATAGCAAACTACCTCCACCTTTGACTTCTTAGCTGTGTCACCCTTCTGGGACCCTTCTTTTTAAAGAACTTTCTCTCTTCCCTTGAGAACCCTAGGTTTCCTTGGACTTCTCTTAAGCTAAATCAGCAAGCAACTCTTCATAGCGAATAACCATCTCCACCACTATATTAAAAGGGTCCGGAACATGTGTCATGGTCACCCTATCAAGTTCGGGCCTCAGTGCCCTCGGGCCTCAGTGCCCGAATTAACTATTCATTACTTTTAATGTCAGTATCTATAATAACATATCCATACCTAGATAGCTCTTCAAACTTAGTAGCATACTCCACTGTTGACATCTCTCCTTAAACTAAATCCATAAATTTCCTCATCAGCTTAGACTTAGCAATCTCAGACACATACTTCTGCTCAAATCTCACCCTAAAATCATTCGAAGATAACAGGTCTTCCAGTGCTCTGGGGTGACATAATTCCACCAATGCAGTGCTGACCCATGCAACTATATAGAGGCCAACCTACTCATTTGTCCATCATTCAGACCCAAATCAGTAAATATATGCTCACAATGCAACACCAATTCTTAACTTCTATGGCACACTTCATTCCCGAGAATGACTTCCCACCCAAACTAGTGTAATCTCTACTCAGCAAAGCAATATTCCCAACTGGAGAAACATGATTAGTTCCTCCTCCATTTCCAGTAGCAGCTCCATCCTACATCAAATCGGCTAAGAATTGGTATATCGCCCCTATATCTACTGGTGGATTTCTAGCACCCACATTGGTTTCTGCATTTTGGTTACTAGGATTGGCCGGTCGACCCGTGTTTCTCTTAGTAGAGGGTCGAGCATTTCCATTAGTTGTGGTGCTTCCTCCACCAAAATTTCATCTTCCTTTTCCTACTGCCATATCTCATTTCTTGTGAATATGCATACGATCCTTAGTAAGATACAAAAGAATGGTATAAGAGAATGGTGGTTACGTAATTATATATATAACTATATATATCTAGAATACAAGTATGACACGGTTGTGTTAAACCAAACACCAATCTTATTTTCTAATTCATTGGATTATGTTTGGAAAAATATTTTTGGTTTAAGTTTCTTTTAAAGTTTCATAAACAAATGCTCTGATACCAAATTGTAACATCCCTCTACTTAGAGGCCTAAAACTAAAGACTACGCAAGCTGTAGTCGTCCAAAGTTTTTAATCCTCGATGACCAAACACAATGATATTAGATACAATGATACATAGAAACACAAGAATATGGAAAAATATTGAACAAGAAAAACAAGTCCCACGTTCCATTTTAAAACAGTCCTAATTGATTATATAATCCCAATTCGCAAACCACATTCAGATAACGTATAATCATTACAAAATACGGCAAGAGAGACATATGAAGATGCCCTCTTGTAGATCAGAGTATATAGATAGGCAAGAGAAAATTTTGCCTTTACAAACAAACAAACATTGAAAATAAAAGAACTCTAATAACAATATTGCCTCCTACTCATCCTCGGAAGCTTTATTCGTCTAAAGGAATAGCTGGAAACCATAACTCTCAACCTAATCAAAATCAATAGAGTACCGGAGAGTTTAAGGGGAAAACAAAAACTTCGAGTTAGACATAAAGCCTAATATGAATAATAATTCACCATCTCAAACCATTTAGATACCTAGTGAGACCAAGCTGCTTAGCAGAACGGGTTTACCCCACATTGGTATCCTAAAAATTTTATAAAACCATATACTGTGCTCCTGCATAGTGGCTAAAAACATAGTATTTCAAAATATTATGATGATATACAAAACAAGTAAATCAAATCTAGATTACCCATTCCCATTCATTCTGACAGTATGTCTCAATTATAGTTTCTAGGGCTCCTATTAACCTGTTAAAATGTTAAGGACCGTCAGTCTAATTACTTGGTTTTTATTGGATCACAAAGAACCTATCGGTAACTCCAATAGCTTATTTCATATCCTAGTTTTCATGGGCTAACTAGGAATCTATTGGCTTACTGCCAATATCTTAATCCGGTATATTCTTCATGGGCTAACTACAAACTTGTTGGCCCTGCCAGTATCAAATCATGGTTTTCATGGGATGACTATGAACCTATTGGCCCCTGCCAATATCATACAGTTTTCATGGGCTTACCGCAAACCTATTGTCCCCTCCTAATATCATTAATTAAATTTTTAACATATGTTAAGTTATATTCACTACCGAGTCAACCAAACTGGTTATTATGGCTTTTCCCCCAAAATACAGTTATGGGTTATTAACAATGTGAATAATATTTCAAAATATTTATTTTGCCATGGTTATTACTCTAAACTGAGATGGGTTTTATGTTTTGAAATCAAGAAATATCTCTTTTGAAAGCTCTATATAGCCTCCTTCAAAGCAAAGACTTCTTTTTCAAACATTATATACATACCTTTCGAAGCCATTAGAAAACATTCTCCTTTCGAAACCTATTATACCTTTCAATGGTATCAAATCATCTTTATAAAACATAAAGCTTCGAAAAAAATGAATGTACCCCTTTCGAAAACATTAGGTTTAAAACTTTAAAAACATCATTCATGTCATGGTGGTTGCATACGAAGGTATCTCTTTCAAAACCAACAAAAATATGAATGAGGAAAAAATGATGGCGTCGGAGCCATCTAGTTCAAAAGAAAAATACTTTAAAACTAAAACTTCGAAGGTCTGAGTCGATATCCACTTTTAACTCTATCTCTTTCAAAACCCTAACCCCTTTTGGAAACAATTAGGAAAAAGGTCTAGTTTAAGGTAGAAACAAGTGCAACTCTTCGAAAGCATTATAGAACAACATGATTAAAAGGTAGAGTAGTAGCTAAGCATCGCTTAGGTCAAAACCAACCCCTTTCGAAAGCTATTACTTAAAGAAAATAAATGCCTTCGAAAGCTATTTGTAAAATTCCTTTCGAAAGCCTAGCATTCAACTATGTTAAAAACTTTAAATAGAGTAAGAAATTAGCTTTAGAAATCAAGCTAAGGTTTCGTATCTATAGGATACCAACTTGGTCGAAAGCCTCTTCAAAAACTAGGCAGGCATTGATCTTTTTAAAATTGAATCCTTGGTTTCGAATGCGATGAAAGCATAGCTTTTGACTCCCTACCTTCCGCTTTCTTACCAACACACTTCGTACCAATTTCAATTGATACCATGTGCCTTGGTTCGGCTTTATGGGTTTCGACACTGATGGTTTCGACTAATATAGTGGAGGTAGAGGAGTTGAAAAGTATTCCTTCAGAAATAGAAGAACTTCTTTTCTTCTTCTTAAAAGCTGAAAATGGTAATACTTTATAATTAATCCTGCCACTTGTAACTCCTTGATTTGCTACTCTAAATATTTCAAATACTTTTCCACTAAAACTACCACATTTATTCAAATATAATCAAAGGATTTTAACGTTAAAGGTCTTTCCATATAATAAAATAGACATTTGTAGAAAAGCCTCTTTTTCAAAATAATTTATTTCCTCTGGTAAATCAATTTGGAAGAATCCCCAAAAGTCACAGAAATTCCAATTAATCGTGTAATCAAACGTATTAAAAAATTTAACCTAATTTCTTCTTGAAATTTATAAAATATATATTTAACCCAATCGTGTCATATTTATAATCAAAAATTCATAATAAAATTTCATGGCTTGGAAAATTCTGAGAATTAAAATCGATCTCCAAAATTATGTTTCTCTTAACATAAAAATTTTCCATGGCATTTTAAAATCAATAAACCATGGCTTTGACTCTAAAATTATACGGATGTAATATAATTTAATGGTTAAAACCAAATAATCCATAAATTCGAGCATATCTTCATCCAATATACCAAGGAAACAAAATAAAAATTCAAATCTAAAATCACATAATTATAAAACTAAAAGGAGATGGTAAGGATTATTATTGACCTTAAACTTGACGAGGAATTTGAGATTTGTTGTTGATTAATCCATCTTAGCTTTTGATCTTTAACTTTAGATTAAAAATTCCCTTTTTTCCTTTTCTAATGGCCGGCTCTATTCGGTTTTTGCTTTTATTTTTTTTAATTTTGAGAATAATGAACGTGAATGGAAAAAGATATGGAGTGTATAACCATCTAATACGAAATGACTATTTACTAATTATGCCCATGTGTATTTTAATTAATCAAAAAACCCATTTAAAGCCCATTATCTTATTAAAAAGCATGACCCTGTATTGTAATTTATTCAAATCTCAATCTCCTTATCATCATTATTCAATTTAATTTGTCTAATTAAATTTTTTGGATAATGTTATCAAAAATTAGGGATGTTACAGTCTCCCCCTTGAAGAATTTCATCCTCGAAATTCATTAAGGACTAAATAAAAAACACAGCAAACATCTGCAACAACTTTTAACAATCATACTAGTCTAACTGACTAGCAACTATCTATACAAATCTAATATAAACATACCCTCAAAGCAGATCAGAATAAGTATCTCTAATGATGTCCTATGTCTCCCAAGTAGAGTCCTTCTCGTTGTCGTTCCATTGAACTTTCACCAACCTGACTGTCTTGTTCCTTAGTTTTTTCTCATCTCTAACCACAACCCAAACTGATTGTCTAATAAAAGTCAAATTAGGCTCTAGCACTAAGTCATCCAACCCTGTTGGAGGAATGGTAGTCTTTAGATCACGCACATACTTACGAAGATGAGATATGTGAAATACATTATGGATACCTGCCAAACTGCTCGACAACGCTATTCTGTATGCAAGCTTTCCAATCTATAATTTGGAGTGGACCTACTTATCATAGGGCTAACTTCCCTGAATTTCCAAATCGTATCACACCCTTCATAGGTGATACCTTAACGAAAAGCTTATCTCCAACTGAGAATGCCCTTATGCCTCTTATCTATGTAACTCTTTTGTCTCGATTGAGCTTCCCTCATCCTACCTCGGATTAATTTAATCTTTTTTGATGCCTCTCTAACCAAATATGGACTTAATAATAATCTGTCTCCTATCTCTAACCATCATGCTGGATATTTGCATGGTCTTCCATTCAAATCTTCAAACGACGTTTTTCCTATACTAATCTGATAACTATTATTACAAAAAAACTCAACCAAATGTTGATGATCTTCCCAAGATCCACCAAAGTCTAATACCCAAGCTCTTAATAAGTCCTCGAGTACCTAATTGGCTCTATTTGTCTACCCATCTATCTGAGGATGATATGCAGTACTCAAATTAAGCTTGGTACCCATCACTTCCTATTGACTCTTCTAGAATTCACTAGTGAAAATGCATCTCTATCACCAGTGTATATCCATGGATATCGAATCCCATTTTCAAACTGGAATCTTTAATGGCTGTAGTAACCCACTCAGTTTCTTATGTTTATTTTTCACTTGTTGACAGTTTGCGCACTTTCTAATCCA
Organism: Allium cepa; assembly: GCA_030765085.1. Lineage (NCBI taxonomy): Eukaryota > Viridiplantae > Streptophyta > Magnoliopsida > Asparagales > Amaryllidaceae > Allium > Allium cepa. Next base: position 617,869,195 of record CM060945.1, read on the forward strand.
CAAGCCAACATCCCTCTTTATGCCTTCCTAACAAATGCTCCTTTTCGTATCCTGAAACATCTTGGTTACTCCAAGATGAATCGTAAACTTGAATCGATGACATTCTCCGAGAGATTCTTACTTTAAGTCTTCCATATTTGGAACATACAACTGTCCCTTCTATCTTAGCCACCTTCTCTTGTCAAGACTATAATCCTTTAAATCATCAATCTTTGTTCCAACCTTAAGTCTTCTGATCCTCTCTACTAGAATTGGATCCTCCTTTTGCTTAGAAGCAAATTTATCAATCAATACTGGTCGAACTTCTAAATATGAAAACCTGGCAATACTCTAGCTAGAACCAGCAGCCGATCTTAATTGCACATCACAACTGACTAAAGCATCTAAATCTTTCCACTCCGCCAACATAGCTAACACCACATTCTGATGTTTCCTGCTAAGGACATCTACCACCTTATTACCTTTTCCTGGTGTATACTCTATGCCAAAATCATAAGCATCCAAAAAATCCAGCCACCTCTGTTGTCTCATATTCAACTGCTTCTAAAAGAATAAATACAATAAAGACATATCATCGGTATATAACTCAAATCTCTCCCTAAGAGATAATGTCTCCAAATCCTCAATGCGAAGATCATAGCTACCAACTCCAAATCATGAGTAGGGTATTTAACTTCATGCGATCTAAGCTGCCTAGTTGCATAGGCAATGATTTTACTACTCTGCATCAACAATGCTCCTAATTCAGTTTAACATCCATCGATATATGAGTAACAGACCAGCCTCCCCCACTAGACTCGGGTGACGAGGCTAAAGCAATTTGTCTTATAGAGTTGAGACCCACTAGTGGGTAGTCTACTCAATCAGTAGGCAATGAATAGCTTCCTCATTCGTCTTCATCCTCATCCTGGTCCCCCTTGCCCATAAGTTCCTTCACGGCCTTCAACCATGTTTACAAGCATTAAAGTGCCTTAGCTTAAGAGAAGCTTCGCGTATACTTTTACTCTGAAAAGATTTGCATCCATTGGCATTATGCACCTAACAAAATTGCCATTATTTAATAACACTATCATATCCTTTGCTGCTACCCAAGTTCCTTTACATCATCCACTCCTTGATTACATATCATCTTCCATGCTTCGAGCATTCCTATAATACGACCTGTAAGCTACCTTAGTCTACACCATGCAAGCCGTCTAGCATACTAGTTAGCATAAGGAACAATTGCATACCTCAATCAATTGCCTAGAGCATTTTCTGGGCTTGTCCAGCACAGTCTCAATCATCCATCATCCATTTTACCTACAATAAATATGCCATGCATTGCAACTTCAAATGGATTGAAAAATATTAGAATTTTGGTTATTCTTCACAATCTAGAGCTCCTTACATAGCAAACCTACGTTCTTAAAATTAGCTACTTTATTAGTCTTAAGTGCTTCTACTATGCTCCTATAATTCCCTACAATTATAACAAAGATATATAGTAAGAGAACTTCGTAATAAACGTAGACAAGCTAGCCTAACAACTATATATTTGGAATTATTTACTTTAATCGCTCATTTTCTTCCACATTTACCTTCTTAAGCCTAGTCAGGTACTTTGATCTTCACAATGCATCAGCACAACTTTCATAGTTTGTTAAAATTCCTTCAAAAAATCCCTTTCGATTTAACAAATAAACTCAAGGTCAACATTGAGATTAGAACAAAGACCATTGTTTAGGATTTGTATATGATACATTTGGTAAAGTGTTACATAGCTTGCAACACTATGATGTTGAGCAAATTTAAGGTTAGAATACCAAGGCAAACAAGTCTTAAAATCACTAGAGAAATCAAAAGATTTTATCTTTTCTTTGGGATTCGAGAATCATATAAAAATCTAGTGGGCTCCTCATTAGAAAAATAAATTGTCAAAATTTTCACCATTCTAATATTGTAAGAGTATACGATATGTAAAGTTAAAATAATCTACATTGTTAAATTTATGCACGTAATATGAGCTGATAAAATATTTATTAATTGAAACATACAAATGAGCTGCATTAAAATAGACATAGAAATATAAAGTATAGTTAGTAATAAGTCTTTTAGCATGTTGTCATGTCAAGACTTATGCAAGAGCTAAATAATACAACTATTAAGTACATTTGAATATTTGTTACTTTGCCTTTATTCATCCAAGACTATGTATTATCTTCCATGAATTTTGATCCATAAAACGATGTAATAATATAGATATTTGGTCAGACATAATATTTTATGGTAAATAGTAGTGATTTGTACTGTATGAAACCTCGATGAAAATCTAATAATTCGAAATGAGCAAGTAAACCATAGTGCTAGATGATGTGTTCAGCATGATTAAATACAACGAGTATCTTATTGTGTCAGAAGCAACATGGACCATGAACTACTAAATGGACCTAGAAATTTGATCACTAAAATATCAGTGTAACCCATTTACATAAAGTGCAACTTTTTCAATAACTTAAATTTTAAGGATGACCAAATGAATTTTTGTTAAAAGTTCAATGCAATCTTGTAGTAGGATTTCCTTTGAATTTCCAAATATCCCATCCACTCTCAAAACCATCCATACTTAATTTTGTAGTGGATGCAACTTAGGCGCAGTTGGGATGAAGAGAATGAATGGTCACCTCTATTTAATGAAGGGACTTCAGGAACGAGAATTGTATATAACACTAATACACACTTAATGCTAAGGAATAAATTTGCTAACCCCAAAAGTGATTAGAAAATACATTTGACCAATGAGAGGCCTTGTCGAGGATATTCGGAGTCATTAGAATGAAGTATTGTATATTGTAAAAGTCTTAGCTTGAAGCATGCAAGATTTATGTCCATAATAGTTCTTTGTATTGTCAACATTGTCACTTCGAATATCATGAATAATTCAAATCAATATGCAATATGCAAGGCAAAGTTCAACTCCTAATTCAAATTCAGTCAAGTATGCAAGTCTCAAGTTCAAATCATGTCAATAGGATATGCAATTGCCTAATATTTGATTCCTATATGTATGATTTTCAAGTATTACAATTGGAAAAATCTCCAAATCAATTTTGTGTTTAAAATTTTTAAAATGTAAGAAGTGGGAGGAGAGAATTCGTTCCCAAAAAGGCACCCCTAGGGTAGTATTTATATGGGTGGAGCAGCTCCACTTCACCTTCAACATCCTCGACAGGGTTGGCTTCGGTGCACATCATTAATAGCTTCGATGTCGAAGATCTCTTGCATTAAGGATCTCTCCATTAGTTGTTGTTAGCATCATTGATAAAGAGCTGCTTCACCATGTATAGTGTCGCCATTGATGATTCTCGGCACCATTAAATAACTGATGAACTGTGGCACCAACACATATGGGCATGGAAGACTGTGACATGGAAAAGTGATGACATTAGCGACAAAGTTGACTTCGCATGTAAATGATGTGTAGCGACACATATTGCTTCGACGGTTTCTACGGACATTAAAGGTGTTCACTGTCAACATCACATTCTGTCGACATTAACAACATTAACATTGAGAAATATCGACATTGATCGTTGATGACATTGATTAAGTGTGGTACTGACGCCGCCTTGTGTTTTTGGCTTTGGTGGCAAAATGTGATGTAAAGGTTAATGAAGTGTAGCATGGTACATAGCGTTACTTGGTAGCTGATATATATGAGTTACACCGTCGATGAGCTTGTTGTGGTGACCATAGATGAATAACGATGTCGACAAAGCTCACATCAGTGAAATATGCAATAGGTCTCATTGACACTCATTGATGGCTTATGATATTAATTACACTCGATACCTTTGCTCCTTTGGTTACACATGAAATTGTAGTACATGTCTTCGATGCTAATCTATCTTTATGTTCCTAAAGTTGATCAGGGAGCCATAAGTGTGTTGTTGGTTGCATGTCTTTAAGAGCAATGACGAAAGGCGACGTCGCCAAATAATGATTCTCCATCATGAAAGTCGACGTCATTTCCGACATCATTTCCATATCTTATGTTTGTTAGTACCTTAAGGTATTGATTTTGATGAAAACTTTTATAGGACATTATATTAAATATAAATACTAATATTTTATCAAGTTACATATAGTATATAGTGCAAGATATTAGATAGTTATTGATTAAGAAGATTGTACAGTATCAAGAGTAGATTCAAGATGCTGTATAGAGTTCCAAGAGTTGGAGAATGAAGACTCATGAGTATTGAAAAGTCCAAGATTTCAAGATATTCCAGATAAGTTATAGAGTCGTAGAATTTATATTAAAACCTTAATAGCACTTTCATGATCTCTCTCTCCTTCTCTATTTTTGTTTTACATTGTTTTTCAAATATCCTTGTTTTAAAATAATATTTTCAAAATATTTCTCAATATGATTTTTTATCCCGTATACTTATAAAGATATTATTTTGGTGTTTTTAAGTTTAAATATATATTGTGTTTTTGTTTATACTTTAATAAGTTATAATTATATTGATTATATATATATATATATATATATTATTTACATTATATTAAAATTTTCAAAATTATTATATGAATTTTATAAAGGTTTATTACGATTAAAATATGTACAAACTATGTTTAAATAATTTTATGAAGTATCAAACTATTTTACAAATCAACAAGTTTTCAAAACAATGTTTTAAAGTACTTTAAGATTTTAAAAAGAGTATGTCGACTACTCTATGTAGGAATATCAACATAGTGGTTGATTTTTTCAAAAATTAAATTTCAAAAGAAGTAACTTTCGTCGTATATCTTCATGAATGGATATGGCCATTGTTCTTCAATAAATACCAAACTTCTAAACGAACTTTCAACTATTCCTTCTTCCACTCTTTCATTGTTAAATAAAATATATCCAAACTCTACCAAAGTTCAACCAAAATCAAATTCAATCATCACTAGTTTGATTCCCTTTCATCTACTCTCTGATTTCTCTCATCTCTCTCACTCAAACCAAGATCATAGAGTTATTAAAAGTGTTATAGGATCAATTATAATCAAGGTTGAAGAACTGAGTCTGTAAAACTCTATCAAATCATACTTTTATACTTGTGGGTGTGATTGTAGCCCTTAATCTAGTGGGTGCTTTTGTAGCCTGGAAATCAAGTGACTTTACCCAAAGGTCGGGATTTTGGAGAGTGTGTCTCATATCACTGAAATCGAGATTGTATTTGCATTTAATAGTTGAAAAGAAATCCATACAAGGAATTGTGTAGGACTGGATGTAGGATAACTTTGAACCACTATAAAATTCTGGTGTGTTCTTTCCTTTTTACTTTTACTTTAAGAAGGGTTACCGACCTAATTCCTTAAGAGGTTGCCGATCCAACGGCTCAAGGGGGACAGCGACTCAATGGTTTAAGGGGGCAAACGACTCAAGAAATGGCCGACCTAACGACTCGAGACAAGAAAGGCTCAAAAGCAACTTCACTTAAGCCACGACCGACTCACGACCCATGCTAGGTCGCACACGACCTAAGCACGAAAGCAAATCCAATACCGCGTTACTTGAAACAGAGTCTGTTAACTCGTTCACGACTCAGGATTTGTACTCAGGAGAACATTCTTATCCCAGTTAAGCCGTGAGCCATGCTCAAAAGATAGAACGCGACCTACGACTTATCCTGAGTCGGTCACGATCCAAGACTTACCTTAAGTCGGTCACCACTTACAACTTAGCACGGGAGATCCTCTAGCTCCTCTATAAATACGGCACTAACTCCAACGTGGGGGGGGCTTTTTGGACAATCTCTTCAAGCGCCGATACTCTGCTAGTTTCTAAACCGACTCTATGCTTGAAGTTTCGAAGAACACTACAAGCTACTTTGAAAGACTTTCACAAGTCCGACATGGATTCGAAGACTTTCATCTACATCGAAGCTTAAGCTACTTGCTCAAAGTGTTTTGTAACTAAAGAGATTTGTACTTGAAGAGCATTGTATCGTTTTGTAACAAGATCAGCAATAAAGATACTTAAAGTGGGCGTAGGCTACTCCTTAATCCGAACCACTATAAAATCGCTGTCTCTTACTGTATTTTCTGTTATTTTAGCTGATATTCTGTTCCCGAACCGTCGGGTTGTGCTTTCACATTCACACTTCACACACCGGGGTGTTAGCGTTCGATTTTAAGCGTTAACATTTTTGGTGCTTGCACTGAGAAAATCGAACTCAGGTTGGTCTCACCATTGATTCTCAAAAAGTTATCGAAAGGAATTCTTTTAAAACCGGAAGTTTATTGGAAATAATGGCTCCTGGGAGAAAACGAAGTTCTGTAAGATCCGACAATGTTCAAGAGAATACCGCTACCTATCCTCCTTCAAGTCAAGCAGCTCCAACTATTGGAGTTACACGAGCAGAATTGGACGCCGTAGTTTTGGGGTTGAATCAACAATTGAATGCCCAGAATGCACAGTTGGAGGCACAGAATGCCCAGAACGCCCTAATCTTAAGTAAGTTGAATGATCTACTTGGGGATAACTGTCAACCGGTTATTAATGATGGAAATCCTACTGCGGGAGTTCAAGATGTTGTAGGAGGGAACGTTTCTCAAAGAGCCGCAGACCCTGTGGAAAAGACACCTCTCCAGGCTGGAGGATCAGGACCGCAGCCGACCCTCCGTGAACGGTTGTCAAGACAGAATTCAGAGAGAATGGCTGATGTTTGCCCTCCAGAGCCTTTAAATGATGAAGAATATTTCTCAGGCATGGTTCATCAGATCATGAAGGAAAGTATGCGAAGGGATGAAGATGAGAAAGAATGGGGTTTTGCTCCAAGCAAAACTCCGTTTACTGAGAAAATCTTGAAGGCAGAATTCCCAAGAAAATTAGTTCCTCCTACTATTCCGGCATACAAAGGGACAAGCGATCCTATTGAGTTTCTGTATAAGTATGATTGGCATATGACGGGTGCCAGAGCGTCTAATGAAATCAAATGTCGATATTTCCCGGTATATCTAGAAGGTGTGGCTCTATTGTGGTTCACAAAGCTGCCGGTCAGGTCCATTGATCAGTTCTCCGATTTGACCAGGAAATTCAAGGAGCAATTTCGATTGTATGCTTCAAAAGCAAAGGATATAATGTCGCTGTCAAGTCTAGAGAAAAATCCAGGAGAATCCATCAGATCATTTTTGAATCGTTTTAACATAGCATTGGCTGAGGTAGATAATGTTGAGCCACGCATGGTCCTAACATACTTGATGAGGGCGATTGACAAATCCAGCGAATTTGGAAAATGGTTGAAAATGAAAGAACCAAACTCGCCTGACAAATTCTACAAGAAAGCGGATGAATTCATACGCTTGGAGAGCCTCCAAACACCGGCTAAGGTGGTATCAGCAGAAGCTGGGAACAATGGTGCTGCTTCAAACAAGAAAGAACCTAACACTCATAAAAGGGGTAATGATGGTGGAAAGAAATAGGAAGACGCTAAGAAGGGCCGTCCTTTCAATTTCACACCCTTGACTGATACCCCTGAGAACATCTTCTTTGCGACCAAGGATGATGTCAATTATCCGACACCACCTAAACTGAGAGTGGGAAGTAAGATGGAAAAAAGTGGAAGGTTCTGCCGGTTCCACAACCAACCCGGCCATGACACCAACGAATGCCGTCATTTGAAAGAGGTAATTGAACAACTCTTGAAAGAGAACAAGCTCCAACAGTATGTGAAAAGGAATAGAAATGCCCCAGCCTTGTCGACTCAAGGACAACGAGTTCCCGCTCACCGACCTGGCTCAAGTGAGAAGGCCGTAGAACGTGAGTCAGAAAGACCTGTCATCAATATAATAATTGGAGGGCCTCACCCACCAGGCAAAAGCCGGGGCGAGATGGAAAGGTATGCCCGGGCCTTAAGGCATGTACCGGCTGAAGAGAATGTTTTCGTATTAGAAAATGATGCACCTTTAAAGCAACAAAAGACTTCCACTGATGATATTGTATTCAGTGCCAGAGATTCTTTGGGTATCGAGGCTCCTACCATAGATCCTTTGGTCATATCCGCTGGTATTGGGCCGGCTATTGTGAGAAGAGTTCTAGTTGATTGTGGAGCTTCATGCAACATTCTCTTCAAGAAGACTTTTGATCAGATGAAAATTCCAATGGCTGACGTTCAAGCTTTATCACTTAAGATTGTTGGGTTTGCTGGGAACCCAAACAGCCGATTGGGACCATAGATTTGTTTGTAGAACTTGGAAAAGGGCTGAGGAAGGTGGCTCGAAAGCAAACCTTTATAATTGTTGAAGAATTCTCTGCCTACAATGCCTTTTTAGGCCGACCAACTCTTGCTGCATTCAAAGTCGTTCTTGCTCCATGGTGTCTGACTATAAAATTCCCCACAGATAATGGAGTTGGTGTGATTAAAGGAGACCAAGATGCGAGGAGAGAATGTTATCTTACAGAGTTGCGTGAATCAAGGAAAAGAGAAACGGGAAAAGGTGCGGCGGCTCCAGTCCACATCAAAGAACCAACCTTGTAGCAATTACAGGGTGGACCCTGCACTGGTGAATATAGTGGCGCACGAAGAGAGATGGATCCAAGGAAAGCCGGTGCAGGGGAGAATAGGGTAGTACCGGTAGAGGTAACAGTGCCGGTACCCGTTGACCCAAAGTACCCAAACAAAGTGCTGAATGTGGGTTCACAACTCAACACAACAGTTCAGAATTTTCTGATTTCATTTTTGAAGGCAAATTTGGATGTATTCGCTTGGAATCATGCTGACATGTGTGGAATATCCCCAGAGATTGCAGTACACACTCTGAACATTGATCCAAAGTTTACACCCGTGAAACAGAAAAGAAGAACTCAGGGTCCAGAAAGGTCAGCAGCATTGAAAGAAGAAGTGGATCGGCTCATGGAGAACGGTTTCATCAGAGAATCTACTTATCCAAATTGGGTATCAAATCCAGTGCTGGTTAAAAAAGCTAACGGAAAATGGAGAGTATGCATTGATTTTTCAGATTTAAACAAATCCTGCCCCAAAGACTGCGTCCCGCTGCCCAGGATTGATCAGTTGGTGGATGGGACGGCAGGGCATGAATTGTTATCTTTTATGGATGCATACTCCGGATATAACCAGATTATGATGCATGAGCCAGATCAAGAGGACACAAGCTTCATCACAGATGTTGGACTCTACTGCTACAAGGTCATGCCTTTCGGACTCAAGAATGCAGGGGCAACTTACCAAAGGCTTGTTAACGCCATGTTTAAACCGTAGATTGGCAAGACAATGGAAGTTTATGTTGATGATATGCTAGTGAAGTCTAAGAAAGCAGTGGACCACATGGATCACTTGGCAGAGATGTTCGCGGTACTCTGAAAGTATAGAATGAAGCTTAATCCCTTGAAATGTTCATTTGGAGTGGAGTCTGGAAAGATTTTGGGTTTCATTGTGAGTGCTAGGGGCATTGAAGCTAATCCTGCTCAGATCATTGCCCTGAGAGAGGTGAAAGCTCCTAAAACGAAGAAGGAATTGCAAAGTCTCAATGGAAAGGTTGCTTCCTTGAGTCGGTTCATTTCAAAAGCTACTGACAAATGCATTCCATTCTTTAATGCTCTGAAGAAAGGAAGAAAAAAACTTTGAGTGGACTCCTGAATGTCAGAAAGCATTTGATGAGTTGGTTCGTCATATGGAAGTGCCTCCGATACTTTCAAAGCCGGACAATGGTGAAGATCTCTTCATATATTTGGCAATTTCATCTCATGCTCTCAGTGCAGCGTTGATACGGGAAGACGCAAGGATTCAATGCCCTTTCTATTATATCAGCAAAAGATTCACTGGGGCAGAGATGAACTATTCAAGGTTGGAGAAGCTCGCCTATTGTTTGTTGATCGCATCAAGAAAATTGAGGCCGTATTTCCAAGCTCATCCTATCAAAGTCCTCACTGATCAACCTCTAAAGCAAGTCCTATTCCGTCCAGAGACTTCGGGCCGTCTTTTGAAATGGAATATTGAACTCAGCCAATATGACATCACTTATCATCTCCGGAAAGCAATCAATGGACAAGCTTTGGCAGAATTCATCGCAGAATGTACGGATAAAGGTGATAGTGAGGAAGAAGCCACTGAGAACATCCCAATCCAATGGAAATTGTATGTCGATGGCGCAAGGATGATTACTGTTCTGGAGCAGGGGTTGTCCTTGAAACCCCAGAAGGGCGATCGCTGTGTTATGCACTGAGATTAGAATTTCCTTCAACAAATAATGAAGCAGAATATAAAGCTCTTATCGCTGGCTTGAGGGTTGCTAAAGAACTAAATATTAGAGCATTACAAATCTTCAGTGATTCTCGACTTATCGTATGCCAAGTCAAGAGGGAATTTCAAGCTAAAGGAGGGAATCTACCCGCCTATTTATCAAAAGCCTGGGAGCTTCTTGAAGATTTTGACCGTTATTCAATATGCCATATACCCCGAGAAGAGAACATGAGGCGGATTCTCTCGCAAAGTATTCAAGTACTGGTGAAGCTCAACTATTGGGATTAGTTCCCGTCGAAGTCTTGTCAGCTCCAAGCAGAGATGATGATTGGATTATGAATGTATCCCAAGAGCAAGAATCATGGATGACTCCGATATTTGAATATTTGCTCAATGGTACTTTGCCAGAAAGTTCAAAAGAACGACAGAAGCTGTTAAGGAAAGCCTCTAGATATATGATCCAGGATGGCCGATTGTACAGACGGGGATTTTCAATGCCACTACTCCGTTGTGTAACTAAAGAAGAAGTCAAGACAATAATAACTGAAGTACACGGAGCAGAGTGTAGAGATCATACAGGAGGTCAAACTTTAGCAAAGAAAATTCTCCGTTATGGATATTTTTGGCCAGAGATTAATCGAGATGCTGCTGACTATTCCCGAAAGTGTGATAAATTCCAGAGATTTGCCAAAATTCCTAGAGCACCTTCCACTGAGCTAACACAAATGGTCAGTCCATGGCCGTTTGCCATCTGGGGAATAGATCTCATTGGGCCTTTGTTGACTGCCAAATCGGGGATTAAATATGCTATCGTTGCTGTTGATTATTTCACTAAATGGGCTGAAGTTGAACCATTGGCTACCGTTACCTCTAAGAAAATGATAAGTTTTTTGACTAAAAATATCATTTGCAGGTATGGTGCGCCTCAGAAGATAATCGCAGACAATGGTACGCAATTCGAAAGTGAGGAATTCCAAGATTTTTGCAAACGATTCAAGATTCGAAAAAGCTTCTCAGCAGTGGCTCATCCACAGGCAAACGGGCAAGTGGAAGCAGTAAACAAGATCATCAAATCAACCATCTAAAAGCAGCTAGAAAAAGCAAAAGGTGGTTGGGTCGATAAGTTACCACTTGCACTATGGGCATACAGAACTACCCACAAAACTGCGACTGGGCATACTCCATTTTCATTGGCATATGGATCAGAAGCAATGATTCCAGTAGAAACGAAAGTTCCCTCACACAGAAGGATCCATTTTGATCAAGATGAGAATGAAAAGCTGCAATTGGAAGCGTTTGACCTCCTTGATGAAATAAGAGAAGAGGTTAAGCTTAGAATTGCTGCCCATCAGCAAAGGATAGCCAGGCACTTCAATTCCAAAGTTCGTCAACGCAGCTTTGAAGTAAGGGACCTAGTCCTGAAGAGAATTATGACAGCCACAGGTGTGTTTGGGCCAAACTGGGAGGGGCCATATGTCATAGGCACGAAACTTCTTGATGGCACATTCAAACTCACAACTGTCGAAGGAGAACCAATCCCAAGAGCTTGGAACAGCAATCATTTGCGTCCATATTTTACTTAAAAGCTTTGCTGAAATGTTGTAAAAGAATTACGAATATATGATTCTTGTACTGAAAGCAATTGTAAAGCAAGTGAATAATGAAAAGCTATAAAGTGGACGTAGGCCCAGCTTTTGGCCGAACCACTATAAATCTTGTGTTCTCTACTACTATAAACTGCTTTGTTTTATTTCGACATATAAAATACGTTAATTGTGTTACTAAAAAGGTCGATTTAATAATGCAGGCCATAAAAACAAAGCTTACCCATCGCAAGACCAAGCGATCTCCGACATCACCCAGCAAACAAACGCTAAACCATTCAAAAGTTCCATACTCAAATCCTACGAAAGAAGTGCTTCGAACAAAAGTTAGCGATGTGGTTGGAAGTGGACCATTTCTAACTAACTGCGAATGTTTGTACAAACGAGCATCCAGTTAAATAGCCTGTGTCTACCACCACCAACTCGCTTAAATATGAAGTGTATTTTTTTAGATAAGGAAAATTATTGGCAACTAAAAAGGGATGATATTTGGAAAAGATAACGGGGATCGCCGACATGAATAGATGGCAAAGAGACATGGGCGAGCAAGCATCAAACAGCAAAAGACCTCTTCCAAGGCACAAGCCCTCTTCAGATGCACAACTCTTCGGAGGATAAAGACCTCAAACGGGGCATGCCAGAAGACTTTCTCAACATGGTATGGAATGATCGGAAGCACCTTCCCAACAGGAAGGCAAAGCGCTTGTTTACTAGTTGAGACAGTTTGCATAGACAAGCGTCCAAGTAACTTGCGTCCGCCCCGTGAGTCCATGAGACGACCGGAGGCACCTTCCCAAGTGGAAGGCAAGGCGCTCGTTCACTAGTTGAGACAATCTACATAAAAAAACGTCTAAGTAACTTGCGCTCGCCCCATGAATCCGGCCAAGCATGAGAAAGAAACTTCCAGGTAGACTCGGAGGCACGCATTCCACCGAGATCTGAAATAAAACTTCACAAGTGCTGGAATGTGAAAAGCCCTCTTCGGAGGCCCATTTCACCATAGTTGAAATGCTAAAAGACCTCGAGCAGGCCTCGCCAGAAAAAGAGAGTTCTTTCTCGACATAAAGTTGTGGACTGATCGGTGGTACACCCCCGTGAATCCATCCAACTAAGAGAAAGAAGCTCCAAACTTCCAGGCAAAAGCCCTACTCAGAGGCACACATTTCATCGTGATCTGAAATAAAATTTCACACGAGTCGAAATGTGAAAAGCCCTCTTCGGAGGCCCGCTTCCCAGCGAACAGGGAAAAGATAAAAGCCTCCCCCAAGAGGCAGAAACAAAAAGACCTCTTCCCAGAGGCGCAATCAAACAAAAAGACCTCTTCCCAGAGGCACAATCAAACAAAAAGACCTCTTCCCAGAGGCACAATCAAAAACTCTCATCAGAGGCTCAAGCAGGTTGAAACCCCTTTTTCTTTTCGAAAGGCCCACTGCACTATGAAGTGAAACTCACTAGCCAAAGCAAAAGTGACTTTTTTCAGAAAAGAGAAAAAGAGGAGTGTAAACACTTTGCAACAAAAAAAAGGAAGCCCTCTTTAAAGGCACACTTTAGCTTTCAAAGGAAGATTGGTTCATCTATTCTTGAAAATACTCTTCCTCAAAAAAGTTAAAGTGCCCTTCGGAGGCCCGCTCTACCACATAGGAGAATTCGCTTTGTAAAAATGTATATATGCACAAAAGAAAAAGTGATATCTCCGAAGGTTGAAGCGTAAAAACTCATATGAAACGAAGTGTACTCTGTTTAGGGCGAAATGATAATTCCACAAATATAGAATAATTATTCTCCAAAAATAGGAGTACAAGTCCCCTCAAGATTGGAAATATTACGATGAGCTTATGGTATGGGGGCAATACGGTATGGCTGCATTGGTAAAAGCAATGCCCGAACAACGTACCACAAGCTCATGTAATATTATATAAAGAAACTTGCATATATAAAAAAAAAGAATATATGCATTCTCAAACACAGACAGAAGTTTGTACAAGTAAGAGAATCATTTTATTCAACGTTATGAAAATTATGTACATTTATTCAACGTTATGAAAATTATGTACATATGCAGGTTTTAGAATAAAAGAAAAGCGGGGGCCGGTACCCGCACAACGTCCGGTTAGTACAAACAAAAAGCTAAAAGCAAAAAGTAAAAACAAGGAAGGGGAAGCAGGGTCCATCACTTCTTCTTCTTACCACCACCTTTGGAGCCTTCACCTGACCTAATAGGTAGTTTTTCAGGACGGCTTGGGAGTGTTGGGGAAGAAGGAGAGAGGGCTACTGCCGGATCAACCTCCGCTTCCTTTTCAGTAATGGAAATGCTTTTCCTCTTCTTCTTAGAAGTAGTACTCTTCCTCCTCCTCTTCGAAGAAGACTCGCTTACCGGGGAAAAAAGGGCAGACAATTTTATATCATCGGAAATGGTTCGCTCCGGGGACTCATTGCCTTCTCCTAGCCCTTCTACGCCGTGTTCCTGTAAAGCATTAGGATCATCTAAGTCTCGGAGAGCTTCTATTTGCTCCTCTTGTGACCCTGGTTGAGAGACTGAAGGGGGAGTGACCTGGAGAGGCGGGGGAGGAATAACTGAAAGAGGGGGAGTCTGAACGATGCTCGGCACTTTCTCTACAGAAGAAAAGAAGTTAAAGTCGGTAAAGAGAGGAGATAAAGGCTCGGTGAGATTCAGGAAGTAGTCAAGAAGCTCATCAAACTCATAGGAAGCAAATGAGCAGTCTATTTGAGCAAGATCAGCATTAGGATTACCTGGCGAAGTAGGCTTTGCTACGTCAATCTCAAAACCCAGCGCTTCACCGCTCTCTTGGCTTTCGTCTCCATTATGGACAGTTGCACCTTCTGTGATAGCTTTGGTTGGGGGGAGAGTGAGAACTGGAGCCGACAATGTCGATTTCGGCCGAAGGTGAAGGCTGAACTGGATCAGTTGAAGTAGTTTTCCTAAATGTTCCCCTTCATCCATTTCGGCTCTTAATTTCGCAAGTTGTTCTTTTGCCCTGACAAGAGAGGCACGAGCTTCGTCATCCATGTAATGCTCCTCAAGAGCTGATTCGGCATAGCCAGCACCTTTACCGCCAAGCATGTCAAGTGCGGCCTCCCACACTTCAGCCAGAGTAACTTCATATTTGGGGCCTAGAAAGGCGAGACTACCGCGCCCCAAGACGCTGTGTAGATAGAAGTCAAATAATATCGAGCTGATGCTGGTCTTCGTTGCCTCATGAGATTCTTCAGCTGCAATTTTACCGGCAACGGCCTCATCACGCTCTCTTTCAGCTTTGGAGAGTTAAAGCTTTAGCATTTCGATCTCCGCCTCTTGAGAGTCGGTTTTCTTCTGAAGCTCTGCAATATCAGCGATATAGCCCTCATTGATTCTTTCTTGCATATCGAGCCTGTCTTCAGCATCTCTTTGGCCGGCATGAGCATCTCTCACTTGTTTCTGAAGCACTTCTTCTTTTTGAGTGTAGGAAGTGGAAGAAGTGGCGAGCTCTTCTTTTAGTTTCTCAACATTTGCTTCAAGTTTTTCGTTGTAGGCAGTGATGCTCCTCATCTCTGCGTTATGTTGATCGATAATTTTTTGCCATTCAGATTTATCATTCTCCATGGTCAACATAGCTTCAAGATTCGCACGGTTCACTCTGTGGAGTTCGTCAACAAGTTTTTGCCAGCTCGACATTCTCTCAATATCAAGCCTGACGGCATCAAGATTTCGCAACATGGCAGGCTTGTCAATTGGAACTAAGTCGAGATCAAAGCGAACCTCCTTCAAGCACCATTGTGGAAACTGGCTTTGGAGAGTAGCTGGACCTGGCCCAACTTGATATGAATGCCTGTTGATGATTGTCTGGATATCGGTACGGGAAGGGGCAGGAGATTGAGAAGGAATGGGAGCAGTGGTCTTCTCAGAAATTGCAGGCACTGATTGCTCACTAACTTTAGCCCATTTGCTTGGGTCATCAGCCATGTGGCTCTTCCCTCTGTCATCATGGGAGTTACGTTTATGGGAATCACCCTCTCTATGGGAAGAATCGTACAGCTCATCCCCTCTTCCATAGCATTCTTCATAAGAACTCTCTCCTGAGCCTTTCAAGCAGCCCTCTCTTCATCAGTTTCCCTATAAGTGGGAAGATAGCGCCTATAGTCGTACTGACCACGCTTTCCGTATTGCTTGAAGTCGTCGTAATATGAACCACTTCGCCTCATTGGAGAACCTGAAAATGAAAAAGAAGCGTAACTTTAGAATCTTCAAAGTACGAAGAGTTAGGTGCATGAAAGTGCCGAAAAGTTTCAAGTGTGTGTAATGTGCAAACTACGCGCGTCAAACTATGAACCACTCTTCGATCGTGGAGGAATCATGGGGGTAGTAGTTAACGTCAACTCTTGGGTCGACGGAGTTTGTTGCAAAGTAGAATTCGCTTCAACTACTGAAGAAGAAACCCTAGTAGTGACAGGGTCGTCTTTAAAGAGCTCCTGTGAGGTGACAAACAGGTCGCTCAACCCTTCGACAGTGTCGTCCCTGCTCTGCTTGACAGGGCTTGTTTTCCCGGCTTCTTCACCAGACCTCTGTGAATGTTGGGGAGATCCCTGAGGCTCTTCTTCCTCAATGACTGGGGCAAGTGCGAATTTTCCAGACGACCCCGCAACGTCGGCAGTAGTAGAGCACTTCACCAGAGAAGCCTCGGAGGCAGGTTCTTTTGGTATGGGTTCGTCAGTAGAAACTGGGGCATCTAATGCTTTAGATGGGGAGTCTGGAACCTCGTGGGGGTGTGTAGAGCGAGAAGTGTGTAAAAGTCCATACTGATGCAAAAGTTCGTCCCTCAATAAAAACTTTATACTTCTCTCTTTAGCGGTCACAGCATTCAATCTTTCAAAAACTTGCTTATGACCTGGACTCTAGAGGGGGGAGGAAGTGCTGAAAAAGGAAAAGAGTGAAATTAGCAATTAGCGACTCAGATCTCGAAAAGCTCAGGAATGGAAAATAGAAGCAGGTAATCTTACTTCCTACTCTCCAGATGGCGTAAAACCCTGGGGCGCGGCGAACAAAGAAAAACTGATTTAAGAAGCCGTGAACGCTTTCGGAAAGATCAGTGATGAGTTTGTGATTCCTAGCACTTCTTATAACGACAATGGAGGGATGATCTTTAGTCTTTGTGAAAGAACATAAATAACAAATTTCCTCGAAACTCGGCAGTCGATCCAGAGTTCTCATGAATAAAACACACAACCCCATCAGAATGGCATAACCATTGGGGTGCAGTTGGAACGAAGAGATGGTCAATCGAAGTAGAAACTGTTGAAGAAAGTCATTAAAAGGGGGAATGGCCCCGCTCAGGCACATTTGCCGATTAACCGCTACAAAGCTAGGAGGCGCCACATCAGCAGTGTTAGTTTTCTCAGGAAGAATGGCATCTGCTTCAGCAATGCCAAACTGAGTGCATAACTGACGAAAAACTTTATATGATAAAGAAGTTGAAACTCTTTCTGTAGGATTGTTCAGTGGAACAACTATCGGCAGGGCCTCTCCAGTTTGTTCTGTAACTTCTTCTTGATGTGAAGCCATTCTACATAAACAACTGGATATTCAAACGAAAAGGTGCACGTTTCCTAAATGTGTGAAGTGCTGTGTAAAATTAATAAAGCAACAAGCAAATATAACTGGAATTAAGACTAGCAAGCGTTTGTCAGTAATGAAGTTTCAGGGCCTGTTGTTTTAAGTCCAAATACGCAAGTGTAATGTTGATGCAAACAAATCAGTTCAAGTTAACGATGCTTTGCATTAATACTTCGCTTTAGTTGATTGGTTCACAGCATTTCATATAGTTTCTTTAAGTTGATTATGTTTTATCGACTAATCTGTCATTTGATGTGGGGAATCAGTGGCAGTATATTCTCCCTAGTTCTTTGCAAATGTTGTGTTTGACAGGTCATTAGCATTAAAGTCAGCATAATCTGGAAACAAAGCATAATAAAATAATGAAAGTTATCTCGGCAATTCAAAGGTCATAATAAAAATGCAATCAAATTCCATCAGAAATTTTGAAGTTCTCAAGATGTTCAAGTCATAAGTTAAGTTAAAGGCTAAGCTGCTCTTGTAACCTAAGAGTTAAGTCGTTAACAGGACTCAGAGGTTAGGTCGCTCACATGATCTCAAGGGTAAGATTACATTATTCGAACCAAGGAGGTTAAGGCAGTCCAAATTTGCTTAAGTGATAAGTAGTTTACACGACCTAAAGGATAAGCCACAAAGTTTCTAACCAAGGTAATAAGAATCCTGCTAAGTCCTAAGTCCTAAGTCGTCAGGAATTTAACATGGACTAAAAATTAAGTCGCGCATAATTAACTCTGCAAGGGCTCCTAAGTCGGTTGATTCGAAAAACCAGTTAACTCCTATCCAACCCGATACCCGTTAACACCATCAACCTAGTATCTGCCCGTCTTCCCCAAACACCTAAAAACTCCGTCATCTCCTCCAAGTTTCCGGAAAACTCTGCTTCACCCACAAATTCGACAACCAGTTGATCTGTGACCCAATAACCCATCATCCTTCAACATCATTGAATCACCTAAAGTCGATTCAAACTGTCCCAGATCCATCATGGATCCAACACATCACCGCGTTCTCATGAATTAGGATGCCAGCGTATCTGATAACTCCTAAAGACTGGTTATGATGTGATTCACAGTAAGGCGTAACACATTAAATTGGATTAGGATTGGAAAAAAGGGAGAAACGCGTTTCCGAGATGGTTGTGATTGAGCCTTGACTAAGATTACTTACGAAATTTGATGATAAGGATGGATTGACGAACTAATTGATTGAATTCACTCTTGGAGGCTTCAAAGATTGTTAATAGCGGCGAAAGAATGCAATAGGATGAAGGAGGAAGAGACGACCTAACGGCTTATATAGGGGAGAGAAAGGAACATGGACCGACACAAACGACTTAACTCTTCCGTGAGTCATCCACGACTTAACGATCTAAGCAAATACAGGTTAGGAGACATAGAAGCACACGACCTAATTCGTAGGCGTGAACTTCGAGGGGCAAATGTAAACTCCACTCTGCTAGCGACCAAGGAGATAACAACATGAGTTAACGACTTAAAGAAATGACGACTTAGCTGCATAAAGAGTAGTACGACTTGACGGTTTAACGAGTTAAGAGTAGTACAACTTAACGGTTTAACGAGTTAAGGGAAGCCACGACTTAACGGCTCAAGGAATGGCACGACCTACCGACTTAAGGAAGCCATGACTTGGCGGGTTAAGAGAATGGACCGACTCAACGGCCTTGACGGGTTACCGACTCAACGGCCTAGAAGGGTTACCGACCTAATTCCTTAAGAGGTTGCCGATCCAACGGCTCAAGGGGGACAGCGACTCAATGGTTTAAGGGGGCAAACGACTCAAGAAATGGCCGACCTAACGACTCGAGACAAGAAAGGCTCAAAAGCAACTTCACTTAAGCCACGACTGACTCACGACCCATGCTTGGTCGCACACGACCTAAGCATGAAAGCAAATCCAATACCGCGTTACTTGAACTAGAGTCTGTTAACTCGTTCGCGACTCAGGACTTGTACTCAGGAGAAAATGCTTATCCCAGTTAAGCCGTGAGCCGTGCTTAAAAGATAGAACGCGACCTATGACTTATCCTGGGTCGGTCACGATCCAAGACTTACCTTAAGTCGGTCACCACTTACAACTTAGCACGGGAGCTCCTCTAGCTCCTCTATAAATACGGCACTAACTCCAATGTGGGGGGGACTTTTTGGACAATCTCTTCAAGCGCCGATACTCTGCTAGTTTCTAAACCGACTCTATGCTTGAAGTTTCGAAGAACATTACAAGCTACTTTGAAAGACTTTCACACGTCCGACATGGATTCGAAGACTTTCATCTACATCGAAGCTTAAGCTACTTGCTCAAAGTGTTTTGTAACTAAAGAGATTTGTACTTGAAGAGCATTGTATCGTTTTGTAACAAGATCAGTAATAAAGATACTTAAAGTGGACGTAGGCTACTCCTTAAGCCGAACCACTATAAAATCGCTGTCTCTTACTGTATTTTCTATTATTTTAGCTGATATTCTGTTCCCGAACCGTCGGGTGGTGCTTTCACATTCACACTTCACACACAGGGGTGTTAGCGTTCAATTTTAAGCGTTAACATAGGATAACTTTGAACCATTATAAAATTCTGGTGTGTTCTCTCCTTTTTACTTTTACTGCATTTACTTTTAACTACACTTTGATTTTATGATTGTTTCTGTAATTGTTAATTACATCATTCCAAGTAGAATCTTAAAGAATTTGAAAAACATTCACATAATCAATTAAACACTATTCACTATCCTCTAGTGTTAATTTAGCCTTAAGAACCCTATTCTGCTGACTCACAATGTTGTATGTCTTTGAAGTCAATAATGGTGATATCACTTGCCATCATGAAGGCTTATACACTTCTTACGATGTGGTTCAATATCGTCTCCTTAGAGATTTGAATCAAAAACCATACTGTTCTGACAAATTATGTGGACAACATCTCCCTATTAGCAAAGTGTGGCACCCTACTTCTTCAATGCTAATCACATGTCTTCGATGATAATGATGGATACAACACATTCATTAACATCAGCATTATTGTTTTTGGCACTGTTGATTGCCATGGTCAAGTTGCACTTTGAACTCCATGGACGACCATTATAGTATTAACATCCCCCAATATAGGAGAAGCATTGAATTTTCAAGTCAATAATATCATCATCATCCTTTCCCACCTTTTGGTCTTCTTTCATCGATCCAGTTGTTTATTTGAAGCTAATCCAATGGTGGTCTTTCATCTCCCCTTTTGACTACAAATACATGAACCTTCTCACACTGTTCTTCTTACCTATCATAAAAAATCCAGTAAGAAATTATGGTTCTGAAAGCAATCTAGAACTCTCTCAATCTTTCAAGCAACCAAATCATTCAGGTATGCCATATATTTCATTTTGCCTTTATTATTAAATAAGATTTGGAGATTTTGTACAGTACTTTATAGTCGATTTGAGTTTTATTGATTTCAAATTGAAATTAGTGTTCGACCCGTAAACTTTAATTCTTATTAACCTTGACGATGGTTGAATCAGATTAGATAAATAGTGGACCTTCATTTCGCTCGTATGGGTTTTAATATTAATTGATGCAGGTATCACACCTGGAATGTTTTAAGTTAGTTAGTGATGAAGTTAGTTTACTAGACCCAAAACCCGTTAATGACTATTTACGGCAACACTCATAACATCATTGTGATGATGGATACTGATGACTTTCAACATCGTTATAATACTATAACTTAATAAAATCCTTTATTACCATATTAGTCTATCGTAAATGATGAAAGCGAAATGCAATGACCTATTTGGAGTTATAGATGTTATTTGATGCGACATTAATAATATTGGTAATAATTTTAAAATGGTTTATGTTGTTAGCATAACTCTCAGCACCAATAAAATTCTTACTATTTTGACAATATCAAACTTTGATTTTGATGAGACACAACAATCTCTTACTGTTGCGACTATCGACATCGGTAGAGTTCCTAATTGTGTAATTAACATCGATAATGCCGAAGATATTTCACATCTAATTGATTAATTTAAAGCACGACAACCCTTAGTTAAGAATATAGATATCATTAATTATATGTGTTCTGGTGAGATGCGATGTTAATAAGCTCGACGTTAATTAAGGACAATGTTGCTCATCTCCAATGCCTACTTATAAGCATAGTTCAATAGCAATAGCCTTATTGTTTTTCTTTACTTTTTTATGGTAATTTTGAACATTACAAATGGAGTTTTGTACGACATCAACCATTTCGACACCATTACTTTTAACATGTTATAAATTGTTTAACCAATTACTATGTTTCCAATTCACATCATCGTTATTCATTAATGCTGATATCCTTATCATTTCCAACTTTAGTCATGTTTGTAAAGCTTGTTAATATTTTATACATAAATTTGGCAACATTATTGATATGGGCTTATTGATGTTAATTTCTTCATTACTTGTTACTAACCTTAATATCACAAATGAAACTTTATACGATACCGCTACTGACAACGTTGGCATTTTAGCACATTGTAGATTGTTTGACAAATTAACACTTGCCATGATTCTTTATAATGATTTATCTTAGTTTTCATAAGATTATGGACGTGGTATGTTAACTCCTATATTTTTATAGCTCTTTCATGAGACTCCTTCATCTGGATTGAAATTCACGTTTTCTAACAAACTTGTCGTATGTTACTTATGTATTGTTGTCTTGTGACTAACATATACCTTTTTCACTTTGGCAGTAATTAGATTACTTAAGCAATCATATTACAATCAGCATATACTAAAAAAATTATATAATGTGAATCATGCTAATTTATTAAGTTTGGAATAATATTGACTGACAGGACAATGGAAGGTCAACAATCTAGCAAGAAGTCCACTAGGAAAGACAATAAAGGATTTAAACTTTGCCTTTAATTAGCAATAAGGGAGATATACTTTCAAATGCATCTTACATCACATCACAGGTTAAGATTGACTCTATTCTTGAACAATTTGGAATCATTGAGGTTGAAGCCATTCCTACTGGTCACACAGATAGTATTTATAGCCTACCAAAAGGTACTTTTCTATCTCTCTCATATATATCTAGCACATAGGCTACCTTCCTTTCCCTATTTTCCCCTTAAGATATTTGGAGCATATGTACATTGCCCTAATCCAGTTCTTACCAGATGCTTATACATACTTGACTTGCCTAAAAGTCATACTTAGGAGGTAGGACTCCCCTCCTTTAGTACCAACGTTCTCCATTTTATAGCTAGCGCTGCTAAAGTTGATGAACAATCAGATCACTAGCTGTGAAAAATTCATCCTTATCCAAAAAGTATGATGTCTAAGGGCATCGATAAGACGAGAGGATGGGTGAATCAATTCTTTCTTGTCGGTGTTTCTCCAGTATTAAAGGGACATTCTCTTCTAGCAGTAAGTTTCTCATTCTTTTGCTTTCTATATCTATTTATTATCATTTACTGATAGGTGCTTTCTTTTACATCCAGCTTCTAAGAAGTTAAATCAGACTGATCAAGAAGATGTGTTATCCCCAACTCAAGCAGCAGAAAGGCGGGGAATAGACTTAAACTTTCAACCTCGGTAGAGCTTCTTCAATATTGTATTATTCTAAGTCACTATAGGATTTTAGGAGAGCCCCCCATGGTTAAATTCAACACTTCACTACAACAAAACTGATTTTTTGTAGCGCCCAAAAACCGCCACTACGTATTTTTAGTGGCGTTTCGATAATCGTTACGAAAAAACATGCCACTAAAAATCCTCGAGTATTAGTTGCACTTTTTTAAACACCACCAAATTTGGATTTTTGATAGCGTTTTTATAACGCCATAGAATTCCTTTTTTGTAGCGCCTATTTACCGCCACCGAAAAGGTTTTCTCCTCCATGATACATTTTTATGGCGTTATCCAAATTTTTTGTAGCGCCTGTTTAACGCCACCGAAAGGGTTTTCTCCTCCACGTTAACTTTTCATGGCGTTATATACATTTTTTGTAGCGCTTAATAAACACTAGCATATGTGTACTTGAGTTTTTAATCGCTCTTTTGTAGCGACATTTTAACGCTACCAAAATAAATAATATCCAGTAGCGTTTGTTTCCCTCCACCTGCTACTCCAGATTTACCCCTGATCTAGCATCCAATTATATAATAACAGAATACGCAAGCACATACACTTTTGAACACAATATATTAAACAACTACAAAATACGTATACGCATTGAAGATCCCCAAGATACATAGACATTCATACATCCACATACATAGGTGTCGACAAAAAGCTACCCGTATACATACACAACCAAACTACCATAAGTGTCATAACCTTACATATACATCTAAAATAAACTTTTGAAATAACCAAAGTACCGAGCAAAACCTGAACCACTATAAAAACCTGAACTACCTGTCATTGCTGATGTCTTCAAAACCTGAACTACCAGTCAACAAAGAACAGAACAAAATAGTGAGAAAACAAAACCTGAACTTAAAACTGCATCACTAACATTCCACCACAATCCATACATAACTCCTCACCATCAATTATTTTCCCTCCCCTGAACCTGAACCACCAATCACAATCATTCAATCACAATTCGAATATAACACCCCTACTTATGTACTTTTATCATTTTACCAAAAATCTATCTGCACTTTAGCTGCTAGCATTCCTAATGTATATATAAAAAAAAATTATATACCTTTCATTTTGTCTTAATAATGATTTTTTCCATTGGCCAAGCTATGGGAACGCCAAAGCAATCATCCATGCACGTCAGACCCGATGTTGGTCTCCATATCTCTGCATCTGGAACTATCACCAGTTCAATCCAAACTTTTACATCATTACGTCCCAATGGACGACAATGAACCATCGTTATCGGATCAGTTGATGCAATACTTCCTTCAGCCACTACGTCTGCTCCACCCAAATCGATCAACTGGCATTTGGCATCCTTTTGCATGGTTGCAATTGGCTGAAAGAAAAGAGATTATTATGCACAATGTATACATGCACATTAAATAAACTTTCATACACAGTTAACTTCTTCAAATTTGAAAATTAAAACTTACATTTTGCGATTTATTCATGACCATATGTGCGGATTTCATGGGAGAATTCACAACATTTTCAGTATCATCACGACTCTCATCTAGTTTTTCTTGATCAGCTTCTACTTTTGATCTTGGCCATGCTACTTTCCTACCAACTGCATCTCCAATGCACGACATATCAGATGTGGGTCGCTACAAATAAGCATCTTTATTTACTACTTTGTCCACCCAAACCACAACAGCAGACGGACCGAGTGGAATACCATTAACAGTATATTTTGGATCAGTGGCGTGGATTCTTCCTTCGGCAACTACACCTTCACCCTCAGTCCAACCGTAAATCTTGCAACTGTCTTCATTGATGCTGGTACTCTAAAAATGAGAAGTGAAATTCAAGACTTTAGTATGCTATACAAAAACAACGAATATGTGTTAAATTTTTATTCAGATGGGGGGTGTGCTCGCTACATTTTAGACATCAATAATCTCGCAGCATATTACACTAATATACTTAACGTGAAAAAAATTACCGTACTGGCTGCACTACAATTCAACCGTGTTCGCAGCGGGACCTTGATGCAAACTGATGGCCAAGAAACTACCTTATTCTTAGCGTCTGCTAAGACTGCCATTTTAGGTGTAGGCCTCCATAAATAAGTATCTGCTTTATCCACTGAATCTATAGCAACGCTCCCAGCATTTGGTCCAAGACGAATGCCATTGACAACGTCATCTGGGTCCATGGACAACAGCCTCCCATGGGCAACAACTCCAAAGGTTTCATCCACATTCAACAGCAAACATACTTCGTCGTCGCTCTATAATTAATCAACCGAAAATTAAATCAATTACTGGATTAAAAAATTAAAATATAAATTTCATTTATTGAGTAATATAAATATTATTTTTACCGAATCAGGTGAATTCCTTCTCGAACTTTCTTTACCCTGCAGCGAAGCACGAATATAAATTAATATTTTACGAATATAAATTAATTTCCAAAAATTTACCTTCTGGTCCATCAGAGTCTGTATCATTCCCTTCAATTCTGCTATTTCCTCTCGACACCGAGACACTTGTTTATCTTTGGACTGGGCCAAAGCTAGCTTGGTTAAAGTGCAACCCCTACCCAATGCCCTTAACCGTCCTGGTTTATCTTGTCCCAGTACATGTACAAGAGCATCTTTTCCAATATCAGTCTGTGTCGAGCCGGATTGGGATAGGCTACCATATTTTTTGATCTCCTCCTATATAAATAAATACATATAGATAATGTACAATGGTAAAAATATCATAGTTTCAAAAAAAAATATACCAATAAAATTAAAAACAATTTTACAATAGTATTCTTAGTTTCCATGTTCACTGGTTCACCATTTTTTTTAATGTGAGATCTAATCCACACATCAGCTCTACTTATGGACGATGGATCTACACTTTCTTTTTTCTAAAAATAGAATAACATTAAATTAATAAACTGACAGGTATAAAATAATGTTAAATGATGCTATAGTTAATTAACTTACCATGTCTTCGGTCTTTCTAGCCATTCCCCTACGACCGGTTGTATGCGGAATTTGTGTGTACCTAAGGGCTGAATATTTCTCACTTTTTTGCTAAAAATATTGAAAGATGCTAGAATTTAACAACCAAAATCATAAAAAGAAAAACTATCTAATATTTATAATGCAGGGTAAATATGTATTGTGAGGGTTGCAATTTATTTGAAAATCAATTCATCATGGTCAAATACTTATTTGGTATTATTAATGCTGGATAACTCAGTGGCATATACAGCATTCCATGTCCACTAATAATATTTATAGATTGAACTAACTTGCAAAGTGTTTTTTTTACTTCATTTAAAATGTTCCTGTGCATGTCATAACGCATTTGTATTTTGTACTGTCATAGGTTCCTGCAGCTAATACCTAAACAGGAACCCTCAGCATCCACCAACACTTGGACTTCACTTTTAAAGAAATTTATCAGTTGCTAACTGTGTAGATGGATTTGCAGAAACATGCCAGACGAGTTCAGTAGAAATGATTTACCTTAAACTCCAGACTTGTTTTCGCCTTCACAAACTTCCTCCAATCGGTTATGCTTTATATGTTCTTAGGTTTCAGTTTAAGTCTTTCCTCATCATTCTCCGCTTTTTGCAAATTTCGAACCAATTTGCTTTTTGACGATCTCCAAAGTACTCCCATTTGTTGAAATATAGCTTTTCTTTGCCATTCCTCTTCCAATTTAGATCTAATCTGCAACAATACATCAAAACATGATATTAGTAAAATTTATTTAATTTAAATATGACAGATTTAATTAAATCCGAAAGGTTTTCTGAAGTTATTAGAGGGCAATTTCAATTTATAATTGGCAAGAACTATTTTTCAATTTATCCAGAAGTTATTAGATGGCAATTTCAATTTATAATTGGCAAGACCATGCAGTGTTAGAAGTCGTTTTCAAAACATATTAGAGTCAGAATGTTAAATAATAGATGCCTGCTTCATACCAGAACCGACTGCCACAAAACTTCTTTCAAGTCATCACTAATATTCCTCCAATCATCAATGGTGTATGGAACCTGCTCCCGCACAAGCGGTCCAAGAAAAGAGGATAAATATACCGACCCTTGCCCTACTGGTATACCTAGATCATTGAACTCAACTTCAATTCGATCCTGACTGCATGACGGGAGTCTTTTTTCTTTTGCTGGACCTCTACCGCCTCTTTTCTGAGATGTACTTCGGATTTCAGCTTCACTTTGTTTCCCAATTTCCAGCTCGGCATCAGCAGTTTGTTCAGGACGGGTTTCATTTTCTGAGCGGAGTCCTTCATTTGGGTCAGAGGGGATATCATTTAGTGGTTGTTCGTCTTCTTCATTGTGAACAGTGGCTTGCTTCTTAGCATTGTCTGGTTGTTCTTCTATTTCATTTATACTAGCTGGAACTTTACGTTTTCGCTTTGACTGTTTGTTCTTCAGCCTTTCTCTGCAAGCGGGTACGTACAGATGTTGTAGACATATTTTTCTGCAAGTGACAGAAAACACAGTATAAACCAATAAGCACATGTAAACAATAAGCAGCGATAAATATTAACAAACAACACTTAAATATCATCAACATGTAGCTGAAAAGAGATGTGGCAGTTTGCAAACCAAACAAGCAGGCCTAAAAGCCTTGAGATGATGAACAGATTTGTAATTTTATGAGAAAATGTACATGTAATGCAAACAGAATTGATAAGAACACTACTCATTATCAAGCAATATATGCAAACAGAATTGATAAGAACATATAATGCTTTGTCTATGGAAGTATACAAAGATCAAAACAAAAAGAACAAAAATGGAATGGTACATGCATTTGCAATGGATTAGAAAATTAAATGGTGCAAACTAACAGCCATTCGCAACATTAAAAAAAACAAAGCATTAGTGCAGCAAATGAACAACAATCACTAAAGAAAATCAATACAAGTTCAATGAAATTTCCAAATAGCCCGGATTTAATATATAAGTTCAACCATCACTAAAGCAAATGAACAACTATGCTCAAGTAGAACATATAATCTACTCAATTATGCCCTCGCAATCCTCTCTAACATACCAAACATCTTCATCATCCGCTTCAGTTATTTCATCTTCCACCACTTGAATATCTTCCTCGATGCAATCGTGCTCCTCTATATCATTAAAATTTCTTGATGGTGCTTTCATTACAACGTGCCAATTAGAAACATCGTTCTCTCTTGAATAAAATACTTATTTTTCTTAAGATGCAAGTATGTATGGGTCTCGTGAAAATGATGCTTGATGTAAATTAACAAGAGTGAACCCATCATCATCAACTTTTACTCCATTTCCTTTATACGTCCAAAGACACTTGAGAACTGGAATATAAAACAAATTATAATCTAATAAAATTATAACTGTCAATATTCCATAATAAGTGACCACATCAACCACTTGGGACATATCTTTAGCACTTGCTCTACACATAGTAGTTGCATCAAAAGTCACCCCACAATTCTGAGTTTCTCTCCCTAAATCTTTTACATGAAAACATTGCTCGTTGATGATATATCCTTTGAAAGACATGGCATAATCCTTCGGACCATAAGCAATCCATTTTAACAGGTCATTGTGATCCTTGGAGGTAATAGGTATCTACAACAAATTTCATTTAGCATGTAAATTTATATAGTAATATTGATAGTTGAATGAGAATATATTTGAAATCTAGCTAACCTTTCTTTTAATCCAATCGACAAAACTTTTTGTATGTGTTTCCCAAAGTAAGGTCGCATTTTTTGTCATGCGTTAGTCTGAATTTTCTAATTCCTCCAAATGCAAACTAGTATTGAACAATTGATTAAAAGTTATATATATCATTAAGAACACATCAAAATATTTAAAACAATATAACATAAACTTACTCTATAAACGGTTCCACCACGGCCATATTCATTAACACGGCTAAATGAGCACTTTCTTTCTCATTAACTGGCAATTTAATTGTCTTTGATATTGAAATTGGACGTCCCTCTAATATTCTACTACTTTCATAATCTTCATTTCGAGCTCCTTTCTCCTCTATATGTCTTAATTTCTTCAATAATTCATTGAAAAACAACATGCAGTCTGTTGCAAGATACGATTCTGCAATACATCCCTCTGGTCGTGCATAGTTTCTGACATAATCTTTGAGTGTCTTCATATATCTTTCGAATGGGTACATCCATCGAAAATGAATAGGTCCATACATTTGTGCTTCTTTTCCAAGATGAATGGATAAATCTATCATTATATCAAAGAAAGATGGTGGAAAAAAATTTCAAGCTCACATAAAACGTCAATAATTTCAACATTCATTTGTTCTACCTTCTCTCTATCAAGAACACATTGACATAATTTGTTGAAAAAAGAACATAAGCGAATTATCGCTTTTCTTGCCTTCTTTGCCATGAACCCTCTCGATGCTACTGGCAATAAATGTTGCATTAATAAATGGTAATCATGTGACTTCAATCCACTAATTTTGCAATCCGACAACGAAATCTGATTTTTTAAATTTGAACAGTAGCCATCCGGTCCTTTGAAATCATACAGTCTTTTGCAAAATATTTTTCTCTCGGATTTTGACAACATATATGGAGCCGGTGGAAGATATGTTTTATTCCCACGAGGTTGTATATGAAGCTCACTTCGAATTCCCCAATCCTCTAAATCCTTTCTACAGTTGGTTCCATCTTTGGATATATTTCCATGCAACATTGTGCCCAATAGGCTTTCACCAATGTTCTTCTCCACATGCATCACATCTAAATTATGACGTAATGGAAGTTCCTATGAAAACCAAAACAATAATGCATTATTGGGTTTTTCTTGTATTAAAAGAATGAAAAATAAATAAATTAACCACTAACCTCCCAATAAGGCAAATCAAAGAAAATTGATCATTTTTTCCACCTTGATAGCTCTACTTCTGTAAAACTGTTAGTATCATCATATTCATCTTCTTTATCATAGACATGCTTTCTCTTCTTACTTTTCTCCTCTATTCCTTTTCCAAAATCATTTGGATAATCCTTCAATAATGCATAGATGTTTCTCCCAGAAAGCATTCTAGGAGCACCATCTGTCTCTATGGTATTATCAAACAATGCCTTTTGTTTCCTCCGTGAATCTGAAGGAAGTAGAAATCTTCTATGACCCATGTAGGCGAACTTTCGACTATGTTTCATCCAACGAGAATGGGTATTGACACCACATAATGGGCAAGCTTTTTGGCCGTTTACACGACATCCAGCAAGACTTCCAGAAGCCGGAAAATCATTAATCGTCCATAACTAAATTGCATTCAGTTTAAGTAAAGTTTTACTAAATGCATCATAAGCAGTAACTCCATTAGACCACAAGTGATGCAAGTCTTCCACCAAAGGCGCCAAATATACATCAATATCATTCCCGGGTTGCTTCGGGCCTGGAATAAGTAAAGTTAACACAATATTTTCTTTCTTCATACACAACATAGGCGAGAGATTGTATGTCACAAGTATTACCGGCCAGCAACTATATTTCGAACTCAACATGGAAAATGGATTGAATCCATCTGTAGCAAGACCAAGCCTAAGATTGCGTGGATCAGATGAAAAGGATTTATACTTTTCATCCACCATTTTCCATGTCATAGAATCCACGGGATGACGCATTTTTCCATCGTTACTTTTATTATTAAAATGCCATCTTAATTCTTCAGCCATCTTTTGAGGTCTATACATTCATCTAAACCTCGGAATGATTGGGAAATATCTCAATACTTTAACTGGAACACCTTGTATAACCTCTTCAATATCTTGATTTTTCTTCCATCTCGAGGAACCACATTTTGGACAACTTTCTAAATTTTTGTATTCTTTTCTGAAAAGGCAACAACCATTCTCACAAGCATGTATCTTTTCAAAACCCATGTCGAATGCTTTAAGAAATTTCTTGACTTCATATAAGGTTTTGGGAAGAACGTTATCCTTCGGTAGAAATAGATGTTGCACAGCTAAAAGCTTATCAAAACCACTATCGGACAAGCCAGTCTCGCATTTAAGATTATACAAGACGGTGATGGCAGATAATTTTGTGTGATCTGTGCAACCAGGATATAATGGAGTTTCTGCATCTTCCAAGTTCTTGACTAACTCATCCTCTTTTCTTCGAGAATCAACATCGTCTTTATCATCATCAAAAAAATCTTGATTCAAAAAATCTTCATCTTCATAGTGAATCATCTTGAATAGTTTATATACGTCAAACGTATTTGTTTTATTCTCTACATTTATCTCTTCACCATGGTTAAACCATACACCGTCAATGTATTTAGGATCCATTTCTTTTATAATTAAATGTTCAATGATGATTTGGTCATCATGATGACTAAGATTCCGACAATCCTTGCAAGGGCATAAAAATTTTTCTACACTTCTTACATTCCTCTTTGCAGCATGCATGAAATTCATTGCTCCTTGTCGGTATTCTATACTAGTTCTATGAAAAAGTAAAAAAAAAGTGAGCTTTAGTATTAGATTATATGTTCTAATTCTCAAAATACATATTAAGTTAATCATGGTTTTATCACCTGTTTAAAAAAACCCAGCCTTTTTCCATTATCGACATTTGAAGGCAAATAAGTTTCCAATCTTTGACGTATAAATTAGTTATCTGTTGTAATCAAAAAAATAACTAGACGTTGAAGTACAAATACTTGTAGCACTACTGCATATAACCATGGTGGTTTAGTAGACAAAGGCAAAGAATACTTTTCCAAAAATAAAAATTTTACACTTATATTTTGCATTTAACCTCAGATTTAAATATATTTATAATTAATCCATGCATGAATTCAAAGCCTAAGTCTAGCAACTTATAGAATTACTGCTTATAAATTCAAAGCCTCAAAATGTACAAACCAACAGTTTCCTCTTACCAAACCAATAGTCAACTTCACCGCCTCCTCTTCACTACCTCACATCCACACAACTGACATATTTCCAGTGCCTGCCACTCCACAAAAGACTATTTATGCTCCAACATTTACCACACTCAACCATCGAGCCAGCCAATACCCAATCGCAAACAAACCCGCGACCTCCATCAATGCTACTTGAACCCACCAAATTCCCGAAACACGCAACCTCAACCTCCTCTCAGCAAGCAACCATTGATTCACTGAACCACTTCAACATAACATTCATATACTCAAAGAAATCAAAGCAGATATCCCAACAGATCATTGCAAGTAGGGTTAAATCAACCATTTCAGTAATAGTTTAGGAAAAAATACGAAAATAAGATGCATTCAAATTCATATAAAATCCAAATAGAATCACAAAGTCGATTTAAAAGATTCATACCTAAATATACCTAATCGATTTAAAAGATTCATACCTAACTATACCTAGATCTGCTGGCTGCCGCGACTCGATGTTGAGTAAGGGGGAAACGACGGAGTTGACGATGATACTTGAGTGCGATGAAAATTTAACACGATTAAAAGGGGAAATTTTTTTCCGAAGAAGAAAGCAAATTAGGGACGAGAATTTTGTTAAGTATGAGAGTAAAATGATGGGTTACGTTTATTTAGTTCGCGCGGACTCATTTTTTAGAAGCAGGAAACGTGAATTATTTTTTGCCACGTTTATATTATTTGGTAATCTATTTTTTGTTGCATTTACAATAAAACGCCACCGATTTTTGCAACTATAAATGGTTTTTCTTGTAGTGCTTGGAGTAAAAGCCACTAGTAATGGGTAAGTTAGACTTTTTTCTTCTAATGCACCCATTCAGCCCTAGGATTATTGGTTAGACACCATTGCTTTTTATATGCAATCTCTTGTAAGATTATCTCATAAGTTTTTTTTCTTAATTCAGGCTCGTCTGCACTAGCTATTATTCCTGTAGAGAAGGAAGCTATAGATGTTGCTTCAATAAAGAGAAAAGAAAAGATGGTACTTTAGCATTGTCTCTTAAATCTCAATCAGTTAAGAATGCCATTGCCAGCTCATTTATGACTACGAAAAGAAAACTTTGCGATAGTATTATTGCTGTTGCAATCTCTGGATAGAAACCTAAAGTTAGGGACATGCACACCCATGTTATTATGATGAAGATCCATTTATGGACATTGACCAAAGCACGACGCTTCAAACCCTAACATTTCTAGAGGAAAAGCTTAGTAACTGACCGAAATAGAGAAGTCTGGAGATCTACTCCTTAACATCACTTTTCATGGTTCTCCGGGAGCTTTAATCATATGTGTGAGCAGTATGGATTGTATATTTAGTTAAAAGTCCCACTTCCTTGCAAATCGCAATCTCTGATTCCTCTTAGTAAGTTTGATGACCCCTTCCAACTGGTCATTCAATCTCCCTCTTTCGCTGCTCTGAAACCTCCGAATCTCATCTTATACTCGATCACCAGTTTGTGATCCTTAAGCAATTTCTATCGGTGTATGTTCTTTCTATGTTTAATTATTTTAATTTCTCAATCTTCTTCTTAAAACATTCTAACTCATGCTTATTACTTGTTCCAGGCTACTAAACATATATTTAAATTTCAAGAGGATGCCTTGGGATCTTCTACTTAATTATCTCTGCTTAAAGAGCGGGTCTCCTTGCCTAACAATAATATAATTGAGATGTTCGCAGTAAGAGACAAGCCATGCAAGAAAAATAAAGGTCGGCTACCTTTCTTAAGAAAATAGAAGTACTTCTTAAAAAGGTGATAAGTAGATTTTAGATGACAGGGTGAAGGCTTTAGAATGGCACTTAGGGAAGCCTACATGAGGGAGGCTAAGCTTGTAGCAGAGAATGTATTTCTTAAAAAATACCAAAAGCAAAAAAGTTCTTTTCGATATGTCAACCGATGTGATTAAGGTGCAAAATAGAAGGTGTACCATTTTCTTGGCAAGCCCCTCAATACCATTATAGAGAGTTCTCATGAGTAAGCACTCTTCATCGTGTATGTTGTTAATGCCAATAGATGTCCGGATTTTGGCTTCCTTTCTCTACTTCCAACATGGAACAAAAAGTTAGTGAGCAATTTTTAAGGGATGTAACATAAGTCTCATGTTCTTGAGAAAGAAGTGGAGCTTAATGCAAGAAAGCTGTTGACTTTTGATGATTCTCTATGTAACGACCCGCCTTTTTGGACAGTTTAAACCGACGATCAAATACCCATGTCGATTCCAAACCATTAAAAGGGCAGATAGTTATTGGGGTAATTAAGAAAAGAAAAGGAAGGGAAATAAAGGAAATGAAACAACACAGAATCTCACAGCGGAAGGCTAAAGTATAATAATAAAATAACAGTTCATGAAGCTGTTAATTAAATGAATACATTTGAAATGAATACATTTGATTATTATTATACAACATTTATCAGAGTTACATACACAACAAATATCATACAACAATGCAGCGGAATGGAATGAATATAATAGTAGTAGATAATATACCAAATCTTTGTCTCCGTCCTCCAAGGAAATGATCTTCAACCTAAACTGAAAACTCAGGACTGACCCGAGCGTAATGAAAAGACAAAACACTCGAGTCAGGACTAAAATATCCTTATGAAAGTTAAATCAATCGTAAATAAATATGAGTGTAACGGCGTCAGAGATGTTTACGGGGTTTGACATCTCATATCCAGTGTCAACGTGCGTGCAATAACTCAAGAGATGTTACGGGATTTTCCATCTCTCAAGGATCCGTGAAACTATCTACTATGTAGTAATATACGCTAAGTAGATAATGTCTATCAGTAATATAAAGTATCAAAATAGCGTTAAGGCGTTACCATAATCCCCCTTAACACATTTTATATTCCCAAAAGCATATACAAGACCGTAGTTTCCCCAAAACCGGAAGTCACCAGAGGGCAATCCATATACTCAAGGTACAAATCAAAACGTAGTGGTCGCGAATAGGATAATCAGTATGACAAGGTACATGAGGCGATACCAACTAGGATACTAGTAGTTGCGTGATCCGGACTGATGTTGGGCATAGCCAGCAGCTACCCCAACACCGCGAAACAACACTCCCAAATCAAGGGGTGCACCCAAATCGCATCACAAATGTAATAGATATGGTATCGAAGAAGTGTGTCCGCTAGAGGTGGCGAACCTCAATGGCCCGGCGCGGCTCCTGTTTTAGTCATGTCAGGGGTCATCCAATAATCGTTCTCTTTCTTCAGTCAACGCGTTCACCAAACCATCCACTTCATTCTGGATCATCACTCCGCGTATAATAGTTATTAAAGTGGTTTTCGGTATCGACAGAGAGTATGTCCATATCCGATCCCGGTCTCTTTAATAACTACGTATTATTACACCTTTGGCTCTTTATATTTCAAATCGATTCATAATTGATATCAAAATATCATATTCGCTTCAAAAATCAAATCCATTCAAATATCATCGTATCTTTCAAAATATCAGATTTCATATTTAAATTCAAGATTTAAATATAAACATTTCACCTTATTGACCAGCTTAGGATTTTAGAAAAATAGTTTTAAGTAGTTTAAAAGTAGTTTTAAACAATTAAAATAGTTAAAAACACTTAAAATCTTTAAAATGGATTTAAAATAGATAAATTAGTTTAAAATAATTTAAATTGGGTTAAGTAGATTTAAAATAGATTAAAATAGTTTAAGTATTCAAAATGGTTTATATAACCGAGTAATTTGGAAAAACAAAATAAACAGCTTCAAAACCAATTCATTTCAATTACATCTTCCCAACTCAAATCAATTTCAATTTCCATTCTACCGATTTCAATTTCGATTTCAATTCAATTCAACGTCAACTTTGACTTCAAATTTATTCAATTTTATATCCACTTTCAATTAATTCAATTTCAATTTATATCGATTTAGAGCTTGGTTTTTCAAAATATCCATTTAGAACACTTACAAGATTATCCATCCATATACGAGTTTAAATCCAAATTTCAAACATGATTCGATTCCAAGCTTGATTTCAAAATATCGCTTATATCTCACTTTTACTTAATTATCCTTCAATACTCAAATTTAAATCTAAATTTCAAATATGATTCAATTTCAAGCTCAATTCCAAAATATCATTTTTATGTTGCTTTTACGTAGTAATACTCAAAGTTCGAAATAATGTTCAATCTTTAAATCAAATAGATTTTCGAAATTCAATCATATCCCAAATTTTATTCTCAAAGTCTCAACTTAAATTTTTTAACAATTTCCCTTTTACCAAAATTTATTTCAACATTCCAAACTCAATTTCCCGATAAATTCGATTTCTATAAATTTATTTCTATTTATAAC
Organism: Allium cepa; assembly: GCA_030765085.1. Lineage (NCBI taxonomy): Eukaryota > Viridiplantae > Streptophyta > Magnoliopsida > Asparagales > Amaryllidaceae > Allium > Allium cepa. The sequence goes on from CM060945.1 coordinate 617,905,586, forward strand.
TTTTAAATCGAACATTTAAATAAATTTCAAATCGACGATTTCAAAAATTAATAATTTAGCCAATTCGGTGTCCGTATATAATTTTCTATCCTATGGCCAAGTAATCTTTATTTCAATTAAATGTCAGGGATGAGTATATATTACTTAAATTAAATCACAGTATCATATGTATGCCTAACAGGTTCTATATAAGCAAATAAACATCCAAACATTCAATTATCAACCAATAGCATCCATCAGATACATCATCCAATAAACAATACAATTCATGGCGGTTTCATAGTTATCAATGTCAGATAATTTAATCGCAATTCAATTTTGATTTCAATTTAACTGTCAATTTAATTTTTCAACGGTTAATTCAAATGACAAGCTATATGACAATTAAATTTTTATCAAACAACGACAAATAAAATTCATATCACTTCATAATGTCAATTTAACTAGCATAAAAATATTTAGTACGGTGTGAGCGTTATAAAACACTCACCTTGATTTTACGATTTTAAATCAAATCGAACGACGCTCGATTCAACCCAAAATTTTCTCTAGCTCCACACGACTCCAATCCAATTCCATAGCGTAGTACTTGTCAATACGATTCCGACGCAAGAAGTTTCGTCCGAATCCGACCTCGTATGAAAGAGAAACATCATTTTAAACATTTACAAATCAATTTACATTATAATTTTAATTTCAAAACCCTAAATCTAATCTCGGCCGCACACTACCTCAATCTCAGATCTGGGCCGCTCCTACTATCTTCTCCCCCTCATCGCGTTTACAGGTTCGCATGTGAACCCAAAGCCGCCGCTCCATATCCAAAATACACGGCCACTACGCTCGTCGATAGCACGATCAGATGAAGCCACATCAAAGCCCTACTCGCCAAGCACCTCCGCCTCCATTCTCATGCAACTCGGTGGTCCCCACGCACGTGAAAACGTGCACGAACGCCGGCCACTCTAGCTCGATTTTCCGATGATCCCTGCGTCTATAAACGATCACGACCGTTGGTTAGCTAGATCTCCCTGCCCTCTTCGAGTTTGCAGCTGATGACATTTGCTAAATGTTCACGGATTGGAAGTAATCGAGGGAAAGATGAAACTAAATTATGGCCGTGGGTTTCTACGGAGGCGGCTGAGCAAAGAAACCCTAGGGTATATTAAATTTTGCAAAAGAATGAATATATTGAGTGCTTATATAGAAATTTCAACGAACCGTATTCACCCGGAATTTCCGAACACCGATTTACGCGCGGTGACCGGCGTTTCTAGGGTTTACCCCGCATTTCGGACACAATGGAATAGGTTTCAGAAGCTAATTCGATCGTCTGCGCGAGTTATGGCAATAAACGTTCGATTTTTAAATTAAATCGATTAAACGATTTTCTAGGCGTTTTGGCTTGCCCCGGACAAACGGTAAATCCGTTTGACACGAAATTTGAAACCTTACAATAATATCACATTACGGATCCAATGAAACTAGTTTCATCGAAATCCGAGACCGTTTGAAAAATGACTATTTTAACTCGCCAAATTAATATTAAAACAATTTCAACGCGTTTCGAGCTGCCACGGTCAAACGACAACTCCGATTGCTACGAAAATTGAAATCCGATAATAACTAACTATTACGGATCCAATGGAACTAGTTTTGTCCAATTCTGAGACTGTTCAAAAATTGGCTATTTTCCAGTCGATAATTAAATATTAAAATATTCAATTTTCACAAACAAATTTTTAAATTCAGTTTTAAAAGTTCTACAACATCATTCTAACTTTCATATGATAAAATAAAATTTTACAAATCATTTTTAATCATAGTAAACCCATTATTCAATTTATCCAATAAATTCCAATTTTTATCTTATTAACTCTATTAAAATCCAAATATAACTTGCCTTCACTTTGGAAACCAATTTGAATCATATTAAATCAAATTTCAATTATTCACTCTATTTTTATATATTAAATTTCAATATCAAATTAATCATATCAAATTCGGAATTTAATTTATTCAAACATTCGTAATATTAAATTTAACAAATTTGATTATTCTTAAATCACTATCTTTTGAAATATTCAAAATGAACTTATAAAATTTAACTTTTGAAACGAATTAAAATTATAGAACAACTATTTCCATTATACGGTTATTTAATTCCCATTATTAAATTATTGAATAATTTCCAAATATTTAATTTAAAATATTTTACCGGTTCAATAGTCAATATTTGATTTTAAATAGATTTTACTTATCAATCAATTACTCTATTATACCCAATGAATTTCAACATTTATTATCCTATTCAACTATTGATTTCAAAGGCATTCACTAAGTAGCATTTATTTTTCATTACTTGGATAATTGTTGTCGAAATTCATTCCATTTATTATTATTCCAAACGACTTATAATTTTTTTTCTAACACTAAAATCACGAAAACTTATTAAATTAGCTATTTTAATTATCGAAAATTTACGGGTCGTTACACTCTCCCCCACTCAAAACTTTTCGTCCCCGAAAAGGAAAAAGAAGAGAAAGGAACTAAGTGAAGAATTCAACATTTGATATATTTTATTCAAAATTATCCACTTATAAACAATGAAATTCCATTTATAAAGTCATAACTACGCTTTCACTAAGTTACTCCGAACGGCTTCATAACATTAAAAGTTAGTACTCAAAACAAGTTATAAATTTTTTTTTAAAACTTGAAAAATTTTCTAACACCCGGATTTTACGGAAAATTTCGGCAGAGTCTCCTTTGCGCGGCTCGATCGGAAAAAATATAATAGCATATATATCACAAATATACATCTCATCTCAATGATGAGGCATCCCATATGTGGGGAAACAACATATAAATATCACCAATATCATATAAAACCGTAAGCGTACCTTTTATTTAACATTTATTAGCATTTTACTTACATTATGCGTTTAGCGTAGAAGCGAGCTCCACAACGAAGCGCAACCCCTTTGCCACCTACTAAAATGCTCAACAACTAAGTTAGAACCATGCATATAAAGATAGATATACTTAGCCTACACAACATATACATAACATATTTAGCTTCAAAACTGAGATTTCAATTTCAGGACAGCAAACAAATCTTAGTTTTAGGTCATCTAAACGATAAAATTTGACCACATAGTCTAAACAAAATTTGTTTTATTCATTTCAGGCTTTCCGGAATGTCCAAAATCATCGAATTCGGACCATCCGTTCAAAAGTTATGGCCGTTTTACTAAGAGTATACGCCTCAGCCTGAGCAATGCATTGCGCAGGTCTGTGACGTTCACTCGTGGTTTCGACCTTCTATACGACATCAAAACACAAAACACTTCAAACAAAAGTTTTAGCTTAAGTTATTAGCTTTCCAGAAAGTGCAAGATCATCAAAATCCGATAAACCGGTCAAAAGATATGGCGAAAATACTAAGGGTGTGTACTACAGATTTTTACTTATTTTACACAGGCCAGCGAGTAACATTCAAGTTTTTAACCTAGTAGACGAAGGAATTTCTCAAGACACTCTAAATAAAAGTTGTGCTATAGTTTCTAAGCTTTTCGAAAAGTCCAAGATTGTCAAATTCCGTTCAGCCATTTAAAAGTTATGGTTGTTTTCGTTTCAGCATATATTGGACAATTTTGGATTTTTCCAAAAATTTGCTTCTATTATTTCAAAGTACAAACCATCAAACTTCAAATTTTCTAAAAAAACAATCATAAACACAAAGTCATTTATTTTCTTATTCATCCATGCAATAGGTTTGCATTCAATTTGTTTCCGATTTATTCAAGTTTGTTTCATTCACATTTTAAATTCAAGTCAATTTGCTTCAATTTAAATTGAATTCAATTATATTTAATTTCACTTTGCTTCAAATTTGAATTTAATTATTTTACAATTTTATTCCGTTTATTCAATTCCATTAACACTAATGAATTCTACTTAATCAATTATCATCCATCTAACAGCCAATGCATATCAAACATTAACATCCATCCAAAATCTACACTAAATCAATTATACAATTTCAAGTCAACTTTAATTTCATACACTTCCAAGTTTATTGACATTTAACTATATTCAAATTTAATTAGTTTCCATTTACCAATTTATATTTCATTAATTTTAAATTTTATTCATTCACTTATATATATCATTCATTTTACAGCTTAAATTTCTTTTATATTTACAACTATCAATAGATCTTCACATTTTATTATTCACTCTCACATTGGTATATTATTTCTCTACTTATCCTTATTAGCATTTTAAACCTTTTAAGTATTTGGTAAGTTATAGTTATGCAAATAGAATGTAGTTAAACAACATACAACTTCTTTTCATTTAAAGTTGAATTTTCAATTTATCAATTCTTAAGTCATTACTTAAATTTCACTATAATTTAATTTCACATTTACATTCACATATAGTATTTTCATTTTATATTAACATAATTGTGAATCACCTTTAAATGTTAATTTAAATTCCAATTATTTACTAACAATTTCATTTATATTTGCAAACCATTAATTAAATGCATATTTTATTATTCAAACCTATACTTGTATATTATCCACTTAACAATTCATATAACATTTTTGAACTTCTTAAATATTTTGGTAAGTTATATCTATGCTATAGAATGAAATTTAATACTATGCGAGTTTTACAGTTTCAATTTTATTTTAAGTTCATAATTTCCTAATTCTAAGGATTTCTACTTCAATTGATATTTTCACTTAGCTCTTAGGTTCATTTCTCATTTCACAATTCAGAAGTTCCTTAATGGTTCAAGTCTAAATTCATTTCAATCCTTTAAAAAAAAAATCATTAATTATTAAAGGACTTAAGAATTCCAATCCCGGTTTCATTTCAAATCAAGTTTTGAAATAATATATACCTATATAATTTATATAACAAATCATACTATAGAGAGTACAAAATAAAATAAAATTTGAATCAAAACAAAGTTTAGACAAGCTATTAAGTGGTCTCCCCCACTCGGACTCTCGAAAATAAACGCCGATGATGCGTGCACTCATCACCGAAATCATTTTCCATCGTCAAGAGAAGGGAATATAACACTTATCATAAAAAAAAAATCCTTCGAAAACAATTTCAACTCAATTATACTATCATATAATACTCATATTATGTTTTTCATATTCTTGTAAGTCAATTTCAAGCACCGGAATTTAAATTCCCAAATCCATGTTAAAATTCATTTATATTCATTATCAATTGTGTTTACAAGATTTCATTTTCCTAAATCCATTGTTATTTAATCAATTGTTGTAAATATTGACTGATCAAACAATAACGATAATAATCTAATATTATCATCTCCTAACAATCAATTCAATCAAAATGAATAAATATTCGAATAATTCTTTTATATAAAATATGTTCCAAAACGATATTGTGTTGGTTTGTCCTATTCGAGTGTTTAGAAATTCCTATCGACGCCTTGGCGTCCCAAGTATCAACCAGAATTCATAAATACTCAACGGAACAAATTAACACAATATAAAACCATTTTATATCAAATAACAAGTACGCTCTCTCATATACACTCAACTCATTCATATAGTTTACCTCTATTTCAATGAGTTATTCCCCACTAGAGCCAAGGTTTATCGCTAAACCAAAGCTCTGATACCAACTGTAACGACCCGCCTTTTTGGACAGTTTAAACCGACGATCAAATACCCATGTCGATTCCAAACCATTAAAAGGGCAGATAGTTATTGGGGTAATTAAGAAAAGAAAAGGAAGGGAAATAAAGGAAATGAAACAACACAGAATCTCACAGCGGAAGGCTAAAGTATAATAATAAAATAACAGTTCATGAAGCTGTTAATTAAATGAATACATTTGAAATGAATACATTTGATTATTATTATACAACATTTATCAGAGTTACATACACAACAAATATCATACAACAATGCAGCGGAATGGAATGAATATAATAGTAGTAGATAATATACCAAATCTTTGTCTCCGTCCTCCAAGGAAATGATCTTCAACCTAAACTGAAAACTCAGGACTGACCCGAGCGTAATGAAAAGACAAAACACTCGAGTCAGGACTAAAATATCCTTATGAAAGTTAAATCAATCGTAAATAAATATGAGTGTAACGGCGTCAGAGATGTTTACGGGGTTTGACATCTCATATCCAGTGTCAACGTGCGTGCAATAACTCAAGAGATGTTACGGGATTTTCCATCTCTCAAGGATCCGTGAAACTATCTACTATGTAGTAATATACGCTAAGTAGATAATGTCTATCAGTAATATAAAGTATCAAAATAGCGTTAAGGCGTTACCATAATCCCCCTTAACACATTTTATATTCCCAAAAGCATATACAAGACCGTAGTTTCCCCAAAACCGGAAGTCACCAGAGGGCAATCCATATACTCAAGGTACAAATCAAAACGTAGTGGTCGCGAATAGGATAATCAGTATGACAAGGTACATGAGGCGATACCAACTAGGATACTAGTAGTTGCGTGATCCGGACTGATGTTGGGCATAGCCAGCAGCTACCCCAACACCGCGAAACAACACTCCCAAATCAAGGGGTGCACCCAAATCGCATCACAAATGTAATAGATATGGTATCGAAGAAGTGTGTCCGCTAGAGGTGGCGAACCTCAATGGCCCGGCGCGGCTCCTGTTTTAGTCATGTCAGGGGTCATCCAATAATCGTTCTCTTTCTTCAGTCAACGCGTTCACCAAACCATCCACTTCATTCTGGATCATCACTCCGCGTATAATAGTTATTAAAGTGGTTTTCGGTATCGACAGAGAGTATGTCCATATCCGATCCCGGTCTCTTTAATAACTACGTATTATTACACCTTTGGCTCTTTATATTTCAAATCGATTCATAATTGATATCAAAATATCATATTCGCTTCAAAAATCAAATCCATTCAAATATCATCGTATCTTTCAAAATATCAGATTTCATATTTAAATTCAAGATTTAAATATAAACATTTCACCTTATTGACCAGCTTAGGATTTTAGAAAAATAGTTTAAGTAGTTTAAAAGTAGTTTTAAACAATTAAAATAGTTAAAAACACTTAAAATCTTTAAAATGGATTTAAAATAGATAAATTAGTTTAAAATAATTTAAATTGGGTTAAGTAGATTTAAAATAGATTAAAATAGTTTAAGTATTCAAAATGGTTTATATAACCGAGTAATTTGGAAAAACAAAATAAACAGCTTCAAAACCAATTCATTTCAATTACATCTTCCCAACTCAAATCAATTTCAATTTCCATTCTACCGATTTCAATTTCGATTTCAATTCAATTCAACGTCAACTTTGACTTCAAATTTATTCAATTTTATATCCACTTTCAATTAATTCAATTTCAATTTATATCGATTTAGAGCTTGGTTTTTCAAAATATCCATTTAGAACACTTACAAGATTATCCATCCATATACGAGTTTAAATCCAAATTTCAAACATGATTCGATTCCAAGCTTGATTTCAAAATATCGCTTATATCTCACTTTTACTTAATTATCCTTCAATACTCAAATTTAAATCTAAATTTCAAATATGATTCAATTTCAAGCTCAATTCCAAAATATCATTTTTATGTTGCTTTTACGTAGTAATACTCAAAGTTCGAAATAATGTTCAATCTTTAAATCAAATAGATTTTCGAAATTCAATCATATCCCAAATTTTATTCTCAAAGTCTCAACTTAAATTTTTTAACAATTTCCCTTTTACCAAAATTTATTTCAACATTCCAAACTCAATTTCCCGATAAATTCGATTTCTATAAATTTATTTCTATTTATAACTTTTAAATCGAACATTTAAATAAATTTCAAATCGACGATTTCAAAAATTAATAATTTAGCCAATTCGGTGTCCGTATATAATTTTCTATCCTATGGCCAAGTAATCTTTATTTCAATTAAATGTCAGGGATGAGTATATATTACTTAAATTAAATCACAGTATCATATGTATGCCTAACAGGTTCTATATAAGCAAATAAACATCCAAACATTCAATTATCAACCAATAGCATCCATCAGATACATCATCCAATAAACAATACAATTCATGGCGGTTTCATAGTTATCAATGTCAGATAATTTAATCGCAATTCAATTTTGATTTCAATTTAACTGTCAATTTAATTTTTCAACGGTTAATTCAAATGACAAGCTATATGACAATTAAATTTTTATCAAACAACGACAAATAAAATTCATATCACTTCATAATGTCAATTTAACTAGCATAAAAATATTTAGTACGGTGTGAGCGTTATAAAACACTCACCTTGATTTTACGATTTTAAATCAAATCGAACGACGCTCGATTCAACCCAAAATTTTCTCTAGCTCCACACGACTCCAATCCAATTCCATAGCGTAGTACTTGTCAATACGATTCCGACGCAAGAAGTTTCGTCCGAATCCGACCTCGTATGAAAGAGAAACATCATTTTAAACATTTACAAATCAATTTACATTATAATTTTAATTTCAAAACCCTAAATCTAATCTCGGCCGCACACTACCTCAATCTCAGATCTGGGCCGCTCCTACTATCTTCTCTAGCTGTTGAGGAGTCAGAGTAGGACAAGGAAGAGAAGAATGACGATGAGAATAGAGATAGAGGTGATCATGATAATGATGACCCTGATGATGACAATTAGGAAACAATGACGACAGCGATGGAGGTGACGGCAAGGGGCTTTTCGGACAACCAGACGATAAGGATGGTTTTAGTGACGCCAACCTGGATTCAACTGTCCAAGATGCTAAAACTGTTGATATGCCTAATCCTTTAAAGAACGATTCTCGTAAGAAGGAAAGTGCTTCACAAGGCCAAAGATCCAATGTTAGAGGAAAAATCTTGTTGTCTTTATTTTTGCTCTCTCGGGTATAGATCTCTTTATTCCAATGCCTTAAATTATCATGTAACTTTTAGTTAATACATTGATTGTTTTAATTAGGAGAAAATTGAAATACCATTACGATGTTATGCATGAAAAGAAGCGGACGGATATAGATCAATTAAACAGGGAATTGGATAGGCAATTGAAAGAGTAAAACGAATTGTCTTAAAAGTACAAGAAGCTCGCCAAGAGTACATCGAAATTATGATATTTCAAAGAAAGAGAAGTTGCTCCTTTGATGAGGAGAGCATGCCACCTTGAGAAAAGCTCTTAGCAGAGAATGCTGAATTATTGGCTCTTTACTGGATGCTAATTGACGATGGGAGTGCATTGGAAGAATTTCTCTATAGAGCTTACTTGAGCGGTAAATTCGTCGACTTCTCATATTTAGGCAACAACTATAGAGGTAAGCTTAGATGTTTTCATCATAGATATCTAAATGAACATGGGTCAAATCCTTATCCTATGGTATGCTAGAATCTCCATAAATTTGCCCTCATTCCACTTTCTTCTCACTCTCTATCCCCTAAGAAACTTAGATATAATAGGAAGAGATCCATTTCTAATGTGCATAAGAAATCAATTTTATATGGATTCGAATGATTGTATAATTGTAATATGCAACTTTCTTTATCTATGGACTTTATCATTTTAGTTTTCTCGGTCTAATCATAGCATATTATATGGACAATGGATTTGTTAAGCAGTCTAATCCCTAGGTAATTCTTGAGTAAGTTTGTCAGGACAAAGAAGGATTTTAAGGAGAAATCTTCGATTCTTAAAACATCATAACTGGCGAGAATTGCTTCCTCAGGGGTTTACTAAAAGTTTAGATATGGTTTCCCCACCTTTGTTTTGACTTTTTGGGTGATGAAAAGGATAATTTACTTAGTGAAATGAAATCCTATCCAAAATTAATATATGCTCATGATAGCCCTCCATTGGGGAAATAGGATTATAATCGATTTCCTTCTACTTACACCCTCGAGGGAATTAAAGCTTCCTTTGATTCCACACTTACTTTATCGACTAAGTTATTTGAAATGGCCAAAACCGCAATATCAAAGCTTTAGGAATTAAATGTTCAAAAATAGAGTATTGTTGTATTTTGAACTTCCTCGTTGTCTATAAACCTTTGTCATTGTTAAATGAAAGAACTTATTATTTTTATCTGTATGTTGATCTTTTTTTCACTTATTCTTAATAGGAAACACAATTAGATCGTTCAACTGATCCATTAGATGCTTTCTCACGAGTTGTAGAAATCAAAGATAGATTGTTAGCAGATATTAAGAAGAAGAAATCTTCCACAAACGATTCAACTTTATTATTTTCAAATAATCTAGAGGCAAAAAAAATTGCGTAGGACATACTTCCAATTAAAAGTGATTTTTAAAGGTCTGAAAGAGCGAACTTTCAACTTGGAAGAAGAAACGAAAACGAAAGACAAATGTGTTCAGCCAAAGATAGAGAGGATTGAATCGTTCTTAGAATTTAAGTCTCAAGTTGATTTCAACACTGAAATAGATAAATTGCATCAACAAATAATAAATCTTGAAGTGGAGCTAATGAAAAGCCAAGTCTACTATTAGTCATTAGAATCTATTACAAGTGAAGGTGATGTTGGCCTTCCTACCCTTACAATGGGAGATTGACTAGATCTCGATCTCTAGTTAGCCAAAGAATTCCCTACTTTATTAAATCCACCTCCGGGCTTAAATGATAACATGATCTCAAAATGGAGTAGAAAAGTTAAATTTGAATGTATGCAACACTTTAGTAGGAAATCAGATGAAAAACAGTCCCAACATATCAATGAACATGAAAGTAAAATTCAAGGAATTGAGCGTTAAAAATATACCCTTAGACAAAAGATCGAAGAATTAAAAAGTATGATTCAAACTTTACGAGGAGCAAACAAAACTCAACAGTGTGCTTTGGAAATTCAAATTGATTCAGTTGATGATGCAAATTCTATTCAAAGAAAGGAAAAGACAATCAAAGAACTTCTGTATATGGCCACTCACCACATTACCAATCATTTAATTGCTAAGGACTTAGAATAGCCAGCACAGAACCTCGAGCTTTAGCAAAGATTTTCTTTGAACTGGTCCTCTTATCTGCCTGATTTTGTACCTGTGATTTTGTATGTAATACATTAATTATAAATGAACTTGTATTTAAATGAAAGTTACCCTAAATGTAAAGTATGTGGCTCTAAATTGAATTGTCTAATTATCTTGCTTTTTTGTGCTTTGAGCTTTTAATGTTTGGATCAACATTCTGCTTGTTAAGATAACTAAAACCCTATTAACTAAAATTTTCATATTTAAATTTGCTTTCTCATAAAAGACCAAGAAACCTGTTCGATAGTTAATAGTAGGAAACAAGAAATCTATTTGATAAAAAAAGTTCAGAAATTCATATCTAATAATGATAGTCCATCAATTCATAATAGAGGACTAGAAAACCTTATTTAGCAATAATAGAAGACTAGAAATCCACATTCGAAAATAGAAGAAGACCAGAAATCTCTATTCTAGCAGAAATAATAAACAACCAAAAACCCAAATTTGGAAACAACAATAGAAGAGCGAAAATCCATATTTAGCAATGATGGAAGATCAGAAATCTATATTTGGCAATAATAAAAGAAGATCAGAAATCCATATCTAGTAATAATAGAAGAAGAACAGAGATCCATATTTGGAAATGATAGAAGAAGATCAAAAATCCATTTCTGAAAATAATAAAAGGAAACCAAAATCCCTTATTTTGGTGGCTGAAAATTGCATTTGTCAGAGAACATATGTAGCTCATATTTGATGGATCTTCCTTTAAAAGATTTAGTTTGATTTGAAGCACTACTTGACCCAGATTTTGATGGATCTTCCACTAGAAAATTGATTGATTTGGAGCACTACTTGGCTCAGACTTCGATATATCTTCCTCTTGAAGATTACATGATTTGGAGCACTACTTCGCCCTAATTTTGATAGATCTTCCTTTTAAAGATTAATTTAGTGCTTTACTGAGGCCTCTAATGACTGCCATTAAAGGCTTACTCCATCCTCCCTCTAGGAGGTGCTTTAGTGAGGTCTTTGATGAGGGCACTGAAGGCTTGATCGATGATTTAGTGGGGCCGTGATGACGGCACTAAGTGCTTACTTCGTCCTCCCTTTAGGAGGCACTTTAGTGAAGGCCTTTGGTGACGGCATTGAAGGCTTGGTTAGTGCTTTAGCGAGGTCTTTGATGATGGCGCTAAAGGCTTATTCCGACCTCACTCTAGGTGGTGCTTCAGTGAGGCCTTTAATGATAGCACTGAAGGCTTATATAAGGCCTTTGATAATTGAGGACCTCTTGTGGCCACGAGCCTTTGGTGACTACGACCTTTTTTGGCCAAGGGCCTCTTGCGGTCATGTACCATAGGAAACTTTAATTCACTCATTTAAAGAACCTTTCATTGTTGTAAACTTGTTTGGCATCTCTATACAAATTCGTTAAGTTTTTCTTACTCTAAAAATTAATGTTCATCCATTCCAAGCTCCTGCGTTGGTCGATGTCATGGCCATTTGCAAGATGATAGTGACAATATGATCTTCCATGATTTCATTCGAATTTAGGTCTCCTATTTCATGAAGGCCAATGGTTGAGTTCATATTTAGTCAAGAGATAAATGTTCTCATAGAAAGTGGCATAACTATAGTTCTTTGAAATACAAAATCTTTTGGAAGTTGATCCTTCATAACTCTGTTTGGCTTTTCTTTGTGTGATAAGCTCCTTAACTAGTTTTCTTTTAAAGAACCTTGAGTTTCATTTAGTCTTTGAGAGTGATTAAGAATACTTTCCACCTTCCAGTGAATTGATCGAAATCCTTTATCATTTCCCTCCCAAAAATGGTTCCCTTAGCTTTGAGTTGAATCTCTTTTCTTATTTTTGAGAAGACATTATCCCTCCTACATTGTTTTCCTAGAGAAAAAATCAGCGATGGCCCTAGATGGGACGGATTCAAGCTCTATTCTTCTGGGTGGTAAGATGCTACTTGTCTTTTCTAACTTTCCATGATTTGCAATGCTATGATTCTTAACACTTATTCTTCATGTAGCTAGGGATCATTGGTAACCGGTCAAGTGGGCCTAGTTGTTCGAGGGAAGATCCTTGTTTGGACATCTTAACATAGTTAATTGGCATGACTTAGTTGATGCAATCAAAGGTACGTTGGTTTGGAATAGGATATGCTTAGTTGGGCAAGTCTTTTAAGTCATAAATAAGTAGACTAGGGTAGTCCCACTTAGGGTTTTAATGAAGTCGGAGGTTCGAGTCCTCCTTCTAGTGAAAAAATGTTCAAAATAAATTCGCTAACCCCAAAAATGATCAGGACATAGTTAACCAATGAGAGGCCTTGTTGAGGCTGTTTGAAGACACCTGAATGAAGTATTGAATATTTTTAAAGTCATAGGTTGAAGCATGCAAGATTCCAAATCCATAATGATTCCTTGTATTATCAATATTGTCACTTCAAATATCATGGATAATTCGATGCAATATGCAAGGTAATTTCAAGTCCTAATTCAAAATTAATCACGTATGAAAGTATCAAGTTCAAATCGTTTAATAGGCTATGCCGTTGTTTAATATTCGATTCCTTATATGTATAATGTTCAAGTATTACAATATGAAAAATCCCCAAATCAATTTTGGGTTTAAAAAGTTTAAAATGTAAGAAGTTGAGGAGAGAATTCTTCCCCTAAAACGGCACCCCAAGGGTCATATTTATAGGGGTGAAGCGGCTGCACTTCTCCTTCAACGTCCTCGGCGGGCTTGGCTTCGGTGCAATTCAGCGACAACTTCAGCATCGATGGTCTCTTACATTAAGGATCTCTCCATTAGTTATTGGCAGCATCACTTATGAAGAGCGGCTTTACCTTGTTTGGCATTGTCATTGATGATTCTTTATGCCATTAAATAATTAATGAACTGTGGTACCAACACATATGGGCATGGAAGAATAGTGACATGGAAAAGTGATGACATTAGCATTAACTTTGTTGACTTCATCCAGTATCATTGATGAAGATGGGATTCGGGACCATCATACAATGGAATTGTAAATGATGTATGGCGACATGATGAGTATCTATTGGCATCGAAGATGTTCATTGTCAACATTGCATGTATAACTTCTATTGACAGTGATGACATTGACAATGACGAATGTCGACATTGATCATTAGTGACATTGATGAAGTATGGTACTGACGTCGTTTTGTGCTTTTAGCTTTGTTGGTGAAATGTGATGCTAACGTTGATGAAACGTGGTAAGGTACACAGCGTTACTTGGTAGCTGATATGGAGAAGTTACATTATCGACGAGCTTGTTGTGATGACCATAGGTGAATAACAGCATTAGCAAAGTTCAGCATCAATGAAATGCACTATAGGTCCCATTAAAACTCATTGATGACTTATATATTGATTGAGCTTGATACCTTTGCTCCTTTGATTACATGCGATATGATATACATGTCTTCGATGCCAATCTATCTTCATGTTCTCGATATTGAACATTGACGCCATAAGTGTATTGTTGGTTGCATGTCTTCGAGAGTAATGTTAAAGGGCAATGCGGTTAAAGAATGGTTCTCCATCACAAAAGTCGATGTCATTTCCATATCTTATGTTGTACATCTTCAAAGTCAATAATGGTAACATCACTTTCCATCATGAAGGCTTAGACACTTCTTCTTGCGATGAGGTTCCACATCGTCTCCTTAGAGCTTCGAATCAGAAACCACACTCTCCAGAAAAAATATGTGGATAACATCCCTCTATTGGTGAAGTGGAGCACCCTAATTCTTCGATGCTAATCACATATCTTTGATGATAATAATGGAGATGACACTTTCATTGACATCGGCACTATTCTTTTTGGCACTGCTTATTGCCATGGTCAAGTTGCACTTCAAACTCCTTCGACAAAAATCATAATAATAACATTTAATAAGAAATAAGATTTATATTCAAAATGTAATTTTGTATGGTAAGTTTCTTTCTATGAGAGTTGTTTTTATGAGTTCAAGTCATTTTATCAGAAACTCTCAAGCTACGGTGGATGGAATAAAATATCATAATAAGTGATTGAATGGAACCTTGTATTTCCTGAGTGATTATTGTAATGGTAGAAATAGTAAGAGCATATCATATGACAATTACTAGTAAATGCATCAAACTACGGAAGATTGTCTTTGCAAATATATACATGTATTATTTAAGAAATACTACCAGTTTTTTGGTATTGACCGGAAATAGATATAGTTTTATTTTAATATGAATATTACAAATATTCATTATAAGATAAATCTATGCCATTTTTTTCATAAGAAAAGTGATGCATAAATTAAAGAAAATATAGAATTATTATCTAAAACAACGTATAGTTTTTTTGAATTATAGACTAAGATATAAAACTATCTAAAGCCTAAATTTGAGAAATAATTTTTTAACCGTGTGACTATGAATCATATGGTACTAGTGAATTTTATCTCAATCGATTATGGACAAAGAAACCATTTAGTGGGAGTGATAAAAGAGTGATGAACCCTTTAAATTGATACAGATAAATGAATGCCATTGAAGGTCTAATGATAACAAAACATACTCAATTACTTTGTTAAAATTCACTAATGACTTATAAAATTGAACACGTGTATTTGATACACAAGTAGCGCATCTATGAAAAGTTCATGGAATATATAAAGGAAGTAGGAAACATTACATAAAAAAGAAATAAAAAAATCAATTTGATCGAATACGTAAGTGTATTGACCAAATGTAGCAAAAAAGTTAAGAAAATAGAATTTTTTTTGGTTTGGCCCACTTCGATAAACTTATTTAAAAATAGCCAACTTTTCAAACAGTTACAAAATTGACCACTTTTGGCAGCTCGGCGCATGCTGGCAAAAGTATACTGGTGGAATTTCAAATGCCACCTATATAATATTTTTATATACTAAAAAAAGCAGGTGTCATTTAAAATGGCACCTATTTTGTTTCCTATTTGTGCTACTTGTAATAGCGACGACTTGGTTTTAGCCATAAATCATGATGGCATGGTTTGAAAAGGCCATATGAGCACTACCTGAAAAGTTGCCTATGTTTTCTACTTGCTGTACAAAACAAAACATACCCTTCATCTCTTTCCTCATTTCTACTTTACCAAACTTTAAATAAAAAAATCCAAAACCCTGACCACTCTTCTCATGTATAATTTTGTTCTTTTTTTCACTTGCACTGTATAATTTTTGTAGATTTGCTTCATTATCTAAGGTAATTGTCAATAATTAAATTTGATTTCCACTTGTCATATATTTGTTGTTATAAGTGATATTTTTTTATGGTTGCTATGGATAATTAGAAAATTGACGATTGGACTTCGCTTCAATTTTGTCGGAATTTGGAGTTTGATTGTAATATCAATGTCGATGATGTTAAATTTGTATCCAAAGCACAATTATCACAAGATTTACATAATTATGGTGTTGTACCTGATAATCAAATGAATGTGGAGGTAATTAAGCGTAGGCTAGGTAAAAAAGTTGGTGTTGATGCAGAATTAGTTGTTTATTTACCGGGCAAAGAAGGTGGTAGTTGTTGAACTAGGCCATCAAACAACAGGGTAAGTAGGTAAGTTTCAAAAAAATTATTCCATTTTGGATCTTATCAGACCTATGAAGACTAAAAAAATTTTGATCTTATCTAAAGAAAATTAAATAAGATCAATATTTTATTTAAGTTGTGAACATTTGTTTAGTGTTAGGTTTATAATATATAATATAATATGTGTATCATATACATATATGCACGTACATGCACATGCAACATAAGTGGAGTATATGGTTTAACATGCTCAAGAATAGACCCTATAGGAAAACCTTGTGTTTGCAGTGGCAAAATCCATCGCGAAATCATTGCTATGCAACCGACGGAATTACAATGGTTTGCCTAGATCAGTAAATTCGTTGTCTTTAACTAGTGTAAAATAAGCGATGTAACCACTTACCATTATCCGTGATGTTTTAGTGACGGTTTTATTTGTAATTTGCAGTGGTATTCTCTTTTCATTCTATCGATAACTATAATTTGTTATGTTAAATTTTATCTATTTATATATATATATCCCTACACAATAGCTACCAAAATATCGATTGTCAATGATAAAATCATCTACAGATATATACATGCACATTTTATATTAAATGAATAACATAAACAAAATAGCACTTATATAACATTATCCATATACACAATAAGTCGAATACAAAACAACAAAACTATTTAACTAGTGTTAATACCACATACAGAAAACAATACCGTTCGCACTCTTGACTAATATCTGATACAAAAAACCTTATAAAATCTCAATCAAATCTTATATTACTCAATCCATGACCAGTATCAACATTCCAAACTATGTACTCTAGTGTTCAACATGATTTTAAATTCCTCAAGCTTATCAGACATTATTATATGTCATAATCTTACCATAAATAAGAACATAGGCTAGCACAAACTATGTATATCAATGCACATCAACCTTTGCTTTTTTTCTTCGAGCTTGGTGAAGGTCTCTACACATATGAATACATCAATAAGTCGTAAAATATAGTAATCAATACACCTCATCCTTTCTTAATTCAAGTCCGTTCATTTTTGTTCTTCAATTCATTGTATAATATTTTAAGTCTATATATATTTCTCAAAATAGTTTAATTCTTAATGTAATTTCTCAGAATATATTGTTGTTAATTGTATAACTCTGGTTCTTGTTATATTTTCTTCATTATCAGTTGATCTTATATCTACCTTTTACCATATTTGCAAAAATAACAACCGTTAAAAATGCAAATACAAACACTTTTACGAATCAACATTCAGGATAGTAACTTCTTACTTCTATACAATTGATAATCATAAACTAAGTACTTGAATTTATGATATGTAATTGAGCCGAATGGAACTTAATATAATCTCAAATCATTCCTTATGCTCACTTAAAGTATAAACAAAGAATGGAACAAATTATAGTTACAAAGTTATGAAATTTTCTTTCTTTACTTCTAGCTTACATCATTAACTTTTAAGCTTGTAATGGTAGTACACTTGTAAAGTTAAGTTTTCCATCTTCATTTCTGTCATGACTCTAACCTAACAAATTCTTAAACAATTCTAAATTATGAAGTTAATGCTTCTTTAATCGTGAACTTATCTATATGTCACTAACAGTTTTAAATTTTGTATTTGATGAAATCATTATTTTTTGAAAAATTTAATTTATTGGTCAATATATATGTAAATATAAATGATATAAATATATATATAGTTTTACATACTATGAAACATTGGTTGTAAAACATAAAAGTTGATATAAAATCCTTATATGTTACATTGAAAAACAAAAAAAATTAACATAAATAATTTAAATTTAAAATTTAAATTTTATATTTTAGATCAAGATCTACACAATTTCAAATTTTAATTAGAAGGATTAATTTAAACAAAAAATAATATAGTATGATTCGAAATCTAAAAAAAAATCTTATATAAAAATATATGTTAAAATAATATTTAAAAGGTTATGTATATATAAATATAGGTACAGACATGTAAATATGTTATAATCTAAAATAATAATTAAATATATACACTATTAATTGGATTTTTAACCAAGCAGAAATCAATAGGAGTTAGAACATCGGTATAAAGATAGAATGACTTGAAATTTGACAAAGACACTAGCAAAAACTAAAGGAAGAAGACAAGAAAATATAGAACCTGTTAACAAGAAAACTTACCAACACTCCGAAGTAAAGTTGAGGAAAGAGGTTGGTCTCTTTTGTTCTCCTTTAGTCAAGTTGAAAAGATTAGAAGGTACGAACTCTCTTTAATTGTCCATTTGAATAGGATGATTTGGTGAAGACTTTCTCTTATCCATCTTTTAATTCGGTCAAAATGATTAATTTCCTATCTTATCTACCTTTCGAGCTTGCTGAGATAGTATAGATTACCCTTCAAAAGACTTCATTTCGAAGCAGTTGTGAAGCACAAATGGATAGCTCTATGAATCTCAAAGTAAGGTTTGACTTAGTAGGTTTCATCCCAATCGAAGGCTAAGTTACTTAGTGTTAAGGCTTTGGTTTTGGGATCCAAGGCTGGTTCAGCTGGAAATGAGATTTCGACCTTGTCGAATACGGAAGTCTTAAGTGTCTTAGGTTTGGATTGAGAGTCATAGGTTAAAGTGGATGAGGAGAAGGTTTCGACCCTGTTGAAAGTAGAAATCTAATAGAAGGTAGCCGTATAACTATCACTGAAATTACTTGAATATGCAGGGGCTTCGATCTTAGTTGGAAGAGTTCTTTTGATGTGGTTGACACCTGAAGAACATAATTAGATCTAATAAAAGCTAGTAAAATGGCTAAGTAATCAAAAATATTGAAGTCCCTTTCGTAACTCAACAAAGTCTTTATTGCTCAATTTCCCTAATTCAATTTACAAATTAGGGTTACGGCCTTTTGAATTAAGAAAATACAAGTGCTGAATGACTGAGTTCGGATCCCCAAAATCTGACCCCTTGGGACTTACTTATAGATGCGGGTCAGCTTTTTCGATCTCAATGCTTTTGACTTTTCGAAAGGTAGCTGTCGTATTCTCTTTATAATGCTTTCACCTTTGTCCGAATGGATTGTTGTACTTTTCTTCTCTGTGTTTGTTTGTAGGAACTTTTGAGTTTATCTATAGGCTTTGTCCAGTGGTTTCGAATGTGTTGCAATACAGATGGTTTCGACATTGTTAGTTGCTTTTGAACTTTTGCATGTGCTTTGATGCGGAACCTCCATGGATAATAATGGTTTCAACTTGTTTGAAAGGCTTGTTATGGCTTTCAAAAGGGTTGTTCAAGCCAATACATGCTACTGAGTGGTTTGAGTGCAGGAGAAACCTTTGTTTTCGATAGGTTTGGTGTGCATGTGAAGAGCTGTAATTCCTTGTTTTCGAAAGTTGTTGTTTTCACTCATTCGAAAGGTCTTCAAGCATGTGGAATCATCTGCTTCGAAAGATGGATACTGAAGCGAAAGGCTACTTTTGACCCTTTTGACCTCATCGAAAGGTTGGGAATCTGTTGGACTTTGACTATAGCATCCCTTTGACTCCTTCAAATGGTCTTGCTGGAGCTTTTTCCACTTTTCCTTCTTCGTCTTCAGCTCACACTGGTTTCAACAAGGTCAAAAGGAATTTTGTAGCAAAATTTGTCCCTCCTTATGGAGGATGCTGTTGACTTTCCAATTCAGTCATGTCGAAACCCCAAACCTTCCCGTCTTTTGGTATTCCCGCGTGAATCTTGATCATTATTTAAATCTGATCCAACTGCTTGCTATCCTTGCTGACTTTTCTTATAAAGTACGTCTTCCACTTTTCTTTTCTCATTTACCTGCAAACGAGAAAATATTCAAACAAAATCAAAGTCACCCATATTTCCAAATAATATTCTCTTCCACCATTAATAATCTAGATCTAAGTAAGTTTTATTTATTTCACTTTTGAAATTTTTTTCTCTTTTTATTTCATAGTGGATCTCAACTTCAAATTTTATAAAATCAGGATTTCAATTTTTGATTTCGATTTTCTGAAAATTATTCGAGCTTTAATTTAACTGAAAGTACTTTTTGATTCGATTTTACAGCTCGATTAGATTTTTCCTTTTTGCTAATTTTTATTTTGAACCCAATATTTGATTCTACAGTTATTGCTGTTTCAAGAAAATTGAATTTTCATCTTGAAGATTTTAATATTGAAATAGTAAATTCACATTTAAATTCTCTTTTTTATGATTTTAAGAGTTTCTGGGTTGAAATCGAGTTTGAGGAAGAAGGATACTTAGGCTAACTTCGCCCAGAAGTTTTGAAGTGTACGAACTAAAAATTTGGCGCTATAATTTTACCCTTTTATCCCTTCGAAAGGGATTGAGGTGATAGTTTTCCATTTTATTTTTCAACCCCTTTCGGTGGGTCGAAAGTTATTAGCACCTAATTTCATTAACCTTGTCGAAAGTTGTTTAGTTCATACAAAAACGACCTCATTAAAGGCAATTTTATGCTTTCGACTCTAATATCTTTCGAATTTGTTGGTTCTGCATTGTAACCCACATTTTCAAATGAATAGATTATGTCTCATGTGTTTCACAACTATCGATGTGAACTTGTTTCAAATTTGTTTGAGCTAGAGATAGATATACTTTAGAAACTGGGTTGAAGAAAGCACACTTTATAAAATTCATGAATCAAGCCAAACGTTTCAACTTAGTCGAAACCTGTTATATCGATTGAAACTTCAATTTTAGCATGCTTTTGAAACCATGTAAGCCTTTTGATTCTATCAAAGCCTCTTGTTAGTAATGAGTCGAAACCTTCAATAAACATCTAAAGACTTAATCATTCTCCTTTTCTAGCATCATCGAAACGTCCCAAATTCTTTTATTATTATTATTTTATCAATATGACTTTATCTTTGAACCTTTTGACTCAATTTTTATATGAGGTTTCGACAGGTTTCATATTCTGTTATAAAAGCGTAGGATTGTAGGTTTTGATGGTGTCGAAGGGTCTTTTGTTTATTGAATATTGGTAATGTCTTCGTTGTTCACATTTTTGAGTTGTTTTTAATTATTCCTTCATAATAACAAGTCTTTATCGAGCTTTCAGCATTTTTAAAGGGTGTTGATTGGATATATACTTCAGTCATTCCTTTCGACCTTGTCGAAAGCGTAGTAGACGTTTATATTGGGGATTTCGGCATTGTCGATAGATATTTTCAAGTGTTAACTTTTTCTTTCCTTTTGACTCTTTCGTAAGCCCAATATATCTCATTTTTAACTTTCTTTCAAGAATTTGAAGTTTCATGTTTGGTTTTATTTTTAAATTATTGTAGTATGCTTATATTAATCCTTGAAAGAACGTTAACTTCATAACAAACTATAACTTCTTACTGAAATATTTTCACCTGGAAGAATCATGAGCTCTCCAAAGAAAGTTAAAGCCACTTCAAAGTGTTCTCTGATATGCACTCAAGATGAAGTGGATGCTATTCTCAATGACTATGGAATCGCCAGATTGGAAGTAATTCCACCTAAAGAGAATGACACCATCAGCAGCCCTCTAGAAGGCTTCTTTGCTTACGCGGCTATACATATATGGAACAGAGTGTTTCTTCCATTCCCGAACTTCTTATCTAGGCTTCTATCTCATATTGGAATCACTTCAAACCAGTTATCTTTGAGTGTATACACATATCTTCTATCTTTGGAGTTGATGGCAGTTCAATTTGGCATCCCCTCTCTAAATGATGAAATATTGAATCACCTCATCCAATTGTTCATACTCAACAACCTTAACAACCAGATCTTTAGGGTGAACCCTCCTAAAAAGTTGATATCGGAGGAAGTGAAAATTTTAGTGACTGGGAGAATTAGTTCTTCTTCATCAAATGCTTCCGATATAACAGCGGGACT
Source organism: Allium cepa (assembly GCA_030765085.1). NCBI lineage: Eukaryota > Viridiplantae > Streptophyta > Magnoliopsida > Asparagales > Amaryllidaceae > Allium > Allium cepa. The sequence continues at coordinate 617,928,113 of CM060945.1, forward strand.
TCTCTACTCCTCATAAGCTCGAATTTCATTATTTTCTTTCAATCTAGTTACTTTTATTTTCTGATCTTTGCCTTTGTGAGATTCCCCTACTAAAGAGCTGAATGAAGAGAATAAAAGAATAGTGGCATTTCTGATTGAAGCTTCCAACAAGATTAGAAATAGATTGATGTTGTTAAATCATACAAATTTATGGAAGCACTCTCTCCTCCCATTTGGTTAGAGGATTCTGGGGCAACCTCCTTTGATCCAACATACATAAAAAAGAAAACGCTTCCTTTCCATACAAGATCCTGCAAAGTTCTCTCCTACGCCACTCATCTGCTCTACCACTCTAGCAAGTTATAGATGCGATACTTGTTTTCTATTTCTGCGTTATTTTCCAAATTATTCTACTAACGTATAATATGTTTGAACTCTCTTCAGCTGCTCTTTAGGTTAAAAAACCTACTAGTGGTAAGGCTCCTCCTCCTACCACTTCTCGTGCACTATCTCTTTCTCAATCTCTTGCCAAAACTAAGATGGTCGTTAAGAGAATATTAGGCAAATCATCTGTAGAGGAAGCACCCTTGAAAATAGCTAAAATAGTTAATGTTCTTGATTTTGAGGAGGAGGAATCTTTAACCCTTGATAAAACCTTGAAGATTCTAATTGTTGAAGCTTCTCGCGATCAATCTAAAAGGCTCCCACTATAGTGATCCTCTCTCCAGCATCACTATTTCAAGCTCTCCAGGTGCACTTGACCAGATGTGAAAAGCTTTGGAGATGACCCCTTCTCAAAAGCACATTCCACCTAGGTCATCATCCCCTTCACCTTCCATTAATTTTGAAGAGATAGTCCAGTCTATTTTAAACTATTCATCCTTTTCCTCCATTCCCCCGCCTTCCTCCATTTCTAACTTGGCGGGACACTATTGTTCTCTGATAGAATAACAACAGTTGTTAAGTTTCTCTTCACTTGACTTTATTATTGTTGTTCTTCTTTAGGTATCTTTCATATATTTTATTTTCTCTTTCAGATCTCCAAGAGTTGGTTATCTTTGCAAGAGCATGCATCTCAATCTTCCGCTGAATCCTCTAAGCTTCAGGAGGAAATCTATGCTTTAAAGAATTAAGTCTCTTCCTTGTCTATAGGAAAAGATGAAGTCATGTTAGAACTAGGGCGATTGATAGCTTCACACACCCAGTTGGTATCCATTATCATGGAGGAAAGGAAAGCCCGATAGCTCCTTGTCGATGAAAACTTAGCAATGCAAATGACCATAAAAGAATTCGATGAATAGAAGGTTCGAATGGCGGCAAAGAATGCCTTTTTGAAGGAAAAGTTGAAGAAAAACAAGGCTTCTTTGAAACTAGCAGTCAATACTATTTCAGACACAAAACTGAAACTATCACCGTTTCTTGACACTACATTGGATGAGATTATGATGAAATCTTTCGAAGATGCTCTGATGCTCGCTTATGTTGACAATATTGACAAATGCCCTGAGCTAAGCTTTTGTTCACTCAACTCTTCTTTTGTTGATAGAGTTATGGGCAAGATTAATCAAATGAAGTAGGGAATTGAAGCCGCTGAAATGGAGGAGATTGATGCCTCCATGATTCTTTCTTTTGAAGTCCCTTCCTTTGAAGTCGAATCTGATTCAGAAGATGAAGGCGGCAAAGATGATAACACCTAAGAAGAGGGGACAGCAATAATGATGACAACGACGATGATAATGAAGATGATGATAACATCAATGGCGGTAAAGGTTCAAGTGGTGACAGAGGGTACCACACTAAGACTTCTAACAAAGACATGAACGATAATACAAGAGCTTTTGAAAAAAGTTTTATTGATCTGCATGAATCATACGACCGCATCTTTTCTCGCATAAATCTTGTTGATCTGCATCGAGTCCAAGTGGCTTCTAGCATGCTCTAAGAAAGAGCATTAGATAGGTATGAGCTTTTGATTTCGGAAATTATTGAAGCGGATCTTACTTAGGAGCAATTTCGAGAAAGATTCGAATTAAAGTTTGCGCCGGAGGCTGAAAAAGTAACTTTAGCTCGGTGCTTTATTGACCTTGTTCAAGGTGAATCTTCTGTGACAGACTATGTCACATCTTTTGAATCTCTCTCTAAATGTAGGGTCGAGTATATTAATACCCCATTGAAGAAAAATTAGAGGATTGTCTATGGATTAAATAAGAACCTTAAAAACCTCTACTTTCGAAACCAGATGTTTCTTTTGATCAGCTTGTTGTTATCGCTCTTCGACTTGAAGAGGCCGATAAAGAAAGTGATGTTGAAGTTGCGGGTTCCAAGCCAAACTTCACCATCAATAAGAAGAGGCCTATCAAGTTCAAAGGCTCTAATCCCAACAAGAAAGGGAAGTAAGCAACTTCTATAGCAAAGACTCCTACCTGTAGTCATGGACAATGCTACAATTGTGGTTCTAAGGACCATTATGCTAATAGATGTCTAAAACCTCTCTTTTGTCGTTGGGTCATCTTCTATCTTCATGTCCCAAACTTCCAAGCAAGAAAGAGGGAAAACTAAATATTGTGCATGCGCCTAGTAACACTTCTCTTGGCCAAGGTATTTCTCATTCTATCCTTGATGGTATTATTATGTTTTGTGACCATCCTATTAGAGTTCTTTTTGGCACGGGTGCATCTCACTCTTTTATATCAAAAGAACTTGTTGATACCTTTTGTGATGACCCGGAAATTTTGGCAATAATAATTAGATAACCTTTATCTATAATAATTTGAATAGACAATATAATTAGATAATCTTGTTTTATAACTATTTAATTTGGGCAATATTGATTTAATAATTCTTTTATAATCATTCAAATTAGGTAATATTGGCTTGATAATTTTCTTTTACAGATATTTTAAAATTTACAAGTTTATTCTTTTCAAAGCTAAATATTTAATTAGTAAATTTTATCTTTTAAAGTTAACAAAAAAATTCTGTTTATAATGTATATATTGGTATATATATTGTAAATAGAAAGTCTTTGGTTTTACCCTATAAAAGAAATGTTTTCAAATTGTAATATAGATGAATGTATATAGTGCGATTTGAAGTTATATTTTAAAATTCAATATATTAATTTCCAAGGCTAATACTGAAATGTTTTCTATTTTATAATGTGTATATATATATATATTTATATATATTATAAATGGAAAGGGTATGAATTTAAAATAAAAAACATGTTTTCAAATTTTAATATATTTTTGTAATTTGAAAATTTATGTTTAAATTCAATTTAATATTTTTCAAAGCTTTTTAAAAGTGGCAAAATTGTTATTTTTAAAAAATAATAATAACGAGTTATTTTTATATATAGTTATAAATAGATTTCAAAACAGAATTATCATTTACAAATTTAATTTGTGTTTATTGAAATATATATTTGAGTTGATTTTAAATTGAATTTTAAATTGAATTTGAATTTGAACTTGGATTTAAATTTTAAATTTAAAAGATATTTATTTTGGATTTAAAAATATATGTACAAGATTTTTTTTAGTATATGATTTGCTTTATATTATTTTCTTTAAAGTAATTTATTTATCTAAATTTAGAAAAGTATTTATTTAATTAGGATATTTAATATAAAAGCATATAAACCATTTTAAAAATAATTAAAAATGCATAATGACAAGTGTTGATAAATTAAATCACATTAGCAACAAGTGTAAGGTAATTAACAAGCCAAATGACAAATGCTAGTTGAATTAACAAGTGTCACAATTTTAATTTTAATTTTCTTTAATTTTTTATAAATCACAATTAACTCTATATAAACATACATCTCATCTCCTCCATTTCTCTTTTTTTACTATCTTCATTTCAAAAAAATAAGAGAAAAATACCATGTAAACATTTCTCAAACCAGATCAAAACTCAAAGCCTGTAACATTTTTTAAAACCTGAAATCACCAAAATAAAGCAAGTCTTTCAAACCATCAACTAAAGCTTTAAGACCAAGTACAAATTCAACTTCAACCTAAATAAGATCAACATCAGCTTTTCAAGTTTTTAAAACCTGAGATCAAGCTAGCAATCAAATCAACATCAAGTACAAATTTAAAAACAAAGTTCTAGGATCAAAAATTCAAAACTGCTCTCTGTTTTATACATGCCTGGTGAGTAAACAGAAACTTTTAAAAGCTAAGAATTCTAATTTATTTGATGCATATGTTAGATCTGTGCAGTGGTGATGAATATATGGTGTGCATGGATGTTTTTAAATTTGAATATAGTTTTAACTTTTGTGTATATGGTGTATATGTCTGTGTATATATATATATTTATGGCCTCTGTTGTTATCTATTCAGAGACTCAAGAAAATAAACAAATTCATATCTTTTTATCCAAATAAATTCAAGCTATGATCATTCAAAAGAAAATGATTATAACAAGGTAAATTCATTTTTTTTTAAAAAGTTTCAAATAATTATGTGGGGTTTTTATTTCAAAAATGGGAAAATGTCAGGTCTGTTTAATTTTAAGCCAAAATCGATTTTTTAGAATTCTTGTTTTGATTTTAAAATCTGATTTGAATTTGTAAATGGATAATTTTAACAAGGAAATCATGATTTTTATGTATGTGAGTGATGAGTTATTTCAAGTTGATCAGATTCTTGGTTTCTGTTGATTGCCATCGATCGGCATCATGATGTTTGTTGAATTTGGACTTGGAGGTGGTTGGTGAGTCGTGGATCACAGGAAAAATGGTATGAAGCTTTTCTGGTGATCGGAGGAGCTTGGCGAAGTCGAACTAGGGCTAGCTTACTTTGGTCATCAGCGTTTCCAAGGTTCGAACGGCATCGTCGTTGCATCGATATGGATCGCTATAGGGGAAATCATAGCTGGAGTCGAGACGTCGCACTGGGTAGGTCGGCATGGGTATAGGTGGTCGGAGGCAATGGCTAGGGTTGGATTTCCGATGGGGTTGTGTTTTCAGTTTTCGGTTAAGGGTTTTGTTTTTGATTTGCTGTGGGATTCGTGGATTTGTGAGGTTGGAGAGGACGACGTGGTGATCGTCAACTTACTGGATGCCTTGGCGAGCGTCTGAAGTGGTCCGGTGATCGCAGCAGGTGCACACATGCACATTGTATCAGACGTGTAAAGTTTTTGGGGAGATGGGCTTTTCTTGGGTCGCTCCCTGTGTTGGTTACGTGTGTGGCTTGAAGGAAGATGATTCGAGAGTGCATAATGTTTTTCCCGGGGGTTTACACAGAGGAGAGTCCGGGATGGCTCGGGTTAATATTTTTATAACCTGTATTTAAAATTTTTATGATAAAGACTTTTACAGTTTTTTTAAATTTAAATAAAAACAGAATACATATTTCAAAACTAAGAAAGAACAAGTTTTTTTGAAGAATTACGGTTTCCAGATTTTAGTATAAAGCTTGAAGAAGTTTTAAATCAAGTTTTTAAGTGTATGGATGGGTTCAAAATAAATTTTGCAACCTGGTTTTGAAAATAAATAACTTTTATAAAAACAAATGTTTAAACAAGTTTTAAACACGTTTTCCAAGATTTAAATGATAAAGTAATCTTTAAATGTTTTTTTGTTTTTACAGAAATTATATGTTAGGTTATTTCGTAATAAAATTCCTAAGTATTTTTAAATGTAATGAATGTTGTAATTAAAGAATAATTAAGGTAGGTGTATTAGGTTTTAAATCAATCAAAAAGATCTCATTTGATTTCTATAAATCGATTTCAAGTATTTAATTTAATTTAATAAGATTTAGGTGAGTGATAAGATAAAGAAATTATTTTTAAATAATCAAGATTTTTTGATTAATTAAGAATAATTAATTAGAATAATTAATTAAAGGTTAATCACCTAATGAATTAATAAAGGTTAATTAATTAATGTTGATAATCAAAGGATAATTACTTAGTAAGTAATTAGTGGATAGTTAATGAATGTGATTTAAAGATCATAAACTAGTAATTTTGAGATGATTAACTAATGTAATTAATTTAAGATAATTGGTTTAGTTAACCTTGTATAATTAATTACTTTATTAATTAAAGGTTAATTAATATAAATAATTAAAGGGTAATTAATTAAGGAGTAATTAATTAATGGAAGTAATTAAAGAGATTAATTACTCAGTGTAATTAACTAAATTAATGTGATTAATTTAAGTTAACTAACTAGTTTTATTAATTAAAGATAATCACTTGATGGTTAATAAAGTATAATTACTTAATGTAATTAATAGGGTGTAATTACTTAGAGTAAATAATTAATGGGTAATTACTGGATGTAATTAATTTAAGAGGGATTACTTGATGGCAAGTAACTAAAGGATTATTACTCAATGGAGTAATTAAGGATTAATTACTCAGTGTAATTAATTAAAGGATTAATTAATATAATTAATCATGGAGTTAATTGAGTAATGTAAGTAATTAAGAATAGTTAATTACTGGATGTGATTAATCAAGGTTGATTAATGAATATGATTAATTAAAGAATACTTCTTAAATGTAATTAATTTGAAAAAGTAATTAAGTTATGAAAGTAATTAAAGGATAATTAATCAATATAAGTGATTATAGTAATTAATTAATGTAATTAATTTAATTAAGGGTCAGTGTAATTAATTATTAATTAGTTAATGGGTGTAATTAAATGTTAATTACTACAAATGATTAAGAATAATTAATTTGAGTAATTAGTTAAAGGCTAATTACTTAATGTAATGGAAGAATAATTAATCAAGGATGATTAATTAAGATGGATTATTAAAAGATGATTAATTAATTGGTTTGTAATTAACTAATGGTTAAGTAAGCAGGATTTATAGTGATGGAAGTAATTAATTTAATTTAATTTAAATTAATTAGAGATGGTGTAACTAATTAATCTTGCTTATAGATGACTGAATGATATTGGGTGCCTTGGATTATATGATATCTCTGATATATGATATGGGTTGCTTTGTGATATGAGAAGCTTTGGTTGAATTGTGATAATATGAATTATCCATCTTTGATATGTGAATTATCTATCTGTGTGAATGTAGGTAATAAAGTGAATTTTTTTAACTTAAAACAACTTGACCTTAAAAGATGGCATTTTGGATTTCAGTGAGACCGGGATCGGATTTCCAAATTTGGATATCCGAAACCACATCGATCCAAATTAAATGATAGGTCATTAATCTCAAGGGAAGTTCGAGATGAAGATTCAGAGTGCAATGGCTATTGTCGTTAACTCTGAGGTGAATCCCAAATGAGTGTAGCGTGATAGTGCCTTCGATTTTATTTGAACCCAAAACGAACTTGTATGTTTTGAATGCTTTCAGAACATCATCATTGAAGGACAATGAGCATTCTAAGATATTTGTTCTAAAAGGTAATCGTAGCCTTAAGCCTCATCAACCAGGGAATAGCTAAAACAGGGGAGGTGCAGCAAGGCTATGTGGGTAGCACCTAAGCAGGACGAGATTTCCCCTGTCTAGAGGTTTCTTTTTATTCGGCTGTGTAGGCAATTGGTTGCAAACAACTACGAGGTTGTCTTGTTTAAGATTATCCAGTAAGGGATGGTTCTGGCCTTGTGTTGCAGGGGATTTAGGGTAGATCCTCGGTACGGTGATCTAGGCCAGGTACTATAACGAGCGGTACCCCTGTAGCCCTGCTATTGTATGGAATCTAATCTCGAATAAGTGTCGTACGTTTTGATTGTGCCCAACTATGTCGGAACGTGAGATGTAAACATTCCAACTATTTCTGTATTTTACTTGAAAACCCTAGATCCTATTATAATATAACTGGATTTCCTATCAAATGTTTTGGTTATCGTAAGGTAAAAACTTTTGCGTGTTTATGTGCGGTAAGTCTTATGAGATACCTTTTGTTTTCAAAGGTTTTCAAAGTTAAGCAACCTTAACCCATTTACTCACATCGGACCCATGTCTAACCCGGAGTTTATTTTCTATTTTCCTAAACTCTTGGGTACTCAAATTTTTATGAGTAGCCAAGGGATTCATGTTAGCTCTGACGAATTCTGGAGGAGATATGGAGCAGGAGGCTTTAGTGTTTGTAGATATATAATGTTTTCGCTGTGTTGAGATCTTTGTTGTATCTTAACTTGTGTGATAAACAAGTTTTATAACTGTCTAGTGTTTTGTGATAAAAAGTTGTGTATCACTGATAGATGTTGTATATTATTGTAATAACTACGTGATGTAATATAATTTATTCGTTCAACTATGAGATTATGATATTGTTTAGTTCCTTCTTTCTTATCTTTTCTCTTTTCTATCCCATTCTTTCTTAAGAATGATGCATCTTTCTATGGAATGAAAGGCAGGTTGTTGCATTTGGTACCAAAGCACTAGGTTGAGAGAACACCTAGGCTTTGGAGTGATTTCTTTCTTGAGAGAGCGATATATATAACTACCTGATTTGTTGAGTTACATGTTCGGGTTTTCCAATATGAGTTCTAGTGGTAGGAGGGGTAGTGGTGTAGCACGACTGCCACTAATCGAAGGAGTCCGAGTGTCGAGGTTGGAAGAGTATCTGCCGAGACTGTAGACCCAATATTGCCTCAAGTAAGCTTTGCAGCACGGTGTAAGGATTTCATGGAATCTCTAAAGGAAACTGTAGCGACCCGAAATTTTCTAACCCGAAAATTCCAGATAGTTATGAAAAAGAAGAAAGAGAAAGAAGAAGAAGAACAGAAACACCAACAACTCACATTCGCAGCTGATAAAATATAATAATAAATAATAATAGCTTTCAAAAGAATACTATATATGCCGATTACATTTAATATGCATCAGAGTTTCACATTATATACAGTCACTGAATATTTACAATTATCATCACTCAGATCAACAATAATATAAATACAGCGGAATACTCTATACGATATCGCCATCCAGCTCGCCTTCTGAGCTCCAGAACGTACCTACCTGAAAATCTGTAATACTCGGTCTGACCCGAGCATTACACCAAAGTAACACCCGGGTCAGGCTGGAAACCAGCATGAGTAAACCCAACTAATAGAATGCCAAAGCAAACAACTTACATGAACCCGGGTAACATATATCAGTGTAACCAATTCACAATTTGCTATAGGCCATGCTTATTTTACATATAAATTTCTAAGTATCCAACTTAGATAAAATAATCCTATTTACTTAAATCATTCATTCCAGCCTATTGATTTCACAAAAACAATTTACAAAGTCACACTTGACATAGACATAACTTATTTTCAGAATAAGTATTTTATGTGCCAAATTTTAGATTAAATAATCCGATTCATTTAAATTCATTCATTCAAACCAATCAATTTCTCATATCAATTTATAAGAAATTCGAAGTGGTTTCGGGTATCTTCCCAATACCCGATCCCGGCCTCCTCGAGTCTCATATCCTCCTAACCTAAGTTATCCAAATGAAATACGCGACATTTCATATCAGAGATATCAACTCATTCAAAGCAACCAATACCAATCAATCACCCATAAGCAAAGCTTAATCACATACAAATCAATTCAGCTGATTCTAATTGAATTTCAATCCTCGATCACTTAGATTCCCGCATTAATTAATTCCAAATCAATAAATTAATCAACTTTTCCATACCCATTCATCTTAATAATCAACCATGGATTAATTATCTTCCAATTCCATTCAAGTAATTTTCCTGAATTAATTTCACGATATTAATTATCCTTACCCTGAAATTAACTATATATTTATATTCTACATTTAATAAATCAATTTCTCCCTAATTTATCATCTTAATTAGTCTCTTGTTTACTTTCACTGTAATCGTATTTTATTAACTTCATAAACAATTATTTATCCATTCATCAATGATTATTCTGAATCACTTACACTTAATTTATTAATGTAAGTTATTGATTAATTCAAACCCTTAATTACTAAATTAATTTACCCAAATCATTAAGTAATTGAATTAATTAGTTATCCATTTAATTACCATACTAATTTAATGAATCATAAATCATTAAGTCCTTATTAATAATGAACACATTTTCGTATTTATGTCTTAAGTTTATAATAATTTTAAACCTCAAATATTCCGAGTCAACCCAATTTACTCGAGTAACAACCAAAACTAAATCACAAGATCATCAGTACACGTCCAAACAATTCAACTATTCATCCAATTTATTTAAATTTAACCATTTTAATTTAAATAAAATCCAACAGCGTGAGGTTTACTCACCTTTTCTTTTTATTTGCTATCCACTTCAACATTGCCTGGACTTCCCATGATTTTAGACCTCTCTGCCCTCCTCCCCGAGTTCGGTCTAGCTCGTATGCCCCTGAATCAACTCGCGAATCCCACACCATCGAGAATCGCGGCCTCAAGCTCGCGCTTCATCACCACCGCGTCTCCAGTTACTGCCTCGCGTGTGTGCTCTCCACTCGTGGTCGCCTCCTCGCGAACCTCCATACGCCACACGCGACCTTGCTTAATGGTCGACCAACGACAATCGAACCAACGCGCGCGTGGGCGCCTCCGTGAAATTGCCACAGAAATCGCCCCCTCCCCTTCGAACGAAAAATATTATGCGATGCCGCCTAAGTCGCGATTTGATTCTGCCCCCTCTTTTCTTTTTTTTTCTTTTTTTTAATTATCAGGGACTGGAAATCGCGATTTGAACGAAGATTTGATTTGAACAGAAATTTCGGCCACGCCAATTCTCACGAGAAGTTTGTTGTTTAATTAATTATTTATTTTTTTCAATGCGTTCGATTTCTTCTGCTTCTCGATTGAGAGAAGGACGGGAATAAGATATAGGTTGGAGGAAGCTTCCTGATTACGCCTGTGTGTGTTAACAAAATATTTTTGACTTGTTGATTTTTTTTTTTGGTGGTATAAGGCTTACGAAACGCCTCGATAAGTATAACGCGAAAATCCGAAACCCGAAACAGCCATACCGACAGATGATTATAAGGTTTCACCATGTTCTGAATAAAATGGAACGTGCTCTGGAGGCTAGTTTGATCGTATGTGCTGGTTATAAAAGAAAACGATCAAATTTCAATTACATCGATAAAATAAATCTAAGCGTTTTGAGCTGCCATGGTCAAACGACAACTTCGATTGTTACGGAAATTGAGATTCGATAATAACTAACTATTACGGATCCAATGGAACTGATTTCGTCGAATTCTGAGACTGTGCCTCGGAAGGCTATTTTTAAATTCAATTTAAACGATATATTATCAAAATTGAACAAACTTCCTTTAAATTAAATTCCAACTATTCTATTATCTCTAGTATCATCATTATAAATTTTATAAGTCTTCACATTATTTTAAACTGGCTTACAATTTCAGATTCAACAATTCACCCAATTTCAATTATTAAAATTCAATATTTAAGCTATACAATTCAATGATTTTATTATCAAGTAAATATCGATATATTAAATTCAAGTTAAAATTAAATTTTAAATATTTTAAAATCACTTAACAATTCTATTTTAAATTGTTGGAAAAATCTGGGTCGTCACATTCCTCCCCCCTTAAAAGAATTTCGTCCCCGAAATTACTAGTTAGGAAGAATGTCACATACCTGTCTACTTTTTCCCAAAACCAAACAGTTCTACAACTTACCAATATCTTTCATAAAAACCTCCTTTATTATTCTTACTACCTCCCAAACTCTTCCACAATATCAAACGATACCCCTTTTCTCGATCATTTAAATGTCAATTTAAAACCTAATTTTTGAACTATCAAAATTATCTCAAAAATTTTCTAACTCCCTAAATTCCCGAAATTTTTTGCCAGCGTCTCCTTTGCGCGGCTAGCTCGGTACTACTACAAAAGACCTCTACGGGCTCCCAAATACCAAAAAGAAAACAAAAGCCAAGTGGCTACATCAAAAACCCAATCCAATTTCATACAGAATTTTAAATACATACCTTTTTGTCGGGCAATTCACATTTATCTTTTGGAAATCAAACCCAACTTTCTTTTCACCTTTTTATACCTGCATATTTTACTTAGCAACAATATCCAATCGTAACCTACAAATCACTGTATACATTTCCTTACAGAAGTTTTCACATTTGCTTCTATTCAAAATAATTTTTTCTCATTCCCTTATGAATTCAATTTATTTTCGATTTCTAATATGGAGTTATGTCTTTCATTTAAACTGATTCGTATTAGTTTCATTTACTAGTTTATTTTAAGTTTCCCATTTGAAATTGTTTTGTCGTTAACCAAAGTTTTCAAAAAAAATTCCAACTCCCAAAATTTTCGAAATTTTTTGGCAAAGTCTCCTTTGTACGGAGGAGCTTTTGCAATTTGACAATAGATATAAATATATATACATCGACCCATACGGTCGAAAAAAGCAAAAACAGTTCATATTTCCTATTTTTATTGCGTAGGCGTACCTTATTTAGCATTTTAAGCAAGCAGCTTATTTATTTTAGCAATTAGTGCAATCCAAACCAACCAAACAGTCTTCGGGTACCTGTACTTACTCAATTTAAATATGTAAGTGCCATATATATGAAGTTTATAACATTTCTCTTATTTAAACAACTACAACACATCAATTCTAAAAGAAATGCATTCTAAATAACTTCCACAAGCACTTTATATGATTTCAAAACTAATTCCATTGTTTTCAGCCAATTTATATTCCATTTCATTCAATTTTAATGGTTTACTACTCAAGTGCTTACATTCAATTTATTTTTAATCCAATCAAACTCAGATTCACTTCAATTGATTCAAAATCAATTATATTTGCTTCCACTAATTCATAGAATTTAATTAAATCTCGTTTACGTTAAACAACAATTATTTCCATGCAATTTGATAATATCCATGTGAATAAATAATTACTTAAGCTTTATAACCAATTAAAATTGATTCCAACTCAATTTTATTTATTTCCAATCCATTTTAATTCATTCACACCCATTTATTTAATTTGCCACATTCCATTCTTGTATACTATTAGCCATTCCCAAATTAACTCAATCCAAGCTTTAATTAATGGGCTTTCATCCTTATTCGAAGCCAAGTTTCCAAAATTTTAAGCTTAAATTTATTTACTTAAATTTATTCCAACTTCAAACTTAAGTTTACCGTTATTTGACTCTCATTTAACCAAATTCCATTCAATTTTAATTTTACTTCACCCTTCTCCATTTATTAAAATAACATTCAAGCACATGTTCCACCGAATTTAAGCTTAGTCTGATAATCCAAATTCAATTACAACTTTGATTTAGTTTTTATTCGATCAGACTTCATCCATTTATTATTTAACTCCATAAGCCCATTTAAAATTTTCATTTACTTACTTAATTCATTATCAAATTTATTTTATTAATACAAGGTCCTTCTCAATTTATTTCTATTCACTTGAATTTTGTTTGTTGCAATTCAAACCATTTTTATTATAATCACTTCCATTTCATTTGACAACACTTCTCATATATCCAATTTACTTGCAACTTCCATTAAATATTATTCAATCACCTTTGAATTCTATTTGTAATTCAAACAACTACATTTTTTTCCAATCCAACTCTATTTTAATTTTTACAACATCTCTTCTAATTTATTTCATTATTAAATCCAAGTCGAATTCTATTTACAATTTGAATTCATTTCCAAACTCCATTATTAATTTACAATTCATTTATTAACCAAAGTTAAATTTTATTAACATACTCCATCAAGTAATTATTTTGTTAATTAGCTTACTTCTAACTTTCAAATCAATATGCGATTTTATTTCAAAGAATCGCTTCATTGAAATTCCGAGTCCGATTTTATTTTATAATTCCAGTTTGAAATCCCTCTTTTACTTTAAAATTTAGGAATTCCTTCAAATTTAGACAATACAATTAAAATAGCTTTTTATAAAAATATTTCTGATAACTCGATGTCTCAACCAGTCCATCCTTGTTCTCACAGAAATTCAGTCATACGTTGATCAGGCGTAGGACTGAAAATCTATAAGTACTTGGTAAACCCGTTTTCAACACCCAGTGAAAATACTTGGAAAACAATTTTATTGAAATATAGATTACAATTTTGAAAATAGAGGAAATATTTTTTTTTAGTGAGGATGCTCTGGAAATCATCACCCCCATTCCATGGTCACAGTTACACACCAGGGTTACGTTGCAGTCGCAACAAAAGTCCATGTAACTGCAGGCTCTCCGCGGCACTCTCGATTACGCCATGGAACCCACACAGTAGATCACAGTTACATCCAGGGTTACGTTGCAGTCACAACAAAAGTCCATGTAACTGTAGGCTCTCCACGGCCTCTGATCTCGCTATCAAAATGAAACTTCTCCGCTCTTACATAGGTCGCAGTCTACCGAGATAAACTCAAACGCAGACTGTTGGCTCTCAGCGGCACACACGACTTTCGCAATGTTACCATAGGTCGTAGTTACATCCTGGGTTACGTTACAGTCACAACAAAAGTCCACGTAACTGTTGGCTCTCCGCGGCACACACGACTTACGCTATGGTAAACTCAACTCATAATCCTCAGGAACTAGTTTTGTCTGGACTCCTCACAGGATCAACTATAGAACCCCCTTGGGCTCCAGGCAGCACCACCCAGTAGCACTCCTGAGAAGTTCATTTCAAGGGGACGCCTTTTTCCCCAGAGCTATCATCAAAACACTTTATACTATACACATATAGTATCTTTCAAATCATGCACTTAGTATGAATTTCATCAAAGCTCCTTTACACAAAATCGATTATTCCAAAATCGATGATTCTCAAAATAGGCTTTCCAAAACTCAATATTGATTTTTCCATAAATCAAAAGCCTTTCTCAAAATCCTCATAAGATCCTTTATATATATTCAGATATATATATATAATTTTTTTTTTAAAAACGTTATATCCTTACCTTCTTGTATAAAACACCTTTTATACTCCAAACACTTCTCAAAAACCATAGAAATATCCTATTTCCATCTTTATTCATTTTATATTTCTCAAAATATTCTTTCAGTTCAAAAGAACCATTTCATATTCCTTATTCACCTTTACATTAATCCCCATTTGGATTATTACCTCAATTCTTATCCCAGTTGGGTATTTAATCAATAACAGTTTAAACTCTGATCAGTTTATTTAGAAAATAGCTTGAAAATTTTGAAAAATAGATAAGTAGTAGAAAAATAATTATTAGTTTGCAAAATAGCTATTAACATAGTTAACTAATTGTAAAATAATTAAGGAAGGGTTAAATAGTTCCAAACATTGTAGATAATTGCAAAATGGTTGTAAAATGGAAATTAGTTTGTGAAATAGTTGAAAAATAGGAATTAGTTTAGAAAACAGTTGAAAAATGGTTAAATAGCTTCAAAAATAATCGTAAAACAAGTATATAAAATAATTTGGCTTTAAGAAAGAACGGTTGTATATATTTAATAGCTTAGAAAAATAAGTTTATATCAAAACAATTTATATTGAAAATAGTCAAGAGCTAACTGTTCACTTCCCCAACAATTCAATTTAAATCTCCATTTAAATTGACCCAATTCCAATTCAAATAACTCCAAATTCCATTGGAGTTGATTGATTTCCCAATTCAATCTTGATTCCTTCCCAAACTTAAATCAAATTCTAGTTGATTTTAATCCTGTTCAATTTTAATTATAATTCCATATTACTCCAATCAATTTGAATTATTATCAATTTTATCTTCCAGTTTGAAGCCAGTTCTTAAACAATTTTAATTTATAAACTCAATTATTCAAATTCTATTTTATTTATACAATACCATTCTCAATTTAAGGATTTTATCAACAATGGGATGATAACATCCAATTTATTCTAAAACATACATCCTTTTTCAATTTTTAAATCTCAAACACGTTTTGAGATCACACAAATTTCCTATTCAAATCACCATTTAACTTTCCAAGTTAAATTCCAATTTAAAATAATTTGGTAGCAATTTCTCTTCTAAAAACTTGAAAATGAACATCGATGATGCTGTAGTCATCACCGACGTTATTTTCTAATGACCAAAAGAGTTCAATGCTTTTATCTCTTTAAAAACATTCCCAAATATTTTTGATTTCAAATCCCCTAGATTACAAATTCAACACAACATATCTTTTGAAATCATACTATTATTCCTCCAAAACCCTTGAAAGCCACTTTCAAATCCAAAGGAAAATTAAATTTTCCCAAAAATTCCAAATTTCCAATCCATCCAATTCATATTTAAACATTACTCTGGAATTTTCATCTTACTTTATTTTCAATTACTCTCGGAAATTCTATTTCAACTCTTAATCTCATTTATTTATAAAGTTTATTTCAATTAATAAATTACATTTACAATCTATATTTCAAATTCCTTTTTGATTTTAAACCACTTCCACTTAAATTACAATTCCAAAATTATTCTAATTACTTTGGACTAGCGTCCATTCAATTGAACCCACTTCAATTTTAATCATTTCAATTCAATCCAATTCAAATCTTCCATTAACTTTTGAACTTATACATCTTCCATCTCAAATCCAATTAATTTAAATCAGATTCAATTTGAATGAGTTCAATTCCAACTTCAAATTTAAACCATCTCGAATTATATAATTCGAGCTAAATTCTCAAAGATTAGTTTAACCCTTTCAAACCGAATTTAACTTTGTTCATTTAAAGTTTCAAACAATTTTAATTTCTGAGTTCTAATTCTAGAACTTCATTTTTAATTAAGTTAATTTTAATTTGGTTGTATTATATTCCTACTTAACTTAATTCCAATAATTTAACACCCAATCATCTTAATATTTATTAGAAGGAAATATTGTTTTATATATCAAAATATACTTTTATATAAAACCATTTAAAACCTTTATAAGAAAATAACAAGTACGCTCTCATATATATACACTCAACTCATTCTAGAGTACTACAGACTCTATTTAATGAGTAATCCCCACCAGAACCAAGGTTCTCGCTTAACCTTCAGCTCTGATACCAAATGTAACGACCCGAAATTTTCTAACCCGAAAATTCCAGATAGTCATGAAAAAGAAAAAAGAGAAAGAAGAAGAAGAACATAAACACCAACAACTCACATTCGCAGCGGATAAAATATAATAATAAATAATAATAGCTTTCAAAAGAATACTATATATGCCGATTACATTTAATATACATCAGAGTTTCACATTATATACAGTCACTGAATATTTACAATTATCATCACTCAGATCAACAATAATATAAATACGGCGGAATACTCTATACGATATCGCCATCCAGCTCGCCTTCTGAGCTCCAGAACGTACCTACCTGAAAATCTGTAATACTCGGTCTGACCCGAGCATTACACCAAAGTAACACCCGGGTCAGGCTGGAAACCAGCGTGAGTAAACCCAACTAATAGAATGCCAAAGCAAACAACTTACATGAACCCGGGTAACATATATCAGTGTAACCAATTCACAATTTGCTATAGGCCATGCTTATTTTACATATAAATTTCTAAGTATCCAACTTAGATAAAATAATCCTATTTACTTAAATCATTCATTCCAGCCTATTGATTTCACAAAAACAATTTACAAAGTCACACTTGACATAGACATAACTTATTTTCAGAATAAGTATTTTATATGCCAAATTTTAGATTAAATAATCCGATTCATTTAAATTCATTCATTCAAACCTATCAATTTCTCATATCAATTTATAAGAAATTCGAAGTGGTTTCGGGTATCTTCCCAATACCCGATCCCAGCCTCCTCGAGTCTCATATCCTCCTAACCTAAGTTATCCAAATGAAATACGCGACATTTCATATCAGAGATATCAACTCATTCAAAGCAACCAATACCAATCAATCACCCATAAGCAAAGCTTAATCACATACAAATCAATTCAGCTGATTCTAATTGAATTTCAATCCTCGATCACTTAGATTCCCGCATTAATTAATTCCAAATCAATAAATTAATCAACTTTTCCATACCCATTCATCTTAATAATCAACCATGGATTAATTATCTTCCAATTCCATTCAAGTAATTTTCCTGAATTAATTTCACGATATTAATTATCCTTACCCTGAAATTAACTATCTATTTATATTCTACATTTGATAAATCAATTTCTCCCTAATTTATCATCTTAATTAGTCTCTTGTTTACTTTCACTGTAATCGTATTTTATTAACTTCATAAACAATTATTTATCCATTCATCAATGATTATTCTGAATCACTTACACTTAATTTATTAATGTAAGTTATTGATTAATTCAAACCCTTAATTACTAAATTAATTTACCCAAATCATTAAGTAATTGAATTAATTAGTTATCCATTTAATTACCCTACTAATTTAATGAATCATAAATCATTAAGTCCTTATTAATAATGAACACATTTTCGTATTTATGTCTTAAGTTTATAATAATTTTAAACCTCAAATATTCCGAGTCAACCCAATTTACTCGAGTAACAACCAAAACTAAATCACAAGATCATCAGTACACGTCCAAACAATTCAACTGTTCATCCAATTTATTTAAATTTAACCATTTTAATTTAAATAAAATCCAACAGCGTGAGGTTTACTCACCTTTTCTTTTTATTTGCTATCCACTTCAACATTGCCTGGACTTCCCATGATTTTAGACCTCTCTGCCCTCCTCCCCGAGTTCGGTCGAGCTCGTATGCCCCTGAATCAACTCGCGAATCCCACACCATCGAGAATCGCGGCCTCAAGCTCGCGCTTCATCACCACCGCGTCTCCAGTTACTGCCTCGCGTGTGTGCTCTCCACTCGTGGTCGCCTCCTCGCGAACCTCCATACGCCACACGCGACCTTGCTTAATGGTCGACCAACGACAATCGAACCAACGCGCGCGTGGGCGCCTCCGTGAAATTGCCACAGAAATCGCCCCCTCCCCTTCGAACGAAAAATATTATGCGATGCCGCCTAAGTCGCGATTTGATTCTGCCCCCTCTTTTCTTTTTCTTCTTTTTTTTTAATTATCAGGGACTGGAAATCGCGATTTGAACGAAGATTTGATTTGAACAGAAATTTCGGCCACGCCAATTCTCACGAGAAGTTTGTTGTTTAATTAATTATTTATTTTTTTCAATGCGTTCGATTTCTTCTGCTTCTCGATTGAGAGAAGGACGGGAATAAGATATAGGTTGGAGGAAGCTTCCTGATTACGCCTGTGTGTGTTAACAAAATATCTTTGACTTGTTGATTTTTTTTTTTGGTGGTATAAGGCTTACGAAACGCCTCGATAAGTATAACGCGAAAATCCGAAACCCGAAACAGCCATACCGACAGATGATTATAAGCTTTCACCATGTTCTGAATAAAATGGAACGTGCTCTGGAGGCTAGTTTGATCGTATGTGCTGGTTATAAAAGAAAACGATCAAATTTCAATTACATCGATAAAATAAATCTAAGCGTTTTGAGCTGCCATGGTCAAACGACAACTTCGATTGCTACGGAAATTGAGATTCGATAATAACTAACTATTACGGATCCAATGGAACTGATTTCGTCGAATTCTGAGACTGTGCCTCGGAAGGCTATTTTTAAATTCAATTTAAACGATATATTATCAAAATTGAACAAACTTCCTTTAAATTAAATTCCAACTATTCTATTATCTTTAGTATCATCATTATAAATTTTATAAGTCTTCACATTATTTTAAACTGGCTTACAATTTCAGATTCAACAATTCACCCAATTTCAATTATTAAAATTCAATATTTAAGCTATACAATTCAATGATTTTATTATCAAGTAAATATCGATATATTAAATTCAAGTTAAAATTAAATTTTAAATATTTTAAAATCACTTAACAATTCTATTTTAAATTGTTGGAAAAATCTGGGTCGTCACATTCCTCCCCCCTTAAAAGAATTTCGTCCCCGAAATTACTAGTTAGGAAGAATGTCCCATACCTGTCTACTTTTTCCCAAAACCAAACAGTTCTACAACTTACCAATATCTTTCATAAAAACCTCCTTTATTATTCTTACTACCTCCCAAACTCTTCCACAATATCAAACGATACCCCTTTTCTCGATCATTTAAATGTCAATTTAAAACCTAATTTTTGAACTATCAAAATTATCTCAAAAATTTTCTAACTCCCTAAATTCCCGAAATTTTTTGCCAGCGTCTCCTTTGCGCGGCTAGCTCGGTACTACTACAAAAGACCTCTACGGGCTCCCAAATACCAAAAAGAAAACAAAAGCCAAGTGGCTACATCAAAAACCCAATCCAATTTCATACAGAATTTTAAATACATACCTTTTTGTCGGGCAATTCACATTTATCTTTTGGAAATCAAACCCAACTTTCTTTTCATCTTTTTATACCTGCATATTTTACTTAGCAACAATATCCAATCGTAACCTTCAAATCACTGTATACATTTCCTTACAGAAGTTTTCACATTTGCTTCTATTCAAAATAATTTTTTCTCATTCCCTTATGAATTCAATTTATTTTCGATTTCTAATATGGAGTTATGTCTTTCATTTAAACTGATTCGTATTAGTTTCATTTACTAGTTTATTTTAAGTTTCCCATTTGAAATTGTTTTGTCGTTAACCAAAGTTTTCAAAAAAAATTCCAACTCCCAAAATTTTCGAAATTTTTTGGCAAAGTCTCCTTTGTACGGAGGAGCTTTTGCAATTTGACAATAGATATAAATATATATACATCGACCCACACGGTCGAAAAAAGCAAAAACAGTTCATATTTCCTATTTTTATTGCGTAGGCGTACCTTATTTAGCATTTTAAGCAAGCAGCTTATTTATTTTAGCAATTAGTGCAATCCAAACCAACCAAACAGTCTTCGGGTACCTGTACTTACTCAATTTAAATATGTAAGTGCCATATATATGAAGTTTATAACATTTCTCTTGTTTAAACAACTACAACACATCAATTCTAAAAGAAATGCATTCTAAATAACTTCCACAAGCACTTTATATGATTTCAAAACTAATTCCATTGTTTTCAGCCAATTTATATTCCATTTCATTCAATTTTAATGGTTTACTACTCAAGTGCTTACATTCAATTTATTTTTAATCCAATCAAACTCAGATTCACTTCAATTGATTCAAAATCAATTATATTTGCTTCCACTAATTCATAGAATTTAATTAAATCTCGTTTACGTTAAACAACAATTATTTCCACGCAATTTGATAATATCCATGTGAATAAATAATTACTTAAGCTTTATAACCAATTAAAATTGATTCCAACTCAATTTTATTTATTTCCAATCCATTTTAATTCATTCACACCTACCTTTACTGTGGTGTGACGCAGCTGTGTGGTGAGACACAGTGACTGTGGATGTTTCCGAAGATGTTTTCTTTTGGAGCAAGTTTTAAGGAAGTTTTTAGGAGAAATTGATACTTTCCGTAGAGAAGACTCGACTACATAAGGATTTTGTGGATCTCAGGCAAGGAAGTGTGTTTGCATCAGTGATGAGAGTAAGTTCAGCAGGGTGTTTGTGTTTGGTCTGAGGCGCGAGTTTCTTAAGGAGATGTCTGCCTATCTTAAGGCTCTATGTGGGATTGGATGATATGGTTTAAGGATCAAAGAGCTTATGGATAAGAAGTCTTTGGCATCAGTGGCAGCGATGCAGCTCGGAGTGTTTTGAGTGACTGTAGCAAGGTCATCTGGCTAAGCAGTATCCTAGAGGTGAAATGCAGAAGCAGCAGAGTGGATCCATTTCTTCAATGGATTAGTTAGTCAAGCATAAGCTTTTCTGGTATGCGAAGAGAGAATGGTTTCTTTGGAACTGACTGGGATAGATCGGAAAAGTGACTTGCGATAGTTTGAGTGTTCTCTTGGGTTATTAGAGATTTTTCGGATGTCTTTGAAGAAGACAAGGTTTACCATAGCATCAGGAGATTGAGTTTTCATATCGACTTGGATATAGGAGCAATATCGATGGTTCAGCTGGTAGAAGGGTGGCTCTTAGAGAGAGAGGATTTGGTGAAGCGGCTTAAATAAATTTCACACTGCAAAATTTGAAATTTTAAGTTCGAATCATTTCTTAAAATTTTAACTTAAATTTTGATTTGATATTTAAATTCAAAATATCCTTTTTAAATTGAAATCCAAAATGTAATTAAATTACTTTCAATATGAAATCACTTTAAATAAATTTAAATTGAAATAAAATATATAATTTCAACTTATACTTTATAAATTTGATTAACATTAAATTTTTAAACAACAAGTTTAAAGTTTTCATTTTTATTCCTTTATAAAACTTGTTTATAATAAGATGCTTGAATTTTAATCTAATCGACTCAAGTCATACTGCACACTAGTGATAAATCTATTACCAGACAGCACCCAAAGGAAATCCCGAAGCAAACCACCAACCAACCCGAGTTAACCCCGAAGCAAACCCAAACCACCCTGATTTCGAGTTATCCCCGAGTCACACGTGAGTTCCCACCCGAGATTCCATCATCTTCCTCAACACGAAAACTCCAGCAACCCAAAACTGTGCACACAAAGCACGGTGCACATGCACCTCCACCGCCGGCCTCCATTGACCATCGCGACGACCCACCCTAATTCTAAATCCATTCGCGAGCGCGAAGGTGAACCCAGATCCACAAATTTTTGGTCGAATCGAAATTCAAACATTAGGCTTGAAACTGCAATAATTACCGACCACAAAAGCTCCCCTGCGGCCATACTCCTCAACGTCGTTGAACTCGCCGACTCCACCATCAGGACGCCACCACCATGAATAACAATACTTCCAAATGCCAACGAACTCGATCAACAAACCCAGTCGTAAAGTCACGACAATCAAGCCGAACTACAATGCAAGCCTAAACCCTATTTTGAATCAATTCGAAAAATTCAATCATTTAAAAATTTTAATTATATTTTTCCCTAAATCCCTAACATTCAAGCAAGCTTCGATCCAAATATCAACTCAATTTATTGCGTGAATCAACTGCAGTTCATAAAAATTTCCAACATGTTCAAACTCGAAATTCTCATCAAATACCTAGTTAAAAATTATGATTCCTTCTTCTAAAATCATAAATTTGCTCTATGCTTTGGTTTTGAATTTCATGTTTTCAGGTTGAAGAAAGATTTTCAATTTGCTTTTAGGTTTTAATCTTTCAGATTTGAGAAAGATTTCTGTTTTGAGAATATTTTCTGACTGCCACTAATTGAAAGAGGAAACAATTTTTCTCATAAGCTAGGTTTATTATAAAAAAATTAAAGAGAGTAAAAATTTTGAAATAAAGACACTTGTCCCTAAAATTACATTTGTCATCCTATTAACTTACTTACTTTACAAGTGTTTTTAAGATGATAACATGTTTACACATGTTTGAATAATTTTAATTAATTTATCATTTAATTTAAATGTAATATAACCTTACATAATTAAGTTACTTTGTTAATAAATGCTTACTTATGTATTTATATGTATTTACAAAATGTTTATACACATGAGTGAAATGTTTTTATGAAAATAAGCTTTTGAATTTTAATAAATACAAGTGTGAAATCTTTTAAATCTTTATTTTATAAACAGCTTACCTTTTAAAGAAAATATTCTAATACTAATAAAAGTGCAAATAATTCCTATATATGTATTTAAAATCTAAAACATTTATACATATGCATTTATAACTATTTTAAATTAAACACTTTAAAGAAAACATAAAGAAAACTTTAATTAAATCCTTTATAAACTATCATATTAAAATAAATATCCATCTTATACTTGAAAACAAATAAATTAAACTAAATTAACTTTTGAAAATAAAATTTCTAAACAAAGCTTTAAGTTACAATATCCATTCATATATCAATTATTAATAGATTTAATTAAATTTTCAAAACAATATCAAATTATAACATATACGTACATATATTACAATTTGAAAATTCATTTTTAATTAAAACAGAAGATATCCTATTCATAATATATATATCAAATGTATATATTATAAACAGAATAAAAATTTAATTAGTTTTTGAAAAACAATTCTTATCAAATTTAAATTGTCAGAAAGATATAAATTACAATTATCAGATTAAATATTTATTAACCATAAAAGAATAAATTTATCAGTCTAAATTAAAATTATAAAGAAAATTATCAAACCAGTTAAATTATTAATATAGATTATTAAATTGTTATTGCCCAAAATTCCGGGTCGTTACAAATTATATGTTATCATAATTAAGAGCATGAACATTAATTAGCACAACATTTTGTTCATGTAAGTACTATAGCCGAAATTCTTGTAATAAATTCTTTCTGTAGAATACTACTTAGCCAATTAAAAGGAAAAATGACAATACAAATACCCTGTCTTGATACAACCTGTTATTCAGTACTTCTGTATATATCCACCTATATATTATGTTCATTTATAAAAACTTGAACAAAACCTAACTGAAACCTGAGAAACATTATTTTCTTTGCAAACATAAATTAATTCAAAAACAGAAGAAAAAAAACAGTGAAAAGAAACAGAGAAAAGAAAAAGAAGAGTTTCAGGAAATCTCACCTGTAGTGACTTCTCAACACATCACTGTCTGTTCAAAGCTAGTTCTGGTGAGTAAACTTACCTATTTTAAATCTAAACTTGTATCTTTAGTTTATAAATGGTAAGTGCTTCGATATTGTTTATATAAATAGCCTTGGGTATTTCCTGTTGCTTTGGTAGTACAGGTAGCTGTTCTTCAAGATTTTTGACAATCTGAACAAAGAAAAGCCAAGATATTTATAAATACTTATTCATATAATTGTTTGAACTTTAGTGTTGTTGCTGATACAAGTGGTTATCTTAAACATAGGCCTGTAAACTTGTTTTAGAAGTTTAACAGTATGTTATAAACACTGTATCTTCAAGTTACAGTAAAAAGAAAATCAATGTTAAAATTTAAATATGTTAGTTTGTTAATTTGAATTTATATCTTGATTAAACACTCAAAGCTAAGATTTTTAACATAAAAATAATGAATTTTAAGTAAGAAGAATAGGTGCGGTTTCAAAGTGAACCAAAATTGCTTATTTGAGAATATCCGGTGATTCAATTAATTTTAAAAGTTGAAATTAATGTGGGAGTTTGATTGATACTTGTAGATGTTAGGAAAAATGCAAAAACAATTATTCAATGCAAGAGTTTTGGGGTTGGTTCGAAAGTAGGGTTTTAGTGCCTATTTTTTATGCTCTGTAAAATTTGTTTTCGGCATCATAGGGAAACCGAGTTGATCGCGATTTTAGGTGGAGTTAGGGGGGATGTGAGCGAAGTTATGGTGGAGTTCCATCACCTCCGGTGATGGATGGTGGCCGCACGAAGGAATTGTCAGTGGGTGTTTGCGTCGCATGTTCGAGCTACAGGTCATTTTTTCCCTTCGATCGAATCGTGATGGTTTGAGTGATGTATTCGTATGAGTGGACGATTTGGTGTTTGTGGGGGCTGGTGCGAGTCGCCGATGGCAAAGCGAACCACCATGCACGTGCACGGTGGTGATCAGTGCCCGTAGTTTTTTTTTTGGTTATCGCGTGTGGGTTGCTCGGGGGCTTTGTGAGGTCGCTTCGAGTTTTCCTTGGGTTGCCTCCGAGTCATTTACGTGAGTGGCTTCAGCTGTAATTTATAACTTTACTTAAACTGTTGCTTAAAAAAAATATAAGAAGAAGGTAAGAAACAGGGAAAGGAAGAAGAAGGGGGAATGGGAGGGAGAGGATGCGGGAGGCACCGAGGGAAACTCGATGTTTTCTCGAGTAAAGGTAGGTGTTGTCTCGGGTCTATTACCCAATGGACGTGCATATAATTTTGTTAAGTGTTTGTTATATCTAAGTTAAATTAAACAATAGTTAGTAGTTTAAGTTAAAAGGTTATTAAAGAAGTCTGTAAAGATAGGTGATTAAACAAGTAATTAGAATGTTAATTAATTTATATTTGAAATTTAATTGATAACTTTAAATTAATTTTGTAATTGAAAATAAATCATATGTTAAATCAATTTAAAACTTAATAACGTTAGCTAATTACTTGAAGTTAATTAATGGAAATTAACTTAAATGATTAATTAGGAATTATACTTTAATTAAATTGATAATAATTGATTTATTAAAGTAATTTGTGGTAATTAAATAAGTAATTACTTTTTAATAAGTGAGTTATTAATTAACAATAAAGAAATAAATTAATTAACTGAGTAATTAAGTAATAGTTAATGAATAGAAGTTAATTAATTAAATAAGTAATTAAAGATTAGATGATTAATAAATTAATAATTAATGACAACTAATTGATTCATTGATCATTAATAAGTTAATTAAACAGTAATTAATTAAACAGAATAAAGTAGTTTATTCTTAAGCAATAAATTAAGTAAAGTAAAACCAAACTGTTTGGTATGCATTGGAAATTCTGTTTGATTGACTTTGACATCTGTTTGATGATACTTCTGTGACATGTTATAATATACTACGGATATCTGTGATAACTGTGTATGATCTATCTGTTATATATGTTATGTGAATTCTGATATTAAATTGAACTGTTTAAGTTAACTAGACAACTTGGCCCTTAAAATGGCGTTTGGATTCGATGAGACCGGGATCGGAAGAATCAAATTTGATTCTCCGAAAACCACATCAATCCAATTTAAACGTTAGGTCGTGAACCCTGAAATGAAGATCGAGATGATGTTTTCAGAATGCAAGGGTTATCGTCGTTGACTTTGAGGGTGATTCCAAAATGAGTGTGACAAGATAATGCCTTCGGTTTCGTTCGAACCCGGAACGAACTTGTATGGATTGAATGCTTTCAACACATCGTCAGGCGGACGATGAGCATTCTAAGTGATATGTTCTTTAAAGGTAATCGCAGCCTCAAGCCTCATCAACCGGGAATGGCTAAAACAGAGGAGATGCAGCAAGGTTAGGTGGGCCATGCCCAAGCAGGACAAGATAATTCCCCTGTCTAGATGTCCCTTTTTATTCGGCTTAGTGGGTGGTTGGTCGCGCCAACCACGGGGTTTATCTTGTTCGGGACTGTTCAGTAAGGAATGGTTCCGGCCTTGTGTTGTAGGTGGTCGGGAGTGATCCTCGGTACGGTGATCTAGGCCCCGTACTGTGACTGGCGGTACCCCAGTAGCCCTGCCATTGTTGGAAATCCATTTTGCCTACGAGACCCTACGGTTTTGATTTGTATTACCCACTTTTGTGGCTAGTAGCTGGAATTTAATCATGTAACAATTTCGGCTATTTTCTATTTACTTGAAAACCCTAGACACTATTATAATGTCACTGGATTTCCTATGAAATGTTTTGGTTAGCGTAAGGTAAAAACTTACCCGTATTTATATGTGGGGAGTCTTACGTGATACCTTTATTTTCAAATGTTTTTCAAAGTTAAACAACTTCAAACTGTTTACTCATACTAGACCCATGTCTGACCCGGAGTTTATATTTTGTTTTTCATAAACTCTTGGGTACTCAAATTTTTATGAGTAGCCAAGTGATAGGTTTTGGACCTTGATTTCTGAAGGAGCTTGGAGCAGGAGATTCCAGACGTATATAGCTATTTATGTAGTTACGTTGTGTTAGTTGATGCATGATGTATCTCTGATGTATATAGTGATAGATGTATGTATGGCTGTCATATGTATTGATATTATATAACTCTGATATATGTAAAACTATGTAATATTTATGTGATATATTATATTTTGTTCCGTTCCGCTGTGAGATTCTGATGTTGTTGTTCTTTCTTTCTCTTTCTTTCCTATTTCTATCCCTTTCTTTCTTAATAATGATACGTCTTTCTGGTAGTAGAAGGGCGGGTCGTCATAGTTGGTATCAGAGCATAGGTTGGTGATAACCTTGGATCTGGTAGGAACTACTCATAGAATATAGTCAGAAGTACTCTAAAATGAGTTTGAGCGTATTAATAGATATGAGCGCGTACTTGTTAGTGAATATAAAATTGTTTTATATTGTGTTGATCTATCTGTTGAGTGTTTATGAATTCTGGTCGATGTGTGAGACGCCATTTCATCGATAGGGATTTCTAAACTCTTAAACAAGGTAGACCGACACAGTACTGTTTTTTTTAAAGTAGGGTAAATGAAATAATTTTACCCAAAATTATATTTTGATATAAAAGGAATATTTTTCTGAAATTATTATATGTAATTGAATGCTTGGTTGTTAATACTATAATTGAATAAAAATTTAAAATTTGAGTGGTTTATAACCAAATAAAATTGTCTAAGCATGACTTAAAAAAAAAGGAATATAACAAAAATTTAATTAAAACAGAATTGAAGTCCCGGAAATTTGAAGGTGTTTAAATGAATTTAAACAAAGGGATTTGGGAATTTGAAATCTTGGAAATGTTTGAAATGTTTTTCCAAAGATTTGAAGACAATGATGGAGTATTGTTTTGGAAAAATATTATTGAATGGAAATTGGTGAAATAGAGTAAACCTAAGTCATTGGGTGGAACAGTTTGAAGAAAATAAATGACCTAAATAAATTGTGAGATGGTTATTTAAAGCATTGGTTGTCGAATTTAATAAAATGGTTTGGAATCAAACCTGATTGAAATGAAAGAAAATGCAATGAAAGGATTGTGAATAAATTAATTGTGGTGGAGCCAAGTGTAAATTGAGTTGGAATCAAATTAAAATTTGTTATGAAGCTTAAGTAATTATTTATTCACAATAATATGGTCAAACTGTATATAGAAATGAGTTGTTTTGAAGTAAACAAGATTAGATAAAATTCTATGAATTATTAGAAGCAAAATAGGATGATTTTGAAATCATTTGGAATGAATATGAGTTTATTTTGGTTAAATGGATTATATAAGCAAGTAAGTTGTAAATCCCTTTAAACTAAAGAGAATGGTTTGAGAATTGATTGGAATTAATTGTGATAAGGATTGGAACCTTACATAAGTGCTTATGAGAATATGTAATGCTAAACAAAGGAAACTCTGCTAAAACTTTTCAAAATTTTGGATGTTAGGAATTAAAAATACAAAAATTTAGCAACAAATCAAGTTCGAATTGGAAATTAAAATAAACTAATAAATGAAACTAATCTAAAAATAATAGTAGGAATCAGTTGTAAATGGAGATAGTCAATAAAAATGCAATATTCAGAGATAAGAAAAAATTGAATTCATATGGAATTGGAAATTCAGAAATTCAGATTTGAAATAAGAAGATATTAAAGCTAAATGGTAGAGTAATAATATAGGAGTATATATTATGCTTAAGAAATGAAGAGTGAAATTCTTAAGTAAATTTAATATTGAGAAAATCATTCCAAGTGGATAGAAATCAAAATAATGTGAATAAAAGAAAATTGATAAGGTTGATAATCAATGGAAAAATACGTAGGATGTACGTATATTATTTTATTCGCATAACAATTTGATCCAGATTCGAGCACAGAATTTCGAGATAGTTATATATCGATCCGAGTTAGGATTTTTTCACTCGATTTTCAACGACGAACCATGGATATGGATTTTGCTTGATTCTGGAAATTTCTCTATCATAACCATGACTATGCAAGGAGAATGACAGTTTTTGATCAAGAAAACAGATCAGAGTCCATACTAGGAAGTCGAGTGGACGATACTAGTTCGGAAGAGGAATTGTGTGATCGAGCGAGCGATCAAAATTTATATTGCGTACGAATGGTATATGTACATCGTACGGGCTTGATTGAATAGATATTGAAATTCTGTAAAGAAGTCAAGAAAATTGGGAAAGAATTAATACTGTAGATTTCAGGATTGAATTGCCAGAGTGGATGTCTGGGATTCACAATGTGTTTCATGTATCGCATTTGAGGAAATTTATTCATGATCCATTACTGGTTGTAGAACCAGTAGTCCAAGAAGATTTGGAAGTTGAACCCAATTTAACTGTGGTTCGAAATCCAGTTCAGATTGTGGATCGAGACGAGAAGGAACTCAGGAACAAAGTGGTGAAACTCGTCAAGGTGCAATCGAGTGAGGATCGCAGAGATTGTACCTGCGAAACTCTCGATAGTTTTAAGAATGCCTATCCGGATTTATGTTCGGATAACTAGTGATGTTTGTTAGAATAGACTGTTTGTTTGTTTGTTATTGTATGAATGATATGTATGTTTGGATTGTTAATACAAAAGCTTTTGAATTAATTATTGTTTTAAATTTCGGGGACGAAATTCTTTTAAGGGGGAGGAATGTAACAACCCGGAATTTTTGGACAGCATATTAAATAAATATTTAATCTAATTTAAATTAAATATAAGCTTTTCAATGTTTAAAATGATGAGATCTTGGATATTTAATAGTTATATGTTTTATAAAAGAAAGTTTTGATTTGAAAAAAAAATTAAAATAGAATGCTTCAAACCCATTTAAAGCAAAATCTGTCTTATTCAATAAAATCAAATCAAAGACTTTATATTTTTATTATTTGATAATGCATATGAATAAAATTGTAGTTTTTAAAATGATAAGTTTAAAAAAATTAACAAAACATAGTAATATTAACATAAACATGGAAATCTAATGCATAGGTATAAAACAATATAAATAATTATAAACATAAACATACAAAACTAGTATAAAACATAATCATAAATTATAAAATGTAATTAAGAATATAAATGTACAAATATAAGTTATAACTTGAAGTATTAAATACAAATGCAATATTATAAATCAAATGCCTGGAAATCTGAAGTACAAATAGAAAAAAATTAATATAGTCAAAATAACAACCTTTAAATCCATGTGTACAACATAAAATTTTAACAAAGGCCATTTACATTATAGAATATCATGTGAACATGTTCAAATGCATGAGTTAAAGGGGATAACTTGTAGCATGTTTCTGCACAAAGCTTATGTGCTGTTATCCAAGTTATATGCATAAGAAAAACAAGTTTTACTTCAAATATAATAAAATAAAATATGTATCTTACAGAGTATGCTTGGCCGAAATAAAACAAAAAAATAGATATCTTTGTACAACACATAAGTAAATATCAGTAAGCATTAATTATATGTTATCATAATTAAGAGCATGAACATTAATTAGCACAACATTTTGTTCATGTAAGTACTATAGCCGAAATTCTTGTAATAAATTCTTTCTGCAGAATACTACTTAGCCAATTAAAAGGAAAAATGACAATACAAATACCCTGTCTAGATACAACCTGTTATTCAGTACTTCTATATATATATCCACCTATATATTATGTTCATTTATAAAAACTTGAACAAAACCTAACTGAAAACCTGAGAAACATTGTTTGCTTTGCAAACATAAATTAATTCAAAAACAGGAAAAAACAAAGAAAAGAAACAGAGAAAAGAAAAAGAAGAGTTTCAGGAAATCTCGCGTGTAGTGACTTCTCAGCACATCAATGTCTGTTCAAAGCTAGTTCTGGTGAGTAAACTTACCTATTTTAAATCTAAACTTGTATCTTTAGTTTATAAATGGTAAGTGCTTTGATATTGTTTATATAAATAGCCTTGGGTATTTCCTATTGATTTGGTAGTACATGTAGCTGTTTTTCAAGATTTTTGACAATCTGAACAAAGAAAAGCCAAGATATTTATAAATACTTATTCATATAATTGTTTGAACTTTAGTGTTGTTGCTGATACAAGTGGTTATCTTAAACATAGGCTTGTAAACTTGTTTTAGAAGTTTAACAGTATGTTATAAACACTGTATCTTCAAGTTACAGTAAAAAGAAAATCAATGTTAAAATTTAAATATGTTAGTTTGTTAATTTGAATTTATTTTCTTGATTAAACACTCAAAGCTAAAAATTTTAACATAAAAATATTGAATTTTAAGTAAGAAGAATAGGTGCGGTTTCAAAGTGAACCAAAATTGCTTATTTGAGAATATCCGGTGATTCAATTAATTTTAAAAGTTGAAATTAATGTGGGAGTTTGATTGATACTTGTAGATGTTAGGAAAAATGCAAAAACAATTATTCAATGCAAGATTTTTAGGGTTGGTTCGAAAGTAGGGTTTTAGTGCCTATTTTTTATGCTCTGTAAAATTTGTTTTCGGCATCATAGGGAAACCGAGTTGATCGCGATTTTAGGTGGAGTTAGGGGGGATGTGAGCGAAGTTATGGTGGAGTTCCATCACCTCCAATGATGGATGGTGGCCGCACGAAGGAATTGTCAGTGGGTGTTTGCGTCGCATGTTCGAGCTACAGGTCATTTTTTCCCTTCGATCGAATCGTGATGGTTTGAGTGATGTATTCGTATGAGTGGACGATTTGGGGTTTGTGGGGGCTGGTGCGAGTCGCCGATGGCAAAGCGAACCACCATGCACGTGTACGGTGGTGATCAGTGCCCGTAGTTTTTTTATTTGGTTATCGCGTGTGGGTTGCTCGGGGGCTTTGTGAGGTTGCTTCGAGTTTTCCTTGGGTTGCCTCCGAGTCATTTACGTGAGTGGCTTCAGCTGTAATTTATAACTTTACTTAAACTGTTACTTAAAAAAAATATAAGAAGAAGGTAAGAAATAGGGAAAGCAAGAAGAAGGGGGAATGGGAGGGAGAGAATGCGGGAGGCACCGAGGGAAACTCGATGTTTTCTTGAGTAAAGGTAGGTGTTGTCTCGGGTCTATTACCCAAGGGACGTGCATATAATTTTGTTAAGTGTTTGTTATATCTAAGTTAAATTAAACAATAGTTAGTAGTTTAAGTTAAAAGGTTATTAGAGAAGTCTGTAAAGATAGGTGATTAAACAAGTAATTAGAATGTTAATTAATTTATATTTGAAATTTAATTGATAACTTTAAATTAATTTTGTAATTGAAAATAAATCATATGTTAAATCAATTTAAAACTTAATAACGTTAGCTAATTACTTGAAGTTAATTAATGGAAATTAACTTAAATGATTAATTAGGAACTATACTTTAATTAAATTGATAATAATTAAATTGATAATAATTGATTTATTAAAGTAATTTGTGGTAATTAAATAAGTAATTACTTTTTAATAAGTGAGTTATTAATTAACAATAAAGAAATAAATTAATTAACTGAGTAATTAAGTAACAGTTAATGAATAGAAGTTAATTAATTAAATAAGTAATTAAAGATTAGATGATTAATAAATTAATAATTAATGATAACTAATTGATTCATTGATCATTAATAAGTTAATTAAACAGTAATTAATTAAACAGAATAAAGTAGTTTATTCTTAAGCAATAAATTAAGTAAAGTAAAACCAAACTGTTTGGCATGCATTGGAAATTCTGTTTGATTGACTTTGACATCTGTTTGATGATACTTCTGTGATATGTTATAATATATTATGGATATCTGTGATAACTGTGTATGATCTATCTGTTATATCTGTTATATGAATTCTGATATTAAATTGAACTGTTTAAGTTAATTAGACAACTTGGCCCTTAAAATGGCGTTTGGATTCGATGAGACAGGGATCGGAAGAATCAAATTTGATTCTCCGAAAACCACATCAATACAATTTAAACGTTAGGTCGTGAACCCTGAAATGAAAATCGAGATGATGTTTTCAGAATGCAAGGGTTATCGTCGTTGACTCTGAGGGTGATTCCAAAATGAGTGTGACGAGATAATGCCTTCGGTTTCGTTCGAACCCGGAACGAACTTGTATGGATTGAATGCTTTCAACACATCATCAGGCGGACGATGAGCATTCTAAGTGATATGTTCTTTAAAGGTAATCGCAGCCTCAAGCCTCATCAACCGGGAATGGCTAAAACAGGGGAGATGAAGCAAGGTTAGGTGGGTCATGCCCAAGCAGGACAAGATATTTCCCCTGTCTAGATGTCCCTTTTTATTCGGCTTAGTGGATGGTTGGTCGCGCCAACCACAGGGTTTATCTTGTTCGGGACTGTTCAGTAAGGAATGGTTCCGGCCTTGTGTTGTAGAGGGTCGGGA
Organism: Allium cepa; assembly: GCA_030765085.1. Lineage (NCBI taxonomy): Eukaryota > Viridiplantae > Streptophyta > Magnoliopsida > Asparagales > Amaryllidaceae > Allium > Allium cepa. Next base: position 617,962,139 of record CM060945.1, read on the forward strand.
GTGATCCTCGGTACGGTGATCTAGGCCCCGTACTGTGACAGGCGGTACCCCAGTAGCCCTGCCATTGTTGGAAATCCATTTTCCCTACGAGACACTACAGTTTTGATTTGTATTACCCACTTTTGTGGCTAGTAGCTGGAATTTAATCATGTAACAATTTCGGCTATTTTCTATTTACTTGAAAACCCTAGACACTATTATAATATCACTGGATTTCCAATGAAATGTTTTGGTTAGCGTAAGGTAAAAACTTACCCGTATTTATTTGTGGGGAGTCTTACGTGATACCTTTATTTTCAAATGTTTTTCAAAGTTAATCAACTTTAAACCATTTACAAATACCAGACCCATGTCTGACCCGGAGTTTATATTTTTTTTTACATAAACTCTTGGGTACTCAAATTTTTATGAGTAGCCAAGTGATAGGTTTTGGACCTTGATTTCTGGAGGAGCTTGGAGCAGGAGATTCCAGACGTATATAGCTATTTATGTAGTTCCGCTATGTTAGTTGATGCATGATGTATCTCTGATGTATATAGTGATAGATGTATGTATGGTTGTCATATGTATTGATATTGTATAACTCTGATATATGTAAAACTATGTAATATTTATGTGATATATTATATTTTGTTCCGTTCCGCTGTGAGATTCTGATGTTGTTGTTCTTTCTTTCTCTTTCTTTCCTATTTCTATCCCTTTCTTTCTTAATGATGATACGTCTTTCTGGTAGTAGAAGGGCGGGTCGTCACATTATCAAAGTTAAAGTATGTTGAACCTTTTAAAGACTCTTTTGTCGTTCCTTTATGAAGTTGCTATTATTTGTTGTTATATCAAGTGTAGCACTCTGATGTTAGTGATAATGGTTGTAATCAAATACTGTGGTGATGTTGTATCTATATTGTGATGAATGATATTCATTTTTTTTTCGCTGTTTATATTCATCTAATGTTGTTATAAGCTCCATCCGAACTGGAGTTTGACATTTGAATCTCCGGCAATCGAATACAAGTGAGGTATTTGATGTCGATTTTCGAACGCTGTATTTCAGGTCGTGACATATTTATATATATTATAAATGGAAAGCCTTGGTTTGAATTTAAAATAAAAAACATGTTTTCAAATTTTAATACATATTTTGTAATTTGGAAATTTATGTTTAAATTCAATTTAATATTTTTCAAAGCTATTTAAAAGTGGCAAAATTTTTATTTTTAAAACAATAATAATAATGTGTTATTTTTATATATAGATATAAATAGATTTCAAAATAGAATTATCATTCAAAAAAATTAATTTGTGTTTGTTGAAATATATATGTATATATATATATATTTGAGTTGATTTTAAATTGAATTTTAAATTGAATTTTAACTTGAATTTGGATTTAAATTTGAAATTTGAAAGATAATTATTTTGGATTTAAAAACATATGTATAAGATTTTTATTAGTATATGATTTGTTTTATATTATTTTCTTTAAAGTAATTTATTTATATAAATTTATAAAAGTATTTATTTAATTAGGAAATTTAATATAAAGGATTATAAACCATTTTAAAGTAATTAAAAATGCATAATGACAAGTGTTGATAAATTAAATCACATTAGTAATAAGTGTAAGGTAATTAACAAATGACAAATGTTAGTTGAATTAACAAGTGTCACAATTTTAATTTTAATTTTCTTTAATTTTTTACAAATCACAATTAACTCTATATAAACATACATCTCATCTCCTCCATTTCGCACTGTTTGCTATCTTCATTTCAAAAAACAAGAGAAAAATAACCTGTAAACATTTCTCAAACCAGATCAAAACTCAAAAGCCTGTAACATTTTTTAAAACCTGAAATTACTAAAAATAAAAAAGTCTTTCAAATCTTCAACTAAAGCTTCAAGACCAAGTACAAATTCAACTTCAACCTAAATAAGAATCAACATCAGTTTTCAAGTTTTTAAATCTAAGATCAAGCTAGCAATCAAATCAACGTCAAGTACAGATTTAAAAAGAAAGTTCCAGGATCAAAAATTCAAAATTGCTCACTGTTTTATACATGCCTGGTGAGTAAACAGAAACTTTTAAAAACTAAGAATTCTTATTTATTTGACGCATCTATTAGATCTGTGCGGTGGTGATGAGTATAAGGTGTGCATGGATGTTTTAAAATTTGAATATAGTTTAAGCCTTTCTGTATATGGTGTATATGTCTTTGTGTGTGTATATATATTTACGGCCTCTGTTGTTATTGTATTCACGGACTCAAGAAAAGAAACAAATTCATATCTTTTTATCCAAATAATTTCAAGCTATGATCATTTAAAAGAAAATGATTATAAGAAGGTAAATTCATTTTTAAAAAAAGTTTCAAATAATTATGTGGCGTATTTGATTCAAAAATGGGAAAATGTCGAGTATTCAATTTAAGCAAAAATCGATTATTTTTATAATTCTTGTTTTGATTCTAAAATCTGATTCGAATTTGTGAATCGAGAATTTTAATAAGGAAATCACGATTTTTATGCGCGTGAGTGATGAGTTATTTCAAGTTGACCAGATTCTTGGTTTTTGTCGATTGCCCTCAATCGACGTGGTGATGTTTGCTGAACTTGGACCAGGAGGTGGTTGGTGAGTCATGGATCACAGGAAAATGGTAGGAAGTTTATCTAGTGATCGGAGGAGATCGGCGAAGTCGAACTAGAGTTAGTGGTGCTACTTTGGTCGTCGACATTTCCAGGGTTCGAACGGCATCGTTGTTGCATCGGTATGGATCGCATCTGGGGGAAATCGTAGCTGGAGTCGAGACATCACTCTGGGTAGTTCGGCGAGGGTACACGTGGTCGGAGGTGATGGCTAGAGTTGGATTTCCGATGGGGTTGTACTTTTAGTTTTCGGTCGAGGGGTTCGTTTTTGATTTTCTGTTGGATTCGTGGATTTGTGAGGTCGGAGAGGACGACGTGGTGATCGTCGACTTGCTGGATGCCTCGACGAGGATCTAAAGTGGTCCGGTGATCGGAGCAGGTGCACACATGCACATTGTATTAGACGTGTGAAGTTTTTAGGGAGACGAGCTTTTCTTGGGTCGCTTCTCATGTTGGTTACGTGTATGGCTCGAAGGAAGATGATTCAAGAGTGCATTGTGTTTTGCCTGGGGGTTTACATGGAGGAGAGTCGGGGATGGCTCGGGTTAATATTTATATGACCTATTTTTAAAAAATTTATAGTAATGACTTATACATTTTTTTTTGATTTAAATAAAAACAAAATACAGATTTCAAAACTAAGTAAGAACATGTTTTTGTGAAGTATTATGGTTTCTAGATTTTAGTATAAAGTCTGAAGAAGTTTTGAATCAAGTTTTTCAGTGTACGGATGGGTTCAAAATAAATTTTGTAACCTGGTTTTGAAAATAAATCAGTTTTATAAAAACAAATGTTTAAACAAGTTTTCCAAGATTTAAATGATAATGTAATGTTCAAATTTGTTTTTGTTTTTAAAGAAATTATATGTTAGGTTATTTTATAATAAAATTCCAAATTATTTTTTAATATATAAATGTTGTAATTAAGGAATAATTATGGTAGGTATATTAGATTTTAAATCAATCAAAAAGATCTCATTAGATTTTTATAAACCGATTTCAAGCATTTAATTTAATAAGATTTAGGTGAGTGATAAGATAATGAAATTATTTTTAAATAATCAAGATATTTTTGATTAATTAAGAATAATTAGTTAGAATAAATCACCTAATGAATTAATAAAGGATAATTAATTAATGTTGAAAATCAAAGGATAATTACTTAGTAAGTAATTAGTGGATAGTTTATGAATGTGATTTAAAGATCATTAACTAGTAATTGTGAGATGATTAATTAATGTAATTAATTTAAGGTAATTGGTTTAGTTAATCTAGTATAATTAATTGCTTAATTAATTAAAGGTTAATTAATATAAATAATTAAAGGGTAATTAATTAAGGAGTAATTAATTAATGGAAGTAATTAAAGAGATTAATTACTCAATGTAATTAATTAAATTATTATGATTAATTTAAGTTAATTAACTAGTTTTATTGATCAAGATAATCACTTGATGCTTAACTAAGTATAATTACTTAATATAATTAATAGAGTGTAATTACTTAGAGTAAGTAATTAACGGGTAATTACTGGATGTAATTAATTTAAGGGGAATTACTTGATGGAAAGTAATTAAAGGATAATTACTTAATGGACGTAATTAAGGATTAATTACTCAGTGTAATTAATTAAAGGACTAATTAATATAATTAATCATAGAGTTGATTGAGTAATGTAAATAATTAAGAATAGTTAATTAGTGGACGTGATTAATCAAGGTTGATTAATGAATATGATTAGTTAAAGAATACTTGTTAAATGTAATTAATTTAAAAAGAGTAATTAAGTTATGAAAGTAATTAAAGTTTAATTAATGTGATTAATTAAAGGATAATTAATCAATATAAGTGATTATAAAATAATTAATTAATGTAATTAATTAAGGTTCAACGTAATTAATTATAGTTAATGAATTAATGGGTGTAATTAAAGGTTAATTACTGTAAGTGATTAAGAATAATTAATTTGAGTAATTAATTGAAGGCTAATTACTTAATGTAATGGAAGAATAGTTAATCAAGGATGATTAATCAAGATGGATAATTAAAGGATGATTAATTAATTGGTTTGTAATTAATTAATGGTTAAGTAAGCAGGATTTATAGTGATGGAAGTAATTAATTTATTTTAAATTAACTAGAGATGGTGTAACTTATTAATCTTGCTTATGGATGATTGAATGATATTGGATGCCTTGAATTATGTGATATCTTTGATATATGATATGGGTTGCTTTGTGATATGAGATGCTTTGGTTGAATTGTGATAATATGAATTATCCATCTTCGATATGTGAATTATCTATCTGTGTGAACATAGGTAATAAATTGAATTATTTTGACTTAAAACAACTTGACCTTAAAAGATGGCATTTTAGATTTCAGTGAGACCAGGATCGGATTTCCAAATTTGGATATCTGAAAACCACATCGATCCAAATTAAACGATAGGCCGTGAATCTCAAGTGAAGTTCGAGATGAAGATTCAAAGTGCAAGGCTTATTGTATTTAACTTTGAGTGTGATTCCAAAATGAGTGTAGCGAGATAGGGCCTTCGGTTTCGTTCGAACCCGAAACGAACTTGTATGGATTGAATGCTTTCAGCACATCGACATTGGAGGACGATGAGCATTCTTAGATATGTGCTCTGTAAGATAATCGTAGCATCAAGCTTCATCATCCAGGGAATGGCTAAAATAGGGGAGGTGCAGCAAGGCTAAGTAGGTAGCACCCAAGTAGGACGATATTTCCCTAGTCTAGAGGCCCCTTTTTATTCGGCTATGTGGGAAGTTGGTTGCAAACAACTACGGGGTTTTCTTGTTCGGAATTATCCAGTAAGGTATGGTTCCGGCCTTGTGTTGCAAGGGATTTAGGGTGGATCCTCATTACTGAGATCTAGGCCACTTACTGTGACGTGTGGTACCCCCAATTGCCCTGCCATTGTATGGAACCCAATCTCCAATAAGTGTCGTACGTTTTAATCGTGCCCAACTATGTTGGAACGTGAGATGTAAGCATTCCAGCTATTTCTGTATTTTACTTGAAACCCCTAGACCCTATTATAATATAACTTGATTTCCTATCAAATGTTTTGGCTATCGTAAGGTAAAAACTTTTCTCTATTTATGTGCGGGAAGTCTTACGAGATAGCTTTTGTTTTCAAAGATTTTCAAAGTTAAGCAACCTTGACCCGTTTACTCACACCAGACCCATGTCTGAGCTGGAGTTTATTTTTTTTTCCTAAACTCTTGGGTACTCAAATTTTTACGAGTAGCCAAGGGATTCAGGTTAGCTCTGATGAATTCTGGAGGAGATATGAAGGAGGAGGCTTCAGCGTTTGTAGATATATAGTGTTTTCGCTGTGTTGAGATCTGTGTTTTATCTTAAGTTGTATGATAGATAGGTTTTATAACTATCTAATGTGTTGTGGTATAAGGTTGTGTATCATTGATAGATGTTGTATATTATTATAATAACTATGTGATGTAATATAATTTATTTGTTCCGCTGTGAGATTTTGATATTGTTTAGTTCTTTCTTTCTTATCTTTTCTCTTTTCTATCCCTTTCTTTCTTAATAATGATATGTCTTTCTTTGGAATGAAAGGTGGGTCGTTACACCTTTTCTTTAAATGTTATGGCTTTGATGAGTTCATTGAGAATTACGAATCCGGTTGGTGGATCCTCAACACTCGGTTTATTTTGTAAAGATGTCGAGATTATTTTACGTGATTATGCTTTCCGAGCTGATTTGCATGTTATGCGTTATTTAGGTTTCAGAATGATTTTGGAATGGATTGGCATAATCGTTATGATGCCCACATCCTATGTCCCGCGAGGACTTTACATCTTCAACATCCTCAATCTGTTAAGCAGATATCTATTGTTCTTAAAGATTTAGATTCCAGTTTGGTAGCATCCTTATAATCCCTAAATCCACATGATGACGATTGTGATGATGAGGAAGATGTCATTTCCCTCATTCACGTTGTTCGTGAATTTTCCGACATATTTGAGCCCATTTTAGGATCACCCCCTAAGCGAGCAATTGAGTTCATAATTAATTTAAGCCATAGAGCTCGACCTATCACTCGTCCTCCTTATCATATATCCAATAAGGAAAATGAGGAGATGCGTAAGCAATTATCTGAATTGGAAGCGAAGCAGTTTATTAGTTCTAATTCCTCTCCTTGGGGAGCTTCAGCTATTTTTGTGAAGAAATCCGATGGTACATTTAGGATTTTCTTTGACTACCGCAAGCTTAATAATCTCATCATCAAGAATAAATATTCTTTACCGTGGATTGATGATCTATTCGATCAACTTAGCGGTGCTAGAGTCTTTTCATAGTTGGACTTAGCAACCGGTTTTCATCAGCTTCGTATTGCAGAGAATAGCATTCCTTTGGCATCGTTCCATACTCATTATGGATCCTATGAATGGCTTGTTATGCCATTTGGTTTAACGAATGCTCTAGCTTATTTCATTGACCTTATGAACTGAGTTTTCAAGGACTTCCTCGATCGATTTGTTCTCATCTTTATAGATGATATTCTTGTTTGTTCTAAACCGAGGAGGATCACGAAAAACATCTTCGGATTGTGTTGGAAACTCTTAGGAGCAATCAATTGAAAGGAAAAATTTCTAAGTGCCACTTTTGGCAATCTCGTGTGAAATTTTTAGGACATATCATTTCTGAATCTAGAATGTCCATGGATCCTTCAAAGATTGAAGCATTCAAAATTGGAAGAGACCAGAGTGTGTGACGGAAATTCATAGCTTTCTTGGATTGGCGGGCTATTACCGACGTTTCTTAAAAGACTTTTCTAAAATTTCCGTACCTCTTACTAGTTTGACAAAGAAGGGAGTTAAGTACATTTGGTCCGGCTAATGTGAAGCTACTTTTCAAAAATTAAAAGAACTCCTTTCTGATGCTCCTATTCTAGTGATTCCCTAAGGGAACCAAGACTTTATTGTTTATGTCGATGCTAGTCGTGTTGGTTTAGGAGTCATTCTCATGCAAAGGGGATGTGTTATCGCTTACGCTCCTAGACAATTAAAGCCTCCCGAGACTAGATATGCCACTCATGATTTGAGCTCGCGGCTATTATTTTCACCCTTAGAATTTGGCATCATTATCTTTTGGGAGAGAAATTTGTTCTCTACACCGATCATAAATCTTTAAAGTATGTATTTTCTCAAAAGAAACTTAATTTGCGTCAACAACGTTGGCTCGAGTTCCTTGCATCTTATTATCTTGATATTCTTTATAGTCTCGAAAAGGGAAATCGTGTTGTTGATGCCCTTAGTCGTAAGCAACAGGCGATTGTTTCTATAATGATATCTAAATGGATGATCTCGAGACTTTGTCCACTTGTGAGATTCGAGATCATGAATCCAATTCATGTCCATTTCTTGTATTATTTAGCCTTGAGGCTCATCCTTCTCTTTTAGACCACATCCTTGAAGCTCAAAACCATGATACCAAATTGCCTCATCATAGCCAAAGTTGTAGGGATAAAATTGATATTAAAGGTTTGAAAGACTTTGAAATCAATGCTCGTGGTGGCTTCGAAAATTTTGTAGACTTATCGTGTCGAATATTAGCGATCTTCGTAAAGACATTTTAGAAGATTCTCATCGTTCTAAATTTACCATTCATCCCGGAAGTAGTAAATGTATGCGGACATGAAACGACATTATTATTGGGATGGAATGAAATTTGATATTTCTAGCTTCATTAAGCATTGCTTGACTTGCCAACTTGTAAAGGCCAAGGATCAAAGACCCGATGGGTTATTGCAACCTTTGGACATTACAGTTTGGAAGTGGGATCAAGTCCCCATGGACTCTATTGACGGACTCCCCATTCTCGTTTGGGACATAATAGTTTTGGGTTATAGTAGACAGACTTGCAAAATCCGTCCATTTTATTCCCTTTCAGTCCAATCGGACCGCACATATTTTGGCCAAACTCTGTGTTAAAGAAATTGTCAAATTGCATGGAGTTCTTACTTCTATTGTTAGTAATCGTGATCCATTGTTTACTAGTGGATTTTGGAAAGGTCTTCAAAAAGGTTTGGAAATAAAGCTTAATTTTAGCACCGCTTATCATCCTCGGTCAGAAGGATAAACCAAGCGTCTTGAAGATCTTCTTCGTGCATGTGTTCTTGATTTTGGTGGAAGTTGGTAAGATCATATTTCTCTTGTTGAGTTTTCTTAAAATAATAGCTTCCAATATATTATTGGTATGGCTCCTTTTGAGGCACTATATGGAAGGCCATGCCGATCTCCTTCTTGTTGTCTTGAGCCGGTGAGAAGCTGGTTTTAGGTCCAGATATTATTCGTGGTTCCACAAAAAAGATTAACCTTATTTGTCATAGGATGAAAGAAGCTCAAAGTAGACCAACATCCTATGTCGATAACCGAAGAAGGAATTTGGAATTTTCTGTAGAAGATTTGGTGTTTATTCGTGTTTCACCTATGAAGGGTGTTGTGTGTTTCAATCGGTCGACAAAATTAGCGCCTCGATATATTGGTCCATTCCGCATCACTAAACGTATTGGTTCTGTGGCTTATCGCCTTTTATTACCGGATCAATTTTCTATTATTCATGACGTATTCCACGTCTCTCAACTATGGAAATGCCTTAGGGATTCTGATTCTATTCTTGAGCCTAGTGTTAGTGAAGAAATTGAAGTTTCACCAGATTTGACTTATGAGCAACATCCTATTTGTACCATTGCTACGGAAGTTAAACTCCTTCAAAATAAAGATGTCCCACTTGTGAAAGTTCAATGGTCCTCAAATCCTAAGGATTGTTCTTGGGAATCCAGAGAATTCATTGAGCAAACACATCCGGCCTTACTCTCTCATGCTCTTTAAGGTGAACTTCTTATTTCAAATTTTCTTTGCGTTGATGTGCTTTTATGATTGTTACTTTTTATTTTCTTCTTAAGAATTACGAGGAACCAATTTCTTTAAGGAGGGGAGTTTGTAACAATCCGCATATTATACTATTGTATATTTAAATGTTTAATTTAAATATAGAATCATTAGTCGGATTAAAGTCTAAAATGATACTTTTTATAAACTTTCGAATTAGGACTCAAGATTACTTCCATTGAGTTCAAAATGGTGTTTGCGATCTTTTTGAGTAAAACATCGGTATGTTTGAAGTTGAGTTGAATTTTTCTATTTTTCTATCGGGCTTTGGCTTTGGGTGTCAGCCCATTAACCCAACATATTACCCTAACTCCACCCCCTCTCCTCTTCATTCATTCTATTATTTTCCTTACACTTAAACCAAAGAAAAATGGAGGAGAAGAAAAGAAAACAAAATTCGTAAACCCTAGTTTTGCTAGGAAACTCAAATTCAAACTCCAAAATCATAGAGAAGCTTAGATAAGAATCTCTTCATCTTCTCCATCTCAATCTCTCTTCAACTTTACTTAGAAAATTCATTTCACTTAATAATAGATTGAAGATTCTAGAGGTGTTGTTGAAGAGAAATCAATCTTTGCTTGTTTTAGAGCTTCTTATTTCTATATTTGGGTTTAGTGGTGAGTTTTTGAACTCACAACTATGTCTATAGCTTTGTTTGTTGTTAGGTATGAATTCCTAACATCTATTCATGTTCATTTGATTTTGATTTGAATTGATTTAGTGAATTTTCCAAATTTTGTTGTTTTGAAGTCAAAATCTTTAAAGATCCTATCTTGGATATTTAGCATGTTATTATAGGTGTATCGAAGAGCCTATAGGGCTGGGTTGTCCTTGGCATAAATCTCTGGCCTCCATTGCTCGTCCAATCGCTTCCGAATCAATTTGGCCATCATTGGCCTAGGCAAACTGTTGCCCAGAACGAGCAACCAGATGTCTGGTTGGAAGGTCCAGACGCCTGGTTAGGGCAACAGATGAAAAAAAATAATGGCAGAAAAGAAAAAAAAGGGCAGAGACTTGGACCAGACATCTGGTCCAAACCTACCAGATGTCTGGTTGGTGTTGAGACGTCTGGTTAGAGTTCAGACGTGTGGGTGGTTTCTAAAAAATTTCCAATAACCAAATCTAGACGTCTGGTTTAACCCCCTAGACGTTTGAAACTGCCAATTTTGCCTATTTTAGCTGTTTTTGATTGGACTTTCAATTTTTATTGATTTTTGTTGATCTGATTGGTCATTATCATTTATTATCGACTTTGACAACTTCTTTTCTGGGTTTTTGTGAATATCCATTTGATATCGATTTTTGGGGTTTTGATTCACGTCGTCAAATGTGAATTTTTAGTGATCGATTGTTTTTTACAATCGTTTTTCTATGATTTGTCACTTTTAAATACAAAGGTTTCTATAGTAGTAGTAAATACTAAAACACATTCGACAAAATGATTTCAACGTTACTTTTAATACAAACCTCATTTTTAAAACCATTTTCCAATCTTGTAGTATAACAAACGTTTATATCGTTTGTTCGAGATATCTAATTAAACGACTTAGCAGAATAAGTCGTATGAAACGCTTGCGTTTAATTTGTTGGTTAATTCTTAGACTTGTTCGATTGAACTGTTGTGACAATTTTCGAGTGCAAATCAACAATTCATTCGTAAATACTTAAGTTAAGCCAGTGGTTATGGGACATGAGGCTAAACTCATTTATTTACTAGCTTAGTGTAATTCACACTTTTTATTGATCGTGGCGATCATTTTATAACTTAGACTAGCGACACGCAATGTCTCTTTATCCTAATGGGGGCTTTACCTCGTTTTATTGAGTTTTGTCTCATTTCTTTTATAGGCTAATGACCAATGGGTTCCTTGGAGTTTCGTCTTATTTTAATGGGCAAGCGACCCACGTTCTTTTATGGAGTTCGGTTAATTAGATGTACCATTATTGTACTACAACGTTGTCCAGCTTATCAGGTTCATTGGGCTTACTGATATTGTACTATGTCGTTGTTCTAAATTATTTGAGTCTTAGGTTCCTCAGGCATACCGTTATTGTACTACATCGTTGCACCGGCTCAAATTTGATGGTTAGCGACCATGGAATAGCGTTCCGTTTGTGCTGCATGTATTGGTGAGTTTTCATGCTCCCGTTTGTGATAGACCTCCCCCTTTGTGATTTCTGGATATCTAATTGATGATTTCTAGAATTTGTGTTTCACCCATTTTTGCGATTGACATTGATAAGCTTTATCTATATTTGAGGTTTGATGAATAAGCTAAAGAATATCACATTCTTTTTGGTGTTTGTGACAATTTGAGATATTGTTTGAATTTTGTTATTGTTAAATGTATACTTTTCACAATATGGCATTATTGTTATCATACATTTTTGTCACATCTCATATCCTACCTAATTTTATATGATATTTATAGCTAGATTGATCTGTTTATTATTTTCTTCTTAAATAATACTTGGGTTAGACCGAGGTATTTCAGGTGCTTCTACTAGACTTCTTATTAGGGTCCGTCATTTGACTTTTGGCTAACTACTTAGCTTAGTAGTTTTTGTGTTATACATTCGAGATAAAGACACTTAATGTATACATATTCTTTTGTCTAGCACTTGCCCTATTCTTTTGTGATGTAGTGGATCTTACATTACCACTACTTTGATGTACACTTTTATGTGTTATATTCATATCTGTTTTACCTTAGTGATATGAATATCTATGACCGATTTATGTTATGCTTATTTTATATTTGTTTTCGAAGACTACATAGCCACTATGTAGTAGCTTTGAGTTTGTACTTGATATATTGGATTTCCTCTTTAAACGAAATGAGTGATCTTATATCTCGCATGTCGGTACTCGCACAAAGCAATTACATGGATTGTCTCTCCTCAATAGCCTTATTCTTCATGGTAATCGATGGCATTAACCCGTAGTGTCCTTGGTTAGTGTGAGTATAGAGGTGGGGCGTCATAACTTTTTTTCCATCCAAATCAGTTCAAAACGAATGAAAGAAAAATAAAGAAAAAAATAAATATACATACAGAAAATATCGCACGTCTCTTATACCTTCCAATTGAAACGAAATCGAAATCGACTTTATTAATATAAAAAGAGAAAATCGAATTTGCTTATTTGTATATAAAAAAGAGACTGGCGATCGATGATCGAACTGCGATAGAGACTGAGTCACGCGAGGGGGAGGAAGGCTGTCTAAGACTGCATTCATAGTGGTCGAAGTTGATTTGGGGTCTTCGTAGCGGAGAGAACGTGCACAAAAGGCAAGGGTCGAGGAACGTTGTTGCGACAACTTGTAGATATGCACACAAGGCATGGATGCTCTGCATCGATCAGTGATAGGGTGGCGATGATGTTGAGGTGGCTATTAGGAAATTGTGTGCGATGCTCATGTGTTGAAGGGAGGAGGTGAGTCGCGATGGGTCCTGGTGGGTTGTTTCCAGTGGTTCATGTAGCCGTTTGATGGTCTAGGTGATGAAATTTTGGTGAGGGAGATGATGGCCAGTGCTCTGCTACGATGTATGGTGGGGGCAGATCAGTTGAAGTTGTTTTCGATGCTGGAGTCCGGTTGTTGTTCCGTCGAGTGAGAGAGGAGGAGGAGGAAGCGATGGCTAGAGTGTGTTTTGTACGCGGGCTGTAGTTGGGAAGGGAATCGAGTTAGTGGTAAATAAATTATTTTCAATTGATTTAAATGATTTCATTTATTAAAAAGAAATGCTTATGAAATTTTACAACATTTATATGAGGTACAAAAATCGCAAATTATTATTTGGAATTAATTGAAGATTCTTTTGAAGAACCTATTAATCAAAAAATTGGAACGGATCGAAATTAAATATGAAGGTGAGAAAATTTCACTCATTTGGATTATCGGATTATTTTTTAAAATAGTTAAAAATTAATTATTGGATGCATGGTTGATTTATTAATTATTGTCTATTGAATGATATATTATATGTAGTGGTATATATATTAGTAATTGGATTGATATTCATGCATATTTTAGCGGATGAGACTCTATGTACCCCGCATACCGCGATATCCTCCTCAAAGTGGGATTGGTATTTTTATATTGTATTAACATCTGTGGATGTAAGGAAGCAGGTTGTAGGGATCCAACTAGATTCCTTGAAAAAATGTTGAATTTAATTTTCATATATAGTGATATATGATTATTTGAATAATCTGTGATAGATTATAGTGGAATTTGAATTCAATAGATGCGATGGTATTGCTAGTTTAGATTTTGGTATTTTAAAATACCATAAATATGTATATTGAATTTTGAAAAGAAATTTAAACGGGATTTTGGAAGTGAAATATTTATAGTGAAGTTTGGATTAATTAAAAGGAATTAATTTGGGTAAAATGAATAGTTTGATTTTGAATTTTCACTTAATAATTTTGGAATATAGAAAATAGAGATTATGGAATAATTTAAGTAAAAATATTTTAAATGATAAAACTTGAGCGATATTGTTTAAGTATAAAAAGATTTTAAAATTGAGATTAAAAATAGTTTGGAAAAATAAAAATGAAATTTGAAATAAATATGAAATTGTAATACTAGATTTTAAATTATGAAAAGGAAGCGGAATCTGAATTTGGTTGGGCTTTGGAATATAGTTGGGTTTTTTGAGGAATTGATTTAGAAATGGAGTTCTACGTTAGAAATCGGTTTGTAATTGATTAAGTATTATGAAACTATTATAAATGGGAAAATGAGACTATGGAATTTATAAATAAGGTTTATAAAAGTAGTGAAGTGATTATCGGTGGATGGATTGAAGTTATAAATTCATGGTGAGAATTTATAAGGGAATGGGAAAATCGTTTAAAAATAAATGGTAGATTTATTTTTAGAAATGTGGAAAGGGGATTTATGAAATTGGGACGTAAATCAAATGGGAACAAATCGAGAGAGATTTATAAATGTTAGACTGGTTATATTGGATTTGAAAAACATATTTTTCTAAGAAGTTAAGTTTTTTTTAAAGCGAAGGGTTTAATTATTAACTGGGTAAATTAAAATGTGCTTTAAGAATGTTTTAGAAAATTAATTATTTAGTTGTTTAAAATTGTTTTAAGTATATTTAATTATTAATTAATTAGTTTATATTATGTCAATTATTATTTAAGAATTGATTATTGTTATTGTTTTAAAAGTATAAATTATTCAATATTAATATTTTATATAATAACTTTATTAAAGAGTATTTGCGTAAAATTTAACTTGGAAAATTTTTATAAAAAAATTTCAAGTATTATTTTGAAAATTATTAGATAAATTTTAAGGAAGTAATGGTATAATCTCATCACAAAATCGGAGGCAGTGAGTGTCTGTAGTTGGGTTTTGGATTTTTCTAGGATAGAGAAGTAATATTGAGCTATGAGTCCATGGTTGATACCGCGTGGTGCTTTACATATTTATTTTAAAAAGTTCTCAAATATTTTGGAAGAATGGCTAGTAAATGTACTTACTGATAGGGTAAGTACATGAACTTTGATAAAAGATTTAACTTGTCAAAATTAAATTGAAAAGATATTTGGTGCTTTCAGTGGAAATGAAATATTTGCTTGAATGATTGTTTATTTAATAGTTAAATAACCAACTATCAAATCTGGACCCAAAAAATAATTTTAGGAATATCTAGAAGAAATACGGGGATTATACGGTACAGTTACCATTTGAGATGCTAAACTTTACGTATAAACTCGTTTCATTCTTCTAGGATGTTTATAAGAAAATCCATCCACTAATGGTTAGGAGGTGATCTCCGATCATATTTTTGTCTATTTATTTCCTAAAGAAACGAGGTTGAGTTTACTGGGAAATATCGAACGCTGTTTTCGAAGAGACCAAAATTGGATAAGTTATCTGAAAGCCACTTTGATCCAACAAGTACATTTTCGAAGTGAAAACAAGTGCATGGAATCAAAGATAGAGCAGTGAAATGCAAAGGCTAATTGCTACTAATCCTGAAGATGATTCCAAAATGGATGTAGTAGAAAGAGTGCCTTCGGATTCGTTCAAACGTAGAACGGACTTGTATGGATGAATGCTATCAGTACATTGTCATTGGAGGACAATGAGCATTCTAAGTGAAATTCCTTAAAAGGGTAATCGATGCCTCTAGCCCCATCAATCGGATATATTTGAAAAGAAGGGGAGATGCAGCAAGGCCAAGTGGGCCGCACCCAATTAGGGTATGTTCATCATCTTTCTAGATACCCCCGGATATTATTACTATGATATATGAAAGCAGCTCGGAAAGGGTGGGAACACCTGGGGTGATAGCATATTCGGTCTATCCAGGTTATGGGTAGTCCAATCTTGTGTTGCAGGGGATCCTGACGTGGTCCTCGGTACATTTTTCTAGACGTTTATTGTGGTAGGTGATACCCCAATGCCTAGTCATTTGTATGTAATCCATTTTCCAATACGTGCATTTACGGTTTTGGTTATAGGGCGTAGTTAGCTGGAATTTAATTAATGTAACAATTTTAGCTATTTGAATAAGTATTTGTATTTAAACGCTAATATCAGAGGATTTGATTTGAAATGTTTTGGTTAACGTAAGGTAAAAACCCATCGTGTTTGTGTAAGGCATGATCTTATGAGATATCTTTGATTTTCAAAGGATTTCGATAACTTTAATAATTCAAATTGAGTGTGTTTTCTCACGCTGGTTTTCCAGACTAACTCGGGTGTTATTTTATTATAATGCTCTAGTCAGACCGAGTATTACAAATTCATGATAGGATGCCATGGAGCTCAGGAGATGAGCTGGATGGCGAAGGTGTATCACATGTACCTGATTTTTATTCCACTGTGTTTTATAGGCTGTATATTCAGCTTTGTGAGGACAAGTTATTGTAAGTGTCTGACATTGTGTTATTGGTGTGTTATATTCTGATGATGTAATGTATGAATAACAGTTATAGTTCTTTTTTATAAAGACCAGTTGTTATCTATTATATACTGTTCCGCTGCGATTGTGAGACTCTATGTTGTTATCTCTATTTTCTTCTTCTGCCACTTTCTTCTTTCTTTTACGATCTGGTATTTTCGGGATTCGATTGCTCGGCATGTGATACGGTGAATGTATTAATGTCGATTTTTTAAGCGTCGAAAAATCTGGTTCGTCACACTCCTTAATAGGGGTTTGGGATTTCAAGTTATGCAAACAAGATAATTTAAAAGTTTAATAATATAAAAAAATTAAATCCTATACCCAATGACCCTAAGAGCCGACCTAACTTCATACGTTTGTCGCCCTCATTCGTTTTAAATCGCATGTTACTTTCCTTTCTATCATTTTCGAAATGAAATCAATTCACTTATAAAAAACTGGAAAAAGGAATAAAAATAAAAATAAAAATAAAAACCAATGCGATCGCGATCGCGTTCGAATTGGCAGGCGACGAGAGGGCTTCGACGATGACTGTGCTATGGGAGCGCAACGTGGGATTGATGTCAACGGTTCATGAACGTTGGTGATGATGAAGGTCATGTGCAGTTCAAGAATAGGGTATCTTCGACTTCAGGCGGCGGTGGCATGCGATAAGGCCAGATCTCGGCCAGAGGTTTGGCGGTGGAGTGTTGCTTCGATGGGAGGCGCAGTTGATTGAGGATGGGCGTTATTTTGCTCACTTTCGAACCTGAGAGTGAGGATACGAAGAGGTAAATTGTATTTTAAAATGGTAATTAGTTAGTAATAAATGTAATTCGCAAATTGAATTTAAATTTATCGTTAACTTATAAAAATTCGTAACCCTTTTATATGAGGTCCAAAATTAATGTAACGAGGCACATTGGATTCGCAGCGGAAAATACTACGTAATGGAATAAATTTGGAATATTACCAATATCGAAAAAATCAAGGTGGGTAAATCTCACTCAATTTGGTTGACTGGTTTAATTTATAGCAATTTAAAAATTAATTATTGGATGATTGGTTGAATTGATATATTATTGTCAGTTGAAATTATATTATATATAGTAGTATATATTAGTAGTTGGATATATTTCCCATTCTTAGAGCGGATGAGACACAATGCGCCCGCATAATAGCGGATGACCCTATATTACCGTGATGTTCCGCCTCGAAGCGAAATTCGTATCTTATGTTACATAACATTTGCGAATATAAGGAAACAAGTTAGAGGGATCCAACTGGATTACTCGAAAATGTTGATTTTAATTTCATATATAGTGATATATGATATATGTGAATAATTTGATATATAATATGCTGTGATTTGAATTATTGGATGTTATAGTAGCACGGGCTTGAATTTTGGTATTTTGAATACCAAGAATAATATTTTTTAATTTAAAAAACGAAATTCAAAGGCGATTTTGGAAATAAAATTATTTATATGGAAATTGGAATATTGAAAGCGAATGGTTTGGATTAAGTAAAAGATTTGATTTTCGAAAATACCGTTAACTATTTCGTAAGGATTTTTCAAAAAAATAATATATTTTTGAAATTTATATACATGCAAGGAAATTAAAAATAGGGTATTTGAATAATATTTCTTAAATTATAATTAGAAGTTGAAATCGAGTTTTTTAAGCAATTTGGAATTATTTAAAAAGAAATTGGGTTGGATAAAATAAATAATTTTATTTGGATATTTATTTAGCTATTTCATAAAATGATTTCAAATAAAGAATTTTAAATTTAATATTTTTATACAATGGATTTGAAATGATATTTTTGAAAAATGGAGAGGAGCCGAAATCGATATTTAAAATAGGTCTGAAAAATAAAAGGTGTCTATGAAGCGATGGGTTTATAAAAGAAATCTTATAAATGAGATTATTTTATAAACCAATGAAACTGGAAATGAGTTTATAAAGTTTATAAACAATGGTACAAATACAGTGAAGTTATTATCACTCGATGAATTAAGAATATAAATTCACAATATTAATTTATATCGAGTATGAAAATCAGGTTAGAAAGAGATAGTGAATCTTGTTTTGGAAATTGGAAATTTTTGTGAAATTGGTAATGAAAATCGATCAGTGATAAATTGAGAGAGTTTTATAAATGTAAAATGGTTATGTTAAATTTTATAGAGAAGTTAAGTTTTGTTTTAAAAATGGATATTTATTTATTAAACTAGATAGTTAAGCTGTTTAGTATTTAAATATTTCGAAAAGTGGATTATTCAAATATTTAATATTTAATGAAATGAAACCAAATTTTTATAATAAGCTTTGTAAATTGATTAGTTTTTATTTAAAAATGAATTGGAAATGAGTTATCAATTTTTATTTAAAGTGTTTTGATATTTTAAATAAATATTTTAACTTGTTTTAAAAATAAATTATTATTTCTTAAAATACTTATTATATGTAGACAGAGATTTGAAATGATTGGAATTTATTTATAAATTCTCTCGAGATTTGTAAACATGGTTTATTTAACAGTTGTGATTTTATAAGAGAAAATCTTATAATGAAATCCAGGAAACCTAAAGAAATTTCCAAAAATGTTAGATTCAAGAACTTCGAGATTGAATCTGAATTCATGAAGAAGTTATGAATGGATAGACGAGATTATAAGTGAGTATAATCGATTTTGGAAAATGTCAAAGGAACTAGTATAAATTTCGAAAATTTTTGAGATAAATTAGGAAATATTTTAGAAGTACGGTCATTAGAAATGATTTTTGGGAAGTGGACTTATAATATTTTCCTAAGTGTTGGAATGAAGGGTTAGGAAATATTTTAGAAACTAAAGGACTTATAAAGTGATATTTATCTAAGCAATGGATTCTAAATCGAATTTGAAAATATTTCACTAAGTGTTGAAGTAAGATATGATTTGAAAATATCTTATTATAGATAAGTATTTGAATTGTTTTAAATGTCGGAATATTGGTAGAGATTTGAATATATTATCAATAAAGATATTTTAAAATAAATGTTTTAAAAAATTTATAATATGGGCCCAATGACTGCTTATGTATGTAATTTTGATAGCTAAATTACCGACTATCAAATCGGTCCAAATTTGTTGATCGTTTAAAAGAGATAGGGATTGGATTTAATTAGCTAAACCCACTTCGATCTAATTTGTGCATTATGAATTGTGATATCATGAAGATAAGGAAGACGGTGATTTTGAACTTTCGGTTTGTTCGGACTTAGAACAACTTGTATGGATGAATGTAATCGTTACGTCTTTACCATGAAGGCAGTGTCATCATTCCATGTATAAATGCTATTTTAAAGGTAAAACGTAACCTCATGCCTCATCAACCGAGAATGACTAAAATATGGAAGGTGCAGCAGGGCTAAGTGGGTCGCACCCAAGTTGGATATATTATCACTTTTCTAAATACCCTCGGATATAATATAATTATGGATATGGTTGAGAGTTTAAAAGAGAGCGCTCGATTAGGGTGGGATCACACGAGGTGATAACATATCCGGTACTATCTAGAAAGGGGTAGACCGACCAATATTGGCAGGCATCTTTAGCTACAATCTCAGTATATTTTTCTAAAGGTGTACTATGGCGGGCAGTACCCCAATAGCCTAGTCATTGTATGGGATCCAATATCCACTACGAGCTCGTACGGCTTTGATTGTGCCAAACTATATTTAAACGTGAGATGCAAGCATTTCAGTTTTTTGTAGACACAATTATAATATCAGATGATTTTGATATAAAATATTTTGGTTATCATAAGGTAAAAACCCATCGTATTTATGTGTGGCATGGTTTTACGAGGTACTTTTGTTTTTTTTTCAAAGGATTTTGACAGAGGTAATAATTCAAATTGAGTGTGTTTTCTCACGTTGATTTTCTAGACTGACTCGGAGGTTATTTTATTATAATACTCGGGTCAGACCGAGTATTACAAATTCAGTCTAGGATGCTATGGAGCTCCAAAGGCGAGCTGGAGGATTTTAGACGTATTTCACGTACTTGATTATATTCAACTGTGCGTGTATATTGTATATTCAACACTTGTGAGGACAATTTTTTATGACTGTCCAAACTGATTGCTAACTATTATACTCTAATGATTGTGTGCATATTAATAGCTACTGATTTATAACTAGAATTTCAAGTGATTTTGTCAATTTTTGAAATTATTGATTTAATCGACTCGTTGAAATAGCGATTTGGGGCTCAGTCTCGAAATTTGATGAAACCAGTTCCATTCGATCCATAAAATGGTATTATTATTGGATTTCAAATTTTATAACGTCTAGAGTTACCATTTGATCGTACGGGATAGAAATGTATTGAAAATAATATTGATATTTAATATAATAATTGGATTCAAAAAGATATCTTCCACATAGGATTGAGTTAGACATCGAAACTAGGTCCATGGGGTCTAGAATAGGGGTATGACACTAGAATGCCAGGCGACCTGCCTCGGTAGGAGTTTGGGATTTTAAGGTGCCATAAACGAGATATTTTGAAATTTAATAATATCACCAAATTTTAAAGGTCAAACTCTATCTGCATCCCAACCACCCTATATGGATCGCCTTACATCTGAATGAGTCGCCTTTGTTCCTTTTTAAATCACGAGTTCCCTTCCTCTTTCTTCTTCTGTTTGAATCATGAAATCAATTCGATAGAATAAATAAAAAAAGAAATTTAGGCGATGGAAATCACGATGGCGTGGGGCACCGCGCTTGGAGGTAGGAAGTTTCAAACTACAGTTAGGGCGATGAAACTAAGTCGCGAATGTGTTGGCTCAAGGAGGTGGGTTCGTTTCTGGTGGTTTTGACATCGCCGGTGGCCATGTGCCATGCAGTTTTAGGGATTCGTGAAGGCAATCGAGGAGAGAGTCATTGGAGAGGCGGTCGTCTCGAGGCTGTACGGGGGTTGTTCGGTAATGACGCGGCCAAGGCTGTGGCCGGAGGGATGAAAATTGATGGTTGAGGGCGTGTTTTTTTGGGTTGCTACCTGGAAATGAATGAGAGGGGAGTCGGGATTCCACCGGGCAGAGTGTGGTGGCGAGCGACGCTACGGGGCAACATAGGCGGCCAATCATGGTCTGGCGACCTCGAATGATCAACGGTGCAACCTAGAGTTGTAGATCGCTTGGATTAAAATTTGATGCTTTTGTGATTAAGGTAACTAATTATGTTTAGTATAGAAGTTAAATTATTTAAAGTCAAATGCATATAAATTTAAATATCAAATTCGTTTTAGGTCCAAATAAAACGTGACAAGTCGCATTTGATCGTATCTACGAAATATACAGCTTGGAATTAATTCGAAAACAATTAGTAAAAACTGGAATTTTTGGTTAAATAAAACGTCATATCAATTTAATCTTAAATGAGCATTTGGCGAATAAAAAATCGAGGTGAGTAAATCTCATTCAATTGGATTAGTGGTTAAATATAAAATGTTAGGAATTTAATTCTTGGTTGATTGGTTGAATTGATAAATTATTATCAGTTAAATGTTATATTATATATAGTAGTATATATATTGGTAGTTGGATATATTTTCCGCCGTTGGAGTGGATGAGACACTATGCGCCCCCATAATAGAGGATGACCATTTATTACCGTGATATCCCGCCTTGAAGCAGGACTGATATTATGTTATTTAACATCGATGGATGTTGGAAAACAGGTTAAGCGATCCTATTGGATTTCTTAAATATATTGATTGTTTTTCATATATAACGATATATGATGTGACTGAATAATCTATAATAGATTATTGTGTGATTTGATATATAGGATGTTATAGTAGCACTGGCCCTGATTTTGGCATTTCAAATACCATAAATAATATTTTTGAATCTAAAAAGGAAATTCAAAGGGGATTTTGAAATGAAGATATTTGTATAGAAATTTGGGATTTAAAAAAAGGAATTGATTGGTAAAATAAATAATTTGATTATGATATTTAATTAGCTACTTTATAAAATGGTTTCAAATGGAAAATTGTAAATTGAGTATTTCTAAAACAATGATTAATAAATCAATTTTCTTTTAATAGGAAATGAAGTCAGAATCAAGATTTGAATGGTTTTGGAATATAGTTTGGATTATTTAAGAAATAGATTTCCAAATGGAATTTTAATAGAAAGCGGTTTCCAAATTGGATTTTAGCAATATAAATTTGTTATAAAGAGGAAATGAGTTATAAAATTTATAAACGATGCTTATTAATAAAGTAAAATGATTATCATTTGATAAATTGAGAAAATAAATTCGCCATATGAATTTAAAATGAGATATGGAAATCAGGCTAGAAATGAAATAGTGGATTCTATTTTAGAATTTGAAAATAGTTGTGAAATTGAAAATGAAAATTGATTTGTGATAAATCGAGAAAGATTCATAAATATAAAAATGGTTATATTGAATTTTTAAAAATAGATTCTTATCAAGAAGTTAAATTTTATTTTTTATAAAAGGAGATTTATGTTCTTAAACTATGGAGTTTAAAAACTGTTATAGTATTGAAATATTTCGGGAAGTTGGTTATTTAAATATTCAATATTAGTTGGAATGAAATTTTAATTTTTATAGTAAGCTTTGTGAATCGATTATTATTACTTATAAATGATTTAAAATTAGTTATCGCCATCTATTTAAAAGTGTTTTGATATTTAATGTAATTACTAAAACAGGTTTTGAAAATAAATTATTATTCTTTTAAATTACTTATTATACCTATATATAGATTTTTGGAAATTGATTGAAGTTGATTACTAATACTCTTGAGATTTAATTATCATTATCTCTGATTTCATTTATGTTAATTGAAACATTTTAGAAAACAATGATTTTTGAAAGTAAAATCAAAATTTTTAGACAAGTATTTACTGAGAAAAGCAAAGATGAACGAAATTGGGTTTTTTGGCCATTGCCGATCATCGATGCAATGGGAATGGTCGGGGTTGCTCTTGGAGGAGGAGCAAGACTCAGAGGCAACGAGAAAAATGTCCACTAAATTTACGTTTCACTATGGCGATGGGTAGGCAGGGATTTAGGGTTTAAACCCATGTTTCTGTAATGGTCGGAAAATGATCAATTGCAACGCCGACGTCGCATTAGACTAGACAGGGACGATTGGTGGCGGCGCATGGTCGATAGGAGGAGCTTGTGATGAAATTGCATGGACTCTGGTGATCGGTGTCGTCGAAGTGAGGCAATTTAGAAAAAGGGTTTGGGTTCCAGAAAATCTATCGAATAGGTTGTTTTCGATTTCGCCGTCGATTGTGGTGCTGGGTGGCCGAGATTTGTAGAGGAGGTCAACAATGATCTATGGGTGGCCGTGGCATTGATCGGAGATGGCTATAGTGACAAGTGGTATCAGAGCTAAAGGTGAGTAAGAACTATAGCTACGGAGCATAACACATTAGGTGGCTCATTAGAGATAGGGTGGAGTATACCCTAGAATGAGTATAAACCGGGAGACCAAAGCCCTAAATGTCCTTGCTCTATTTCTTTTAACTTTTGATATTCCCTAAGATATCTCGTCCGTATATCTAAATCAAGTATTCTTACTAATTACAGATAGTAAGAATGAGCGGGTGAAGAGAAAGAGCTAAGGGTCGGGGAAATGCCACTTCAACTAGTTAAGTCCCTGCGACAGCAGTAGCATCTTTATCTACTCAAACTCAGCCGAATCTAGATGGTCTATATGAAAGCTTCTCGAGACTTAGTGGTAAGCCGTTTACCGGCACGGAGTTTATTGTTGAAGCTCAATCCTGGACCGGATCATGTAAAAGAATTTTTAAAGGGCTAAAGTTGGAGGACGATCAAATGCGACTCATAGCTTCTTAGCAGATCCAAGAAGAAGCTCTTGCTTGGTGAGACAGTTACTTTATATGAGCCAGAAGATGAATTCATGTGGGAATGATTTAAAGAAGTTGTTTGAGAAACGCTATATGCCATCAGCTGGTACCTTCCGAATGTACCAAGAGTTTATGGATTTGAAGTAGGGGAGTTTATCATTTGAGGAGTACTTAAACAAATTCAATGAATTATCCTGTTTCGGTCTGGTAAACACGCCTCTAAAGAAAAAAGAAAGATTCATTCGTGGGATAAATAAGAAGTACCATGAAAGGATGACAGCTCACGTCAAAGTTTCTGATCTAATCGATATGGGGTACAGAAATGCTACCTTAGATATGCAAGAAGCTCCGGAGGAAAAAGGAAATATGAGCAATCCAAATTGGAAAAAAAAGTTCGAAAGCAAGAAATCGTGGCAGGGAAAGGAGAAGAAGAAGAATAATCAAGAGGATAAGGAAAAAGGTGTTACTTGTTTAATTATTTGGAAAAAGGCCATTACTCGAGCAGATGTACGAAGCCTAAGAAACAAATAAATCAATTTGTACAAACAAAACCCAGGAAATGCTATTATTGTCAGAAACCGCGACACGAAGTTAAAGATTTCCCAACAATGAAGCAAGCTCAGGCAGCAAAGGTGTACACCGTCAAAGATAAACCTGCAACCTCCAAAGAAAATAAAGGGAAAGGAATTCTAGAAGGTAACCTTACTATTTATGATAGAATTGTTAGAGTTTTCTTTGACAGGGGCGCTACACATAGTTTTATCTCCAACGAACTATAAATGAATTAAATCTTGAACCCGAATTTGTCGATGAGCCCATTTGTGCGAAAAATCCAGTTGGTGGCCCCGCGAACCTTTGTCTACGATGTAGAGACATTCCTATCTCGTATTCATGCTACCAAATTCCTTATCAGGCTCTTTGTCCTTGATTTTAATGTGTTTTAAATCTTACTCGGAATGGATTGGCTAACAAAATATGAAGCTAAATTAGATTGTAACAATCGATTGATTTTAATCAAAACCAAATTTGGAGATTTTATTGAGATTTCTTGTGAGGATCCGAGTCCTAAAAGAGATGAGTTGATGTATACCTTGGAAGAACCTAGTCTAGAGTCCATACCCCTTGTTCGAGAATTTCCAAATGTGTTCGAAGAAGTAAAATCCTTACCTCCACATAGAGAAATAGAATTCAGAATTGACTTACTACCTAATGCTTGTCCTGTCGTTCATGCAAGTCGTAGGATGGCACCCAGGGAAAGAATTGAATTAGTCAAGCAAACCAGTGCTTTGTCAGAAAAAGGGTTGATACGTCCTAGTGTTTCCGAATGGGGCTCAGCTGTGGTTTTCGTGGCTAAATCAAACGGATCTTTGAGATTGTGTGTCGACTACCGCAATCTCAACAAACTAACACTCAAAAACAAATTTCCTTTATCTAGAATTGACGATCTGTTTGATCAGCTTCATGGCGCTCGGTTCTTTTCAAAGATGGATCTAGCCTAGGGATTCCATCAGCTGCGAATTGCCAAAGATTGCGTTCACTTGACAGCCTTTAGGGGTCCTGATATGTTCTACGAATGGTTAGTCATGCCTTTCGGACTAACCAATGCTCCAACATACTTTGTAGATTTAATGACCCGTGTGTTCCGAGTGATGTTAAATAAATTTGTTCTTGTGTTTATTGACGATATTCTGGTCTACTCCAAAACCGAAGAGAAGCATGATGAACATCTCAGAATTATTTTGCAGATTTTGAGGAGGAACGTTCTATTCGCCAAATTTTCTCTAAATGCCATTTTTGGGTCAAAAAGGTGAAATTTCTCGGGCACATTGTTAATAATGAGGGCATTTCGGTTGATCCTAGCAAAGTTTTTGTGATTCTTAACTGGAAGTGACCCACAACTCCAAAAGAAGTTCGAAGTTCTCTAGGATTAGCGGGATATTATAGAAATTTTGTCTAAGATTTTTCCAAGTTGGCCAGTCCATTGACTAAGCTAACGATGAAGAATGCTAAATTAGATTGGACTTCGAAATGTGATGAAGCTTTCCAGGAGTTGAAAAAAAGATTAACTACAGCACCCGTTCCCGCTATCTTTAACAGGAACCGAGGTTTATCTATCTATACTGACGCTTGTGGTGATGGTTTGGGTGCATTGCTAATGCAGAATGGGAAAGTAATTGCCTATGCGAGTAGACAATTACGTCCGCATGAGAGAAACTACCCAACACACGATCTGAAACTCTTGGTTGTTATTTTTGCTTTGAAAATATGGCAATACTATCATCTGGGTAAGAACCTCTTTCGACTTTCATAACGATTTAAGAGTTTAACTTAACTTAATAAATATACTTAAAGAACTCTCTTTGTTTTAGTTAAAAATTTTGAATTATTCACCGACCACAAATCTCTGAAATATCTCTTCACCCAAAAAGATTTAAATCTGAGGCAACAACGATGTCTAGAATTTCTAGCGTCATATGACCTAGATATTCTGTATATGCCCGAAAAGGCCAATGTGGTTGCTGATGCTTTTAGTAGGAAACATGCTATTCTTGCTCATCTTGCCGTCGCACCTACTCTCCTTAAGAAGATCTCCAGTAAACAGAAAGAAGACAAGTTTCTTCTAGAAATTTATAGGGAAATTCGTCGTGGTGAAAGTTCCGGTTTTGAGGTCGATAAGAATAGAATTGTAAGACCGAAAGGCAGAATGTGTGTTCCAGACATCCCTGACCTTAAGCGAGAAATTTTGGACGACTATCACAAGTCTAAACTCAGCATCCATCCAGTAGTTAATAAGACGCATAGAGATATCAAAAGAACTTTCTGGTGGTAGATAATGAAAAGGGATATATCCATATATGTGAGTCGTTGTGCTACTTGTCAACAAATTCAAAGCGATCAGAAGAAGATGGCCGGTTTACTTCAGCCGTTGGAAGTACCTAAATGGAAGTGGGATCAAGTGTCTATGGATTTCATAGACGGTTTGCCAAGAACTCAAAAAGGGAATGAGGCCATTTGAGTTATCGTGGATCATTTGACCAAGACTGCCCATTTCATCCCAGTAAAATCTAATCGAACGGCGGCAATCCTGGCAAAGTTGTATGTAAAGGAAATTGTTCGTCACCATGGTATACACAGCAGTATAGTAAGTTACCATGATCCGATCTTCACTAGTAGATTTTGGGACGCATTTCAAACCGCATTGGGGACCAAACTGAACTTCAGCACTGCTTATCACCCATAGTCTGATGGGCAGACTGAAAGGATAAACCGAATCTTAGAAGACCTGTTGCATGCTTGTATACTTGACTTTGGTGGTTCTTGGGAGGACCATTTGCATCTGGTCGAATTCTCGTATAACAAAATCTATTAGGCCAGTATCGAATTGGCTTCTTTTGAAGCTTTATATGGTCGTCAGTGTTGATCATCTGCATGCTGGATCGAGTCAGGTGATAGACTCGTCCTTGGACCAGATATGATTAAGTAAGCCATGGAGAAAATTGATTTTATTTGAAAGAAGTTGAAAAAAGCTCAAAGTCATAAGAAGTGTTATGCTGATCGCGGAAGAAGAGATTTGGAATTCCGGATTGGAGACTCTATTTTCCTCAAAGTTTCTCCAATGCGTAGAGTGTTGAGGTTTGGAAAAACAGGTAAGCTGGAATAGCGTTATATTGGTCCTTTTCCTATTCTGGAGAGGATCTGTCCTTTAGCGTATCGAGTGCAGCTACCCAATTGGTTATCTGGCGTGTATGATGTGTTTCACATTTCTAATCTCCAGAAATATATGCACGACCCAAACTGTATTATTAAAGAAGGTGCTCAACAAGATTTGGAGATTACACCAAATCTGGCAGTTAAAAGAGAACCAATAAAGATTATGGATCGTGATGAAAAGCAATTAAGGAATAAAAATGTGAAACTGATTAAAGTGCAATAGAGTGGGTATCCAAAGGACTGTACTTGGGAAACAGAGGATATCATGCAGAAGTCCTATCCCAATTGCAGGGTGGATATTCCGCTTTATTGGAAAGCCATTTCTCTTTCTTTTTCTGTATTCTTATATTCTTTGTTGTCTTCTCTCTCTTTCAAATTTCGAGGACGAAATTTTCATAAGGGGGGAAATCTGTAACATCCCAAATTTTATCAAGTTAAATTAGTAATTTATTTGAAATTTTGGAATTTAATTTGAGATTAATTTGAAAATTTTCAAATCAAATAAAATAAGTGTTAATTTGTATGAATAAGATCTCAACTTCTTTTGAGGTGTTAAATTTGAAATTATAAATATTTTTGAAATCATTTGAATTTAAAATATATATGTGTATATATGAGTAGATTTGAATTTGAATTTAATTACATATCTTAAGAAAAATATTTGGATCTAAAATATTTACATGTGTATATGATTTTATATATCTATAAATTTGTAGTAAGACATTCTCTTTTAAAAGTTGTATCAAATATAATGAAGAAATGTAATTATGTAATAAAGAAAAAGTAATACAAATTTTTATTTAAACATACAATTATGTTATTATAAGTGTTAAGTGATAAGAAACCCAATTTAACAAGTGTTTAACATTTAGTAAATGAATTCACAGGTGTAATTCATAAAAAGAGAAAATTTACAAGTATCATTACATTATTTTTGAGAAATTCATAAAAAATAGACATATATAAGCTACTTTATCTCCTCCCTCTCATCTCTTTTATTCATTTTCCAAATCTAAGGCCTATAAAAATCTTCCCAAACCACAAAAGAAAATTTAAAAGAAAACTTCACAAAATAATTTCTTCAAAACTGCAAATCTAATTCCTTTTCAAACCTGAATTAAAGAAAAGAAACAAGCAGTCCAATATCAAAGCAAGTTCAAGCATTTCAGTTTTTCAAAATCAAGCCTTTAACATCAGGCAACAATAGATTAGAATCATCTCAGGCTTTTGAATTCTAGTCTTCAAGTTTTAGACCAGACTTTTTCTCTGTTTTCATAAAAACAAACTGTAATTGGTTTTTTTAAGAATTTGAATTAGAATTTGTTGTTAAGAAATTAAGCAAGTTATTCCATCAGAAAACTAAGCAAGTTTACATCAATTAGTTGCAGACAAAAAAGTTCAAGATCAAATTTAAAAAATAGCTTTCCAGATTTTCAAACCATTTCCAAGTCCCTCTGTCCAAAATACTCGGGTGAGTAAACTATTTAAAATCTGAGCTAATCTTGATGTTGTGATGAACTTTTTTGAAGATAAGTTGTAAAATAATGCCTGTATGTATATAAAAACATTTGAATGATCTGTGCATGTCTATTTTACAGACATATATGCCTCTGTGTTCCCAATTTTTCTAAACACCTAATCAAATTTTGATTTCTCTCCCTCTGATCATTATTAGACCTTAGGATCTAAACATGTTTTGCTCGTTTAAACATATATCAAGTTTTTTAAAATAAATTTAAGTAAAATAAATCAAAATATTTTTTGAAAAATTGAAATTATAGGCAAAATCTAAAACATGCTGGAAATTTAATTGTCATTATCTCTGATTTCATTTATGTTAATTGAAATGTTTTAGAAAACAATGATTTTTGAAATTAAAATCAAAATTTTTAAACAAGTATTTACTGAGAAAAGAAAAGATGAACGAAATTTGGTTTTTTGGCCATTACCGATCATCGATGCAATGGGAATGGTCGGGGTTGTTCTTGGAGGAGGAGGAAGACTCAGAGACTACCGGAAAAATGTCCAACAAATTTACGTTTCAATGTGGCGATGGGTAGGTAGGGATTTAGGGTCTAAACACATGTTTCTGTAATGGTCGGAAAATGACCAATTGCAACGCCAACGTCGCATCGGACTAGACAGGGACGATTGGTGGTGGTGCGTGGTCGATAGAAGGAGCTCGTGACAAAAATGTGTGGATTTTGATGATTTGTGTCGTCGAAGCGAGGCGATTTAGCAAAAGGGTTTGGGTTCCAGAAAATCGATCGAGTAGGTTGTTTTCGATTTCTTTATCGATTGTGGTGCTGGGTGGTCGAGATTTATAGAGGAGGTCAACCCTGATCTGTAGGTGGCCGCAACGTTGATCGAAGATGGCTGTAGTGATGATGCATATGCACATCGACGAGGTTGTATCTATTAGTTGGTTTGTGAGAAAATGGCTACGAACTCGAAGTTGCCTTCGGGAAGCTTGTGTACTGGCTCGAGTCCTAGCTCGAGTAAATTTATGTGTATACCAGGGGTTTAATACTTAAACAAAATTTTAAGTTGAAAAATATACACACGGGTAAGTCTTGAGGGAAACTCGAAGCAAATGGAGGTTGGCCCGGGGTGACACTCGAGTAAGTCTTGTGTACTAAGATTTCCAGATTTCCAAATTTAAAAGAAAAAAAGTTTATTTTAAATAAAGCTTAACAAAGTAATTAAGGAATAAATCAAATGTTTTAAATCTTTAACTTAAAAGTAAGTTAATTATATCGTTAATAATAATTAAATAGTTAATGATTTAAAATTACTTAATAATTAATGAATAATTATTTAAAGGATAATTAATTATTAATTAAGGTTAATTGATTTGTAATTAATTATTAATTAATTAAGGAATAATTAATTAATAAAAGTAATTAAGATTTAATTAATTAACAATTAAGGATCAATTAATAAATAATTAAGAATTAATTAATAAATAAATTAGAATTAATTAATAAACAATTAGGAAATTTATTTATAATCAATTAAGAATTAATTAATAAATAAATAAGAATTAATTAACAAATAAATTAGAATTGATTATTAATTAATTAAGAAATTTAATTATAATTAATTAAGAATTAATTAATAAATAAATAAGGATTGATTAATTTAAAATTAAGAATAATTAATTATCAATTTAGAATAATTAATGAAAATAATTATGTGATTAATTAATTATAATCACACGATTAGTCCCTCTTAATTTCAGATGATTTGATTTTTGTTAAATGCTTTGCATTGATGAATGTCTCTGATATGTGATTGTGATCTATGTGATATTAGTTACTTTGTGTTGAGCTGTGATATTTGTGATTTGTTTCTATGAAAACCATTGGCCATAAAATGGCATTTGAATTGCGATGCGACAGGGAGTCGGATTCCAGTTGGTTATCGGAAACCCACGTCGAACCCTGAAAGTAAATCTTGTGATTGATATGTCCACATGTTCTTAAATTAAGCGCTCACTATTCGGTTTAGCTGGGAGAGGACTTTATGTCATATAACCCATCTCGAATAGTGATACGACGAAATGGATAGCATTTGAAGACGGTGGTGAAGACCGGGTGTCTTCGAGAACGATAGGATAACCTATTGAATGACTCTACACTGAGTTGCTCCGGTATAGAGATTTCCATATATGATGGGGAGTCCAATCAGGATTGTGGATGCCCAAATTGCAAAGGCTTCTTCGGAAGTGCCTTCGGTTCTGTTCGAACCCAGAACAGACTTGTATGGTTGTATGTCTGACATTACACTTTGAGATATAAAACTGATCTCTATCAAATACATTTCTGTTTGGTAGGAGAGAATTTATTCTCTTAGTTTAACACCCTTCTATGAGACGTACGAGCTTAGGGATTATGTAGTTGATGGTTATCAGTTATATACTCCAAAATTGGTAGTGTGGCATGCTGAGTGCTGCTGAGTGCTGATATGTGTTGTTGATCATTTGTTGATCAAAGCAAGGCTTTTATGTAAAGTGTAGCTATGTGTACGAGACCTCATCGGACCTCACACCCTGGAAATGGTCGAAACAGGAAAGATGCGGCAAGGTTATGAGGGTCGCGCCCTTTAGAGTATATCTATTTCCTTCTGGAAAAAGGTGGTATCATGGTATGGAGCCCAGATACTTAACCTATGTTGTTGCTGAAAATTCATTACTGTGTGGTTGCTTCTTTGTGGTTAAGGGCCCTCGGAAAAAGGTCGCAAATGACCGTGGGATAGCATACTCGTGTACTAGTTCCCTAGTTACAGAAGTAACCTAGCCTTATGTTGGCAGAGAGCTGGTTAAGTTCTTGGGACGTCCCTCTAGAGCGTGCCCGTGTGGCATAGGAAGTTCCTTAGCCTGATCATTTGTTGGAAATTCCATCATCAATACGTGCCCAGTACGGTTTTAGTTGTATAACCTGCCATTCTTAAAAGGTAACTATAGTAGGCATAATACAATAGTACCTATGCCGGCAAAGATTAATATTATAATTTCGAAAATGTTTTCTACACTACGCACTAATAATAATATCAAAGAGTTTTTCTTGTGTCAAGCATGTTTGACTATCATAAGAAGAAATCTCCTCCAATTGTGTGATTGCATTGTGTGTTTGCGGGGAGGTCTTATGATAGTTTCATTTTCCAAAAGCATGTCGGATTTCTTTTATAGACTGTTTTTGTTTCAAACAACTGTTTTTGTTTACTCATACTAGTCCCATGATTGACCTAGAGTTTATTGTTCCCTTTTTAAACTCCGGGTGCCCATAATTTCCACACGGGCAGCCTAGAAATAGGTTATCCTTGTTTTGTAGCTGGCTTGGAATCTTTTGAAGTCTTTTGGTTTGGAAGCTATCGGATTTTTGGAAGTTTTGGCTTTGGTAACCTTTTGAAGTGTTGGAGTTTTTAAGACCTTATCAAAGTTAAAGTATGTTAGAACCTTTTGAAGACTCTGTTGTCGTTTCGTTATGAAGTTGCTATTATTTGTTGTTATATCAAGTGTAGCACTCTGATGTTAGTGATAATGGTTGTAATCAAATATTGTGGTGATGTTGTATCTATATTGTGATGAATGATATTCATTTTGTTTTTTCGCTG
Organism: Allium cepa; assembly: GCA_030765085.1. Lineage (NCBI taxonomy): Eukaryota > Viridiplantae > Streptophyta > Magnoliopsida > Asparagales > Amaryllidaceae > Allium > Allium cepa. Next base: position 617,995,390 of record CM060945.1, read on the forward strand.
TTTATATTCATCTAATGTTGTTATAAGCTCCATCCGAACTGGAATTCGACATTTGAATCTCCGGCAATCGAATACAAGTGAGGTATTTGCTGTCGATTTTCGAACGTTGTATTTCAGGTCGTGACATATTTATATATATTATAAATGGAAAGTCTTGGTTTGAATTTAAAATAAAAAACATGGTTTCAAATTTTAATACATATTTTGTAATTTGGAAATTTATGTTTAAATTCAAGTTAATATTTTTCAAAGCTATTTAAAAGTGGCAAAATTTTTATTTTTAAAACAATAATAATAATGTGTTATTTTTATATATATATATATATATAAATAGATTTCAAAATAGAATTATCATTCAAAAATTTAATTTGTGTTTGTTGAAATATATATGCATATATATATATATATATATATATATATATATATATATATATATTTGAGTTGATTTTAAATTGAATTTCAAATTGAATTTTAACTTGAATTTGGATTTAAATTTGAAATTTGAAAGATAATTATTTTAGATTTAAAAACATATGTATAAGATTTTTATTAGTACATGATTTGTTTTATATTATTTTCTTTAAAGTAATTTATTTATATAAATTTAGAAAAGTATTTACTTAATTAGGAAATTTAATATAGAGGCTTATAAACCATTTTAAAATAATTAAAAATGCATAATGACAAGTGTTGATAAATTAAATCACATTAGTAACAAGTGTAAGGTAATTAACAAATGACAAATGTTAGTGGAATTAACAAGTGTCACAATTTTAATTTTAATTTTCTTTAGTTTTTTACAAATCACAATTAACTCTATATAAACATACATCTCATCTCCTCCATTTCGCTTTGTTTGCTATCTTCATTTCAAAAAAACAAGAGAAAAATAACCTGTAAACATTTCTCAAACCAGATCAAAACTCAAAAGCTTGTAACATTTTTTAAAACCTGAAATTACTAAAAATAAAAAAGTCTTTCAAATCTTCAACTAAAGCTTCAAGACCAAGTACAAATTCAACTTCAACCTAAATAAGAATCAACATCAGTTTTCAAGTTTTTAAATCTAAGATCAAGCTAGCAATCAAATCAACGTCAAGTACAGATTTAAAAAGAAAGTTCAAGGATCAAAAATCCAAAATTGCTCACTGTTTTATACATGCCTAGTGAATAAACAGAAACTTTTAAAAACTAAGAATTCTTATTTATTTGATGCATAACTAGATCTGTGCGGTGGTGATGAGTATAAGGTGTGCATGGATATTTTAAAATTTGAATATAGTTTGAGCCTTTCTGTATATGGTGTATATGTCTGTGTGTGTATATATATATTTACGGCCTCTGTTGTTATTGTATTCATGGACTCAAGAAAAGAAACAAATTCATATCTTTTTATCCAAATAATTTCAAGCTATGATCATTTAAAAGAAAATGATTATAAGATGGTAAATTCATTTTTAAAAAAAGTTTCAAATAATTATGTGGGGTATTTGATTCAAAAATGGGAAAATGTTGGGTATTCAATTTAAGCCAAAATCGATTATTTTTATAATTCTTGTTTTGATTCTAAAATCTGATTCGAATTTGTGAATGGAGAATTTTAACAAGGAAATCACGATTTTTATGTGCGTGAGTGACGAGTTACTTCAAGTTGAACAGATTCTTGGGTTTTGTCGATTGCCGTCAATCGGCGTGGTGATGTTTGCTGAACTTGGACATGGAGGTGGTTGGTGAGTCATGGATCATAGGAAAAATGGTAGGAAGTTTATCTGGTGATCGGAGGAGATCAGCGAAGTCAAACTAGGGCTAGTGGTGCTACTTTGGTCGTCGATATTTCCAGGGTTCGAACGACATCGTTGTTGCATCGGTATGGATCGCATATGGGGGAAATCGTAGCTGGAGTCGATACGTCACTCTGGGTAGGTCGGCGAGGGTACAGGTGGTCAGAGGTGATGGCTAGAGTTGGATTTCCGATGGGGTTGTATTTTTAGTTTTCGGTCTAGGGGTTCGTTTTTGATTTTCTGTTGGATTCGTGGATTTGTGAGGTCGGAGAGGACAACGTGGTGATCTTCGACTTGCTGGATGCCTCGATAAGGATCTAAAGTGGTCCGGTGATCGGAGCAGGTGCACACATGCACGTTGTATTACATGTGTGAAATTTTTTGGGAGACGAGCTTTTCTCGGGTCGCTTCTCATGTTGGTTACGTGTATGGCTCGAAGGAAGATGATTCAAGAGTGCATTGTGTTTTGCCTGGGGGTTTACATGGAGGAGAGTCGGGGATGGCTCGGGTTAATATTTATATGACCTATTTTTAAAAAAATTATAGTAATGACTTATACCGTTTTTTTTTAATTTAAATAAAAACAAAATACAGATTTCAAAACTAAGTAAGAACATGTTTTTGTGAAGTATTATGGTTTCTAGATTTTAGTATAAAGCCTGAAGAAGTTTTGAATCAAGTTTTTGAGTGTACGGATGGGTTCAAAATAAATTTTGCAACCTGGTTTTGAAAATAAATCAGTTTTATAAAAACAGATGTTTAAACAAGTTTTCCAAGATTTAAATGATAAAGTAATGTTCAAATTTGTTTTTGTTTTTAAAGAAATTATATGTTAGGTTATTTTGTAATAAAATTCCAAAGTATTTTTTAATATATAAATGTTGTAATTAAGGAATAATTATGGTAGGTATATTAGATTTTAAATCAATCAAAAAGATCTCATTAGATTTTTATAAAACGATTTCAAGCATTTAATTTAATTCAATAAGATTTGGGTGAGTGATAAGATAAAGAAATTATTTTTAAATAATCAAGATATTTTTGATTAATTAAGAATAATTAGTTAGAATAATTATTAAAGGTTAATCACCTAATGAATTAATAAAGGTTAATTGATTAATGTTGATAATCAAAGGATAATTACTTAGTAAGTAATTAGTGGATAGTTTATGAATGTGATTTAAAGATCATTAACTAGTAATTATGAGATGATTAATTAATGTAATTAATTTAAGGTAATTGGTTTAGTTAATCTAGTATAATTAATTACTTAATTAATTAAAGGTTAATTAATATAAATAATTAAAGGGTAATTAATTAAGGAGTAATTAATAATGGAAGTAATTAAAGAGATTGATTACTCAATGTAATTAATTAAATTATTGTGATTAATTTAAGTTAATTAACTAGTTTTATTGATCAAGATAATCACTTGATGGTTAATTAAGTATAATTACTTAATATAATTAATAGAGTGTAATTACTTAGAGTAAGTAATAAATGGGTAATTACTGGATGTAATTAATTTAAGGGGAATTACTTGATGGAAAGTAATTAAAGGATAATTACTTAATGGACATAATTAAGGATTAATTACTCAATGTAATTAATTAAAGGACTAATTAATATAATTAATCAAGGAGTTGATTGAGTAATGTAAATAATTAAGAATAGTTAATTAGTGGACGTGATTAATCAAGGTTGATTATTGAATATGATTAGTTAAAGAATACTTGTTAAATGTAATTAATTTAAAAAGAGTAATTAAGTTATGAAAGTAATTAAAGTTTCATTAATGTTATTAATTAAAGGATAATTAATCAATGTAAGTGATTATAAAATAATTAATTAATGTAATTAATTAAGGTTCAATGTAATTAATTATAGTTAATTAGTTAATGGGTGTAATTAAAGGTTAATTACTGTAAGTGATTAAGAATAATTAATTTGAGTAGTTAATTAAAGGCTAATTACTTAATGTAATGGAAGAATAATTAATCAAGGATGATTAATTAAGATGGATAATTAAAGGATGATTAATTAATTGGTTTGTAATTAATTAATGGTTAAGTAAGCAGGATTTATAGTGATGGAAGTAATTAATTTATTTTAAATTAATTAGAGATGGTGTAATTTATTAATCTTGCTTATGGATGATTGAATGATATTGGATGCCTTGAATTATGTGATATCTCTGATATATGATATGGGTTGCTTTGTGATATGAGATGCTTTGGCTGAATTGTGATAATATGAAATATCCATCTTTGATATGTGAATTATCTATCTGTGTGAACATAGGTAATAAATTGAATTGTTTTGACTTAAACCAACTTGACCTTAAAAGGCGGCATTTTAGATTTCAGTGAGACCAGGATCGGATTTCCAAATTTGGATATCTGAAAACCACATCGACCCAAATTAAACGATAGGCCGTGAATCTCAAGTGAAGTTCGAGATGAAGATTCAGAGTGCAAGGGTTATTGTCGTTAACTTTGAGGGTGATTCCAAAATGAGTGTAGCGAGATAGTGCCTTCGGTTTCGTTCGAACCCGGAACGAACTTTTATGGATTGAATGCTTTCAGAACATCGTCATTGGAGGACGATGAGCATTCTTAGGTATGTGCTCTGAAAGGTAATCATAGCATCAAGCCTCATCATCCAGGGAATGGCTAAAATAGGGGTTGTGCAGCAAGGCTAAGTAGGTAGCACCCAAGTAGGATGAGATTTCCCTAGTCTAGAGGTTCCTTTTTATTCGGCTATGTAGGAAGTTGGTTGCAAACAACTATGGGGTTTTCATGTTCGGAATTATCCAGTAAGGTATGGTTCCGGCCTTGTGTTGCAGGGGATTTAGGGTGGATCCTCGTTACTGTGATCTAGGCCACTTACTGTGACGTGTGGTACCCCAATTGCCCTGCCATTGTATGGAATCCAATCTCCAATAAGTGTCGTACGTTTTAATTGTTCCCAACTATGTTGGAACGTGAGATGTAAGCATTCCAGCTATTTCTGTATTTTACTTGAAACCCCTAGACCCTATTATAATATAACTGGATTTCCTATCAAATGTTTTGGCTATCGTAAGGTAAAAACTTTTCTCTATTTATGTGCGGGAAGTCTTACGAGATAGCTTTTGTTTTCAAAGATTTTCAAAGTTAAGCAACCTTGACCCGTTTACTCACACCAGACCCATGTCTGAGCAGGAGTTTATTTTTTTTTTCCTAAACTCTTGGGTACTCAAATTTTTACGAGTAGCCAAGGGATTCAGGTTAGCTCTGATGAATTTTGGAGGAGATATGGAGAAGGAGGCTTCAACGTTTGTAGATATATAGCGTTTTTGCTGTGTTGAGATCTGTGTTTTATCTTAAGTTGTATGATAGATAGGTTTTATAACTATCTAATGTGTTGTAATATAAGGTTGTGTATCATTGATAGATGTTGTATATTATTGTAATAACTATGTGATGTAATATAATTTATTTGTTCCGCTGTGAGATTTTGATATTGTTTAGTTCTTTCTTTCTTATCTTTTCTCTTTTCTATCCCTTTCTTTCTTAATAATATGTCTTTCTTTGTAATGAAAGGTGGGTCGTTACACCTTTTCTTTAAATGTTATGGCTTTGATGAGTTCATTGAGAATTACGAATCCGGTTGGTGGATCCGCAATACTCGGTTTATTTTGTAAAGATGTCGAGATTATTTTACGTGATTATGCTTTCCGAGCTGATTTGCATGTTATGCGTTATTTAGGTTTCAGAATGATTTGGGAATGGATTGGCATAATCGTTATGATGCCCATATCCTATGTCCCGCGAGGACTTTACATCTTCAACATCCTCAATCTGTTAAGCGGATTTCTATTGTTCTTAAAGATTTAGATTCCAGTTTGGTAGCATCCTTATAATCTCTAAATCCACATAATGACGATTGTGATGATGAGGAAGATGTCATTTCCCTCATTCATGTTGTTCGTGAATTTTCCGATATATTTGAGCCCATTTTAGGATTACCCCCTAAGCGAGCAATTGAGTTCATAATTAATTTAATCCATGGAGCTCGACCTATCACTCGTCCTCCTTATCATATATCCAATAAGGAAAATGAGAAGATGCGTAAGCAATTATCTGAATTGGAAGCGAAGTAGTTTATTAGTTCTAGTTCCTCTCCTTGGGGAGCTTCAGCTATTTTTTTGAAGAAATCCGATGGTACATTTAGGCTTTGCTTTAACTACCGCAAGCTTAATTATCTCATCATCAAGAATAAATATTCTTTACCGTGGATTGATGATCTATTCGATCAACTTAGCGGTGCTAGAGTCTTTTCATAGTTAGACTTAGCAACCGGTTTTCATCAGCTTCGTATTGCAGAGAATAGCATTCCTTTGACATCGTTCCATACTCATTATGGATCTTATGAATGGCTTGTTATGCCATTTGGTTTAACGAATGCTCTAGCTTATTTCATTGACCTTATAAACCGACTTTTCAAGGACTTCCTCGATCGATTTGTTCTCATCTTTATAGATGATATTCTTGTTTGATCTAGAACCTAGGAAGAGCATGAAAAACATCTTCGGATTGTGTTGGAAACTCTTAGGAGCAATCAATTGAAAGGAAAAATTTCTAAGTGTCACTTTTGGCAATCTCATGTGAAATTTTTAGGACATATCATTTCTGAATCCGGAATGTCCATGGATCCTTCAAAGATTGAAGCATTCAAAATTGGAAGAGACCAGAGTGTGTGACGGAAATTCATAGCTTTCTTGGATTGGCGGGCTATTACCGACGGTTCTTAAAAGACTTTTCTAAAATTTCCATACCTCTTACTAGTTTGACAAAGAAGGGAGTTAAGTACATTTGGTCCGGCTAATGTGAAGCTACTTTTCAAAATTTAAAAGAACTCCTTTCTCATGCTCCTATTCTGGTGATTCCCTAAGGGAACCAAGACTTTATTGTTTATGTCGATGCTAGTCATGTTGGTTTAGGAGTCATTCTCATGCAAAGGGGATGTGTTATCGCTTATGCTCCTAGACAATTAAAGCCTCCCGAGACTAGATATGCCACTCATGATTTGAGCTTGCGGCTATTATTTTCACCCTTATAATTTTGCGTCATTATCTTTTGGGAGAGAACTTTGTTCTCTACACCGATCATAAATCTTTAAAGTAAGTATTTTCTCAAAAGAAACTTAATTTGCGTCAACAACGTTGGCTCGAGTTCCTTGCATCTTATTATCTTGATATTCTTTATAGTCTCGAAAAGGGAAATCGTGTTGTTGATGCCCTTAGTCGTAAGCAACAGGCGGTTGTCTCTATAATGATATCTAAATGGATGATCTCGAGACTTTGTCCACTTGTGAGATTCGAGATCATGAATCCAATTCATGTCCATTTCTTGTATTATTTAGCCTTGAGGCTCATCCTTCTCTTTTAGACCACATCCTTGAAGCTCAAAACCATAATACCGAATTGCCTCATTATAGCCAAAGTTGTAGGGATAAAATTGATAAAGGTTTGAAAGACACTCGTGGTGGCATTTGAAAATTTTGTAGACTTATCGTGTCGAATATTAGCGATCTTCGTAAAGACATTTTAGAAGATTCTCATCGTTCTAAATTTACCATTCATCCCGGAAGTAGTAAATGTATGCGGACATGAAACGACATTATTATTGGGATGGAATGAAATTTGATATTTCTAGCTTCATTAAGCATTGCTTGACTTGCCAACTTCTAAAGGCCTAGGATCAAAGACCCGATGGGTTATTGCAACCTTTGGACATTCCAGTTTGGAAGTGGGATCAAGTCCCCATGGACTTTATTGACGGACTTCCCATTCTCGTTCAGGACATAATAGTTTTGGGTTATAGTAGATAGACTTGCAAAATCCGTCCATTTTATTCCCATTCGGTCCAATCGGACCGTACCTATTTTGGCCAAACTCTATGTTAAAGAAATTGTTAAATTGCATGGAGTTCTTACTTCTATTGTTAGTGATCGTGATCCATTGTTTACTAGTGGATTTTGGAAAGGTCATCAAAAAGCTTTGGAAACAAAGCTTAATTTTAGCACCGCTTATCATCCTCGGTCAGATGGATAAACCAAGCGTGTGAATCAAACTCTTGAAGATCTTCTTCGTGCATGTGTTCTTGATTTTGGTGGAAGTTGGAAAGATCATATTTCTCTTGTTGAGTTTTCTTAAAATAATAGCTTCCAATATATTATTGGCATGGCTCCTTTTGAGGCACTATATGGAAGGCCATGCCGATCTCCTTCTTGTTGTCTTGAGCCGGTGAGAAGCTGGTTTTAGGTCCAGATATTATTCTTGATTCCACAAAAAAGATCGACCTTATTTGTCATAGGATGAAAGAAGCGCAAAGTAGACCAACATCCTATGTCGATAACCGAAGAAGGAGTTTGGAATTTTCTATGGAAGATTTGGCGTTTATTCGTGTTTCACCTACGAAGGGTGTTGTGCGTTTCAATCGGTCGACAAAATTAGCGCCTCGATATATTGGTCCATTTCGCATCACTAAACGTATTGGTTCTGTGGCTTATCGCCTTTTATTACCGGATCAATTTTCTGCTATTCATGACGTATTCTACGTCTATCAACTATAGAAATGCCTTAGGGATTCTGATTCTATTCTTGAGCCTAGTTTTAGTGAAGAAATTGAAGTTTCACCAGATTTGAATTATGAGCAACATCCTGTTTGTACCATTGCTACGGAAGTTAAACGCCTTCAAAATAAAGATGTCCCACTTGTGAAAGTTCAATGGTCCTCAAATCCTAAGGATTGTTCTTGGGAATCCAGAGAATTCATTGAGCAAATACATCCGGCCTTACTCTCTCATGCTCTTTAAGGTGAACTTCTTATTTCAAATTTTCTTTGTGTTGATGTGCTTTTATGATTGTTACTTTTCATTTTCTTCTTAAGAATTATGAGATCGCAATTTTTTTAAGGAGGGGAGTTTGTAACAATCCGCATATTATACTATTGTATATTTAAATGTTTAATTTAAATATAGAATCATTAGTCGGATTAAAGTATAAAATGATACTTTTTCTAAACTTTCGAATTAGGACTCAAGATTACTTCCATTGAGTTCAAAACGGTGTTTGCGATCTTTTTGAGTAAAACATCGATATGTTTGAAGTTGAGTTGAATTTTTCTATTTTTCTATTGGGCTTTGGCTTTGGGTGTCAGCCCATTAACCCAACATACTACCCTAACTCCACCCCCTCTCCTCTTCATTCATTCTATTATTTTCCTTACACTTAAACCAAAGAAAAATGGAGGAGCAGAAAAGAAAACAAAATTCATAAACCCTAGTTTTGCTAGGAAACTCAAATTCAAGCTCCAAAATCATAGAGAAGCTTAGATAAGAATCCTCTTCATCTTCTCCATCTCAATCTCTCTTCAACTTTACTTAGAAAATTCATTTCATTTAATAATAGATTGAAGATTCTAGAGGTGTTGTTGAAGAGAAATCAATCTTTGCTTGTTTTAGAGCTTCTTATTTCTATATTTGGGTTTAATGGTGAGTTTTTGAACTCACATGTACGTCTATAGCTTTGTTTGTTGTTAGGTATGAATTCCTAACATCTATTCATGTTCATTTGCTTTTGATTTGAATTGATTTAGTGAATTTTCCAAATTTTGATGTTTTGAAGTCAAAATCTTTAAAGATCCTATCTTGGATATTTAGCATGTTATTATAGGTGTATCGAAGAGCCTATAGGGCAGGGTTGTCGCTTGGCATAAATCTCTGGCCTCCATTGCTCGTCCAATAGCTTCCGAATCAATTTGGCCATCATTGGCCTAGGCAAACTGTTGCCCAGAACGAGCAACCAGATGTCTGGTTGGAAGGTCCAGACGTCTGGTTAGGGCAACAGATGAAAAAAAAATAATGGCATAAAAGAAAAAAAAGGGCAGAGACTTGGACCAGACATCTGGTCCAAACCTACCAGATGTCTGGTTGGTGTTCAGACGTCTGGTTAGAGTTCAGACGTGTGGGTGGTTTCTAAAAAATTTCCAATAACCAAATCTAGACGTCTGGTTTAACCCCCTAGACGTTTGAAACTGCCAATTTTACCTTTTTTAGCTGTTTTTGATTGGACTTTCAATTTTTATCGATTTTTGTTGATCTGATTGGTCATTATCATTTATTAACGACTTTGACAACTTCTTTTCTGGGTTTTTGTGAATATCCATTTGATATCGATTTTTGGGGTTTTAATTCACGTCGTCAAATGTGAATTTTTAGTGATCGATTGTTTTTTACAATCGTTTTTCTATGATTTGTCACTTTTAAATACAAAGGTTTCTATACTAGTAGTAAATACTAAAAAACTTTCGTCAAAATGATTTCAACGTTACTTTTAATACAAACCTCGTTTTTAAAACCATTTTCCAATCTATTAGTATAACAAACGTTTATATCGTTTGTTTGAGATATCTAATTAAACGACTTAGCAGAATAAGTCTTATGAAACGCTTGCGTTTAATTTGTTGGTTAATTCTTAGACTTGTTCGATTGAACTGTTGTGACAATTTTCGAGTGCAAATCAACAATTCATTCGTAAATACTTAAGTTAAGCTAGTGGTTATGGGACATGAAGCTAAACTCATTTATTTACTAGCTTAGTGTAATTCACACTTTTTATTGATCGTGGCGATCATTTTATGACTTTGACTAGCGACACGCAATGTCGGCTGTCCTTCATTTTATTGAGTTTTGTCTCATTTCTTTTATAGGCTAACGACCAATGGGTTCTTTGGAGTTTCGTCTTATTTTTATGGGCTAGCGACCCATGTTCTTTTATGGAGTTCGGTTAATTGGATATACCGTTATTGCACTACAACGTTGTCCAGCTTATCAGGTTCATTAGGCTTATCGATATTGTACTACGTCGTTGTTCTAAATTATTTGAGTCTTAGGTTCCTCAGGCATACCGTTATTGTACTACGTCGTTGCACCGACTCAAATTTGATGGTTAGCGACCATGGAATAGCGTTCCGTTTGTGCTGCATGTATTGGTGAGTTTTCATGCTCCCGTTTGTGATAGGCCTCCCCCTTTGTGATTTCTGGATTTCTAATTGATGATTTCTAGAATTTGTGTTTCACCCATTTTTGCGATTGACATTGATAAGCTTTATTTATATTTGAGGTTTGATGAATAAGCTAAAGAATATGACATTCTTTTTGGTGTTTGAGACAATTTGAGATATTGTTTGATTTTTGTTATTGTTAAATGTATACTTTTGACAATATGGCATTATTGTTATCATACATTTTTTTCACATCTCATATCCTACCTAATTTTATATGATATTTATAGCTAGATTGATCTGTTTATTATTTTCTTCTTAAATAATGCTTGGGTTAGACCGAGGTATTTTAGGTGCTTCTACTTGACTTCTCATTAGGGTCCGTCATTTGACTTTTGGCTAACTACTTAGCTTAGTAGTTTTTGTGTTATACATTCCAGATAAAGACACCTTAATGTATACATATTCTTTTGTCTAGCACTTGCCCTATTCTTTTGTGATGTAGTGGATCTTACATGACCACTACTTTGATGTACACTTTTATGTGTTATATTCATATCTGTTTTAACTTAGTGATATGAATATCTATGACTGATTTATGTTATGCTTATAATATATTTGTTTTCGAAGACTACATAGCCACTGTGTAGAAGCTTTGAGTTTGTACTTGATATATTGGATTTCCTCTTTAAACGAAATGTGTGACCTTATATCTCGCATGTCGGTACTCGCACAAAGCAATTACACGGATTGTCGCTCCTCAACAACCTTATTCTTCATGGTAATCAATGGCATTAACCCGCAGTGTCCTTGGTTAGTGTGAGTATAGAGGTGGGGCGTCACAACTTTTTTTCCATCCAAATCTGTTTAAAACGAATGAAAGAAAAATAAAGAAAAAAATAAATATATATACAGAAAAAATTGCACATCTCTTATACCTTCCAGTTGAAACAAAATTGAAATCGACTTTGTTAATATAAAAAGAGAAAATCGAATTTGCCTATTTGTATATAAAAAGAGACTGGCGATCGATTTGTGATCGAACTGCGATAGAGACTGAGTCACCCGAGGGGGAGGAAGACTGTCTAGGACCGCATTCATAGTGGTCGAAGTCGATTTGGGGTCTTCACAGCGGAGAGAACGTGCACAAAAGGCAAGGGTCGAGGAACGTTGTCGCAACAACTTGTAGATGTGCACACAAAGCATGGATGCTTTGCATCGATCAGTGATAGGGTGGCGATGATGTTGAGGTGGCTGTTAGGAAATTGTGTGCGATGCTCGTGTGTTGAAGGGAGGAGGTGAGTCGCGATGGGTCCTGGTGGGTTGTTTCCAGTGGTTCACGTAGCCATTCGATGATCTAGGTGATGAAATTTTGGTGAGGGAGATGATGGCCGGTGCTCTGCTGCGATGTATGGTAGGGGAGATCAGTTGAAGTTGTTTTCGATGGTGGAGTTCGGTCGTTGTTCCGTCGAGTGAGAGAGGAGGAGGAGGAAGCGATGGCTAGAGTGTGTTTTGTACGCGGGCAGTAGTTAGGAAGGGAATCGAGTTAGTGGTAAATAAATTATTTTCAATTAATTTAAATGATTTCATTTATTAAAAAGAAATGCTTATGAAATTTTACAACATTTATATGAGGTACAAAAATCGCAAATTATTGTTTGGAATTAATTGAAGATTCTTTTGAAGCACCTATTAATCAAAAACTTGGAAAGGATCGAAATTAAATATGAAGGTGAGAAAATTTCACTCAATTGGATTATCGGATTATTATTTTTAAAATAGTTAAAAATTAATTATTGGATGCATGGTTGATTTATTAATTATTGTCTATTGAATGATATATTATATACAGTGGTATATATATTAGTAATTGGATTGATATTCATGCATATTTTAGCGGATGAGACTCTATGTACCCCGCATACCGCGATATCCCCCTGAAAGTGGGATTGGTATTTTTATATTGTATTAACATCTATGGATGTAAGGAAACAGGTTGGAGGGATCCAACTAGATTCCTTGAAAAAATGTTGAATTTAATTTTCATACATAGTGATATATGATTATTTGAATAGTCTGTGATAGATTATAGTGGAATTTGAATTCATTAGATGCGATGGTATTGCTAGTTTAGATTTTGGTATTTTAAAATACCATAAATATGTATATTGAATTTTGAAAAGAAATTTAAAAGGGATTTTGGAAGTGAAATATTTATAGTGAAATTTGGATTAATTAAAAGGAATTAATTTGGGTAAAATGAATAGTTTGATTTTGAATTTTCACTTAATAATTTTGGAATATAGAAAATAGAGATTATGGAATAATTTAAGTAAAAATATTTTAAATGATAAAACTTGAGCGATATTGTTTAAGTATAAAAAGATTTTAAAATCGAGATTAAAAATAGTTTGGAAAAATAAAAATGAAATTTGAAATAAATATGAAATTGTAATACTAGATTTTAAATTATGAAAAGGAAGCGGAATCTGAATTTAGTTGGGTTTTGGAATATAGTTGGGTTTTTTGAGAAATTGATTTAAAAATGGAGTTCTACTTTAGAAATCGGTTTGTAATTGATTAAGTATTATGAAACTATTATAAATGGGAAACGAGACTATGGAATTTATAAACAAGGTTTATAAAAATAGTGAAGTGATTATCGGTGGATGGATTGAAGTTATAAATTCATGGTGAGAATTTATAAGGGAATGCGAAAATCGGTTTAAAAATAAATGGTAGATTTATTTTTAGAAATGTGGAAAGGGGATTTATGAAATTGGGACGTAAATCAAATGGGAACAAATCGAGAGAGATTTATAAATGTTAGACTGGTTATATTGGATTTAATAAACATATTTTTCTAAGAAGTTAAGTTTTTTTAAAACGAAGGGTTTAATTATTAACTAGGTAAATTAAAATATGCTTTAAGAATGTTTTAGAAAATTAATTATTTAGTTATTTAAAATTGTTTTCAGTATATTTAAATATTAATTAAGTTAGTTTATATTATGTCAATTATTATTTAAGAATTGATTATTGTTATTATTTTAAAAGGATAAATTATTCAATATTAATATTTTATATAATAACTTTTATTAAAGAGTATTTGCGTAAAATTTAACTTGGAAAATTTTTATAAAAAAATTTCAAGTATTATTTTGAAAATTATTAGATAAATTTTAAGGAAGTAATGGTATACTCTCATCACAAAATCGGAGGCAGTGAGTGTCTGTAGTTGGGTTTTGGATTTCTCTAGGATAGAGAAGTAATATTGAGCTATGAGTCCATGGTTGATACCGCATGGTGCTTTACATATTTATTTTAAAAAGTTTTCAAATATTTTGGAAGAATGGTCAGTAAATGTACTTACTGATAGGGTAAGTACATGAATTTTGATAAAAGATTTAACTTATCAAAATTAAATTGAAAAGAGATTTGGTGCTTTCAGTGGAAATGAAATATTTGGTTGAATGATTGTTTATTTAATAGTTAAATAACCAACTATCAAATCTGGCTCCAAAAAATAATTTTAGGAATATCTAGAAGAAATACAGGGATTATACGGTACAGTTACCATTCGAGGTGCTAAACTTTACTTATAAACTCGTTTCGTTCTTCTAGGATGTTTATAGGAAAATCCATCCACTAATGGTTAGGAGGTGATCTCCGATCATATTTTTGTCTATTTATTTCCTAAAGAAACGAGGTTGAGTTCACTGGGAAATATCGAACGTTGTTTTCGAAGAGACCAAAATTGGATAAGTTATCGGAAAGCCACTTTGATCCAACAAGTACATTTTCGAAGTGAAAATAAGTGCATGGAATCGAAGATAGAGCAGTGAAATGTAAAGGCTAATTGCTACTAATCCTGAGGATGATTCCAAAATGGATGTAGTAGAAAGAGTGCCTTCGGATTCGTTCAAACATAGAACGGACTTGTATGGATGAATGCTATCAGTACATTGTCATTGGAGGACAATGAGCATTCTAAGTGAAATTCCTTAAAAGGGTAATCGCTGCCTCTAGCCCCGTCAACCGGATATATTTGAAAAGAAGGGGAGATGGAGCAAGGCCAAGTGGGTCGCACCTAATTAGGGTATGTTTATCATCTTTCTAAATACCCCCGGATATTATTACTATGATATATGAAAGCAGCTCGGAAAGGGTGGGAACACCTGGGGTGATAGCATATTCGGTCTATCCAGGTTATGGGTAGTCCAATCTTGTGTTGTAGGGGATCCTGACGTGGTCCTCGGTACATTTTTCTAGATGTGTATTGTGGTAGGTGATACCCCAATGCCTAGTCATTTGTATGTAATCCAATTTCCAATACGTGCCTTTACGGTTTTGGTTGTAGGGCGTAGTTAGCTGGAATTGAATTAATGTAACAATTTTAGCTATTTGAATAAGTATTTGTATTTAAACGCTAATATCAGAGGATTTGCTTTGAAATGTTTTGGTTAACGTAAGGTAAAAACCCATCGTGTTTGTGTAAGGCATGATCTTACGAGATACCTTTGATTTTCAAAGGATTTCGATAACTTTAATAATTCAAATTAAGTGTGTTTTCTCACACTGGTTTTCCAGACTAACTCGGGTGTTATTTTATTATAATGCTCTAGTCAGACCGAGTATTAAAAATTTATGATAGGATGCCATGGAGCTCAAGAGATGAGCTGGATGGCGAAGGTGTATCACATGTACCTGATTTTTATTCCACTGTGTTTTATAGGCTGTATATTCGGCTTTGTGAGGACAAGTTATTGTAAGTGTTTGATATTGTGTTATTGGTGTGTTATACTCTGATGATGTAATGTATAAATAATAGTTGTAGTTCTTTTTTATAAAGACCAGTTGTTATCTATTATATACTGTTCCGCTGCGATTGTGAGATTCTGTGTTGTTATCTCTATTTTTTTCTTCTGCCTCTTTCTTCTTTCTTTTACGATCTGGCATTTTCGAGATTCGATTGCTCGACATGTGATACGGTGAATGTATTAATGTTGATTTTTTAAGCGTCGAAAAATC
Organism: Allium cepa; assembly: GCA_030765085.1. NCBI lineage: Eukaryota > Viridiplantae > Streptophyta > Magnoliopsida > Asparagales > Amaryllidaceae > Allium > Allium cepa. The sequence goes on from CM060945.1 coordinate 618,011,252, forward strand.
TGGTTCGTCACACTCCTTAATAGGGGTTTGGGATTTCAAGTTATGCAAGCAAGATATTTTAAAAGTTTAATAATATAAAAAAATTAAATCATGTACCCAATGACCCTAAGAGCCGACCTAACTTCATACGTTTGCCGCCCTCATTCGTTTTAAATCGCATGTTACTTTCCTTTTTCTCGTTTTCGAAATGAAATCAATTCACTTATAAAAAACTGGAAAAAGGAATAAAAATAAAAATAAAAATAAAAACAAATGCGATCGCGATCGCGTTCGAATTGGCAGGCGACGAGAGGGCTTCGACGATGACTGTGCTATGGGAGCGCAACGTGGGATTGATGTCAACGGTTCATGAACATTGGTGATGATGAAGGTCACGTGCTGTTCGAGAATAGGGTAGCTTCGACTTCAGGCGGCGGTGGCATGCGATGAGGCCAGATCTCGGCCAGAGGTTTGGCAGTGGAGTGTTGCTTCGATGGGAGGCGCAGTTGATTGAGGATGGGCGTTGTTTTGCTCGCTTTCGAACCTGAGAGTGAGGATACGAAGAGGTAAATTGTATTTTAAAATGGTAATTAGTTAGTAATAAATGTAATTCGCAAATTGAATTTAAATTTATCGTTAACTTATAAAAATTCGTAACCCTTTTATACGAGGTCCAAAATTAATGTAACGAGGCACGTTGGATTCGCAGTGGAAAATACTACGTAATGGAATAAATTTGGAATATTACCAATATCGAAAAAATCAAGGTGGGTAAATCTCACTCAATTTGGTTGACTGGTTTAATTTATAGCAATTTAAAAATTAATTATTGGATGATTGGTTGAATTGATATATTATTGTCAGTTGAAATTATATTATATATAGTAGTATATATTAGTAGTTGGATATATTTCCCATTCTTAGAGCTGATGAGACACAATGCGCCCGCATAATAGCGGATGGCCCTATATTACCGCGATGTTCCGCCTCGAAGCGAAATTCGTATCTTATGTTACATAACATTTTCGGATATAGGGAAACAAGTTAGAGGGATCCAACTGGATTACTCGAAAATGTTGATTTTAGTTTCATATATAGTGATATATGATATATGTGAATAATTTGATATGTAATATGCTGTGATTTGAATTATTGGATGTTATAGTAGCACAGGCTTGAATTTTGGTATTTTGAATACCAAGAATAATATTTTTTAATTTCAAAAAGAAATTCAAAGGCGATTTTGGAAATAAAATTATTTATATGGAAATTGGAATATTGAAAGCGAATGGTTTGGATTAAGTAAAAGACTTGATTTTCGAAAATACCGTTAACTATTTCATAAGGATTTTTCAAAAAAATAATATATTTTTGAAATTTATATACATGCAAGGAAATTAAAAATAGGGTATTTAAATAATATATCTTAAATTATAATTAGAAGTTGAAATCGAGTTTTTTAAGGGATTTGGAATCATTTAAAAAGAAATTGGGTTGGATAAAATAAATAATTTTATTTGGATATTTATTTAGCTATTTTGTAAAATGATTTCAAATAAAGAATTTTAAATTTAATATTTTTATACAATGGATTTGAAATGATATTTCTGAAAAATGGAGAGGAGCCGAAATCGATATTTAAAATAGGTTTGAAAAATAAAAGGTGTCTATGAAGCGATGGGTTTATAAAAGAAATCTTATAAATGAGATTATTTTATAAACCAATGAAACTGGAAATGAGTTTATAAAGTTTATAAACAATGGTACAAATACAGTGAAGTTATTATCACTCGATTAATTAAGAATATAAATTCACAATACTAATTTATATCGAGTATGAAAATCAGGTTAGAAAGAGATAGTGAATCTTGTTTTGGAAATTGGAAATTGTTGTGAAATTGGTAATGAAAATCGATCACTGATAAATTGAGAGAGGATTATAAATGTAAAATGGTTATGTTAAATTTTATAGAGAAGTTAAGTTTTGTTTTAAAAATGGATATTTATTTATTAAACTAGATAGTTAAGTTGTTTAGTATTTAAATATTTCGAAAAGTGGATTATTCAAATATTTAATATTTAATGAAATGAAACCAAATTTTTATAATAAGCTTTGTAAATCGATTAATTTTTATTTAAAAATGAGTTGGAAATGAGTTATCATTTTTTATTTAAAGTGTTTTGATATTTTAAATAAATATTTTAACTTGTTTTAAAAATAAATTATTATTTCTTAAAATACTTATTATATGTAGAGAGAGATTTGAAATGATTGGAATTTATTTATAAATTCTCTCGAGGTTTGTAAACATGGTTTATTTAACAGTTGTGATTTTATAAGAGAAAATCTTATAATGAAATCCGGGAAACCTAAAGAAATTTCCAAAAATGTTAGATTCAAGAACTTCGAGATTGAATCTGAATTCATGAAGAAGTTATGAATGGACAGACGAGATTATAAGTGAGTATAATCGATTTTGGAAAATGTCAAAGGAACTAGTATAAATTTCGAAAATTTTTGAGATAAATTAGGAAATATTTTAGAAGTACGATCATTAGAAATTATTTTTGGGAAGTGGACTTATAATATTTTCCTAAGTGTTGGAATGAAGGGTTAGGAAATATTTTAGAAACTAAAGGACTTATAAAGTGATATTTATCTAAGCAATGGATTCTAAATCGAATTTGAAAATATTTCACTAAGTGTTGAAGTAAGATATGATTTGAAAATTTCTTATTATAGATAAGTATTTGAATTGTTTTAAATGTCGGAATGTTGGTAAAGATTTGAATATATTATCAATAAAGATATTTTAAAATAAATGTTTTAAAAAATTTATAATATGGGCCCAATGACTGCTTATGTATGTAATTTTGATAGCTAAATAATCGACTATCAAATCGGTCCAAATTTGTTGATCATTTAAAAGAGATAGGGATCGGATTTAATTAGCTAAACCCACTTCGATCTAATTTGTGCATTATGAATTGTGATATCATGAAGATAAGGAAGACGGTGATTTTGAAAATTCGGTTTGTTCGGACTCAGAACAACTTGTATGGATTAATGCAATCGTTACGTCTTTACCAAGAAGGCATTGTCATCATTCCATGTATAAGTGCTATTTTAAAGGTAAAACGTAACCTCATTCCTCATCAACCGAGAATGACTAAAATATGGAAGATGCAGCAGGGCTAAGTGGGTCGCACCCAAGTTGGATATATTATCACTTTTCTAAATACCCTCGGATATAATATAATTATGGATATGGTTGAGCGTTTAAAAGCGAGCGCTCGATTAGGGTGGGATCACACGTGGTGATAACATATCCGGTACTATCTAGAAAGGGGTAGACCGGACCAATATTGGCAGGGATCTTTAGGTATAATCTCAGTATATTTTTCTAAAGGTGTACTATGACGGGCAGTACACCAATAGCCTAGTCATTGTATGGGATCCAATTTCCACTACGAGCTCGTATGGCTTTGATTGTGCCAAACTATATTGAAATGTGAGACGCAAGCATTTCAGCTATTTTATATTTATTTTTTGTAGACACAATTATAATATCAGATGATTTTGATATAAAATATTTTGGTTATCATAAGGTAAAAACCCATCGTATTTATGGGTGGCATGGTTTTACGAGGTACTTTTGTTTTTTTTTCAAAGGATTTTGGCAGTGGTAATAATTCAAATTGAGTGTGTTTTCTCACGCTGATTTTCTAGACTGACTCGGTGGTTATTTTATTATAATACTCGGGTCAGACCGAGTATTACAAATTCAGTCTAGGATACTATGAAGCTCCAAAGGCGAGCTGGAGGATTTTAGACGTATTTCACGTACTTGATTATATTCAACTGTGTGTGTAAATTGTATATTCAACACTTGTGAGGACAAGTTTTTATGACTGTCTAAACTGATTGCAAACTATTATACTCTAATGATTGTATGCATATTAATAGCTACTGATTTATAACTGGAATTTCAAGTGATTTTGTCAATTTTTGAAATTATTGATTTAATCGACTTGTTGAAATAGCGATTTGAGGCTCAGTCTCGAAATTTGATGAAACCAGTTCCATTCGATCCATAAAATGGTATTATTATTGGATTTCAAATTTTATAACATCTAGAGTTACCATTTGATCGTACGGGATAGAAATGTATTTAAAATAATATTGATATTTAATATAATAATTGGATTCAAAAAGATATCTTCCACATAGGATTGAGTTAGACATCGAAACTAGGTCCATGGGGTCTAGAATAGGGGTATGACATTAGGAATGCCAGGCGACCCGCCTCGATAGGAGTTTGGGATTTTAAGGTGCCATAAATGAGATATTTTGAAATTTAATAATATCACCAAATTTTAAAGGTCAAACTCTATCTGCATCCCAACCACCCTATTTGGATCGCCTTACATCTGAACGAGTCGCCTTTGTTACTTTTTAAATCACGAGTTCCCTTCCTCTTTCTTCTTCTTTTTGAATCATGAAATCGATTCGATAGAATAAGATAAAAAAAGAAATTTAGGCGATGGAAATCACGATGGCGTGGGGAGCCGCGCTTAGAGGTGGGAAGTTTCAAACTACAGTTAGGGCGATGAAACTAAGTCGCGAATGTGTTGGCTCAAGGAGGTGGGTTCGTTTCTGGTGGTTTTGACATCGCCGGTGGCCATGTGTCGTGCAGTTTTAGGGATTCGTGAAGGCAATCGAGGAGAGAGTCAGTGGAGAGGCGGTCGTCTCGAGGCTGTACGGGGGGTTGTTCGGTAATGACGCGGCCAAGGCTGTGGCCGGAGGGATGAAAATTGATGGTTGAGGGCGTGTTTTTTTGGGTTGCTACCTGGAAATGAACGAGAGGGGAGTCGGGCTTCCACCGGGCAGAGTGTGGTGGCGAGCGACGCTACGGGGCAACATAGGCGGCCAATCATGGTCTGGCGACCTCGAATGATCAACGGTGCAACCTAGAGTTGTAGATCGCTTGGATTAAAATTTGATGCTTTTGTGATTAAGGTAACTAATTATGTTTAGTATAGAAGTTAAATTATTTAAAGTCAAATGCGTATAAATTTAAATATCAAATTCGTTTTAGGTCCAAATAAAACGTGACAAGTCGCATTTGATCGTATCTACGAAATATACAGCTTGGAATTAATTCGAAGACAATTAGTAAAACTGGAATTTTTGGTTAAATAAAACGTCAGATCAATTTAATCTTAAATGAACATTTGGCGAATAAAAAATCGAGGTGAGTAAATCTCACTCAATTGGATTAGTGGTTAAATATAAAATGTTAGGAATTTAATTCTTGGTTGATTAGCTGAATTGATAAATTATTATCAGTTAAATGTTATATTATATATAGTAGTATATATATTAGTAGTTGGATATATTTTCCGTCATTGGAGTGGATGAGACACTATGTGCCCCGCATAATAGAGGATGACCATTTATTACCGCGATATCCCGCCTTGAAGCAGGATTGGTATTATGTGATTTAACATCAATGGATGTTGTAAAACAGGTTAGAGCGATCCTACTGGATTTCTTAAATATATTGATTGTTTTTCATATATAACGATATATGATGTGACTGAATAATCTATAATGGATTATCGTGTGATTTGATATATAGGATGTTATAGTAGCACTGGCCCTGATTATGGCATTTCAAATACTATAAATAATATTTTTGAATCTAAAAAGGAAATTCAAAGGGGATTTTGAAACAAAGATATTTGTATAGAAATTTGGGATTAAAAAAAGGAATTGATTGGATAAAATAAATAATTTGATTTTGATATTTAATTAGCTACTTTATAAAATGGTTTCAAATGGAAAATTGTAAATTGAGTATTTCTAAAACAATGATTAATAAATGAATTTCCTTTTAATAGGAAATGAAGTCAGAATCAAGATTTGAATGGTTTTGGAATATAGTTTGGATTATTTAAGAAATAGATTTCCAAATGGAGTTTTAATAGAAAGCGATTTCCAAATTGGATTTTAGCAATATAAATTTGTTATAAAGAGAAAATGAGTTATAAAATTTATAAACGATGCTTATAAATAAAGTAAAATGATTATCGTTTGATAAATTGAGAAAATAAATTCGCCATATGAATTTAAAATGAGATATGGAAATCAGGCTAGAAATGAAATAGTGGATTCTATTTTAGAATTTGAAAATAGTTGGGAAACTGAAAATGAAAATTGATTTGTGATAAATCGAGAAAGATTCACAAATATAAAAATGGTTATATTGAATTTTTAAAAATAGATTCTTATCAAGAAGTTAAATTTTATTTTTGGTAAAAGGAGATTTAAGTTCTTAAACTATGGAGTTTAAAAACTATTATAGTATTGAAATATTTCGAGAAGTTGGTTATTTAAATATTCAATATTAGTTGGAATGAAATTTTAATTTTTATAATAAGCTTTGTGAATCGATTATTATTACTTATAAATGATTTAAAATTAGTTATCGCCATCTATTTAAAAGTGTTTTGATATTTAATGTAATTACTAAAACAGGTTTTGAAAATAAATTATTATTCTTTTAAATTACTTATTATACCTATATAGATTTTTGGAAATTGATTGAAATTGATTACGAATACTCTTGAGATTTGTAAATCGGTTTTATTTAATGGGTGTGATTTTATTAGAGAAAATCATATAAAGAAATTTTGGAAACTTAAGAAAATATCCAAAGTGTCAAGATACATGAACTTAAAAAAATGAATCTGAATTCATAAAAGAAGTTATAAATTGGTGAATGAGATTCGAAAGAAGAAAAATCAATTTCGAAAATTTTAGAAGGATTATTAAAAAACCCAGATATTTAAGGAATGAATTATAATGAGTTGTGACTTTACAAAAAGGGTTGTAGATGGTTTTATGAAATAGGAATGAGGGAAGATTTCCTTGTTTGTGAATATACCTATGAAATCGGTATGTTATAAACATTTTCTAAGTGTTGAGAAGTATATTTTTGGAAAATATATACCTATTTTCCTAAGTATTGGAATTAAAGGTTCCGGAAAATATTATAACAATGGATAGATTTATATAGAAATATTTTCTAAGTAACGAGTTATAATGTGACGACCCATATTTCGGAAGGTTTAAATTGAGAATTATCCACACATATCCTACTTAAACAATCCGGAACGTAGATAATCAATGGGCTTAAATAAGAAAACTAAGAAGAGAAGAAGAAAACAAAACACCGAATCTCACAGCGGAAATGATAAAATCTAATAATCAAATAAAAATTCAAAAGTGGTTTACATACATCTGATCATAATCTATATACATTTATCAGAGTTATATTTATACATCAGGGATAAATAATCAATACAGCAGAATAGCATAATGCTGGAGATAATAATAATAATAGTAATATCCCAAAACTCCGTCTTCGTCCTCAGAGAATAGTCCTCAATATGCTGGAAAAACTCAGGACTGACCCGAGCGCAATGAAAAGACAAAACACTCGAGTTAGGACTATAATACTCTTATGTAAGCGAAATCAATATCACAAATATGAGTGCGGTAACTTAAGAGATGTTACGGGATTTTCCATCTCCTAAGGATCCGTTAAACTATTTATATACAATAGTATACGCTATAATAGATAATGTCTATTAGTAAAATAAATATCAAAATAGCATTAAGGCTTTACATTGATCCACCTTAACACATTTTACAGTTTTAAACCAAAATCGTAATGGGCTCGTATAGGGATAAATATGACAAGGCACGTGAGGCAATGCCCGAGGTAGGTTCTACATGTTTACCCTTTCTGGCTGGTCGTAACCCATCTGTGGCCGACCATGACAATCAATCCAAACGAAAAATAAGGTGCACCCATCGAATCCGAAACCACAATAGTAATACGAGGGATCAACGTTGCTAGAGGTAGCTAACCTCAATGGCCAGACATAGGCTCATGTTTTAGTCATTTTAATTATGACATGAATGTCAAGGCTATCCATCATCGTTTTCTTACTTCATTCCAGTAAACGTCGCAAATTCAACCACTACATTCCGCATATCATCTAGCGCATATACGGTTGTCAAAGTGGTTCCAATATTGACAGAGAGTATGCCAATAAGAGGCCCCGGTCTTTTTAACAACCAATCGTCATTTTACACACCGGTTGGTTCTTTTACATTTCGAAAAAAATTTGGACTTGATATCAGAATATCATATTCATTTCAAGATCAAATCCATTTCGAAATTATCATATACTAGTTTTAAAATCCAATACATTTCGAAATCATTGTATATTCAAAATTATCAATTTTGTTCGATAAATCAATTTCACTTCCAAAATTTGATTCAAATTCAATTTAGGTTATAACCTTCACTTTAACCTAGTTTGAATTTAAATCCAAGATTTAAATATAACATTTTACCCTTTAACCAGTTTGAATTTTAGAAAATAGTTTAAATAGTTTAAAATAGTTAAAGTAGTTTAATAGAAAATATTTAAATGATTAATCGAAAATAATTTGAATATAAAAATGGTTTACATAGGAAAATAGTTTGGAAAATCAAAATAGTTCGAATATTTAAAGAATCTAGATTTTAAATCATTTATACTAAAATATTCCTTTTTAAATAATTCCAAAGTCAAACCGGTCAACTTCCAAATTTTCTCCCCAAATCAATTCCAAATTCCATTTCGATTAAATCGATTCAATTCCGATTCCAACTCGAATAAATTTTGATTCCATATAAATTTCGATTTCAATTCACAAATCTTTTAAATTTCAATTTCCATTTCCGAATTAATTTAAATATCAATTTCAAATTAATTTCCAATTCCAATTCTAAATTAATCTAAATTCCAATTCCAAATAAATTTCCAATTCCACACTCTATCTTAAGTATTTTGATTTAAACACTTAAGTCAGTTTCACTTTTTATATCAAATTTTAAATCCAAATTCTTAATTCCAAACTCAAACTCGAAATATTAATTCATATCAATTTTCTTGGAAATATTCAAAGTTTGAATAAACGTCCAATCTTTTAAAATAATCAACTTCCAAAAATTTACACCAATTTCAATTTTTAACTTAAAAATCTAAACTTCAACTAATTAAACAATTTCGTTTACCAATTTTAAATTCCAACATTTTGAGCTCCAATCCAAAATAATTAAATTTCCATAAATTGGATTTTATCCTTAAAATCACTTCATTTAAATAATTTCAAAACAAGTTTTTGTAAAATCATTTAATTTAATCAACTTGGTGGCCGTATAAAATTTTCTAACATGTGGCCAAGTGGATAATTATTTCAATATAATTTCAAGGATAAATATATATCATTTCAATCCAACTAGATGTCATATATATATATATATATATGTATATATATATATATATATATATGTATATGTATATATATATATATGTATATATATATATATATATATGTATGTATATATATATATATATATATATATGTATATATATATGTATGTATGTATGTATGTATGTATAATTTCAACCTATTTCTTTGTTTATTCGAAATAATTCAATTTACAGGCTTATTTACTATAAATTATATATAGGATGATAACATAAAATATCAAAATAGATAAACATCCAAATTAACGTCCAATAGCATCCATCATAACCAATCATCCATACGGTCAATATAATTCACAATAATTTTATAATTATCAATATTGAGTATAATACTGCTAATTAAATTTAAATTTATTCAAACGGTCAATTAAATCCTATCAATCAATTCATATATCAATATAAATGATAATTAAACCTACCAAACAATAGCCAATAAATTTCATATAACGTCAGAATACAAGTATAACTATCATAAAATTATTTTAATCAATTGTGAGCGTATAAACACTCACCTTCTTATTTGAACTGAAAGTAAATTTCAGCCTCAAATAAATTTGCAGTTCGACCCCAAACTGTAGATGACTTCGATATGGTTCCACATAAACTTGATTCATCTGAAACCGATCTCATAAGAAAAAATTACAGATTTGTCAATATCGATAAAATCATAATCATAAATTAGCTAAACTAATAAAAAAACGAATTGCCTAATCCCTTTCTCACACGATCTATCCTCTCTCGGCTCGAGCTCGTGCACGCAATAAAAAAGGCCGCCGCCCACTAAACATCCTCTGCCAAAACTCACCAACCTCCCTTGCTCCAATCACTCGCGCTCAACATCGTCATCGCGAGCAACTCGCACTTGAGCATCACCTTTAGGCGAACCACTGTTGACCGTCGTCCATACATCAACTCGCGCGTACGAAAATGAATGGTCAAACCCTAACATAAAAAATCCCAAAATCAAAATCCTAAAATGGCGACGACTTGCGATACTTGATCAATCTCTGCCTCGATCAAGCTACACGTTGAATCCCTCACCCTCCAAGCGCCGCAAATTCCCCCCGGCCTCCAGCTTCACTCGAGCCGCAAGCGACAGACCCATGTTCGATTTTTGAAATCGTGCTCGACATTGTATTTTTTTTTGACATTTGCAGTTGCCTCTTTTTTTTCATTCGATCGACAGTGATTTTATTTAGAACAAGACTTCATTGCTTCTTTTTCTTATCGATCTGTTTTTATTTTGGCAAGAGGGATTCGAAAAAGAGAAAAGAAAGGGTAGTTGCGGCTATAGATGTGGGCATGGGTTGAACGAGTAACACAGCAAAAATAATAATAAGAATAATAATACATAAATATTATTAGAGAACATCAAACCAGCCCATTCACAAAATTTCGAACTCCAATTGACACGTGCCGCCTGGCATTAATAATGTTTTACCCCCATTCCGAACTCAATCGAACTAGTCCCGGGGTCTAATTCGATCGTATGCAGAAGATAGCTTTTCAAAGTCGGATATTTGAATTAAATTCAAAATTAAATCTCAACGGTTTTCAAGCTCGTACGGCCAAACGACAAGTCTGATCGCTACGAAACTTGAAATCCAATAATAGTCCACTATTATGGATCCGATGAAACTCGTTTTGTCGAAATCCGAGATAGTGGCCAAAATGGCTGTTTTTACTCGTCAATTCAAATATAAAATTTACAAAAAAAATATTATCCACATTTAAATCAAATTTTAAATGTTAACCATCTTTGTTCATATTTCGAATAAAATTTAAGTCAATTTCCAATATCATTTTCAATCATCTTAAATTCAGAGTCAAACTATTCAAATAATTTCCAATATTAAATTTTTAACAATTTAATTATCCATAAACCAATATTAATAAATCATTAAATTTTTATTTATACCTATGTTTATCCAATATTACGCTATATTTAATAATTTACAATGGTCAAAACTACGGGTCGTTAGATATAAAATGGAATTTGGAAATATTTCTAAGTATGGAAATGGTCAAGAAATATCTTGTTATGGATATAGATATTGAAATTGTTTTTGAATATTGAAATATTGGAAGAGATTTGAATATATATATATATATATATATATATATATATATATATATATCTTTATAAAGATATTTTGTAATAAATATTTTGGAAAATTTATAATATGGGCCTAATGACTGCTTATGTGGGTAATTTGATAGTTAAATAACCGACTATCAAATTTGGCTAAATTCATTGATTGTTTCGAAGAGACCGAGATTGGATTTAATTATCTGAAGACCACTTCGATCTAATTCGTGCGTTACGAATTATGATATCTCGAAGATAATGGAGATGGTGATCTTAAAGGGATTTGTTTTGTTTAGACTCACAACAAATTGTATGGAGGAATGCTATCATTGCATCGTTGGTTGGGAGGCATTGTTAGCATTCTAAGTATGAATGTTATTCTTAAGGTAAACGTAGCCTCAAGCCATGTCAACCAGGAAATGACAAAAACAGGGCATGCAGCAAGGCCAAGTGGGCCGCTTCCATTAGGGTATGACCATCATTCATCTAGAGTGGACATTTATCATCATCACTATCTTTCATTTGTATGCGTTTTGGGGCCCATTAGCGGTGATCATATTCGGTACTAGTAGTCAAGTGCTAGGTCAGTCTTGTGTGGTAGGGGTCTAAGATGTTCTTGTCAGACCCCGATGCATTTTATTTAGAGATGCACCATCAGAAGGTAGTTCCATACCTTGTCATAGTATGGAAACCATTCTCCAATAAGCACCATACAGTTTTAGTTGTATACCAATTATGCTGAGACATGAGATGCGAGCATTTCAATTATTTTATAGTTTACTTTCTATAGACACTATTATAATATCAGATGATTTTGATATAAATCTTTTTGGTTATCGTAAGGTACAAACCCACCATGTTTATGTGTGACGTGGCCTTACAAGGTACCTTTGTTTTTAAGTTAGGATGCTACAGAGATTAGAAGACGAGATGGGGTATTCTCAGGCGTATTATATGTGCTTGGTTATTTCGCTATGTGAGTCATGTTGTATATTCAATATTTGCGAGGATAAGTTATTATAACTATCTAGATTGATTTTTTGATTGTTGTACTCTGATGATGGTATGTATATTAACAGTTATAGTTTCTTGTATAAATATCTGTTATTGTTTATTATATATTATATTTTGTTCCGCAGTAATTGTGAGACTCTATATTATTGCTTCTGTTTTCTACCATCCTCTTCTTTCTCTTAGTTATTTGTCTTTTCGTACAATTTGTGTTGGACAAGTGTGCTTAAATGTCAACTCAAAGGGCACGGAAACGGTGGGTCGCTACACGTCAACCAGTTCGAAAGGCTTGGTTTGGCTTTGGAAAGGGTGGTTCAGGCCAATACATGCTTCCGAGTGGTTTGAGTGATGGCGAAACCTTTGGTTTTGAAAGGTTTGGCACGTATGTGAAGGGCTGCCGTTCTTTGTCTTCTAAAATTATTGTTTTGACTCATTTGAAAGGTCTTCAAGCATGTGGAATCATCTACTTCGAAAGGTGGATACTGAAGGTAAAGGCTACTTTCGTCCCTCTCGATCTCATCGAAAGGTTGGAAATATGCTAAATTTTGATTGTAGCATCCCTTTAACTCCTTCGAAAGGCCTTGTTGGAGCTTCTTCCTCTTTTCCTACTTTGTCTTCTGCTCACATTGGTTTCGATAAGGTTGAAAGGAATTTTGGTAGTAATAGAACCCAAAATATATTAAGTCCTTAGCTCTACTCGAATCAACCACCTTAACTCTATACTGACTCTAAATGCTAAGGCATGGCATCTTCATACTTTTGCCAAGTTTTTCCTTAGTCTTCCTATGAATATTCATGAAATTTCTTAGAGTTCCAGAGAATCTATCATCAAGAATGAAAATGTGATGGTATAAATGGAAGGATAATCTAAGTTATGGAAGAACGACAATCAAACTTATTAACAAATTGATGTGCACGTAAATGTGCATATTTTTATCATCATATTTATTCTTTTTAAATTAAATAAATGATCATATTGGGTATTTTAAGTTGTTTAAACCAAAATTCATATTATTTGAAATTGTCACATATTCATCTTCATCCAAGGGCAAAATGGTCATTTTTGTGCGTATATTAATTTAAGAAAAATTAATTGAAAATTTGTATATATTTTTTTGTAGGAATTTGATCTCAAATAGAAGTGGTTTCATGAAGATATGCATGCACAAAATTAATACAAAGGAATGAAGATGGAAATAATTCAAAGTGAAGAACATGGAGGATCCCACCTACCCACCTACCTTAATGTACAAATTAAAGGCTAATGCACATGCTTTTGGAGTTAATGGCTTCATGTACACTTAATGGGGGATTAAGACATGTTAATGATTACTTGGCCTCCACACTTTCTAAGGGTCATTTTGGGCATTCCCCAAAAATATGAATTAGGGTTTCATACATGTATAAATACCCATATGTTTCATGTAGCCATCTTCCTCTTTGTTAGTTAGTTTTAGTTTAGAAAATAAATCAAATCTCTCTTTCTTTCCATGGCTACTTAGCCATTTCTTCTCTTATGTAATTCTTTTCTTTTATGCAATGTTAATTATTGTTTCTTTTTAATTACATGTTCATTTCCTTTTATGCAAGTAGTGTAGATTTTCCTTTATGCAATTAGAATAGTTTTCCATTTCACTTTGCTATCTTTTCCTTTTCTTTTTCTCTCATGTTGCAAGCTACATTTGTTCATATGATAAAAAATATGAGAGGCTAAACCCCTTCAATTTAGGGGTAATGAAGCTCTCTAATCATGTAGCTTAAACTTAATTTGATGTTTATGCTCTCTTTTTATGCTTAACGAGAATGATTGAAGTGGTTTAATGATGTTGTTTAGATTTGAATTTGATAGTCTATGTTGTTTATAGTAAATAGGCTATGCTTAAACAAACAAAACACAAATTGCCTCTTCATCTACATATGATTATGGCAAAGAAGTGATTGTTGAAATTAAAATTTGATGGCTTATATTTCTAATTAATAGTCAATAGGCCATGCTTAAAATAAATTTTGCTTTCAACTTTGTTGTCATATTTTATGAGATTTAAAAGTTTATTAGTGGTTGTGTTATAGTTTGATGGTTTATATTGAGCTAATTAATAGCACAAATATACCATACTTATGATAAGCACATCAAATAATTCACTAATGACAAGAAAAGAGAGATCATAACTTCATTTTGTTGATTTATGTGATCTAGAGAGTGAAAATTGCCTCTAAATTGTCTTAACACTCTCATATTTTTATCTATTTTCTTTTGTCATTTTTCTTCTTTTTTTTTAGTTAATCACTCTTCCAATTTTGGTTAATTTGATTGAGTAGAATTTTAAAATCATCAATTCCCTGCGGATCGACCCGTATTCGCCACGTGCTACATTCGTACACCATGCGCTTGCGGTTATTTTTAATTTAAATTCGTTCGATGGTTTTCTAAACCGATAGAATTTCCGTCGACGAACAAGTTTTTGGCGCCGCTGCCGGGGAATTTGCTTTGGTTTTATTTTTCTATTCTTCGAATTATTTTTGTTTTCATTTTCGTGTGTTTTATTCTGTGTGTGTTTGCAATTAAAAAAAAATTGTTGTGTGTTGTTTGATTTTTGTTTGTGTGTTGTTATTGTTTTTTAGTTGATTGTTCATTTGCATTGCTATTCCCAAAAAAAAATTCAAAATTTCAAAACAAAACAAAAATATTTAGTTTCCGTTTCATTCATTTTACAATTTACATTGCAATCATAATTGACGGTTTAAAAAGAAAAAAACTGTTACATTGCATTGTTGAATTCCCCCCTCTGTTTTCTGTTTGTTGCTTCTCACCATCTCTCTGTTATTGTTTCTGTTACATTATGCATATCTTCAGTTTTCTCAGTGCATTGTTGCTTCACTTCTCTGTCTTCTGTTTGCTATTCATCGTTCTCTGGTTTCTGTTTGCAATTTTTTTTTTTTTTTTGCCTTGCACTGTCACTTCCCTGCCTATACTTCACCATAAAACCACATATCCTCCTGCTACTCGATCCCCTGCCATACACCTCTGCTCACCATTCATTACTGCCAAATACAAATAACAACTTCACCACTTCACAGTCAAATTACCTACCATCCACTTCCACCATAGACCACACAATTCATTGCTGCAGCCCTCTACTGTCATCACCCACTACCTGTCCCCATATCACAAAAACATCTCCGTAACATCACCTACCTTCAATTACACCCATCATTCCACTATATGCCCAACAACAGTCGCGACCACCTCAGAAGCAACATCTTTTTTCCACTACTGCTTCAACACATCCCATACTTCAAATACCACCACCTAATACTAGCAGTTCCTTCACAAACCACTGCTACCAACTTCATACAACAGCCTCCCTAAATTCCCACTGCTACCCATTCATTCATCACCACGGACCACCTTTTACCCACAGACTATTTCAAATTTCATCATCAAACCAATACATACATCTCACCATTTGTCTTATTTGTTGCCACAAACCACTTCATATCCATACCAAACCACTGCACATATCATCTTCTTCATCCAGACATCAAACCAAACATCACCATCCATACTTTCAACAAACATACAAACATACCTGAATGCAGCATCTCAACTTCGAACCCAAAATCGAACAGCAATCGAACTCGACCGCACCTCAAACTGCAGTTGTCGTCTGTTTAACTCACCCCCAACATTTCGAAACCCAAAATTCCTTCACCTCGCCTACATCAACTTCCGGTCAGCCATAACCACGACTCCGAGAAACACAATCGCCTGCGCTTCCTAATTCTTACAGTCGCCAAACATTCACCTTTCATTGACCAAACCCAGTCACGTGAATCAAATCCCTTCAACCAAAACCACGACCTACCACATCGCAACCCCTTAGAACCAATTGCTCCTACTCAAACCAAATCGAACAACTGCAGCTTAATACATCCTCATCAACACACATCCCTTTCGAATACCTCACTTCAATCGCCGAATCACCAACCACATCTCAACATCCCGACAGCATCTCCTTGGCACCTCACAACTCGCCTGAATAACATACGAAACAACCACTGCTAAGAATCTTCAATCGCCGGTTATACAACTGTCTCAATTCCTAAATCACTTCATTTCAATTGCCTTCTTCCCCCACAACCTGCAGTAACCAAATTCACAACCGCCTCCATCTACCTGTACACCTTCCAGAAAATCACAACAGCTTCCCATCACAGAAAACTGCCACCCCTACCACTGTCCCAGACTCAACGTATATTGACTCCGACCTAATTCATTCCTATCGAATTTAGCTATCACGAGATAACCCAATTTTCTACCATCTTTATTTCGATTACAAGTTGTTTATTGATTCTGAACTCTGGATTTGAGGAGTTTTGGTTTTAACAAAATGAAGTGTTAAAATGATTTTGGGTTAGCCTCGGTGAAATGAAGTAGTTGAGTGATTTGGGCCGGGCCCTGATTAGAGTTAAAAAGGAAAGAAAGAAAAGAATTGTTTGTGTACCTTCTTTTTTTTTCAAAAACCAAAACAAAAGGATTTGCTGTTTCTTGGGGTAATCAGTAAAATTTTGGTTTTTTTTTTCCTTCAAAAAAAAACAAAGTGTTTTGTTTTCAAATTTTTATTAGTCTCTTTTATTAGAAATTTTTTTTTAAGTAAAACCCTACTTTTATGTTTCCTTTCAAAAAAAAAAGTTGTATATATCTTGCTTTATTTCAGGTTGCCAAAGCAGAATTACGGAAAGAGCAGAAGTGCTTGTTAAATAAATTGCTTGATTTGAAGTGCTTGCTGAAAAAAAATAACTGCATGCTTGCTTATAAAATTTTATGTTTTAATTTTCTTGCATTGTTGTTTGCTTGCATTTTAAGAAAAAAAATTTAAAAAAAATTCAAAATCAAAAGCAAAAACAAAATTTCATTCTAGTTGCATTGTTAATACACGTTAATTTTCTGCTTTGCATTTCATCTTAGATTTTGATTAATAATAACGGTTAGAAATCAATAACACTTAATTGTATATTGACAATTTGTCTTCTTTGAACAATTTAATTTCTTGGTGTCTAGGCTACAGCAGAGTGATAACCATTTATAAATATTACAATGATTCGTAAATATTATAGTGGTTGTTCCTCTGAAGGTACTTAAACCTTCGGCTGCATTGCTACGGTGATTCGTGGTGCACCGATAACCCTTGCCCGTTACCTAGCTGAGAACTATCTTGTTGATTTAAGACAATTTGTGATTATACAATTTTGGGTTAACTTAGGATAAATCATTTGTAATTAACCACTGCATTCATTTAGTTGCATTAATTCATGCATTTTTTTTTGTTCAAAAAAAACAACAAAAAAATTTCAAAATCCAAAACTTAAAAAGTTGTAAATATTCCTTCTCCTTTGAAGTTTTCAAATCAATTTTCCTTTGAAATTTCAAAAATCGAAAAAAAAAATTAAAAACGAAAATCCAAAAAAAAATTATTATAAAACATTTTCAAAAAAACAAAGAAAAAATTTGAAAAACAAAACAAAAATCAATTTCCCTTTTGAAAAATAAATTCTACTTGTAAATATTTTTCTTTATAAAAAAAAATCTTGAAAATGTCCGGGTTTCCTTTTTCTTACTCACTTGAATATAGTTGTGAAAATCAATATAATCCATATGATTTCACTCCGAATTCGTATGGATATTTTAACAACAACTATTCTTTGAACAATTCGAATTTTCAACAACAAAGTTTTCAAGACAATGAGCAACCCTCGAATCTTGAAAATAGCATTTCGTCTTTACTTGAAATCTCTACACAACAATATCAAAGTATAAACGATTTGTGTAACTCATATCTGTGCAATAGTTCAAGTCAAAATAATCAAAATTTGAATTCACTTCAAAATTCAAATGATTTCGAGTATAACCCATGCCAATTCAATTTCAAGTTTCAAGATGAATTTCAAAATCAAGATGAAAATGTGAATCAATTTTCAAATAATTTTGGCAATGGGAAAAGTTTCAATAATGATACGATTGAAAACATTGGTTATCAAAAAATTCAAAATGAAAGTTTTCAAATTAATAATCATGAATTTGATTTTGTTGACCAAATGGAAAAAGATAACGGGGATTTATTACTTGAAAAATACAAAAAATTTCATGAAAATCATAATCAAATCTCAACTTGCGAAGAATCAAATAATAATCTACCGTTTATCGAAATTGACAATTCTTGTTCTCAACAAGTCCAATCGAAAATTTTTAAGTTAATAATCACAAATTTGACTTTGTGGAGCAAATGAATGAAATTTATGATAATCACACGAATTTTTTGATTAAAACATTGGAAAATTTTCGTGAGAAACAAAATCAAATTTCAATGAGTGACGAGTCAAACGATAATCCATCTTTTACCCAAATCGATGATTTTCAAATAACAACTTTTGAAATTGATAATGACGATCTTAATCAAGTTATTGAAAATACGGTAATTAAGTTGGATTTCAATTCGTTTGAGGGTGCGAAATTCAATTTAAAATTCGATTTTCCTTTTTCGATTTTGAAAATTTGAATACAACAACTTTGGATTTTGAAAATTATATATATAATGAAGTTGTTGATAACCCAACAAAGGAAGATGAATTTAACGAACACGACTTTTTTGGAATTTTGGATGACGAGTTGTTAAATTCGAACGGGGGAAGATTTAAATCATCACTTTGATTTTGAAATCAATAATTTTGAGAAATTTTTCAACGATAAACTTGAATTTCAATTAATTGTTTTATCAACCCCAAAAATCATTGAAAACAAAACAACTCATTCAATTTTTAATAAAACAAAATTCGTTTTTCCAAATCGACAATCAACTTCGAAATCTTTTACGATTTGGTTTTTCATGCTTAACCTGTGTCTCACACATTTGACGAGACAAATAAATCGGTCTTTGGAAGACCGTTTCATTTACTTTTTGACTATATACTTTCTCATCTCTTTTAAATAATAATCTTTCATGTAAATATAGGATTTTTATTTTATTTTTCTCCTTCCATTTGGGTTGACTGTGGGGACACAGTCAAAATCAAGTGTAGGGGGGAGACTCATCTTCATTTTTTTTCATGGTTTATTTTTGCTTTAAAATAAAAAAAATAAAAAAAAATCCCAAAAACAATTTTTCTTTTGATTTATTTTTAAAAGAAACACTATAAGATAAGTTTATGGTTTTGGTTTATTAAATTGAAATTATTGAAAATTTATTTGTCTTAACAAAAATAAAAATGAAGTTTGACTATAAATAACAACGGTTTAACTAGTATATAGGAAGATTCATACGTGTTAATTATGAAATACATCCTAATTGAAAATCTTTGTTTTAAAAGTGGTGAATTTAAAGTAAAGGATGTAACATTTTTTTTTGTCTTCTAAGTTAAATGGTGCTAAGATGATTTTGCAAAACTCTCTCTCTCTCTCTTAAAAAAATATAAAAAAAATCAAAAAAATAATAACATAGTATTCACTCTCATTTAAAAGTCCTCACGGTTATGCGTGGGTGAATTACTTGGAATCTTTGATTATGTGCTTCCATACTCATTTAAAACTCCTCACGGTTATGCATGTATGGAACACATGTAAAAAAAAGGACAGTCTTAATAAAACCACCTACGGTCGATAGGTGTATGCTGAAAGTGTGTGCACTCGCCATGCTCTGTACTCCCCTCACATAAGCCCGAAAGGCAGTGCATGGGTGGTATATCTGGCCTCAATTTACCTGAGCTAGGTGTGTAATTTTTCTTGCAAATAATGAGAGAGCAAGCAATTGAAATCCTAGCACTATTTTTACTTATTTGATTTGATTTGTTATTGAAAAGAAATGAAAATACCACTTCGATAAACTTTGATAATCAACTAAATATCCATTTTATAATTATACTTTGTTATCAACCGAAACAACAAGTTAAACTATTGTCTATTTGTTATGATAACTTGATTTTTGTTGGAAATTTTGACGAGTAAATGACATAAATTTTCAAGATAATAACCAAAACCTATATTTAACTTATTCGTGCCAATTTAAAAATAAATCCTTCATTTGTAAATATTTTCAAAAATTTGCATTCATCTCTTTGTAAATAAATCTTGCATTTTGTAAATATTTTCATCGTGCATTTGGATTTTGTGGGTAGTATCCACTGAAAACCCTCACGTGACAACACTCGTTCTACTAGGGACACCCAGAGGTTTAACGGCTTGTTGCATACGCTCAATGCAATCGTGCTTCCTATGAAAACGGATTTATCTTAGTTTCCCTTTATTCGAGGACGAATAAAAAGATAAGTGTGGGGGTATTTGATGTGCACGTAAATGTGCATATTTTTATCATCACAAACTACCAAGCTACATAAAGGACATCTAAACTAATAATGGAGTAAAATACAAGAAGTTTAAGCCAATTAGTGGCTAGGGTTAAACTCAGCACCAAGCTAAGACCTTAACTTGGTATTGAGTTTAGCTATTAACTCAGGTCATCATGGTATATTTAGTTTGTGTTATTTTGTAGTAGTCTCTGGACTGCGCTAGTTGTGCATTTCTGATCCAATATGACACTACCCCTATAGATACAAACCATGAGCAACCAAGAAAGGATCTAGATTCTGCTATCACTGTAACAACCCGCATATTTATCGATTTTATATTTAAATATTTTATTTAAATATTTCATCATTTGTCGGATTTTAGTCCTAAAAGCTACTTTTTGCATACGGTCGAATTAGGACTCGGGACCACTCCCATTGAGTTTAAAATGCCGTTTGCGACCTTTTTGAGTATAAGCTTCGATATGTTTGGAGAAAGTTGATTTTTGCTACTTTTCACTTTGGGTTTAGTTTTTGGGCTCAGCCCTATGTTAACTTATGCTCAAATCTGAGTCACTCTTCCCCACTCACCCTCATTCTCTTCTCATTTCAGTTTTTAGAGTGTTAATGGTGGGAGAGATTGTAAATTAAAATTCCAAAACCCTAGTTTCCCTTGCAAATCAAATTCCTTGCTCCAAACTCAAGAAGAACCCATTGGTAAGCTTCTCTTCTTCTTCTCCAACTTATTCTCTTACCAATTTCAGAAATTCCTAAACCTAATCTTGGGAATGTTCTTGTTTTTGAGCTTAGATTCAAGCTCATTTGGGTTGTGTTGAAGAGAGGTTGATTCTCCATTTGCTTTCAAGCTTCTTCTTGTTCGATTTTGTGAAAAGGTGAGGTTTTATCTCACATCTATGACTATAATTATCTTTGGTTGTTGGGTATGAATTCCTAACACTTCTTCATGTGCATTTGCTCTTGTTTTGGATTGATTTTGTGAATACTCCAATTTTTGGGTTTTTAAGTCAAATTTGTGTGAAATCCTTTTATGGACGTTTGATCATGCTTTTGGTGATGCATCGAGGAGCATATAGGGCCGGGTTGCCGATTGGCATAAACCCTTAGAGCCAATGTTCGTCCGGTTGCATTTTGGAAGAGTTTGCTCTTCATTTATATAAGGCTGAAAAACAGCCCAGGCATGATTAAGTCGACTGAATATCTCTGTTCAGTCGACTGAACCTGAAACCCGAGAGTTTCCAGGCATGATTCAGTCGACTGAAAAATTCTGCACAGTCGACTGAAACTGGAAACAAAAAGTTTTCTGAACCTGGAAAATTTCCAGGCACAGGGTCAGTCGATTGAAAACTCTGTTCAGTCGACTGAACCTGCTGTTTGAGTCCAATTTGCCTTATTGGATTGAAATTCCAATTTAAATCGATTCGTGATAATCCTATTTGTTGTTATCATCTATTATGACTTTGATGACTATTTTTATGGATTTTTGAATATCCATTTCGATGGATCCTTTATCGATTTCTTTGGATTTTATTCACGCCTTCGTATGTGAATTTTTGTGATTGATTGTTCTTACAATCTTCTTCGTGATTTGTCACTTTAAAAATATAAAGGTTTTCTATACTAGTAGTAAATATCAAAACTCTTTCCTCAAACGATTTCAATACTATTTTAATACCAAATTCGTTTATAAAACAGTTTTTCAATCTGTTAGTATATACAAACCTTTACCTCACTCGTATGAGAAATCTAATTAAACGGCTTAGTAAAACAAGTGGTATGAAACGCTTGCGTTTACTTTGTCGGTTAATTCTTGGACTTGTTCGATTGAACCTCTTGTGATAATTTTCTAGTGGAGATTTACAGTTTGTTCGTAAATATTTAAGTTAAGCAAGTGGTTATGGGACATGAAGCTAAACTCATATGTTTACTAGCTTAGTGTAATCGACACTTCTCGTTGATCATGACGATCATCTTTGTGATTTAGACTAGCAATGTGCGATGTCTCTTTGTCTGCGAGGGAGACTAAACCCCGTTTTGTGGAGTTTCGACTCAATTTGTGATGGGGTAGCAACCCATGGTCTTCGGGCCGTTTGTGGAGCTCGGCTCAATTTGTGATGGTTAGCGACCATGGAATTAGCGTTCCGTTTGTGATACACGTGTTGGTGGGCTTTATGCTCCCGTTTGTGATAGGCCTCCCCCCCTTTGTGATTTCTGGATTTCTTGTGTAGATTCCTAGAATTTGTGTTTCGCCAATTTTCGTGATTTCCATTGATAAGTTTTATCAATATTTGTGCATTGGTGAATTTGTGTGTCATTGACTTTTGTGATTTCTGGATTTCTTGTGTAGTCTTCTAGAATTTGTGTGTCATTGACTTTTGTGATTGACATTGATATTATCGTCAATATTTATGGTATGGTGAACGAAATAAGGAGTATGACGTTTCTTTGATTCTTGTGTAGATTTGGTGACATTGATTAATCTCTTGATGATTATCAACTAAGTATATATATATATATATCACAGCTTGGCATTGTGATTATTATGTGTTTAGTCATATCTCTTATTCTATATCGTTTCATCTGATATTTATAGTTAGACTGATCCGTTTATTATTTTCTTATTAAATAATACTCGGGTCAGACCGAGATGTTACAGGTGCTTCTGCTAGACTTCTCATCCGGGATTAACTCCTTGACTTTTGGGTTAACTACTTAGATTAGTAGTTATTTTGTTGTATACATTTGAGATATAGACTCCTTAATGTATACTTATTCTTTTGTGTAGTTCGTGTAACTATTCTTTTGTGATATTGTGGATCTTTTTAGACCACTACTCTGATGTACACTTCCTAGTGTAATATTCATATCTATTTCCGCCTTTGTGATATGAATTGTCCGTGACTGATTTGTGTTATGCTTATTTCTATATTTGTTTTCCGAAGGATTTATATAGCCACCGTGTAGTAGCTTTGAGTTTGTGTCGGTATGTCGGATTTCCTCTTGAAATAGAATGCATGTTATATTATCTGACATATCGGTGCTCGCGTAAAGAAATTACATGGATGGTCGCTCCTCAACAGCCTTATTCTCCGCGCTAGTCGACAGCATTCACCGTAATGTTCTTGGCTAGCGTGGGTATAGAGGTGGGGCGTCACAGCTTGGTATCAGAACCAAATTTCGGAACAATATGGAATATTATAACAAGGATCATCGTCCTAAGTTCATCTTAGGAGTCGTGCTTTAGGATTTTTATTCGGGGCTACGTACCGTTCTATCCTATTTTCTTTTATGATTCCTTGTTTTGTCTATCAAGATTGCTTGATATTCAATTTGGTGAATGACCTTTTTTATTCCTCTTCTTTCTTTCTAAAGGAAGAGAAATGTCTAGACCTGGCCGCCCCAGATCCGTGCCATCTAGCACTCCGCCCCATGATGGAGTTTTTATGACTGCTCAGCAGCTTCTTGATTTAGTGACAAATGCTCAAGCAGCTGGAGCTAACCCGGAACCTACTCACCCAAAGTCGGGATTTGCACGCTTGTGTAGCGATTACACTAATTTGTGTGGGGAGCCATTCAGAGGTTCTGAAACTGTTATTGAAGTACAGGCCTGGCTAAGGTCATGCGATCGAATCTTTTCTCGCATGAATCTTATTGACCTTCACCGAGTTCAGGTGGCCTCTAGTATGCTCCGAGAAAGAGCATTGGACTGGTACGAACTTCTTATTTCTGAGATTAATGAAGCGGATCTCACCTGGGAGAAATTTCGAGAGCGCTTCGAGTTAAAATTCATACCAGAAGCAGAAAAAGTGACATTGGCTCGACGATTTATAGACCTTGTTCAAGGTGAGTCATCCGTGACTGATTACGTCGCCTCCTTCGAGTCGCTTTCCAAATATGGGGTTGAATACATCAACACCCCTCTTAAGAAGAATCAGAGATTCGTTTATGGCTTAAACAAAAGTCTCAAGAAGCCATTACTTCTAAAGTTAGAAGTTTCTTTCGACCAACTAGTTGATATCGCTCTTCGTCTTGAAGAGGCGGATAGGGAGAATGATGTTGAAGTAGTGGGTTCCAAACCAACCTTCAACAACAAGAAAAGGCCAAAAAAATTTAAAGGCCCTTATCCCAATAAGAAAGGGAAGCAAGCAACCTCCGAGGCAAAGACTTCTTCCTTTGGTCGTGGGGAATGCTATAATTGTGGTTCGAAGGACCATTATGCGAACAAGTGCCCAAAGTCTCTTTCTTGTCGCTACTGCAAAGTTCCCGGTCATGTTATATCTTCATGCCCCAAGCTTCAGGGCAGGAAGGAGGGAAAGTTAAATGTTGCTCAAGCCCCTGGCAACACATCTCGTGGCCAAGGTATTTCTCATTCTATTCTAGATGGAATTATTTTATTTCGTGATCATCCTATTCGAGTTCTTTTTGATACGGGTGCGTCCCATTCTTTTATATCAAAAGAACTTGTTGATACTTTTTCTTTGGATGTTTTGTGTTTAATGACTTCTTTGAGAATTGCGAATCCGGTTGGTGGATCCGCAACAATCAGTTTATTGTGTAAAGATGTCGAGATTATTTTGTGTGATTTTTCTTTCCGAGCCGATTTGCATGTCATGCGTTATTTAGGCTTTGGAATGATTTTGAGAATGGATTGGCTTAACCGTTATGAAGCTCATATCCTATGTCCTGAGCGGACTATTCATCTTCGACATCCTCAATCTGTTAATCAGGTTTCTGTTATTCTTAAAGATTCAGATTCTGCTTTGATTGCATCTTTATATTCTTTAAATCCTCGTGATGACGATGATGATGATGAGGGTGATATTATTTCTCTTATTCACGTCGTTTGTGAATTTTCCGACATATTCGAGCCCGTTTTAGGATTACCACCTAAGCGAGCAATTGAGTTCAGAATTAATCTTATTCCGGGAGCTCAACCTATCACTCGTCCTCCTTATCGTATGTCCAATAAAGAAAACGAGGAGATGCGTAAACAATTATCTGAATTGGAATCGAAGCAATTTATTCGCTCTAGTTCCTCGCCTTGGGGAGCTTCAGCTATTTTTGTGAAGAAATCCGATGGTACACTTAGGCTTTGCGTTGACTACCGCAAGCTTAATGATCTTACTATCAAAAATAAATATCCTTTACCTCGGATTGATGATCTATTCGATCAACTTAGTGGTGCTAGAGTCTTTTTACAATTGGACTTGGCTACCGGTTTTCATCAGCTTCGTATTGCAGAGGATAGCATTCCTTTGACATCGTTCCGTACTCGGTATGGATCTTATGAATGGCTTGTTATGCCATTTGGGTTAACTAATGCCCCGGCTTATTTCGTTGACTTAATGAATCGAGTTTTTAAAGACTTTCTCGACCGATTTGTTCTCATCTTTATCGATGATATTCTTGTGTATTCTAAAACCGAGGAGGAGCATGAAAAACATCTTCGGATTTGGCGTCATTATCTCTTAGGAGAGAAATTTGTTCTTTACACAGATCATAAGTCTTTGAAATATTTATACTCTCAAAAGGAACTTAATTTGCGTCAACAGCGTTGGCTCGAATTTCTTGCACCATATGATCTTGATATTCTTTATACTCCCGGTAAGGGTAATCTTGTCGCCGATGCTCTTAGCCGTAAACAACAAGCTGTTGTTTCTATGATGATATCCGAATGGAACGATCTCGAGATTTTATCCACTTGCGAAATTCGAGACCGTATTTCCGATTTATGCTCATCGTTTGTTTTATGTAGCCTTGAGGCTCATCCATCTCTTTTAGACCGCATTCTTGAAGCTCAAGGGCTAGATCCCGACTTGGCTCTTCTTAGCCAAAATATTAGGGATAAAATTGATATTGAAGGTTTGAAAGACTTTGATATCGATTCTCGTGGCGGCATTCGGAAATTTGGTAGACTTGTCGTGCCAAATATTGGTGATCTTCGTAAAGATATTTTAGAAGATTCACATCGTTCTAAATTTACCATTCATCCCGGTAGTAGTAAAATGTACGCGAACATGAAGCGACTTTATTATTGGGAGGGAATGAAACTTGACATCGCTAACTTCGTTAAACGTTGCATGACTTGCCAACTCGTTAAGGCCGAACATCAAAGGCCCGGAGGGTTATTGCAACCTTTAGAAATTCCAGTTTGGAAGTGGGATCAAATTTCCATGGATTTTATAGATGGCCTTCCCCGTTCTCGATCGGGTTATGATAGCTTATGGGTAATTGTTGATAGACTTACTAAATCCGCCCATTTTATTCCTGTTCGGTCTAACCGAACTGTTCCTCTTTTGGCCAAGATATTTATCAAAGAAATTGTTAAATTGCATGGTGTTCCTACTTCTATTGTTAGTGATCGTGATCCATTGTTTACTAGTGGATTTTGGAGGAGTCTTTAAAAACTTTGGGAACGAAGCTTAATTTTAGCACCGCTTATCATCCCCAGTCCGATGGACAAACCGAGCGTGTGAATCAAACTCTTGAAGATCTTCTTCGTGCTTGTGTTCTTGATTTTGGTGGAAGTTGGGAAGATCATATTTCACTTGTTGAATTTTCCTATAATAATAGCTTCCAATCTAGTATTGGTATGGCACCTATTGAGGCACTCTATGGAAGGCCATGTCGATCTCCTTCTTGTTGGCTTGAGGCCGGTGAGAAGCTGGTTTTAGGTCCAGATTTTATTCGGGATTCTACAGAAAAGATTGATCTTATTCGTCATAGGATGAAAGAAGCCCAGAGTAGACAAAAATCCTATGCCGATAACCGGAGAGGGAAGTTAGAATTTTCTGTGGGAGATCTTGTGTTCATTCGTGTGTCACCTATGAAAGGTGTTGTGCGTTTCAGTCGCTCGGGAAAGTTAGCGCCACGATATGTTGGGCCATTTCCTATCACTGAACGAATTGGTTCCGTGGCTTATCGCCTTTTATTACCAGCTCAGTTTTCTGCTATGCATGACGTGTTTCACGTTTCTCAACTTCGGAAATGTCTTCGAGATTCCGATTCTATTCTTGAGCCCGGTGTTGTGGAAGAGATTGAAGTTTTGCCTAATTTAACTTATGAGCAGCATCCTATTCGTATCATTGCTTCGGAAGTCAAACGACTTCGAAATAAAGATGTTCCGCTTGTTAAAGTTCAATGGTCTTCAAATCCTAAGGATTGTTCTTGGGAATCTAGAGAGTACATCGAGCGTACACATCGGGACTTACTTTCTCGTGCTCTTTGAGGTGAACTTCTTATTTCAAACTTCTTTTGTGTTAAATATGCTTTTATGGTTGTTACTATATATCTTCTTCTTGTAATATTGCGAGGACGCAATTTCTTTAAGGAGGGGAGTCTGTAACAACCCGCATATTTATCGATTTTATATTTAAATATTTTATTTAAATATTTCATCATTTGTCGGATTTTAGTCCGAAAAGCTACTTTTTGCATACGGTCGAATTAGGACTCGGGATCACTCCCATTGAGTTTAAAATGCCGTTTGCGACCTTTTTGAGTATAAGCTTCGATATGTTTGGAGAAAGTTGATTTTTGCTACTTTTCACTTTGGGTTTAGTTTTTGGGCTCAGCCCTATGTTAACTTATGCTCAAATCTGAGTCACTCTTCCCCACTCACCCTCATTCTCTTCTCATTTCAGTTTTTAGAGTGTTAATGGTGGGAGAGATTGGAAATTAAAATTCCAAAACCCTAGTTTCCCTTGCAAATCAAATTCCTTGCTCCAAACTCAAGAAGAACCCATTGGTAAGCTTCTCTTCTTCTTCTCCAACTTATTCTCTTACCAATTTCAGAAATTCCTAAACCTAATCTTGGGAATGTTCTTGTTTTTGAGCTTAGATTCAAGCTCATTTGGGTTGTGTTGAAGAGAGGTTGATTCTCCATTTGCTTTCAAGCTTCTTCTTGTTCGATTTTGTGAAAAGGTGAGATTTTATCTCACATCTATGACTATAATTATCTTTGGTTGTTGGGTATGAATTCCTAACACTTCTTCATGTGCATTTGCTCTTGTTTTGGATTGATTTTGTGAATACTCCAATTTTTGGGTTTTTAAGTCAAATTTGTGTGAAATCCTTTTATGGACGTTTGATCATGCTTTTGGTGATGCATCGAGGAGCATATAGGGCCGGGTTGCCGATTGGCATAAACCCTTAGAGCCAATGTTCGTCCGGTTGCATTTTGGAAGAGTTTGTTCTTCATTTATATAGGGCTGAAAAACAGCCCAGGCATGATTCAGTCGACTGAATATCTCTGTTCAGTCGACTGAACCTGAAACCCGAGAGTTTCCAGGCATGATTCAGTCGACTGAAAAATTCTGCACAGTCGACTGAAACTGGAAACAGAAAGTTTCCTGAACCTGGAAAATTTCCAGGCACAGGGTCAGTCGACTGAAAACTCTGTTCAGTCGACTGAACCTGCTGTTTGAGTCCAATTTGCCTTATTGGATTGAAATTCCAATTTAAATCGATTCGTGATAATCCTATTTGTTGTTATCATCTATTATGACTTTGATGACTATTTTTATGGATTTTTGAATATCCATTTCGATGGATCCTTTATCGATTTCTTTGGATTTTATTCACGCCTTCGTATGTGAATTTTTGTGATTGATTGTTCTTATAATCTTCTTCGTGATTTGTCACTTTAAAAATATAAAGGTTTTCTATACTAGTAGTAAATATCAAAATTCTTTCCTCAAACGATTTCAATACTATTTTAATACCAAATTCGTTTATAAAAGTGTTTTCCAATCTATTAGTATATACAAACCTTTACCTCACTCGTATGAGAAATCTAATTAAACGGCTTAGTAAAACAAGTGGTATGAAACGCTTGCGTTTACTTTGTCGGTTAATTCTTGGACTTGTTCGATTGAACCTCTTATTATAATTTTCTAGTGGAGATTTACAGTTTGTTCGTAAATATTTAAGTTAAGCAAGTGGTTATGGGACATGAAGCTAAACTCATATATTTACTAGCTTAGTGTAATCGACACTTCTCGTTGATCATGACGATCATCTTTGTGATTTAGACTAGCAATGTGCGATGTCTCTTTGTCTGCGAGGGAGACTAAACCCCGTTTTGTGGAGTTTCGACTCAATTTGTGATGGGGTAGCAAACCATGGTCTTCGGGCCGTTTGTGGAGCTTCGGCTCAATTTGTGATGGTTAGCGACCATGGAATTAGCGTTCCGTTTGTGATACACGTGTTGGTGGGCTTTATGCTCCCGTTTGTGATAGGCCTCCCCCCCTTTGTGATTTCTGGATTTCTTGTGTAGATTCCTAGAATTTGTGTTTCGCCAATTTTCGTGATTTCCATTGATAAGTTTTATCAATATTTGTGCATTGGTGAATTTGTGTGTCATTGACTTTTGTGATTTCTGGATTTCTTGTGTAGTCTTCTGGAATTTGTGTGTCATTGACTTTTGTGATTGACATTGATATTATCGTCAATATTTATGGTATGGTGAACGAAATAAGGAGTATGACGTTTCTTTGATTCTTGTGTAGATTTGGTGACATTGATTAATTTCTTGATGATTATCAACTAAGTGTATATATATATATATCACAGCTTGGCATTGTGATTATTATGTGTTTAGTCATATCTCTTATTCTATATCGTTTCATCTGATATTTATAGTTAGACTGATCCGTTTATTATTTTCTTATTAAATAATACTCGGGTCAGACCGAGATGTTACAGGTGCTTCTGCTTGACTTCTCATCCGGGATTAACTCCTTGACTTTTAGGTTAACTACTTAGATTAGTAGTTATTTTGTTGTATACATTTGAGATATAGACTCCTTAATGTATACTTATTCTTTTGTGTAGTTCGTGTAACTATTCTTTTGTGATATTGTGGATCTTTTTAGACCACTACTCTGATGTACACTTCCTAGTGTAATATTCATATCTATTTCCGCCTTTGTGATATGAATTGTCTGTGACTGATTTGTGTTATGCTCATTTCTATATTTGTTTTACGAAGGATTTATATAGCCACCGTGTAGTAGCTTTGAGTTTGTGTCGGTATGTCGGATTTCCTCTTGAAATAGAATGCATGTTATATTATCTGACATATCGGTGCTCGCGTAAAGAAATTACATGGATGGACGCTCCTCAACAGCCTTATTCTCCGCGCTAGTCGACAGCATTCACCGTAATGTTCTTGGCTAGCGTGGGTATAGAGGTGGGGCGTCACAATCACTATGTAGGATCTCCATCTATTCTTGAACTCTTTTCATTGCACCATAGTCACCAAGGTAGATACTCTAGGAAATTCTAGGATTTAGAATCAGTCTAACTCATGTACTTATGACTAACTCTTTCTTAATCACCTTGTAATCACATTCAATCAAAATCAAATTAATAAGAAAGCTATAAAGTGGACATAGACTCAATTTAAAACTGAAACACTATAATAATCTCTGTCTCTCATTTACTTTTCTACTATTTTCTATTGTATTTGCTCTATTCTAACTAGGTGGTGCTTTCACATCATACTCCAAGGCGTTGATACATTTTTTGGATTAGCATTTTGGTGCTTTCACTGAGAACGAAGAATCTAGGCTTGGATCTAGCTATCTACTTTGGATTGGATGGATCCACAGGTCAGATTAGGAAAGTTTTCTTCAATAAGATTAGAGAATTGCTATTCTAATTCTTCTAGGAGGAAGACAACATCTGGAATGTAACAACCTTGATTTTTGGGCTTATAAATTAAGTTGAATAATGATTTAAATTGGAGAATTTAAATCATTAATCTATAATTTTTGTTCTTTTATAAAAAAATAAATTGTTTTAGAATGATTCATTCTAAATATTAGGAAATTGAGATTTTATTTAATTATGGTGAATTTCGAATTTATATTGGAGAAGTCAGAATACTAGAGTTTTATTTGAAGATAATTGAGAATTCATCTAGATGAGAATAATTGGTGATTAGTAGACTTATTTTAAAATAGTGTTCATTGTTAGTAAGCACTTATGGAATTTTCTTGTTTGAATTTGAACTATAGTCTTAAACACTTGAAATTCTAGTTTATGTAGTCGTTAGTTTATTTAAATTATTGAGAAAAGAAGTATTTTGATTTGAAAAGATATTTCTGGGATTTCTGGTTTTATATTAATTAGTAATTAATATGTGAAATTAGAAATGATTATTTGGCAAATAATTGATTGAAAGTGTAACTAGAAAACTTAAAAAAGTTATTTAGCTAGCAAAATGAGATAATATATTAGTAATTGGGTTATGTTTGCCTAACTCAAAGCCCACTAGGTTTTCAAGATGAAAATAAACTCTTTCCCTCTTA
The DNA here is from genome assembly GCA_030765085.1 of Allium cepa. Lineage (NCBI taxonomy): Eukaryota > Viridiplantae > Streptophyta > Magnoliopsida > Asparagales > Amaryllidaceae > Allium > Allium cepa. The sequence goes on from CM060945.1 coordinate 618,043,394, forward strand.
TCATTACACGTTTGAAACTATACAGGAAAAGTAATAAAGGGAATCTCCTTTCTCTCAAAACTTAGAAGCTGAATCAACAAATAAAATAGAAAGAAATCGCTAATCGATCCAGTAAAATAATAGCACGTAATTTCAACCCTAATCTACCATCTGGCTTTAATTATTTCAATTTTTGGTTGAACTTAAATTCTTGTGCTCTTTTGTAAAAACTAAGCTCTAGGGTTGCTGAAATCTAAGCACAAGGCTGAAATAAAAGGACTTTAGCAAGCTATATTGAAGTAAAAAAGGTGAGTTGAACTCACAAGTATTACAAAGTATAATTCTGGCTGAATGAATAAGAAGTGGTGGATGATTTTAGTTTTTTTTTATGTTTTTTGTTTGTGCTCTATTAGTTTCATTTGCTATTGCTTCAAACCCAGTTTACCATAAATTAATTCAACCCAAAATCTATGTTTTCCCCCATTTCAGGTTGCTTATCGGATTGGATGCATGCATATATAGAGATTGAGTTAGGAATGAAAATATTAAATTGTTGAAACCTAAAAAACGAAGAAGTCATGGTACGATCATCACTGCCTAGAGCATGCTCCAGGCGGTGACACCTGGTGACCGGTGCTTCAAGAATAGTCAACCGATCACTGACCTGTAGCTATGCTCCAAGACGTGCCTTATATCCTCTTTGCTCCATTATTTTGCTTTGTTGCCTTTTTTGTTTGCCTTGATGTTTGGCCTAAGTTTTTCTATCATTTTTAAGCTTGTTTATGAATAACTACTAGTGCATTTTCCGGGTGCTTGAATATAACTTTAATGATCATGTGGCACGGAATTCTTGCTCTATGTTTTGTTGTCAAACATACAATTTGATTGCACCAGTTTGCAAAGTTATTTATAAAGGAAATTATTTTTGAAAATAAATTGATTCCTATTTATATGTATATGGAAAATATGTGCATTTTGGACATGAATGGTTTTAGAATAAAATATGTATAAATATGTTTAATTTCAAAAGCGGAATCTGAAGAAGTTTTATACAAGTATAGATGTGAATCAAATCGTGTTTTCTACTATATATATATATATATATATATATATATATATATTAGTCTTTTTAAATCAATATTTTAAATTGGATTTCAAAGCAAAACTATTTTATTATAATAAACCCTAATCTCACTTGAATGAGAAAATAATTAGACGGTTTAGTAAAAAAAGTGGTATGAAATGCTTGTGTTTATTTTAACGATTAATTCTCGGACTTGTTCGGTTGAACATATATTTACACACAAGTGAAATTTATAATCGCTTAGTAAATAATTAAGTTTACTAAGTGGTTATGGGACGTCGGATGAAACTCATTTACTTACTAATCGAAAGTAAAGTACACTTATCAAGTGGAGTTTACTAATTTGTTGTAAATATTTGAGTAAACATGAGTGGTAAAGGGACATGCAATCATTACTCCAACGATTGTTATTAGGAATTATATAAGACTTACTTTGTCGAGTTTTTAGGCTCGTTCTTGGTGATCCTTTTAGGCAGGTTTATCGATTTTTAGGCCCATCTTGAGATACTCGTTTATAAATGAGTAATGACTTTATGATGTGCTCGTATCTTTGTTAGACTTGTGAAGTGCTTGTCTATTTGGACAGCTATTGATTATGACTTGCGATTTGCTCGTAACTTATGTTAACTTGCGAAGTGCTTATCTTATAGTCAACTGATGAAATGCTAATAAGCTAAATGCACGTCGATGATTTTTAACTTGCGAAAGGCGGGGTTTCACATGCATATATGTTTGTAAATTTTCTATGCTCTTATTTTAATGGTTGTCATTAATTTGATGTTTTGTCGTGAATGACCATAGAATTAACTAGAAGTCTCAAAGTATTAGTGATGCATTATTAGGTTACTGAAGTACACTCTATGACATAATTCGACTTTATAACATGAAGTATTATAAAGAAGACATATTATTTTAGTAAAGAACACTATTTGGAAATTTCTACATCTTTGTTGTTTATACGCGTTCATTATGAGAATTCACCCTTTTGAGATATTTAGAGATAGTCTTATCCCAAGTGTTATTTTTTGTAATGCTTGGGTCAGACCTAGACTTGACAGGTATAGGAACTCGTTGACCTTGTATTTGAGCTAGCTAGAGTATATATATATGAAGTATTATTTATGAGATAGAGTTCTATTTAGAGAGCTTAAATTTATATGCATATTTGTTGTATATTCGTATGTAGTGTTAACTTGAGTAGTCCTATAGATATTATACTTATAATTATATATATTTGTATATTGATGTGTATATATAAGTCTAGCCTTTCCCTTTATAGACTTACACTTTTAAGAAGTAATTGAATTTTTTTATTTCTATTTCGATGTTTGATTCCATGTTGTATATTATGTTTTGTATTGTTCGGAATTATATTAAACCACTGTATTATTGTTTTGTGGCTGGATTGTATATGTCCAATTACCACTTTTAAGAAAAGAAAAGAAAATTATAGTCATATAATTCGAGATATCGATACTCTCCAAAAGCAATTTTATGGACAGTCGCTCCTATCCAGCCTTATTCTTTATACTACTCTACCGTGTTCCTTATAATGTTCTTAGGTAATATGGTCCCAAACATGGGGCATTACATAGAAGATCTGTTGGGACAACACTTGGTGTTGATGAAACCGAACTCCAGCAAATGGAAGTGAAAAATGCTAACAATCATCAGACAGAGACTAATGCTGGAAACTCAGCACCAGGTGCTTTTGCTCAACAAGGGGTTGTAACCAGAGGAGAGCTTAACTAGGTGGTAAATCAACTTAACCAGAAGGTGACTGATAGTTAGAAGGCTTTTATGGACAAGATTGATGCTTTGCTAGCGGTATAGCCACCAACTGCCCCGAGGACTAAGCGGAAAACTGCAAAAGATATGGAACAGGAAAACTCCTCCATCTTATGCTTGAATAGGAGGGATGGCAAGAAAAAGCAAAAGGAGAGTTAGTGGAGCTATTGGAATGGTTATTGAAGGTAATGGATGTTCCCCACCTAGCGGAGGATAACCTACTACAACCTTAACCTTAGAGTGAAGGCTTCACAAGGGGATATTGCAAGGCTTCTCTCCAATTTTGAAGATGAAATGCAACTTGATGCTAAAGAACTAGAATTGAAAGCTGACATAGGCAAGCAAAATGTCGGAAAAGAAGTTCAAACTACTACTTTTAGGCCAACCGCGTGTTAACGGAATTCTAAAAGAATGGTTCTCCTGGAGAATGAAGAAACAAGGGTTTAGTTGGCAAACCAAGGCCGTTTGTAAAGTCAAACACCTGGCATGGCTCTTAATAATCGACCCGTGGAAAACAGAACTAGTGAGGCATCCATTGTAGACATGGTCAAACACTTGATAAAAGAACGTAAAGGCAGAAAGGATGATGCTTGGGGTTCTGCACTAAGCCAAACTCCGTTTACTGAAAACATTCTAAGGGAAGAGTACCCTAAAAATTTACAATGCCCATTATGCCATCTTACAATGGGACGAAGGATCCCACACAACACTTGTACAAGTATAAGTGGCATATGGATGGAGCTAGGGCAACGGATGTTGTCCACTGCAGATATTTCCCTATCTTCCTTGAAGGTATTGCTTCTATATGGTTTACCAAACTCCCATCAAGATCCATTTCTACTTTTGACGAATTAGCAAGGAAATTCTTGGAACAGTTCAGACTTCACATGGCATAGCCAAAAGATGTGATGTCCCTATCTAACCTTTTCTAGGGACCAAATGAGTCGCTAAAAACCTTTATGAAATAGTTTAATACTGCGGTTACTAAAGTAAGCAATCCCAATGAAGATCTGGTATTCATGGCTTTAGTCCGATCTATCCATCTGGACATAGACTTTGGAAGATGGATTAAGATGAAACAACCAACCACTATGAAGGAGTTCAACTGAAGCGAGTCAGTATCAGAGATTGGAAGAGGCATATGCATTGGAGTGCAAGACTGATGTGCAACCAAAGGAGGTGGTTCAGAGCAATGTAGTGGTCAACCAGGATGGAAATAATTTTGGAGTCATGAAAGGAAATGCAGGGAAAAATGGAAATCAGAAAAGAAAAAACCAAAACACTTGTAGGCATGATGGGAATGGAAAGTGGATTAGGAACTAGAGACCTGAGGAGTATATGTCGTTGAATGATAGCTTGAAGAACATCTACCTTGCAACTCAAGGAACTGAGCGATACAATAAGCATTACAAGAAATCTAAATGACAAAAGTAATCAGATAAGTTATGCCGCTTCCACGAGACTCACAGGCATAACCTGAACGATTGTCGACATCTAAAGGATCTCATTGATAAATTGGTTAGGAACAACAAGCTCTAATGGTAAGTGAAGAAATCGCAAAACTCTGACCGGTCTACTAGACATTAAGTTCCAAATGCACAAGGAAACCAATCTGGGCCCAGTAGAGATCCAAACAGATAGAATAGAGATTTGTTATTGGCACTATTTCTGAAGGACTTCAACTAGCATGGAAGAGCTGGGAGAAGATGGAGTGATACGCATGTTCACTAAAGCACACTCTGAAAGAAACTTATTTTATAGTTAAGGATGGAACTCCAACAAAGTAGCAAAGAACATTCAATAATGACATAGTGTCTCAAAATCAAGACACTAAAGGAATAGAAGCAACGACTCTCAACTTGATGGTAGTGACAGTAGGAATTGGATCGGCAGTTGTACATCGACTCCTAGTAGATCGTTGAAGTTCAGTAAACATCTTGTTTCGACATAGGTTTGATTAGATGAAGATTAGTATGAGAGTTGTCTTTGCTTACCAAATGAAAATATAAGGGTTTACGAGAGAACCAAGACAGCCAAGCGAGATGATTAACTTGCCTGTGGAGCTCGAAGAAGGAGAACGAAGAGTATTCCTTATCCAAACTTTCATGATCGTGGATGAAATGTCAGGTTAAAATGCTTTCTTGGGTCAATTGGCCTTGTTGATTTCAGGACTGCTTTGGCTCTGTAGTGCCTTACCATGAAATTCCTGATGGAAAATTAGGTTGGAGTTATAAAAGAAGATCAAAACATTGGTAAAGAATATTATGTTGTTGAGTTACGCGAATTAAAACTAAAGAGAAAGGGAAAGAATATAGGGGAAGTCTCTCTACATTTGTGAACTGTCAACATATAAATTACAAAACCACGCCTATCTCGGTGACCATAGCCATTTCAATAAGGTTTTGGATTCTGGGTTGAAGAATACAAGGGAGGAACGGGCGTCACCGACAGAGATTATGGTGTCAGTCCATGTCGATATGGGTAACCTAACTTAAGCCTTGAAAATATGGTCCTAACTTAGGGTCAAAATGCAATAAGAATTAATCAAATTTCTCATGCTAACCTAAATGTGTTTGCTTGGACGCATTTCAGTATATGTGGGATATCGCTAGAGACAGCATGTCACATACTTAATACCAATTCCAAGTTCAATCCGGTGAAGCATAAGAGACATAGTCTGGTCTAGAGTGATCCGCTGCACTGAAGGAGGAAGTGGATTTGTTAGCTAATGGCTTAATCCGTGATGTAACATATCATAGATGGGTATCAAATCCAGTTCTAATTAAAAGGTAAAATGGGAAGTGGTGAACTTGTACTGGCTAATTAGACCTGAACAAAGCTTACCCAAAGGACAGCTTCCCACTAATAGAATTGACCAACTCGTGGATGAAACTACAAAGCACGAACTACTCTCTTTCATAGAAGCCTACTTAGGATATAACCATATTATGATGCATGAACCCAATTATGAGATCATCAGCTTTATCATCGATTATCATCGACATTGGATTGTATTATTATCGAGTAATGCCATTCATCCAAAAAAATGCCGAGGCAATTTATCAACGGTTGGTAAACACTATGTTCAAGGGCCAGATTGGATGAACAAATAGAAGTTTTACATGGATGACATGCTAGTTAAATCATGTGTGTCTAGAAATCAATTGGATAACCTTTTGGAAATATTTGAGATTCCGCGAAAGTATAAAATGAAGCTTAACCTGCTGAAATACTCTTTCGGTTTGGGAAAGTTCTATGTATCATCGTGAATGTTAGCGACATTGAAGCTAATCCTAAGAAAATCAGTACCTTGTGGAATTTCATAGCCACTACTACAAAAAAGAGCTATAGAGTCTGAACGAAAAGTTCGTAGCATTGAGCAGATTCATTTTCAAAGCAATAGACAAGTGTATACCGTTCTTTGATGCATTGAAGAAGGGTAAGAAATTTTTTGAATGGAATCAGGCCTACCAAACCGCTTTTGACGAATTATTATGACATATGGAGACCCCAGTAGTCCTATCCAAGTTGTGGAAGCAGAATACATGTTCTCTTACTTGGTAGCATCCCATTATGCTCTTAGTGATGCGCTTTTGCAAAAGGAAGCCATGATCAAATGACCCGTCTACTACATCAGCAAACGCTTCGTTGGAGTTGAGTGAAACTATCTAAAGTTAGAAAATTTGGCATATTTCTTATCGATGGCATCAAGGAAGTTGCGATTGTACTTTCAAGCAAATGCAATTAAAGACAGACCAACCATTAAAACAAATAGTTTATCGATCTGAGACTTCAAGGCGATTTATGAAGTGGAATATTGAAATAAACCAGTATGACGTTGCTTACCATCCATGAAGGGCAATTAACGGACAAACATTGGCTAATATTGTCATGGAATTCACCATCCAAAATAGAGAAGAGCAGGAGATGAAGGAAGTGGTATTAAAATGGAAGTTGTTCGTCAATGGTGCGTTAAACGAATTCTTCTTGAAAGCGGGAGCTATGGTTGAGACTCCTACAGGATGATTAATCTACTATGACTTAAGAATGGAGTTCCCTACTATTAACAGTGAGGCAGAGTACAAGGCATTGATGGCGGGTTGAAGAATGTAAAGGAACTGGGAATAAAAGTTGTGCATATCTACAGTGACTCTTAGCTAGTCGTTTGTCAGGTAAGGAGAAATATCAATCTAAAGGGGAAAATGTCGCTCCTTACTTGTCAAAAGCATGAGCACTGCTCAACGACATTAAATACTACACGATAACTTGTATTCCCAGCGAGAAAAACGTGAAGGTCGGTTACTTAGCCAAGTTGACCGGTTCAAAGGGGAACAATCAATGGGATTGGTTCCAGTTGAAGGGTTAATAGCTCCAAGCATAGATTATATGGATGTAGAATGGGTTGCGGAGATAATGGAAGAGAAAGAATCGTGGATGACACCGATCAAGGATTATCTGCTAAAAATAATACTTTTTAGAAACCGAAATGAAAGAAAGAAGCACTTTCAAAAGGCACCGTGGTTCATGCTACAAGATGGAGTGTTATATAGGAGAGGCTTCTCCACTCCTTAATCAGGTGTGTAATTAAAGAGGAAGCCAAGAAGATTCTGATGGGAAGTACATGAAGCCAGTTGCAGTGACCACACTGGAGGGTAGGTGCTAGTCAAGAAAAATTTACGTTACGGATATTTCAGGCCTTTAATCAACTAAGACGTAGCAGACTGCACAAAGCGCTATGATCGTTGCTAGAGATTTTCAAGGATCCCGAGAGCCCCATCCTCAGAACATACACAAATGGTCAGCCTTTGGTCGTTTGCAATTTGGGAAATCAATCTAATCAGTGTATACAAATAGCCAACGAAAGAACCGAATATGCTACTATTGCAGTTGTTGATTTTACGAAGTGGGCTGAAGTGAAACCACTCGCCACCATTACCACTAAAAAGTGATTAACTTTATACCAAAGAACATTGTTTGAAGGTTTGGAGTACCATAGAAAATCATCATGGACAACGAAACTCAGTTCAAGAGTGCCGAGTTTAAGCATTTCTGCAAACGCTATCGGATCGAGAAGAGTTTTTCCATGGTAGCGCACCCGCAAGCAAACGAACAAGTGAAAGTAATCAACAAAATCATCAAGCCTACCATCAAGAAGCGACTAATGAAAGCTAAAGGAAACTGGGTAGATGAACTTCCGCTTGCACTATAAGCTTATAGAATAACACATAAATCGGCGATCGGGCACTCACCACTTACCTTCGCATATGGTTAAGAAACAATGATCGAAGTGGAACTGGAAGTCCCCTGTCATCGAAGATGACACTTCAATGGAAATGAAAACGAGTAGCTTCTTCTTGAATCACTTGACCAGATTGATGAGAAGCAGGAAGAAGAAGAACAAAGGACTACTGCTCACTAAAATGGGGTAGCAAGACACTTCAACATCAAAGTTCACAACCGCGCCTTCGAAGTGGGAGATCTTGTCCTGAAATGGATCTTCTAGGATATGAGGGCACTTAACCCAAATTAGGAAGGACCCTATGTTATCATCCAGAAACTTGGAGATGGAACATTCAAGCTCACAACGGTTGATGGAATTCTAATTCCCTGTGCTTGGAACAGTGACTCATTGCGACACTATTCTATTTGTACTTATCTATTATTTTCTATTTTTGCAAAGAGGCCACCTAGGGATACTATGGGCATTGTAAATAGGAAGGATTTTCCTTTCTCTTTATATTATCAATAAAGTCATTTCACTTCTTGAACCAATGGAACTGCGTTAATGTTAGCACCTATTGAGTCGATGGCATCAAATCGACTCAAATCGTCGGATTGATGGGGAAAATCAATCCCATCCTTCTGAGAATCGATGTTGCTCCAACGACATCAAGAAGACCAATCTCCCATGCACATCCATAAGTTACATCTCGCTTCTTGGATCGATGGAACCGCGTCTACGTAAGCATCCATTCTATGCCACTTAGACCAATGGAACTGCGTTTAAGTGTGTTCCATTTCTTTGCCTCTTAAACAATTGGAACTACATCCAAGTAAGCATCCATTCTTTTTCCACTTAGACCAATGGAACTGCATTCGAGTGTGCTTCACTTCTTGGCCACTTGAACCGATGGAATTGCATTCAAGTATACTTTGTTTCTTCGCTTCTTGGACCGATGGAACGAAGTCTAAGTAAACATTCATTTTGTTGTTGCTTGACCTAGTGGAACCGCATTCAAGACGCTCCACTATCTTAATTCCTAGGCCAATGGAACAGCATCAAAGTAAGTACTTATTCCTTTTCTGCTTGAACCATGGAACAACATTCCAACACGCTCTAAATCATCGATGTTACACAGGTAACATCGTTAATTTTCAAGATCTCCTAAGTACCAACATTATCTCAACGATGTTGAAAAATTTATCAACTGCAAGATTGGTAAAAATCAATCCTTACCTCCTAAAACACAACATCGCCTGGATATCGACAATGTGGAAAGAAAATCCAAAGGATTGAGCTATTTGTAGATCTCTAGTGATGGAAACTAATATGTTGATAGATCCTTAATACCGAGCTTAGAGAAAATCAACTACAATTAAAGTATAGGGTGCTTGGAATTGAGTATTCAAATTACAAGTTCTTAGAGATAGGAACTGCACTATATCTTGGACTAGGGGCAACAAAGAACTGCATAGAGCATCCGGTTTCATATCAAATGTCCGAAGTAACTAGCCTCGTGGGCTTGGGGCTTATAAAACGTTAACACTTGGTCAGGATAAAAAGCACACCATGATTCTATTATGTCAAATAGAGAATTTTAGCAACGACAATAGAGCTAAGTTAAGTAGTAGATGGTACAACAGAGATAAGAAAAGTACTATACATAAAAATTGTAAGTTACACTAATTACACCATTTACATGGATGGAATTTCGATAAATAAACATTCATCATATCGCACAGCACAATAGTATACAATATGAAAATTGTGAGATAAGCAATAATGTTTTGTACATACACGGTGGTATATAAATAGGAACAATACATAGAATATAGAGAAGTACACAGAAGATATAATAATGGAAATGCTAACATTATTCATTACTCATATTGTTTTATGTACAGTATCAAATAGCGAGGGTTCTACATGCACAATACCGGCCTGTTTCGGACGTCAAAAAGCAAAAGTATAGACGTTACTAAGGCTACATCAAAAGGAAAAGATACTAAGCATAGAATTTGTACTTGTACAGACACTAACATCATAAAAACATAGAAAAAGACAACGATTTCCCTAATTCACTGGTGCTCGAGCTCATCCTGACTTCTTGACGAGTCGAGAATTTTTTCCTACTATCCTCGTCAGTCACTCCTCCTACAAGGGGGCGGGACCCCTCTAACCATCCAATAGCCGAACTCCCTTCCTTCGATACATTCAACGTGATGATAGTGGGAGTCATGCTCTTTCGCTTCTCTTTTTCCTTCTTCGCATGCAATCCTTTCTTTTCCTCCTCCAGTCTCTCTGCTATGGTCATCTTGTCCGTCAGCCCTGAATCACTGGTAATCAATACCACTTCATCCACAAATGCTAAGAGATCCTTCAAATTTTGTAGCCCCTCTATTTGTTTGGAATTGGGCCCGATCCCAGAGCTATAGACAGGAACTCTGCCAGAAGCCGCTGCAAAGATAGTAGTGGAACTAGTGAAAATAACAATAGGTCCAGAACCCTGCATAGTAGGAAGAGGATGTGGGAGAGTTAGTTGACCTATAATTTGGGAAAAAGAGATGCATAGTTTAGAAAAGGATTCCAGAGTAAATCGAAGTGTTTGGAGCATATGAGAGATGAGAGAAATAGCTAAGCCAAGGGTATGGTCATGAACTTCAATCTCGAAGGCTTCACCACCAGTCCCCGTCTTTGAAGGTCATACTACAGCCGAAAAAGGGAATGGCTTGTCCAAGGCTATGGAAGCTGCATGGGCATGCTCAGCTTTAGAAATAATAGCCATGGATATTTGGATGGTTGGCTTCTGCATTTGAGAAGTATGAATAATGTTTGATTCTGACCCAAAGAGCTTGGGCCAACAAGTGCTTTCGCTGCAGCATCGGTAGCTTCCTTTTCCTCTCTTCTCTAAGGATCTCTCTGTTGACAACCAAAAAGTCTGTATCTTCAGGATTAAGATAAGTAGCCTTTAGTTCCTCCTCAGAGTGTGTATTCTTAGCGTCCTCAGACCTGACCAATACCTCCTCCCAAACCATACCAAGAGTCCGAGGATAGTTATTACCATGCAATTTCAAGCTGCCCTTATTCATCATGAAACTAGTATAAAGATGAAGCACACTAGCGTCTATTTAGTTTATCGTGTCACTATGTTTCGATCGCAGCAATGTAACCTCTGACTTGGTGCTTAGATGCCTCATATCCTCTGCTAGTTTGCTGGATGCAACCTCTTCCTTCTCTTTCACTAGCCGCACATTCTCCTTACGAAGACGAATGAGCTCAGCTTCTTGCTCAGCAATGACAGTGGCATAACCGGCGATAGTTTGGTTCTTTCATGAGCCTGGTTTGCCTCAATCAACAGCCTATCACTGGTTGCCTTTCTTTTTAGGGTTGCGCCCCTCTCGGTCTTGAACTAGACTATCTCATCATCATGATCTTCGACCGCCTAAGCATGGTCTTCACTTTCGGTGTTAACCAAGGGGATCTCCTGATAGTTAAATGCGATTGAAAACCAAAAGGGCTTTTACTAAATGTTGCATGTCATACCCTGCTTCCAAGTCCTCATGGAATATCTCTAGATTGCCAAGGGAAGTGGCCCTGTAAGGTGCTTTATTTTCTTTTCAAACTTGACTTTCTTCAAGAATTGATTTGGAAAGGTAGCATGAAGAATGGGTGGCCACAACGGAAGCATAAACTATTCAATTTGTTAGAAGAAGTGAGGTCCATTGCAATGGTTGTTGTCTATTGTTGGCATTTCAGTGGTCCGAGCATCAGTGTAGGGAGAAGTAATCGATAATAAGAGCCTGCAGAATTCGTGAAAGTCTCTCTGGCGCTTGTATGCATTATTGGGGGCACTACTCTCGTCATCTCATTTTCTTTTCTCTCCCCTCTCGTGCTATCGTTCCAAGGGACAAGCCTCTTCCTCTTTTCTTTTCCTTCTCTCTGCATCTGTTTTGCGAAAAGGGTAATAAGCTAAATCAAAAATTTTACTTTTACAGGAGCTAGTGTCCTGACATAACTGATGGTATAACCCACGTCCCATGGTACCTGAGATGAAAACAAAAAGAAAGTTAACACTTGAACTTAGGAACTTAACATGATGCAAAGATGTGTGTTTGTGATCCTAAAGTGAAGCTTGCAATGTTGATGATCCCCCATATGCAATGTTAATGACCCCCTATATGCTCTACCAACCATATTGAAAGGGTTTGAGAGCCAGAGTCTTTTCACTACTGCTTACAAATGTAACTGAGGAAATGTCGATTTTCAAGCCGATCTCATCTATCATTTCGCTAATGGATATATCCCCATGTTCATCTATATGGATGGCAACATCTCTCATGAAATCGAAAGTAGACATATCTTTAGTGGGGTCCCAGTTGGTTGACCTTTGTAGACTGTGGAGTCTCGATAGCATGTTGTTATTGAGGAGGAGAAATCAGGAATTCAAGATTTAATGCCACAGTAGTTAACAAGTCAGGAAAAGGCCCTTTAGGAAGATCAATACTCATTTTCGATGACTCCTTGAAAGATTCATTTCTTTCTATAGAGATGCAAAGTCACCATCATAAACGTCTAAGCCTTCTTCCTCTCCTTCCTTAACCACAGACTGGTTCCTATCTCTCCTTTGAAACATTTCTCCTTCTTCTTTAAGGATCATAGACATCCTGTGGGTCTTATCCTTATCCCACATGATGTCCTCTCTAGAGGGTAAGCCTATATCTACTCTATGAATCTCGACGGGATGTGCTTCCTCTGATGGACCGGCCACTTCCTCTTCAGCCTTCGTAATAGAGTTATGAGCATGGGTTGAGGAACGATATGTCTCTAAGGGCTACTGGATGTTGATGACTCGTCATCTATAAAAAATCTATTGGGATGAAGTGAGTCAAACCGCTGGGCGTTCTTATTTGTCAGAAGGAACTCCATTGTGCGCTCGAAAGCTCTCACAACCTTAAGAGTTTCAAGCATTCCTTTGAGATCGTCGTTGCTTTCCCGCCTTTGGATGATTATAATAAGACATATGATAGGCTATGAAAATGGAAAATACTAAAAATGGAAAGAGCTAAGGAATAAGGACATATTTCCAGATAACTAGAAGCAACTAAATCCCATTGGACGTCGGACAAAGAAGAGCTCACTCTTGAACGCTGAGTTTTTGTTGTGAAGATCCTTTATCAACTTACATCCCCTTTAGGATTCAACAATTATAAAAGATGAGCAGTCCTATCTCCTCTTGAAATGTAGGAGATATACGAGTTCATTTAGCCTTGGGGGCGCCCCATCCTGGTTGTGAATAAGATGTATAGGGTACTTAAGAGCATGTAACCATTGGAATGAATTTGGAATGGTGCCAATCCTAAATCTTAAAGCACCAAGGGTAAGGGCCAATTGAATGGTAACACGGCACCACTCAAGCACATGTATCGGTTACAAGAAGTAAAGCCATTGGGAGGATTATGTGCAAATCCAGCTGGAGTTGGCAGACAAACATCACCCAGGCATACCGTGCTATAGGCATATATTTACAAGCATTTTAGATATCAAGACTGAAGGCGTTTGTTCCAAAGGGTCGGTCAAAATTCTCGGTCTGGGAGGCAACTGGTCGAGTACAGGCTCTATAAGAACTAGCCAGTTGTGGAAATTAAAAGTCGCATGTTGACTTAGCCTTATGCGATGGGTGGAGAAACTGGGGCATTTGATACTCAGCTTCTGAAGGCATGGACACTCCATTTGAAAGACGTGCGACATGTTGACTGGCGTGTCATTCTTGACAATAAAACTCATTGATCATGGTCATGTACGCTTTATTTCTAATAAGAATTCATGTGCAATTAATGCTTGAAATCCGAAGGAAGTCTGCATATGCGGACCATTTGGATTCCAAGTGTTAATCGGGGCTAGTCTGGTGTGTTATCTATATGGGATGAGTCCAATGTCCAGAACACCACGACAAGACTGTCTTGTGTAGATAGCTCACTCATATTGGAAAAATGTTCTGCATAGTCCTTTGAAATTACTTTTTTATACTTACCCTTATTGATGATAACAGATCTGCTCTTTGGAGCAGTTCTTGCATTTTAGGAACACTATGTATGCAAAAATGTAGAGCAATGGAGTCTTCCAATACGTTCAAATATAAAGTGAAATGTAATATCGGAATCAATTTGACAATCTAGCTTTAGTCAATTCCGTGGATAGAGATGACAAAGTATGGAAGCATGTTTGTCTCTTAAGTCAAACACATCCAATGCGGGCACAAATCCTAACTACATCGTCAATGCAATTCTAGGACTTAGAGTCGGCCTAACCATATACTTGTGGCTAATTCTTTCTCAATCACCTTGTAATCTCATTCAATCAAGAACAAATTAACAAGTAAAGCTATAAAGTGGACTTAAGCTTAATTAACAGCCAAACCATTATAAAAATCTTTGTGTCTCATTTGCTTTTCTACGAGTTTCTATTACATTTGCTTTGTTCTACCAGGGCTATGCTTTCATATTATACTTTAGGATATTGACCTATTTTTTGGGTTAACATATACATATACTAATATATTCTCGGCAATTTTTTTCAGTTTTGAAATCATTTAAATATATGTATATTATTTAAAAAAATGAATTCTATATGGAAATAAATGTACATAAATAAAAATTATTTAAATTTTAAAAATTAAATCTTAAGCATTTACTTTTATTTTAAATATTTTCATACATAAATTTTGTATTATATATATGATATAAATATTATGATATACAATTTTAAATTAAATGATATGCATATATGTATATGTATATGTATATGTATATGTTTATATTATACAGGGATCAAACAAATATTTTTTTATCTTTTTTATTTTCAACACCATTCATTTGTGTGTATTAGAAAAATATTATACATACCATATGTAATAAATTTATGTTAAACTTAATCTTTAATAATAAAATGTAATTCAATATTATTTTATTTAATCTTTTAAAACCAATCTGTAAGCATGTATATACAAATATACACATACGCGTGCGTACAAAAATAATTAAACACACATATATACATGCGTACGTGTATATATATAAGTTCATCATATTAACACAACACTAATATATACAGATTCGTGATATGGATACACTATCTAAATATATGTGAAACATAATGAAGAACTATTTATACATGTATAAAATGTAATAATTGGATTATTACCTTCTCCAAAGCCTAGATATCACACCTTGAGATGTTGAATCTGTACGCTCCTTGAATTGATCTCCAAGCCTTCAGATAGAGCTACCAATCTGACAACTGTTACCAGCGATGTTTGAATTTGATTTGATTATTTAGAAGCTTGAACAAGAGGAGGAGGGCACACTAAGGGCCTACCTTAGCTGGTTGAGAGAGAAAAGATGAGAGATAAAAGATGGGGTTAAAGATGACTACATAGTAAATATTTAAGAAGAAAAAGGTGGATTCAAATCCTTCTTTCTCTCTTACTAATTCACCTTGCTATTTGAATCAAAATTCCATCCCTTCCTCCCTAATATGGCAACCCATCCTATGGTTCTATATGGGCTAGAAACTCTCTTCAAGCATGATCAATAAATATTGCATTTAAATATAATTCAAATGCACATCGATATCGTATATCGATAAGTGTGTTTATAACTATCATGTATACATTACATAATATTGATCAATATAGATTAAAAAACTTTATAATTAATATTTCATTAATATTAATTAATTTATAATGATTATAATAAGTTAAATTAGGTGACAATAGAAGTGGTCAACATTTCGATTATGTAACTTTAGGTGTAAATTCAACCAGTGATTAACATCCAACAATACGAGTATTAATATTCACACGTCAATTAGCGGGTGTTGTGACATTATAATCAAATTTATCGCTTACTTAGCTTCGATAAAATCTAATTATACTATATTTAAGCATTACGTGGCAATCATTCTCACTAATTCTCTTCGTCAGAACTATATCTCATTAAGACCTATGGAATTGGGTAATGGTCAAAATTCCAACATCGTCTGCATTCAACTTTATAATCCAAATACAAAGTCCTTGGTTCAATAATAATAATCATTATTAACCGAACTACTTTGGCCAGAGACATTGACTTTGAATTAACTTCAGTTGACTATGATACTCCTCATATAATTGAAAAGATGAATTCTCTCTTAAATAGTGTCTCACTCCCAATGCTTCCACTCAACCCAATAATCATCGTTCAATGGATGACATGCCACGATTTAACTATAATAAAGTAGAGTTTCAACATTGAATCTTGATGGTATTCTCAAGTCGAGGGGATTGTGTAATATTGCCATGGTAATATTTTTTATTTGACCTTTGTTATATTAACCAACAGATATATATCAAGTGAGTCATTCCATTGTTACCTAGGATAACTATCAATACGTAACCACATAATGCCCCTAACAACCATGAGTAATACACTGCATAGTATATAGATAGCGTTACGTACTCTAATCTCAAAAGATCAAATCTCGATGCATCTTCACAAGGAAAATTTAAAATGGTATATTTATTTTATAATGATAAATCACTCATGATTACAACACACTATAACTACTATCATGAAACATACCGCTAATGAATTTTCTATTACATATACTTTTAAATTAATTAATTAATTAATATAAAAAATTAAACCAAGTTCATAGTAGAAAGATAATACCTTTTATTTTGAACAAGATTGGTTTTATGTAACAATTACATAATTACCCTTATGACATAATCCAAACTCTATCAATCTCCTACTTGCACTTTGAGTCAATTACGGAATCTCTATCCTATCTTTTCGATCAATTTAATGAGAGAAAAATGGAGGTGGACCTTTTGTGAATTGGTCTATTACATTGTTTTAATTATTTACTCTATTAATCAACTCTCTCGATGTTGATACATCATGTGGATCTAGTCAGAGTATGTTTTTTGACTTCTAGTGAGCTCTTGTCATTATATTGTTATCATATAACAATAATGTAGTATTCTCAATACTTGAAATCGCCTCTAGCACGGTTATAAATCTGTGCATTTATATTTATACACACTACTTTTTTTTGCATTATGCAAGGTGATGTACTTATCCTTTTTGGTTGAATTAGCTATAAATTTTTGCTTAATTTGGAATATTTCCAAGTTAAAGCTTCTTAATAGATAATATAACATGAATTTTTATTTGTGTATTATACTCAGTATCAGTATAAAGTTTGAGACTGGATGCTCCTTTGTAAGGAGTTCGTTGTTTTGTAAACAATTTCTTAGTGTTTCGTAAATACTTAAGAACACTCTAAACTACAATTTAGTGATCTTAATTTGGATTTGATATTTTATTCAATATAAGCAAACTATGAGATTGTAGACAGTATAATGTGTATGATAACTCTTAGTGTCTTCGTATAAGGAATCCATCTTAAATGTTCCACATTAAACATTTTTAATAAGATTTCTTTGCATATCATTTGGGATATTCCCCGTATTCTTTATATTTATTATAAAATATATAATGTACAGATCCAATATTGAATATTGTTAACTCCTCAATTTCGTGGCTCACCGACCTAATGAAGCAGCGGCCTAGTTACTTAAAGGGCCTGGCGACCTAACAGCCCAAGCGACCTAACGAGTTAGCCTATTAGCGGCCTAAAGCATGACCAAGTTAAGCAACACAGCGACCTAACGACTTAAGTACTCTGCGACCTAAGAGGACCAGCGACCTAACTACAGCGACCTAAGAAGACCAGCGACCTAACTGCTGAAGTGAAGTACCGACCTAAAAGGTATGGCGACCTAACGACTTAACCTGTTAAAGGATCAGATGGTCCAGCGACCTACGACTCAACGAGTTAACGGCTTAAGCCGCGAGGCGACCTAATGAGCTAATGGACCAACAGCGGGTTAACGACCTATGGGGTGATGTGACCTGACGACCTAATACTCAAGCGACCTAACATCTTCCACAAGCTACAACCAGGGTCGCACGGCCACTAGGTCGCTTGTGACCTAATCCCTTCCACTAAGCTGCTCGCGACCTAAGTAGGTCGGAGCAACTTCTTTAGGTCGTATTTGGTAGATCACATCTCTCTCCCCGACATCCCTTGGGTCGCCCACGACCTAAATTATAGCCGACCTATCCCTAGGTTGCCCAACCCGTTATCTCTCTCAGAGAGGATCAGGAGCTACCCTGTTAAGCTGTAACCTTAGGTCGTTCCCGACCTATCCCTAGGTCGCCCCTCGACTTACGGCCGACGACCTAACTCCAAGTTCACCCTATAAATACAGCACTAGCTCCAACATTCAGGGGACTTTTGGGATCATTCTCTGAAGCATCAACAGTCTATCATTTTCTCAACTCAAACAACACTTAAAGCACCCCAAGCACCAAGGACACTACGACAAACTTCAAGAGAGAATCTACATTATTCAATATGAACTCAAAAGATTATTCTACATCGAAGTTTGAGCTACTAGTCTAAAGTGTGTTGTAATTGAAGAAAGTTGTATAAGTTGTACTTAAGTCAGTAATAAAGAGAACTAAAGTGGACGTAGGCTTGACTATAAGCCGAACCGCTATAAAAACTGTGTCTTTTACTGCTTTTCTGTAATTTTCGGCTTATCTCTAATTCCCATACTGTCAGGTGGTGCTTTCACATCTGCTCTACATACACCGGGGTGTTAGCATCCGATTTTTACGTTAACATTTTTGGTGCTTTC
Organism: Allium cepa; assembly: GCA_030765085.1. NCBI lineage: Eukaryota > Viridiplantae > Streptophyta > Magnoliopsida > Asparagales > Amaryllidaceae > Allium > Allium cepa. The sequence goes on from CM060945.1 coordinate 618,062,213, forward strand.
ACCTAGAACCGAACTCAGGGTATCTTCATCATTGCTTCGCAAAAGTTTGTTGAAACAGTCTCTCTCAAAACCAGAAGTCGATCAGAGATAATGGCTCCTGGAAGAAAGCGTGGATATACAAGACCTAGTAATGTCCATGAAAATACTGCCACTTCTCCTTCATCAAGTCAAGTAGCACCAAGTGCCGGAATTACGCGAGCAGAATAAGATGCTGTAGTATCTGGATTATACCAGCAGATGGAAACTCAGAATGCTCTAATGCTTGAGAGGATAAATGCATTGCTCGGAGCGAACCGTCAACCGGTGAATAACAAAGAGAACCTTGCAGATGATATTCATGATCCTGAGGAGAGGAATGTTCCTCAAAGACCAGCTAGCCCTGCCAAAGAAACACCTCCTCAACCTAGAGGATCGAGACCACAGCCAACTCTCCGCGAACGTTTGTCTCGACAAACTTCCGAGAAAATGGCCAAAGTCTGTCCTGCAGATCCTTTAAATGATGAGGAATATCTTTCAGGCATGGTGCGACAAATCATGAAAGAAAGTATGCAGAGAGATGAAGATGAGAAGGAATGGGGATTCGCTCCAAGCAAAACTCCTTTCACTGAGAAGATTCTAAGGGCAGAATTCCTAAGGAAGTTTGTTCCTCCGACCATCCCGGCTTATAAGGGAACAAGCGATCCCAATCAATTCCTGTATAAGTATGAATGGCACATGACTGGTGCTAGAGCTTCTAATGAGATCAAATGCCGGTACTTTCCGGTATACTTGGAAGGGGTGGTTCTACTCTGGTTCACAGAACTCCCGGTCCGATCCATAGACCAGTTCGTCGATTTGACTCGGAAGTTTAAAGAGCAATTCAGGTTGTATGCTTCGAAGGAAAAGGATATTATGTCGTTTTCAAGCTTGGAACAGAATCCTGGGGAATCTATCAGGTCTTTCTTGAACCGCTTCAACATAGCTTTGGCTGAAGTGGACAATGCAGAGCCACGAATGGTCTTGACATACCTGATGAGGGCAATTGACAAATCAAGCGAATTTGGGAAATGGCTGAAGATGAAAGAACCGAATTCACTTGATAAATTCTATAAGAAAGCTGATGAATTCATGCACTTGGAAAGCCTTCGGGCACCAGTCAAATGGCATTGACAGAGGTGAAGGATAATACTACTGCTCCCACCAAAAGAGAATCCGGGAATCAGAAAAGGGAAAACAATGGTGGAAAGAAACAGAAAGATATGAAGAAACCTCGCTTCTTAAAATCTTCAGATTTCACTCCTTTAACTGACACTCCGGAGAATATCTTCTTTGCTACCAAAGATGAGGTAGAATATCCTAAACCGCCCGAGATGAGAGTTAGTAAAAAGGCTGCTCAAAGTGGGAGATTCTGTCGGTTTCATAATCAACCCGGTCATGATACCAACGAATGTCGCCATCTGAAGAATTTAATTGAAGAACTATTGAGAGAGAACAAGTTGCAGCAATATGTTAAGAGAAGTAGAAATAACCCAACTTCGTCTACTAAGGGTCAGCAACTTCCTGCTCAACCATTTGGCTCGGGTGAGAGGAACACTGTTCATGAATCAGAAAGGCCTGTTATTAATGTGATTACAGGAGGGCCTCACCCAGCAGGCAGAAGTTGGGGCGAGATGGAAAGATATACCCATGCCTTGAAATATGCACCAACAGAAGAAAGTGTTTTTGTGCTAGAAGATGCTGCACCTTTGAAGCAGCAGAAAACTTTTAATGATGATATTGTGTTCAGAGCCAGGGACTCTATGGGCATTGAAACTCCAACCATGGATCCTTTGGTCATCTCTGCAGGCATTGGGCCGGCTATTGTAAGAAGAGTGCTGGTAGATTGCGGCGCTTCTTGCAACATTCTCTTCAAGAAGACGTTCGATGAAATGAAAATTCCAATGGCTGATGTTCAAGCCTCATCTCAGAAGATTGTTGGATTCACTGGAGAACTAAAGCAGCCCATTGGAACTATCGACTTGTTTGTGGAGCTTGGAGAGGGGCAGAAAAAGGTAGTTCGGAAACAGACTTTTGTAATTGTTGATGAATTTTCTGCCTACAACGCCTTCCTAGGCCGACCAACTCTTGCGGCTTTTAAAGCAATTCTCGCCTCGTGTTGCCTCACTATGAAGTTTCCTATAGATAATGGCGTTGGAGTTATTAAAGGGGATCAGAATGCTGGGCGAGAATGTTATCTAATAGAGTTGCGTGAAGCAAGGAAGAGAGAGATGGGAAAAGATGCGGCAGCCCCAGTCCGCATCAAAGAACCAACCTTGTAGCAATTACAGGGTGCACCCTGCACTGGTGAGCATAGCGGGGCACGAAGGGAAATAGATCCCAGAAAAGCTAGTGCAGGGGAGAATAGAGTGGTGCCAATTGAAGTGATGGTGCCAGTACCTGTTGACCCGAAAGATCCGAACAATGTAGTGAATGTGGGTTCGCAACTTAATGTGGTGGTTCAAAATTCCTTAATATCATTCTTGAACGCAAATCTGGACGTATTCGCTTGGACTCATGCTGATATGTGCGGAATATCCCCAGAAATTGCGGTACATACTCTGAATATTGATCCAAAATTTACACCGGTAAAATAGAAAAGAAGAACCCAGGGTCCTGAAAGGTCATCAGCGTTGAAAGAAGAGGTAGACCGGCTTATGGAGAATGGTTTCATCAAGGAGTCTACTTATCCGAATTGGGTTTCAAATCCAATACTGGTTAAGAAAGCTAATGGGAAATGGAGAGTTTGCATTGACTTCTCAGATTTAAACAAAGCGTGCCCCAAAGACTGCTTCCCATTACCTAGGATAGATCAGTTGGTGGATGGAACAGCGGGGCACGAATTGTTATCTTTCATGGATGCTTACTCCGGATACAACCAGATTATGATGCATGAGCCGGATCAGGAGGATACAAGCTTCATCACCGATGTTGGTCTCTACTGCTATAGGGTCATGCCTTTCGGACTTAAGAATGCAGGGGCAACTTACCAAAGACTCGTCAACGCTATGTTCAAACCGCAGATTGGCAAAACTATGGAAGTTTATGTTGACGATATGTTGGTGAAGTCAAAGAAAGAAGTAGACCATATGGACCACTTGGCGGAAATGTTTGCAATCCTCCGAAAATATGGAATGAAACTTAATCCTTTGAAATGTTCGTTTGGGGTGGAGTCCAGAAAGTTTCTGGGTTTCATTGTGAGTGCTAGGGGCATTGAAGCTAATCCTACTTAGATTGCTGCCTTGAAAGAAGTAAAAGCTCCTAGAACGAAGAAGGAATTGCAAAGTCTTAATGGAAAAGTCGCTGCCTTGAGTCGGTTCATTTCTAAAGCTACTGATAAATGCATTCCATTCTTTGATGCGCTGAAGAAAGGAAGGAAAAATTTTGACTGGACTCCTGAGTGCCAGAGAGCTTTCGATGAGTTGATTCGTCATGTGGAAACGCCTCCAATACTTTCTAAGATGGACAATGGTGAAAATATTTCGGTATATTCGGCAATCTCATCTCATGCTCTCAGTGTAGCGTTGGTACGGGAAGACGAAAGAATTCAGCGCCCAGTCTATTATATCAGCAAGAGATTCATCGGGGCAGAGATGAACTATTCAAAATTGGAAAAGCTCGCCTATTGTCTACTCATTGCATCATGGAAGTTGAGGCCGTATTTCCAAGCTCATCCTATCAAAGTCCTCACTGATCAACCTCTAAAGCAAATCTTGTTTCGTCCTGAGACTTCGGGTCGTCTTCTGAAGTGGAATATTGAACTCAGCCAATACGACAACACTTATCATCCTCGAAGAGCAACCAATGGACAAGCTTTAGCAGATTTTATTGTAGAATGTACAGATAAAGGTGACAATGAGGAAGAAGTGACTGATAATCCCCCAATTCAATGGAAATTATATGTTGATGGTGCAAGAAACAATTACTGTTCCGGAGCTGGTGTTGTGCTTGAAACCCCTGAAGGGCGGTCGTTGTGCTATGCATTGAGATTGGAATTCCCTTCGACAAACAATGAAGAAGAATATGAAGCTCTTATTGCCGGCTTGAGAATTGTTAAAGAGTTGAATGTCAAAGTGTTGCAGATCTTCAGTGATTCACAGCTTATTGTATGTCAAGTCAAGAAAGAGTTTCAGACTAAAGGAGGAAATATGCCTGCTTATCTGCCAAGAACTTGGGAACTTCTTGGTGATCTTGACCATTATATGATAAATCATATACCCTGGAAAGAGAACATGAAGGCAGATTCTCTCGCAAAATACGCAAGCACTGGTGAAGCTCAATGATTGGGATTAGTTCCTGTGGAAGTCCCGTTATCTCCAAGCTTTAATGAGATGGATATTGACTGGATCATGACTATATCTCAAGAGCAAGAATCATGGATGACTCCGATAATGGAATATTTGCTCAACGGTTCTCTACCAAAAAGTTCAAAAGAACAACAGAAGTTGCTAAGAAAAGCCTTCAGATACATAATTCAAGATGGCCGATTGTACAGGCGGGGATTCTCAATGCCATTACTCCGATGTGTGACCAAGGAAGAAGCTAAAACAATTCTAGCTGAAGTACACGGAGGAGAGTGTGGAGACCATTCAGGTGGTCAAACTCTAGCGAAGAAAATCCTTCGATATGGGTATTTTTGGCCAGATATTAATCGTGATGCTGCAAGCTCTGCCCAAAAATATGACCGATGCCAGAGATTTGCAAAAATCCCAAGAGCACCTTCCACAGAAATAACACAGATGGTCAGTCCATGGCCATTTGCTATTTGGGGAATAGATCTCATCGGGCCTTTGCCAACTGCCAAATCCGGAATCAGATATGCTATTGCCGCTGTTGATTATTTTACTAAATAGGCTGAATCTGAACCATTAGCTACTATTACCTCTAAAAAGATGATAAACTTTGTAACTAAGAATATCATTTGCAGGTATGGTGTGCCTCAAAAAATAATAACGGACAATGGAACCCAATTTGAAAGTGAAGAGTTCCAAGACTTTTGCAAGCAATTCAAGATCCAGAAAAGCTTCTCAGTAGTGGCTCATCCGCAGGCAAACGGGCAAGTGGAAGCGGTAAACAAAATTACCAAATCAACCATTAAAAAACAGCTGGAAAAGGCGAAAGGTGGTTGGGTCGATAAGCTTCCACTAGCACTATAGGCATATAGAACTACCCACAAAACTGCGACTGGGCACACTCCATTTTCATTAGCATATGGATCGGAAGCAATGATTCCGGTGGAAATAGAAGTCCCTTCACATAGAAGAATTCATTTCAACCAAGATGAAAACGAAAAATTGCAACTTGAAGCACTTGACTTCCTTGATGAAAAAAGGGAAGAGGCTCAGCTCAGAATTGCAGCCCATCAGCAAAGAATTGCCAGACATTTCAATTCCAAAGTTCGCCAACGCAGCTTTGAGATTGGAGATCTAGTCTTGAAAAGGATCATGACAGCAACAGGAGTGTTTGCGCCAAACTGGGAAGGGCCATATGTCATAGGCCAAAAACTTCTTGATAGCACTTTCAAACTGACAACTGTCGAAGGAGATCCAATTCCAAGAGCTTGGAACAGCAATCATTTGCGTCCATATTTTACTTAAAACCTTTGCTTAAGTCTGTAAAAGGAATTATGAATGTATGATTCTTGTATTGAAAGCCATTGTAAAGCCAGTGCAAGTGAATAATAAGAACTATAAAGTGGATGTAGGCCCCGTTCTTGGCTGAACCACTATAAATCTTGTGTTCTCTACTGCTTATTTTATCTCGATATATAAAGTACTTCAATTGTATTGCTAAAATGTCAATTTAATATTGCAGGCTATTAAAACAAAGCTTACCCATCGTAATACCAAGCGATCCCTGACATCACTCAACAAATGAATATCTAGCCACAAAAATTCCAGATTCAAATCCTATATAAGGAGTACTTCAAGCATACAGTTAGTACTTCCGCCAGAGGTAGACCCTTCCTAACTAATTGTGAACGTTTGTGCAAACAAACATGCGATTCATTAGCCCATGTCTACCCCTACAAACTCATTTAACAATGAAGTACACTCCTTTGGATACAATAAGCTACTTGCAAAAGAAAGGAATGTGCGCTTGGAAAGGGTAACTGGGAACCGCTGATATGAGCAAATGGCGAAAAGACATGGGCGAGCAGGCAGCAAACAGCAAAATACCTCCTCGGAGGCACAAGCCCTCTTTGGAGGCACAACTCTTCGGAGGATAAAGACCTCTAATGGGACTTGCCAGAAAAAGAGAGTTCTCTTTCTCGATAGAAAGTTGTGGACTGACCGGTGGCACAGGACACTCGTTAACTTGTGTCCGCCCCGTGAATCCATCCAACCGAGAAATGGAAACACCAAACTTCCAGGCAAAGGCCCTACTCGGAGGCACGCATTCCACCGAGATTTGAAATAAAACTTCACAAGTGGTTGAATGTGAAAAGCCCTCTTCGGAGGCCCATTTCACCATAGTTGAAATGATAAAAGACCTTTAGTGGGCCTCGCCAGAAAAAGAGAGCTCTCTTTCTCGATAGAAAGTTATGGACTGATCGGTGGCACAGGACACTCGTTAACTTGTGTCCGCCCCGTGAATCCATCCAACCGAGAGAATAAAACTCCAAACTTCCAGGCAAAAGCCCTACTCAAAGGCATGCATTTCACCGTGATCTGAAATAAAACTTCACACGAGTCGAAATGTGAAAAGCCCTCTTCGGAGGCCCGCTTCCCAGCGGACAGGGAAAAGATAAAAGCCTCTCCCCAGAGGCAGAAACAAAAAAGCCCTCTCCCCGGAGGCACAAACAAAAAAGCCCTCTCCCCGGAGGCACAAACAAAAAATCCCTCTCTCCGGAGGCACAACCAAAAATCCCTCTTCCCAGAGGAATAATCAAACAAAAAGCCCTCTTCCCAGAGGCACAATCAAACAAAAGCCCTCTTCGAAGGCACAAGCTGGTTGAAGCCCTTTTTTGAAGGCCCACTTTACCACGAAGGAAAATTCACTTGCCAAAATAAAAGTGACTTCCTTCGAAAGTGAAGTGTAAAAACTTCGCAACAAAAAGAAAAGAGATAAAGCTTCTCCAATATGTGGCGCATTCTACTAAATCAGAAAAATATTTCCTTAAAACGGAAATATTATCTTATAAAGTACAGATGCAAACCTCATTCAAATGGAAAAGTTGTTCTCTAAAGAAAGAACACAAGTCTTCTCGAAACAGAAGAGTTGTTCTTCAAAATTCTGCCAATGTGAAAGGGATTGCAATAAACCATGGTATGGGGGCAATATAATATAGTTACATTCATAAAAGCAATGCTCAAATAACATACCACAGGCTTATTGCAACTTCACATAAAGAAAATAAAGAAACCTGCATAAAGGCAGAAAATAAACGCATTCTCAAATACAGACTGAAGTTTGTGAAAGTAAAAGAGTCGTTTTATTCCATATTATGAGAATTTTATACATGTGCAGGTTTCAAAATAAAAGAAGGCGGGGACCGGTACCCGCACAATCTCCGGTCAACGCAAGTTTATATATACAAGCAAAAAGAAAGAACCGAGATAAAAAGCATAAGGCCAAAGCCATCATTTCTTCTTCCTTCCACCTTTCGAGCCTGCGCCTGGCCGGATGATAAACTTCTTAGGCCGGCTTATAAGAATAGGGGAAGAAGGAGAAAGAGGCACAATTGGACTTTCCTCTGCTTTTTCTTCACCGGCTGAAGCTTCCTCCTTCTTCTTCGAGACTCCACTTTTCCCCCTCTTCTTAGAAGAAGACCCACTGCCTGGAGTAAAAAGAGCGGATAAGGCTATATCATCAGAAGCAGTTCGTTCCGGAGTCTTCTCACCTTCTTCAGGTTCTTCTCCCCTCGGTTCTTGAGAAGCAATGGGATCATCCAAACCAGGGAGAGCTTCTATCTGCTCCTCTTGTGTACCCGGCTGAGAGGCAGAAGGAGGAGTGACCTGAAGAGACGGAGGAGGAATAACTAGAGGAGGGGAAGTCTGAACAATGCTCGGTGCTTTCTCTATAGAAGAAAAGAAGTTAAAGTCAGTATCTCTCGTAAAGAGAGGAGTTAGTGGCGCGTCGAGATTTAAAAAATAATCAAGAAGTTCATCAAACTCATGTGAAGCGAACGAGCAGTCCACTTGAGCAAGATCAGCAATAAGGTTACCTGGCGAAGCAGGCTTTACTATGTCAACTTCAAAGCCCCGCGCGTCACCGCTCTCTTGACTCTCATCTCCATTGTGAGCGGTTGCACCCTCAGTGATGGCTTTAGTAGGAGGCGGAGAATGGGAACTGGAACCAACAATGTCGATATCGGCCGAAACCGAAGGTTGAACTGGGTCGGTTAAAGTTGCCTTCCCTACATGTTCTCCTTCTGCCATTCCGGCTCTCTCTTTGGCAAGTTGACCTTTCCCATGGCAAGAGCGGCGCGTGCATTGTCATCAAGATAGTTTGCCTCTAAATCCGCCTCAGCATAGCCAGCACTGCCGAGCATGTCAAGTATGGCCTCCCACACTTCGGCCAGAGTTATTTCATATTTGGGGCCTAGAAAGGAGAGACTACCGTGCCCCAGGACGCTATGCAAGTAGAAGTCAAATAATGTTGAGCTGATATTGGCCTTCGTTGCCTCATGAGACTCTTCAGCTACAATTTTGCTGGCAACAGCCTCATCACACTCTCTTTCAGCTTTAGAAAGTCGAATTTTTGGCATTCCGATCTCTGCGTCCTGAGAGCTAGTCTTCTTGCGCAGCTCTACAATATCTGTGCGATAGCCTTCCATAATTTTCTTCTGACTCTCAAGCCTAGCTTCGACATCTCTTTGAGCGGCGTGAGCATCTCACACTTGTTTTTGAAGCACTTTCTCCTTTTGAGAATAGGAAGTGGAGGAAGTGGCAAGCTCTTCTTTAAATTTTTCAACTTCCGCTTCGAGCTTCTCATTATAAGTAGCGATGCTCCTCATTTCCACATCATGCAGCTCAAGAGTCTTCTGCCATTCAGACTTGTCGTTTTCCATTGTTAGCATGGCCTCAAGGTTTGCACAGTTTACCCTCTGAAGCTCATCGACAAGCTTTTGCCAACCCGACATTCTCTCAATATCGAGTTTGACAGCATCGAGATTGCGCAGCATTGCCTGCTTATCGATCGGGACCAGGTCAAGATCAAAGCGCACTCCCTTTAAGCACCAGTTCGAAAATCGACTCTGAAGAGTAGCCGGGCCTGGTCCGACCAGATAAGGGGGCCTGCCAATGATTGTTTGAATATCAGTACGTGCCAGGGCAGGAGATTGGGATTGCATAGGAGTCGCGGGCTTTTCGGAAATTTCGGATGCCAGCCCTTCGCTATGTTTGGCCCTTTTACTCATCTCTTCAGCAACGTGACTTTTCCCTTTATCGTCACGGGATTTTCGCTTGTGAGAATCATCTTCCCTATGGGAAGAATCATGTCGCTCATCCCGTCTCTCATGATGTTCTTCGTAGGCACGCCTTTCGCGAGCTTTCCGTGCAGCTCTTTCTTCGTCAGTCTCCCTATAGGAAGGAAGACATCTCTTGGGATCAAAGGAGTCGCGCCTTCCGTAGCTCTGGAAGTCGTCATAGTAAGAGCTGCGTCACCCCATTGAAGAACCTGAAAATGAGAAACATGCAAAACTTGAGAATCTCTGAAGTAAAGAGGCAAAGTGCGTATGAGTGCTGAAAAATCCTAAGTGTGTGTAACGTGCAAACTACGCGCATCAAACTACGAACCACTCCTCGGTTGCGGGGAAATGATGGGTTTTCAGATAGCGTCAACTCTTGGGCAAACGGAGTTTGTTGTAAAATGGATGTTGCTTCAACTGCTGAAGAAGTAACTCTAGCGGTAACAGGGCCGTCTTTAAAGAGCTCTTGTGAAGTGTCATCAGGTCGCTCAAGCCCTCAAAAATGTCATCCCCACTCTGCTTGGCAGGACTCGCTCTCTCGGTTCCCTCGTCACCGGATTTCCCTGAATGATGAAAAGGCTCTTCCTCTTCGATGATCGAGGCAAGTGTAAGTTTGTCAGATGGCCCCGCAATATCAGTGGAGGTAGAGCACTTCACCAGTAAAGCCTCAGAAGTAGGTTCCTTCGGTATAGGTTCCTCAGCAGAAACTGGGGAATCTGGTGACTTGGCCGGAGAATCGGGAACTTCATAAGGTTGAGTAGAGCGAGAAGAGTGAAGAAGTCCGAATTGATGCAGAAATTCATCTCTCAGCAAAAATTTGATACTTCTCTCCTCAGCCGCCACAGCATTTAACCTTTCAAATGTGGGCCTGTGGCTGGAGTCTCTAGAAGGAGGAGGAAGCGCTAAAAAGGTAGAGAATGAAGTTAACACTTAGCAAATTCAGATCTCGAAAAAACTCATAAAAGAGAAGAATGGGAATGAGCAGTCTTACTTCCTACTCTCCAGATTGAATAAAATCCTTCGGGGCAACGAACAAAGAAGAATTGGTTCAAAAAACCATGAGCGCTTTCGGACAAACCAGTAATAAGCTTGCGGTTTCTAGCGCTTCTCACAAGTATAATGGAAGGATGATCTTTATTTTTCGCAAATGTGCACGACTAGCAAATTTCTTCGAAACTCGGAAGATGGTCAAGTATACTCCTAAATATAACGCATAATCTCATCAAGATGGTGTAGCCATTGGGATGCACTTGGAAGGGAGAGATGGTCAACCGGAGAAGGAGTTGTTAAAGAAATTCGTTGAAGGGAGGAATAGCACCGCACAGGCACATCTGGTGATTGACAGCGACAAAACCAAGAGGTGGCCTGTCAGCAGTGTCATTTAGCCCAGGGAGTAAAGCGTCTGTTTCAGCAATGCCGAACTGGATACGTAGCTGATTAAATAGCCGATAACTCAAGGTGGTTGGAGTCCTTTATGGAGGGCTATCCAGTGGAATGGCTGTTGGGAAGGCCTCTCCAGCTTGCTCTATTATTTCTTCTTGAGAAGACATTCTACACAAGGAACTGGATATTCAAATGTGAAGGTGCACGTTTCCTAAATGTGTGAAGTGTTGTGTAAAACTAACAAAGTGACAAGCAAGTATAACTGGAATTAAATTAATAAACATATGACAATTGTAAAATTTCAGGACTTGTCGCCTTAAGTCCAAATGCAAGTGCAGTATTGATGCAAACAAATCGGCTTTAGTTGATTAACATTGCTTTACTACTTCACTTGAATTTGTTGGTTCACAGCATTTCATATAATTTCTTTAATTTGATTATATTTTATCGACTAATCTGTCATTCGATGTGGGCGATCAGTGGCAGTATATTCGTCCCATTTTTCTGCAAGTGTTGTGTTTAACAGGTTGTTAGCATTAAAGTTAGTGTAATCTGTAAAGAAGTGCAACAAAGTCCGAGCAGCCTATTCTGGCAGTTCAAGGTTGAAATACAATCAAGTTCTGTTGAATGGTGCAAATATTCAAGTTTTGTTCAAGACATTAAGCTGCAGTCCAAGTCAAAGGGTTCAAGGCATGGAACCTCAGGGCAAGGCAAAGCAGATTTGGTTAAGTGTTGGGTCGTTCAAAACCCTCGCACGACCTAAAAGCTTAAGTCGCAGGAAAAATAAGTCTGTGCCTAAGAGTTATCTCGCCCACGACCTAAGACATATGCCCCAACAAGTTGAGCCACGAGTTAAGTTAAGCCGTTGGTTCTTTAAATCGTGATGCATATTAAGGAAAAAAAGTCTCGGGTCAGAGTGATGTAAAATCATCCAAGTCCTAGCTCGGTTACGACCTAACACTTATGTCGTTGATAGTTAGGTCGTTATAAAGTAAGGTTGTTCTGCTTTAGGCCCTATGTTACTCGAGCATGATAAGTCGCAAGAAGGGAAGGTCGCAGGCACGCCAGGTCGTGAGCCCGTGGGCCGTTCGTTTTCCCCTAAATCTCGAGAATCTTTAACTCGCTTGATCCACTAGATCGTCCCAGAGGTAGCTCGGCAGTCTCAGGCTGTTTCCCCTTGGAAAATCCTAAGTCTCCTCCCCCATAACTCGCTTGCCCGTTGACAATCTCCTCACCTCCTCCAGAATCACAAATCAGTCGGCCTAAAAACACTGTAACCCATTATCTTCTCCTTGCGAATCGTCTAAAGCCAAATCGAACTACCTCAAATCCATCAACAATCGATGTAATGAGATTCGTAGTAAAACGTGGCGTAAGGAAGTGGGTCAGAGATGGAAAGTGGGATTCGTGATTCAATGATAATCGAGGATTGAATAGGAAGCAGATTCACTTACGCAATGAAGTATTAAGGATAATCAGTGATTAGCCGGTTCGAAATTGTCTTTGGAAAGTTCGAGGACTCGTTAATGACGGATTCGAATAAAGGAGTAAGTGATGAGAAGAAAGAAGAAGGTGGACGACTTATACTTTAAGATGGAAGAACCTGAAATGGCACGAACAACCTAACCAAGCATTTAGGTCGCTTGCAACCTAGCGACTCAGAAGGGGACAGGTTAAAAGATATCGAAGCACACGACCTATGATCTAAGGCGTGTACTTCGAGGGGCAAGTGTTAACTCCTCAATTTCGTGGCTCAACGACCTAATGAAGCAGCGGCCTAGTTACTTAAAGGGCCTGGCGACCTAACAGCCCAAGCGACCTAACGAGTTAGCCTATTAGCGGCCTAAAGCATGACCGAGTTAAGCAACACAGCGACCTAACGATCTAAGAGGACCAGCGACCTAACTGCAGCGACCTAACTGCTGAAGTGAAGTACCGACCTAAAAGGTATCGTGACCTAACGGCTTAACCTGTTAAAGGATCAGATGGTCCAGCGACCTACGACTCAACGAGTTAACGGCTTAAGCCGTGAGGCGACCTAATGAGCTAATGGACCAACAGCGGGTTAACGACCTATGGGGTGATGTGACCTGACGACCTAATACTCAAGCGACCTAACATCTTCCACAAGCTACAACCAGAGTCGCACGACCACTAGGTCGCTTGTGACTTAATCCCTTCCACTAAGCCGCTCGCGACCTAAGTAGGTCGGAGCAACTTCCTTAGGCCGTATTTGGTAGATCACATCTCTCTCCCCTGACATCCCTTGGGTCGCCCACGACCTAAATTATAGCCGATCTATCCCTACGTCGCCCAACCCGTTAGCTCGCTCAGAGAGGATCAGGAGCTACCCTGTTAAGCTGTAACCTTAGGTCGTTCCCGACCTATCCCTAGGTCGCCCCTCGACTTACGGCCTACGACCTAACTCCGAGTTCACCCTATAAATACAGCACTAGCTCCAACATTCAGGGGACTTTTGGGATCATTCTCTGAAGCATCAACACTCTGCCATTTTCCCAACTCAAACAACACTTCAAGCACCCCAAGCACCAAGGAGACTACGACAAACTTCAAGAGAGAATCTACATCATTCAATATGAACTCAAAAGATTATTCTACATCGAAGTTTGAGCTACTAGTCTAAAGTGTGTTGTAATTGAAGAAAGTTGTATAAGTTGTACTTAAGTCAGTAATAAAGAGAACTAAAGTGGACGTAGGCTTGACTATAAGCCGAACCACTATAAAAATTGTGTCTTTTACTGCTTTTCTGTAATTTTCTGCTTATCTCTAATTCCCGTACTGTCGGGTGGTGCTTTCACATCTGCTCTACATACATCGGGGTGTTAGCATCCAATTTTTACGTTAACAAATATTAACAACCAAGCTAAAACTAATTTTAACATAAGTGCATCAATAACAATAAGCGGTATGTTGTTTACATAAATAACTATGTAATATTCTTTCTCATGGATACACGTTTCCTTTTCATTTTGACTAAAAGTCAAACCTTTTGATATTTACACCAAAAAATTTGATCGACTTTGATGCTTTTCAGATGATACTTTCGTATCCGTTCATGGATCATATTCAAAAATCAACAATCTCAATATTGCTTCGACTGACTTCGAGAAAGTTTGATATTTATGTGTAAATAGTTTATTTTAATCATTATTTAAAAATTTCCATTCAACACATATGTATGAAAACACAAAGTCTTAGCAAATGATAATTTTGTGAGTAAAAACAAATTAACTTGAGCACATTGAACAACAAATCTATTACGTTAATTTCAACGGTTGAAATTTATAATGTTATTCTTACTAACGTTGCTCATTTTAATCCGACCGCATTAGTCTTTCTTTTAAGGACACGTTTTCAATCGACGTAACATATTCTTTCATGTACAACTATCAAAATCGTATTTTGATGACGTACTTGCAATCCTTCGGGATTTGTGCATTGTGCTATGTAGTAGAGTTAATACCTTTAATAGTTTAATTAAGATTTGAAGATTAACTACTCCAGCGTACATAGTTCCATCTTTGGATCATATTCAAATCCATTTTGCTACCAATAATTTTTAAAAGAAATTATTGCACTTTGAAGTTGATATTTCTTGAAACAATAATAGTTTCACAGTGCAACGGAATAGGTATTCATAAACACTTTATGAATTATCTTACATATAAAACTGATATGGTTTTAGTTTATTATACGCATCAAAACACGAATTGGTCATCCAACGATGATCGTTCCTAAACTCATTTGGGACAATTCATACAAAATCCCTTACCAATAATTATTACATTTAGTTTTTTTACTTGCATAATTTTCCATCTCCTTAGCCTAGGATATATTACGGTTTCTTATAAACCCTTATATTGTATAATTTTGTAAACTATTTTTTTACATGAGATTAATTTTAACCTTATGTGCTACTCTTGAGTGCATGACCTTATAGAAAGAAGTTAACTCACTTTATTCACATTAATCAAACTTTGTCCAACAAAGTTCGAGTACTCCTTATCGACACATCATTATGTATCATAAGGAGGAGTGTTTTTTGAGATTGAGTTTTTATTGACTTTTAGGTACATTCTGAACTCTTTCAAATATACTCACTCATTCGATCAAATTAAATCATTTTATGTTATATTGTATATTATTTTGTTTCTTTCATATATATTATATGACCTTATCGTTAACATATCACATGTGTATCAAATACATATGTTCATGTTTGTGAAAACTCATTAATGAGTACAAAGAAATATATGGAACCGTTTTGGCGTTATTAGACTTATGATTACATACATCTATACGTATCAACCCGAAGAGTTCATCAACTCTTATGTCACTCCCAACAATGGCTGCTTTATCCTTTATTATTTAAGATATAGTTCACTAGTACCATATGATTCATAATCATAATCAAAAATTATTTCTTCTAACCGCCAAAATAACTGCAAATAAATTTAGATATTTTTGTATTTTCCAATGTCTCGCAAACACCACCATTATAGTTTTATTTTATGTCAATTATTGATAATACTCATTCTGAAATAAGACTATGTCTCTTTCCAATCAATGTTGGAGAAAATTTAATATTTCATAACTAATGTTTGATATATTTTACGAAAAGAATTTTTGTAACTTAATATAACTAATAAGTGTTATATGACATGCTCCTACTATTCTACTATTACTATAATATCATGCGAAATATAGAGCTCTATTCAATCGCTTAATATATACAATTTATTCCATCTAATATACACTGTTTACAGTTAAGATTTCTCAGATCAAATATTTTGAACTCAAAGAAATAAATTTTATATAAAACAATATTCTATATGAAAATACACTTCGAAATAGAAATCATATTTGTCATTCCAATGTTAAGTATCAATTAATATTTTACAATTCTCATTTCCATTATATTTCCATGAACCAGAAGTGAACTCTCTTCATCCCAACCATGCGTCAGGTTACATCCACTCTCGTACATTCACTTTCCTTTTTTAATGATCGAACCATTCAAAGGAAATATTTGCTATAATATCATAAAGAACTCCTTTAAAAAATACATTTGGCCATCCTTAACATATAAGAATATCAAATATGTTGCATTTTACGTAAATTGATCAAATTTACATTTCATTGACCGAATTTTTATATGAATTATGTTGCTTTTGGTTTAGTGTTACATTTAACACAACAAGATCATGTAATCAATCATATTAAATACACAGTCCGAACTAAGATTTACTTTATTATTTTGAATGAACTAATTTTATTGAGATTTGGTTCATTACGAGTGGTGACGGTTTACCATATAATATTTACAGGTGATTAGAAATGAATCAAGTATTCATATCCGTGTATTGCTTTTAGAGTTTCAAACCCATTGAAGACAATACACAATCTCGAGTAAGTAAACCCATAAATTATGAACATATTTAGTGGTTGTGTAATTAGGCGCTTGTAGGGTCAACATGCAAAAATTTATTGTTAAGTCTATTTTATGTTTCAATTTGTCTATATTAATTCAGTTTATTTATACATTTTAATTGATAAACATTTTATCAATTTCATTAGTCGTACAAATTTATCGATGTAGGCTAGTTTAATTTATATATAGCAAATGTTCTTACAATATTAGAAAGGTCAAATGTTACCATTTTATTTTTCTAAAAAGGCACCCACTAGTCTTTTATGTCTCCCCAAATCCTAAGATGAAACATAAAAGTCTTTCAACTTCATTAGTGGATGTTAGGACTTGTTTGTCTTAAGATTATGGTGTTCAGTTTAGTCAATAAGCCATACCCCATAAATGATGGATAACCTTTATCAGTTTATCATATATAACTCCTAGCCCATGGTTTTTTGCCCTAGTCTTATTTTGACTTAAAGTTTGCTCAACAAATCGAAATAAATTATTCACTTTGCCTATCATTTCAGGATAACATAAGTATAGTATATGTACCTTGAGTTTTCTCAACAAATACATATAGTTACCTTACCTCGTCTATTCTGTATATTAATAATACTACACATAATATCCTTAGCTTGAGTTTTGTTGACAAATGAAGAGTAGGCAAGTAATTTATTAATGTATAAATGGTAGAGGGCAACTCTTATATTAAAATTCATAATCTTTAATATATTCAATTATGTGATATCGACTTATGGAACAATGTATTTCTTAAGAAATACTCTTGTGATTTAAGTGTTATACACATTAGAAATTATGGTATACGTATTATGCATATATATTTATCCCTTAAGTATATTTATGGTTTCTTTAATATTCCAATTTTAATTTTTACTTTCATATTATATAAGTTCCATCATTATGTAACTTTTATGTATTTATTTGCTTATATAACAATCTTATGTAAAACATTATATTAGTTAAATCTTATTTGATTAATTTAATTATTTAACATTCTAATCAATTTAATTATTTAATGTTTTAATTAATTCTATATTATTCAATTATAACATTTTATATTGAAAATGTATACTATAACACTTATAGATATGCATATATATATATATATATATATATATATATATATATATATATCTTTATATATGTGTGTGTATTTTATTTATTAATTAACTTTTAGTTGGTTTATTTATTTGAACAATCTTAATTAAATATTTTTAATTTGGATCATTATTATTATATATACATGCGTGCGCGCGCAGTTACATTGACTTAAATAATTGAAGTCCATATAACATATATCATAACATATCTTATATCTATAATTAATCAATTAACTATTAATTGATTTTTTTATATTAATCTTATTAATATTAAAATTTTCAAAATTTATTTACTAAATTTTCAAAACACCTTTTGAAAATTATATTATAATGTTTATAACATATATTTCTTACTTTAAATTCAACATTTCAGTTTAAATTTTATTTTAAATTCAAAACAATTTTGAGAAGTAGCCCTAAGCTCAATTTAAATCAAACATTTCCTATTAGGGACAACCTTTTGGGCTTACTTCACCTTTCGGGTTATGCTAGTAGTCAAGTAAGGCAGAGTACTTAATTACCCAAGCACAACCTTAGACACTACTTTTCTAGACATCCCACTAAATAGGTAAGCTTAATTAGTTGGTCATAATATGACTAATTTAGACAGCATACGCTATTGAGTTCTGATAGCATTTTTGAAATTAGGCCAGCACGCAGTAAGGTAAATGAGTAAATTTCAATAAAATTATACCATTTTGGATCTAGGGCCAATGAAGTCTAAATTTATCTAGATCTTATATAAATTTGTTTTAAATAAAATTAATATTTTATTCAAGTTATAAATAAAGGTTTATTTAACGTTAGGTTTTTATATTTATAATATAATATGTGTATCATATACATATATGTGTGTATATGCATGTGCATGTGTACAATAAATGGTGTATGTGGTTTAACATGTCCGTGTATGGAAGTTGGGATTTACACCGCAATGGACATATTAGCCCTTCTATATACATGGGTGTTGTTGGTATATGTATTATTACATAAAATTTTAAATTAAATGATATAAATATACAAAAAATATACATATGGATTTATATGTGTGTATATATATATTCTTTTAGTTTCCGAAACCTTTCATATATATATATATATATGAAAAATATAGTATATACCTTATGTAATAAAGTTATGTTAATCTTTAACAATAAAATGCAATTTAATATTATTATTTTAAACTAGGCCATGAGCATATATATATATATATATATATATATATATATATATATATATATATAAATACATACATATACATATACATACACATACCGCACGCACACACACACATACATACATACATACATACATACATATATATATACACATGTCCTACACTACTTGGGTTTGTTCTAGCAATTTCAGCAAAATATTGTCATAGATTGATATAGGATTCCGCCCAGTCACCATAAATTCATTCTATTGCCTTACTTAGTGCTCTTTACGCTTTCATGCAACAAATTTTTATAAAGTTGTACTTCCACTAACATCTGCACCATTCCATTTTGTAACGACCCGAAATTCTCGACCTCAAAAATTCGACACTAATACGTTCACTGTAGAAGTGCCAAGTAATCGAATGTCGAAAATCCCAGATTGTTAGGGTAAAGAAGAAAAGAAGTAGAAGAAGAAATAGAAAACAAAACACAGATTCTCATATTTGCAGCGGATTAAAATATAATATCAAATAATAACATTTACAAAGGAAAACTGCATTTATCAGTTACATTCAATATATCAAAGTACAGTCAATCATACATAAACTGAATAGTTATAACTAACTTGTCCCAGAATACGAACAATACAACCCCAAGACACAGCGGGATATACTCTATGTGTTCCTGCCATCCAGCTCGCCACCTGAGCTCCAGAACGTCCTAACCTGAAAAGCTGTAATACTCGGTCTGACCCGAGCATTACAACAAAGTAACAACCGGGTCAGGCTGGAAACCAGCTTGAGTAAATCCAAATAATTTGAAATACCAAGTTATAAAACTTATTTGAAATTCCGGCTAAATCGTACCTTCTACGAGTTCTTAACTAGTTATAGTCAATCTCTTATTACCAAACAATGTTTTAAGAGCTGTTACTTAGTTAAATGGCCATGTTACTTAATTTATTCTGTTCCATCCTATTTGATTCTAAACTCAAATCTATAAAGAATTATTGTAGATTATAAATCAAAGTGGTTTCGGGTAGTTGTTGATACTCGACCCTGGTCTCTTCGAATCCAATGTCATTTTTTTAATCCAAGTTGTTTAAGTAAATACGATTCAATTTTAAATACAGGATGTCACATTTACACTACAATTCATCATCAATAGATAACCCCTATTATCGTAGTTCAACCGAGCATTGCATATCACAAAGCATCATAAATCACATATTAGAGATATTCACAATCCAAGGTATTCAGTTATAGTTTATCATTCATAAGAAAGATTAATTAGTCATTTAGTTCCTAATTATTTAATTTGAATCACCAAATTAAATACCCTTAAATCGTGGTTAATTAATCTTAACTAATCATAAACCATGTATTTTAATTAATTAATGGAATTAATTAATCATTCTTAATTATTCACATTAATTAGTTAATTACATTGATTATACTATAATTGATTACATTAAGTAAATGCCCTTTAATTATTTTCATTAATTTACCTTTAATTAATTACATTAAGTAATTAACTACCCTTTAATTAATTACATTCAGTAATTATCCTTTAATTACATTCAGTAATTATCCTTTAATTAATTACATTCAGTAATTATCCTTTAATTAATTAATTATTCTTTAATTACCAACATAAATTAATTATCCTTTAGTTAATTATTCTTAATTATTGAGACCTTAATTAATTAAGATAAACCATTATCTTAATTTGTAACTTAATTATCATTATTTAAACCTTATTAAAATAAATTCTTGAAATTATTTATTATTAACATCCAAAATCACTTGAGCCTTGTGATTAATTAAAATTCAATACATTTATTCTTAATCACTTACTTAATCACACTGGAAAACACTTAGGGATTAAATTAAATAATTTCCTACAATATAATTATTCTTAGTTAAATAAATTTGAGTTAAAATAATTTATTTATAAGACCTTTTACTAAATAACCTTGCAAATACATTTCCATTTTTCTTTTATGCCTTTACTTTAAAACTTGCTAAAAATTTCTTTATTTTACCTTTCCCTTACCACTTTTCTTTATTTTCTTCCTTCACTTTTCTATTACTTTTTCTTTTTCTTTTCTATTTTCTTTTTTTGTCTTCTCTTCTTTGCTTTCTTTTACTAGCCTATTATTCCTCGGCCCAATCTATCTCCCGCACAACCCTCTACCCTTCTTCCTTCCTCTTCCCCTATCTTAGTACCCTTTCCTTCTTCCTGCACACCGTATCACAGTGTATGTGCACACCCTCCTCCGACCGATCAATCCATCACCGATCGTACTCGCAAAACCGCCCCGACCAAGCTATCTCGCCCACAACCTAGAACCACGGCCAAAGCCCACAAATCGAAAAAAACATATCTCGACCCAGACCTGGACGTAACTCATCGCCACAAAACATCCTGTTATGCCACCACCGGCCATCATTCTCTACCCGACTTTGCCTAGACACCGCCATAACCTACCCCGTCATTTCCCTACGGTGCGCACAACTCTATCACCTTCCATCCTCTACCATTACCCATGAATTGAGCCCAAACGAATCACGTGACCAAACCCAAAAATCATCTCGTCCAGACGATCCACCAACTAGAAAAATCAAATGCCAATTTTCTCATGACCTATGACCAACCAGCTAACTTTAAAAAATACCCCGACCCATGATTTTCCACCGATCGTCAGAAATCGACGAATCCACCTTTCTTGTTCAACTCGCAACTCCTCCACAGATACAAGCTTAAGAATCATAAATCTTCCACCAAAAATCATCCCTTTTAAAAATGAATCCAACTATATAATCAAAATACGAATTTTAAACAATTGATTTTTCGGACATGAATTGATTTCTCTAATCATTTCATCTTTCCATGAGATTTCTTGCTTTATATACTTAAATAATATTTTTAAAAGCTCAATTAGGTAAAAACAAACAAATTTCATTTAAAGATCATAACCTGAAACTATTCATATAATGAGATTTGAATTTTTGAACTTGAATTAGTTGATTAAAAATCAAATAGAGGCCAGTTTTATCCATACACAGACATGCACATATGTATATACACAAAGATTTCTGCTATACTTCAACAAATCACATCCACGCAAACATTATTCACAATATTTTTTCACATGCATCAGAAGATAAACAAATCTAAATAGATGTTTTACTCACTAGTAAATGAAAACAGAGAACGGGCTTGAAAATTTGAAAACAGAACTTGACTATGAATCTGGAACTTGATCATGAATCTGGAACTTGATCTACTTTGTTTAAGCTTGAAGAACTTGAATTTGATTCTTGCTTGCTTCAGATTGAAACCTTGAGGTAGTTGTTTGGTTTTTGGTTGTTGTTTCCTTCTTTCTTTTCTCTGGTTTTGGTTTTCGGGTTTTTGTTGTTTATTTTTATTTAGGATATGTAAGAGTAGAGATGTTTTGTACAGCCTTGATTTTCTAACATTTTATAAAATGAAGAAAACCATTTAAACAAGAAATTTGACACTTGTGATTTTGCATGCTATCTTAGTTTACAAATGTCTAGTGCATGCTTTTATATTTATTTTTGTTTTTATATTTCCATTAACACATTTCCTCTTTACTTATATTTATAACTTTAAAGATAAAATGATATAAAACCTAATTATACACTAATTAATAATCCACACAGACACACACACACACACACACACACACATATATATATATATATATATATACTAGTTGTAAAATTCATTTTAAGATATTACTTTGAATTTCAAACCCAAGTTCTATTTACTATCTACTTATATGTATATTTATATATAAACAAATACATATTTTATTTGTTTTTGAAAAGATAAATTTTGCCAATTTAAATAATTATATCAGGAGATTATCAAATAAATATTTATCCATATGTAAATATTTATTATCAGAACTATTTGTTCAACTTATAAATCAGTGTTTCAATAGTTAAGATCGGTAAATTATCCAATCACCAGATGTCCAAAAATTCGATTTATCACATTCCTTTACCCTTTGAAACATTTCGTCCTCGAAAAGGAACGAAGCCAAAATTTTAATTACAAAAGCTTATTATCAGTTAAATTACTAATCAAACATTTGAACTAAAAACTCTTTTTATTAAAAAAAATTAAAATACTTTAAAATCTACATAATGTTACCAAAATAGTTTTATAAAAATATTTTTTATAACTCGATGTATGAAAAAGTCCATCCTTGTTTTCACAGAAATTCGGTCATATGTTGATCAGGCGTAGGACTGAAAATCTATAAGTACTTGGTAAACTCGTTTTCAACACCCAGTGAAAATACTTTCGAAAATTTTTGTGAAATATAGAAACATTTTTGAAAATATAGAAAACATTTTTTGTGAGAATGATCTGGAAATCATCATCCCCACCATGGTCGCAGTTAGCATGATGATTACGTCGCCATCCCGCCAAAACCATAGAAAACTATAGGCACTCCATGCCCCTTGATTCCACCATAGAACCAGCCACCGATTGCAGCTACACCCAGGTTTTACGTTGCCATCACGGCAAAAACTCATGTGACGGTAGGCATCAACGCCCTCGAATTTCGCTGCCAAATGAAACTTCACCACTCCTACATAGATCGCAGACTACATCAGTCGAGTCCCAATGTAGCCTATAGGCACTCATTTCCATAAGATTTTCGCTATGTCTTCATAGATCGTAGTCTACCGATGTTACGTCGCCCTCCCGGCGAAATCAAACGTAGACCGTTGACACTCACTGCCACACGACTTCCGCTATGGTCCACAGTAGATCACAGTGACATCGAGTTACACTGTCGTCACAGCATAACCCAAATGTCTCTATAGGCATCAGCGCCCTCGAATTTCGCTACCGACACACAATCCTCAGGAACTTCAGTTTGTCCGAACTTCTTCCCAGGATAAAATTTAGAGCCCCTCAGGGCTCAAGGCAGAACCACCCTGTGAATCTCCTATGAAGTTCATTTCATTGGAGCCCCTTTTTCCCCATAGCCAATCTCAAAACATTTTATACTATACATATATAGTATCTTTCAAATCATACTCTTTAAGATTCACATAAAAATATCCTTTACACAAAATTAATATCTCAAATCGATGGTTCCAACTTGGCTTTCCAAATCCCCAAAATTGATTTTTCTCAAAAATCGAAAGCCTTTCCAAAATCCATAGGTTCCAAAACTGTGACACCCCACCTCTATGCTCACACTAGGCAAGGACACTGTGGAGTAATGCCGTCAACTAGCACGAAGAATAAGGCTGTTGAGGAGCGACCATAATTGTTTTGTGCGAATACCGATATGCCAGATAGAAGATCACACATTTCATTTCAAGAGGAAATCTGACATACAGATACAAACTCAATGCTACTACACAGTGGCTATGTGGTCTTCGGAAAAAAATATAAAATAAGCATAACATAAATCAGTCACAGATATTCATATCACAAAGGCGGAAATAGATATGAATATAACACGTAAAAGTGTACATCAAAGTAGTGGTCATGTAAGATCCACTACACCACAAAAGAATAGGTACAAGTGCCAAACAAAAGAATATGTATACATAAAGGAGTCTCTGTCTCGAATGTATACAACAAAAACCACTATGCTAAGTGGTTAGCCAAAGGTCAGATGACCGTCCTAGATAAGAAGTCAAGTAGAAGAACCTGAAATACCTCGGTCTGACCCGAGTGTCACTTAAAAAGAAAATAATAAATGGATCAGTCTAGCTATAATTATCATATAAAATGAGATTGAATAAGAGATATGACAAAAACTATGATAACAATGATGCCATACTATGAGAAGTATACATTTAACAACAAAAAAATCATACAATATCTCACGAATCTCAAAACACCAAAAAGAATGTCATATTCTTTATTTTATTCACCAAACCACAAATATTGACAAACATATCAATGCCAATTGCAAAAATTGGTGAAACACAAATTCTAGAAATCATCAATTAGAAATCCAACAAACATAAAGGGGGAGGCCTATCACAAACGGGAGCATGAAAACTCACCAACACGTGCATCACAAATGGAACGCTAATTGTAATAGTCCGCTTTTCCGTACCCCTTGAATATACACTAATCTCCATAGATTAACTCAAGATGAACAGAAATATGAACCATTAGGGTTAAAGAAGAAGAAGAAAAGGATAGAAGAAGGTAGAAGGAGAGAGAAAAGATAGAACAGAACAGAAAGAAAACAACAGAACAACATCAGAATCTCACAATTCGCAGCGGAACAACATATAATAAATAAATGAATAATCTTTAAACAAAGAACTATATCAGTTATTACATTTCATCACATTTCATTACATCATCAGAGTGTACACATCATACAACAAACAACAACAAACAGCGGAAAAGAAATACTATATACTAGTAATACGCCATGCCATCCAGCTTGCCTCCTGCAACTTCTGAATTCCAAAATATCCTGATAAACCTTAACTCTTGACTGCCCGTGTGGAAATTGGTAGGCACCCAGAGTTTAGGAAGGAAAACAATAAACTTCGAGTCAGTCATGTGACTGGTGTGAGAACTCAAAACAGTTTATTTATTTTCTTTAAAATAAAGTACAGGATACTTTTTTTTAAAATAGATTCGCAATGTTTTTGAAAATGAGACTATCATAAGACCTCCCACCACACACACAATGCAAACGCAGACTTGGAGGAGATTTCTTCTTATGTTAGTCAAAGATGCTTGATACGCAAAATCAAATCAATTTTGATATTATTATTAGTGCATAGTGTAGGAAAAATCATTTCGAAAGTAGAATATAAATCTTAGCCAACATAGGTACCATTATATTATGCCTACTATAGCTACCATATTAAATGGCAGGTTCTACAACTAAAACCGTACAAGTCTCGTATTGTTTCTTTGGATTTCCAACAAATGGTCAGGCCAAGGAACTTTCCATTGCCACATGGAAACGCCTCTGGAAGGATGTCCCCGAGAACCTAACCGGATCTCTGCCAACACAAGGCCGGGTTACCCCTAACTGGGTAACTACTGACACGAGTATGTCATCCCCTGGTCCTTTGGGACCTTTATCCGAGCGCTCGTAACCAACATCATACAATCATAAATAAAGTGTTTCAACATGAGTAAGTATCTGGGATCCATACCATGATACCACCCTTTTCCAGAAGGAAATGCACATACCCTAAAGGGAGCTACCCCTCATAACCTTGCTGCATCTTTCCTGTTTTGACCATTCCGGGGTGTGAGGCTCGACGAAGTCTCGTCCACAAAGCCACGCTTTGGTACAAAGCCATGCTTTGGGTCAACAAATGATCATAGAAATGATCACAAAGATAAACGATCAAACAAATGATCATATCACAAATGATCAAACAATGATCATTTCACAGCAACACTCAGCATGTCACATTACCAAATTGGGAATATATCGCTAATAACCTTCAACTACATAACCTCTGAGCTCGTACATCTCAGAGAAGGATGTTAAGCTAAGAGAATAAATTCTCCGCCACCAACAGAAATATATTTGAAAGAAATCTGCTTTATATCTCA
Organism: Allium cepa; assembly: GCA_030765085.1. Lineage (NCBI taxonomy): Eukaryota > Viridiplantae > Streptophyta > Magnoliopsida > Asparagales > Amaryllidaceae > Allium > Allium cepa. The sequence continues at coordinate 618,088,340 of CM060945.1, forward strand.
ATTTGTAACGTCAGACATACTATCCATACAAGTTTGTTCCGGGATCGAACAGAACCGAAGGCACTTACAAAGAAGTCCTTGCAATCCGGATATTCACTAATCACGACCGGACTTCCCATCACATATGGAGTCTCTATACCGGGGACCAGTCGATGCAAAGACATTCGACGAGTTGTCCTTTCGCTTTCAAAAATATCCGGTCTTCAACACCGGTCATCAATGCTATCAATTACGTCGTATCACTATTCGAAATGGGTAATCCGAATAACGAGCGCAATAATTTAAAAATAAGTGTGGCATTCAAATCCAAGCAAATCACAACAAATACCTATTCAAAGGTAAATATTGATAGTCGGTTATTGAATTATCAATGGATATGCACACATCACCAGATTCCAAATAATTTTCCAAATTGTTTATTTTCCCAAAAATATCTTTACAAGATATATAATTTCAATACTTCAAAAATAAATCAATATTTATTTTTGAACAAATTCCCCTTTCTTTTATAAATTCCATAGTGAATTTACATTCCAAAATATTTATGAATATACGACTTCAATTATTCATTTTCAATTTATCTTCAAAAAGATAAATTCTCAAAACATTTTCATTTCACATTTGAAAACATTTCCATACTTATTTATTAATAAGTAATTCACAAATCTATTTATTTTCAACCTTTGGAAAATATTCAATATACCTAAATCGAAATTAAGTATATATTTCATTCTTTAAGGAAATCATTCTCTTAAGCATATTTATTTGGGTCAAAACGAATGTTACGTAAAACATCGTTACGACAACCTAAAATCACTAGTATAGGGATTCGAATTTAAGATAGATATATAAATCCCAATACTAAATAAAACATTTCCTTTCGGAAATCATTTACTATAACAACAGTGTTATAGTCTACCATTTCCTTCTATTTCTCGAAAACGTCTATTTCAACAATAAATGTTGAAATCTATGGTTTCGAATCTTAACACATTTTGAAAACATCGTTAGACCGTTTTAATTTTATTTAAAACATCACATCCAAAACATTTTCTTTAACATATTATTCACTATTCAAAAACGTGAATATACTACGTTAACCAATTTCATCACTTCTATACATTTTATCTTAAAGGATTATTCACTGTCTAAAACGTGAATATAACTCCTTTAATATGCTATAGCAATTTACTTATCAAAATAAGTTGTTTTGCGGATTTATAAAACAATGTTTATAAATTCCATTTCTATTTATTTTATAACAACTTCCTTATATAAATCTCCTTTATTAACCTATTCGATTTATAACTCAATTATATACCGAAAGTCCATATTATAAGTTAAATACTTATAATTTATTTGTTTGCAAAAACGTTCTTTTAAACTTCCCAAATTTTAAATCTTATAACTTACAAGATTCATTTATTTATCCAAAATCTATTCTTTTAATAACTTTATAAATTTTATAAACCTACTGCTTATAAAATTGCATTTATAATCTCACCGTTTATAATCCTATAAATTTCATTTCTATCTATGGAATTCATTTACAATTCATTCTAACACTTATAAAAACTCCATTTATAATTCCAATATTTTAATTTATAAATTATCAATTTATAAATCTTTTATATAAATCAATTTATATTATTATTTCAAAACGTCTTTAAAGTCCTTTATAATTTCACCATTCTCTTTGATTTATAAAATAATCAAATTTTATAAATCCTATGTTTAAACTTTTTACAATAAATTCAAAAATCCTGATTTAAACTATTTTATAAAATCATTAACCCCATATTTTCAAAAATCAACTTTTAACTATATTTCTCAAAAATCAAAATTTTATAACATTAAAATTATACGTTTATTTATTTAAAATGAATAAATTCCAAAATTATTTCTTAAAACGTATACTTTCAAAAATCACTTTAAAAACCCTTTTAATATTCCAAAATTTGGCCCAATGATGCTACATACCAAATAGTCAATCACGACAACAACGATATCATATATCGATATGATAATCAATCAAATATCAAAATATCTGAAATCAAATAAATACTGTTGAGGAATCCAATTGGATCCCTCCAACCTGTTTTCCTGCATCCACAGACATTAGCACAATACCAATCCCGTGTCAGTACGAAATTATCGCGGTATATGGGATTTAAAATATTATCCGCTTAATAGACGGCGCAATAGGGTCTCATCCGCTATATACTGCGGGAAATCAATTCCAAGTACATAAATAATACCAATTTCACTGTACTGTGAAATATTTTTGTTATATGTTTTTAATAAATAACCTCCGCTTACTAACGGCGCATAATGTCTATTTTAACAATCAATAGATAACAATCATCATTTAAACATGCATTCAAGTATTTTAAATATAACTATTTAAAATTAAAATCGAAACCGATTTGATTGAGTGAGAACTTCTCACCTTGATTTCAATTTCGTTTTAGCGATTTATTTCGAATAAATTAAACGGACGTTTAATTTTACCCGAAATTTTCACTAACTCCAAACGACTCCAATCCAATTCCATACGTAGTGCTCGTCGATACGATTCTAACGCAACTGGTTTCGCACGTTTTCGACCTCGTATGAAAAAGATATCGCGTTACAAAGATTACACGAATTTAAACTATATAAATTTACAATATATTTTCAATTCTTTTAACCTACATCTAATCTCAGCCACAAGATCTTGCTCCCTGCAATCTCAGCCGCACTTTCTTTCTCCCCCATCCTCACGTTCGTTTCTACAGGCAACATCACCAAGAACCGAACCCATTTTACAAACTAGGGTTTAATTATGCTCCTTCCTCGCTTGATTGTAATTCGATCAGGTTACTCCATTGGAAAGCTCGCGACAAGAGCTACGCACGGCCACCACCATGATGAACTCGGCCTCCAGCAACTCCTCGAATTGCGTGCGCAACATCAGGCCGTCGGCCCCCCTTGCTTCCTCCACGTCGCTCCAATTTCGATCAACTCCGTATAGATTCGAAGCTCTCTTCATGCTCTACAAGTTTCGTGTTGAACACTTTCTCTAATTGCTTGTGGATTGAGAGTAATTGAAGAAGAAAAGAAAGAAAATTCTGGCCATTCATTTCAGAAAGTGGCGGCCTGAAGAGATGAAACCCTAGGGGTTGTATTTTTTTGCAAAAATGAGAAATAAGGGGGCTTTTATAGAAAATTCGCGCGACACTATTCATCCCGGATTTTCCGAACTCCAAACGAAGCATGCTGGTTGGCGTTTCTAAGGTTTATCCCACGTTCCGAACACAATGGAACGTGTTTCGGGAGCTAATTCGGTCATCCGTGCGAGTTATGGCAATAAACGTTCAATTTAAAATTAAACCGATTAAACGATTTTCTAGGCGTTTTAGCTTGCACCGGACAAATGATAAATCCGATTGACATGAAATTTTAAACCATACAATAATATCACATTACGGATCCGACGAAACTTGTTTCGTCGAAATCCGAGACTTTTTGAAAAATGGCTATTTTAACTCGCCAAATTGATATTAAAAACAATTTCGATGCGTTTCGAACTGCCACGATCAAACAAAAACTCCAATTGCTACGAAAATTGAAATCCGATAATAACAAACTATTACGGATCCAATGGAACTAGTTTCGTCCAATTCTGAGACTGTTCGAAAATTGGCTAATTTCACTAGTCGATTAAATATTAAAATATTCAATTTTCACAGCTAAACTTTTAATTCGATTTTAAAAGTTCTAAAATATCGTTCTAACTTCAATATGATATAATAAAATTTTACAAATCATTTTCAATCATATTTTAACCCAAATTTCAATTATTTCTGTATTTCCCACTATTTAATTATCGATTTAATTATCCAATTAAATCCGATATTCAAATTAAAATTTATTCAACTTATAAATTTCACTTATTAATATTTAAAATTAATTAAATATTCAAATTTTAATTAAATAAAATTCTGGGTCGTTACATACTTCCCCCCTTAAAAGAATTTCGTCCTCGAAATTACCAAGTAAGAAAAATTACGAATCTATTAACTTTCCCAAAATCCATAGTTAGATTTCTTACAATAACTTTACTAAGTTTTCAAATCATACTTAATTATCTTTTCAAAAACAACTACTATAGTGTTTAACTTTCAACTCCAAATCAAAGTTAAAGTTTTCAAAAAAAAAAATTCCAATTTTCTCAAAACTATTCTAACACCTTAAATTTTCGGAAAAATTCGCCAGAGTCTCCTTTGCGCGGCTCGATCCGGAAAAAAAATGACAGTATATATATCACAAATATACATCGCATCAAGTGATGAGGCATCCCGCAGGGAAAAAAGTGTAAAAGTACGATATTTAATCCGAGATATGTACCTTATATTTTATTAGCGAGCATATACGGCTAATATAGCGCGAAAGCGAGCTCCAAATGCGAAGCAAACGTGATCCGCACCTACTAAACACTCAACAAACAACATGAGAACATGTATATAGACAATAGTATCGATATACAACATATAGCAACATAATAACTATATATGCCAACATAGCAAATGTAGTAAAAGTAATATATTCAACCATCAACCAACTATCATCCAACTAATGTCCATAACCAATAAATATTCATTCATATTCTCATTAATATTCAATGAAATAGGTTTTCAATTTAATCACATTTGATTCATTAACAGTGGATGTTTTTACTAACATTCATTTTCAATTAGTTTATATTCACTAATTCATATTCAAGTTGGTTCACTTCCAAATCAAATTCAATTCTATTTAAGATTCACTTAACTTCCAATTGGATTTCAATTACTTTAGCTTTCAATTTCATTAATACTTAATGAATTATATACAATCAACTAACAACCATATAACAACCAATGTATATTAAGTACAACCAAATTACTTTGCTTATATTCATTCAATTTGGTTGAACACCTTTACTTTCAATTGGTTTAATTAAATTGATTTTCATTCAATTATTCAACTTTCAATAACATTAGACTTTAATGAATTACACTTACATCCATTATTTCATATCCATTTAATTTACATTCAATTGATTATATATTCAATCCATTCATTCAATTCAATTACAAAAGTTGAATTTCATTTATATAACTCAAGTTCATATCTATCACTTAACTTTATTAATTTACTTTGATACCAATATCAACTTCATTCAACATCTCTTAAGTTATACTTCATTTTACAAAGATCACTTGGTTTTACTTAACTTAAATTCCCACTTATAAATCAATTTCAGATTTCAATTCTAAATAAATTTTATTTAACTTTAAATTCATTTTTATTTACAACTCATATTCATAAATATATTTATATAGTTTCACTTCTTATATATATAAGTTTATTTCTCAATTGTAAATTACATTAATTATAATTCAATTCTCATAATTCTTTTTACTTATACAATAATTCTTTAATTTAGATTATTCAAACAACTAAACAATCAACTTATATACACTTTAATAATTCTAAAAAATTATTCCTTTATATATAAAAATAATCAAGGTAAAATTATTTCATTTACCCAATTTAAAACAATATTGTGTCGAATTGTTCTATTCAAGTGTTTATAAACCCCTTCGGCATAGTTGTGCATACTGTGCTGACGAAGGTTCATATGCCACTCAATAAACCAATCATCACAATATAAAACAATTTTATATTCACTAACAAATACGCTCTCATAGCTATTATTACACTCAACTCATTCTAGAGTACTGCTGACTCTATCTCTAATGAGTAATACCCAACAGAGCCATGGTTGTCGCTTAACCATATGCTCTGATACCAAATGTAATAGTCCGCTTTTCCGTACCCCTTGAATATACACTAATCTCCATAGATTAACTCAAGATGAACAGAAATACAAACCATTAGGATTAAAGAAGAAAAAGAAAAGGATAGAAGAAGGTAGAAGGAGAGAGAAAAGATAGAACAGAACAGAAAGAAAACAACAGAACAACATCAGAATCTCACGATTCGCAGCGGAACAACATATAATAAATAAATGAATAATCTTTAAACAAAGAACTATATCAGTTATTACATTTCATCACATTTCATTACATCATCAGAGTGTACACATCATATAACAAACAACAACAAACAGGGGAAAAGAAATACTATATACTAGTAATACGCCATGCCATCCAGCTTGCCTCCTGCAACTTCTGAATTCCAAAATATCCTGATAAACCTTAACTCTTGACTGCCAGTGTGGAAATTGGTAGGCACCCAGAGTTTAGGAAGGAAAATAATAAACTCCGAGTTAGTCATGTGACTGGTGTGAGAACTCAAAACAGTTTATTTATTTTCTTTAAAATAAAGTAAAGGATAATTTTTTTTAAAATAGATTCGCAATGTTTTTGAAAATGAGACTACCATAAGACCTCCCACCACACACATAATGCAAACGCAGACTTGGAGGAGATTTCTTCTTATGTTAGTCAAAGATGCTTGATACGCAAAATCAAATCAATTTTGATATTATTATTAGTGCATAGTGTAGGAAAAATCATTTCGAAAGTAGAATATAAATCTTAGCCAGCATAGGTACCATTATATTATGCCTACTATAGCTACCATATTAAATGGCAGGTTCTACAACTAAAACCGTACAAGTCTCGTATTGTTTCTTTGGATTTCCAACAAATGGTCAGGCCAAGGAACTTTCCATTGCCACATGGAAACGCCTCTGGAAGGACGTCCCCGAGAACCTAACCGGATCTCTGCCAACACAAGGCCGGGTTACCCCTAACTGGGTAACTAATGACACGAGTATGCCATCCCCCGGTCCTTTGGGACCTTTATCCGAGCGCTCGTAACCAACATCACACAATCATAAATAAAGTGTTTCAACATGAGTAAGTATCTAACCTCCATACCATGATACCACCCTTTTCCAGAAGGAAATGCACATACCCTAAAGGGAGCTACCCCTCATAACCTTGCTGCATCTTTCCTGTTTTGACCATTCCGGGGTGTGAGGCTCGACGAAGTCTCGTCCACAAAGCCACGCTTTGTACAAAGCCATGCTTTGGGTCAACAAATGATCATAGAAATGATCACAAAGATAAACGATCAAACAAATGATCATATCACAAATGATCAAACAATGATCATTTCACAGCAACACTCAGCATGTCACATTACCAAATTGGGAATATATCGCTAATAACCTCCAACTACATAACCTCTGAGCTCGTACGTCTCAGAGAAGGTTGTTAAGCTAAGAGAATAAATTCTCCGCCACCAACAGAAATATATTTGAAAGAAATCTTCTTTATATCTCAATTTGTAACGTCAGACATAATATCCATACAAGTCTGTTTCGGGATCGAACAGAACCGAAGGCACTTACAAAGAAGTCCTTGCAATCCGGATATTCACTAATCACGACCGGACTTCCCATCACATATGGAGTCTCTATACTGGGGACCAATCGATGCAAAGACATTCGACGAGTTGTCCTTTCGCTTTCAAAAATATCCGGTCTTCAACACCGGTCATCAATGCTATCAATTATGTCGTATCACTATTCGGAATGGGTAATCCGAATAACGAGCGCAATAATTTAAAAATAAGTGTGGCATTCAAATCCAAGCAAATCACAACAAATACCTATTCAAAGGTAAATATTGATAGTCGGTTATTGAACTATCAATGGATATGCACACATCACCAGATTCCAAATAATTTTCCAAATTATTTATTTTCCCAAAAATATCTTTACAAGATATATAATTTCAATACTTCAAAAATAAATCAATATTTATTTTTGAACAAATTCCCCTTTCTTTTATAAATTCCATAGTGAATTTACATTCCAAAATATTTATGAATATACGACTTCAATTATTCATTTTCAATTTATCTTCAAAAAGATAAATTCTCAAAACGTTTCATTTCACATTGGAAAACATTTCCATACTTATTTATTAATAAGTAATTCACAAATCTATTTATTTTCAACCTTTGGAAAATGTTCAATATACTTAAATCGAAATTAAGTATATATTTCATTCTTTAAGGAAATCATCCTCTTAAGCATATTTATTTGGGTCAAAACGAATGTTACGTAAAACATCGTTACGACAACCTAAAATCACTAGTATATGGATTCGAATTTAAGATAGATATATAAATCCCAATACTAAATAAAACGTTTCCTTTCGGAAATCATTTACTATAACAACAGTGTTATAGTCTACCATTTCCTTCTATTTCTCGAAAACGTCTATTTCAACAATAAATGTTGAAATCTATGGTTTCGAATCTTAACGCATTTTGAAAACATCGTTAGACCGTTTTAATTTTATTTAAAACATCACATCCAAAACATTTTCCTTAACATATTATTCACTATTCAAAAACGTGAATATACTATGTTAACCAATTTCATCACTTCTATACATTTTATCTTAAAGGATTATTCACTGTCTAAAATGTGAATATAACTCCTTTAATATGCTATAGCAATTTACTTATCAAAATAAGTTGTTTTGCGGATTTATAAAACAATGTTTATAAATTCCATTTCTATTTATTTTATAACAACTTCCTTCTATAAATCTCCTTTATTAACCTGTTCGATTTATAACTCAATTATATACCGAAAGTCCATATTATAAATTAAATACTTATAATTTATTTGTTTGCAAAAACGTTCTTTTAAACTTCCCAAATTTTAAATCTTATAACTTACAAGATTCATTTGTTTATCCAAAATCTATTCTTTTAATAGCTTTATAAATTTTATAAACCTACTGCTTATAAAATTCCATTTATAATCTCACCGTTTATAATCCTATAAATTTCATTTCTATTTATGGAATTCATTTACAATTCATTCTAACACTTATAAAAATTCATTTTATAATTCCAATATTTTAATTTATAAATTATCAATTTATAAATCTTTTATATAAATCAATTTATATTATTATTTCAAAACGTCTTTAAAGTCCTTTATAATTTCACCATTCTCTTTGATTTATAAAATAATCAAATTTTATAAATCCTATGTTTAAACTTTTTACAATGAATTCAAAAATCCCGATTTAAACTATTTTATAAAATCATTAACCCCATATTTTCAAAAATCAACTTTTAACTATATTTCTCAAAAATCAAAATTTTATAACATTAAAATTATACGTTTATTTATTTAAAATGAATCAATTCCAAAATTATTTCATAAAACGTATACTTTCAAAAATCACTTTAAAAACCCTTTTAATATTCCAAAATTTGGCCCAATGATGCTACATACCAAATAGTCAATCACGACAACAACGATATCATATATCGATATGATAATCAATCAAATATCAAAATATCTGAAATCAAATAAATACTGTTGAGGAATCCAATTGGATCCCTCCAACCTGTTTTCCTGCATCCACAGACATTAGCACAATACCAATCCCGTGTCAGTACGAAATTATCGTGGTATATGGGATTTAAAATATTATCCGCTTAATAGACGGCGCAATAGGGTCTCATCCGCTATATACTGCGGGAAATCAATTCCAAGTACATAAATAATACCAATTTCACTGTACTGTGAAATATTTTTGTTATATGTTTTTAATAAATAACCTCCGCTTACTAAAGGCGCATAATGTCTATTTTAACAATCAATAGATAACAATCATCATTTAAACATGCATTCAAGTATTTTAAATATAACTATTTAAAATTAAAATCGAAACCGATTTGATTGAGTGAGAAGTTCTCACCTTGATTTCAATTTCGTTTTAGCGATTTATTTCGAATAAAATTAAACGGACGTTTAATTTTACCCGAAATTTTCACTAACTCCAAACGACTCCAATCCAATTCCATACGCAGTGCTCGTCGATACGATTCCAATGCAACTGGTTTCGCACATTTTCGACCTCGTATGAAAAAGATATCGCGTTACAAAGATTACACGAATTTAAACTATATAAATTTACAATATACTTTCAATTCTTTTAACCTACATCTAATCTCAGCCACAAGATCTTGCTCCCTGCAATCTCAGCCGCACTTTCTTTCTCCCCCATCCTCACGTTCGTTTCTACAGGCAACATCACCAAGAACCGAACCCATTTTACAAACTAGGGTTTAATTATGCTCCTTCCTCGCTTGATTGTAATTCGATCAGGTTACTCCATTGGAAAGCTCGCGACAAGAACTACGCACGGCCACCACCATGATGAACTCGGCCTCCAGCAACTCCTTGAATTGCGTGCGCAACATCAGGCCGTCGGCCCCCTTGCTCCCTCCACGTCGCTCCAATTTCGATCAACTCCGTATAGATTCGATGCTCTCTTCATGCTCTACAAGTTTCATGTTGAACACTTTCTCTAATTGCTTGTGGATTGAGAGTAATTGAAGAAGAAAAGAAAGAAAATTCTGGCCATTCATTTCAGAAAGTGGCGGCCTGAAGAGATGAAACCCTAGGGGTTGTATTTTTTTGCAAAAATGAGAAATAAGGGGGCTTTTAAAGAAAATTCGCGCGACACTATTCATCCCGGATTTTCCGAACTCCAAACGAAGCATGCCGGTTGGCGTTTCTAAGGTTTATCCCACGTTCCGAACACAATGGAACGTGTTTCGGGAGCTAATTCGGTCATCCGTGCGAGTTATGGCAATAAACGTTCAATTTAAAATTAAACCGATTAAACGATTTTCTAGGCGTTTTAGCTTGCACCGGACAAACGATAAATCCGATTGCCATGAAATTTTAAACCATACAATAATATCACATTATGGATCCGATGAAACTGGTTTCGTCGAAATCCGAGACTTTTTGAAAAATGGCTATTTTAACTCGCCAAATTAATATTAAAAACCATTTTCGATGCGTTTCGAACTGCCACGATCAAACGAAAACTCCAATTGCTATGAAAATTGAAATCCAATAATAACAAACTATTATGGATACAATGGAACTAGTTTCGTCCAATTCTGAGGCTGTTCGAAAATTGGCTAATTTCACTAGTCGATTAAATATTAAAATATTCAATTTTCACAGCTAAACTTTTAATTCGATTTTAAAAGTTCTAAAATATCGTTCTAACTTCAATATGATATAATAAAATTTTACAAATCATTTTCAATCATATTTTAACCCAAATTTCAATTATTTTTGTATTTCCCACTATTTAATTATCGATTTAATTATCCAATTAAATCCAATTATTCAAATTAAAATTTATTCAACTTATAAATTTCACTTATTAATATTTAAAATTAATTAAATATTCAAATTTTAATTAAATAAAATTCTGGGTCGTTACACTAATCCATGGTCGCTAACCATAAGTTGGCGTAACGACATAGTACAATAACGGTATGCCAACGAACCGAAACTCAAATAATTCGGAACACCGACGCAGTACAATACGGTACGTCCAATGAACCGAAACTCAAATAATTCGAAACATCGACGCAGTACAATAACGGTACGTCCAACGAACCGAAACTCCAATAATTTAGAACACCTACGCAGTACACTAATGGTACATCCAATGAACCGAAAAGCCAGGACATCGATGTAGTACAATAATGGTACATCCAATGAACCTAACCCCATAAAAGAACATGGGTCACTAGCCGATAAAAAAATGAGACGAAGCTTAATAGAATGAGGTACAGTCCCCCAGTGGACAAAGAGACATCGCATAACTCTAGTCTATACCATAAAATTATCACCATTGATCAATGAGTGTAAATTACACTAAGCTAGTAAATAAATAAGTTTAACTTCATGTCCCATAACCACTGGCTAAACTTAAATATTTACGAACAGGTTATAGATTTCACTCGAAAATTGTCATAAGAGTTTTAATCGAACAAGTTTGAGAATTAACCGATAAAGTAAACGCAAGCGTTTCATACCACTTGTTTTGCTAAGTCGTTTAATTAGATTTCTCGAACGAATGAGGTAAAGGTTTGTATATACTAGTAGATTAGAAAATGGATTTAAAATCAAGCTTTGTACTCAAAATAGTATTGAAACCGTTTTTATGAAAGAGTTTGAATATTTACTACTAGTATAGAAACCTTTGCATTTTAAAGTGACAAACCATAGAAATGATTGTAGAAACAATCAATCACCAAAAATTCACATACGAAGACGTGAATTAAATCCAAAGAAATCGATACCAAATCCATCAAAATGAATATTCCCATAAATTCCGAAAAAGAAGTCATCAAAGTCGATAATAATTGACAACAACTAACCGAACCAACCAAAAATAGATTAAAATTGGAAATTCACTCAAAAACAGCTAAAATAGGCAAATTAAGTAGTTCCAGACGTCTGGTAGGTGTTTCGAGACGTCTGGCCCTAGGTTTTGGAAGTATATGTGTTTTTCTCCTTTCTCTTTTTAATTCCAGATCCATTTCAGACATCTAAAATTTTCAACCAGACGTCTGAATTTGGTTTCAGACGTCTGGATTTTGTTTCAGACGTTTGGATTTTGTCTCTGCCTTTTCCAGACCCCTTTCCAAACGTTTGGATTTTTCAACCATATATGGATTTGGTTTCAGACGTCTGAAATTAATTTTAGACGTTTGAAATTTTCTACTAGGAAAAAAAACAGCCTAGACCAAAAAGGGCAAATCCAAACCAAATGCGATCGAACGAACGATGGATGCTAGGGATTTATGTCAATCGACAACCTAGTACTATAGTCTCTTCGATACGCCACAAATAACATGTTCAAACATCCAAGATAGGATCTTTAAAGATTTTGACTTCAAAATACCAAAATTGGAAAATTCACCAAATCAATTCAAATCAAAAGCAAGCGAACATGAATAGATGTTAGGAATTCATACCTAACAATAATGAAAGTTATAGACGTAGATGTGAGTTCAAAAACTCACCTTTAAACCCAAAACACAAGTGAGAAGCTATAAAACAAGGCATGGTCAACCACTCTTCAATTTTAACCCAAGAAGCTTCAATCTAAGCTCATAAGAAAAATATTTCCTAAGGGTTTAGGAATTTCTGAAACTTGAAGAGAGATTGAGATGGAGAAGATGAAGAGGATGCTTACCTAAGCTTCTCCTTGATTTCTAGCTTGAAGTTGATTTTTCCTAAGAGAATTAGGGCTTAGGAATTTCTAATTTCTTTTCTCTTCCTCCATTTTCTTTTAGCTTGAGAGTGTTAGGAAATGAGAATGAATGAAAAGGGAAGGAGTGGAATGGGAGTTATTATGTTGGGTTAAAGGGCTGAAACCCAAACCCAAACCCAAAGCCCAATAGAAAAATAGCGAAATTCCACTCAACTCCAAACATATCGATATTTATACTCAAAAAGGTTGCAAATGCCATTTTGGACTCAATGGAAATGGTTTTGGGTCCTAATTACACAGTTTACAAAAAGTAGCTTTTCGAACTTTAATCCGATTAACGATGCTATATTTAAATAAATCATTTAAATATAAAATCCTAAAATATGCGGGTTGTTACAGACTCCCCTCCTTAAAGAAATTGCGTCCTCACAATACTTAAGAAGAAAACAAAGAGTAACAACCATAAAAGCATATCAACACAAAATAAAATTTGAAATAAGTAGTTCACCTCAAAGGCTCAAGAGAGTACGTCCGGATGTGTTCGCTCGATGAATTCTCTAGATTCCCAAGAGAAATCCTTAGGATTTGAGGACTATTGAACTTTTACAAGCGGAACATCTTTATTTCGAAGGCATTTAACATCCATAGCAATGATACGAATATGATGTTGCTCATAAGTCAAATTAGGTAAAACTTCAATTTCTTCAACAACACCGGGCTCAAGAATAGATTCGGAATCCCTAAGGCATTTCCGTAGTTGAGAGACGTGGAAAACGTCATGAATAGCAGAAAATTAAGCCGGTGATAAAAGGCGATAAGCCATGGAACCAATACGTTCTGTGATGGGAAATGGGACAATATATCGCAACGCTAGTCTTCCCGATCGACTGAAACGCACAACACCCTTCATAGGTGAAACATGAATAAACATCAAATCTCCCACATAAAATTCTAATTTGCTTCTTCGGTTATCGGCATAGGATTTTTGTCTACTTTGAGTTTCTTTCATCCTATAACGAATAAGGTCAATCTTTTTTGTGGAATCACGAATGAAAGATGGACCTAAAACCAGCTTCTCACCGGCCTTAAGCCAACAAGAAGGAGATCAACATGGCCTTCCATAGAGTGCCTCAGAAGGAGCCATGCCAATACTAGATTGGAAGCTATTATTATAGGAAAACTCAACAAGAGAAATATGATCTTCCCAACTTCCACCAAAATCAAGAACATATGCACGAAGAAGATCTTCATGAGTTTGATTCACATGCTCGGTTTGTCCATCGGACTGAGGCTGATAAGCGGTGCTAAAATTAAGCTTCGTTCCCCAAGCTTTTTAAAGACTCTTCCAAAATCCACTAGTAAACAATGGATCACGATCGCTAACAATATAAGTAGGAACTCCATGCAATTTAACAATTTTTTTAACATAAAGTTTGGCCAAAAGAGGTACTATCTGATCAGACCGAACGGGAATAAAATGAGCGGATTTTGTACGTCTATCAACAAACACCCATAAACTGTCATAACCCGAACAAGAAAGGGGAAGATCGTCAATAAAGTCCATGGAGACTTGATCCCACTTCCAAAATGGAATGTCTAAAGGTTGCAACAACCCACCGGGCCTTTGATGCTCGGCCTTTATGAGTTGGCAAGTTATGCAACGCTTAATAAAGTTAGCAATATCAGAGCTCATTCCATCCCAATAATAAAGTCGCTTCATATCTGCATACATTTTACTACTACCGGGATGAATGGTAAATTTATAATGATGAGAATCTTCTAAAATGTCTTTACAAAGATCACTAATATTTGGCACGATAAGTCTATCAAATTTTCAAATGCCGCCACGAGCATCGATTTCAAAGTCTTTCAAACCAACTCTATTTCTATCCCAACAACTTTGGCTAAGAAGAACCAATTCGGGATCATGCTTTTGAACATCAAGAATGCGGTCTAAAAGAGATGGATGAGTCTCAAGGCTATATAAAACAAGAGATGAACATGAATCGCATTCATGATCTCGAATCTCACAAGTGGACAAAATCTCGAGATCATTCCATTCAGATAACATCATATAAACAACCGCTTGTTGCTTACAACTAAGGGCATCGGCAACATGGTTTTCCTTTCCGGGAGTATAACGAATATTAAGATCATAAGATGCAAGGAATTCGAGCCAACGTTGTTGACGTAAGTTAAGTTCCTTTTGAGAAAATAAATACTTCAAGGATTTATGATCAATATAGAGAGCAAATGTAACGAATTCGATTTTATCGGGATCTGAAGGTCGGCATTCTTACGTCCACTGTATCAAATGCCGCATAATCGAATTCCAGAAAGCCGAACTGTTATGGTTAAAAAGAAGAGGTAGAAGAAAAAGATAGAAGAAGTAAGAAAACAGAACGGAAACAATATCAGAATCTCACATATCGCAGTGGAACAACATATAATATATAATTGAATATCTTTAAAACAAAGAACTATATCAGTTATTACATTACATCATCAGAGTGTACAATAACAATATCCAACACAACTGGACAATGGACAGTTATACAAACATGTCCTTACAAGTGAATTTACAGCGGAAAGATGATATCATATACAAGTAATACGTCTCGCCATCCAGCTCGCCACTTGAGCTCCAAAATACTTCTAAATTCAGAATGACCTGATAACCTGACTCTAGACTGCCTGTGTGGAAAATTATGGGTACCCATAGTTTAGGAAGAGAACATTAAACTCCAGGTCAGTCATGGGACTGGTGTGAGAATTCAAAACAGTTATTTATCTTTTAAAACAACAACAAGGGAAGTGAAAAATATCCGCAATGCTTTTGGAAAATGAAACTACCATAAGGCCTCCCCGCACACACACAATGCAAACGCAGAGTTGGAGGAGGTTTCTCCTTATGATAGTCAAAGATGCTTACTACGCAAAACAAATCATTTTTGATATTATTATTAGTGCATAGTGCAGAAAGCATTTTGAAAATAGAATATAAATCTTAGCCAACATACGACCATTATCGTATGCCTACTATAGCTACCATGTTCAATAGCAGGTTACCGCCACATTCCATAGCAGGTAATACAACTAAAACCGTACAAGACTCGTATTGTTTCTTTGGATTTTCCAACAAATGGTCAGGCTAAGTAACTTCCTACTGCCACATAGGATCGCCTCTGGCGGGACGTCCCGAGAACCTAACAGGATCCCTGCCAACACAAGGCCGGGTTACCTCTGTAACTAGGTAACTACTTCTCGAATATGCACCCCCGGTCCTTTGGGACCTTTATCCGAGGGCCCTCGATCACCAAGCAACAACCACACAGAAAAATGAGATTGGAGCAACCACTTAGGTTAAGCATCAGGGCTCCATACCTGACACCACCCTTTTCAAGAAGGAAATGACATAACCTAAAGGGAGCGACCCTCATAACCTTGCCGCATATTCCTGTTTTGACCATTTTCGGGGTGTGAGGTCTGATGAAGTCTCGTCCACAAAGCTACGCATTTTCACAAAGCCACGCTTTGATCAACAAATGATCAATAAATAATCATCACACAGCAACACTCAGCATGCCACATTACCAAATTGGAAATATATTACTGATAACCTTCAACTACATAACCTCTGACCTCGCACGTCTCAGAGAAGAGTGTTAAGCTAAGAGAATAAATCCTCTGCACCAACAGAAATGTATTTGAAAGAAATCTGCTTTATATCTCAAAATGTAATGTCAGACACATAACCATACAAGTCTATTCCGGGTTCGAACGGAACCGAAGGCACTTCCAAAGAAGCCCTTGCATTCCGGGTATTCACAATCCCGATCGAATTTCCCATCACAAAGGAAATCTCTGTACCATAGCTAATGGTGCAGAGACAATCGATAGGTCATCCTATCATTTTCACAAATACCCGGTCTTCAACACCGGTCTTTAATGCTATCCATTACGTCGTATCACTATCCGGAAAAGGTAATCCGAATAACGAGCGCAATAATTTAAAAATAAGTGTAGCATTCAATTTTCAACCAATTCACAACAAATAGCCATTTAAGGGTCAATATTGATAGTCGGTTATTTAACTATCAATGAATATTAACTACATCACCCGATTTCAAATAATTTCCCAAATTATTTATTTTCAAAAATATCTTTACAAGGTATAATTTCCACACTTCAACCATTTGAAAATAGATTTCAAATCAATTTTCACCTTTACAACTTTCATTTCAAAATGGTTCATTTAAACCAATCAAATAAATCCTTATCGATTTATTAAATTTACGTTCCAAATTCTTAAATTTATTTTCACACTTTAAAAATAAATCAATGTTTATTTTTAAAACAAATTTCCCTTATAAATTTCCATTGTGAATTTACATTTCCATATATTCACTTTTTATACGATTTTTCAAATCGATTTCAATTATTCACTTTCATTTATCTTTAAAAGATATAATCTCAAAACATTCACTTCATATTGGAAAACATTTCCATACTTATTTAATAATAAGTAATTCATCAATCTATTTAGTTTCAACATTTGGAAAATATTCAATATACTTAAATCCAAATTAAGTATATATTTTATTTTTTAAGGGAAACTTCTCTTAAACACATTTATATGAGTCAAAACGAATGTTGCGTAAAACATCGTTATGACAACCCAAAATCACTAGTATAGGGATTCGAAGTTAAGATAGATATATAAATCCCAATACTATACAAAACTTTTCCTTTCGGAAATCATTTACTATAACAACAGTGTTATAGTCCACCATTTTCTTCTATTTCTCGAAAACGTCTATTTCAACAATGAATGTTGAAATCTATGGTTTCGATACTTAATACATTTTAAAATATTTTTGAATCGTTAAAATTCTATTTAAAATATCACTTTCCTAAAATATTCTTTAATATATTATTCACTGTCCAAAATCGTGAATATACTTCGTTAACCAAATTCAGTTTCTACATACTTTATTTAAAGGATTATCCACTGTGCCAAAATCGTGGATCTCCTTTAATAAGCTATAATAATTAAACTTATTAAAATAAGTCGATTTCGGATTTATAAAACAATGTTTATAAATTCCATTTATACTTTACAACAACTTCAACTTATAAAATCACTTTATTAACAAATTCTATCCATATTCCATTTACACGCCAAAATCCAGTTTATAAGTTAATTACTTATAAATCTTTTACTTTACAAAATCTATTCATTTTATAACTTCAAAATTTATAAATCTATAGATTTCATTCACTTATGAAATCCATTTATACTTCATTTTAATACTTATAAAAACTCGTTTTATAATTCCAACATTTTAATTTATAAATATCAATTTTATAAATCTTTTACATAAATCATTTATAATAATTCAAAAATCCCAATTTAAACCATTTTATAAATTAATCAACTACTTATTTCAAAAATCACATTTTGGTTATATTTCACAAAAATCAAAAATTTTATAACATAAAAATTTCAACGTTTATTTATTTAAAATGAATCAATTCCAAAATTAAAATTTATTATGAATTCCCAACTTAAACTTTTAGAAATCCAATTTTATTTATTTTCAGCATCTAACGATACCAAAAATACATTCGGCTAAAATTTAGCGTTTAATTTCAATCACAAAGATAATCACGTAGATTATAAATAGATCAATACATGACATCGAAACCAATTCAATCATTTGAGGAATCCAGTTGGATCCCTCCAACCTGTTTCCCTGCATCCAAAGATGTTAGGACAATACCAATTCTGCTTCGAGACGGAATATCGCGGTATATGGGATTTATAAAATATTATCCGCTTATGCGGCACAATAGGGTCTCATCCGCTATATAATGCGGGAAATCAACTCCAAATACATATATAATACCAATTCCATTCAAGTTGGAATTATCGCGGTATATGTGTTTAATAAGTAACATCCGCTTAATATACGGCGTATAGGGTCTATTTCAATACAACAGATAATAACTATCGTCCAATCACACAATCAAGAAATTTTAAATCTAGCTATTTAAAATTTAAATCGAAACAATTCGATTGAGTGACAAATTCTCACCTTGAGTTTCCGATAACAGTTGTAGCATTTTGTTTCGAATAAAATTAAACACGCGTTTAATTTTACCCGAAATTATCACTAACTCCAAATAATTCCAATCCAGTTCCATTGCGTAGTGTTCGGCAAAACGAAGCAAACGCAATTCGTTTCGTGATTTTTCGACCTCGTATGAAAGAGATATTGATTTTTAAAGTTCATACGAATTATAATAAAATTAAATTACAATTTCTTTTATAATTTAAACCCTAACCCATTCTGGCCATTGGATCCCCCTGCACGCATCAAGGCCGTGGAACGCACCTTCTCCTTCATCAGTTAAAACACGCACCCTCGAACACATTAGCCGCCGACTACCCCAAATTCGCGCTACGAACACGAGCGTTTCCAAGTCGATCAACCACCACCAGAGCGTTCGCCACCTCGAGCTTCACCCACGGCAGCGATCTCGGCGAACTCGGCTACCCCAGCTGCGTAGAAAATCGTGCGCAACTAATCACGAACGCAGGCCAAAAACTCCGCCTATGGTCGATGATTCGTCGACCAGCCGTATGGATCTAAAGTACTCGACGAGTTCTACAACTTTATAGTTGAACACTTCTGATAAATGTTTACCAATTGAGAGAGATTAAAGGAAGAAGTTTGAAAATTTTTGGCCATTGAAGTTAATTGTGGCGGCTGGAGGTTTGCAACTAGGGTTAGGGTTTCTGAGTGCAATTTAGAAATATGGAGGCCTTTTTATAGAAAATTCGTCAAAACACTATTCATCCAAAATTTTCCGAACTCCAAATCTCGCATGGTGACCGGTGTTTCTAGGGTTTACCCCGTGTTCCGGACACAATGGAATATGTTTCGGAAGCTAATTCGATCATCTGTGCGAGTTACGGGAATAAACGATCAAATTTAAATTAAATCGATTAAACTAATTTCTATGCGTTTTGGCTTGCCCCGGACAAATGGTAAATCCGATTGACACGAAATTTGAAACCATACAATAATATAACATTACGGATCCAATGAAACTAATTTCGTCGAATTCCGAGACTATTTGAAAAATGGATATTTTTACTAGTTGATTAAATATTAAAGTATTCAATTTTCACAAATTAACTTTTAGTTCAATTTTAAAAGTTCACAAACATTGTTCTAACTCCAATATGATTTAATATAACTTTACAAATCAATTTTAATAACATTAAACCCAATTTCCAATTATTTACGCAATTTCAAATATTAGATTATCGATTTAATTATCCAATTAAATCTAAATATTCGAAAAATAAATTATTCGACTTACAAATTTTACTTGTTGATACTTAAATCAATTAAGTATCTGAATTACAAATGACAGAAATTCTAGGTCGTTACACCAAATTTCTCTTCCAAAAGTTAATGACGCCAAATTCTAAGAGTGAAAACAATAGCCGCGAGCTCTAAATCATGAGTGGCATATCTGGTCTCATTGGGCTTTAATTGCCTAGAAGCATAAGCAATAACACGTTCCCTTTGCATGAGAACGGCTCCCAAACCAACACGACTAGCATCGGTATAAACAATAAAGCCATGGTTCCCTTCAGAAATCACAAGAATAGGTGCATCGAAAAGGAGTTCTTTTAATTTTTGAAAAGAAGCTTCACACTTGTTTTACCAATTGTACTCTACTCCCTTCTTTGTCAAACTAGCAAAAGGCGCTGAAATTCTAGAAAAGTCTTTTGTGAATCGATGGTAATAGCCTGCCAATTCGAGAAAGCTATGAATTTCCATCACACTCTCCGGTCTCTTCCAATTTTGAATCGCTTCGATCTTTGAAGGATCCATGGAAATTCCAGATTCAGAAATGATATGTCCAAAAAAATTCACATGAGATTGCCAAAAGTGGCACTTAGAAAAATTTTCTTTCAATTGATTGCTCCTAAGAGTTTCCAACACAATCCGAAGATGCTTTTCATGCTCTTCCTCTGTTTTAGAATAAACAAGAATATCATCTATAAAGATGAGAACAAATCGATCGAGGAAGTCTTTGAAAACTCGATTCATAAGGTCAACGAAATAAGCTGGAGCATTTGTTAAACCAAATGGCATAACAAGCCATTCATAAGATCCATAATGAGTATGGAACGACGTCAAAGGAATGCTATCATCTGCAATACGAAGCTGATTAAAACTGGTTGCTTAGTCTAATTGTGAAAAGACTCTAGCACTGCTAAGTTGATCGAATAGATCATCAATCCGAGGTAAAGGATATTTATTCTTAATGGTAAGATCATTAAGCTTGCGGTAGCCAATGCAAAGTCTAAGTGTACCATCGGATTTCTTCACAAAAATAGCTGAAGCTCCCCAAGGAGAGGAACTAAAACGAATAAATTGCTTCTCTTCCAATTCGGATAATTGTTTACGCATCTCCTCATTTTCCTTATTGGACATACGATAAGGAGGACGAGCAATAGGTAGAGCTCCCGAAATTAGATTAATTCTGAACTCGATCGCTCGCTTAGGTGGTAATCCTAAAACGGGCTCAAATATGTCGAGAAATTCACAAACAATGTGAATGAGGGAATGACATCTTCCTCATCACCATTATCGTCATCATAAGGGTTTAGAGAATATAAAGATGCTACCAAATTGGAATCTGAATCTTTAAGTACAATAGAAATCTGCTTAATAGATTGAGGAGGTCGAAGATGAATAGTCCTCTCAGGACATAGGATATAGGCTCCATAACAGTTAAGCGAATTCATTCCCAAAATCATTCTGAAACCTAAGTAGCGCATGACATGCAAATCGGCTCAGAAAGAATAATCACATAAAATAATATCAATATTTTTACAAAGCAAACTGAGTGTTGCGAATCCACCAACCGGATTCGCAATTCTCAAAGAAGTCATCAAGCACATAACACTTAAAGAAAAAGTATCAACAAGTTCTTTTGATATAAAAGAATGGGATGCACCCGTATCAAAAAGAACTCGAGTATGATGATCACAAAACATAATAATGCCATCAAGGATGGAATGAGAAATACCTTGACCAAGAGAAGTGTTACTAGGCGCTTGCACAACATTTAGCTTTCCCTCTTTCTTGCTTGGAAGCTTGGGACATGAAGATAAAAGATGACCTGAACTTTTGTAATAACGACAAAAGAGAGATTTCAAGCATCTATTAGCATAATGGTCCTTAGAACCATGTAGCATTGCCCATGACTAGAGGTAGGAGTCTTTGCTACCGAAGCTGCTTATTTCCCTTTCTTGTTGGGATAAGGACCTTTGAACTTATTAGGCCTCTTCTTGTTGTTGTTGAAGTTCTGCTGGGCACTCACAACTTCAACATCACCTTCTTTATCGGCTTCTTCAAGTCGAGGAGCGATATCAATAAGCCGATCAAAAGAAACTTCCAATTTCAAAAGTAAAGGCTTTCTGAGGTTCTTATTCAACTCATAGACAAACCTTTGATTTTTTTTCAAGGGGGTATTAATATGCTTGATCCCATATTTAGAGAGAGATTCAAAAGATACGACGTAATCCGTCACAGAAGATTCACCTTGAACAAGGTCAATAAAGTGTCGGGCTAGATTTACCTTCTCAACCTCCAGCACAAACTTTAATTTGATTTTTTTCTCAAAATTGCTCCCAAGTAAGATTCGCTTCGATAATCTCCAAAATCAAAAGCTCATACCAATCTAATGCTCTTTCTTGGAGCATGCTAGAAGCCACTTGGACTTGATGTATATCAACAAGATTCATGCGAGAGAAGATGTGATCGCACGATTTAAGCCAAGCTTGAATTTCTACAACACTTTCGTATCCCTTGAATGGCCTTCCACCCAAATCGGTATAATCTCTGCACAAGCGTGAAAACCCGAATCTAGGATGAGTAGGCCCTAGAATAGGTCCGATAGCTTGAGCATTCTTTGCGAGATCTAAAAGCTACTGGGCAGACATAAATACTCCATCCTGAGGAGTAGCACTAGATTGACCGGCTCTGGGATGGTCTGGTCTAAGCATTTCTCTACTTTAAGAAAGAAAGAAAGAAGAGAAAAAAGGTTATACCCAAAATGAATATCAAACATTCATGATTGATAAAACAAGGCACCATAAAAGAAAATAGGATAAAACGGGTCCAATGACTCTAATTAAATCCTAAGGCACGATTACTAAGAAAGACTTAGGACGATGATCCTTGCTACTATATTCTATATTGTTTCAAAGTTTGGCTTTGATACCAAGCTGTGACGCCCCACCTCTATGCTCACACTAGCCAAAGACAATACGGAGTAATTCCATCAACTAGCATGAAGAATAAGGTTGTTGAGAAGCGACCATCTATGTAATTGCTTTGTGCAATACCGATATGCCACATAGAAGGTCACACATTTCATTTCAAGAGGAAATCCGACATACTAATACAAACTCAAAGCTACTATATAGTGGCTATGTGGTCTTCGGAAACAAATATAAAATAAGCATAACACAAATCAGTCACAGATATTCATATCACAAAGGCGAAAACAAATATGAATATAACACGTAAAAGTATACATCAAAGTGGTGGTCATGTAAGATGGACTACACCATAAAAGAATAGGTACACTTGCTAGACAAAAGAATATGTATACATAAAGGAGTCTCGTTGTCGAATGTATACAACAAAAACCACTATGCTAAGTAGTTAGCCAAAAGTCAGATGACGGTCCCAGATAAGAAGTCAAGCAGAAGAACCTGAAATACCTCGGTCTGACCCGAGCATTATTTAAAAAGAAAATAATAATAAAGGATCAGTCTAGCTATAATTATCATATAAAATGAGGTAGAATAAGAGATATGACAAAAACATATGATAACGATGATGCTATACTATGACAAGTACACATTTAACAACAACAAAAATCATACAATATCTCAGGAATCTCAAAACACCAAAAATAATGTCATATTCTTTATTTTTTTCACCAGACCAAAATATTGACAAACATATCAATGCCAATTGCAAAAATTGGTGAAAACACAAATTCTAGAAATCATCAATTAGAAATTCAGAAAACATAAAGGGGGAGGCCTATCAAAAACGGAAGCATGAAAACTCACCAACATCTGCATCACAAACGGAACGTTATTCCATGGTCGCTAACCATAGAGCCGGTGCAACGACGCAATACAATAACGATACGTCCAATGAACCGAAACTCACATAACTCGGAACACCGACGCGGTACAATAACTATACGTCCAATGAACCGAAACTCAAATAATTCGAAACACCGACGTAGTACAATAACGGTACGTCCAATGAACCGAAACTCAAATAATTCGGAACACCGACGCGTACAATAAAAGTACGTCCAATGAACCGAAAATCCGAGAAATCGATGTAGTACAATAACGGTACATCCGATGAACCGAACACCATAAAAGAACATAGGTTGCTAGCTCATAAAAGAAATGAGACGAAGCTCAATAGAACGAGGTACAGTCCCCCACGTGGACAAAGAGACATCGCATAACGCTAGTCTAAACCATAAAATGATCACCATTGATCGATAAGTTAAATTACACTAAGCTAGTAAATAAAGGAGTTTAGCTTCATGTCCCATAACCACTGGCTTAACTTAAATATTTACGAACAGATTGTAGATTTCCTCTCGAAAATTGTCACAAGAGTTTCAATCGAACAAGTCCAAGAATTAACCAATTAAGTAAACGCAAGCGTTTCATACCACTTATTTTGCTAAGTCATTTAATTAAATTTCTTGAACGAATGAGGTAAAGGTTTGTATATACTAGTAGATTAGAAAACGGATTCAAAGTCAAGCTTTGCATTAAAAATAGTATTGAAATCGTTTTTGTGAAAGAGTTTGAATATTACTACTAGTATAGAAACCTTAGCATTTTAAAGTAACAAACCATAGAAATAATTGTAGATACAACCAGTCACCAAAAATTCAGATATGAAGGCGTGAATTAAATCTAAAGAAATCGATACCAAATCCATCAAAGTGGATATTCCCAAAAATCCCAAAATGAAGTCAACAAAGTCGATAATAATTGACAACAACTAACCGAATCAACCAAAAATCGATTAAAATTGGAAATTCACTCAAAAACAGCCAAAACAGGAAAATTAAATAGTTCCAAACATCTGGTAGGTGTTTCCAAACGTCTGTCCCTAGGTTTTGGAAGTATATTTGTTTTTCTCCTTTCTCTTTTTAATTCCAGATCCATTTCAGACGTCTAAAATTTTCAACCAGACGTCTGAATTTTGTTTTCGACGTTTGGATTTTTCTCACCTTTTCCAGACCCCTTTCCAAACGTCTGGATTTTTCAACCATACGTCTGGATTTGGTTTCAGACGTCTGAAATTAATTTCAGACGTCTGGAATTTTCTGCTAGGCAAAAAAACAGCCTAGACCAAAAATGGCAAATCCAAACCGAAATGCGATCGAACGAGCGATGGATGCTAGGGATTTATGTCAATTGCCAACCAGCACTATAGGCTCTTCGATATGCCACAAATAACATGTTCAAATATCTAAGATAGGATCTTTAAAGATTTTGACTTTAAAGCACCAAAATTGGAAAATTCACCAAATCAGTTCAAATCAAAAGTAAATGAACATGAATAGATGTTAGGAATTCATACCTAACAACAATGAAAGTTGTAGACGTAGATATGAGTTCAAAAACTCACCTTTTAACCCAAAAACACAAGTGGGAAGCTATAAAACAAGGCAAGATCAACCATTCTTCAATTTTAACCCAAGAAGCTTCAATCTAAGCTCATAAGAAAAATATTTCCTAAGTTAGGGTTTAGGAATTTCTAAAATTTGAAGAGAGATTGAGATGGAGAAGATGAAGAGGATGCTTACCTACGCTTCTCCTTGATTTCTAGCTTGAAGTTGATTTTTCCTAAGACAATTAGGGCTTAGGAATTTCTAATTTCTTTTCTCTTCCTCAATTTTATTTTAGCTTGAGAGTGTTAGGAAATGAGAATGAATGAAGAGGAAGGAGTGGAATGGGAGTTATTATGTTGGGTTAAAGGGCTGAAACCCAAACCCAAAGCCCAATAGAAAAATAGCAAAATTCTACTCAATTCCAAACATATCGATGTTTATACTCAAAATGGTCGCAAATGCCATTTTGGACTCAATGAAAATGGTCGTAAGTACTGATTCGACAGTTTACAAAAAGTAGCTTTTTTGGACTTTAATCCACTTAACGATGTTATATTTAAGTAAATAATTTAAATATACAATCGTAAAATATACGGGTTGTTACAAAAATCTTTTTCCAAAATCATTCTCATAAAATCCTTTATATATATAGATATATAAAATCTTGAAAAATCTTTGGATCACTTTATACTTCTATAAATTCCCTTTTTATACTTCAAATATTTTTCGAGAAAAATCTTTTCTTCTGGTTTTAGATTCAATAAAGGGAAGTTTAACATATATAACAGATGTATATAACTTTATTTATGCTAAATCAAATATTCAAGTTTGATTTCTTTATAAAGTTATTTACTATATTACTTATTTTTAAAAAGTGATTTTTAATTATAGAAATATCCAACTTCCACTTTTATTCATACATATTTCTCAAAATATTCTTTTCTTTTCAAAAATCATTTTTCATTTTTAAAAAAAAATTCAATATCTATTACATTTAAGCACGCACGATGTACATATACCATTCGTACGTAATATCGTATTTGATCGCTTACTCGATCACACAATTTCACTTTCAAACTAGTATCGTCCACCTAACTTCCTAGTGCGGACTTAGATCTGGTTTCTTGATTAGAAACCGTCATTCTCCTTGCACAGCCATGATCATGATAGAGAATTTTCAGAACCAATCAAAAATCCACATCCAGGGTTCACCGTCGAAAATCAAGTGAAAAATCCAAACTCGAATCGATATACTATCTCGAAATTCTGTGCTTGTATCTGGATCAAATCATTATGCGAATAGAATAACATACGTTCATCCTACATATTAATCTCCATTGAGTATTAGCTAAATCAATACTTTTTGTATTCATATTCATTTTGATTTCTGTTCATCTATTCACAATTGCCTCCATTACATTTGGGTTGTCACTCAATTCTTATCTTAATTGGTATTTAACTATAAGCAGTTTGCACTATGACCATCTTTGTGACGCCCCACCTCTATACCCACGCTAGCCAAGGACATTACCCTGTAGTGTCCTTGGCTAGCGTGGGTATAGAGGTGGGGCGTCACAGCGTGGTATCGGAGCTAAGTTCAGAACAAAATATGATAAACACAGAATAGAGCACATATTACGGTACATCAAAGTGTACAAGTGATACAAATCTTTGAATCATTGTGTCTCTTTATTCCACCAAGGTTAGATAGAGTTTAGGAATACGTCTAGGAATGCATTTCTATTCCGTAGTATTCCATAGTGCAATATCTACCTTGTGAATAATCTTATTCTTATCTTTCTTTCAGCGTATGGCTGGAAGAGGCAGGGGACGACGTTCGGATGCTGGGCAATCCAGTGGCACACATCCGGATGGCGTTTATATGTCTGCCGATCAGTTTTTGGAGTTGTTTAGGAGCACTCAGCCTCCAGTTCCTCCTCGAGTGTCTCCACCTCGCAAGTCTGCCTTTGCACGCCAGTGCAGTGATTTTGCTCATCTTGGAGGAAAGCCGTTTAAAGGCTCTGAATCCGTTCTTGAAGTCCAAGCTTGGTTTCGCACGTGCGAGCGCATCTTCTCTCGCATGGATCTTTCTGACCATGATAGAGTTCTTGTAACTTCTAGCTTATTACAAGAGCGTGCTCTTGATTGGTATGAGCTTCTTGTAGCCGAGATTGATGAGTCTACTCTTTCTTGGACTCAGTTTTGGGAGCGATTTGAACTCAAGTTCGTTCCTGATTCTGAAAAAGTTTTATTGACCCGTCGCTTCCTTGAGTTTAAGCAAGGGAAATCTTCTGTTTTTGAGTATGTTGCATCATTCGAGGCTTTATCTAAGTATGGTCTTGAATTCATCAGCACTTCTTATAGGAAGAATTTGAAGTTTGTTTCTGGTCTTAAGAAATATCTTAAGAAATCTTTGTTGCTCCAACTTAAACTTTCTTTTGAGGAGTTGGTTGATTCGGCACTTCATCTCGAGACCATCGAGAAGGAGTGTGATAGTGATATTGATGTTGAGGTTTCCAAGAACCCCAACAAGAGGCCGTTTCCAATTCAGAAGTCCAGGCCTTTTCCTTCTAAGAAGAAGACGACTGGTGGTCCTAGCTCTCAGCCTCAGTCTTCCGGAACACCTTTCGTTCGAAAGTGTTTCAATTGTGGTTCTCGGGATCATATTATTCGAGCTTGTCCTAGGCCTCTCTTCTACCGTTATTGCAAGAAGGAAGGTCATCATGTTTGAGCTTGCCCTACTGTTCCGGTTGGTGCCAAGTCTAACAGACTTTATGCTGCTAAGGCTTCTGAAGGTCCCTCTCAGCCCAAAGGTATATCTCCATCTATTTTGGAAGGTTCTATTTTATTTCGTGATCATAGTATTCGAGTTCTTTTCGATACGGGTGCTTCACATTCTTTCGTATCGAAAAAGCTCGTTGATGATTTATCTTTGGATGTTTCTTGTTTGGTTACTTCTTTGAGGATTGCGAATCCTATTGGGGGATCCACGACCCTTAGTTTGCTTTGTGATGATATTGAGATTGTTTTATGTGGCTTTTCTTTTCGTGCGAATCTGCACGTTATTTCTTGTCTGGGAAATTGGCTCCTCGCTTTATAGGACCATTTTCTATTACTGAGCGTATTGGCCCTGTGGCTTATAGAGTTTCACTTCCAGCTCATCTATCTGGCATTCATGACGTGTTTCACGTCTCGCAACTTCGGAAGTGTCTTCGGGAGTCGGATTCTGTTATTACTTCTCCTAATTTGCAAGAGCTTGAGATCTCACTAGACTTATCTATTGTACAGCAACCTATTCGCGTGCTTGACACGGAGATGCGACACCTTCGGAACAAGGACGTGCCGCTCGTTAAAGTTCAATGATCCGCTAATCCCAATGACTGTACTTGGAAAACCAGAGAGTTTATTGAGCGATCTTATCCGGGTTTTCTATCTTAGCTTGTGAACGGTGAGTATGTCTTTTCATCTCAAGCTTATTTTCTTTTGAATGTTGTATGTATGTAGTTGTTACAAATATCGTCTCTAGGAATTGCGGGGACGCAATTTTGTAAGGAGGGGAGATCTGTAACAACCCGCATATTTAACGATTTTATATTTAAATATTTTATTTAAATATAGCGTCGTTAGTTGGATTTAAGTCCGAAATGTTACTTTTTGCAAACGGCCGAATTGGAGCTCGAAACTACCTCCATTGGTTCCAAAATGGCGTTTGCGATCTTTTTGAGTATAATCTTTGATATGTTTGGAGTTTGTGAAATTTTGACCTTTTTTCTATTGGGTTTTGGGTTTGGGTTCAGCCCACTAGCTTAACTAATACTCTAACTCAGCCCCTTCTCTTCATTCATCTTCATTTCATTTTCATTCCTTAAGCTAAAACTGAAAATGGTGGAAGAGAAGAGGAAATAGAAATTGCAAGCCCTAATTCCATTTGCAAACTCCAAATTCTTGCTTGAAATCATAGAGAAGCCATTGGTAAGCTCCTCTTCATCTTCTCCAACTTTTCTACTCTTCAATTTCAGAAAATTTCCTAAACCTAAATTAGGAAATACTTGTTTTATTCTTAGATTGAAGCTTGTTGAGTTGAAGTAGAGTTTGGTTGGTCTTCTCCTTGTTATTGAGCTTCATCTTCTTTGTTTTTGGAAAAAGGTGAGTTTTGAACTCACATCTACCTCTCTTGGTCTCATGGGTGTTGGGTATGAATTCCTAACAAGTATGCATGTGCCATTGTTTTGGATTTGGAAAGAACTTGCATTTCATTGAAAAAGGGCAGGAATTGCAAATCATCAGGTTCGGCCGACCGAGCCCTGTAGCCGGTCGACCGACCTGTTACCCCGAGCCATGTCTTA
Organism: Allium cepa; assembly: GCA_030765085.1. Classification (NCBI taxonomy): domain Eukaryota; kingdom Viridiplantae; phylum Streptophyta; class Magnoliopsida; order Asparagales; family Amaryllidaceae; genus Allium; species Allium cepa. The sequence continues at coordinate 618,118,566 of CM060945.1, forward strand.
CTTCCTGCATCTGGCCAGCCGACCGAGCCCTGCAACCGATCGACCGACCTGCTCATGTTTCGCATGTTTTGCCTATTTTTGCATATTTTGATTGGTTTTCCAAATTTTATTGATTCAAGTTGCTTTTTAGTAGTTGTTATTGCATCTTTGACTTTGATAACTTATTCTTGACTTCATCCACGGGTTTTTATAAAATAATCTCTCGAATCACATTTAAAAGCTCGTTTCTCCATTTATAAAATTCTATTTAAAACACACACTTTCGCACTTCGAGCGAGGTGGAAGGGTGGTTAAATGGTTGGGCAAAACACGGACCATGAATCTGTGCGTTTATCCTTCCGATTAATCCCCGACCTATTCAATTGATCGTTTTGACCTTCGGGTTTGGTTTATCGATGACATGAGGTAAACTTTGTACTGCTTTGAGTGTGAAAGTAACTGACGGATAGTAAATCGTTTAGTGCGAACGAGTGGTTATGGGACATACGTTAACACTTTTCGGATTCCTCTTCGAGAGTTGTGACACATTCCGCCAGTTAGTGGTGTCCAGTACTGGGTCTCTGACCTTCACCACCACGGTTTGTTGCCTTCGGATGTATGCCTTCGGGTTTGTGCCTTCGGGTTTGTTGCCCTTTAGTATCGCTTCCGATATTGGTCGTTATGAGCTGCATGGGTGATATTGGGTTGCCCTTTAGTATCGCTTCCGATGTTGGTCGTTATGAGCCGCATGGGTGATATTGGGTTTGGAGTCTTCGGGCTCATGGATCCTTGTTTGTACAGTACTGAGCTCGAGCAATTTTCTGATGTTTCATTCATATGTATATTCCCTAGGTATCGCCCTTCGATGTTGGTCATTATGAGCTGCATGATGCGTAGCGTTTACCTTGCGAAACTTGTATACCTTATTGGTATTTGTTAATTGCCTTTTTGGCTTGATTTGGTATATTTGTATCCTTTGTTTCTATATGTTGCCGATGATATGAGGCTTGTTATCATATGATTCATCTTTTGTTAGATGATTGTGTTATCTCCTTTAGAGATATTTGTTATACTTTGTAACCTTGCAGGTTCATTGTTGTTCAGTTTATCTAACTGATTTGTTTAGCTAGACTGACCTGTGTATTTTATACTTGGGTCAGACCGAGATGTTTCAGGTTAGGTGCTTTTGGACTTAGCATATTTTGCTTCCGCATGGACTACTCCGCTAGCTTCTTTTTGTCATAGCTTTTTGTGTAGTCCCATTTTTGTAGTAACTCTGATATGTATTCATCTGGAATCGTTTGTATATTGTGGTTTGTTATACCATTTGACATGTATTATTTTGTATACTCTGCAATGTATCAGCATATGTGTATATGATGATCTACTGTTCTGTGATGTATATAACATTTGAGTTGTTATATTATGTTCTGATAGATCCTTCAACCACCTATGGTTTTGTTTTAAGTATTCATTGGGTATGTCGACCTGCTTGGTATGTTTATTGTCGATGTATTCAATAGATAGTTAGAGCAAGGCTATAGATGGTCGCTCCTAACCAGCCTTATTCTCCGTGTTAGTTGACGGCATTACCCTGGAATGTGTCACAACTCTCGAAGAGGAATCCGAAAAGTGTTAACGTATGTCCCATAACCACTCGTTCGCACTAAACGATTTACTATCCGTTAGTCACTTTCACACTCAAAGCAGTACAAAGTTTACCTCATGTCATCGATAAACCAAACCCGAAGGTCAAAACGATCAAGTGAATAGGTCGGGGATTAATCGAAAGGATAAACGCACAGATTCATGGTCCGTGTTTTGCCCAACCATTTAACCACCCTTCCACTTCGCTCGAAGTGCGAAAGTGTGTGTTTTAAATAGAATTTTATAAATTGGAGAAACGAGCTTTTAAATGTGATTCGAGAGATTATTTTATAAAAACCCGTGGATGAAGTCAAGAATAAGTTATCAAAGTCAAAGATGCAATAACAACTACTAAAAAGCAACTTGAATCAATAAAATTTGGAAAACCAATCAAAATATGCAAAAATAGGCAAAACAGGCAAAACATGAGCAGGTCGGTCGACCGGTTGCAGGGCTCGGTCGGCTGGCCAGATGCAGGAAGTAAGACATGGCTCAGGGTAACAGGTCGGTCGACCGGCTACAGGGCTCGGTCGGCCGAACCTGATGATTTGCAATTCCTGCCCTTTTTCAATGAAATGCAAGTTCTTTCCAAATCCAAAACAATGGCACATGCATACTTGTTAGGAATTCATACCCAACACCCTTGAGATCAAGAGAGGTAGATGTGAGTTCAAAACTCACCTTTTTCCAAAAACAAAGAAGATGAAGCTTAATAACAAGGAGAAGAATGTTGGGCGGGTTTTCACCTACCACCGAATCAAGAAATGAAGGAAGCCAAGGTCGAATCAAACCCTCTCCGTGTTCCTCCCTGCACTGCCGATCCAAACCCCCTACCCATCGCCGGACCAACAAACTCCCGGTCCAGACCACCTACATGCCGAACCAGAGACCTTTCCACCTACTGCCGAATCACCATCCCTCCACTCTGCCGAACCAACTACAACCGAACCACCTACTGCCGAATCATCTTCCCTCCACTCTGCCGAACCAACCTCCACCGAACCAGCCTTCGCCGAACCAAATCTCCAACCATCCATCACCGGTCCAACCCTACTCACCACCGAACCAAACGCAAGGCGGCACCACCGAATCGAACTCCACCCAGCTACGACCGAACCAGATGTGCCAGATCAGATTGCTTCAGCCCAAGCCCACCAGCAGCTATATACATCCAGGACCCCTGCCTCCGGCCTCACTCTATAAATAGAGGGGCAGGGGTATAACAATGGCAGACAAGTTTGAGAGCTCAAGCACGGAAGGAACTTTCAAACAACTTTCACATACTTATATACAAAGCTTTGTACTTGTAATCTGAAAGAAAAGAGAGAATAACATATAAAGTGGACGTAGGCACGTTCTGGCCGAACCACTATAAATCTGCGTGTCTTTTTACAATTTAGCCCCTGTTTTTTACTTATTTGCATAACTCACCCAAATTACTAAGAACAACATAAAATCAACTAAATCATACGACTTTGAGGTGTTTGTCCATTTTTTGTGCAAACATTTTTGGTGCTTTCACTGAGAACTTCGAACCCGAAGCTTCAAGCTTCCCCCACTCAGCCTTCTTCCTAACAGCATCGCTTGGTGCCTGGACAACATGACTTCCAGGCAGAGAAAGGGAAAGAATATCGCAACTAGCAGCATTCCGGATCCAGTAATCACAGATCAAGAGAATCATCCCATTCCAACAGCAGTACCGAACGAGGATCAGACAAACCCGACAGCCCCTGCCACAGAACAACCGGCAGCAATTACTAGGGCAGATCTAGACAGAGTTGTGCCTGAAGTAACTAACCGCTTCACATCCCAACAAGAAGCTTTGGTGGACCAACTCATGTCACGCTTAAGGGATGCTGAAGAATCCAACCGCGACACTGAATCATGGGGTGAATCCCAATCCGGAGGATCTGGGGGGCGACAAAGGTCTTCCTTCTTCGAAGAAACTATCAATAGAAACAACAATGGTAGGAGCCGAGCCCGAACTCCGACCCAAGGAAACGCTTGGAACCGAACCCCGCAGGGGAGGTACCAGGCAAGGATCGGATGTAGCTGAGCCGGTCATGCTGCCTAGCCAGAGAAACACCAATGAACGGAGCCGAGCTAGAATCCAGCCCGAAGTTGACCCCGAGGAAATGCTTGAAACAGAACCCCACAGGGGAAGATCAAGGTAAGGGCCAACTATAGCTGAACCTAGCATGCATCCGGACAGCCAAAGACAGCCGTTGGGAAACGTTAGGAGTGATAGAATATACCACCCCTACAGGCCATCCAGACAGAATCGATCCCGCAGGGAAGAACCAAGCTCTTTCTTATCTGCCCCATATTCTGATGAGAGGATGGCACGATTGTTCAAAGAATGCGTCCAACGGGACCAAAGAGATCGTGGGATAGGTACTAGGGTAACCAGCCCTTTCACCTGCGATATTGAAATTGCCATCACCCCCCGAGAGTGGAAAATGCCGACAATGGAACCATACAAGGGAACCTCTGACCCCGTTGTACAAAGATACACACAACATATGCTCATGAGTGGGGCAACGGAAGGAGTATTATGCAAATGCTTTCCACTATTTTTAGCAGATCTAGCTACCTCCTGGTTCTGCCATCTACCCCAAGGATCCATCAGTTCATGGGAAATGTTGAAGGAGAAGTTTATCAGCCAGTTCCGCATTCATGTGGAACAACCCAAGGATGCTTACTCCCTATCTACTGTCGAACAGAAACCCGGAGAGACACTGCAGCAATACCTAACCCGGTTCAATGCCGCAGCGGCAGCAGTTCAAGATGCCGATGAAAAACTTTTCCTGATGGCCCTTCGTAGTGGTGTGCATCCGGATACCAAGTTTGCTAGAAGACTAACTAAAGAAAAACCAGCTACCTTGCCCGATTTCTTCCATGAAGCTGGAAAGTACACGAGACTCGAAGAGGCTGCCACTGAAACGCAGACAGGACCACAGGCTAAGATGGCTCATGGAAACGCCCCCGCCGCAGCGAAGGACATTCGGAGAAACGACTCTAGAGACAATGCAGGGGGAAAGAAGGGAGAAAAGCGCTTGTACCGACCAGGACCGAGATTTGACGCTTACACTCCCTTGAATGAAACAGTCGAGAACATCTTCCTGGCCACCCAGGACGAACTTACATACAAGCGCCCCCCGTACAAGAAAGAGTCAGATCGCGCAATCCAGTCCGGAAAATTCTGCCGTTCCCACGAGTCTCATGGGCACGATACCAATGAATGTTGCCATCTCCGACACCTAATTGAAGAACACATCAGGAGAAAGAGGCTGGAACGCTATGTAAAGGGCCAGGACAGGACTCCAGTTCCCGCCAAGGAAAACCCAGGGCAGCTCCACCCAGAAACAGGCGGAGGAAACCACAACACCAGCGGTTCCAGCCAAGAGAAGATAGTGGTTCATACAATATCTGGGGGGCCACACATCGCCGACAAAAGCTGGGCAGAAATGGAAAGATATGGAAACTCGCTCAGAAGCGAGGGAGACTGCGTCAATTCTGTTATGGAAGAACGCCACTCTAAGCGGAAGGAAAATAATGACATCACATTCAGTGGGCGAGACCTAGAAGGAAGGCAATACCCTCATATGGATCCTATGGTCATCTCTGCCTGGTTCGGCCCAGCTAAAGTTTTTCGAATCCTAGTAGACACTGGAAGCTCAGTGAATATTCTGTTCAAGCATGCTTTCGACAAAATGAAGCTGTCAATGAAGGACGTGTCTCCCTGCAACAAACCGCTACACGGTTTCACTGGAGAAGCAAAGATGCCCCTCGGACAATTGGATCTCTTTGTTGAATTGGAAAGTCATCCCCGCTCCGCCGTTCGGAAACAAACATTCGTGCTAATAGACAACCACTCGGCCTACAATGCCTTTTTAGGAAGACCATCCTTGTCCGACTTCCAAATTGTCCTTGCCCCATGGTGCCTGAAGATGAAGTTCCCAACGAATAATGGAGCGGGAGAAGTAGAAGGGGATCAAGACGCCGCTCGGGGACTGCTATGTAACCGAACTTCGCAATAATCGCAGGAGAGATAAAGGGAAAAATGCAGAGAGTATTCTCTGCATGAAAAGCTTGGAAGCATAGAAACTAAAGAAAGCCCCTCCTCTTTGGTATACCAGTGATCCTTTCAATGAATTAGACCCCAGGGACAAAGAGGAGGAGGCCACCGCCGAGCCTGCAGAGGCTATGGAATTCGTATCTGTAGACAAACGCGACCCAAGTAAACTGCTGAGAGTCGGATCTCAGTTAAAAAGAGAATTAAAGAATCAACTCATTGATTTTCTTCGCCACAACATGGATGTATTTGCATGGACGCACGCTGATATGACTGGAATCTCCCCGGACATAGCATGTCACGCACTAAACATCGATCCTACCAAGGTACCGGTAAAGCAAAAGAAGAGAAGTATGGGGGCAGAACGATCAGCAGCCCTCGAGGAAGAAGTAAAGAACTTACTTGCCAATGACTTCATACGTGAAGCCATCTACCCGGAATGGATCGCCAACCCGGTACTGGTAAAGAAAGCTAATAGGAAGTGGCGAACATGCATCGATTTCTCCAACTTAAATGACGCTTGCCCGAAAGACTGCTTCCCACTCCCCCGAATCGACCAACTCGTGGACAGCACTGCCAGACACGAACATTTATCCTTTACGGACGCATACTCAGGATATAACCAGATCCCTATGCACGCCCCCGATCAAGACCACACTAGCTTCATCACTGACCGAGGATTGTACTGCTACAAGGTAATGCCATTTGGACTTAAAAACGCCGGAGCTACTTATCAGCGCCTCGTCAACAAGATGTTTGCAGAACTGATAGGACGAACTATGGAAGTTTATGTGGATGACATGCTGGTAAAATCGAGGAAAGCCAACGACCATATAAACCACCTGGACGAGATGTTTCAAGTACTTCGCCAATATGGAATGAAGCTGAACCCTCTAAAGTGCTCCTTCGGAGTATCATCGGGAAAGTTCTTGGGATTCATCGTTCATGCCAGGGGGATTGAAGCAAACCCCGAACAAGTCCAAGCTTTACAAGATATCAAGACACCATCTACTCGAAGAGAGATGCAAAGCCTAAACGGGAAAGTGGCCGCCCTGAGTAGGTTCATCTCTAAAGCAACCGACAAATACATCCCTTTCTTCGAAGCTCTAAAGAAAGACAAAGGAAAGTTCGAATGGACTGACGAATGCTCGACAGCCTTCCTTAACTTAATCGGACACCTCCAGAGACCACCGGTACTTTCAACTCTAAATGAAGGCGAGGAACTATACCTATACCTTGCTGTATCATTCCACGCTTTGAGCGCCGCTTTGGTGAGAGAAGACAACCGCGTGCAGCGACCCGTATACTTTGTAAGCAAGAGATTCACAGGGGCAGAAGTCAGATACCCTAAACTTGAAAAGCTAGCATACTGTTTGCTTATCACGTCGCGGAAACTGCGACACTATTTCCAGTCTCATTCCATCAGAGTTTTAACCGATCAACCGCTAAGGCAAGTGCTCCATCGCCCCGACACTTCTGGGCGATTACTTAAGTAGTGCATCGAACTAAGTCAATATGATATCACTTACCATCCTCGCACCGCTATCAAGGGGCAAGCCATAGCTGATTTCATTGCCGAATTCACTACTAGCGAAGGCAAGGACCAATCTGAAATAGCAGAAGATATCAAGTGGAATCTCTTCGTAGATGGAGCGTCGAACGAATAAGGCTCGGGGGCAGGTGTTGTGATAATCACCCCCAGGGGAAAGAAGCTGCACTACGCCCTAAGATTGGAATTCGCTGCCACCAACAATGACGCAGAATACGAAGCAATGATAGCCGGATTAGAACTTGCACTGGAAATTGGAGTCAGTTCTTTATGTCTCCATAGTGATTCTCAACTTATTGTAAATCAAATACTGTGAGAATTCCAGACTCGAGGAGAATGACTCACAGCGTATCTAAAGAAGACCAGGCTACTGCTTAATCTATTAGATCACTATTTAATCAAACACATTCCCCGAGAAGAGAATCAAGAGGCCGACGAACTAGCAAAACAAGCTAGCATGAAGAACATCACTATTTTCGAAGCATTAACCATCTCAAAACAGCTGGCACCAAGTTTCGAGCAAGTAAATCTGATAGCTGCAACCGAAGAAGAAACATGGATGACCCCTATCCGAGAATACTTACAAAACGGCACCCTACCCGACGGGCGAAATGAAATTAAGAAAATTCTAAGGAAAGCTTCCCGCTACACAATGCAAGAAGGCATCCTCTATCGGCGCGGCTTCTCTAACCCCTTATTGAGGTGCGTTGCTGGAAGAGAAGCCAAGGAAATTCTATCCAATATCCATTAGGGAAGTTGTGGAGACCACACCGGAGGGCAGACCCTAGCAAAAAAGATACTCCGATATGGGTATTTCTGGCCAACTTTAAACAAAGATGCCTTAGACTTCGTCAGAAGATGCGACAGATGTCAGAAATTTGCTAAGATTCCTCGACTACCAACCAATGAAATTGCTCAGATGACCAGCCCTTGACCCTTCGCAATATGGGGAATTGATTTAATTGGCGAACTGTCGATGGGCCGAGGCGGGGCCAGACATGCTATAGTGGCAGTTGACTATTTCACCAAATGGGTGGAAGCGGAGCCTCTGAATAAAATATCTTCAACTAAAGTTATCAACTTCTTGATCAAAAACGTTCTATGCAGGTATGGGGTTCCACTCAGAATCATATCAGACAACGGGCTTCAATTTTACAGCGAGGAATTTGCCGACTGGTGCCAAGAGCACGGAATTCATAAGGGCTTCTCATCCGTAGCTTATCTCCAGGCAAATGGACAAGTCGAAGCTGTCAACAAGATTCTCAAGACTCTAATCAAGAAGAAGCTTGAAAAGTCAAAAGGCGCTTGGGTGGACGAACTTCCTACAGCACTATGGGCATACCGCACTTCTTTCAGAACATCAACAGGGCATACTCCGTTCTCTTTGGCATACGGATCAGAGGCCATGCTCCCAGTTGAAACTATTGTACCTTCCCACTGTAGGATCCACTACAACCCCGAAGAAAACGAAGAACTCCTCCACATGTCTTTGGATCTAATTGAGGAGAGAAGAAATGACGCAGCACTCAAAGCAGCAGCTCACAGACAAAACGTGGCAGCACTATACAACTCCAAAGTCAAACATCGCAGCTTACAAGAAGGAGATCTTGTCCTCAAGCGAATCTTTCCGCGCCCAGGAGCGCTGGATCCAATCTGGGACGGACCATATGTAATTCATAAAGATCTCCACAACGGAGCTTATATTTTGTCAACAGTGGACGGAGAGGTGTTCCAGAGGGCATGGAACATCCGACACCTCCGTCGATACTTTTCTTAACTTGTACTGCCCATATGAAGTGAATTAACAAAGAGAATCAGTGGACGTTGGCATTTTCGTGCCGAACCACTTTAAAAAACTTGGCTCTTGTTAACTTGTTCCTTTATATCTTGGCTACTTGTTAAGCTTTATCCTTTGCTGTTGAACAAAATCCTTTGCAGATGACATTTCAATTCAGAGCTTCACAACACAACTCCACCTGGACAAAATCTAACAGGTACGCTACGATCCTATGCCCTCGCCAATGAGACACTTTGCTCTGGTATCCCTCTACCACGAGTTAACTCATTGTTTGCCTCGGCCCTTAAAGCCGACTGTAATAAGCCGAGTATAAGCCACCGAGAAAGCCGATTATGCCATGGCAGCTCATTACAGCGATTCGGCTCGCCGGTAACTGTGAACCGACCATAAGCCCCAACATAAGGTGTGGCCAGCCAGGGGCAGTTCACAGTTGACGATCGACCCCCACGCCAGCCGGCCACAGTAAATCGAATAATACCCGCGATTACGGGTCATAATGGCCCGGGTAGTTACTGTGCGCGATCGGCTCCGATGTGTCTTAAGTGCGGCTGTGGTAAAAAAGAAAACTCCCCGCAGAGACGTAAGATGGGTGACAAATGTCTCCAAGACCCACAGCTAGGGAAAGTGACTACAAAACCCGTTTGCCACGAACTTAAGCACATCGACGGCCTTCCGTGACTGTAAGTTTTACTTTTCCTATATTTCCATTTCATTTAAAACTTTTCTCCTATTCTCCGTAACGGTGCTTGAAAGTACAGGACATGAAATAGGGAACGCTCGCTAATGGGAACAGAAACTTACAATCGGATGACGAGACACTCAACAGCATTCCGTGCTTAGTCTTATAGGGCGCACAAAGTTGTCGTCCACAGCCGAAACATGAAGGGCGGTACCTTCTACTTTTATACATTAATGCATAGCTGTAGTTCATATTCACACATCACATTTACGTTGCAAAATGAGAAAATTATACTTTAAGCAAAAAACTTGGCATCAGGCACAGTCAAGCCACTAGTAACATGCATAGTTACATCACTTACACAGCACAACAAAATAGCGATAACATTCCAACACAAAGGAATCAGCTTATGTTATGAAATTACATAAAGTCATTCATCACAAACAATATTATTACAGTCACATCAATGTTTTGGACTAACATAAACAGCAATAAAAAGAAATCAAAAGGTGGCCGAATCCGGACAAGGAACCAGCTGCGTCCACGCTTCGCCCTCATCCTACCAACTCTCCAAGCCTACTTAGCCACAGGGTCGGAGCTCCCAGCATGTTGATCGGAAGTCCCACCTGTCCAATTCAGAAGAGGAATTCATTAAACAAACAATAAACGATCAAGTTATGAAAACCTAAAAGGAAAAGAAGGGGAAGCAAGGCTTGAACTCAGAACACTCAAGATGAAATGCACATTCATTACCAGCTTCAATCTTCTTTGCATTGACTACACATTTCAACATCGTATACGAAATTACATGATCAGTCCTTCTGCGGTCATGAATAACCAATTGCACTACTTAGATGATCATAATCTTTGGAACGATATTGATGGTCTGCCCAGTGGATTTGATGATGCTCAACTAGATTTCAGTAAAGGATCATTCAGTGGTTTGAACAATGAAGTACCAGATTTGGATGAAATAATCAATGCCATTCCTTTAAACCATCCTTCAGATCCTCGTTTAGCTTCTCTGACCCTTTCTGAAGAGTTCAATATCATCTTCAACGACTTGAGTTATGAGATAGAGAAGTCCAAGTTGAGCTACAGGATATCTAATGATGATCAGAAGGAAGAATATATTGTGTCAATTCTTATTTTTTATGGAATAAAGCTAAAAATGAAATTTTAAATATTGTGTCAATTCTAATACAATGAATATAATATGATATAAGAAGATTATGGAATATGCATTACTTTTGACTCATACGGGTAAAGCTATCCTCGGTCGGATATGAATAGCTATATTGCATACTTTGTTAATAATTCAGGTAAAAAGGGTATCCGAAAAACATTTTTCGTTGACCATAGTTCGCTACATTTATAGACGGATTACTATAAATAGAAGACACAATTTCTTGAGCAATGTTTACGATCTCAATCATTCTAGAATAATCTTTAATACCATAATTAACTACTGGTGCGGTACAGATTGTTTTATTAGCAAGCTTCTAGTTTTTCCAACAAACAACTCTATTGATTTTGATACGGCAGCGAACATTAATTCAACGTCATCATCGTCAAAAAATTTATTGTTTTAGATCCGAAATCGGTAGACCAATTGCAAACTTGATCGATATCAAACTCCTCGGATCTTATCTTCATTGCCTTGTAAACTGATTCTGGTTCTTTCAATTGTTTCAAATTGCAACCATTATGAACTTTTATCGGTTCACAAGAACCACCAATATATTTTCCTTGCATTTGTTCATCAATAACCAACCATCCTTCAATATAACAAATAGTTGAAACAAAATTAGAAGTCATTCTACGATAACAATGAACACAAAATTACACAATTATCATTTATAACTACCAAAATAAAAAATATAAGCTAACAAAAATTTCGGGTTTAAAATAAATCAAACCTTGATTGACCCAAAACAAATAGATGTTGTTATTCGTGAACTGGAGCTAATAAAACACAAGTTTTGATGCGAATGGAAATAGATTTCTGAAAATGAAGAGAGGAAGAGTAACGAGTTTTTTGATAGAAGTTTGATAAAACGACAGTGAACAAAGAGAGAAGTGAGGGTTGTAGTTTTACATGGTGCACGAAAGAGATGTTATTTGAAATAGCGCAAATAGATCTTTTTTTACAATGCGTCATCATGGTTTATGGCTAAAACCAAATACGCGTTATTTCAACATTCACCATTTGAAAAGACGTTCACTTGATTTTAGTTAGAGAACAAAAAAATTGCACGACACTAGAAATACTGGATACTACTTTTAGCGGCATCTGAACTGGTCAAAAGTGATATGTTTTTGTAATTAGTTCGGAAAAAGTGCTATTCTTTAATAAGTTTGAAAAATGGGTCCAATTGGATAACAATTTCTAAACAAATAAGATCGAAGAGTACAATGATGCTTGAATAACGAGTAATTGGGCCTAAACGGCACCAGAAAGCTGCAAACGGTACCTATGTCGCAAACTCCTCCTTCGTAATCGGTCAACTTTCGCCCTTTCACTTACTCGTCATTCTTCAATGGAGGACGCCGATTTCAGTTTACAACACGGTATGTAATACTTCTCATAATCATATCATTTTAACCAATCTAATGCTCGTCTTTTTCTCCTACTTCATACTTCAGATCCTAAACCGAAGGGGTTGATAGTAATTCTTGTCGGAGCACCAGGCAGCGGCAAGTCCACATTTTGCAGCGAAGTCATGAATACCTCGAATCGCTCTTGGGTTAGAGTTTGTCAGGTATTAGTTTATTATAATTAAAGATAAAAATGGGTGTTTGTGCAATCAAAACCCAAGGTTACTGGAATGATACAGAACATTCAATTGCTTGCCTGAGCAGAAAGAGTCAACATGATAATGCATGTGAACTTTGGTGGCTTATTTGTAAAATATTCAGCCATCCTAAGACTTTTGGTCTATAAGAAATTTCATAGAAAATTTTCTAGCAGTAGGGTTCTGGAGAGGTCTCTTAGGACTTGTCTCCATGTTTTAAGTGGACGGTTGAAAAAGAAATAGTCACCCACCAGCGATAAATTGAGGGGTGTGGTGCAAGTTCATAGGCATGTTACACTGAATTTCGTTTGTTACAATAGTGTGTCAATTCTTATGCATACACTAAGAGTTGATGGAAGTGTATGGAATTTAACAACGTTAGCATGAAACACGGAAATTCGGACAAGTCCACGATGTTATGGTATAATGGGATGTCCATGTAGGTGAAACTTTCTTTCTTAGCATGTAAGAGGTCCAACCCTTTCTCTTTGGCCAAGGAGGAGCTATGTTGCATGGGAACTTGCAAGTACCTGTGTTTCATTTTCCTAATTAATTGATGTATCGTGCAATTTGTCATGGCAAATAAGATATTCAAATGAAAACTTTAAGGTACCCATTGTTTAGCTTATGTTTCTGAAATATGGTTTTGATTCTATTTCTAAACTGAATCACGTGTGTGTTTAACACATCCTACAATGCATTATGTTTATAATAATATTATACCAAACAAAATTAAATCCACCGTATAATTTGCTTAATTAATGTATTAGGCAAGGTGAGGCCTTATCAAATGCTGCTCAAGCTCAGCGAACCTCTACTTCACTTTTTTCGATCCAAAATCTAAAAGCGAGACACTAATCAACAAAGGCATGATTTCATTTAAATTAGGTTTTAGAGGATCTTTACACAACTAGATTTTAGAACAGAACAAGAAGTGAAGAACACAAAATAAAATAATTTTTCCAATCATTTCTTGATTTAATCTAACATGATAATCACAAGTTCACAACGAACCATAATTTCAATTCTTCTTAATGGTGGGTAAACCTTTTCATTCTTATTTGTAGTTGCCATCGATTATCGTGCAATGTTTTTCCTGAAATAACTCCAAAAATATTAACCACTAAATAAATGTACATGGTAATATATATTTTAGATAAATATATCAAAAAGATATTATTTCCCAAGATATTGTTTCCTTGAAATATGTATCTCCTTATATAAGTAGATATATAAAAAAAATATTATTCCTAAGATATATTTTTCAAAAATAAATATTCCAGAAATATGACAGATTGTATCGTTAATCACAATACTCCACCTACACACCGTTCGACCACTAACTTCATCTAAGTTTAAAATTACTACACGAAAATTCAAACCATAAAAATATGCATATTCCAATCAACACACATCCAACGCTTGTGTAAATTGCATGTAGTGCCAGAAAAACCTCCATATAGGCTTTGTGGATCTCTTTTGCTTTCTCCACATTGATTTAAGTGAATTTATTTCTCTAAATCGAGTTGAAAGGCTTTCTATGTTCTCCACCGTTTTTTTTACCATCTTGTATAAATTGTTACTTTCTCATCGTGCATGTAAAATTTTCCTATTTCTTCTCTATGCTCTAGTAACTCCAAATCAAATTGAGAAATTATAACCTTTCTCCTCCAATTGTCCAACATATTCTTATTGGTTTGCGAACATGTCCAACTTATGTTAGTGTTATCAGGTTTTCGTCAAATACCATCAAAATATCTTCAATTTGACCGAGCCAACACAGTTTATATACATATCACAATCACTGTTGATTATACCTTATCCTTTTCCTCCTTTTAATCTATGAATGCTTCTTCATGTTTGCATATATATAAAAACAAACAGCCAAATCAAGCATTCATTCTTTGCATTTGTCATTGTCAACACAGATCACAAATTCATCATCTTGGTACCAACTTGCCTCTTCATCGCTATGTTTTCCATGTTTGTTCTTGTTTTCCTTTATGCCAACTCGTTATCTCTTTTTTGCAAACTTGCTGTACATGGCCTTATTTCTGATAATAGTAGCAGATGAAGACCTTTTCCTTGATTGATTGTTTTTTCTCAATATTACACTCATCATAATTGTTTTTCAACTTTTTAACTTTTCAATAATGAGTTCATTGAAGTCAGAGCTTGTCTCATTATTGATCATTTAGTTCACGATTATCAATTGATTCAAATAAGTTTGAAAATCATTGAGGTGTTCTTGGGCTGATCCGTCTTATGCTTCAAATTTATCTACTTTTTCATAAGGATCACCTTGTTTGTAGCCATCTTTTATTTTTTTGCAAATTTACCCTTTATTTTCTCCCATATTGCATAAGTTGATGCCATTAGCGATAATACGATACGCTAAAAATAAAATAGTTCTTCTTGTTCATCATCGTCTATTTTTTTTCCATTATACCACTTGGTTTCTCTCTTTTCTTCTTCCGTGGTTGGTGTAGATAATTCAGATACAAATAATCTTTCATTCGCATTTCCAAATTCTCCAATCGTTTCCAATTTTTTTCGTAGTTATCTTATCCACATCCAATTTCTTTTCAAAAGATATGTGAAGTAGACCATGACACCGAATGTTATGTTCTCGAAGGATTTTTACACAATTAGAGTTTAGGAGAGAACAATTTTGGAAGAATACAAAACAATTTTTTTCTTTAACCATTTATAGACCCAACAAAGTAATTACAAAACTTATCAATTATAGTCCCAAATCATACTTCCAATTTCCTTGATGGTGGTTAAATCCATACATAATTATTTGTAGTTGCCACCAATTAATGCTAGCCATGAGATGCTTTTACTCGAATAATTCTAACTATCTTAACCATTAAATATGGCTACAGGGCATTATGATAAATATGTCAAAATTTATGATAAATATGTCAAAATAGAAATTATTTCTTAAGATATATTTTCCCTAATTTATTTATTTATTTTCTCAAATAAATATAAAAAGCATATTATTTCCTAGAACATTCTTTTTTCAAAGATAAATAATCTAAATATATGACATTGTGTTGCATAATCACAATAGAGCTAATGTCACTTATATGTGCTTTTAAACCCTAATCTGCCATAAAATGTGCGTGATGTTAGTGCATGCTACAAATGTATGTTTAACAAAAAAATCTCATCAGTTATATTTTGTATGAGAAATTTCAATGTGGTAGAAGCTTTCAATTTAAATTGCTCTTGGGAGTGACAGTTCTTTCAGATGTTGAGATTTCGTTGCTGTTACATCCGTATAAGATGTAAACTCAAAACAAAATTCAAATAAACAAGCCTTGTAATTCATGACTTCAAAGCTAGTAATCCAACTTTACACCAATCAGTTGATACGTCAAATTTAAGTTATTTTCAACTAACTGCTTTGCTATTTGATAACAAAGAAGTTAAATATCATGTTTTATTTTCTAAGCCAGAATCCATTGTCAACTCAATTTTTTTTCTTTTCAGTGTAGAGTTTCTATAGTCTAATTTTTGTATGTGATTTTTGTTTGAACAAACGATTTCGTCAAAATGTTTTTAAATAAGTTTCATCCATTTATCTCATCTTAAATGTTGATGTAACATTATTATTTCAAGACTTGTTATGTTGCTAATGAATCCATGTTTGCAGGTAGATAACTGTATGAATATTAGGAGTTGAGTAAAAGTAAGGACAATGCTTAGACTACCAGGAAATTTCTGGTAGTCAATCATAGGCTGCACTGACATTGCAGTGGCCCCATGGTGTTGGGGGTACATTGAATTTAATGTAGCGTAACGCATGCAGAGCTATGGAACTTTTTGTAGTAGGTCTAGGTGGCTAGCATTATTTTTCAAGTAATTAATACTATTTTAAATGTTGACCATTTCAAATTTATTGACCAAATTATATGAGTTACTATTTAGTTAATCACTTGCAAAAGAATATGTGTAGTTTTTGTATCTAGTGTTGTTATCTTAAAGTGTTACAAATTATTGATTTCTGCTAAAATAATTTATACCTAAAATAATCAGTCTTTTTATTTATTTTAATAATATAATGTGGCTTCAGTTTAGAATTTAATGAATATGATTTGTACTGAAACATAAAACCATATGGCTTTGGTCTTAAAATCGTCATAGAATTCGAAGTTCAAATTCTCAAAAGTTATCCTATTATGTACATTTTTTTGTCATTTAGAAAAAAACTCTATGTAACCCATGCATTGCAACCGACTAGGTTTTCAAAATGGGATTTAAACCATAAATTGTAAAATTCAAATCTCAATACGAAAGTGGATTTGAATTGTAAATCGTAGATTCAATGATTGTATTTTATCATGTAAATGTTAATTTTTGCCTCTATATAGATTATTAAATAACATGTGAATAGGTAAAAGCGTTGATCCTTCTTCCATAGTAATAACGTATAGATTTAAAGTTGATTTTAATGCTTGCGTTTCTACATTTAAATCTCATACTTAATTTTGTTAATTGTTTATTTTTATTTTTTGTTTAAAGCAATAAAATTTATATTGTAGATTCAAATAATATCTTGATACTTTCTATTTCAAGTTTCAGCACATGGATTGAATGATTTTTCTCTATTTTGATTTTAATTTAGTTTAAAATTTCAATTTGAGAATGAGTTGTAATGGGATAGATTCAATTTGAAATGGGATTCAAATCGTAAGATTTTGACAACAATAATGCACAGTGAAATTGTTAAAAGAATGTTTAACATTAGATATTTAATTATTGATTGATGGTCGAATCTGATTGAATCTGATCAAAATAGACTAGATTGTGGTCGAATCTGATTGAATCCACTGTAATCCAGAGAGTAAACAATCACTAACAAGGATTAAAATAGACAAAGGCTGGAGTATTCGCTGAACCACTATAAATGATGTTGTTTGTTTGTTTTTCTTTCATATATTAGTTGTTATATCTAGATCTACCAGCTTTTGGAGTGTTGTGCCACTTTTTGGCGCAGCAATGCTCAATTATGCTTCATCAGAATTACAAATAATTCCTTGTTACTCTGAAAGATAGTATACATGCTTAACCCTCTTTCACAAATATCACACATTTCGTATGTACCTTTGTAAGAGCTCATAGTCACAGTTTGCAGACGCTACATTTCCTTTTTTTGACACATGAAACCAAAGTGCATAAGCATGTGTTGCACATGAGAAAAATAAGAAAACATGTTAAAATTACATAAGTGCAAATAAGCAACAACACACATAAATTTCATTTATCTATCAGTCAACTAAAGTAACTCATCAAACAATTTATTGTGTAAATAAAATAAACAGTTATAACCAACCATTCAAAGTTGATTAATATATGACCTAATGTTCTCAATCTACTGATTAGCTCTAAGTGTTATCTCCTTCTTTAATTTTGAAAATTCCATTGTAAATCCGAGATCCACTAGAGTGTGGTCGAATCTGATTGAATTCACTGTAATCTGAAGAGTAAACAATTGGTAACAAGGATTAAAATAGACGTAGGCCGAAGTATTCGCCGAACTACTATAAAAAATGTTGTTAAATGTTGTTTGTTTGTTTTTCTTTCATATGTTACTTGTTATATCTAGATGTATCAGCTTTTGGAGTGTTGTGCCACTTTTTGGTGCAGCGATGCTCGATTATGCTTCATCAGAATTACAAATAATTCCTTGTTACTCTGAAAGATACATGTATTCATGCTTAACCCTCTTTCACAAATATCACACATTTCGTATGTATTTTTGTAAAAGCTCATAGTCACAGTTTGCAGACGCTACATTTCCTTTTGAAATCACATGAAACCAAAGTACATAAGCATGTGTTGCACATGAGAAGAATAAGAAAACATGTTAAAATTAAACAAGTGCAAATAAGCAACAATACATAGAAATTTTATTCATCTATCAGTCAACTAAAATAACTCATCAAACAATTTATTGAATAAATAAAAAGTTATAACCAACCATTCAAAGTTGATTAATATATGCACCTAATATTCTCAATCTACTGATTAGTTTCTTTGGAATATACCTTAATATGATACAATACCTTCCGAAACATATATTTCAAAACACTTTGCTTGCACCTCTGTGAAATTTGGCAGGTATTTTAAGTATATGGAATATATGCAAAACAAAATGTGCATAGGGGCAGAATATATTACGGGTTGATACAGAGAAGATCTTTTTTTTTGCGAGGACTAAGTAGTTTTGAATGATATAAGTTTCAGTTACAAATGTCAAAACAATATTAATATCATACTTAGTGTAAATCAAGTGCTTCTGGCCATCTTAGGTATTTCCGAAAAGGCTTCGCTTTGACTGCATTGATCATGGTATTACTTTACATTAAAAGATACATACCGAATACCAAAAAGACCAGACTTGTGTTTTTAAACTCCAAGAAAGTATGCATCGAACCAACAGCATTTTTGATAATTCACAGGGTGTGATGTTCACCACAATGACCAGGGCTCAAACTCATGATTTTTTATCATTCCCTACATCATAGTAACTGGGACACCTTGTGGGGGTTTATGTGTATGTATGTATGTGTGTGTGTATAGTAAATTCTGTGAAAGACAAACATAGTTATGATATATTGCATATTTTAGTAGCATTTATGACTTCTTACTAACATGTCGGATATTTTGTTGATATTATATCGATTTTCTAAATATCGAATATTTGTACTTGGTCGATACAGAGCTGGTACTGAAATTAATAACTTAACTTTGTGCATAAACTGTACTTTAATTGTACACTGTGTAGTTAATAAGAAATAAAGGGGTAGCCAACACGAACATGAAAACCATTTGTTTAAGCTTAGGTTTAGGAAGTTTGTAGTTGAAATAAACTTAAACATAAGAAAGAACGATGAATCCATCGTAGAAAAGTTGTTAATATTTCCTTTGAACGTAGAAGTAAATGCCTGAAGACTTATTTAAGTTGATTATATCAGCCATGTTTATGGCAACTTGTTTTCCAACAGCATATTGAACTTGGACTCTGATGATCATAAAGTTCAAATGTAGTTTTTCTGAATTTACTAAATCATGTTCTCCTTTTGTCATTTAAAAATGAATATGGTATGGTAGGTAATTCATAAAAGATTTTTGGATTCTTCATAAAGTATTCCGACTTCATAAAGACATTTATGCATTAATATTTTGCTTCTGTTGCCATTAGATCTAATACGAACTTATTAGGAAAGTTTAGTAAAGAAGCTGTTAGAATTGTGAAGAGATGTATCAGTATCTTTTGGTCTGAACTGTACATGGTACACCTGGTGTCATCTTCCCGTAACTGCGGCGATATTTTGAAGCCCACATCTTTTTTGCCCCTCTGAGATTTTTAATGTTGGTGTGCTTGTAACATGCATGTGTAATAAGATGTTTTGTATAATTCTATTTTATTTCATTGAACCTTTAGCATCGTGAGGCTTTTAAACGCCGTTCTTGGAAAGTCGCCCAACACAAACTCAATGCGAACCTGTCTATAGGATACTGTTGGAAATGTGAAGGCTAGTACAAATTACAATGCTTGAATAGTGCTACTGACGGACTGAAGGAAAATAAGTGTGTTTTAATCGATGCCAGGGTGTGATGTCCACCATCGTTACCTGGGCGCAAACTGTGACTTTCCCACATCATACCAACTGGGTCAGCCCATGGGGTTTTACACACATGTATGTATATCTATATTTGTATAGTAATCTCTGTAAAAGACGAACATATTTGTGATTTGTTGCATATTTTCAATAACATTTATAATTTCTTACTAATGTGTTGGATATTTTGTCAATATTATATCACTATATTTAAATATCAAATACCTGTACTTGATCGATGTGGAGCCGACATTGAAAGTAATTACTTGACTTTCTTTTTGCATAAACTATATGTTAACTCCTCTTCGTTAGCGACCTGAAGATGTGGAGCGACCTAACTACAAACATGCTTTTGCGACCTAACTGACCAAATGGTATCAGCGACCTAAGGAGATCTAGCGACCTAATGGTATCAGCGACCTAAGGGGATCCAACGACCTAAAGGCCAGAGCGACCTAACGAGTCAACAAGACGAGCGACCTAACGGTTCGAGCATTCAGCGACTTAACAGATAAAGAAGGAGACGACCTAGCGACCTAATGACTCAACGAGCTAAGTTATAGGTCGCGTCAACTTAGGTCGCACCACCAGACCATTCAACACACTTAGGTTGTCTCTCTTCTTAGGTCGCACACGACCTACTACTTGCTCAGTCAAACTAAATGCATCCTATCAAGCCACAAACCATGCCTCATAGGTCGCTCGCGACCTATGTCCTACCATAGACTGTCCTCGACCTATGATAGGTCGCTCGCAACCTAAGCAAACGAAGAAAGTGTTTTAACGTAGCAGATATGAGATGTTCTTCGGGTCGTCACCGACCTATGACTTGTTTTGAATGTTATGGGACAGTTGAGTGGTAGCTCGTGTTGCCTAGGTCGAGGGCGACCTACGACCTATGTTAGGTCGTTTACGACCTAACGCCTACCCAGAAACACTCCTATAAATACACGACCACCTCCAACATTCAAAGGACTTTTGGCCAATCACTTCAAGCACCAATACTCTGCTGAATTCTCAACTCACCCGACACTTCAAGTTCGAAAGGCATCTCAACTAACTTCAAGGGAAAATCTAACACAATCTACATGGATTCGAAGAATTCTTCTCTACTGAAGTTCTAGTTGTTTGTCTTGTCAGAATTGTAATTGAAGATTGTTGTAAAGTTGTAATCAGTTCAGCAATAAAGAGATTTAAAGTGGACGTAGGCTTGCCTTAAGCCAAACCACTATAAAAACTGTTGTCTTTTCTGCTTTGTTTGTGATTTTTCTACTTGTTTTAGTTCCCGTGTTCACGGGTGGTGCTTTCGCTCAACTTCAATTTACACCGGGGTGCTAGCGTCTGATTTTCACGTTAACATTTTTGGTGCTTTCACTGAGAACCCAACTCAGGAAACTTCCACTATTGCTCCGCGAAGGATTGTTGAAAGGATTTCTTTTAAAACCAGAAGTTTGTTGGAAATAATGGCTCCTGGGAGAAAACGAAATTCTGTAAGATTCGATAATGTTCAAGAGAATACTGCTACCTCTTCTCTTTCAAGTCAAGCAGCTCCAACTGTTGGAGTTACTCGAGCAGAGTTGGATGCCGTAGTTTTGGGACTGAATCAACAATTGAATGCTCAGAATGCACAGTTGGAGGCCTAGAATGCCCAGAATGCTCTGATCTTGAGTAAGTTGAATGATCTGCTGGGGGCAAACCGTCAACCGAGTAATAATGATGGGAACCCTACTGCGGGAGTTCAGGAGGTTGAAGGAAACATTTCTCAAAGAGCCGCAGGCCCTGTAGAAAGGACTCCTCTTCAGGCTGGAGGGTCGGGGCCGCAGCCAACCCTCCGTGAACGATTGTCAAGACAGAATTCAGAGAGAGTGGCTGATGTGTGTCCTCCGGAGCCTCTAAATGATGAAGAGTATTTTTCGGGTATGGTTCGTCAAATCATGAAGGAAAGTATGCGAAAAGATGAAGATGAGAGAGTGGGGATTTGCTCCAAGCAAAACTCCATTTACTGAAAGGATCTTGAAGGCAGAGTTTCTAAGGAAATTTGTTCCCCCTACTATTCCGGCTTATAAGGGGACGAGTGATCCTAACGAGTTTCTGTACAAATACGACTGGCACATGACTGGTGCCAGGGCATCTGATGAAATTAAATGCCGATACTTCCCGGTTTATCTAGAAGGTGTAGCTCTATTATGGTTTACAAAGCTGCCGGTCAGGTCCATCGATCAATTCTCCGATTTGACCAGGAAATTCAAGGAGCAATTTCGATTGTATGCTTCTAAAGCAAAGGACATAATGTCGCTGTCAAGTCTAGAGCAAAATCCGGGAGAATCTATCAGGTCGTTCTTGAATCGCTTTAACATAGCATTGACTGAGGTGGATAATGCTGAGCCACACATGGTCTTGACGTACTTGATGAGGGCAATTGACAAGTCAAGCGAATTTGGAAAATGGTTGAAAATGAAAGAACCAAACTCACTTGACAAATTCTACAAGAAAGCGGATGAATTCATGCGCTTGGAGAGCCTCCAAGCACCAACTAAGGTGGTATCAGTGCAAGCCGGGGACAATGGTGCTGCTACAAACAAGAAGGAACCAAACACTCAGAAAAGGAGAAACGATGGTGGAAAGAAACAGGGAGACGCTAAGAAAGGTCGTTCCTTCAATTTCACACCCTTGACCGATACCTCTGAAAACTTCTACTTTGCAACTAAAGATGATGTCAATTACCCGGCACCACCTAAAATGAGAGTTGCGATTAAGATGGAAAAAAGTGGAAAGTACCGCCGGTTCCACAACCAGGCCGGCCATGATACCAACGAATGCCGCCAATTGAAAGAGGTAATTGAACAACTCTTAAAGGAAAACAAGCTCCAGCAGTATGTGAAAAGGAACAGAAATGCTTCAGCTCCGTCAACTCAAGAACAGCAAGTTCCCGCTCACCGTCCTGGCTCAAGTGAGAAGGCCGTGGAACATGAATTGGAAAGGCCTGTCATCAATATAATAACTGGAGGACCTCACCCAGCAGGCAGAAGCTGGGGCGAGATGGAAAGGTATGCCCGGGCCTTGAAGCATGTACCAGCTGAAGAGAATGTTTCTGTTTTAGAGAATGATGCGCCTTTAAAGCAACAAAAGACTTCCACAGATGATATTGTGTTCAGTGCCAGGGATTCTTTGGATATTGAAGCTCCGACCATAGATCCTTTGGTCATATCCGCTGGTATTGGGCCGGCAACTGTGAGAAGAGTTCTAGTTGATTGTGGAGCCTCATGCAACATCCTCTTCAAGAAGACCTTTGATCAAATGAAAATTCCAATGGCTGACGTTCAAGTTTCATCACTTAAGATTGCTGGGTTTGCTGGAGAACCCAAACAGCCAATTGGGACCATAGATTTGTTTGTAGAACTCGGGAAGGGACTGAGGAAGGTGGCTCGAAAGCAAACCTTTATAATTGTTGAAGAATTCTCTGCTTACAACGCCTTTTTGGGCCGACCAACTCTTGCTACATTCAAAGCCGTTCTTGCTCCATGGTGCTTGACTCTAAAATTCCCCACAGATAACGGAGTTGGTGTGGTTAAGGGAGACCAAGATGCGGGGCGAGAATGTTATTTTGCAGAATTGCGAGAATCCAGGAAGAGAGAGATGGGAAAAGGTGCGGCGGCTCCAGTCCGCATCAAAGAACCAACCTTGTAGCAATTACAGGGTGGACCCTGCACTAGTGAATGTAGTGGGGCACGAAGAGAGATGGATCCAAGAAAAGCCAGTGCAGGAGAGAATAGAGTGGTACCAGTAGAGGTAACAGTACCGGTGCCTGTTGACCCAAAGGACCCAAACAAAGTGCTTAACGTGGGTTCACAACTCAATCCAACAGTTCAGAATGTTTTGATTTCATTTTTGAAGGCTAATTTGGATGTATTCGCTTGGACTCATGCGGACATGTGCGGAATATCCCCAGAGATTGCAGTGCATACCCTGAACATTGATCCAAAATTTACACCTGTGAAACAGAAGAGAAGGACTCAGGGTCCTGAGAGAACGGCAGCGTTGAAAGAAGTGGATCGGCTCATGGAGAACGGGTTCATTAGAGAATCTACTTATTCAAATTGGGTCTCAAATCCAGTGCTGGTTAAGAAAGCTAATGGAAAGTGGAGAGTGTGCATTGATTTTTCGGATCTGAACAAAGCCTGCCCCAAAGACTGTTTCCCGCTGCCCAGGATCGATCAATTGGTGGATGGGACAGCGGGACATGAATTGTTATCTTTCATGGATGCATACTCCGGATATAACCAGATTATGGTGCATGAGCCGGATCAAGAGGATACAAGCTTCATCACAGATGTTGGACTCTACTGTTACAAGGTCATGCCTTTCGGACTCAAGAATGCAGGGGCAACTTACCAGAGACTTGTTAATGCCATGTTTAAACCACAGATTGGCAAGACAATGGAAGTTTACGTTGATGATATGCTAGTAAAGTCTAAGAAAGCAGTGGACCACATGGATCACTTGGCAGAGATGTTTGCAGTACTCCGAAAGTATAGAATGAAGCTTAATCCCTTGAAATGTTCATTTGGAGTGGAGTCCGGAAAGTTTTTGGGTTTCATTGTGAGCGCTAGGGGCATTGAAGCCAATCCAGCTCAAATCACTGCCCTGAGAGAGGTCAAGGCTCGTAGAACGAAAAAGGAATTGCAAAGTCTCAATGGAAAGGCTGCTGCTTTGAGTAGGTTCATCTCCAAAGCTACTGATAAATGCATTTCATTCTTTGATGCTCTGAAGAAAGGAAAGAAAATTTTTGAGTGGACTCCTGAATGCCAGAAAGCATTTGATGAGTTGATTCGTCATATGAAAGTGCCTCCGATACTTTCAAAACCCGACAGTGGTGAATATCTCTTCATATATTTGGCAATTTCGTCTCATGCTCTCAGTGCAGTGTTGGTATGGGAAGATGCAAGGATTCAACGCCCAGTCTATTATATCAGCAAAAGGTTCACTGGGGCAGAGATGAACTATTCAAGATTAGAAAAGCTCGCCTATTGTTTGTTGATCGCATCAAGAAATTTGAGGCCTTATTTCCAAGCTCATCCCATCAAAGTCCTCACTGATCAACCTCTAAAGCAAGTCCTATTCCGTCCTGAGACTTCGGGCCGTCTTTTGAAATGGAATATCGAACTCAGCCAGTATGACATCATTTATCATCCCCGGAAAGCAATCAATGGACAAGCTTTAGCAGATTTCATCGCAGAATGTACGGATAAGGGTGATGGTGAGGAAGAAGTCATTGATAGCATCCCAATCCAATGGAAATTGTATGTCGATGGCGCAAGGAATGATTACTGTTCCGGAGCAGGGGTTGTCCTTGAAACCCCAGAAGGGCGATCACTATGTTATGCACTGAGACTAGAATTCCCTTCGACAAATAATGAAGCTGAATACGAAGCTCTCATCGCTGGTTTAAGGATCGCTAAAGAACTAGATATCAAGGCATTGCATATCTTCAGTGATTCTCAACTTATTGTTTGTCAAGTCAAGAAGGAATTTCAAGCTAAAGGAGGAAATTTACCAGCCTATTTGTCAAAGGCCTGGGAGCTCCTTCAAGATTTTGACCGTTATTCAATAAACCATATTCCCCGAGAAGAAAATATGAAGGCGGATTCTCTCGCAAAGTATTCGAGTACTGGTGGAGCTCAACTATTGGGGTTAATTCCCGTTGAAGTCTTGTCAGCTCCAAGTACAGATGAAATGGATGTTGATTGGATTATGAACATATCCCAAGAGCAAGGATCATGGATGACTCCGATACTCGAATATCTACTCAATGGTTCTTTGCCAGAAAATTCAAAAGAACGACAAAAGCTGATAAGGAAAGCCTCCAGGTATATAGTTCAGGATGGTCGTTTGTACAGACGAGGATTTTCAATGCCATTACTCCGATGTGTGACAAAGGAAGAAGCGAAGACGATTCTAACTGAAGTACACGGAGGGGAATGTGGGGATCATACAGGTGGTCAAACTTTAGCAAAGAAAATCCTCCGTTATGGATACTTTTGGTCAGAAATTAATCAGGATGCTGCCGACTATTCCCGAAAGTGTGATAAATGCCAGAGATTCGCTAAAATTCCAGAGCACCTTCCACTGAGCTAACACAAATGGTCAGTCCATGGCCGTTTGCCATCTGGGGAATAGATCTCATTGGGCCTTTACCGACTGTCATATCAGGGATTAAATATGTTATCGTTGCTGTTGATTATTTTACTAAATGGGCCGAGGCCGAACCCTTGGCCACTATTACCTCTAAGAAAATAATAAGTTTTGTAACTAAGAATATCATTTGCAGGTATGATGTGCCTCAGAAGATAATCACACACAATGGTACTCAGTTTGAAAGCGAGGAATTCCAAGATTTTTGCAAACGATTCAAAATCCGAAAAAGCTTCTCAGCAGTAGCTCATCCGCAGGCAAACGGGCAAGTGGAAGCAGTAAACAAAATCATCAAATCAACCATTAAAAAACAGCTGGAAAAAGCGAAAAGTGGTTGGGTTGACAAGTTACCGCCTACACTATGGGCATACAGAACCACCCATAAAACTGCGACTGGGCATACTCCATTTTCGTTGGCATATGAATCAGAAGCAATGATTCCAGTGGAAACTGAAGTCCCCTCACATAGAAGGATCCATTTTGATAAAGATGAGAATGAAAAACTGCAATTGGAAGCACTTGACCTCCTTGATGAAAGAAGAGAAGAGGCAAGGCTTAGAATTGCAGCTCACCAGCAAAGAATAGCCAGGCACTTCAATTCCAAAGCTCGTCAGCGCAGCTTTGAAGTCGGGGACCTAGTTCTGAAAAGAATCATGACAGCTACAGGTGTGTTTGGGCCAAACTGGGAAGGGCCATATGTTATAGGCACGAAGCTTCTTGACGGCACATTCAAACTCACAACTGTCGAAGGAGAACTAATCCCAAGAGCTTGAAACATCAATCATTTGCGTCCTTATTTTACTTGAAAGCTTTGCTGAAATGTTGTAAAAGAATTGCAAATATATGATTCTTCTATTGAAAACAATTGTAAAGCAAGTAAATAATGAAAAGCTATAAAGTGGATGTAGGCCCAGTTTTTGGCCGAACCACTATAAATCTTGTGTTCTCTACTATTATAAACTGCTTTGTTTTATTTCGACATATAAAATACATTAATTGTGTCATTAAAATGTCGATTTAATAATGCAGGTCATAAAAGCAAAGCTTACCCATCACAAGACCAAGCAATCCCCGACATCACTTAGCAAACAATCACTAAACCATTCAAAATTTCCATACTCAAATCCTACAAAAGAAGTGCTTCAAACAAAAGTTGGCAATGTGGATGGAAGTGGACCATTTCAAACTAACTGCAAATGTTTGAACAAACAAACAGCCAGTTAAATAAACTGCGTCTACCACCACCAACTCACTCAACTATGAAGTATATTTCTTTGGATAAGGGAAATTATTGGCAACTAGAAAGTGAAAACACTTGCAAAAGACAACGGGGGTCGCTGACGTGAATCGATGGCAAAGAGACATGGGTGAGCAAGCATCAATCAGCAAAAGACCTCTTCAGAGGCACAAGCCCTCTTCGGAGGCACAACTCTTCGGAGGATAAAGATCTCGAGCGGGCCTAGCCAGAAAAAGAGAGATCTTTCTCGTTACAAAGTTGCGGAATGATCGGTCGATACACTCCCGTGAATCCGTCCAACTAAGAGAAAGAAACTCCAAACTTCCAGGCAAAAGCCCTACTCAGAGGCATACGTTTCACCGAGATTGAAATAAAACTTTCAGGTGTTGAAACGTGAAAAGCCCTCTTTGGAGGCCCATTTCACCACAGTTGAAGTGCTAAAAGACCTCGAGCGGGCCAACCAGAAAAAGAGAGATCTTTCTCGTTACAAAGTTGCGGAATGATCGGTCGATACACTCCCGTGAATCCGTCCAACCGAGAGAAAGAAACTCCAAACTTCCAGGCAGTAACCCTACTCAGAGACACATTTCACCGAGATTGAAATAAAACTTCCAAGTGTTGAAATGTGGAAAGCCCTCTTCGGAGGCCCGCTTCCCAGCGAACAGGGAAAAATAAAAGCCTCTCCCAAGGGGCAGAAACAAAAAGACCTCTTCCCAGAGGCACAACAAGACAGAAAGACCTCTTTCCAGAGGCAGAAATGAAAAGACCTCCTCCCGGAGGCACAAGCAAGCAGAAAGACCTCTTCGGAGGCACACGTTTCACCGAGATTGAAATAAAACTTTCAGGTGTTGAAACGTGAAAAAGCCCTCCTCGGAGGCACAACTCTTCGGAGGCACACGTTTCACCGAGATTGAAATAAAACTTCCAAGTGTTGAAACGTGAGAAAGCCCTCGTCAGAGGTGCAACTTTTCAAAGAAGTAAAAATCAAAAAGCCCTTTACTGTGGCATGAAAAAAAGCCATCTTCAAAGGCACACTTTAACTCTCAAAGGAAGAACGATCCACCTATTCTGGAAAATTCTCTTCCTCAAAAATAAGTTAAAGTACCCTTCAGATGCCCGCTTTACCACATAGAAGAATTCACATGGTAAAATGTGTATATGCACAAAAGAAAAAGTGATATCTTCGAAGGATGAAGCGTAAAAACTTATACGGAAGGAGTTGTACTTTATTTTTAGCAAGATAATATTCCTCCAAGCATGGAATAGTTATTCTCCAGAAAATAAAAGTACAAGTCCCCTCAAAATATAAAATGTTGCAACGAGCTTATGGTATAGGAGAAACATGGTATAACTACATCGGTAAAATTACGCTCGAACAATATACCACAAGCTCACTGCAATATCGTGTAAAGAAACTTGTACAAAAATGAATAATAAATGCATTCTCAGATACAGACAGAAGTTTGTACAAAGAAAAAGAATCATTTTATTCAACACTGTTAAAATTTTGTACAGGTACAGGTTTCAAAGTAAAAAGTAAAAGAAAAGCGGGGGCCGGTACCCGCACATTCTCCGGTCGGTACATGCAAAAAGCAAAAAGCAATATGAAAGCCACAGAACCAGAGCCATCATTTTTTCTGCCGTCCACCTTTTGAGCCCGCACTTGGCCGGATAACCAACTTCTTAGGCCGGCTTGTAAGAGTAGGGGATGAAGGAGAAAGGGGCTCAGTCGGACTTTCTTCCGTTTTTTCTTCGCCAGTTGAAAATCCCTTCTTCTTCTTGGAGACTCCCTGCTTTCCTCTCTTCTTGGAGGAAGACCCACTCCCTGAAGAAAGAAGTTTAGCTAATGGTTCATCATCGGAACCAGTTGCTTCTGGAGTCTTCTCACTCCCTTCAGTTTCTTCTCCCTTGTGTTCTTGTGAAGCAATGGGATCGTCCAAGTCTTGGAGAGCTTCTATTTGCTCCTCTTGTGATCCTGGTTGCGAGGCAGAAGGAGGAGTCACCTGAATAGATGGAGGATGAATAATTGGAGGGGAAGTTTGAACAATGCTCGACGTTTTCTCTACAGAAGGAAAAAAGTTCAAGTCAGTAAAAAGAGGAGATAAAGGTTCGCTGAGGTTCAAGAAGTAATCAAGAAGCTCATCAAGCTCGTAAGAAACAGATGGGCAGTATACTTGGGCAAGATTAACAGTAGAGTTACCTGCAAAGCTCGGTTTCCTGACATCAACCTCGTAAGCCTGTGCCTTGGCACTCTCGTCGCCTTCATCTCCACCTTGTATGCTTGTGATCTCGGTGGTAACTTTAGTAGGAGATGGAGAATGAGAACTGGAACCGATAATGTCAATTTCGGCTGAAGGAGAAGGCCGAATTGGAGCAGTTGAGATAGTTTTTCCCGAATGTTCTCCTACCGCCGTTTCGGCCCTTAATTTTGCAAGCTGTTCTCTCCCCCTGGCGAGAGCGGCGCGAGCATCATCATCAAGGTAATGCTCCTCAAGAGCTGATTCGGCATAGCCAGCGCCTTTACCGCCAAGCATATCAAGTGCAGCCTCCCACACTTCAGCTAAAGTAATTTCATACTTGGGACCTAGGAAGGCGAGACCACCATGCCCCAAGATGCTGTGCAGGTAAAAGTCAAACAGTGTTGAGCTGATGTTGGTCTTCGTTGCCTCATGAGATTCTTCAGCTGCAATTTTGCCGGCAACGGCCTCATCACGCTCTCTTTCAGCTTTGGAAAGTTGAAGCTTAAGCATTTGAATTTCCGCCTCCTAAGAGCTGACTTTCTCCTGTAGTTCTGTAACCTCAGCACGATACGTTCCTGCTGCTTTCTGCTCTGCTTCAAGTTGTGCCTCGGCATGTCGCTGAGCCGCTTGAGCATCGCGAACTTGCTTCTGAAATACTTCTTCTTTTTGAGTATATGTGATAGAAGAAGTAGCAAGCTCTTGTTTAAGTTTCTCAACTTTCGCTTCAAGCTCTTCATTGTAAGTAGCAATGCTCCTCATTTCAGTATCATGCTGCTCAAGAACCTTCTGCCATTCGGCTTTATCGTTCTCCATAGTAAGCATGGCCTCTATATTTGCGCGATTGACCCTTTGGAGCTCGTCAACAAGCTTTTGCCAGTTCGACATCCTTTCAATATCAAGCCTGACGACATCAAGATTTCGTAGCATGACAGGCTTGTCGATAGGGACCAAGTCAAGATCGAACCGCACTCCCTTCAGGCACCACTGAGGAAACCGGCTTTGTAAAGTGGCTGGGCCCGGACCAACTTGGAATTTAGGCATGCTAATTATTGTTTGGATGTCTGTCTTCCCGAGAGTGGGAGAGCCGGAAGGAATGTCAAGCGAGACGGGGGCAGTGATCTTTTCGGGAGTTGTGGAGGTATCCTTCTCACCGTGTCGGGTACGTTTGCTTAGTTCCTCAACCACATGACTTTTTCCCCGGTCATCGTGGGATTTTCTCTTATGGGAATCATCGCCTTTATGGGAAGAATCGTAGCGCTCCTCCCTCTCTTTTCTCTCAGAACGCTCTTCTTGCGCCCTCCTCTCCTGAGCCTTTCGGGCGGCTCTCTCTTCATCGGATTCTCTGTAAGAAGGGAGGTAGCGCCTATAATCATATTAGCTACGCCTCCCGTAGCGCTGGAAGTCATCATAATAAGAGCTGCTACGTCCCATCGGAGAATCTGAAATAAAAAGAGATAAGTTTTAGAATTCTTCAAAGCATAAAGAGTCAGAAGCATAAAAGTGCCGAAAGATTCTAAGCGTGTGTGATGTGCAAACTACGCGCGACAAACTACGAACCACTCTTTAATTGTGGAGTAGTTGTGGGTGTAGTAATTAGCGTCAACTCTTGAGTCGACGGAGTTTGTTGCAGAGTAGAAGTCGCCTCAACTACTAAAGAAGAAACCCCAGTAGTGATAGGATCATCTTTAAAGATCTCTTGTGAGGTGGCAAAGAGGTCGCTCAGCCCTTCGAAAGTGTCGTCCCTGCTCTGCTTGACAGGGCTGGTTTTCTCGGCTTCTTCACCGGATTTCTGGGAACGTTGGGGAGATTCCTGAGGCTCTTCTTTCTCAATAACCGGGGCAAGTTCGTCAGATGGCCCCGCAACATCAATAGGAGTGGAGCACTTCACTAGTGAAGCCTCGGGAGCAGGTCTTTTTGGTATGGATGTGTCGGTAGAAACTGGGGCATCCGACGCTCTAGCCGGGGAGTCTGGGATTTCATGAGGATGTGTAGAGCGAGAGGTATGCGAAAGCCCGTATTGATGCAAAAATTCGTCTTTCAACAAAAATTGAATGCTTCTCTCCTCAACTGGCACGGCCATGAGCCTCTCAAAAGTTGGTTTATGACTAGAATCCCTAGAAGGAGGAGGAAGCACTGAAAAGTAAAAGGCGAAGTTAACATTTGACAACTCAGGCTATGAAAAGCTCAGAGAAAAACATCAGGAACGAAGATAAATGCTCTTACTTCCTACTCTCCAGATAACATAGAATCCCGGAGGACAGCGAACGAAGAAAAATTGACTTAGAAAACCGTGAGCACTTTCGAGTAGGCCGATTATTAATTTATGGTTCCTAGCGCTTCTCACAAGAATGATGGAAGGATGATCTTTATTTTTGGCAAATGTGCACAAATAGCAAACTTCATCAAAACTCGGAAGGCGATCCAGCGTCCTTCTGAATAGCACACATAACCCCATCAGAATAGCATAGCCATTGGGGTGCAGCTGGAAGGGAAATATAGTTAGTCGAAGAAGAAGCTGTTGAAGAAAGTCGTTAAAAGGAGGGATAGCTCCACTCGTGCACATTTGACGGTTAACTGCCACAAAACCATGAGGTGGTATATCAGCAGTATCGCTTCTCAGGAAGAATGACATCTGCTTCAGCAATGCCAAACAGAGCGCACAGTTGGCGGAAAACTTTGTATGTTAGTGTGGTTGAAACTCTCTCTGGAGGATTAACCAATGGAGTAGCAATTGGGAGAGTCTCTTCAGCCGGTTCTGTTTCTCCTTGTTGAGAAGTCATTATATACAAGGAACTAGACATTCAAATAAGAAGGTGCACGTTTCCTAAAAAGTGTGAAGTGTTGTGCAGAACTAACAAAAACAGAAAGCAAACATAACTGAAATTAAACTAGTTGACAATTAGTTGACTATGTGGTTTCAGAAATTCTTAATACAAAACTCAGGTGTAGTGTTAATGCAAACGAATCGGCCTTAATTGGATATTTTAGTTTTGCTTTAATACTTCACTTGAATTCATTAGTTCGTAGCATTTCGTTCACACAGTTCATTTAAGTTGGTTATTCTTTGTCAACTAATCTGTCATTCGATGTGGGCGGTCAGTGACAGTATATTCGTTCCATTTTTCTGCAAATGTTGTATTTGACAGGTTGACAACTTTAAAAATTAAAATAATCTACAAAGAAGTACAACGAAATTCAAGTCTAAACAATTCAGTCAAATTCCCTCAGAATTTCACAAGTCCTAGGTCGTCCAGCGACCTAGTGTAGGTCGGAGCTTCTTTAGGTCGCACTGTGTAAGATTAGAAGGTTAAAGGCAATGCAGATTTGTCCAAGTCCTAACTCGACCGCGACCTAAAGCCTGTGCCGCAAAGTTTAGGTCGTGAATATGTTAAGTCATACAAGTTTTAGGTCGAGCAAGCCTTAGGTCGCTAACTTCTTCTCCACGCAATAGCTCATTAGGACCTTGACCCATTAACCCGTTATCACTCATGATGAAATCCACCATCCCCTTCGTGAAAATTCGTCATTCCAAATACCTCTGATCCAGTATAAACATTGTCGTGCCTTCTTGAATCACAACAACGACATATCGAACAGTAATCGAAGATCGATCATAATAATCATTCAAAATAGAGCACAACACATGAATTGGACTTGGGGCGGAAAACATGAATTTATGATTGGATGGCGATTATGGTGGGGTAGAGATTGAATTCACTTACGTAGTATGTTGGTGAAGATGAATTAACAGCTAAATGAGTTGAATTCGCCTTCGAGAGCTTCAGAGCTTGGTAATGGTCGAATAGGGATGTCAGAACAAATAAGGTAAAAGAGGAACGACCTAAGTCATTTATACCCCAGGGGAGTGAAATGTGAATCGGCACACACGACCTAGTTTCCTCGACAGGTCGTTTACGACCTAACAACTCATCAGAGCACGAGTTAAGAGGATCGAAGCACACAACCTACGACCTACGCGTGTACTTCGAGGGGCAAATGTTAACTCCTCTTCGTTAGCGACCTGAAGATGTGGAGCGACCTAACTACAAACATGCTTTTGCGACCTAACTGACCAAATGGTATCAGCGACTGCTTGCGCAAAAAATGGGCAAACACCCCAAAGTCGTACGATTTAGTTGATTATATGTTGTTCTTAGCGATTTGGGTGATTTATGCAAATATGTAAAAAGCAGGGACTAAACTGTAAAAGACACACAGATTTATAGTGGTTCGGCAGAACGTGCTTACGTCCACTTTATATGTTATTCTCCTTTTTCTCTTCAGATTACAAGTACAAAGCTTTAATTACAAGTATCTAAAGTTGTTTGAGAGTTCCTTCCAGGCTTGAGCTCTCAAACTTGTCCGCCATTGTTGTACCCCTGCCCCTCTATTTATAGAGTGAGGCTGCGGGCAGGGGTCTTGGATGTTTATAGCTGCTGGTGGGCTTGGGCTGAAGCAATCTGGACTGGCAACTTTGGTTCGGCATTCTTTGGTTCGGCGGTGCTTGGAGAGAAGGATGGTTGGACCGGTGGTAGGTTGGTCCGGTGGTAGGTTGAGTGGAGCTCGTTCGGTGGTAGGAGTATGGTCCGGTGGAGCTTGGGTTCGGTAGGAGGATGGAGGATGAGATGGTTCGGTAGGAGGATGGAGGATGAGATGGTTCGGTGATAGCATGGCTCGGTAGTGATAGGTAGGGGATGGTGAAGGATGGAGCTTCGGTTGTAGTTGATTCGGTGGGAAGGGGAGTGCCGAATGCTTCTGCCGAATGAGGTGCCGAATGCTTCTGCCGAATGCTTCTTGTATTGGGAACGCCGGATGAAACAAAGCGCCTTGAATGCCGAATGAAACTTTAATCCTTTGATACCGAATGGACTTTTATGTTGTAGATGCCGAATGGGCTTGAATGTTGGAGATGCTGGATGAACCAAGGTATGCCGAATGAGCTCTCGTATGGCTTGCTGGCTGCTTCTTCTTGTTCCGGTCGTGGTGGAAATGCACACAACATTGATATTCCAGTTTTGTCCAAAAAATGGGATAACACTTTGCCCCCCAAAATATGCCTTGCGGTAAGAAGGCGTGTTTTGTAGTGCCATGAGCTGGATGTTCATATCCTGTTGACAACCTGTAAAGAGCTTGATATTTTATATGGCCTCAAATGACGACCGTTCGGGATCGAGCTATTTGGGATGAAGCGCGGCCGTTCATGGTCAAGCGCCTAACTTCAAATGACGATCGTTCGTGATCAAGTCATTTGAGGTGAAGTGCGACCGTGCGCGGTCAAGCGCATAAATCCGTGCGTCGATCGTTCGGGATCGAGTCATCTGCAGTGAAATGTGATCGTTCAAGGCCAAGCGCTTTACTTCAAATGACGACCGTTCGGGATCGAGTCATTCGAGGTAAAGTGCGACAGTGCGCGGTCGAGTGGGGACCGTTCAAGGTCAAGCGCTTAACTTCAAATGACGATCGTTCGTGATCGAGTCATTCGAGGTAAAGTGCGACAGTGCGCGGTCAAGTGGTGGTCCTCAAATGACGACCGTACGCGATCAAGCCATTTGAGGTAAGGCGTAACAGTCAGTGATCAGGTGGCGGACCTCAAATGACGACCGTTCGCGATCGAGCCATTTGAGGTAAGGTGAGTTGTGTCGTTCGAGGCGAGTTGTGCCGCTCGAGGCGAGTTTGTGACTGTTCGAAGTCGGGTGCCGTTCGAGGCGAATTGTGACTGTTCGAAGTCGAGTGCCGTTCGAGGCGAATGAGTATGCCCGGGGGGGACTTAATATTATCAGTGTTGGAGTCATTGTTTGGGGGAATTTTTCGAATCAAAGACTTCGGCAGTTCGTTGCCATGCAATAGGTGCTCGTGGACCGTTCGCGATCCAACGGGCATACAAGTAAATAATTTTTTCATAGAATTGTAAATGTTAAAGCAATAGTACCTTACAGCAGAAATGTCCAAACAGGAAGAATTCAAATGTTCAAATCGAAACAAAAGCAAAGCAAGGATGTCAAAGCGTAAGTTCCCACTCCGAAGCAGTTAATGATCATTCAGAGCATGCCTGGAGATCGTTCGCGATCTCGTACATGTGTAAACGATTTAATTGCGTTAGTGGAAGCTTACGACATGTTCATCGTTATTTTAATCAAGCAATCAATGGATAATCAAATGGTGCTTTGATCTAGGGTCACCTCTAGCTGACGTAGAGGGCGGTCGCTCTGGCTCCACCGCTGGAGTTCGCCTCCTCACATACTGAAGGAGCATACCGTTCCTGATATGCCCTTCTACCTCGTCCTTCAAATGCCTACAATCATTAGTGTTATGACCATTCAATTCATGAAATACACAAAACTTATCTGATTTTCTTTCGTCAGAGGTTGGATCTCTTCGCATTGGTCTACGATACGGAACCTGCCCCTTGGTATCCTGATAAATCCGTTCCAAACTCTCATTCAGCTCTGAATAGGTGGTGAAGCGTGGTTCTCTTCGTAGCCACTTTGTCCTGTCATCATTATCCTCAGCCTTTCTTTTTCCTTTGCTAGTTTCCGCACCCTTTCCAGGTGGGTTTCCGTTCTTGATTACGTAAACGTCATCTTCTTCCTCTCTTTCTGCACTAGCATCTTCCAAACGCAGAAACTTTTCAGCCTCATGATAGAACTCTCCCAGATTCATAGGCGGGTCCTTGGTTAATGAATTCTTGAACTCTGTATTACCAGCTATTCCAGATACAGCCGCCATCATGACCATAGATGGATCTGGTCGATCCACTGATGCTGCCGCCGCATTAAATCGCGTAAGAAAGCTCCTCAAAGTCTCTCCAGTTTTCTGTTTCAAGGTTGCCAAAGTCATCACATTCTTGGGTCTCGCAATATGAACGCTGAATTGCCTCATGAATCTCTCAGTTAAATCTGCCCATGTTCCTATGGAGCCGCTCTCCAGTTGCCTAAACCATAACGCTGCAATGTCCGTCAAATACAGTGGAAAGCACCGGGCCATAACCTCCTCTGATGCCCCCAGCACTTCCATATGTCTCATATACTTCGTTAGATGGACCGTGGGGTCCGTTTTCCCGTTGTACATGTCCAATGATGGTAGCTTGAATTCTGGTGGGTTCCTAGCCATCCTAATCGCAGAAGAAAAAGGCCTCCTGTTTACATCTTCCAAGTCTCTGTTTACTAAACCGCCTCTCATAACTCTTCTAACCATCTCTGCTAATCTGTCATTGTCTCCAAGCTGTAGTCCTCGTTCACTGCCTTCGACCTGCCCCCCGAGTCCGCGAGAGTTTTCATGTGTATGCCTCCCTGGCTGAACGTTCATTCCTCTATTGCTACCAGGTGGTTCGGATGCCTCCATCTCACTTCCCGGGGTCGGATCAACATGCTCTGCGTGAGTGCCCCCTAGCTCTGGTGCTGCGCCAGATGGTCCTGCCCCGTTCTGAACCCCAGTTGCTCCTTGGATTTGTGCTCCAATTTGCCCAATTTGTTGAAGTAAGTTCTGAATCATCTCTTCTTGTCTTCTCATCATGGCCTCCATCTCATCCCTAGTGATGAAGATCGACGCTTGATTCCCTCCTGAGGAAGCCTCTTGACTTCCTTGGTGTTCACTTCTCTCTGGGCTTTGCCTTCTACTTGTTTGTCTCGTCATAACTCTTAGATCTGAACTCTTAGATTTTCAAATTCAACTTCTATCCGATGTAGCGGGAGCTGGTTCCTTCTCAGTGAAAGCACCAAAATGTTTGCGCAAAAAATGGGCAAACACCCCAAAGTCGTACGATTTAGTTGATTATATGTTGTTCTTAGCGATTTGGGTGATTTATGCAAATATGTAAAAAGCAGGGACTAAACTGTAAAAGACACACAGATTTATAGTGGTTCGGCAGAACGTGCCTACGTCCACTTTATATGTTATTCTCCTTTTTCTCTTCAGATTACAAGTACAAAGCTTTAATTACAAGTATCTAAAGTTGTTTGAGAGTTCCTTCCAGGCTTGAGCTCTCAAACTTGTCCGCCATTGTTGTACCCCTGCCCCTCTATTTATAGAGTGAGGCTGCGGGCAGGGGTCTTGGATGTTTATAGCTGCTGGTGGGCTTGGGCTGAAGCAATCTGGACTGGCAACTTTGGTTCGGCATTCTTTGGTTCGGCGGTGCTTGGAGAGAAGGATGGTTGGACCGGTGGTAGGTTGGTCCGGTGGTAGGTTGAGTGGAGCTCGTTCGGTGGTAGGAGTATGGTCCGGTGGAGCTTGGGTTCGGTAGGAGGATGGAGGATGAGATGGTTCGGTAGGAGGATGGAGGATGAGATGGTTCGGTGATAGCATGGCTCGGTAGTGATAGGTAGGGGATGGTGAAGGATGGAGCTTCGGTTGTAGTTGATTCGGTGGGAAGGGGAGTGCCGAATGCTTCTGCCGAATGAGGTGCCGAATGCTTCTGCCGAATGCTTCTTGTATTGGGAACGCCGGATGAAACAAAGCGCCTTGAATGCCGAATGAAACTTTAATCCTTTGATACCGAATGGACTTTTATGTTGTAGATGCCGAATGAGCTTGAATGTTGGAGATGCTGGATGAACCAAGGTATGCCGAATGAGCTCTCGTATGGCTTGCTGGCTGCTTCTTCTTGTTCCGGTCGTGGTGGAAATGCACACAACATTGATATTCCAGTTTTGTCCAAAAAAGGGATAACAGCGACCTAAGGAGATCTAACGACCTAATGGTATCAGCGACCTAAGGGGATCCAGCGACCTAAAGGCCAGAGCGACCTAACGAGTCAACAAGACGAGCGACCTAACGGTTCGAGCATTCAGCGACTTAACAGATAAAGAAGGAGACGACCTAGCGACCTAATGACTCAACGAGCTAAGTTATAGGTCGCGTCAACTTAGGTCGCACCACCAGACCATTCAACACACTTAGGTTGTCTCTCTTCTTAGGTCGCACACGACCTACTACTTGCTCAGTCAAACTAAACGCATCCTATCAAGCCACAAATCATGCCTCATAGGTCGCTCGCGACCTATGTCCTACCATAGACCGTTCTCGACCTATGATAGGTCGCTCGCAACCTAAGCAAACGAAGAAAGTGTTTTAACGTAGCAGATATGAGATGTTCTTCGGGTCGTCACCGACCTATGACTTGTTTTGAATGTTATGGGACAGTTGAGTGGTAGCTCGTGTTGCCTAGGTCGAGGGCGACCTACGACCTATGTTAGGTCGTTTACGACCTAACGCCTACCCAGAAACACTCCTATAAATACACGACCACCTCCAACATTCAAAAGACTTTTGGTCAATCACTTCAAGCACCAATACTCTGCTGAATTCTCAACTCACCCGACACTTCAAGTTCGAAAGGCATCTCAACTAACTTCAAGGGAAAATCTAACGCAATCTACATGGATTCGAAGAATTCTTCTCTACTAAAGTTCTAGTTGTTTGTCTTGTTAGAATTGTAATTGAAGATTGTTGTAAAGTTGTAATCAGTTCAGCAATAAAGAGAATTAAAGTGGACGTAGGCTTGCCTTAAGCCGAACCACTATAAAAACTGTTGTCTTTTCCGCTTTGTTTGTGATTTTTCTACTTGTTTTAGTTCCCGTGTTCACGGGTGGTGCTTTCGTTCAACTTTAATTTACACCGGGATGTTAGCGTCTGATTTTCACGTTAACACTATATTTTAATGGTACGATGTATAGTTAATAGGAAAATAAAGAGGTAGCCAACACGGACATGAAAGTCTTTTGTTTAAGCTTAGATTTAGAAAGTTTGTAGTTTAAATAATCTTAAACATAAGGAAGAACAATGATTTCGTCATAGAAAAGTTGCTAGCTTCAGGCTACAACTCAACATCCAATAGGATTCAAACCTGCAAATTCGCCGTTCTTAGGCTGATCGCGTTCTCCATTCAGCCATGGATGCTTGCAAATGAACTAGGTACTGGACGACCAGTCCAGTATACTTGGACAACCGGAACACCAGTATACCTGGCACGAGTGGGCATTGGGCCAGTGGCATTCATCTTTATCATTTGATTATATCGGCCAAGTTTATTGCAACTTGTCTTCTAACTGCATATTGAATTTTGACTGTAATGATATGAAGTTCAAAATGTAAATTTCGCGAATTTACTTGATCACATTCACTTTATTTTTCATTTAGAGATGAATATGTTATGATAATTCATAAATGGTTTTTGGGATCTTCATAAACTTTACCTGCTAAATAAGAGACATTATGCATTAATATTTTGGTTCTGCTGCCATTAGATCTAAGATGAGCTTGTTTCGAATGGGAAAGTTTAGTGCTGCTAGAATCGTGAAGAGATATATCAGTAGCTTTTGGTCTGAACCGTACACTGTACACCTGGTGTCATCTCCCTGTGTCTGCAGTGATATTTTGAAGCCCACATCTTTTTGCCCCTCTGATATTTTTACTGTTGGTGTGCACGTATGTGTAATAGGATGTTTTGTATAATTGTATTGTATTTC
Organism: Allium cepa; assembly: GCA_030765085.1. Lineage (NCBI taxonomy): Eukaryota > Viridiplantae > Streptophyta > Magnoliopsida > Asparagales > Amaryllidaceae > Allium > Allium cepa. The sequence continues at coordinate 618,158,857 of CM060945.1, forward strand.
ATTTAACTGTAGCAATGTGAGGCTTTTAAGCACTATATTCTTGGAAATTTGTCCAACACAAACTCAATGTGAACTTGTCTACAGGATACTATTGGAAATGGGAAGGCTGGTACAAAATTACAATGCTTGAAAAGTGCTGGTGATGCACTGAAGGAAAATAAGAGTGTTTTCATCGACAGATGTAATTTGGAAAAAGATCAGAGATCTGAGTTCGTTAAGCTTGGAAATGAACAAGTAGATGTTCACACAGTAGTCCTTGATCTTCCTGCTAAGCTCTGTATTTCTAGGGTTGTAAATCGCACAGGCCATGATGGTAATTTGCAAGGTGGAAAGGCCGCTGCTGTTGTTAATCGCATGTTACAGAAGAAAGAAATACCTAAATTAAATGAAGGATTTTGCAGAATTACAATATGTCAGAATGAAAACGATGTTAAAGATGCTGTGAAAGTATATAGCCACCTTGGTATATTTGATAGCCTTCCATCTGGAATTTATGGTCAGAAAATATCGGCTACCAAAGTTCAACCAGGTATAATGAGTTTCTTTAAGAAAATCGAGAACCCAAAGAATAACATTAGAGAAAGTACAGGAAAGAGCAAAGAGGTGATTCAAAATAATCAGACAAGTAGAACAGCTAGTGACAGTCTCGAAAATGATTTAACTACGTTGGCTTTTCCTTCTATATCGACAGCTGATTTTCAGTTTGATCATGACAAGGCATCTGATATTATTGTGGAGACTGTTGCTGACTTCTTAAACAAGGTTAATGGCGTCAGACTTGTTTTAGTAGACATAACCTCTTCTCACATTTTGTCTTTAGTTAAGGTCAAAGCTGAGAAGAAAAATATTGATCCCAAAAGGTTTCACACATTTGTTGGTGATATAACTAAGCTTTGTACAGATGGGAACCTACCTTGTGCTGTTATTGCAAATGCTGCAAACTGGTAAGAGTAGGTATAGCACCATTTTCGATATTACCGACAAAGGAAATATCCAATTTAACATATAGCTCTGCTATCACGCAGGGACGTAACCAGGAATTTATTTTGCGGTGGGCGAATAATGGAAGAAAATTAAATAATAAAAAAAATGAAATGTTTTGATATTATTAATTCCATCGCATTCATAATAATCAAAATAATTAAGTTCGATTGATTCCATTAACATAGAGAATTTTCACAAAAATCCTTAAACAAAAAAAACATAAATTACTAAATATCCTACTTAAGTCGTGCTCTACGAGACTACGAACTTCACGAAAATCAAATTCATCTATAATCGTCTCAACATCAATGTTTTTAGCAATTTCATTTTCAGTGTATATTATCATGTGATTTCCAAACAGACTGTCGCCCATCTTATTGCGTAATGGTGTTTTGATTAACTTGATATCGAGCAAGTAAACTCTACTCGAATTGAGCAACAACAACAGCGATTTGGCACAACAACAAGACCTAATATCGAGCAACTTGATTCAGACAGCGAAATACTACCAAAAGCCTCCTTTCACGCCCTTATCAGATCATCAAAGCCGAGAGCACTACGTCTACCAAAATAGCAAAATTTGTAGATCGATTCCATAATAGCAAAAATTTTTGGGCTGAAAGCAGATAAAAGTGACTAATAAGAACGGCACTTTATCGGTGACGGTGGTCGTGGAGGAAGAATTGTTGAAGCTTGAAGTCGGATGGGGATGAGACGTGTCCCCCCTCTCTCTCTTTCTTTCTCTTCCTCTTCTTCTTCTTCTTTTTCTCCTTTTTTTTCTTCCTTTTCTTTTCTTTTTTTTGTGGGGTGGGCAGCCGCCCACCCCAAACTCTAAATAGTTCCGTCCTTGCTATCACGTGTAATTGACAATTGTGGCATGCAACATGTTTTTCACACTTTCTAATTAACTCGCTAGCCAAAGATGACAGTTTTAGTTGTAGTGAAATAAGCACACATAAAAGCTGGAGAAAAATGTAGTAAAAGCAACATTAGAGATAGCTTCAGTATGCATCAAGCTTAGTTTGCTCTTTCCCTTATTCTCTTGTTTGCTTTCCTGCCAACCAAATTAGCTGCTGCTAGTGGAGTCCTGTCCAGCTCATTTAGAAACTGAAGTAACATTTTACTTGTACCTATACATGTCGAGCAGCGTATAGACTTGGATTGGAGTTTGATGATGTATCTTTTAAAAAAATTCCTGCCCAAAATTTTGCCACTAAAGTTTGGAGCTTTCATTTTAAAAACTATTAGTTTATCCAGGTGTCGGTTATTATTCATTTATGGTAAACTGAGGCTTGTGGCTTTTAATCTATCAAAGTGATTTCACTTGATGCTTCCCTGCATTCTTACTTGCAGTAGGAAAATCAAGCCAATTGACTTTTGTTTAATATTCTATTAAAAGTTGATACAGTTGCAAATTACTGAACTAAACGTATTCACAGTTCATTTTTTCACTGAAAGGAACAGGTTTATAATTTTGTTGTGATGGATGAATTTTCAACAGTCTTGTGTAGGCACTTGTATCCTTGGATCTTGTAGACTGAAATCTGTCAAATTTACCTGCCTAGATATGTTTTTTATTCTGTCAGGAATCAATGAAAGCTAACATTAAACCTACTCCGAACATTTTTCTTTCTGTTTATTTGATGGAATGGACATTTGTATAATCAAGTAGAATCTTTCAGCCAGAACTGTTCTGATGAACTCTATTATTTATTTATTGAGGAGAGAGAGGTTTCTAGACAAGCAGCATAGTCAGTCAGTAAAATGTTTCCAAAACTTAAATACTATGAAACACTGACATCAGTATCCTTGTCTATCTTTATTTTACTTTCCTTAATCTAGTAGCAGCATATAAGATGAATTATGTAATAATATAGTTTAAACAAAATATGTTTATTATTGTAGGAGACTAAAACCTGGAGGTGGAGGAGTAAATGCAGCCATATTCAAAGCAGCAGGTGTAGCCCTGGAAACTGCAACAAAGGAGAAGATTGATACGTTAACACCTGGAAATTCTGTTGCAATTTCTCTTCCATCTTCTTCTCCTCTCTACAAGACAGAGGGAGTAACACATGTTATACATGTTCTTGGACCAAATATGAACCCTCAGAGACCAAACTGCCTTAAAGATGACTATGTTAAAGGATGCATTGTTCTTCGTGATGCCTATAAATCCCTATTCGAAAATTTTGCTAATATTGCAAAAAATACTAAAACTACGGAAAAAAAGAACAGCGAATTTAAGCCTACTCTGCCATCTTTAGAATTTTCCAGCAAAGCTGATGAAGGAAGCAGTAATAGTCATCCGCTCAAGCGGGACTTCCACCTTGATATTGAGAGTAATAAAAAACGTAGGTGATTGTTTCTAGCATAGCTGTTTTATTTTCTAATAAGAATACTCTTGATAAGTTATAACTTATAATTCAGTCCACTATGATTTGCTTGCACTGACTTTTCCTAATGTATAAATATTCCCATTTTTAGAATGTTATATAAACTATCTCACCGCAAATAATATGTTTTATAACATATACAATTGTAACGATTCGATTTTATTGTAAGGAAATATTGTTTTGTTCCCCAACAATATAACACAGTTCCTATCTGCAGCAAAAACTGAAGTGGACAAGTTAACTAAATTAAGTCACAAGGATGAGGATATAACCCAGAAGAAAACCTGGGCCTCATGGACACAAGCTCTCTATCAGATTGCAACCCATCCTGAGAAGCATAAGGATGGGGTGATGGAAATATCAGATGACTTTGTTGTTTCAAGGGATCTCTATCCAAAGGTTTGAAATCTTAAGTATCCTATTGCTCTATTAATTTAATTTGCACATATATCAGAATTTTTGAACTTGAGGATACATGTACAAGAAATGACTCACCTGTGCAGTTTCATTTTTTATTAAAAATTTCTTCTTATGCAGCCATTTTAGGCTATATTGCTTGAATTTATTTATTATAAACTATGACAAAAAAATTTATCATTTTTTAATACGGTGCCACTACCCTTATTGAACGCATTTTCCTTGTATATTTCTAAACCGAGATAATTTATTCACAAAAAGAAACATATGGTATGTAAATTGTATCTCCCTGGTTTCATTTAAGTCATCTAGGAGTGTGTACAAAATGATAAATTTGTGTTTTTTTTTTCCGAACCCAGATATATAATATATTTTCCTGGTTCACTTGTTTTTTTTCTCCCTTTTCCTTTTCTTTTTTTAAGAGGAAGAAAAAAAAAATCTGCTAAACATCACGCATAAGTTCACACTGGGGCCTTATATGCTAATGTGATATGTTAAACTGGTAAGCATACAATAAATGCATGCTAGTTTGAATTTACCATGTACGCACTAGGCAGGGTATATATATTGTGATAGTGTGAACATGGCAACATCTTCTACATCCTAATTTTCACACATCATAGCTTATGTTTGTATTATACATCTATATGTGTGTTATTTAGGCAAAGAAGCACATTCTAGTTATATCGAGATTGCCTGGCCTTGATACACTTTCAGATGTTCGAAAAGAGCATCTTCCATTGCTGAAAGTGATGCATTCTGCAGGACTTAAGTGGGCAGAGAAATTTCTGAATGAAGATGCTTCTTTAATCTTTAGACTTGGATATCATTCGGTATGCTCTACCTTTTTTATTTTCATCTCTTAAAAAGGTTTATAGATTACCATCTGTTCCAATTTGATATTTATAGAAATAGTCTATGACCTCCCATTGATGTTTGCTTCCTTGTAGTTACCCTCATGGAAAGCTCTTCTTTTTCCGCTACTTTTAGACCTATGTTCATGTCTTTACTGGTAGTAATAATATTATGAATATATTTCTAAGTAATAGTGAATTTCTACTTAGTCAACATGGTTGGCTCAGTTGGTTGTTAGTTTTAGACTACGAGATTAAAGGTCACAAGTTCGGTTTTCGAGATCGATACTTGTTGGTATCAAATGAAACGTGTACAAAAAAATAGTGAATTTCTACTTTTTGTGCTTTGTATCTGATAAGTTGCTGTACTAACATGTGAAATTGTTAGGTTCCATCCATGCGTCAACTACACCTTCATGTTATCAGCCAGGACTTTGACTCAACACACCTAAAAAACAAAAAGCACTGGAATTCATTTACCACCCCTTTCTTCCATGACTCTAGTGATGTTATTGAAGAAGTCATTGAACACGGAACTGTGCAGTTAAACGAAGATGAAAAGATATTGTCTATGGAGTTGAGATGCCATAGATGCAAGAGTGCACATCCTAGTCTCCCAAAGCTCAAATCTCACATTAACAAATGCAAAGTGCCATTTTCTTCCAGTCTATTCAAAAGTGGCCTTCTCGTATCTGCTCCGCTTACATGAACTATGCACTCTTTTTTTACTGGTCTTATAATGGATATCATGTTTAGTAATGTGCTTGCAGTTTTAAGTTCTTTGTATGTTATGTTATAATAGCTACAGAAATGTCTAAAATTTGCACTGATTAGTTGTGCTAAATTTTGTTATAGAAGAAATGTTACCACGTACCCATTGAGCACATGATTGTCCAATCAAATGATAATCTCTTTTTTTTCTCCTTTTCAATTAGTGTGTAATCTGTGTTATGATATGTTTTACAAAAATAATTTTACTATTAATTTCAATAATTGAATTTATCATCTAGTATATAGTTAATTTGTTCGGATAATGAGTTACGTTGTAACAACCCGCATATTTATCGATTGTGTATTTAAATATTTCATTTAAATATTTCATCGTTCGTCGGATTTTAGTCTGAAAATCTACTTTTTGCAAACAGTCGAATTTGGACTCGAGACCCCTCCCATTGAGTTCAAAATGCCGTTTGCGACCTTTTTGAGTATAAGCTTCGATATGTTTGGAGTTAGTCAAGTTTTGCTACTTTTTCACTTTGGGTTTGAGTTTGGGTTCAGCCCTATGTTTAACTTATACTCAAATCTGAACCACTCCCCACATTCACTCTCACTTCCTCCTCTTTTCAGTTCTAAAGCATCAATGGTGGGAGAGATGGGAAATTAAAACTCCAAAACCCTAGTCTTTCTTAGCAAATCCAACTTCTAGCTCCAAATTCAAGAGAACCCATTGGTAAGTTTCTCTTCATCTGCTCCAACTCATTCTCTTAATCAATTTCAGAAATTCCTAAACCTAATTTTGGGAATGTTCTTCTTTTAAGCTTAGAATCAAGCTTCTTGGGTTGGATTTGAAGAGTGGTTGATTCTTCTTTGCTTTCAAGCTTCTTCTTCAATCGTTTGAGTTCAAAGGTGAGATTTTTATCTCACATCTTTGTCTATAATTATCTTCGATTGTTAGGTATGAATTCCTAACGCTTATTCTTGTGCAATTGATTTTGGTTTGGATTGGTTTGGTGTATATTCCAATTTTTGGTGTTTTGAAATCAAAATCTATGAAAATCCTTGTTATGGATATTTGGACATTGATATTTGAGGCGTATCGAAGAGCCGTTAAGGCTGGGTTGTCGCTTGGCGTAAATTCTTAGTCGTTGTCGCTCGATCGATCGCTTCCGATATTCGTTTGGCCATTTTTGGCTTAGGTTCAGGGAATGCCCTGAATCCTTGATTCAGAAGTCTGAAAAGTACAATTCAGACGTCTGAATATTATACTGGGAATTTTTATTCCCTGGTATTCAGACGTCTGAATCTAAATTTCAGACGTCTGAATTGGTTTGTTTTGGACCAGAAAGGAAATAGGCTAAAAATTGCCTATTTCAGACGTCTGAAATATTGGGTTCAGACGTCTGAATTGTGTTCTGGAAAACAATTATTTTTCCTGATCCAGACGTCTGAATCCTTGATTTCAGACGTCTGAATCTGCTGTTTGGGCTCTATTTTGCCTATTTAGCTTGAGATTCCAATTTTATCGATTCGCGTTGATTCCCTTTTGTTGTTATCATCTATTATCGACTCTGATGACATTTTCTTTGGGATTTTTGTAAATATCCATTTTGATGGATTTGATATCGATTTCTTTGGAATTAACTCACATCTTCGTATGTGAATTTTGGTGATTGATTGTTGTATAATCATTTTGTGATTTGTCACTTTAAAAATATAAAGGTTTTCTATACTAGTAGTAAATATCAAAACTCTTTCTTCAAATGATCTCAACACTATTTTATTACAAAGCTCGTTTTCTCAAACCGATTTCCAATCTATTAGTATATACAAGCCTTTACCTCACTCGTATGAGAAATCTAATTAAACAGCTTAGTAAAACGAGTGGTATGAAACGCTTGCGTTTACTTCGTCGGTTAATTCTTGGACTTGTTCGATTGAAACTCTTGTGACAATTTTCTAGTGAAGATCTACAGTTTGTTCTTAAATATTTAAGTTAAGCAAGTGGTTATGGGACATGAAACTAAACTCATATATTTACTAGCTTAGTGTAATTGACACTTCTCGTTGATCATGACGACCATCTTTGTGATTTAGACTAGCAATGTGCGATGTCTCTTTGTCTACAAGGGAGACTAAACTCCGTTTTGTGGAGTTTCGACTCAAATTGGTGGGGTAGCAACCCATGGTCTTCGGACCGTTTGTGGAGCTTCGGCTCAATTTGTGATGGTTAGCAACCATGAAATTAGCGTTCCGTTTGTGATACACGTGTTGGTGAGCTTTATGCTCCCGTTTGTGATAGGCCTTTCCCCCTTTTCGTGATTTCTGGATTTCTTGAGATGATTTTAGAATTTGTGTTTCACCAATTTTCGTCATTTTCATTGATAAGTTTTATCAATATTTATGCATTGGTGAATTTGTGTGTCATTGACTTTTGTGATTGATATTGATATAATCGTCAATATTTATGGTTTGGTGAATGAAATAAAGAGTATGACATTCCTTTTGATCCTTGAGTAGATTTTTGTGATATTGATTAATCTCTTGTTGATTTTCAATTACTTATATATATCACAGCTTGGCATTGTGATTATTATGCGTTTAGTCGTATCTCTTATTCTATATCGCTTCATCTGATATTTATAGTTAGACTGATCCGTTTATTATTTTCTTATTAAATAATACTCGGGTCAGACCGAGATGTTACAGGTGCTTCAGCTTGACTTCTCACTTGGGATTGATTTCTCTGACTTTTGGCTAACTACTTAGATTAGTAGTTTATTTTGTTGTACACACTTGAGATATGGACTCATAGTTGTATTCTTTTGTATAGCACGTGTTGCTATTCTTTTGTATTATTGTGGACCTTTTTACCACTACTCTGATATACACTTTCACGTGTTAGTTATATATTCATATCTATTTCCGCATTTGTGATATGAATTATCTGTGACTGATTTGTGTTATGTTTATTTCTATATTTGTTTCCGAAGACATAATAGCCACTGTGTAGTAGCTTTGAGTTTGTGTCGGTATGTCGGATGTCCTCTTGAAAAGAAATGCAAGTTACATCTTATCTGGCATATCGGTACTCGCACATAGCAATTATACAGATGGTCGCTCCTCAACAGCCTTGTTCTCCGTGCTAGTTGACGGCATTACACCGTAGTGTCCTTGGCTAGCGTGGGTATAGAGGTGGGGCGTCACATACGTATTGAACTTATCTTTAAATACATAGTTTTCCTTATGTGATTTATCATATTTTTACATTTGAATTAGAAAAAAAATAAATTACCATTTTTCTAGATAATAATGTGTTAGATAATGATTTATTATCTTTTAGCATTTTATATTTGTTAAGAATAATTAAAAATAATATTTTTATATATTTCAACCTATACATTGATTTTGAGTTCAAAATTTAGCTTTTAATACATTTGGTTAAAAGAAAATTGATATGTAGATTGAATTTCAAACGTTCTTTGAGTGAACGATAAAAATACTTGAAAATTAAAATGTGATGACAGTGAATCGGTATATTTTTTAATACCTTTAAAGCTCTTGTAGTTAATGTCTACAACAAAGTATATTGTTGTTGACTAGAAATTTAGCCAACCTCGACAGTGTGATCAAACGGGGGATATTAGCAAAAGATTGTTTACTAATACCTTTGTTAAAATATGTAAAACGAAGAGGCAGTGGTACACAAAAATTTAAAGAAACAAGTGTTTATAGTGATTCTGTAACGACCATGAGTTTATTACCGCCGTAATAAATATTTTAAAAATCTGTAATTACCGTAATTTTTGAATTACTGTCGGAAAAAATATTTTAAATAGAAAATTTTAAATTAAAATATTGGAAAAAAAATAATGTTGTAAAGACAGTAGTCTAAATAGTATAGTAGTAGCATGTTGAAATAAAAATTTTTACATTGCTGTAAACACTTTGTCACTAAAGCCTAGAAAAGCAAAGTGAACCAAATGTGAACATTTTACATTATTCCTTCCTTCATCTTTTGCTTGCTGTCACATTTATCTAAACAAAGGTTTGAACATATTATTGTGTCAAATTGTGAAAAAGCAAGTCAACATTCTATGTTACTTCCTTCTTCATTTTTGGCCTGCTGTCCTTTAATTCAAGTAGTGAAAGACTTGTACACATTCTAGTAATAAAGCAAATGCATAAACAGAGAAGTAAACCAAGTGTGAACACTTTGAATTATATTTTTCTTATCATCAAATTGCCTTGGCTGTCACTAGCCATCAAGTGTGGTCGAGTACTATATTTGCAAATGCACGTTTGCATTAAATGCAATTGTACAAGACACTTTTCAGCACTCGTCCATCTTGACTTGTCCACATTATTGAAAAAAAATTCTCTGCAACAATTCTCCTTGCTCATTTTCAGCTGTTCAAGGAAGGCATTAATGACAGCTCTATCTTGAATCTGGCTAGCTAACTTTGAAGCCAATATTTTTGTGAGTGCAGAAAACTCACATCCCTGATTTATGTTTTATCACATATGTGTGTGCGCATGTCATATTTTGATTGTGCGCATATAATTTTTTCCGGATTTTTGCTTTGGTAATATTTAGGTGGAACAAAAATGTGTGTCAGACCATATTTAGTGCATGTATCTTGTTTGCATGAAATTTTGACATCATCCATTTTGTTATACTTCTCCCGTGCATGCGTGTAATGTTGCGTGTGTACATGTGTGAAAAACTAGTGTTTTGTCCATTTTTCAGTAAATACATGCAAATGTTTTGAAAGCTTGAGTCCCGACCTCAGTTGCGTGAAAAGAAGTTCAGTGCCAAGCCTTTATAAATGATAATAGTGTGCGTGGCATAGGATCCTTATTCATTCGGCTCTGTTTTTATATTTTTGCATTGGAACCTTTTCATTCGGTTGCATAGATCACATTGTTGCCTGGAGGCAGTTGCATTTAGTTAGTACATTGGTTTATATTTCAAGTGACAGGTCATCATAAGCTTGTGTGCATGCATAATAGCGTGTGTGCATGTGTCAGGGCATTGTGAAGCAAAGTTCAGGCCTGTTTAATGTGTGCGTACTAGTTGTTTAAATGCGTGCATACTAGCTGTTCAATGCGTGTGTATTAGTACTATAGTTTGGATATTAGCTTTGTTTTTATAAGTCACTATTGTCTAATAAGTTGGGCTAATTTACCCCCTTGTTTCAGCATGTAGTAGTGCATGCAAATGAATCACGTGTTATAGCTACAAATCTTTGGCCGTATTGATGTTAATGGCAATCATGCACACACCAGTGTTGTTAGCTTGATTCTTTCTTCTGATTAAATTTCACTTTGGTATGCATTGAATGATTATGAGAAATGAAATTTGTGGTCAGTTTATTTTTAAATTTTTTTGTACAATGGTTAATAACTGCATCGTGGTCTTGTTTTTACGTGCATGAGGTATGTAGCACAAACACTATATTGTTACGTCCATATTGGTAATGTGGACCAGCGAACTGTTTACGTTGAACCGGTATTTGGTTTTAAAACTTATTTTACTACCGGTATTTTTATAACGAAATTTTTACACCGGTGCTATGTTTTTGAAGTGCGGTGTTTTGGAGGCGTTTTTGACGAATAAAAAATCACTGTTATTTTGACTTCAGTAACCGTCAATTTAAAGTGAATTTTCAAGCGGTTATCCCGCAACGCTGATTTGGTATCCGTTTTTACGGCGTTTTGTGATGTGCAATTTTCTCGTCGAAATTGCTATAGTTGTTGCTGTTTTGATCACGTGTTTTAAAAATCGTTTTAAAAATAAAATTGTTTTTAAAATTTTTACAGTTTACGCTTTCAAAAGAATGAGGAATCGATTTAAACGCTTCAGCAAAATTGAAGACTATAAACCCTTACTTTTACTGATTCGCTTAATTCCGGACTTGTCCGTTTGAGAACGTAAAATATTATTTATATGAAATACACAATTTTGCACTTTCAAGGAAACGATGAAGAGATTTAAACGATTTAGCAAAAGTGCGGAGTATGGAACCATACTTTTACTATTTCGGTTAATTCTGAACTAGTTAATTGAAATATTTGCTGTTTGATGATTTTAATGATTTTGTTGGGCTTTTGAGCCACTTTGTTGGACCTTCGGGTCATTTATTGGACCTTTGGGTCAATTACCAGTACTAGACCTTCGGGTCATTTGTTGGACGTCAAAAATTATAGTACTTGGTAGGCTTCGGCCATTTGAGATGCATGTACGGCGTAGCTAAAACTCGACATCTGCTGGGATCGATCCACTTTTATGTTGATTTTCTAGTTATCTACTTTTGATTTATAGATTTTGTGAAGTGCTATTTTGAATTCAATTGTGTTGAAAGTTGATTTTGATGGAGTTTGATGTGATTTCTTCATTTAAACCATGTTGATTTCTTATGTTGAATAGTCTCCTTCGAGATTATTATTTTGCTTGATGTTGTTTATGATGCATTCACTTCTAAGAATAAATTAGACTGAACCGTTTATTATTTTCTTTTAAATAATACTCGGGTCAGACCAAGTTATTTCAGGATAGGCGCTACCTCTGATTCAGTAGCAGCTTCAGCTTTTGGGATTTCACATCATCTTTTGCCTAGCCTTCGAGATGTAATTTTGGTTTGTTCTCATCTCATGTATGTTATGATGTATATGTATATGTACATATGGTTCTTGTGAACCATCGGTTGTTGTAGCATGTATCCAGACTTGTCTTCCGCTATATATATATATCTGATATTTATGTTCTGATGTGATTATACTATCGTTGTTGTTGTTATTATGAGTTGTCCTGGATTTTTCTTTAGCCACCGTAGTTTCATTTTAGATTTGGATTGAATTTATATCTTTGGGAGTAAGTTATACAACTCCTATCGATGTAATCAATGCTTGTCTAAGGCATAACGTATGGATGCACTACACCACAAAAGGCTTTTAACAGCGTTTGATAAACGCTGTAATAAGATACAAGAGCGTTAGCTCAAACACTGTATAATGACATGCTGTCGTATATACAGAACTTACAACAGCTTTTCGATAAACGCTGTTGAAACATCACTTTGATAGCATTTCTTACAAGCTGTCAATAATGTTTTTACAGCGTTTTCAAACATGCTGTATTATGTTTCTACAGCGTTAATAATTTTGTTGTCGGAGATGTTTTAATTCTAATTTAATTGTTTACAACAGCTTTCTATAAACGTTGTTATTGAATCATCAACTATTTCGACAGCATGTACTAAACGCTGTTATTGACTATTTAAAGATAATTACAGCACGAATTAAACGCTGTTGTTTCTTCATTGACAACATTAATCAGACGCTGTCTTCTATTTATATAACAGTTTTAATATTCCACTCTATTTTTGAATATTCCAGAACTATATGTTGAGTATATTCAAGCAACTAGTATATATAACAGGTTCTAATAACTATTAATTAGTTACATAAACTAGTTAAGACAATATTAATAAACAAAAAACATCCACAAAACAAGTTTCAATAATATCCATAAAAAAAATAACAAAGTAAATCAAGTTGCCACAAATTCTGTTAAACAAAGACACGCTATATGTTAAGCAAAAATATAATATCAATACAGTAAGTCCGCACCAAATGCCAACAACAAAACGTGCATCTAAAAAGTTTCATATGCTTGCTACTTGCTACGGAAGAAGAATGTGTCATCGCTATCTTTAATTACCTGCAATGAAGAAATTTGAAGTTGGTGAGTAAACGCCATCTAAAAATTTGAAGCTTCATATGCTAAAATGCTTAACTGCGCCAAAAAATCACTATATGTTATGTTAAGCTGAAACCTAGCCAATATACGCATTAGTAGGTGATGTGCACGTAAATATGCATATTTTTACCACCATATTTATTCTATTTGAATTAAATAAATGATCATATCGGGTATTTTAACTTGTTTAAACCAAAAATTCAAATTATTCCAAATTGTCACATATTCATCTTCATATATGGGCAAAACGGTCATTTGTGTGCATATATTTCTTTGAGAAAAATTAATTGAAAATTTGTATATATTTTTGTAGGAATTTGATCTCAAATAGAAGTGGTTTCATGAAGATATGCATGCACAAAATTAATACAAAGGAATGAAGATGGAAATAATTCAAGTGAAGAACATGGAGGACCCCACCTACCCACCTACCTTAATGTACAAATTAAAGGCTAATGCACATGCTTTTGGACTTAATAGCTTCATGTACATTTAAGTGGGGGATTATTAAAGCTAATGATAACTTGGCCACCACACTTCCTCCAAGGGCATTTTGGGTACTCCCCAAAAATATGCATTAGGGTTTCTAACTTGTATAAATGCCCCTTATGTTTCATGTAGCCTCTTCCTCTTAGTTAGTTAGTTTTAGTTTAGAAAATAAATAAAAGCTCTCTTTCTTTCCATGGCTACTTAGCCATTTGTTCTCTTATGTAATTCTTTTTTCATGCAATGTTAATTATTGTTTCTTTTTAATTACATGTTCATTTCCTTTTATGCAAGTAGTGTAGATTTTCCTTTATGCAATTAGAATAGTTTTCCATTTCACTTTGCTCTCTTCTCCTTTTATTTTTTTTCTCATGTTGCAAGCTACATTTGTTCATATGATGACAAATATGAGAGCTTAATCCCTACAATTTAGGGGTAATGAAGCTCTCTAGTATGTAGATGCAACATTTTGATGTTTATACTCTCTTTTTGTGCTTTAATGGAAACACTTGAAGTGGTTTAATGATGTTGTTTAGCTTTGAATTTGATAGTCTATGTTGTTCATAACAAATAGGCTATGCTTAAACAAACATAACACAAATTGCCTCTTCATCTAAATATAATTATGGCAAAGAAGTGAATGTTGAAATTGAAATTTGATAGCCTATATTTCTAAACAATAGTTAATAGGCTATGCTTAAAATAGATTTTTATTTCAACTTTGCTGTCATATTTCATGAGAGTTAAATGTGTATTAGTGGTTGTGTTATAGTTTGATGGTTTATATTGAGCTAATTAATAGCACAAATATACCACACTTATGATAAGCACATCAACTAATTCACTAATGACAAGAAAAGAGAGATCATAACTTCATTTTGTTGATTTATATGATCTAGAGAGTGATTTATCTCTAAATTGTTCTTTTAACTCTCATATTTTTATCATTTTCTTTTGCTAGTTTTTGTTAGTTTCTTACATTTCTAGCTATTCACTCTTGACTTCGGTATAATTTGATTGAGTAGAATTTTAAAATCATCAATTCCCTGTGGATCGACCCGTATTCGTCGCGTGCTACATTCGTACACCGTGCGCTTGCGGTTATTTTTATCTCTAAATTCGTTCGACGGTTTTCTAAACCGATAGAATTTCCGTCGACGAACAAGTTTTTGCTAGGTTAGCTGAGTTAACGAAGCTAAACTGCTCTACAGTAACATAGTTATATTTCAAAACATCTTTGTTCTAAAAAACAATTCACTGTTCTGTTATTTTCTTTTCTATTTGTTCATTGTCTACTGTCATATCCACTCACAACAGTTCCACTTGCCCGTCCACTTCTTCTCAAGGTCAAACCCTTGAAAATATTCTCTCTGACCATCCCAATACCACTACATCTCATCCACCATCCCACTGTCTTCAAGTTGTCATCATTGCCAAAGCATTCTTCCCCTGACCATCCCACATTTCAACAAAACCATATATTTTCCAAAACACCAACAGTTTCCACTAAAGCATTTACTACACACAAATCTTCCACTATCATACTTCATTTCCATCATTTCATATTGTTTTGCCAGCAAAACGAAACAATTGCTTGACCATATCAAAACAATTGCCATCAAATCAAAACCGTGCTGACCATATCACTTCTCTGGCCACTACTTTGACCTTCCTTGTTCTTTACAACTTTGCTTTTACATTTACAATTTTAATTTCTCCAAACTCCTACCATATACATCATACCACAGTCACTGTTTAAAACCACTTCAACCACTGCCGCTTCACATCAATTCCCACTCCTTCATTTACAAACTGCTGTGCCATTTACTTCACATACAAACAACTACTAACCCAAACCACTTCAACAACCCACAAATACACTCAAATTCATACACACCTCATTCAACTTCAACTACTAAGCTCCATACTGCCGTCTTCCTACCATCTCCGTCTAACATTCATCAACCACCACATACAATCCCATCACAACCAGTGTACATCACCACTTTGCAACTGCCAACCTTAAGACTCTACATACATCAACAAATTGACCTCACTGCACATTGAACAGTGCACATTCATCACAAATACCCTACTGCCTTCCTACATCTCCACTGTCAACCACCCTCACAAAAAACTGTACACACAACCTTACCGTTGCAGTCCTCCATCATCAACTTCTACTCTATATCACCAGTTCTTCCAACCCTCTTACTGACAACAAACTCCATAAACAAACTACTACATACTTGCCATCTGCTATAACATACACTCTAGCAACCCACTGTCTACCTCCACGAATCTGCAGTAACCATCACCAGTTGCTAATCACAAGTATATACGTTTTCTTTTATATCAAAATGTATATAGGTTTTCTTTTTCCACCCTATGTATAAAAAAAGGGACAAAATTTCATTCGGGCTCTTCCAAAGTAACTTATTTCAAACGCAGAACCCGTAAACATACATCCCGTTCAAAACTTAATACGAAAATAAGCATTTTTTCTACTATACGTCTACGCATTTTGAATTTGCTCGAATACAACTAAAATTTTGTTTTTAGCATTTTCAGAATGCACTAAATGTAAAATGATGACAAGTAAAAAACATGCATATCCTTATAACAAAATTCGAATGGAGAACTTATCTTGTAATAACTTGTTTTCTTCTAGCCTTTTTTACTATTTTCTTAATTTTTTTCATGCTGAAAATAATCTTGCTTCATGCAAGCCCTGTAAATCATAAAAACTTTACATTGTTTAATATTTAAGCCATTTGAAAATTTTGAGTTTCTTTATTGGACTGTAAAAAGGGAATCTTGAAAATTTTGAGTCTCTTTGTCAGGCAATGTCAAAAGGAAATACAATTTTAAATAATTAATTATATCATAAAAATTGCCTCCTCCATCCCTTCCATAAAATTTTTTGCAACCTCTTTCACTATTTCTAAGACCACCTACCGACAGATCATCTCCCACCAAAAATAGTTTTCGATTGCATAATACTTTCCCCTCCCACAAATTGTTCCTTCACGACTACACAGTTCAATTGCTATCAAACCACTTAACAAAACGACAGTCGAGCTCCTCCAGCAACACTTCACTTATATCAATACTACCATAAAACTGCTGCCCGAGCCACGACATCCAACTATCATCAACAACCCTGTCTTCCTTGTCACTGCCTTCCTCTGTGAACATTGAACAACTGCTCACCAACCGTCCTTCCACCTACAACCTCCCACAGCACTACCAGTCAGCACAGTCCCATCACATAACTCCAAAACAAATACAAGAACTACATAAAAACTTCACTTCACTCCCAAAAAAAAACAATGGACATTTTTTCCCAAAGTCAGTGAAAATTAACAATGGATTTGAATTTATGAGATTTAATAAAACCGCTCACAGCCAATCAATGCTCATTTACACTAGCATATTTAATCAAATGAAACTATAGTAGTTTTTTCGTTGGCTATTGCATATAAACAAGATGTGAAACTTACATGGAAGTTGAGCCCATTCGAACATTCGCAACAAGCCATGCAACAGTCGAGCCAACAGCATCTGATAAGCATTTCATGAAGGATATAAGCCGCCGTAGAGGTGCATTTGGGACTTTTACAACATCCACCCAAACTCTTATCGCATTTGGTCCCAGTGGAACAGAATGTACCAAAGCCTTTGGAATTTTCTGTTGGTGATCACGTATTCATTCGTATTTCCCCGATGAAGGATGTGGTGTGTTTTAGTAGCTCCGAAAAATTGGCTCCTCGTTATATTGGACCGTTTCCTATTACGGAACGCATTGGCCCTGTTGCTTATCGCGTATCGCTACCTGCTCAATTTTCAGGAATTCATGACGTATTTCATGTATCCCAGCTTCGTCGATGTCTTCGAGATTCAGATTCTATTATTGATCCACATATGTTGCAAGATCTTGAGATCTCATCCGACTTGTCTATTGTGCAAAATCCTATTCGTGTGCTAGCTTCGAAGGTTAAACGCCTTCGAAATAAAGAAGTCCCGCTTGCAAAAATTCAATGGTCCGCAGACCCTAAAGTTTGCACTTGGGAAACCAGAGAATTCATCGAGTGTACTTATCCAGGTTTTCTCTCCTCTTCGGGTGGGGGTGAGCATCCTTGATCTATCTCTTCTTTTTAAAACTTTGTTGTGATGAATTATTTGTGTTATTGACCGCTTCTAGTATGAAAATTGTGGGAATACAATTTTTATAAGGGGGAATCTGTAACGACCGTGATTTTATTACCGTCGTAATAAATATTTTAAAAA
Organism: Allium cepa; assembly: GCA_030765085.1. Lineage (NCBI taxonomy): Eukaryota > Viridiplantae > Streptophyta > Magnoliopsida > Asparagales > Amaryllidaceae > Allium > Allium cepa. Next base: position 618,176,760 of record CM060945.1, read on the forward strand.
CCTGTAACGACCGTAATTTTTGAATTACTGTCGGAGAAAATATTTTAAATAGAAATATTTAAATTAAAATATGGAAAACAAATAATGTTGTAAAGACAGTAGTCTAAATTGTAGTAGCGTGTCGAAATAAATTTTTTTACATTGCTGTAAACACTTTGCCACTAAAGCCTATAAAAGCAAAGTGAACCAAATGTGAACACTTTACATTATTCCTTCCTTCATCTTTTGCTTGCTGTCACATTTTTCTAAACCAGGGTTTGAACACATTATTGCGTCAAATTGTGAAATTGTGAAAAAGCAAGTGAACATTCTACGCTAATTCTTTCTTCATTTTTGGCCTGCTGTCCTTTAATTCAAGTAGTGAAAGACTTGTACACATTCTAGTAATAAAGCAAATGCATAAACAAAGAAGTACACCAAGTGTGAACGCTTTGAATTATATTTTTCTTATCATCAAATTGCCTCGGCAGTCACTAGCCATCAAGTGTGTCCAAGTACTATATTTGCAAATGCACGTTTGCATTAAATGCAATTGTACAAGACACTTTTCAGCACTCCTCCATCTTGAGTTTTCCACATTATTGAAAAAATTCTCTGCAATAATTCTCCTTGCTCATTTTCAGCTGTTCAAGGAAGGCATTAATGGAAGCTCCATCTTGAATCTGGGTAGCTAGCTAACTTTGAAGCCAATATTTTTGTGAGTGTAGAAAACTCACATCCCTGATTTATGTTTTATCACATATGTGTGTGCGCAGGTCATATTTTGATTGTGCGCATATAATTTGTTCACGATTTTTGGTTTGGTAATATTCAGGTGGAACAAAAATGTGTATCAGACCATATTTAGTGCATATGTCTTGTTTGCATGAAATTTTGACATCATCCATTTTGTTATACTTCTCCTATGCATGCGTGTAATGTTGCGTGTGTACATGTGTGAAAAACTAGTGTTCTGTCCATTTTTCAGTAAATACATGCAAATGTTTTGAAAGCTTGTGTCCCGACCTCAGTTGCGTGAAAAGAAGTTCAGTGCCAAGCCTTTATAAATGATAATAGTGCGTGTGGCATAGGATTCTTATTCATTCGGCTCTGTTTTTATATTTGTGCATTGGAACCTTTTCATTAGGTTGCATAGATCACATTGTTGCCTGGAGGCAGTTTCATTTAGTTAGTACATTGGTTTATATTTCAAGTGACAGGTCATCATAAGCTTGTGTGCATGCATAGTAGCGTGTGTGCATGTATCAGGGCATTGTGGAGCAAAGTTCAGGCCTGTTTATTGCGTGCATACTAGTTGTTTAAATGCGTGCATACTAGCTGTTCAATGCGTGTGTTTTAGTACTATAGTTTGGATATTAGCTCTGTTTTTATAAGTCACTATGCTCTAATAAGTTAGGCTAATTTACCCCCTTTTTTTAGCACGTAGTAGTGCATGCAAATGAATCACGTTTATAGCTACAAATCTCTGGCCGTATTGATGTTAAATGGCAATCGTGCACACACCAGTGATTTTAGCTTGATTCTTTCTTCTGATTAAATTTCACTTTGGTATGCATTGAGTGATTATGAGAAATGAAATTTGTGGTCAGCTTATTTTTAATTTTTTTTGTACAATGGTTAATAACTGCATTGTGGTCTTGTTTTTACATGCATGGGGTATAGAGCACAGACACTATATTGTTACGTCCATGTTGGTAGTATGGACCAGCGAGCTGTTTACGTTGAACTGGTATTTGGCCTTAAAACGTATTTTACTACCATTATTTTTATAACGAAATTTTTACACCGGTGCTATATTTTTGAAGTGCGGTGTTTTGGAGGCATTTTTGACGAATAAAAAATCACTGTTATTTTGACTTCAGTAACCGTCAATTTAAAGTGAATTTTCAAGCGGTTATCCCGCAACGCTGATTTGGTATCCGTTTTTACGGTGTTTTGTGATGTGCAATTTTCTCGTCGAAATTGTTATAGTTGTTGCTGTTTTGATCACGTGTTTTAAAAATCGTTTTAAAAATAAAATTGTTTTCAAAATTTTTACAGTTTACGCTTTCAAAAGAATGAGGAATCAATTTAAACGCTTCAGCAAAATTGAGGACTATGAACCCTTACTTTTACCGAGTTTTCTTAATTCCGGACTTGTCCATTTGAGAACGTAAAGTATTATTTATATAAAATACACAGTTTTTCACTTTCAAGGAAACGATGGAGAGATTTAAACTATTTAGCAATAGTGTGGAGTATGGAACCATACTTTTACTATTTCGGTTAACTCCGAACACGTTAATTGAAATATTTCCTGTTTGATGATTTTGATGATTTTCTTGGGCTTTTGAGCTACTTTGTTGGACCTTCGGGTCATTTTTTGGACCTTTGGGTCAATTACCAGTACTAGACCTTCGGGTCATTTATTGGGCGCCAAAAATTATAGTACTTGATAGGCTTCAGTTATTTGAGATGCACGTGCGGCGTAGCTAAAACTCGCCATCTGTTGGGATCGATCCACTTTTATGTTGATTTTCTAGCTATCTATTTTTTATTTCTAGATTTTGTGAATTGCTATTTTGAATTCAGTTGTGAATTTGAAAGTTAATTTTGATGGAGTTTGATGTGATTTCTTCATTTAAACTATGTTGATTTCTTATGTTGAATAGTCTCATTCGAGATTATTATTATTTTGCTTGATATTGTTTATGATGCATTCACTTCTAAGAATAAATTAGGCTGATCCGTTTATTATTTTCTTTTAAATAATACTTGGGTCGGACCGAGTTATTTCAGGATAGTCGCTATCTCTGATTCAGTAGCAACTTCAGCTTTTGGGATTTCACATCATCTTTTGCCTAGCCTTCGAGAAGTACTTTTGGTTTATTAGTTCTCATCTCATGTATGTTATGATGTATATGTATATGTACATTTGGTTCTTGTGAACCATCGGTTGTTGTAGCATGTATCCAGACTTGCCTTCCGCTTTATATATATATCTGATATTTTTGTTCTGATGTGATTATACTATCAGTGTTGTTGTTATTATGAGTTGTTCTGTATTTTTCTTTAGCCACCGTAGTTTCGTTTTAGATTTGGATTGAATTTATATCTTTGGGAGTAAGTTATATAACTCCTATCCATGTAATCAATGCTCCTCTAAGGCATAACGTACGGATGGTCGCTTCTAACAAGCCTTATTCTTTGCAATAGCAGACATTATTCCTTATAATAACCTTTCTTATTGTGAGCATAGAGATGGTGCGTCACATGTTGCATCCAAAATGATCTGCATCCACTATGAGAAATTTTTCATTGTTTTACTTTTATTGCAACAGCCTAGATTACAAAAAATAATGACTAGAATTTAAAATACTTGAAAGATAGTGTTGTTCAACCTTTGTAAAAATGCATGTCTTGAGCCATTTATAGTTGTAGAAGTTGATGCTTGAATGGTTGAGTTTGTGCTAATTCAGCCCGGAAATCGCTCCAGACCATTGATAGTGATACGTGGTTGATATGCACGCCAGCTAGGATGCAGGTGGCCCGCACGCTGCTGATAACGATAGTTGTCGAGCCGTACAATGGACATGTGTAATGATTCGGATTTTCCGTCATTTGATTTTGAATAACTAAATTGTTCTAATTTTTGGATTTGAAATATAAATTGATTTTTGAATATAAGGATTTTGGTTGAAATTATAACATGAATTTAAATTTCAAATATAGCGATTTATCGTAATACGAAAAATGGTGAATAATTGAAATTTGAGCTGAATATGAATCGAAATGATTTCTAATTTGAATGTAAATTCTATTTTAATTTTTAATTGAGTTATTAAGTTTTTAAAACAAGAATTTCAAGTAATTTCGTCGCTTTTGAAAATCGCCCTTTTTTTCGACGCGTTAAAATAGTGATCTGGGGCATAGTTTCAGAATTCGACGAAACCAATTCCATTGGATCTGTAATAACGAATCATCATTGGATTTTGAATTTTGTAGCATTTGGATTTACCGTGTGGTCGTACGGGATAGAAATGCATTGGAATTCAACATCAAAATTTTAATATAATAACTAGGTCCAGAAAGCCATTTTCTGCATACGATCGAATTGGAGCTCGAAACTTGTTCTATTACGTTCGAAATAGAGGTATAATATTAGGAACGCAAAGCGGCATGCCTCGATAGGAGTTCAGAATTTCAAGCTATGGGAACGAAATATTTTTGAAATTAAATAATATTATAAATGGAAAAAGTTAAACCCAACGCCACCCTGCCAATGAACTTAGACCAATCTACTTTGTACCTAAAGCCGCCTTCTCCAGTTTAAACTGCGCATTCCTTCTTCTTTTCTTTCGGATTGAAAAAAAAGAAAAAAAATATGAAAAATAAAAATAAAACGCGATTACGTCGCGATGGAGGAGCACGAGGGCGAGCGCACGTGAAGGCGACTAGGAAGTTGCACGAGGACAGGTCGCGGCAGGTTGCAGTGGGAGATCGAGGGCTTCAAGCGGCCGGAGTTGTTGGCCATTCGTGGTCGATGGAGTAGAGGCGCAGTCGTTGGGTTGTGGGTCTGGTGTTGTTGTCGTGTTCTCGGGTGGGGTAGTGATAAGCCGACGATCTATAAGGGCGTGTGGTTGCTGTGAAGGATGATCAAAAGCAGGGCCTTGCATGGTTGTGAAACCTGGAAGCTTGGATGAACATAGGAGGTAATTAGGGTGTTAAGAAGGTAATTAAGTCAATCGTGTAATTAAATTTAGTTAATGAATTATATTGATAATTGAATGTTTAAATTCATAACCTTGTCATACGAGGTCCAAAATGAACGAAACGAGTTGCATTGTGCTCGTGGCATCAAATACTACACATAGGAATTGATTTGAAGATTTTTGGAGTCAGCTAGGGTTCTAGATTAAATTGAACGTCGGTTCAATTTAATTTAAAATTTGTACGGATTGCAATTAAAAAAAGATGAGTAAATCTCACTCATTTTGATTACTAGATTTAATTTATAATAATTAAAATTAACCATTGGATGATTGATTGAATTGATATATTATTAGAGCAAATGAGATACTATGTGTCATGCATAATAGCGGATGACCCTTATTATCGCGATATCCCACCTCAAAGTGGGATTGGTATTTTATGTTATATAACATTTATGAATGTAGGAAAACATGTTGGAGGGATCTAACTGGATTCCTTCAAAATATATTGATTTGTTTCATATGTAGTGATATACAATGTGGTTGAATAATCTGTTATGAATTATTGTGTGATTTGATATATTGGATGCTAGTAGCACTGACCCAAATTTTGGTATTTTTGATTACCATAATAATATTTTTGAATTTTAAAAAGAAATTCAAAGGTGATTTTTGAAAATAAAATTATTTATATAGAAATTGGAATACTGAATAACTAATGGTTAGGATTAAATAAAAGATTTGATTTTGGAAATGTACTTAACTATTTTGTAAGGAGTTTTCAAAAGTAAATATATTTTTGAAACAGGAAAATAACATCAAGGACAAAAAACTTCAGCATTTTAGCCTCAAGAATCGTCCTTTAGTATTTTAGCGTGAAGGATAACTTTTAAATTTTAATTCAGAAGCAGACAATAAATTATGGATCATGACAAACACCTAAATGAGTCTGAAGCAATAGCAAGTTTAGGCAGAGTTATTGGCAAGGGAGGTTGCTGCGGTTGCCTTAGTAGCGAGGGTGGTTGGTTCCACGGTGGATGACAACGGCTAGGGTTTTGAAGTAGCTCGATTCGAATTATCTGATGATGGAAAATTGATTGCTTTGGTGGCAGGGACGAAGTGGTGAAGTGGTGTTTTAGAAGAAACAATAATTCAAGAAAGAAGAAGAGCAAGGTGAGGAAGAAGAAGAGCAAGCAATGGAAAAGTTAGGGAAGAAGTGGTATCAGCTGTTAGATATCAGTTTTCCAGTTTGTAGGTATCATTTTCGAAAATTATTTGTTATTTTTGAGTTTGTTTGAGTTTGTGATTTTTATTGTATAACAAAATAACTAGACTGTAACAAATTCGCATTTTGAAGCGAACATTTTTTATTTGTTATTTTTTGTGTGCATTCATATGGTTTTATTTGATATTGTATTGCTTGTGGAGTTTAGTGAGGATCGGTTTTAAGGTTAAATTGTAAAAAAATATAATTTTATCGAGAAGTTAAGTTGTTTTATAAAGAAATTGTTATTTACTAAACTATGTGGTTTCAAACTGTTTAGTATTAAACTATTTCGGACATTGGTTTTTCAAATATTTAATATCAATTGAAATAGATTCTAATTTTTATAATAAGCTTTGTAAAATCGATTAGTATTATTTAAAAATGAATTGGAAACGAGTTATCGTTGATTATTTAAAAGTGTTTGATATTTTAATAATTATCTAAAAGTGTTTTGAAAACAAAGTATTATACTTTAAAAATTACTTATCATATATATATGTATGTATGTATATATATGTATATGTATGTATGGTGTTTCAAAAATGATTGAAATGTATTTATAAATACTCTCGAAATTTGTAAACCAAGTATTTAATGGAAATGATTTATAAGAGGAATCTTAAAATGAATTCTAAGAACTTAAGAAAATTTCCAAGTGTGCAATACGCGAACTTCGAAGAAATATATCGGAATGCATAAAGAAGTTATAAATTGTTTGATGGGATTTTAAACAAGTAAAATCGATTTTGGAAACCGTAAAAGGGATTTATTAAAAATTCTAGAGATTTATGGAACGAGTTATAATGAGTTGATAATTTACAAAAGTGGTTGTAGATGTTTTTATAAGTTGGTAATAAGAGAAATTTCCTTGTTTGGAAATATATCCATAAAATCGATATAAGTTTATGAATATTTCCTAAGTGTTGAGAAGTAAGTGATTCTGAAAAATATATTTATAAATATTTTCCTAAGTATTGGAAAAAAATGTTTGGAAATGTTGACTATGGAATGGGTATGTGGAAATATTTTACTAAAGGTTGAAATAAGGTATGGTTTAAAAAATATCCTGTTATGGATATAAGTTTTGAAATGGTTTTCTAATATTGGAATACAGGAAGAGTTCGAATATATATCTTTACAAAGATATTTTGAAATAAATATTTTGAAATATTTATAATATGAGCCCAGTGACTGTGTATGTGTGTAATTTGATAGTTAAATAACCGACTATCAAATTTGGCCAAATTCGTTGATTGTTTCGAAGAAACCGGGATTGGATTTAATTATTCGAAAACCACTTCGATCCGATTTATGCGTTACGAATTGTGATATCTCGAAGATAATGGAGATGGCAATCTTAAAGGAGATTCAGTTTGTTCAGACTTAGAACAACTTGTATGGATGAATGCTATCATTGCATTGTTGCCTGGAAGGCAGCAAGTATGGATGCTATCCTAAAGGTAAACGTAGCCTCAAGCCTCATTGTTAACGCTATAAATTGAACACTAGCACCCCGGTGTATGTAGAGGTTAAGTGAAAGCACCACCCGTAAACATGGGAATTAGAAACAAGTAAGAAAGTCCAGAGAAAGCAGTAAAAGACAACAATTTTATAGTGGTTCGGCTTTAGATTAAGCCTACGTCCACTTTAATCCTCTTTATTACTGAATCAATTACAACTTTACAACAATCTTCAATTACAATACTGATGAGACAAACAACTAGAACTCCAATGTAGAAGAATTCTTTGAATCCATGTTGATTGTGTTAGATTTCCTCTTGAAGTTAGTTGAGATGCCTTTCGTGTTTGAAGTGTCGAGTGAGTCGAAAATTCAGCAGAGTATCGGCATTCCAGGAATGAGCCAAAAAGATCCTCCTTGAAGTTGGAGTAGGTGGGGTATTTATAGGAGATTTCTGGACTAGGTCGTAGGTCGCGTACGACCTTGGATGGGTCGTAGGTCGCCAGCGACCTAGGGGATGTGGTTTACGACTTAATAAGGTCGTAATAGGTCATCTGAGCGAGTTAGTAGGTAGTAGCGACCTATGGGAGGTCGGTACTGAAGTAACTTAAGTCGTACACGACCTAGTGAAGCTCCTTTTCAACTAGGTACCGGCTGTCAGCGACTTAGCACTTAAAGCATAAATGTTATATCGGCTTGCTTAGGTCGCAAGCGACCTAATGAGAGAGTATACATGCGGCTCTGTTCTAGAGCTCGCTAGGTCGCTTCCTTTTTTGGCTCGCTAGGTCGTTGGATACTTAAGTCGCTAGGTCGTTGGATACTTAAGTCGCTAGGTCGTTGGGTACTTAAATCGCTAGGTCGTTGGGTACTTAAGTCACTAGGTCGTACATTCTTCAGATAGTTAAACTCATTAGCTCGATGAGTGGCTTAACTCATTTAGTATTATAGGTCGCTAGCTCGCAGTTGGTCTCGCATCCATGTTAGGTCGCTTGGGCTGTTAGGTCGTTAAGTCGCGTCTAAGTTAGCTCGTTCATACTCTAGGTCGTTACATCGCTGATTCGTGAAAAAGAGGAGTTAACACTTGCCCCTCGAAGCATATGCCTAGGTTATAGGTCGTATGCTTCGATATAACTCTGCTAGGTCGTAAGCGACTCAAGAAGATTGCTAACTCGCGCACCCAATCACCTTCTTCCTCTGTTTCCTTTATAAACTGTAAGTCTCTTCGTTCCCCTCACTTTATCACCTATCCCTTTACCGCCATTGTTGTCATTCAAGCTCAGAAGCTAATCGCAAAATCTCCTTTTTTTCCTCCCCAATAGTTGATTCCAACAGCAAACAAAGGTAATTCCAATCATTTTCGCCACCATGCTGTAAGATTATGTCCTGATTCGCCTTCCGATTATTGTTGAATCGTTGGCGATTGCTTTAAAAAGTGAATCGGCCTAGGTTTCATGGAGTTATCTTGGTGAATGTAAAGATTTTAGAATCGATTAGGGGTTTTTGAGGATGTTTTGGGAGTTTGGAGGAGACAAGGAGATGGTTATCGGGTTAGTAGGTTTTAGGCTTTGCTGTGATACTTCGGTGAGGTAAGGGAGATGAATACGTGGCAACCTGCGAGTGGAGGATAAGACTTAGGATTTCTTGATGGAAGAAAGCTAGGCATATTCCTGAAATACTCTCAGAGCGACCTAATGAGTCAGACGACCTAAGGGCCTTGCGACCTATGATGCATGACCAATTACTCTGGACGAATCATCCTCTTTAATGACCTACCTCTAGGTCGCATCATGACTTAAGCGAGCTAAACTTTGCGTCACAACTTTTAAGTCGCAGATGAGCTAACCTTTAAAACACAACTTTTAAGTTGCAAACGAGCTAACTTTAGAACACAACTTTTAAGTCGCAGACGAGCTAACACTTGGACGCTTGCTGTGGCTTAACTTCCTACGACATAAGCTTTTAGGTCGTGAGAGTGTCTGAACGACCTAATACTTAACCAAATTTACATTGCCTTGCCGTGAAGTTCCATGCCTTGAACTCTTTAACTTGAACAATGCGACCTAAGAAAGTTCGTCTTGGACATTTGCAAAGCTTTGACAGAACTTGACTGAATTTCCAACTTGAACAGCTAGAATGAACTGCTTGAACTCGTCGTACTTTTTTACAGATTATTTTAACTTTAATGCTATTAACCTGTTAAATACAACATTTTCAGAAAATGGGATGAATATACTGCCATTGACAGCCCACATCAAATGACAGATTAGTCGATAAAAGATAATCAACTTAAAGAAATTATATGAAATGCTGTGAATCAATAAACTCAAGTGAAGTATTAAAGTAATGTTGAATTAACCAACCAAAGCTAATTTGTTTGCTTCAACACTGTACTTGAACTTAAAACAACAAGCCCTGAAGCTTTTTAACTGACAACTATTAATTAGTTTAATTTCAGTTATGTTTTCTCGTTATTTGATTAGTTCTGCACAACATTTCACACATTTAGGAAACGTGCACCTTCACATTTGAATATCCAGTTCCTTGTGTAGAATGTCTTCTCAAGAAGTGATAATCGAGCAATCCGAAGGAGTCTTCCCGATAGCCGACCCATTGGTCGATCCTCCGGAGAGAACTCCAACTACCCTGAGTCAGCGGGCATTTAATCAACTACGTATTCAATTTAGGATTGCCGAAGCGGATGTTATACTTCCTGGCCCAAATGATACTGCGGACAGGCCATCTCTCGGTTTTGTCGCCGTCAACCGCCAGATGTGCCTTTGTGGTTCCATTCCTCCTTTCAATGAATTTCTTCATCAACTCCTTTTCCGGCTAACCATCTCTCCCTTTCAACTACATCCCAATGGCTACGCCATCCTGATGGGATTGTGTGTTTTATTTAGGAGGACACTTAACCGTCTTCCGAGTTTCGAAGAAATTTGTTACTTATGCACGTTCGCAAAGAATAAAGACCACCCCTCCTTTATACTCATGAGAAGTGCCAGAAATCGTAAACTTATCACCGATCTTTCTAAAAGTGCTCACGGTTTTCTGAATCAATTCTTCTTCGTCCGCTGCCCCCTAGGGTTTTATGCCATCTGGAGAAAAGGAAGTAAGATTGCTCATTCCCGTTCTTTCCGTTTCAGCTTTTCAAGATCCGAATTGCTGAGTGCTAACTTCATTCTTTTCTTTTACAGCACTTTCTCCTCCCTCTAGAAATCCCAGTCACAAGACGACTTTTGATAGATTAAGTGCCGTGCCGGCTGAAGAAAGAAGTATTAAGTTTTTGCTGAAAGATGAACTTCTGCACCAATACGGGCTTTTGCACTTTTCTCGTTCTACCCAACCTCATGAAGTCCCCGACTCTCCAGTAAAAACATCGGATGCCCCAGTTCCCGTTGGAGAACTTGCACTGAAAGAACATACTGTTGAGGCTTCCTTGGTAAAGTGTTCTACTTCAATTGATGTTGCGGGGTCATCCGTCAAACATGCACTTGCCCCGATCATCGAAGAAGAGGAGCCTCCTCAATAACCCGGGAATTCTGGTGACGAAGGAGCTGAGAGAACGAGTCCTGCTAGGCACAGCGGTGATGATACTTTTGAGGGGTTGAGCGACCTGATGATTACTTCACATGAGCTTTTTAAAGATGATCCTATCACTGCTAAAGTTACTTCTTCAGCAGTCGAAGCGACATCCGTTCTGCAACAAACTCCATCAGCCCAAGAGTTGACACTGGCTGTTAGATCCATCATCACCCCCAACCCAGGAGTGGTTCGTGATTCGACGCACGTAGTTTGCGCGTTACACACACTTAGGACTTTTCAGCACTTATATGCGTTCAACTTTCTTTCTTTCAAAATTTCTGAGTTTATCTTTTCTTCATTTTCAGATTCTCCAATGGGAAGAAGTGGCTCCTACTACGATGATTTCCAGCGCTATGGGAAGCGCGGTGCTTATGACCCCAGGAGGTATCTTCCTGCCTCTTGGGAAACTGATGAAGAAAGAGATGCGAGGAAAGCTCGTGAAAGGCGCGCCTATGAAGAACGCCACGAAAGATGAGATGAGCGACATGACTCTTCCCAGAGGGAAGATGATTCTCATAAACGGAAATCCCGTGACGATAAGGGGAAAAGCCACATCCCTAAAGATGCTAGTAAAAGGGCCAAACATGGCGAAAAGTCGGCATCCAAACTTCCTGAAAGGCCCGCTGCTCCTGCACCTTCTCAATCTCCTGCCCTTACTCGTACTGATATTCAAACAATTATTGGCAGGCCCTCATACCAGGTTGGACAAGGCCAGGCCACTCTTCAAAGTCGGTTTCCGCATTGGTTCTTGAAGGGAGTGCGCTTTGACCTTGATTTGGTCCCGATTGACAAGCAAGCTATGCTGCGCAACCTTGATGCTGTGAAACTTGACATTGAGAGAATGTCGGGTTGGCAGAAGCTTTTCGACGAGCTTCAGAGGGTAAATCGTGCAAATCTTGAGGCCATGCTAACAATGGAAAACGACAAATCCGAATGGCAGAAAACTCCTGTGCAGCATGACGCGGAAATGAGGAGCATAGCTACTTATAATGAAAATCTTGAAGCAGAGGTCAAAAAACTTATGGAAGATCTCGCCACTTCTTCCACTTCTTATTCTCAGAGAGAAGAAGTGCTTCTAAAACAAGTGAGAGATGCTCACGCGGCACAAGAGATGTCGAAGCTAAATTTGAAGCACATCAACAAGCTGTAGAAAACTACCGGGCTGATGTTGCTCAACTTCGAGAGAAAACCAACGCCCAGAACCTGGAGATTGAACTGCTGAAAACTCGACTTTCTAAAGCTGAAAAGGAGCGTGATGAAGCTGTTGCCAGCAAAGCTGTGGCCGAAGAATCTCATATGGCAACCAAAGCTGAAGTCAGCTCCACTTTATTCGAGTTTTACATCCACAGTGTTCTGGGGCACGGTAGCCTTAAGTTTTTGGGGCCGGCATATGAAATCACTTTGGCCAAAGTGTGGGAGGCCATACTTGATATGTTTGGAGGAGCTGGGTATGCCAAAGTAGATTTAATGGCGCACTACCTAGATGATGATGCATGCGCCGCTCTTGCTAGGGGAAAGGAGCAACTTGCCATAGAGAGAGCTGAAACGACCGAAGGAGAACATTTAGGAAAGACAATTTCAACCGACCCAGTTCTTCCTTTAGTTTCAGCCGATATCGATATTGCTGGCTCCAGTTTCCATTCTCCTCCTCCTGCTAAATCCATTATTGAAAGCACCACCGCCCACACTGGAGATGAGGCTCAAGAAAGCGCTGAAGCGCAGACTTCGAAGTTGACATAGTGAAGTCTACTTCTCCAGGTAATCTCAATGTTGATCTCGCTCAAGTGGACTGCTTGTTCGCTTCGACTGATTTTGATGAGCTTCTTGCTTATTTCTTAAGTGTCGATGAGCCATTATCCCCTCTTTTATGAGGAATACTGACTTTAACTTTTCTTCTCCTGTAGAGAAAGCACCAAGTATTGTTCAGACTTCCCCTCCTCCAACTGTTTCCTCTCCGCCTCTTCAGATTACTCCCCCTTCTATCTCCCAACCGGGGTCACAAGAAGAGCAAATAGAATCTCTTCGTGACTTGGACGATCCTGTTGCTTCTCAAGAACAAAAGGTCGAAGAACCTGAAGAAGGGGAGAGAACTCCAGAGCAGACTGCTTTTGATGACATAACATTATTCACTCTTTTCTCCCTGGGTAGTGAATCTTCTTCTAAGAAGAGGGGGAAACAAGGAGTCTCAAAGAAAAGGAAAGAAGTTTCTGCTGGCGAGGAAAAAACAGAAGAACGTCCAATTGCGCCTCTTCCTCTTTCTTCCCCTACTCTCACAAGCCGGCCTCAAAAACTGATCATCCGGCCAGGCGTAGGCTCGAAAGGTGGTAGGAAGAAGAAGTGATCGGTTTAGGACTTATGTTTTTCACCTTGCTTTTTGCTTTTTTGCTTGTATATACAAGACTTATGTTGACCGACGATTGTGCGCGTACCGGTCACCGCCTTCTTTTGTTTTGAAACCTACGCATATATAATTTTTTTTATGGTATGGAATAAAATAATTCTTTTACTTGTACAAACTTCTGTCTGTATTTGAGAATGCATTTATTCCCTTTTTTTATACAAGTGTCTTTATTTTCCCTGTGTGATGTTGCAGTAAACCTATGGTATGTTGCTTGAGCGTTGTTTTTATTTTTGCGACTATATTATATTGCCCCCATACCATGGTTTATTGCAATCTCTTTCGCATTGGCAGAATTTTGGAGAACAACTCTTCTGTTTCGAGAAGACTTGTGCTCTTTGTTTAGAGAACAAATTTTCCACTTGAAGGAGGTTTGCATCTGTACTTTATAGGATAATATTTCCGTTTTAAGGAAATATTTTTCTAATTTAGTAGAATGCGCCTCATATTGGAGAAGTTTTCTCTTTCTTTTTTTTTCGTGAAGTTTTACACTTCACTTTTATTTTTGACAAGTGAATTTTCCTTCGTGGTACAATGGGCCTTCGAAAAAGGGCTTTGACCTGCTTGTGCCTCCGAAGAGGGCTTTTGTTTGATTGTGCCTCTGGGAAGAGGGCTTTTTGTTTGATTGTGCCTCTGGGAAGAGGGCTTTTTGTTTGTGCCTCTGGGGAGAGGGCTTCTTGTTTGTGTCTCTGGGGAGAGGGCTTTTTGTTTCCGCCTCTGGAGAGAGGCTTTTATTTTTTCCCTGTCCGCTGGGAAGCGGGCCTCCGAAGAGGGCTTTTCACATTTCGAATCGTGTGAAGTTTTATTTCAGATCATGGTGAAATGTGCGGCTCTGAGTAGGGCTTTTGCTTGGAAGTTTGGAGTTTCCTTCTCTCGGTTGGATGGATTCACGGGGTGGACACAAGTTACTTGGATTGTTTGTTTGCACAAACGTTGTCAGCTAGTTAACGAGTGTCTTGTGCCACCGATTAGTCCACAACTTTCTGTCGAGAAAGAGAACTCTCTTTTTCTAGCTAGCCCCATTGAAGGTATTTTAGCATTTCTACTATGGTGAAATGGGCCTCCGAAGAGGGATTTTCACATTCCAGCACTTGTGAAGTTTTATTTCAAATCTCGGTGGAATGCGTGCCTCCTAGTAGGGCTGTTGCCTGGAAGTTTGGAGTTTCCTTCTCTCGGTTGGATGGATTCACGGGGCCGACACAAGTTACTTGGATTGTTTGTTTGCACAAACGTTCTCAGCTAGTTAACGAGTCTCATGTGCCACCGATCAGTCCACAACTTTCTATCGAGAAGGAGGACTCTCTTTTTGTGGCACGTCCCATTAGAGGTCTTTATCCTCCGAAGAGTTGTGCCTCCGAAGAGGGCTTGTGCCTCCGAGGAGGTCTTTTGCTGTTTGCTGCCTGCTCGCCCATGTCTTTTCGCCATTTGCTCATATCAGCGGTTTCCTGTTATCATTTCCAAGCGCACACTCCTTTCTTTTGCAAGTAGCTTATTTTATCCAAAGAAGTGTACTTCATTGTTAAATGAGTTCGCAGGGATAGACACAGGCTAATTAATCGAATGTTTGTTTGCACAAACGATCACAATTAGTTAGGAAGGGGTCTACTTCTGGCGGAACCACTAACTGTTTGCTTGAAGCACTTCTTATATAGGTTCTGGAATTTTTATGGCTAGATATTCATTTGTTGAGTGATGTTAGGGATTGCTTGGTCTTATGATGGGTAAGCTTTGTTTTAATAGCCTGCAATATTAAATCGACATTTTAGCAATACAATTGAAGTACTTTATATATCGAAATAAAACAAGTAGTAGAGAACACAAAATTTATAGTGGTTCGGCCATGAACTGGGCCTACAACCACTTTATAGTTCTTATTATTCACTTGCATTGGCTTTACAATGGCTTTCAATACAAGAATCATACATTCATAATTCTTTTTACAGACTTAAGCAAAGCTTTTAAGTAAAATATGGACGCAAATGATTGCTGTTCCAAGCTTTTGGAATTGGATCTCCTTCGGCAGTTGTCAGTTTGAAAGTGCCATCAAGAAGTTTTTAGCCTATGACATATGGCCCTTTCCAGTTTGGCGCAAACACTCATGTTGCTGTCATGACCCTTTTCAAGACTAGATCTCCGATCTCAAAGCTGCGTTGGCGAACTTTGGAATTGAAATGTCCGACAATTCTTTGCTGATGGGCTGCAATTCTGAGCTAAGCCTCTTCCCTTTTTTCATCAAGGAAGTCAAGTGCTTCAAGTTGCAACTCTTCGTTTTCAGCTTGGTTGAAATGAATTCTTCTATGTGAAGGGACTTATATTTCCACCGGAATCATTGCTTCCGATGCATATGCTAATGAAAATGGAGTGTGCCCGGTCGTAGTTTTGTGGGTAGTTCTATATGCCCATAGTGCTAGTGGAAGCTTATCGACCCAACCACCTTTTGATTTTTCCAGCTGTTTTTTGATGGTTGATTTGATAATTTTGTTTACTGCTTCCACTTGCCCGTTTGCCTGCGGATGAGCCACTGCTGAGAAGCTTTTCTGGATCTTGAATTGCTTGCAAAAATTTTGGAACTCTTCACTTTCGAATTGGGTTCCATTGTCCGTGATTATCTTTTGAGGCGCACCATACCTGCAAATGATATTCTTAGTTACAAAGTTTATCATCTTTTTAGAGGTAATAGTAGCTAATGGTTCAGATTCAGCCCATTTAGTAAAATAATCAACAGCAACAATAGCATATCTGATTCCTGATTAGGTGGTTGGCAAAGGCCCGATGAAATTTATTCCCCAAATAGCAAATGGCCACGGACTGACCATCTGTGTTATCTCAGTGGAAGACGCTCTTGGGATCTTTGCGAATCTCTGGCATCGGTCACATTTTCGGGCATAGCTTGCAGCATCACGATTAATATCTGGCCAATAATACCCATAACGGAGGATTTTCTTTGCTAGAGTTTGACCATTTGAATGGTATCCACACTCTCCTCCGTGTACTTCAGCTAGAATTGTTTTAGCTTCTTCCTTGGTCACACATCGGAGTAATGGCATTGAGAATCCCCGCCTGTACAATCAGCCATCTTGAATTATGTATCTGGAGGTTTTTCTTAGCAACTTCTGTCATTCTTTTGAACTTTCTGGTAGAGAACCGTTGAGTAGATATTCCATTATCGGAGTCATCCATGATTCTTTCTCTTGAGATATAGTCATGATCCAGTCAATATCCATCTCGTCAATGCTTGGGGATGACAGGACTTCCACAGGAACTAATCCCAGTAATTGAGCTTCACCAGTGCTTGCGTACTTTGCGAGAGAATCAGCCTTCATGTTCTCTTCCCGGGGTATATGATTTATCGTATAATGGTCAAGATCATCGAGAAGTTCCCAAGGTCTTGACAAATAAGCAGGCAGATTTCCTCCTTTAGTCTGAAACTCTTTCTTGACTTGACATACAATAAGTTGTGAATCACTGAAGATCTACAACAATTTGACATTCAACTCTTTAGTAATTCTCAAACCGGCAATAAGGGCTTCATATTCTGCTTCATTGTTTGTCGAAGGGAATTCCAATCTCAATGCATAGCACAACGACCGCCCTTCAGGGGTTTCAAGCACAACCCTAGCTTCGGAATAGTAATCGTTTCTTGCACCATCAACATATAATTTCCATTGAATTGGGGGATTATCAGTCACTTCTTCCTCACTATCACCTTTATCTGTACATTCTGCGATAAAATCTGCCAGAGCTTGTCCATTGATTGCTCTCCGGGGATGATAAGTGATGTCGTATTGGCTGAGTTCAATATTCCACTTCAGAAGACGACCCGAAGTCTCAGGACGAAGCAGGACTTGCTTTAGAGGCTGATCAGTGAGGACTTTGATAGGATGAGCTTGGAAATACGGCCTCAACTTCCTTGATGCAATGAGTAGACAATAGGCGAGCTTTTCCAATTTTGAATAATTCATCTCTGCCCCGGTGAATCTCTTGCTGATATAATAGACCGGGCGCTGAATTCTTGCGCCTTCCCGTACCAACGCTGCACTGAGAGCATGAGATGAGATTGCCAAATATACCAAAAGATCTTCACCATTGTCCGGCTTAGAAAGTATTGGGGGCACTTCCATATGACGAATCAACTCATCGAAAGCTTTCTGGCATTCAGGATTCCAGTCAAAAAATTTCCTTCCTTTCTTCAGTGCATTAAAGAATGGAATGCATTTATCAGTAGCTTTGGAAATGAATCGACTCAAGGTAGTGACTTTTCCATTAAGACTTTGCAATTCCTTCTTCGTTCTAGGAGCTTTTACTTCTTTCAAGGCAGCAATCTGAGTAGGGTTAGCTTCAATGCCCCTAGCACTCACAATGAAACCCAGAAACTTTCCGGACTCCACCCCAAACGAACATTTCAAAGGATTAGTTTCATTCCATACTTTCGGAGGATTGCAAACATTTCCACCAAGTGGTCCATATGGTCTACTGCTTTCTTTGACTTCACCAACATATCGTCAACATAAACTTTCATAGTTTTGCCAATCTGCGGTTTGAACATAGCATTGACGAGTCCTTGGTAAGTTGCCCCTGCATTCTTAAGTCCGAAAGGCATGACTCTATAGCAGTAGAGACCAACATCGGTGATGAAGCTCGTATCCTCCTGATCCGGCTCATGCATCATAATCTGGTTGTATCCGAAGTAAGCATCCATGAAAGATAACAATTCATGCCCCGCTGTTCCATCCACCAACTGATCTATCCTGGGTAACGGGAAGCAGTCTTTGGGACAGGCTTTGTTTAAATATGAGAAGTCAATGCAAACTCTCCATTGCCCATTAGCTTTCTTAACCAGTACTGGATTTGAGACCCAATTCGGATAAGTAGACTCCCTGATGAAACCATCCTCCATAAGCCGGTCAACCTCTTCTTTCAACGCTGCTGACCTTTCAGGATCTTGAGTTCTTCTTTTCTGTTTTACTGGTGTAAACTTCGGATCAATATTCAGAGTATGTACTGCAATTTGAAATATTCCGCACATATCAGCATGAGTCCAAGCGAATACGTCCAGATATGCCTTCAAGAATGATATTAAGGAATTTTGAACTGTCATATTAAGTTGCGAACCCACATTCACCACTTTGTTTGGATCTTTCGGGTTAACAGGTACTGGCAACGTTACTTCTACTAGCACCACTCTATTCTCCCCTGCACTAGCTTTTCTGGGATCCATTTCTCTTCGTGCCCCGCTATGCTCGCCAGTGTAGGGTCCACCCTGTAATTGCTACAAGGTTGGTTCTTTGATGCGGACTGGGGATGCCGCATTTTTTCCCATCTCTCTTTTCCTTGCTTCACGCAGCTCTATTAGACAACATTCTCGCCCAGCATTCTGATCCCCTTTAATAACTCTAACTCCTTTATCTGTGGGGAATTTCATAGTGAGGCACCACGGGGCGAGAATTGCTTTAAAAGCCGCAAGAGTAGGTCGGCCTAGAAAGGCGTTGTAGGCAGAAAATTCATCAACAATTACAAAAGTCTGTTTCTGAACTACCTTCTTCTGCCCCTCTCCAAGCTCTACGAACAAGTAGATAGTTCCAATGGGCTGCTTCGGTTCCCCAGTGAATCCAACAATCTTCTGAGATGAGGCCTGAACATCAGCCATTGGGATTTTCATTTGATCGAATGTCTTTTTGAAGAGAATGTTGCAAGAAGCGCCACAATCTACAAGCACTCTTCTCACAATAGCCGGCCCAATGCCTGCAGAGATGACCAAGGGATCCATGGTCGGAGCTTCAGTGCCCATAGAGTCCCTAGCTCTGAAAACAATATCATCATTAAAAGTTTTTGCTGCTTCGAAGGTGCAGCATCTTCTAGCACAAAAACACTTTCTTCTATTGGTGCGTATTTCAAGGCACGGGCATATCTTTCCATCTCGCCCCAGCTTCTGCCTGCTGGGTGAGGTCCTCCTGTAATCACATTAATAACAGGCCTTTCTGATTCATGCACAATATTCCTCTCACCCGAGCCAGATGGATGAGCAGGAAGTTGCTGACCCTTAGTAGACGAAGTTGGGTCATTTCTACTTCTCTTAACATATTGCTGCAACTTGTTCTCTCTCAATAGTTCTTTAATTAAATTTCTCAGATGGCGACATTCGTTGGTATCATGACCGGGTTGATTAAGAAACCGACATAATCTCCCACTTTGAGCAGCTTTTTTGTTAACTCTCATCTCAGGCGGTTTAGGATATTCTACCGCATCTTTGGTAGCAAAGAAGATATTCTCCGGAGTGTCAGTCAAAGGAGTGAAATCCGAAGATTTTAAAAAGCGAGGTTTCTTCATATCTTTCTGTTTCTTCCCACCATTATTCTCCCTTTTCTGACTTCCGGATTCCTTTTTGATAGGGGCGGCAGTATTATCCTTAACCTCTGTCAATGCCACTTTTACTGGTGCCCGAAGGCTTTCCAAGCGCATGAATTCATCAGCTTTCTTATAGAATTTCTCAAGTGAATTCGGTTCTTTCATCTTCAGGCACTTTCCAAATTCGCTTGATTTGTCAATTGCCCTCATCAGGTATGTCAAGACCATTCATGGCTCTGCATTGTCCACTTCAGCCAAAGCTATATTGAAGCGGTTCAAGAAAGACCTGATAGATTCCCCAGGATTCTGTTCCAAGCTTGACAGCGACATAATATTCTTTGCCTTCGAAGCATACAACCTGAATTGCTCTTTAAACTTCCGAGTCAAATCGGCGAACTAGTCTATGGATCGGACCGGAATTCTTGTGAACCAGAGCAGAGTCACTCCTTCTAAGTATACCGGAAAGTACCGACATTTGATCTCATCGGACACTCTTGCACGAGTCATGTGCCAATCATACTTATACAGAAATTGATTGGGTTCGCTTGTTCCCTTATAAGCCGGGATGGTCGGAGGAACAAACTTCCTTGGGAATTCTGCCTTTAGAATCTTCTCAGTGAACGGAGTTTTGCTTGGAGCGAAACCCCATTCCTTCTCGTCTTCATCACTCTACATGCTTTCTTTCATGATTTGTCGCACCATGCCCGAAAGATATTCCTCATCATTTAAAGGATCTGCAGGACAGACTTCGACCATTTTCTTGGAAGTTTGTCGGGACAAACGTTTGTGGAGAGTTGGCTGTGGTCTCGATCCTCCAGCTTGAGGAGGTGTTTCTTTGGCGGGGCTAGCTGCTTTTTGTGGAATATTCCTTTCCTCAGGATCATGAATATCATCTGCAAGATTTTCTTTGTTATTCACCGGTTGACGATTTGCTCCGAGCAATGCATTTATCCTCTTAAGCATTAAAGCATTCTGAGTTTCCATCTGCTGGTATAATCCAGATACTGCAGCATCTAACTCTGCTCGTGTAATTTCGGCACTTGGTGCTACTTGACTTGACGAAGGAGAAGTGGCAGTATTTTCATGGGCATTACTAGGTCTTGTATATCCACGCTTTCTTCCGGGAGCCATTATTTCTGATAGACTTATGGTTTTGATAGAGACTCTTTCAACAAACTTTTGCGAAGCAATGACGAAGATAGCCTGAGTTGGGTTCTCAGTGAAAGCACCAAAAATGTTAACGCTAAAAATTGAACGCTAACACCTCGGTGTATGTAGAGGTTAAGTGAAAGTACCACCCGTGAACACGGGAATTAGAAACAAGTAAGAAAGTCCAGAGAAAGCAGTAAAAGACAACAATTTTATAGTGGTTCGGCTTTAGATCAAGCCTACGTCTACTTTAATCCTCTTTATTACTGAATCAATTACAACTTTACAACAATCTTCAATTACAATACCGATGAGACAAACAACTAGAACTCCAATGTAGAAGAATTCTTTGAATCCATGTTGATTGTGTTAGATTTCCTCTTGAAGTTAGTTGATATGCCTTTCATGTTTGAAGTGTCGAGTGAGTCGAGAATTCAGTAGAGTATTGGCATTCCAGGAATGAACCAAAAAGATCCTCCTTGAAGTTGGAGTAGGTGGGGGTATTTATAGGAGATTTCTGGACTAGGTCGTAGGTCGCGAACGACCTTGGATGGGTCGTAGGTCGCCAGCGACCTAGGGGACGTGGTTTACGACTTAATAAGGTCGTAATAGGTCATCTGAGCAAGTTAGTAGGTAGTAGCGACCTATGGGAGGTCGGTCCTGAAGTAACTTAAGTCGTACACGACCTAGTGAAGCTCCTTTTCAACTAGGTACCGGCTGTCAGCGACTTAGCACTTAAGCATAAATGTTATATCGGCTTGCTTAGGTCGCAAGCGACCTAATGAGAGAATATACATGCGGCTTTGTTCTGGAGCTCGCTAGGTCGCTTTCTTTTTTGGCTCGCTAGGTCGTTGGATACTTAAGTCGCTAGGTCGTTGGATACTTAAGTCGCTAGGTCGTTGGATACTTAAGTGCTAGGTCGTTGGGTACTTAAGTCGCTAGGTCGTTGGGTACTTAAATCGCTAGGTCGTACATTCTTTAGATAGTTAAACTCATTAGCTCGCTGAGTGGCTTAACTCGTTTAGTACTATAGGTCGCTAGCTCGCAGTTGGTCTCGCATCCATGTTAGGTCGCTTGGGCTGTTAGGTCGTTAAGTCGCGTCTAAGTTAACTCGTTCATACTCTAGGTCGTTACATCGCTGATTCGTGAAAAAGAGGAGTTAACACTCATTAATCGAGAATGACTAAAACAAGGAAGATGCAATAAGGCTAAGTGGGTCGCACCCAAGCATGATATGTTATCATTTCTCTAGATATCCTCAGATATATTATAAATTATGGATATGGTTGAGCATGAAAGAGAGAGCGCTCGATAGGGTGGGAACACCCGGGGTGATAACATATTCGGTACTATCTAGGTCAGGGGTATGCCGGTTCTGTGTTGGCAGAGATCGTTAGATACGATCTCGGTACATTTTTCTAGAGGTGTATTGTGGAGGACGGTACCCTAATACCCTAGTCATTGTATGGAATCCAATATCCACTACGAGCTTTTACGCTTTTTGTTGTAGAGCATAGTTTGCTGGAATTTAATTAATATAACAATTTCGGCTATTTTAATAAGTATTTGTACATAGATACTATTATAATATCACTGGATTTTCTATAAAAGTGTTTTGGTTATTGTAAGGTAAAAACCAATCGTATTTATGTGTGGCGTGGTCTTACGAGATACCTTTGTTTTCAAAAGATTTTGATAACAATAATATTTCAAATAGAGTGTGTTTTCTCACATTTGTTTTCCAGACTGACTCAGGTGCTATTTTATTATAATGCTCGAGTCAAACCAAGTATTTCAGACTGAGGCTAAGATGCTATGGAGCTCAGGATACGAGCTAGAGGGGTCTCAGACGTATTTCACATACTTGATTATATTCCGTTGTGTGTGTAAACTGTATAGTCAACACTGCTAAGGACAAGTTATAATAACTGTCAATATTCAATGATTGATTGTTGTACTATAATGATTGTATGTATATTAATAGTTACAGTTTCCTTTGTATAAAGATCTGAATTGTCTATTATATATTGTTCCGTTGCGACTGTGAGATTCTGTGTTGTTACTTCTATTTTCGTCTACCTCTTCTTCTTCTTCACCCATAATGATCTAGTATTTCCGGCACTCGATTGCTCGGCATGCTATATAGTGAACGTATTGATGTCGATTTTCGAGGATCGAAAATCCTGGTTCGTTACAACATGCCTGTAGTATGGCAGACGGTGTGGGATCAGGGAGTGGTTGCATCAGAGGTACTATGATAGCAGCATATGACATGAACAACTTACTGTATAGTGACTCTTTTGTCAGGCGAACAGTGTCGATCGTTGCCATTCACTTCAAAGGAGCAGTACTTGCAAAGCTTCTCTAGGTGAACATGGAATGTTGCTTAGTGGAAAAAACCATTCACTAAGAGTTTCCTACTTTTTCCTTGAGTGCTATGTACAACTCGTAGTTAAGCGGCAACCTCTTTGGCTGGACAAGGTGACCCGTCGGTTCAATGTTGAGGGCGTAACATAATTGTGGGATCTATGCCGATTATGTCGACATGCTCCCAAAAGAACACATCTTTGCTCTCTTAGAATACAAATCAACTCATTCCTTACTTCCGAAATTAGCTCTTTGCCTATCTGGATGACCTTACCAGGGTCATCGCTGTTAAATTATACTGCTTTGAGTGGTATAGCTTTCCCATAGTTAGGGCTAGAATCTTCCATACGGAGGTCAAACGGATCATCATTATCGCCCTCTACATTTTCTTCTAGGTCACATTGGTCTAACACATATTCATGTGTTCAATAACATCTTCAGTAGCGATGGATGTCTATGCTCAAGCCGATGGGCCGTCACTGCCCCTGGCTCACACAGATGAGTCCTCCAACACCGAGAGAAAAGGAGTGGTAGTATCTTTTATTCTTTCATACCAGCGGGAGTGAACTTGTTCATTCCAAGTGGCTATAAGTCTCTGATCTTTCTTGAGCTGACCATGGAAAGATTATCCCCATCGATCGTGTTGTCTTAGCTAAGGGCGTTGATTAATGCAGATGGTTCGCTTTTAATAACTTGGACGACCCCGGTGTGAATGCGAGCAATAAGATGCACATGCATTCTCTTGGACGTGTCACTAATGGGGGTTGCCATCTCTTGTTATAAGATGAGTGTTCCCTTCTTCGCTTGTTATAGGGAGACGCTGTCACAATCTTTAAAGGCTTGTTGATTGCCTCAGACAGATCCTATCCCTACTTTGGTTGGAAACTTCACTGTCAGATGCTGGTAGGCCACAATTGCGTCCAAGTTCGGTCTGCCTATTAGAATGTTTTATGCGGACGGACAACCCACCATAACAAATTGAGCTTGAATCTTGGCCACCAAGGGGTCCTTGTCAAAAGTGACTATATGAGAGGTAACCTCCAGGGGTACTATGCCAATGCCACTGAACCCGTAGATGGATAATGCATATGGGGCAAGGTTGGAGGTAGGAAGTTTCGTATTGTTAAAAACATCTATAAAAAACACATTAACAAAGCTGCCCTCCATCAATGGAGACCCGATGGACCTTGGTGCTGGCCATACTGACAGAGATGACCATGGGTCGTGAACCTCTCTTGTCTTTAGTAGTAAATGCATGTCGGTGGAGTCTTTATGAACCTAGGGGCCTTTGGGGTCCTGAGATCTATTGAATAAACATGATCGGAGGATAGCTCCCTCCTAGCCCGAGCCCCTCGACTACTTCCAGCCACGTGTGGGCTGCCATAAATCAATAAGATTTCAATATTAACTATGTGTATATTCTTGTTGTCCGCCCGTTGGGGTAGGGCATGTGGATTTTGCCGAGCTTTGCGGCGCTCTACTTGTTTTCTTATATAATGAACAAACACTCTTTCGCGTATCAATTGCTCTATCCCATCTTTGAGGTGTTGACAGTCTTTGGTCGAGTGACCATTGAACTGGTGGACTCACAATATTTACCATTCTTCGGAGCTCCTTCCTGTGCCTTGACCAAAAAAGGGGTAGGTCGATGATACGGGACACAGTCATGTATTGCAAGATAGATAGTTTCCATGTCACTTTTTAGGGTCGCATAGTTAGTATATCCGGGTTTGAAACACTCACCATCCTCGGAGCGCTTTTTATTACTTTCATACTGACCATTTTTCAACAATTATCTTCTCTTTGGCCAGTCTTGTTTCTCTAGCTGTTCACCTATCATTTTCAGAGATGTCAGCTTCCTCCACTCTCATAATGAGATTCACCCTTTGAAGAAATTCAGTTAAGGAAGAAGCGGGATACTTCTATAGTTCCTTCCACATATGTGATCAGTATTTCACCCCTGAACAAAGGGCGACCACCAGATTGTTCTTGTTAGCTCTCCTCCCTCGCGTTGACTCCTTATTGTAATAGTTAACATACCAGCGGAGGGAGTCGATCGGACCTTATCTTATGTTTTCCAGCTTGCTGGCATCATGATTCTTGTCTTCGATGCGAAGAAGCGGGCCTTATGTTTTCTTTCTTATAGTTGAAAAAAAAGAAGTAAAATAAACCCGTTGAAGATGTATACATACTAGGAAAATCCAGCCGATACACCGATAGAATCGATTCTGAAGGACATGCTCAAACTTGATTATTGTAGTGCGATCTACTTAGTGTCATGGGGTGCTGACCCAACAACCAATTTTTTCTTATTGATATGAATGGTAAATATATTTTAATTAAGGTAGAGTGTTAAATTCATGTAATTAAATATTTGCCTACTGCATAAAAGATGAAATCAATTAATAAACTTCAATCAACCAAATACGCTATACGAGGAAAGAAAAAAGGAAAGAAATATAATTGATTAATTGAATAATTAATTGATTATTCAATGAGGGGAAAAAATATGTATGAAGATAATGTTGGAAATGAATATCATGTGCAAATCAAATCATGTGAATATAAAAAGCCTTCAAAGTTAATTCGGCGTTAACTTTGATATCTAAGGTAAGCCTTTATTCCTAAAAATCTATATAAATGAAAGCATATTAGGCATTTTTCAACCCGTCGAAAAGAAACAATCCACCATCATTTTCTTTTGTAAATTCTAATCGTAGATCCAAATTAGTTAGAGTTTTGAGTGTGCAATCACGTTTGTGATATTTGTAATCCCTCTCATCTCTTTGTCTTGTACTCTTGTTGAAATGGTAGAATATAGGCAATTATTGAATTCTAGGATGTCGGCATAATAGAACCTCGTTAAATCATTTTGTGTTCCCTTTTCAGCATTCTTATTTTATTTGGTGCTTTATTGAATTTTCTTTATATGAGTAATGTCTCTTGAATTCGATTTTCTTTGTGTTGTTTATTTTATTCTACATGTGCACTTTTGTTGTTTGGACATAGTTGAGTAGTGGTCTGGTATAGTAGGGACAAGGGGGCACTAGAGGATAAAAGCAATGCATGTATCCGGTTACATGCACGTGCACATGCCATTACCATCCATCAAATGGGCCATGTTGTATTGAGCATGATATAAAATATCAATTGATCGTCTGATTATGAGGTAAGTACAAAAAGGTTGTAACCCAAGAACTGGATTCAAATGTATATTGATGCATAGCACATATCATTTTAAGGAAGAACAATGTGAATTTGGAGCAAATTCACTTCATAACAGCCACCATTATTGTTGATTGAGAAACTTTTTTATTTTCATTTTTAAAATTCTGGTTCCAGCAAATTTTAAATTAGACGAAGTCAGCAAGATTCATGATTAATGAAAAATACTACAAAATTCACACACATTTTCATCTTCAACTTTCTCACTACATGACCAAATGATAACAAAATGAGTTTTTTGTTTTTGACTTCCACGGATTTAACATAATAAGAAAAGAGAACAAGAAAAGTCGCCACATTGAATTCAACACTTACAATATGATAAAATAAATACATGACGACTGAACAGGATTAACATGAATGGGACAGCTTTAGATTATTAATGAAACAATATGTACTGTGTTCCACAAGTCGCATTAAAGTGTTTTAATCATTCAAATATGGTATTCCTACATCTTAATATATCCGAAATGCTGCAAGCTGCTTTAAGTTCATTGTATATGAATTTGTATCACCATCAAAGAATTTTTATCACCAAAGAATCAATTAAACAAACGGGCAACAATCAACCACCAACTTAACGAAGTCTACTCAACATTGACACCAATCCAAATGAATACTTCAACATCAAAATCATGGGTAAATGATTTACAGAATGAGCTAGATTTAACATGCGAAGATTCAGTGATCCCAAGAAGCATATACCGACTTCCAGAATTCTTCAAGGAAAGTTGTGGGACAAAAAATTATGTTCCCCAAGTAGTCTCTATAGGGCCATACCACCATGGTGCACAACGCTTGAAGAAAGTTGAAAAACTGAAGCGTAAAGTTCTCAGAATTTACCTTCACCAAATCAATAAAACGCTGAATGAGGCAGCAGAAGCGATGGGGAAAGAAGCACGTGAAATGATGAACGCTTATGATGATCTTGATGAGCGTTGGACAAATGACGATGCTGGGTTTACTAAATTGATGGTTCTTGATGGCTGTTTCCTTCTTGGGTTGCTTTATTCGTGCTTTTCAAGCATGAATCATGCTGAAATCGGGACGTTGTATTACTGTTATATGAAAGATATGGCTTCCGTTCTACCTAAAATTCAAACAGATGCTTTGTTGCTTGAGAATCAACTGCCCAGACGAGCTCTTGAGGTTTTGGTGGAATTGGGAGGAGAGGAGATAAAGCTTGCTTTCATAATATCCCATGATACAATTCCTTTAAACTAGAAATTTTGACAGGAAAAAGATAGTATCATTTATGTATGCACAGCCAAGATAATAGTTTCATTAACCTGACATTAAACTCCTATATTGCGATTATCTAACTAAAACTATGTGTCCTCAAAACCGTCTGTAATGACTTGCATTGAAAGGGTTCTTTTGCTATATTGCTTGTACTAGTATAGTAAGAAGAGCAGTCACCATTTACAGCAAAGCTGTACGCTGTATTTTGATCTTCTTCTATTGTGTAAGAGTAAAGAGGCAATTTGCCCATTGAAGTAGGCTATTATTAGATCATAACATCCAATATCTTGAACATAAAATTAGAAAAATGATTTGTACAAGTTAGATAGTGTACATTAGATATATCCAAAACTCGTGGAATTTTTTAGCACAAAACTATTAATACTCTGTGACATAGTAGGATTAAATGCAGGAAAAAAGGTGTATACAGCCACTTGTAGAAAGAAAAAAAAAACAAAAAAAAGATATGATAAATCCAATCTACTTTACATAAAAACAATAGATATGATAAATCCAATCTACTTTCTCATATGTTATTTATATAACAAGCAGAGTGCAATTTTTAGTTAACAGGAAAAAAAACAAAAAGGGATTTGCGAAACCACCATTTTAGGTTTTGAAATGCACAGCCTTCTCATTCTGAAAACATATTATAAAAAACCTCTATTTTTAAATTTTAGGATATTTGTGGAATTTCTGCAAATATGTGAAGCTTTCGCATTGCAAATATTTGGCGTGCAGAGTTTTCTGCAGATATTTGCAGTTTTCAAAAGAATTAAAAAGAATAAAAAATATTTATTTTGATTACAGAAACATGTGATTATTATTTAAAATTAGTTGCAGACTTACAAAAACTAAAAATAGAAATGTAATTTAAAACATGCTTTTTGAACATAATTTTTCACGTATCAATTTCGAAAATAAGGGAAGGAACCAAATTTCCACTCTGGTAAACAAGTAAATTTTAGCTCTATAACTAATTAATTACGAAACACCTACTGAGCATTGAGTGCCTACCATTAGACTAATCAAATGTTGAGAGGAAGAAACACTATTCTGGTTTATAGTAGAAATGATGATACAAGTTCATAGGCTTGAAAAGCCCAAAAGATTCGTCTCAATGTTAATATAATTAAAAATTTATGAAATTAATTTTAATATGTTTCCAGGATAGTCAATCATGCGTATCAAATCTCCTCTTTCCAAATCAAAACACTGGCTGGGACTATTCAAAATATCAGAATTCAGCGACTCATATACTTGAAGGACGTTGGTTAACAGACTCAGCAGCAATCAAATTACTTCTGATCAAAGATCCATATTTTAGGTACGCAAGCCCTCCAACCATTACCGAGCTAGTTGAAGCAGGAATAACTATAGTAAAATCACCACAGTTATCTAAAATTAGCTTCAAGAATGGAACACTTACACTACCTCAAATTATGTTCACAGAAGACTTCATGACCACATACTACAACTTGATGGCATTCGAAACAATGCATAACTTAGATCCCGAGATACACTCTTACATGATTTTCATGGACTGCCTCATAACCACGACTAAAGATGTCGAGATTTTGAGAAAGGTAGATGTGATAAGTGGTGGAACATCTAATGATAAAGAAGTTGCTAACTTCTTCAACAAGGTCTGTAGGAAGACTTATCCGCCTACTAGAAAGTATAGGCACGATGGTATTGACATAGCCAAGTTGTTAAGGGACTACTGTGGGAGGTGGCAGAACAGATGGCGTGCAAGTTTTCAACGTGCGTATCTTATAAGCCCTTGGACTTTCTTATCGTTGGTTGGAGCAATTATATTGTTGATTCTTACAGTTCTATCAACTGTTTATGCTATGCTTGCCTATTATGATACGTAAATGTTTTAATTTAGGGATTATATACTATTTCAGCTTATTTGTGTGCATTGGAAACAAAAGACTTCATCATGTCTTCATCTTGTATTCGAATTTAGTTCCATGCCAAGAAACCTGTAATCATCTTTGCCAATTTCTATATTTTAATTTAAGAGAATTATTTTACAACTCCATCCAGGCACTAAAAATCTCATGACCAGCCTCGCTAGAAAAGCACTAGTGATCAGAACAAGTGCATAGTGTTACACTCCTTCAAATGGAAATACTGAGAAGCCCTCTTTGATCGGGAAGGTGCCAGTAAACTCTAATTCGTAGATCCAAATTAGTTAGAGTTTTGAGTGTTCAAACAAGATTGTGATATTTTGTAATCTCTCTCATCTCTCTAGCTTGTAATCTTGTTGAAATGGTAGAATATAGGTAGTTATTGAATACTGTAATGTTGACATAGTCGAACCTCATTAAATTATTTTGCGTTCATTTCTTTTCAATATTCTTCTTTTATTTGGGGATTTATTGAATTTTCTTTATATGAGTAACTTTCTTGAATTCTATTTTCTTGGTGTTGTTTATTTTGTTCTACATGTGAACTTTTTGTTGTTTGGGCATGGTGAGTAGTGGTTTGGCACAGTAGTGACAAGGGGTCACCAGAGGATAAAAGGAATGCATGTACCCCGTTACATGCACGTGCACATGCCATTACTATCTATCAAATAGGTAGGACATGTTGTACTGAGCATGAGTTCAATATATTTTCAACGAATTGATCTAAGCTTATTTTCTGAATGTGAAACAAGAAATAAAATATCAACTAATTGTCTGATTATGAGGCAAGTAGTTTAACAAAAAAGGTTGTAATCCAAGAACTGGATTCAAATGTGTACTGATGGTAGCACATATCATTTTGAAGAGCAATGTGAATTTGGAGCAAATTCACTTCATAACTGCCACCATTATTGTTGATTGAGAAACTTTCTAATTTCATTTTCAAATTCTGGTTCCAACAAATTTTAAGTTAGATGAAGTCATCTCACTACATGAATATATGATAACAAAATGAGTTTTTTGTTTTTGATTGACACAGATTTGGCATAATAAGAAAAGAGAGCAAGGACAGTTGTGAAACTGAATTCAACACTTACATTAATACGATAAAGTAAATGCATGACTACTGAACAGGGATAACATGAATGGGACAGCTTTAGATTACTAATGAAATAATATGTACTGTGTTCCACAAGTCGCATAAAGTGTTTTAATCATTCAAATATGGTATTCTTACATCTTAATATATTCGAAATGCTGCAAGTAAAGTGCTTAAAATTCATTGTACGTTGATTTTGTATCACCATCAAAGAATTTTTATCGCCCAAATAATCAAATAAGCAAACAGGCAACAATCAACCACCAACTCAACGAAGTCTACTCAAACAGCCTGCACACAAAATTCCATTGATACCAATGCAAACGAACACTTCAACATCAAAATCATGGGTAAATGATTTACAGAATGAGCTAGATTTAACATGCGAAGATTCAGTGATCCCAAGAAGCATATACCGAGTTCCAGAATTCATCAAGGAAACATGCGGGACTAAAAATTATGTTCCCCAAGCGATATCTATAGGGCCATACCACCATGGCGCACAAGGCTTGAATAAAGTTGAAAAACTGAAGCATAAAGTTCTCAGAACTTACCTTCACCAAATCAAGAAAACGCTGAATGGGGCAGCAGAAGCAATGGGGAAAGAAGCACATGAAATGATGAACGTTTATGATGATCTTGATTAGCATTGGACAAATGACGATGCTGAGTTTACTAAATTGATGGTTCTTGATGCCTGTTTCCTTCTTGGGTTGCTTAATTCGTGCTTTTCAAGCATGAATCACGCAGAAGTCGAGACGTTGTATTACTGTTATATGAAAGATATGGCTTCTGTCTCCCTAAACTTCAAACAGATGCTTTGTTGCTTGAGAATCAACTGCCCAGACGAGCTCTTGAGGTTTTGATGGAATTGGGAGGAGAGAAGGTAAAGCTTGCTTTCATAATATCCCATGATACAATTCCTTTAAACTAGAAATTTGACAGGAAAAAGATAGTATCATTTATGTATGCACAGCTAAGATAATAGTTTCATTAACCTGACATTAAACTCTTATATTGCGATTAACTGAAACTATGTGTCCTCAAAACTACCTGTAATGACTTGCATTGAAAGGGTTGTTTTGCTATATTGCTTGTACTAGTATATATAGTAAGAAGAGCAGTCACCATTTACAGTAAAGCCGTACGCTGGATTTTGATCTTCTTCTATTGTGTAAGAGTAAAGAGGCAATTAGCTCATTGAAGTAGGCTATCATTAGATCATAATATCCAATAACTTGAACATAAAATTAGAAAAATGATTTGTACAAGTTAGATATCGTACATTAAATATATTCAAAACTCGTGGAATTTTTTTAGCATAAAACTATTAAAACTCGTGTGACATAGTAGGATTAAATGCAGCAAAAAAGGTGTATACAGCCACTTGCAGAGAAAGAAAAAAAAGATACGATAAATCCAATCCACTTTACATAAAAACAATAGATATGATAAATCCAATCTACTTTCTCATATGTTACTTATATAACAAGCAGAGTGCAAATTTTAGTTAACAGGAAAAAAAAACAAAAAGGGATTTGCAAAACCACCATTTTAGGTTTTAAAATACACAGCCATCTCATATCCTTAATTTTCAAGTTGGAAATTAAGGAACTGGCACTACACGACGAACTCAATTTTACCCCTTTGGTGTTAAATTTTCCTAAACTTTTCCAAAACACTTCTAAATAGTTTTAATATCATATTAAAACTATTTTAACTAAATTAAAACTATATTTTGCTATTTCACCTCATTAAAATTTATTTTCACTTCCTTTCTCATTATTATAATATTATATTAATATAATATTTAAATTTCAACCTTTTTATATTTCAAAACAATTGAGAGGCTCAATAAACTCCATACACACATTAATATGGATTTACTTTTCTATGAATTAACTATGGTGAATTAATTAAACATTTCTATTTGAATTTCTCATTATTTATCACAATCAAGTTATCAACCAAATATTCATCCAATATACAACCAAGCATATTAAATTACTAATAAACATGCATATTGTAACGACCTGGAATTTTCATCGTCTTGGGTTTTAATATTAATTTTTAATATTCAATAATATGGTCTTTTAAACAAAATAAAATTCTTGTGAAATGGCAATTAGTAATAATGTATCGTTTTAAAACCAAGAAAATACTTTAAATTTCCAGATTTTTATTTATAAAATAGGAAATTTATTTAACTGAAATTTCATATATATATATATATATATATATATATATATATATATATATATATATATATTGGAAACAAATTCATAGCAAATAAATGTAAATGAATAAGAAGGATATATTATAAATAAAAATGATTTTGGCTTATGAACAATATAGTATATTATAAATAGAAGAATTTAAAATTTGTATTTTTCTTATGTATATACAGGTTAGTTTAAGAGAGAAGAATGTAAATGTATATCTGTAATATTTTTAAACAAATATAAATGGTATTATTTAATATATATAGTGAAAATAAAAAGAAAAGAATATATTGTAAATATAAATGATATGACTTATGGAAAAATAATGTATCGTAAATAGAGAAAGTTTTAAATTGGATTTTTTCTTATATATATATATATATATATATATATATATATATATATGCACATTAGTTAAGAAGAGTGTAAAAAATATATATGAACTAAATAAATATAGTTAATAAAAATAAGATATATATTGAAAAAATGAAAGAAAAGATATATATGAAAATATATGATGAAAGATATGAGAGAAATACATTTTTAAAATATAAAAAGAAGTGTAAGACATAAATGATTTTTATTAAAAATGGAATGACAAGACTTTAATGCCTCGAGTCATATATATATATATATATATATATATATATATATAGATAGAAATATACACATATAAATATGAAGACTTGTAATGTCTTGAGTTTTAAAATCAAAAGAAAATTTAGCTAAATAAATAAAATAAATAACAAAGTGAACGAGTAAAAACGGGTAAAATAAGTATATCAGCATACTTGTTTGGTCAAAAGAAGTAAAGACCAAAACATTTATTTTGATTTCATTTCAAACTCAAAACAATACAGCACCTCAAGTTTTTTTTTTTTTCAATCCATCATTGTACAAACAAGCTACAGCATATCAAACCTTTCTTAGGCCCAAAATCTATACGTATACATTATCATTCTTGGGTATAAGTGTTGATACATAGGCTTATAAGCTTGGGTGTTAGCTTCGGATTTTAAAAGAAAGCCTGTAACAAAAATATAGTAAAGGCTCTGTAACAAAAAATTGTAATAATAAAAGGAAGAAGAAGCATTACTGTTCAAATTCAAATCAAAGGCAAGGTGATTCAAGTTCAGATCAAAAACCAAGGATCAATTAGAAGATTTCAAAGGCTTTCAACAATGTTTAAGGTGAGGTTTAAAGTTTTGAATGCCTGGAATGTTAAAAAATCACTCTGTTATGTTAACAGTCAAAAAATTTATGTATGCTTGAACTTTAAAAATCATTATCTCACAATCTGATTCGAACTGGCCGATGACGTAGACTAAGAAAGTGATTGTCCTCAAATGTACATTTCATTAAAAATAGTTTGGAGCTAGTTCGTTTTTTATATTGTGTGAATTTGTAAATATACAGTAAGAAACCCAAACTTCGTCAGATTTTCAACATGCTCAAACTATCGATTCTTGTATAAACTTGTGATCGCCGTATGAAAATAGGATTTTTAGCGAAAATATCATGATTTTTAGTGGCCTAAATCGTGTGAAATCTTGAGCAGATCATTTTCCATTCAAAAATTATTTTTCGGCGATGGGGTCGTTGAGGAGAGGTACGGCCTGGCCTAGCAGGAGCACTACATCCTGTGTGAAGGTTTGACCGTAAGGTTTTTGTCCACGTGGCGTGGGTTGGGTGCAGCAAGAGGATTTAGAGTTTTGGATGGCCCTTGTATGGTCTCTGTACACGTGGGTTTTAGGGAATCCACAGGGCACGGAGCAGCATCGCACTCAGCTGGGAAGTGACGTGTGACGTGGGGTCATGATGGTGGCGGCGGTGAGTGGTTTAATGGAGTAGGATGGAAGCAGTTTAATGATTTGTGGAAGTTGGTTTATCTATTGGGTTCGGTTCATACATTCGAAATGGTCAGAGGTGATTGGTGGTGGAATCGAAGCGTGCAGATGGTTGAGTAAGTGAAGGCGAGTTTAGAGGTGCGGTTGCCATAGTCGCTGGTGGTTCGAAGCTCGCGTGCAAGTGCACGCGTGCACCTCAGTGTGCACAAAATCTGCCTCGTGCCTGGAACAAGAATGGTAGGAGGGAGATTGTGGTCACTGTTCGTACGATTTGGTTGTGGTGGGAACGTCTCGTCCCTTAAAATAACCATAAAAAACAAAACAAAATAAAGAAAATTCGGTCACTGGAACCTGAAGATGGAATTTGGGAGAGAAGGAGAGGAATGGGGACTCGCGTATTGGTTTGGATTTCGGGCCATGGAATAAAAAATAAATATAAAAATAAAAATGTTGAATTATGTTGGTTATGGGCTTCGGCCTAGAGAAAGGAACGAAGGAAGTTTCTCCAAATTTTTAATAATGTAAATTTTTTTATTTTATTTTGTAAAGTTTGAAATGGTCAAACTCGTTCATACGAAACCCGATTATCGCAATTCTTTTTGTGATGGTTTTATATCGACGAACACTACGTCGTCATATGAATTGTTGTCAAGTTTGAACAAGTGAAAAATTATGGTATATTTAAAAGGATGGAAATTTAATCACCCGATTTAAAACAAATGACATCGTTTAAATTTATATGACTTGTTATTCAATTTATTTTCCCAGATAAAAATAACGATAAGTTAATTTAAGTTAATTACGATATTTTGACATATGTTTAGTGGAATATAACACTGTTCTGCTAATTGTATTTAATTGGACCTCTATTCACGGAATAAATCACCGCTCTGCCATTATTACTAAATATATCTATTTTGGACAGATTCCTGCTCAACTGGCGAACAAAGGCCATGCAATCTTGACCTCCATGCTCTACTAAACCCTATCATAACCGTTGAATACCTAAATCTCACTGCCCTCAATAATTTCCATTTAGATGCCGAAGCCTAAAGGTGAGTGGATCGGGAGAACTTGAGGAGAGAAGTGTGGCGTTTTCTGGCCTTTCAAACCATTAGTGGTGGCTAGGGTTAGAGAAAGAGAGGGTTTGCAAATAGAAAAATATTGTGGCCTAATATAGAAAATTTTGTGCACTATTCATCCGATTTTTTTTTTCAAATTCCAAACAAAGCGTGCCGCTTGGTGTTTATAATGTTTTACCCCTATTTCGAATACAACAAGATATATATCGGGAGCCAATTCCATCGTATTTGGAAGATAGGTTTTCGAATCGACTTATTTTAATTAAAATTTACTTAAATAAATTTTTATGCATTTTAGTTTCGCACGAGCAAACCGTAAGTCTGATCGACGTTTGGAATGGTACAATAATATAACATTACAGATCCAATGAAACTAGTTTTGTAGAAATCCGAATCAGTGTCAAAAATGACTAATTTTTACATGTTACCTAAGTCGATAAATTTCCAATTTCTATTAAATCGTTTTTAAATCAAATTTAAAAGTTTACCAACATCATTCTAATTCAAGTAGAATTTAATTCAACTTCATAAACCATTTTCATTCACATTAAATTCAGAATCCAATTATTTCTACAATTTCAAATATTAAATTAAACAATTTAATTATCCAAATAAATCATGATATTTGAAATATAAGTTATTCAACTTATAAAATTATGAAAATTTAAAATCAGTTAAATATCCCAATTTCTAATGATCAAAATTCTAGGTCGTTACATTCTCCCCTACTTAATGAATTTCGTCCTCAAAATTACCATGTAAGAAAAAGCCACGAAATCCATTAACATTTCAAAACAATTAGTTTAAATTGGATTACCGAAATCATTTAAACCTTTTAATTTTTCTAAAATCCATTAGTTAAACTTCTTATAAAAACTTTCTATGTTTTCAAATCCATTTATAGTCATTTTTCAAAACTAACTAATATCGTTTAACCTTTGACTAAATATCAAAATTTTAGGTATAATTTTTTTTTGAAATTCTCAAAAAAAATTATGCGTTAAATTTTCAATTTTTTTTACCATAGCCTCCATTGCACGGTTCAATCCGAAAAAATCACAATATATATATATATATATATATATATATATATAATCACAAATATACATCTCATCTTCGAGGATGAGACATTCCGTAGGAAAAATAATAATATAAAAGTACGATATGTAATCCGAGATATGTACCTTATATATTATTAGCGAGCATATACGGCTAATATAGCACGAAAGCGAGCTCCAAATGTGAACCATACACCATCCGTGCCTACTAAACCCTCAACAACCAATAAGTACATGTATATATGAAAAGTAATATCAATATACAACGTATACCAATACAACAACTATATATGCCAATATACAAAATGCAATCAAAAGCAACAAATGCAACCATCAAATAACTATCATCCAACTACCATCCAACAAACCAATATCTATTCAATCAATCCATAACCAAATCAATATACATTCATTTCTCATTAATATTCATTGAATTGGTTTTCCAATGTAATCACATTTAATTCATTAACATGGGATTTTATTAACATTCATTCATTCATAATCAGTTAGTTTACATTCACTAATTTACATTCAAGTTTGTTCATTTCAAATCAAATCAAATCAAATTCAATTTTATTTAGATTCACTTACTACCAATTTGAATCCAATTATTTAGTTTTCAATATTCATTAATTCAATTTGCTTAACATTTGATGAATTTCTATTCAATCAACTAACATCTATCTAATAACCAATGCATATCCAACATGACCAAAAATATTTAATTTACACTCAAACATTTATATTTGCTTTGTTTACATTCAATTTGGTTTAATATTCAATTTAGATTGAATTCTAATATTCACTATATTCACATTTTTATACAACACTTCTTATTGTTATTATCACTTATTAGCCTAAGTTACATTCAATTATATTTCATTTAACTCATTTCATTAGCTTATTTCTTTTTCTGTACTTGAGTTAAATTTCATTTTCATAGATCATTTCCTTTTAACTCAACTTAGATTTCATTTCTAAAATCATTCTATTTAACTATTACTTAAGTCAAATTTCATATCACTACTCAAATTCAGATTTTGTTTTGCTTAACAAAATTGTTTAACTATTTTAACATTTGGTTTTACTTACATTTTCCCATTTTACAAGTTATATAACTTTTTTATTTAAACTTCCAAATTCATATTATATAATCACTTACCACTTAAGTTCAACTTTCATTCCAATAACTTATCTAATCTAGTTCAAATCCAATTCAATTTATTTTAACTTTCCTTTAGTTAAATTTCAATTTATATAATTTACTTACTAACTCAATTCAATTTCACCTTACTTACATTAAATTTCAATTTCATATCTCAATTTCACACTTAAACTTCTGAAATTTCCTTTTCATATTTATACTAATTCCAATTATAAGTTCAAAACTTATTTCCCTTATATTTATCAGTTTCAACTTTGATTTTAAATTCAAATTTATTTACCACAACAAAACTTAAATTTCAATTTACTAACGGCAGCAAATCAATCACATAGAAACTAGAAAATGACACTGAAGCCATCACCCTTATAATTTTCCAACAACGATACAGAATTCGGTGCTTTATATTCTTTTAAAGTCATTTTTTTATAAAAATCATATTTATAAATTCTTACTTATATAATTTCACTATCTCACTTCACTTATATAAGATTCATACCAAATTTACTTATTTTATTTAGATTTATAATAATATAGTCTCTTTAAACTTTGAAAAACAACTGTCAAAATCAACGGGATTCAAATTGTTAAATTCTTAATTAAATCCATTTTTTTATAACTCATATTTATAAATATACTCATATAGTTTCATTTCTTATAAGTAAGATTATTTCATAATTGTAAGTCATTTTAATTATAATCCCATACTTTATAATTCACTTGCTTATACAATTTATTCTTTTAGAATTGTTGTTTTCATTTAGATTATTCAACCAGCTTTTATTAACTTATATATTTACATTTTCAAACAATCAAACAATCCATTTATATGCACTACAATAATTTTTGAAAAACTATTCCTTTATATATAAAATAAAATCAAGGTAAAATTAATTCATTTACCCAATTTAAAAACAATACTATGTTGATTTGCCTCGTTTAAGTATTTAGAAATCCCTATCGATAACATGACGTCCCATATGCCGACCAAAATTCATAAACTACTCAATGAATAAGATAAAACACAATATAATACTTATTTATAATCACTAACAAATACGCGATCATATATATAATACACTCAAACTCAATCTAGGGTGCTACTGACCCTACCTATACTGAGCACACATCAAAGCCTAGTGTAACGACCCACATTTCTAGCTATTTTTTTATATTAAATTTAGTGTAATTATAAAGTAAAAATGGTTAAAATGAAAATTTAATGATTTTGAACGTAAGTTTTTGGATATGAACTTGGTCAAAATTTTGAAGTTTTGGCGACAACGAGATTGAAATGAAATTATATATATGTTAACTGAGCTTATAATCAATAACTAAAGTTGAATAATAATTATGAATTATTTAGATAAAAAGAAAATGATGTTGATAACTAAAATTCATTTAAAATCCAATATTGAAATTTGATTGAATATTGAACAATTAAATTGTTTTGATTTAAAATTGGAAATTATTTGAATAATTGAATTCTGAATTTTATTTGATCGACAATGATGTTGAAAGTTGATGTAAATTTTATTTAAATAACAATGATGATTGTTAACATTTAAAATAGGATTTAAAAGTGAATAGTTAGAAATTAGAAATTTTATATTATAACAGAGACGTTAAAAATAGCGATATGGGGAACAGTCTTGGATTTCGACAAAACCTGTTCCATTAGATCCGTAATAGTGTGTTATTATTGGATTTCATATTTCGTAACTTTTGAAGTTATCGTTTGGTCGTACGAGATAACGCATTGAAATGAATATCGAAAATTTAATATTTTAATTTGATTCGAAAAGTTATCTTCCGCTCATGATCGAATTAGGCCTCGAAACATGTTCCATTGTATTCGAAATACGAGTAAAACATTGCATATGCCAGGCGGCATGCTTCATTTGGAGTTCGTCCGAAAAAAGTTGAAAATAATATTAAAATAATATGTTCAAGTTTATAAATACGCTTGTTCAGGAGAAACCCTAACCTTATTTCTTGGAGCCGCCACCATCATTAACGTAAGGCCGAAAATCTTCCAACTTTCTTTCCTCCAATCTCCAAATCCACGCGCTATTTCCAGAAACTCTCAACTGCAAACATGTAGAGCACATCAAGATCTTCAAGATCAACGGTTGTGACCTGAATCAGAGCTTCATAGTGGCCAGGAATCAACAATAATGTCCGTGCATTCATGAGTAGTTTTCGAGGCACTGCTGGGTGGTGGTGGAGCTCGCGATGGGCTTCGTGATGACGTCGCCTAACCTTCGTTTAGGCGATCGTATAAGGTGCGGCAGTAGGCTTTGGACGGCTGCATGCGTTCGATCTAGACTTGGGATAGAACACACGAGGGAAGAAAGCATATTCATAACCATGATTTGCTTGTGAGGAGTGTACGACCCAGATCTGATTTGGTAAATAAAAAAGAAAAAAATTGTTTATATGATTGTATTTAAACTTTTAAAATGTGTCTCTCTTCCATACGTTATCAGAATTGGACGAAACAAGCGATGGCGGGATCATAGAGACGGAAAGTATGCTCTGGAACTGATTTGGGGACGTTTGGAGCTAGTTAAAATTTTACGTTAAATCGAACGGTGTTCGATTTGATTTAAAATTGAAAACTCAAGGAGTGTGTTTTATAGCGCTCACAACATACTAGAATATTGTTATGCTAGTTAAATTCGAAATTGTGAAATGATATAAATTTATTGATTGTTGTTTGATAAATTTAAATCATCATCTGAATTTTCATTTTAATTAACTGCTAAAAAATTAAAATTGACTGTTAAACTAGAAATAGGAATTTAATTTCCAATAAAATACCCGATTTTAATAACTATGAAATTATTGTGAATTATATTGGTTATTTGGATGATTGATTGCGTGGATGATATTGTTTGATATTTTGGATG
Source organism: Allium cepa (assembly GCA_030765085.1). Taxonomy (NCBI): domain Eukaryota; kingdom Viridiplantae; phylum Streptophyta; class Magnoliopsida; order Asparagales; family Amaryllidaceae; genus Allium; species Allium cepa. Next base: position 618,217,783 of record CM060945.1, read on the forward strand.
ATTTGGATGTTTATTTATTTTGATACATCCTGTTATCACACTATATATTATTTACAATGTATGAAACTGATATCATGATACTTTGATTTGGATTGAAATGATATAATCCATCCCTGAAATTACATTGAAATAACTGATCACGTAGTCATAGGATAGAAAATTATATGTGGACATCGGATTGGTTAAATTAAATGATATTAGAATTTTTGATTGAAATTTATTTAAAATGATTTGGATTTAAAGAAATAAAATCGAGTTTATGGAAATCGATTTCTTTTTGAATTAGAGTCCAAACTATGGGATAAAATTGTGTTAAACAAATTTCTTTAAAATTGTTGTTGATATTTTGAAGTTAAAATTAAAATATGATTGAATTTCATAAATTGATTCGTTTTTAAAAACCGAATTTATATTCGAACTTTGAATATTGTTAAGTAAAAATGATATATATTTCGAAACTGAGCTCAAAATTGAATTTTATTTGAAGATTGGGATTTTAAACTGAATGTGGAAGTTTGATTTGATTTAAGTGTTTTAAATTGATTTTTTGAAAATTGAACTTGAAATTTATGAATTGAAATGGTTTAAATTGAGAATTGAATTGAAATTAGTTCAAATTGGAATTGAGACCAAAATTGAATTAATTGGAAACGAAATTAGAATTGATTTGAATATGAATTGGAATCGAAGTTAATTCTAATTGAAATCAAAATTGAATCGATATAAATGGAAATGGAATTTCGATTGATTTGAATTGAGTAGATATGGAAATGAAATCAGTTTGACTTTGAAACTAATTTTCAAATGAATTATTTAGTATAAATTATTTAAAATCTATATTTTTTAAATATTCAAATTATTTTGGTTTTTCAAATTATTTGGTTTTCCAAATTATTTTGCTATATAAACCATTTTAATATTTAAATTATTTCATATTAAACCATTTTAACCATTTAAACTATGTTAAACTGTTTAACCATTTAAACCATTTTATTTATTTAAACTATTTTAAAATTATTAAAACTATTTTTCAAAATTTTCAAACTATTAGATAGTGGAATGTTTATTTTTAAATTGTGGATTTAAATACAAATAGGGTTAAATTGAAGTTATTACCCAAATTGAAATTCGAAACAATTGTGAATCGAAATCGAGATATTAAGACGAACATGATTTTGAATTGAAATGGTATATTTTGAGTAAATATGATGATTTCAAAATGGATTTGATTTCGAAGCGAATATGATATATTTATATCAAGTAAAAACTATTTTCGAAACGTAAAAGTACCAACCGGTGTGTAAAATGACGTTGGTTGTTAAAGAGACCAGAACCAAATATGGGAATACTCTCTGTCAATACTGGAACCACTTTGATAACTGTGTGCGGGGAGGAGGCTCCAAAACGAAGTGGTTGGATTTGGCGTATTTTGCTAGATTTTAAGAAAGAGAACGATGATGGATAGACCCCGACACTTGTGCCAATTTGAAATGACTAAAATATAACGGCTTGACAGGGCCAAGTGGGCTAATTACCCTAAGCGGATATCCGTTCTTCGATTTTCTTGGACGTGGTCCATATCATTACTCTTATTGTCGGTTTCAATTGATGCACCTTGATTTGGGATAGCCTCCCTTTGTCCCGATATGGGATGGATAGACGCGATGGGCGGTCAGGGCTACGATGTGTTACCACCAGCCCTGCGACCCAAACTGGTAGTATCCTACCTTAGGCATTGCCTCACGTGCCTCGTCATACTTTTATCCCTATACAAGACCCATATAATTTTGGTTTAGTGTTGTCGTATCACGACACATCCCTAACATCGACGTATTACTGGTGGTGTCAAATGCAAACTGTACACCAATGCTTAAAAACGCTTTAAAGGGGATTAATGTAAATCTTTAACGCTAAGAAAAATATTTATATTATTGATTAGACATTATATATGTAGCATATGCTACTACATATAAATATTCTGACGGATCCTTAAGAGATGGAAAATCCTGTAACATCTCTTAAGTTATTGCACGCATGTTATACACTTGATAGGAGATGTGAAACCCGTAAGCATCTCTGACCCCGTGACACTCATATTTTATATGCGATATCGATTTTACTTACATAAGGCTATTTTAGTCCTCACTTCAATGTTTTGTCCTTTTCATTATGCTCATGTCAATCCTGAGTTTTTCAACTTATTGAAGATCTATTCCAGAGGACAAAAACGAAGATTTGGTATATTATTACTATTAGTACGCCTGCTGCATTATTTGTTTATCTCTGATGTATATATGTAACTCTGATGAATGTTGTATAGATCATGATCAAATGTACATTAGAAACAGCTCCACGAACTGTTTATTTGATTATTATATTTTATCATTCCACTGTTAGATTCTGTGTTTGTTTCTTCTTCTTTTCTCTTATTTTCTTATTCACCTAATTAACAATCCTCCCTTTTGAATGGTTTGAGTTGACATGTGTGGTTTATTGTTGATTTAAACTATCCGAAAAGGTAGGCCTTTACACCTAGGAATATACTAAACCTAAGCTCCAATACCAATTGTGACGACTTGCAAATCCGTACCCTTTGAATCGATAATAAGCCACATATGTCCGACCCAAAAAGCACAGACTGGTGGAAAGTCCTGTGAAAGAAAAGAAGAGAGAAGAAGAGAAGAGAAGAAAGAGAGAAGAGAACCAAACAGAACAATACAGAATATCACATCGCAGTGGAAAACATATAATATCATATAAATGATCTTTACAAAACAGAAACTATATATCATATATACATCAATCAGATTACATGAATACATAATTATCAACTTTGATAGTTATAACAAATTGTCCTCACAAATGCTGACAATATGCAACAATAACGCGGTAGAAAATAAATAGAATGCCTGGATCGGTCTGGTAAACCAGCATGAGAAAATACACTCAACTGAATTTATAAGATTGCCAAAACTTTCCTTTTCAAAACAAAAGTATCTCGTAAGACACTTTCATACATAAACATGGACATGTTTTTACCTTAGGATAACCAAAAACTTTTATATCAAATCATGTTATATTATACTAGTGTCTAGCATACAAATAATATTGATCATAGCCGAAATTGTTACATTGATTAAATTTCAGCATATAGCCCAAAATGGGTAATACAAACAAAATGGCTGGTACGTAGCGAAGTTTGGATTTCCATACAAATGACCAGGTGAAGGGACTACCTTCTGACAATACATATCTAGAGGAATGTACCGAGGACCATCACAAAGGATCCTCTACCAACATAAGACCAGCCTACCTCTATAACTAGGTAGTACCGAATATATCATCCCCCGATCATTACCGACCTTTCTAAGGGCCCTCATAGCATACAAAACACATTAATTTACGTCAGGAAAGTCATAGCGGGAAGAATTATGTCTAGAAGAGGATGATCATATCCTAATTAGGAATGACCAACTTAGCCTTGCTGCATCTAACCCTGTTTCGGTCATTTTCGGTTGATGAGGCCTGAGACAACGATTACCTTTCATATATCACATATCACGTCACTTGTATGCCACATTGCTATTTCCATTGACTACTAATTGCCTTCCATAAAATACAACCCCAGAGCTCGTATGTCTCAAAGAGGGTGTTAAGCTAAGAGAAATTGCCTTCTCCATCACCAGCAGATGTACGTTTGTAAAAACAATGTACGTAATCTTAGAAATGCAATGCCAGACATTCCTCCATACAAGTTGTCCAGGAACAAGACAAATGAAGGTACTTTCCTACCACATCCTATTGGAAAATCCCTAGGATTAGCAGCGAACAGTCCTTACATTGGATATTCCATAACGAAGAGACTACTGCTACTGGAGTATATTAGGATTTTAACCCCAAATGATCAACAAGAAGTCCAACACTATGAAAATCCTAAATATCAATATCATCAATAACCTGCACAATCGAATGCATATACGTTGGTCCGAAGTAGTTTTCAGATAAATCCGATCCCGGTCTCTTCGCACCAACAACGCAAAAGCGTTTCTCAATCTCACATGGAAACTAAGTTTCATAGACTTATCACCTCACCAACTTTAAACTTGTTATCCTTCGGCTAAGAAGGAAGCTCGATAGATTGGAATAATCACTTTGCACTACACAAATCAGCATTCTCAACACAAATGATAATCAAGTCTACACAGTCAGTTACGTACTAAATGTACGACTAATTAGTTTCCATATCAAGTCGAGGAACTAAAATGGACAAAAATATAAATTTAGAACTAAAGCAGTCAGTAGGCCTGATTTATTAAATCATTCACTAATTAAATCACTTTTCCAAATTTATTACTTTAAATTATCTTTAAAAAGATATAAATCTAAAGCAATTTCAAAACTTCAATATTTGAAAACATTTCTGTATACTTATTTTACTAATAAGTGAATTCATAATTTACTTTAATTTCAAAACATTCAAACTTCATTTTAAAATATCACTTCCCAAAAAATTTATTTTATTTAAAGGATTATTCACTGTTCAAAATCATGAATACAATTCTTTAATGAACTTTCATATTTAAACTTATCAAATTAAATTGATTTCAGATTTATAAAACAATGTTTATAATTCATATTTTTATTTTATAAAAACTTTCATGTATAAAATTCTTTTATTAACAAATTCCATTTATATCTCATTCATATTTCAAAATCCAATTATAAGTTAATTTACTTATAAATCTGTTTATTTACAAATTCATTCCTTTTTTATAAATTCATAAATTTATAAATCTTATTTACTTATAAGATTCACTTATAACTTCATTTAACATTTATAAAACTCCTTCATAATTCCATTATTCTTATTTATAAAAATTCAAAATCTTATATATATATATAATCCATTTATAATAACTTCAAAATCTCAATTTAACTTATTTTTACAAAATAGTTAACTTCATATTTCAAAAATCATGTTTTAATATATTTCACAAAAATCATAATTTTTATAACATAAAAATTATAACTTTTTTATATTTAAAATAAATCCCTTTCCTTTAACTATTCAAAAATTGATCAAACATATATTTTCAAAACCACTTTGAAATCCTTTTAAATTTGAAATCATCATTTTAATATTTTAAATTTCCAAAATATAGCCCAATGATGCAAAAGAACTAAATAAGGAAATTCACATCAATCATATTAATCATGGCTTCCAAACATCATATATCACATGATAACAACACATATAATAATATTTTGTAAAAAAATCACATCGGTAAGGAATCCAGTTGGATCCTTCCAACCTGTCACCTACAACAAATATAAATATGAGAAAGTATGTACAATATCCGCTTCGAGGCAGGTGCACGTACAAAAGGTCATACGCTCATACACGGGAACGTATAGGGTCTCATCCAATATGATATGCGGGAATATATTCAAACCAATCAATATATATATGTATGCATATATATAATATCATATATCACCTAAACAATCATCAATCATCATAAATAAATTTATTCTCACTTATATAAAATTATAAACGAGTTAGAAAGAGTGAATTTACTAACTTTGCATGCAATGGTCGTTGTAGCATTTTATTTCGAATAAAATTAAATGACTGTGATGACCCGTCCCTCTCGACCCTCAAAAATCGACACAAAATATGCTGCAGTATAATATGCCGACGACCGGGTGCCGGAAAATATAGATTGTTGAGGAAAAAGAAAGAAGATAGAAGAAAGAAGGAACTAAACAATAACAGAATCTCACAATCGCAGCGGAACAAAATATAATACTCAATAACAGATCTTTACACAAAATGAAAACTATATCTGTTTATATACTACATCATCAGAGTATCACAATCAAACATCAATTATCAGCCTGGCAATTCCAACAATCACAACAGCGGATATAGCAACTACGGATAATACGTCTCAGTCTCCAGCTTCACTCCTGAGCTCCACAGCATCCTATCCTGTATTTATAATACTTGGTCTGACCCGAGCATTATAATGAAATAACACCCGAGTCAGTCTGGAATACCAGCGTGAGAAAAATACACCCAAATTGATTATTAAAGTTTCAAAATCCTTTGAAATCAAAAGCACCTCGTAAGACTATGCCATAAATAAACATGTTGGGTTTTTACCTTACGGTAGCTAAAACATTTCTTATCAAATCCGTCTGATATTATAATAGAGTCTACAGAAAGTAAAACAGAATCTAGCTGAAATGCTTGCATCTCACATTTCAGCAATAGTTGGGCACAATCAAAACCGTACAAGCACGTAGGGAGAATGGATTTCCAACTAATGACTAGGCACTGGGGTACCACCTGTCATAGTACCTGGTCTAGATCAGCGTACCGAGGATCCACCTAAATCCCCTACAACACAAGGCGGGGACTACCCATTACTTGATAATCCCGAGTAAGATCACCTCACGGTTAGGATCGGCAACCGCACCACTAAGCCGAATAAAAGGGACACCAAGACAGGGATGACCTCACCCTAATGGGTGCTACCCACTTAGCCTTGCTGCATATCCCCTGATTTTCAGTCATTCCCGGTTGATGGGGGTCGAGGCTAAGCGTTATCTTTTAGAATGTTTCACTTAGAATGCTCACCATCCACCTGATGATGTTCTAAAAGCATTCATCCATACAAGTCTGTCCCGGATTCGAACGAAACCGAAGGCACTACTCCTACTACATCCATTTTGGAATCATCCTTAGGATTAGTAGCGACTAGTCCTTGCACTTCACTGCTCCATCTTCGACTTCGAACTCGTTTTCCCACGAAAACGTACAAACCAGATGGAAGTGGTTTTCGAGAAATAAATCCTGATTCCGGTCTCTTCGGAACGATCAGCGTATCGGCTAATATCGATAGTCGTTTATTTAACTATCAATTAACATTCACAAACATCCATCAAACAATAAATAATTACCCAAATTATTTATTAATCTCAAAATATCTTCGCAAGATATATTTCCATTTTCAACCTTTTGAAACTAGTTCCAAACCATCTTCCTTATACGGAATAAATTTCCTAAACATTTTCTATTTCCATTTCAAAATAAACCAAAGAATCCTTTTATAAATCCTGCTTGATTTATCTCAATTTGAATTTATGTTTAAATCCCGTAAATTTCTTCCAACACTTTAAAAATAAAACTCCCTTTTATTTTTAAACGCATTTCCCATTTCCTTGAAATCACTTCCACGATATATACTTAACTTATTTAAAATTAAATTCTTTATTCGAAATACACTTTTGAAAATCTATAAAAGTTTCTTAGGTAACTTAAATCAGAAATTTCCTTTTAATATAAAGTTATTTTATCACATACTTATAATAAAATTTCCTTTAGAAAACATAATACTAATTTACCTTTAAAATAATTAGATACCATAATTAGTTAATTAAATGTTTACTTTCACTTAAAAGTAATTCAAAATAGTATTTTCTTCTAAAACATTCTAAAAACACATTTTAAACTTCTAGTTTATACTTCGAAAGCCTTTCTTTGGAAACATACTTAGTTTTCCGGGAAAATAGACTTTCCATCTTTTAAAAATAATCCCACTATTACTTTTAAAACAATTTGCACCTTCTTATAGAAGTTTCCACCGGAAATATATGCTTTCAAATTTATCCCTCGATAAATATTCCATTTCATTTATCAACCCAGTTTATAAATTTCCATTCCTCATTTCCTTTTAAATCACAATTTCAAAATCACTTCAAATTCCAAATCAATTTCCTGAATTTAATTTCCTTAAATTCATTACTCAAAAATTCCTTTTCAATTCCCTTTTAATCCCAATTTATTTTATTTTCATTTATATTTTAACATACCAGATTATACTTATTCAATCATAACACAGCACAACTTAATTTCCAAATTAATCTATCACAGTATATAAATGAAATACGTCATCAATTATGAAAATAATTTCTATATTGTGAGGAATCCAGTTGGATCCCTCCAATCCGTTTCCCTGCATCCACAGATGTTAACACAACCAATAAATATCGATCCAATCTGATAATAATTATCACATTCAACCAATTAAGCAATCATTTAAATATTAACTATTTAAACTAACTAGCATTCCAGATGTGAGTGAGATAAACTCACCTTGAGTTTCGACAAGCGTTTTAAATTTTAAATTAAATTGAACCATTCGATTTAATCTAAAATTTCCACTTGCTCCAATCATCTCCGGACTTATTACAGCGCGTAGACCGCGTCGCTGCGATTCCGGCGCTTCTTGTTTCATTTGAATCTGATAATGTATGCAAGAGTTATTCAGTTTTAAAGATTTGTATATAAATTTAGAACAAATTTTCTCTTTTTATTTCAATACCCAAATAGATCGACCGTTCAATCTGGAAATCAAATCAAGGCCGTAAGCCATAGCTTCTCTCCCGCTCAATCATGAACGCGAACAGACGAACGAAACCCATCAGCCGCTCACTAGGGTTGGCGCCGCTCACCATCCACTCGACTACACGATGATCCAATGCCTCCACGTCGAAGCCCAACGTCTCGCGCACCCATAGCCAGAAAACGAGCAAGCTCGGTCACCCTAGGCTCGGCAAAACATGGACAACCCAAGCATGAACGGGTCGATTTCGTAACCATCCACCTCGCCATACACCATCTCAGCCGTTGGATGCGTAGATCTCTTCGTGATCTACAATTCTCTAGTTGGAGTTGTGGCCTGAAACTAAGTGGATAAAGAAAGATCGAGAGGAGAAGATCGAGCCGTTTCGGCCATTGAAATAAGAGAAGTAGCGGCCAGTGAAAACTAGGGTTTCTCGCCCAAATACGTATATATATTACATATGTACATACATATTAATTTAATATTAAATTCAATTTTTAACGAACATTTACAAACGAACTCCAAACAACACATGCCACTAGGCGATTATAAGGTTTTACCCGCCTTCCGAACACAATGGAACGTGTTTCGAAAGCTAATTCAACCATATGTGGAGGATAGCCTTTTGAATCGATTTAAAATATTAAATTATCGATTTTCATTTCAACGCGTTTCTCACCCGTACGAGCAAACGGTAACTCCAGACGCTACGAAAATTGATTATTATCATATCCAATGGAACTGGTTTCGTCGAATTCTAAGACTGTGCCCCGGAAGGCTATTTTAACTCGTCGATTAATTCGAGCGATTTTCAAAATCATCGAAATCACTTAAAATTTCACTTTTAAAACTTTACTAACTTAATTATAAATCATATAGAGTCTATAATCAAATAAGAAATCATTCTGATTCAATTTAAATCAAAATCTGATTATTTACATTATTATATTATTAAATTCCATTATTAAATTAATATAAAATTCCAAATTTAATTTATCGACTTTTGAAACCATCCAAAAGTTCAATATTAGAATTTAAATCAAACTAGACTTAAAATAAACCTTAGGAACCATTTTCATAACCATTTACATCCAGATTCACAAATTATTCCAATTCCAAATATTAAATTATTATTATTCAAATCCAATTGATTTGTCATACTCGATATTTCAACTAACTATATTGATTTAACCAAAATCTTCTTACTTCAAAATGAATTCAAAATCCACATTTAACATATAAAATGAATTAAACGTTCAAAATCTAAAGACCAAAATTCTGGGTCGTTACATGAGCATTTAATTTTACTCAAAATTTTCACCAGCTCCAATCAACTTCAATCCAGCTCCATCGAATAGTTTTCGTGTATACAAACCCAAGGCAACTTGTTTTGTGTGATTTCGACCTCTTATCTAAAAGATACAACAATTTTCAAGATTACACAAATTATATATAATTAATTTACAATTTTTTTATCTAACCTTAATTCAAATCAAGGCCATTCATTTTTGCTTCATTGAATCTGCACTACCCATTTTCTTTCCCCTCTTCTTCTATTTACTCGAATCGTTAAACCCATCGATCGCCTCTTCCTCTTTCCTAGCCACTCTACCCACGTCGCCGTGGAGGCCGATCAACTACCGCAAATGTGTGCAACTACCCCCACTCGTACTCTGAACAAAATGCGGTCCACCCTTATCACCTCCTGCGTGCACGACTATAGCTCAAACGACAAACAAAAGCCACACATTCTCGGCCTCCACGCTCCACTAAATGCTATCTTAACCGTTGAATACCTAGATCTCGCTGCCCTTTACAATTTCCATTTTGGATGCCGATGCCTAAAAGTGAATGGATCAAGAGAATTTGAGGAGAGAAGTGTGGAGTTTTCTGGCCGTTCAAATCAATAGTGGCGGCTAGCGTTAGAGAAAGAGAGGGTTTGCAAATAGAAAAATCTTGTGGCCTTATGTAGAAAATTTCACGCACTATTTATCCTAAAATTTTTCGAACTCCAAACGAAGCATGCCGCTTGGTGTTTATAATGTTTTACCCCTTTTCCAAACACAATGGAATATATATTGGGAGCCAATTCCATGGTATTTGGAAGATATTTTGCCGAATATACTTATTTTAACTAAAATTTACTTAAAATAATTTCGGTGCGTTTAGCTTCGCATGAGCAAACCGTAAGTTTGATCGATATGAAATTTGGAATCGTACAATAATATAACATTACGGATCCAATAAAATTGGTTTCGTCGAAATCCAAGACAGTGTCAAAAATGACTATTTTTACATGTTAATTAAATCGATAAATTTCCAATTTCTCTTAAATCGCTTTTAAATCTAATTTAAAAGTTTACAAACATCATTCTAATTCAAATAGTATTTAATTCAACTTTATAAATCATTTTCATTCACATTAAATTTAAAATCCAATTATTTCTGCAATTTCAAATATTAAACTAAATAATTTAATTATCCAAATAAATCAAGATATTTGAAATACAAGTTATTCAACTTATAAAATAAAATTTTGAATATTTAAAATCAATTAAATATCCCAATTCCGAATGCTCGAAATTCCGGGTCGTTACAAATTTTAAATATTTTAAAATAAATATTTTAGGAAGATTTTACATATATAATAGTAAATTTAATAATAATGGATTCATAAAAAAGATATTTAATGACTAAAAACTCCAGTGATTTTGAAAAACTATTCTAAACAAATTTTGAGAAAAAAGGAGATTGTGGTATTATTTAAAGTAAAATTTTTAAATAATTGTAATTAAGAGAAAGGTTATTTGAAGTGTATGCCTATATATATATATATACTTCTTAGCTTATGTAAATTCCTGAAACCTTAGGATCACATTCTTTGGTTTTGTTAGTTGATTGTAGAGAACTCCCATCATGGTTAGAGGATCACTTATGAAGGCTAGGAGGGCTGGTGATCAGGACTTGGTTAACCGGATTCTGAAGAATCTTGTCCAGCCATTGCTATATGAGGGGGAGTCAAAAGAGGAAAGGGAACCTATCAAGCAACCATCGCTTTATGAAGAGGAGCTCGGGATAGGAGTTGAAAAGGAATTCGAGGATAAAGAAGAGGAATTCGAGGATAAAGAAGAGGGATTCGAGGATGAATAAGAGGAATTCGAGGAGGAAGAAGAGGAATTTGAAGCAGAAGAAGAGCCCGAATCGAAAAATGATGATGCTGTCATCTGGGAAATGGGCGAGGTTAATAATAAGCCACTTGTAGATGGGGATAACCTTCAGATGGAACCAAGCCCGGTGTTTGCATGGATTTTAGACAATGATGTTGAATCTATGGAGTCGGAAGGATCAGAAGTGGAGGACTCCGATGGAAAGAGTCCATTGTAAGGGTTAGTATGGGTTGGGTTAGTTCTCTTAGGATGTGTACTCTATTAGGCCTTATTAGTATAAATTAGTAGGCCTTATTAGTATAGATTAGTAGACGTCATAGATGTCCGTCTGGGTTGTAAAGTAATGAAGTATTTTAGTGAATGCTTAGGTAATGTGTGTATATGTATAACCGGCTAGTGGTTATAGATATCTCCTATAAATGTATGTGGTGACTGTAGTGGTAAGAGCATCTCAATTGATATTGTATGACTGATACTTTGGAATATAAATATATATGATTGAACTTGTGTGATATGGTTGTTTATTAATTCGTTAATAATTGGTAATTTAGTTAGTTATGTTTACTAGCCTGGTTACTGCAATTTCGAGGACGAAATTCTTTTAAGGGGAAGGAATGTAATGACCTGGAATTTTTATCGTCTTGGCTTTTGAATATTAATTTTGAATATTCAGTAATATAGTCTTCTAATCAAAATAAAATCCTTGTTAAATGAAAATTAGTAATCATATATTGTTTTAAAACTAAGATAATATTTTGAATTTCTAGATTTTTATAAATAAATAGGAAATTTATTTAATTGGAATTTCTTATATATATATATATATATATATTTAGGACAATAGAATTTATATATAAATTGGGAAAATATTCATAGCAAATAAATGTAGGTGAATAAGAAGGATATATTATAAATAAAAATGATTCTGGCTTATAAACAATATAGTGTATTATAAATAGAAGAGTTTAAAATTTTATTTTTCTTATGTATATGCATGTTAGTTTAAGGGAGAAGAATGTAAAAGTATATTTGTAATATATTTAAACATATATAAATGGTATGTTAAAAATAATATATGTAGTGGAAATAAAATGGAAAGAATATATTGTAAATAGAAATGATATGACTTATGGAAAATATAATGTATCATAAATAGAGAAAGTTTAAAATTGGATTTTTTTTCTTACATACACACACACATTAGTTAAGAAGAGTGTAAAACATATATATGTACTAAATAAATATAGTTATTAAAAATAATATATATATATATATATATATTGAAAAAATGAAAGAAAAGATATATATGAAAATATATGATGACAGAAATGAGAGATATACATTTTTAAAATATAAAAAGAAATGTAGAACATAAATGTTATTTTTTTAAAAATGGAATGACATGACTTTTAATGCCTTAGGTTATATATATATAAATAGTGCCTTGATTTTTAAAATCAAAAGAAAATTTAGCTAAGTAAATAACAAAGTAAACAAGTAAAAATGGGTGAAATAAGTATGTTAGCATATATACTTGTTTGGTCAAAAGAAGTAAAGACCAAAGCATTTATTTTGATTTCATTTCAAACTCAAAACAATACATCACCTCAAGTTTTTTTTCCAATCCATCACTGTACAAACAAATTACAGCATATCAAATCTTTCTTAGGCCCAAAATCTATTCATATACATCATCATTCTTCGGTATAAGTTTAGATACATAGGCTTATAAGCTTGGGTGTTAGCTTCATATTTTAAAAGAAAGCCTGTAACAAAAATATAGTAAAGGCACTATAACAAAACACTGTAACAACAAAAGGAAAAAGAAGCATTCCTGTTCAAATTCAAATCAAAGGCAAGGTGATTCAAGTTTTGATCAAAACTTAAGGATCAATTAAAAGATTTCAAAGTCTTTCAACAATTTTTAAGGTGATGTTTAGAATTTTGAATGCCTGGAATTTTAGAAAATCACTTTGTTATTTTAACAGAGTTAAAAAATTTATATATGCTTGAACTTTAAAAATCATTATCTCATAATCAGATTCGAATAGGTCGATGATGTAAACTAAGAAAGTGATTGTCTTCGAATGTAGATTTCATTAAAAATAGTTTAGAGCTAGTTCGTTTTTCATAATGTGTGAATTTGTAAAAAATACATTAACTAACCCAAATTTCGTCGATTTCTAACATGCTCAAACCATCAATTCCCTTATATACTTGTGATCACCGTATGAAAATAGAGTTTTTAGTGAAAATATCATGATTTTTAGTGGCCTAAATCATGTGGAATCTTGAGTTGATCATTTTCCATTCAAAAATTAATTTTCGACAGTGGCATCGAAGAGGAGAGGTTTGACCATAGGATTTTTGTCCATGTGGCGTGGTTTGGTGTGGCGAGAGGATTTAGGGTTTTGGATGGTTCATGTATGGTCTCTGTACGCGTGGATTTTAGGGTAGCCACAGGGCACCGAGCGGCGCCGCACTCGGTTGGGAAGTGACGTGTAACAAGGGGGTCATGATGGCGGCGACTGCAAGTGGTTTAATGGAGTAGCTGGAAGCAGTTCAACGATTTGTGGAAGTGGGTTTATCAGTTGGGTTCGGTTCATACATTCAAAATGGTTGGGGGTGATTGGTGGTGGAACAGAAGGGTGAAGATGGCCAAGAAGGTGAAGGCAAGTTTGGGGGTGCGCTTGCCATAGTCGCTGGTGGTTCGAAGCTCGCGTGCAAATGCACATGTTCACTTCAGTGTGCACAAAATCTGATTCGTGCCTGGAACAATAATGGTAGGGGGGAGATACTGATCTCTTTTCATACGTCACTTTGTAAAATAAATGTAAAAAAAATAAGGAAAGAAAATTTTGTCACCGGAGCCAGAAGATGGAAATTGGGAGAGAAGGAGAGGAAGAGGGAAACAGATATTGATTTGAATCTGGGTTTCGGCCCATGCAATAAAGAAAATAAAATAAAAATAAAAATGTTAAATGTTGGCTGTGGGCTTCGACCCAGAGAATGGAATGAAGGAAGTTTCTCCAAATTTTTGATAATGTTAAAATTTTATTTATATTTTGTAAAGTTTGAAATGGTCTAACTCATTCATACGAAACACTTTTATCGCAGTTCTTTTTCTATGGGTTCGTATCGACAAACACTATGTTGTCATACGAATTGTTGTCAAGTTTGAACAAGTGAAAAATAATGGTATATTTAAACGGATGGAAATTTAACACTCGATTTTAAAAAAATGATGGCTTTTAAATTTATATGACTTGTCATTCAATTTATTTGCCCAGATATAAATAACGATAAGTTAATTTAAGGTAATTATGATATTTTGACATTTGTTTAGCGGAATAAAAGACTATTCCACTAATTGTATTTAATTGGACCCTTATTGGCAGACTAAATCGCTGTTCTTCCATTATTACTGAATATATCCGTTTTGGACATTTATTAGTAGAAATAAAACCCTACTATGCTATTATACTTGTACGGACAACTATTTACTTTGATACATATATTGGGCAATATGATGTTGGATTGATTGTTAAAAATAGGTTGATATGAATATCTGTATCTGTTATTCTGAATTGTTATGGAACGAATAGTAATTTAATTAAGTAGCATTGAAATTAAAAAGCCTTTTTCCGATTTGGAAGATGACATTGAACCAAAATTATTTTAAGGATGATTATTATTTATTAATGATAGTTAATTGATAAATGTTTTGATAATGATTTAAAGTTAATTATCTTATTGTTCTTAAAAATTATTTAAAAGTATTTAATTATTGTTTTAAAGCTATTTAAATTATTCTAGTTGTTTAAAAGTATATAAATTATTAATAAAAGTTATTTATAATGATTTGATTAAGGTTAATTGTTACTTAAGGATTAATTAATATTAAAATATTATTATTCCAAAGACAATTTGTTTAAATATTAATTATGTTTTAAAAATAATATATTATATAGTAAACCTTTTATAAAAGAGTATTCTTCCTAAATTAAACTTGGGAAAATTATGTTGAGACTTTATAACTATTATTTTGAGATAATAATTATATAAAGTTTTTGGAAATTAATGGTATACTTTCATGGCGTAATTGGGGGCAGAGATTGCCTATAGTTAAGTTTGGATTTCTCTAGGACAGAGGCGTAATCATTGAGCTATGAATCCATGGTTGATACCACAGAGTACTTTCCATATTTATTTAAAAAGGTTTTTAATTATTATTGAAGAAAACAGTTTGTGAATATACTTATTCCTATGAGATAAGTACATACTTTTTTATTAAGAGATTAATTTATTGAGATTTTGAAACCAAATAAGGCTTAGTGATTTCAGTGGGAAATCGAATCTTTGATTGAATGATTATTTATTTGATAATTAAATAACAGACTATCAAATCTGGACCAAACTGTAACTTTGGAAATATCTAAGAGACGCATGGGGATTATATGGTACAGTTACCATCGAAGGTGTTATGTTGTACGTATAAACTCATTTCATTCTTCTAGGACGATTAAGGAAATCCATCCACTAACTCTTAGGAGATGATCTCTGATCTTATTTTTGCCTGTTAATTTCCTAAAGAACTAGAGTTGAGTTTACCAAAAATATCGAAAGTTGTTTCGAAGAGACTGGGATCAGATAAGTTATTCGAACACCACTTCGATCCAATGAATACATTTTCGAAATGAAGACAAAAGCAATGAATTAAAGATGGAGCACTGAAGTGCAAGGGCTAATCGTTTCTAATCCTGGGGATGATTCCAAAATGGATGTAGTAGCAATAGTGCCTTCAGTTTCATTCAGACCCATAATGGACTTGTATGGATGAATGCTATCAGTACATTGCCATTGGAGGATAATGAGCATTCCATGTGTAAATTTCTTAAAAAGGTGATTGTAGCCACAAGTCTCGTCAATTGGGAAGGACCGAAAATCAGAGGAGATGCAGCAAGGCTAATTGGATCGCTCCCAATTAGGGTATGTTTATCGCCTTTCTGGATACCCTTAGATATTATTACTATGATGCGCGGAAGAACTCGGTAAGGGTGGCAACACCTGAGGTGATAGCAGATTTGGTACTATCCAGGTTAGGGGTATAACTGGTCTTTTGTTGTAGGGATCCCAACTAGGTCCTCGGTACATTTTTCTAGACGTGTATTGTGATTGGTGGTACCCTAGCGCCTACTCATTTTGTGGAATCCATTCTCTAATAAGTACCGTACGGTTTTGGTTGTGCCCAACTATGTTGAAATGTAAGATGTAAGCATTTCGTCTATTTCTGTATTTTATCTTGACACTATTATAATATCATTGGATTTTCTACAAAAAGAGTTTTAGTTATCGTAAGGGAAAACCCATTATGTTTATGTGTGACGTGGTCTTATGGGATACCTTTGATTTTAAAGGGATTTTGAAGGCGAAAATGAATAAAATTCCATGTGATTTAATTTCTCACGCTGGTTTTACCAAACTGACCCAGGCGTGGTTTTTCCTATATGCTCTGGGTCAGACCGGGCATATTTTTAGGTTTAGCTGGAGGGATTGTAGGTTTCAGGAGAGGAGCTGGAGGTTAGAGACGTATTCTCGTAGATGATTATTTTTCCGTTGCATTATAGTTCAGTTTATCAGCAATTATGATGATAGGATGTTATAACTATCCATGTTGAATAGGTTAGTATACTCTTATTTATATCTGTATATGTATAAGTTACAGTTTTGTTTTATGTAAAGATATATTATAGATTATTCGTTTCTGCTGTGAGATTATGTATTGTTTGGTTTTCTTTATATCTTCTGTCTATCTTTCTTCTAGTTTCTCTTTCTTACTATCAGCCATTTTATTCAATTTGGACCGGACAATTGTGGTAAAGTGTCAGTTCGAACTGTATGGAAAAGTAGGTCGTGACACATGCATCATTTTAAGTTTTTGATAATTAAAACTAAACTCGAGTACTCACTGTTGTTTTGAACTCCACAAAACTTTTCCACAACTCTTTGAATCGATTCTGGTTGAAATCCGATGGCACTTCTCTCCACTATTCCGAAGCTTCTCGGATCTTGCTCTATGCCTCTAAAAGGTTCGGCCTTGACCTTGGATGTGGTGGAGCTTGGTCTTGGTGCTTGGAGTAGAGGTGGCTGCGGGTTATAAAGGTGGTATATAGTAATTTTTCCTTGGTTTTGAGGTGGGAGGATAACATATATATTTGTGTATATATTTATTTTCTCTTTGTTATCATTTCTTCATAAAATTCCTAAGAAGAGAAGCCATTAAAAGCTTGAGGAAGGAGAAGAAGAAGATGAAGAAATGTGTGAATGAAGGAGTGAATGAGTGCATGCATCTATAGACTTGAATTTGGAAAATATCTTCTCCCTCTCTACCCCATGCTCATGCCCTACCCCTCCCCCCATGTCACTATGAACTCGGCCTCCTTCCACCCCATGTGCATCCATGTGTAGTAGGTGATGGTTGCTTTTGACTTTATATGGAAAATATCATGATATTTTCAAATTTTCTTCCTAAATATCATGATATTTCTACCGTATTATACATGTATATATGTATGTGTATTTGTTTGCGTATGTGCATGTATGACATGTACATATATGCATATGACACAAAAACAAGGTTGCAATAACTTAAAATGATTTCTATTCATCAAACTGTTAATAATCCAGAATCCAATTTCCGGTCGTATTTGTACATTTCAGTTAAACTATATATATTTGTAATAAAGTTTTAAAATGACATTTATATTATTATTATTTAATAATAAAAAGGGCCTCATTTGATTTTAAAACAATCATTAAATCATTTAAACTTAATTTAAATTCAAAAATCGATTATTTGAAAATGACATCATTGATGATGTCATAAAAACATTTTATTTCCAAAAATAAAATAAATAGTTTTTATTTCATATTCTTGTTTAAATGTATAAATAAGTGTATGTATCTAGTTCCGTGCATGCTTATATTGAGAAAATCTCAATTTTCCCGTAAATCGATTTTCATCGTTTTTCCGATAAAAACCTAAATATCTATATATGTTAATATACTTCTAAAACAAATAAACCGCCATTATTTATGGTTTAAAACATTATGATTTGTGTTATAAAATCTTGTACTTGAATATTTGAAATTTAGATATAATTTATTGAAGTGATAAATTTATGAGTCGTTACATAGTGAGTGTTAGGATTCACTTGCCTTGGAATTCTGAACTTGAGTTTGCTTAACATATACATGCATGCATCTTACCTCATCTAGGAATTATATTAATAGTACAACACATAACATTACTAGCTTTAATTTTAACAACTAGTGAGTATGTAGGTAATCTAACAATATATAAATCATAGATGACAACGTTATATATTATAGATTCATAATTTTTAATATATATCAGAATGATATCGATTTAAGGAATATTGTATTTCTTATCAAATACCCTCGTGATTCAAGTGGATATATCTGAAATCAAGATGCACGCACTTTACATTTGTACTTATTCCAAAAAACATATTTTGAGTTTATTTCAGTTCCACTTAAATTATGTTTATACACATAAAGTATATAAGTTTAATTTATTTATAAGAACTATAATTTAATTTAACTTATATAATGTATATATCTGTATCTTGTCAATTAAATCATATTTAATTAATTTTAGTTATTATTACTTAAATCAAATTAAATTAATTTTAATTGTTATTAGTTAAATAATATTTTGTCAATTTTAATCCATATTAATTAAAACAATTTATTAAACTAATTTAATAATATTTTATTGTATTTAAAATTGTAGAAATTTAATATTATTCATCTCAAACCAATTAGAATGAATAAAAAACTATAGCATTTATAGTTTTTTTATACACACACATTAATAACATATATATATATATATATATATATATATATATATATGTGTGTGTGTGTGTGTGTGTGTGTGCAGAAATATTAACTAAACGTTAATTAATTAATTAATAAATATTTTTATTTAATTAATTTTAGTTTTAATTTATTTACCTTAAATAATTTTAGGATAAATATACAAGTGAAAATAAGGGACACATCCCTAAAATTAATCTTAATACACAAAACATCCTCCTCATAAAAAAGATATAAGATCCCTATTTTCAAATGCTATAATTTTCTACCCTACAATACCCCTCTTCTCCTTTGCAGCCATGTCGATTCTTCACATATGGATGCTATTCTCACATCCATAATTAAAATTTGCACCCCATTAATTATCAATCTTTAAAACGAAATTACTTCTTGTAGAAATGATAGATTAATAGCCCGTTTTCACCATTAACTCATAAATTTTATTATCATTCTAACGTGTAGCATTGTGCATATGTAAAAACGACGGCAAGACAAGCTATTGATGTTTTTCAAATTTCTGCAATTATACCGTATGATTGTAGACATTTTTGCAACTATATTAAATAATTGCACACATGTTTGCAATTATACCATATAATTGCAGACATGTCTACAATTATATGGTATAATTGCAGACATATATTTCTTTAATTATATGCAATAAATTATATGCAATAGTTGTAGACATTTCTTCAACTATATCCAATCATCGTAGACATGCCCTAAAATAAAAATCGGTCCTCATTAGTTAGAAGAGGGGAAAGTCATGCAACTTTTATCTATTGCAGACATTTCTTCAACTATATGCAATAATCGCAGACATCAATTATATGCTCTGATAACAAATGTAACAGACAGGGATTTTCGACACTCGAAAACCAACATCAATACAACCACTGTATAAAATGCCGAGCAGTCGAGTGTTGAAAATACCAGTTCATTAGGGGCGAAGAAGAAAAAGGTAGAAGAAAAGAAAGCAGAACAACACAGAATCTCACAATCGCAGTGGAACAAAATATAATACATTATAACTGATTTTTATACAAAAGAATCTGTACCTATTTATACTTACAATCATCAGAGTACAACAATTCAATTCATCAAATGGAAAATTATAACGACTTGTCCTCACACAGTGGAAATAACCAAGTACATGATGTACGTCTAAAATCCTCCAGCTCATCTCTTGAGCTCCATAGCAATTTACCTGAATCTGTAATACTCGGTCTGACCCAAGCATTATGAAAAAATAACACCTGAGTCGGTCTGGAAAACCAGCGTGAGAAAACACACTCAATTTGAATTATTGACTTTTCAAAATCCTTTAGAAACAAAGGTATCCCGTAAGACCACATCACAAATAAACATAACGGGTTTTTACCTTAAGATAACCAAAATAATTTTATAGAAAATCCAGTGATATTATAATAGTATTAAAATACAAGTACTTATTTAAACAGTTGAAATTGTTACATTGATTAAATTCCAGTATACTAGGCTCTACACACAAAACCGTAAGCTCGTATTGGAGAATGAATTCCAATGAATGACTGGGACACTAGGGTACCGCCCACCACAGTACACCTCTAGAACAATGTACCGAGGACCACGCTGGGATCCCCTGCTACACAAGACCGGCCAACCCTTGTCCTGGAGGGACCGAATATGTTATCACCCTGAGTGTTCCCACCCTTACCATCGAGCGTTCCTTCCATGCACACCCATATCCATAAATAATAGGTTTCGGAGGAAATATAGAAAGCTGATAACATACCCTACTTAGGTGCGACCGACTTAGCCTTGCTGCATCTCCCCTGTTTTAGTCATTCTCCGTTGATGAGGCTCAAGGCTAAGCGTTACCTTTCAAGGACAAAATTTTACTTAAAGTGCTCATCGTCCTCCAATGACCATGTTCTGATAGCATTCGTCCATACAAGTTGCCCTAGGGCTAAACAAACTGAATCATTATCTTCATCATCTTCATGGTATTCATTCGTAACGTTCAAATCAGATCGAAGTGGTTTTTGGATAATTAAATCCAATCTCATTCTCTTTGAAACGATTAACAAAATTTGCCAAAATTGATAGTTGGTATTTAACTATCAATACACATCCATAAAACAATCACTAGGCCTCATTACAAATTTTTTCCTAAAATTTATTTCATAATATGTTTATAAGGCACTACTTCCCATACTTCAACATTTTGAAAACAGTTTTCAATTCCTTATATCTTCAACGGAATATTTCCACCCTTTTTCCACACTTAGAATACTTTTCTCCATTTCGTTCTATATTCAACACTTATAAAATACTCCTTTTGTTTCCTATTTCTCTTTGTCAAAATCATTTACAATTTTATTGTAAATTTTGTCAACATGTTTTACACGAATTCTATAAATTCCGAAAATCCTTAGTTAATTTTCTTAGCATTTCAAAAGTCAAATATATTTGTTTATAAAACCAATTTCCCTTCTACTTCCTTTGTGAATCCTACTGCACCTTCAGAAGTTCAACTATCTTATATTTTGGAGATTTCTTTAAGTCCCTATAATATCACTACAAGATTTCTCTTCTAAAAATCATGCCCGTTTTACAACTTCGATTCCCATCGCGAGAGATTTATAAATAGAACTCAATCCTTTAATTTTTTTATATAAAAATAAGCATGTTTAAAGAATAATAGTTTATTTTAAAAATATATTTAAGTAAATCAAAATATTTCATCAACATCGATAACTTATATCCAATCATTTAAAATAACTAATTAATTTACACCGCTGATTAATAAAATTTAGGATTTATTTCAAAAAGATTATATATTATAATAACCGACTTTCGGAATATTCTAAATCAAAATAATAGTTTAAGTTATATAGTATGGTGAAATATAATCCTATTTAAACAATTATTCAAATTTTCCTGACAAAGATCTATTTTTAAAATAAAAATCCAATATTGCCCATTCACTTTATAAATCCCTCTCGATTTGTTTCACATCGAGCATATCTAAATTCTACCACCATTCTTACATTCAAAAATATGTTCTGATATTTCTTTTTCAAAATGATTTCCATAACTCGATATAGGTTCACCCTATAAACTTATATTCTAACCTATCTGCTACTATCATTTTCCCTTATTTATGAACCTCGTTTTATAAATTTACAAACTCCTTCGAGTTAAACTTATTTATAAAAAAATTCTATTTATAAAATCTCATTTTATAAATCCCTTCCTTAATAAATACCAATTTTATTTCAAATCTATTTTTAATTATTGACTTCGATTTCTTTCCATAATTTCAGAATATCGCTCTCAATTCCTTTTATATAATTCATTTAAAATCTCTATTTAAACCAATTTTATGAATAGTTAAGTATAACCCCAAATTAATTTATATATTTTCCATTCCACTTAATTTCCTTTAAAATAATCCAATTTTCGATATAAATATTTTATATTTAAATCTCCTTTTTAATTCCCTCAAATTAATTATTTATGGTATTTAAAAATACTAAATTCGATTCCCATGATATAATAGCTTTTAATAAATTTAATTCACACAATAATCGATAGCAATTAATCCATCATATCATATATCACTATATATATGAAAACAATAAATATTTTTGAGGAATCCTGTTGGATCCCTTCAACCTGTTTTCCTTCATCCACAGTTGTTAGTCAACAAATAAAATACCAATCCCGCTTCAAGGTGGGATATCATGGTATATAGGGTCATCCGCTATAATGCGGGGCGCATAGGGCCTTATCTGCTCCAACGTGCCGAAAATAAATCCAACTACTAATACATGTTGCTATATAGATATATTCAACACATAATAATTATTTAATTCAACTAAGCATCCAATAATTTAAATTTAAATATTTAAAAATTAAAAATGGTAATAAAATGAGTTAGAAATTCTCACCTTGATTTTTAAATTGTCGAACATCCAGATTTTAAACGTAATCGAACAATGTTCGATTAGATTTAAAAAAATTCAGCGGACTCCAAAAAATCACAAATTAAGTTCCTATGCACAGATTTTCCAGCTACGAACCATTCTCGACTAGTTTCAATCCGATCGAACCTTATATGAATGAACTATACCTTTTATAAATTTTCAATTCCATAATATGACATATATATATATGCTAATATTTTAAATTAACATGCAATTTTAATAACTAATTAATTAATTTAATTTTTTATAATTTAAATTATCATTAACACTAATTTTAAAAAGTTTTAAATCAAATTACCTCGACAATTCCCATTGCCTCAGCCTCGTCGACCACCAGCTACCCCCATATGCTCGATCTACCTTGCAAGTCCTCCTATCGCCTTCCCTTCATTTCCCTCCATCGCGTGCACGAGATCCTCCCCACTTCGATCAATAGCCCCAAGACACCATCACGCCCCCACATCCACACGACTCTGCCCCATCTCTAATTCGCGACCATTCCCTTCCACCATGGTTTTGTTCGTTGCAGTGACTAAGACCGCGACTTCCCCTTAATCCACAAATTCAAAAATCTTAGGCAAAACCCAAATCTAGCTCGCAACACTTTCCGCTCATCTTCCTTCAACTCTCGACTTCAGCTTCGCTTTAGCCCATGCCGCGTCTCCACCCTCTAACGAGCGTCACACATTCACATGCAAAAGAAGGATCACAACTTCAAAGTCGCCTTCGGCCACACTTCTTCTTCTTGTTTTTAGAATAAAATCGATTACTTGATTCTAGAATATGAAATGAGGAGGTAGAAGAGGTGAAAGTCACACGATTTTAATTTTAGGACATGAATTTCGGTTATAGAGACGTAACCATTGAGGACTTAAGAAATTATATTTTTAAGTTATAAATAAAATTAGAATACTTTTTAAGATATTTTTAAGTTATGAATTCGGTTATAGCTCATGAAAAATTGAGAGGAAGTTATAAATTAAATTGTTTATCGAGGTTTTAAAATATATTTTTTAAGAAGTTAAGTTCGTTTCGAAAGGGAAATTTTATTATTTAAAACTAAGAAAATTTTAAACTAGTTAATATTGGAATATTTCGAAAAAAGAATTTTTCAGCTATTTAATATTTATTGAAATAAAATTTTGAATTTTTTAATCAGCTTTGTAAATTGATTTGTTTCATTTTAAATGAGTTATTGACAGTTTATTTAAAATGTTTGATATTTTAAATAATAACTTAAACATATTTTAAAATAAAAATAAAATACTATTCTTTAAAAATGCCATTATATATATATATATATATAGTTTTTAAATGACTGAAAATTTATTTATAAAATCCTCTAGAGATGTGTAAATAGTTTTGATTTTAGAATGAAATTTTTTAAGAGAAATCTCATAAATGGGATTATAGGGACTTAAGAAAAATTGTAATGTCAGATGCGATAACTTTGGGAAGGAATTTGAATCCAATTAAAGAAGTTATAAATGTTGGGTTGGGGTTATAAATAAGTATAATTGGCTTGGAAATCGTAAGAAAAATTTATTAAAAATTCTGGAGACTTATGAGATAAGTATGAAATATTTCCAAATTGAATATTGAGAAGATTTTGAAAACTATACGTATAAATATTCTCCTAAGAATTAAAAGGAAGGTTTTTTAAATATTTTAATGGAAAAGATTTGGAATAGAAATATTTTCTATGTGTTATAAAAATGGAAGTTGAAAATATTTCTAAGTATTGAAATAGAGAAATATCCTGTTACGGATACAAGTGTTGAATTTGTTTTCAAAAATAGGAATATTGAAAGGTATTGAATATATATATATATATATATATATATATATATATATATATCTTGGTCAAGATGTTTTGGAATAAATATTTTGATGATCTATAAAATTGGGGCTAATGTTTGCTTATTGATGTTTTATTGATAGTTAAATAACCAACTATCAATATTGGCCAATTTTGTTAATCGTTTCGAAGATACCAGGATCAGATTTAATTATCCGACAACCACTTCAATCCAGTTTGAACGTAACGAGCGAATACCGTGAAGATGATCAAGACAGTGATTCGGTTTGTCCAGCCTCAGTACAACTTGTATGGATGCATGCTATCAAAACATCGTCATTGGAGGAGGATGAGCATTCTAAGTTAAATTGTTCTTGAAAGGTAGCGCTTAGCCTCAAGCCTCATCAACCGAGAATGATTAAATAGGAGAGATGCAGCAATGCTAAGTGGGTCGCACCCAAGTAGGGTATGTTATCACATTTCTAGATGTCCTTGGTAACCTATTATTTATGGATATGGGTATGCATGGAAGGAGCGCTGGATGGTAAGGGTCAAAACACCCAGGGTGATAACATAGGGGTACAGATTTGCGGGCCTTTACATTTGGTATCAGAGCTGAACAAATTGTGAAGAGATTTTACACTTGGTATCAGAGTCGAAGATCGTTGTATAACGGCCATTAAAATAAAAAATCGCGGGGGCTTGTGGATTGCTAGGGTTTCACTGTTCCAGATGTATATGTATATATATATATGCTTATAAATGAATTATTTTGATATTATTTGGTTACTTTATAATGATTATTTGAGATTTATTATTATTTAAGATTTATTATTATTTAAGCATTAGTCAGGATTATTATTTTTAAAGATAATTATTAAATATTATAATAGCTTTGTATAATGACATTTATTTAAGCATATTTGACTAGAGTTAAATTGAAAATTCATTTTTGAAATTATAAGCATTAGTTTAAGATATTTTTTTGATAATAAAGTTTTGGGAAGTAATGGTATACTCGCACGGCGTAAATCGGAGGCAATGAGTGCCTACATTTAAGTTTTGGTTTCTTTGGGATAGAGACGTAACCACTGAGCTGTGATCCATGGTTTATACCATAGTGGTACTTTCCACATTATTTTTTATAGGTTTTTAAAATATTTTTGAAAAGGATAAATTATGAATATACTGAGTTCGATAAGATAAGTACAAACTTTGGATAAAGATATTTAATTTATCTAAAATTTAATTTAAACAAGACTTGGTGTTTTAAGTGACAATGAAGTGTTTGGTTGAATTTATTATTATTTGATAGTTAAATAACCACTATGAAATCTGAACCCAAATATAACTTTGGAAATATCTAGAAGAAGCACGGGATTGTATGGTGCTATTACCATTCGAGGTGCTATACTATACATATAGTCTCGTTCGTTCTTCTAGGACGTTTTTAAGGAAATCCATCCACTAACGGTTAGGAGGCGATCTCCGATCTTATCTTCATCAGTTTATTTTCTAGAGAATCGGGGTTGAGTTTACCGAAAATATCGAATGTTGTTTCGAAGAGACCGAGATCAGGTAAGTTATCGAAAACCACTTCGATCTAATGAGTATGTTTTCGAAATGAAGATAAGGGCATGGATTCGAAAATAGAGCAGTGAAGTGCAAGGACTAATCGCTACTAATCCTGATGGTGATTCCAAAATGGATATAGTAGGAATAGTGCCTTCAATTCCTTTTGGACCGGGAATGGACTTGCATGGATGAATGCTATCTGGACATTATCATTGGAGGACAATGAGCATTCTACGTGAAAATTTCCTTGAAAGGGTAATCGTAGCCTTTAGCCTCATCAACCTGGAATGACTGAAAATCAGGGGGGATGCAGTAAGGCTAAGTGGGTCGCACCCAAGTAGGGTATGTCTATCACTTTTCTAGATAACCTCAAATATTATTACTAAGTGTGGAAGGATCTCGAAAAGGGTGGGAATACCAGGGTGATAGCATATTCGGTCTATCTAGGTTAGGGGTAGATCTGTCTTGTGTTGTAGGGGTTCCCGACATGGTCCTCGGTACGCTGTTCTACACGTTAACTGTGACAGAGGGTTCCCCAGTGCCTAGTCATTCGTACATAATCCATTCTCCAATACATGCCCTTTCGGTTTTGATTGTAGAGCCTAATATGTTGAAATTTAATTACTGTAACAATTTTAGCCATTTGAATAAGTATTTGTGCTTAGACATTATTATAATATCATAGGATTTTGATATCAAATGTTTTGATTATCGTAAGGTTAAAACTCATCGGTTTATTTGTGGCGTGGTCTTACGAGATACCTTTGATTTTCAAAGGATTTTTGAAAACTTTAATAATTCAAATTAAGTGTGTTTTCTCACGCTTGTTTTTCAGAATGACTTGGGTGTTATTTTATTATAATACTTGGGTCAAACCGAGTATTTTAGGTTCAATTTAGGATGCTATGGAGCTCAGGAGACGAGCTGGAGACCAAGACGTATTTCTCGTATTTGTTATTTTCTGCTGTAGTGTTTTTGTTTGGAATTATCAGCAAGCATGAGGGCAGGGTGTTATAACTGCCCTGGCTGATACTTGTTGATTCATATACTCTGATTGAAATATGTATATTACAGTTTTTGTTTTTTGTAAGGAGCTATTGATATTATATATTGTTCTATCTACTGTGAGGTTCTGTTTTTGTTTTAGTTTCTTCTCTCTTCTGCCCCCTTTCTTTTTGCTCAACAGTCTGTCTTTCGGGCACTCGATCGTTTAACATGTTATAAAATGAGCGTATTTACGTCGATATTCTAGGGTCGAAAGGGCGGCTCATGACATAATTGCAGAAATATCTGCATTCAAATGCAATAGTTGCAGACATTTCTTCAACTACATGCAATAATTGCAGACATGTCTACAATTATACCATATTATTGCAGAAATGTCTATAGTTAAATGTAATAATTCCAAACATTTCTTCAACTATATGTAATAATTGCAGCAGTTGATGTCTGCAATTATATGCAATAGTTGCAGATATTTCTTCAACTATATGCAATAATTGCAGATATACCATATAATTGCAGAAATGTCTACAAATATATGGAATAATATGTAGTTACTACAAATATGACTTTTTGGTATCAACAACAGATCTCATTTTAAAGATCATAAATTTTTTTCATTCTTGGGTGAAAGTGGTATGCCGATCCGACGTTTCTATAGGAAGCTATACACGTTTGAAATGTTAAGAACGTAAAGGTTATTTGGGTCATTGTGCGCGCATGAATTTGAACACAGAGATCAGTTGCTGATTTGAAGAAAAATCGAAAATGTTCAAAATTTGCTGAATTGTCTGTAAATATATGGAATGATTACACTTTTAATGCAAATATGATTTTTTATCAACAATGGATTTCATTTTAAAGATCATAATTTTTTTATTTGTGGGTGAAAACAGTATGCCGATCCAATGTTTATACAGAAAGTTATACGCATTACAAATGTTAAAAACATAAAGGGTATTTGGGTGTTTGTGTGTGTGAATTTGAAAATAGGGACTGGAAACTTATTAAAAAAGGGAAGGATATTTTGTGTATTTTCAAACCTTACCAGGGATGTATGCCAAACACACCCAATATTCAACTGAAGAAGTAATAATTATATAATACGTACATTAGTGTATCTATGTTTTTAATTAATTAACTCTTAATAAATTATTAATTTAATTAACTCTCAATTAATTATTTAATTTAATTTAATTAATAATATTAGTTAAATATATGAAAATATCAAATTTAATTTTTGAAAATAGCTTTGAAAAATTTAAATTTATTTCATATATTTATAAAATTCCTTTTATAATTTAAATAATATTGTAAATTTTAAATATTATTTAAATTTCCAAATCTTAATGTGAAAATTAGGCCAAGGCCTAAATAACTTCGGACCATATATTTTGGCCAACCTTTTAGACTTACTCCACCTATTGGACCAGTCTGATTGTTAAAGAGGGAAGAATAGTTGATTATTTAACCCTAAGACTAGAAACTACTTTTCTAGACACCTATTATATATATAAGTTTAATTAGTTGGCCCCAAATATTGACTAATTCGACTGCATAGACTATTTGGACTCTACTATAATGTAGGAAGCTGGTCCATTTCGCAGCAAGTGAAATAAGTAAATTTAAAAAAAAACCCTATTTGGATTTTAATGGGCCTATGAAATCTAATATTTAGTACCAGGTTCAATTTTGTTGTTTTTAATAAAATCATATTTTATTAAGTTTTTCTTATTATTAATTAATTAAATCTATGTTAATTAAGTATAGCATTTGAAAAGGTATGAATATATCAAATATATTCATATTTTTAATGGTTGTGACATACATGTGAAACATATATTGAATATAATCGCATAGTGTTTAAAAATGGGAATAAACATGAAATTAGATCTAAAGATAATCACATCAAGGTCTACAAGGAAGGAGACAAATGTGGTGATATTAACTGATTCTACCTTTCCCTTTTACAAACATTTAATTGTTACTACATTTAACTTTCAAACAAAATAATATGTAACAAATAATTTTATATTTAAAAAACAACAAACAATAACATTCAACATATACATGTCTTGATACTGGGATTTATATCTTTAATGTATATGATCCTTATATATATATATATATTATTGCCTCAAATTTAAATTGTTCAATGTAAAGTAAATTTATGGATAAATTTCTTTCTAAAATGCATACCTCAACACTATAATATACACACACATACACAAATATAAATGCATGTATAATGATTAAGCCGAAACATTTTTCAGTTTGATTCAAGACATACATTCATATCACATTAAACTTTTCCGATGTATTTGTAGATGTATACATATAATATTTATTTGAACATAAATAAAATTTCAGCCTTAATAATAAAAAATTATTTTTTATTAAATAATCAAAAATATTAGAGAATTAAAATTGTGTATAACAAACTTATAAAATATCAACACTCTATATATTTTCGAACCGATTAAAATCAAGCAGAAACATTTAAATCTTTAAATTGAATAATATGTATATTGTCATAAGTAATATTGAAATATAAATTCATAACCTGAAACACAGTTATTATCCATATGCATATATATATATATATCATATTTTTAAGTTATTATGTTTAAACAAGTCATATCGTTGAACAAGTTGTTTAAATTGTACTACAAATTCTAAATCAAAGTGAGGCAATATTATGTACATATAAAATTGTGATAAGTATCTTAACGTAACGACATAAAATTTCATTGCTCTGATTTGCAAATTTAATTAATTTTAAATATTAAATATATTCGTTTTATAATGAAAATAAAAGTCTTTGTAATAATAAAGAACGATGGTAAAATAGTTTTTAAAATGTGTTTACAAAAATATGTAGTTCGATGAAAAATAGAAAATGTAATCGGAAGCTGTTTTCCGAATTTTTGACGTTTCATCGTATAAAAGTTGTTTGAAATGTTGTGTACACTTTTGTGTATATATATATGAACGCATATATTAAGTATATAATATGGTTTTGATAATATAATTAGGATTAATTAGTTTAAATTAAATTAATTAACTTAAGGTAATGCTGATGTGACACTTTGGCAACTAAATAAAAATTAAATAGAAAATAGTCATATCAGAGGGAACAAGATTTGACATTTTGGCAACTAGGGGAGACAAGAGCACATGTAGTGTTCATTTCATGTTCGTAAGGAGGGGACATGGGTGGTTAGGTGGCACAATATTGTAGAAGGCAAAGTACAAGGGAGTTTAGGTAATTTTGCATATTTCATTTATATAAAAGCAATTCCCTTATTTTTTTCTTCTATTTTTCATTTCTTTTTCCATTTTTTTCCTAAGCTTCTTTCTTATTTACTAAGCTCTAAAGTATTGTTAATGGCTTGCATGCTATTTCTAAAAACATAAAAACTTGATTTGCATTTCCAAATATTCTTTTGAAACCTTGGTTTAAGTCACTTGCTTTATGCTCGATTTATCCATTTTTACTCGAAATGTATTCGGCTATAACTACTTACTAACAACTCCATAACTAGATTTTATTTTTTCTAACCTTGTATAATTTCAGTGGCTACAATATTACAGTGTATCACTTTTTTCGATTTCGAGCTTAATTACTCCAAAAATCAACAATTTCAAAGAGTGTTTTTGAACCATGATTTTTAAATCCGAAAATACCCCTTACTGTTTTGATCATAACTTCCTCAAAATTTAACCTTTTTGAGTAATTCTTTTTTTTAAATGATAGACGAAAGAACAGTCTAAATCTATCCATTTGACAACTTTGCCAAAATTGGAGAGAAAAGGGTGGGAAAACAGAGAGCAAGTAGACACATTTAAAGTTGGTTTTGTTGATTTCCAAGCTTTACAATTCCTAAGTGTTTTTTCAAAAGTTCCTCGAATTTTGGTGAGTAAATTGCTTAACTTTTTAGGAAATAATTTATCTTAATATGTATAATTGTTATATGGTTGTATATGTGATGATATTGTTAGATTATCATGTAGTTGTTATGGTAATTTATCTATGTATGTGATGTGAATCTTAGAATTCAAAAATCAAAATCCAAGTATTATATTTGGTTTGAAAGATGTGATTGTTTATGCGATGGTTATGGTTCATACACTTTGGGGTTGGTTGTGATATAGAAGTGAAAAACAAGTTGGAAATTACGGATATCTATAGCGATAGTCGCTATGGATGCAGTACGCTTAAAAGTTTGATTTTTGAAAAATTTGGTTTTTGAAACATAAAAGTGTTTTGAATGTTTTATAAACTTAATTACAATAATTTAGGAAGTTAATTAAGTTTTTAATGATTAATTTTTAATTAATTAAGTTTTGACAATTAATAATTAATTAAGGATTTAACAACGTTTAATAATTATAATTTAGTGAAGGCTAGATATAAATTAATTATATTTTAAACTTAATATTTATTTTAATTAATTATTAATTATGTTAATAAGTATAAGCTAAGAAAATAATTTATATTTAATTTATCATTAACTAAACATAGGATTAATTGTTAATCAAGTGTTAATTATTT
Organism: Allium cepa; assembly: GCA_030765085.1. Lineage (NCBI taxonomy): Eukaryota > Viridiplantae > Streptophyta > Magnoliopsida > Asparagales > Amaryllidaceae > Allium > Allium cepa. The sequence goes on from CM060945.1 coordinate 618,250,164, forward strand.
TTAATTATAAATCATTAGAGGTTTTGATTTATAACGAATTATTTATTAAAGGTTTAATTTATTAATTGGGTTTAATTAAAGATTATTTAATTAATTAATTTATATTTAGTTATTAACGAAGGTTTAATTAATTATTTAATAATTAATAAATTATTAATGTGGGTTTAATTAATAGTTAATTATTCTTTAACTATTTAATTAAGTTAAGTTATGATTAATTATGATTTAAATAAGGATTTAACTTATAATTAATTAATTTAAAAAGGGTTTTAAACTTTTAATCCTTTGGTTTTCAAAAGTAAATTTGTTTAAAAGTACTTTGACTTTGATTTTTGAACCATCGACCTCTGGAAATCGACATCAATACGTTCACTATATTACATGCCGAGCAATCGAATTCCGGAAATACCGGATCGTTATGGAAAAGAAGAAAGAGGTAAAAGAGGAAAATTGAAACGACAACACAGAATCTCATAATCATAGCGGAACTGTAACGACCAGGATTTTTTGTTGCTCGATTTTGAATATTTAAATGGTTTTAAATGCTGAATTTGAATTATAGATTGATTTTGAGTATGAAAATTTGGGTTTATTTAAATAATAAATTTAGAATTTGAATATAGAAATTTATTGGGTAATTTAATTATTGAAGTCTATAATTGAATATTGGTTAAATTATTGTATCTTGAGTTTTATGTTCGATAAAAATTATTTTTAGGCTTGTAAAGTTTATATGAATAATAATGAAGATAATAAAAATTTTAAAATTGAATTTAAAAGTGATTTGTTTAATTTTAAAAATAGTTGTTCGAATTGACAATTAAAAATAGCGAACCAAGACACAGTCTCGGAATTCAACGAAATTAGTTCCATTGGATCCATAATATTGTACTATTATCGGATTTTAAATTTTATAGTGTTTGGAGTTATCGCTTGGTCGTACGGGATATAAACGCGTTGAATTTAATATCGAAATTTCAATATAACCTTTGGATCCAAAAAGCTATCTTCTCCATACGATCGAATTAGGACACAAAATCTTTTCCATTGCATTCGTAATAGGGGTATAACATTATAAATACTTAACGGCATGCCTCCATCGAGGTTCGAGATTTTAAGCTATGTAATCGGGATGATTTAAATTTAAATAATATATGTATATTTGACTTGGCAAATATATTTCCATCAAAACATTTCCTCTTTCATCTCAGTTGCTATAGCCTTCATCTTACATGCCACCTCCATCTTTTAAATCACATCTCCTTCCTCTTGAAGACAACTAGTTCGTTCCTTACATTATTTATAAACGAAAGAAATAAAATCACAATACTATCTGCTTACAATCGAAGTCGCCTATTTCCCCTTTCCTCCTCTCTGTTATTCTATTCGAAAAACACTGAAAAAAAGATAGAAATTGAATCGAATAAAATCGACTCAATAAAATGGCGATGCGTTGTCGAATCGTGAATTGCTAGAGTGGAGCTTGAAGGCGGCGATGACCATGATGCTTCGTTCATGAGGCAAGGGCGACTCACAATAGTGGAGGCATTGGCCCAAATTAGCGAGCGAGGTTGCGAATTCGTGCGGTGGGTGGAAGCGACGTAGGTCGTGGATTTCAGTAGAGGATGGCGACATGGGTGAGGATGATGGAGTGTGACATTGTCAATCGCGATCTAGGAAGACCGAAATCGATCGGTAGGGGTGGGCGAAGTCGAGACAGCAGGCGATTTAGGCCAAACTTGTATTTAGGCAGTGATAATTCTCGGCTCGCGATGAAGGATGAAGGATTTCTGACCTATTGTAAAACAGAGGAGGAGTGGATCGCGGCAAATGGTGAGTGCGATGGTTGATGGTGCGGCGGCGGTAGGAGGAATGAATAGTAGTAAGGTAATTAAGATTTTTACAATTTAAAATTTAAATATGGTAATTTACTTTATGGATTAAGTAATTAATTAAACTAATTATAGTTGTAAATCGATAACTAAAATTCAATAACCTCGAGGTCTAAAATTTACGGAATCAGTTGCGTTGAATTCAAAACGTAGGCTTTGCAATGGGATAAATTTGAAGTTAGAACGGATTGCAAAATAAAAGTCAAAGGCGAGAAAAATTCTCACTCATTTGGATTACCTAATTAATTTTAAAATAGCTAAAGTTAGTTATTGAATGCCTAGTTGATTTAGTAATTTTCTAATGAATGATATATATATATATATATATATATATATATATAATAGTATATATATTAGTATTGGAGTGATATTCCATCACATCATAGTGGATGAGACCCTATGCGCCCCGCATAATAGAGGATGACCCCATATAACGCGATATCCCCCTCAAAGTGAGATTGGTATTTTTATTGCTCTCTAACATTTGTGGATGCAGAAAAAATACATGTTGGAGGTATCCAACTGGATTCCTCAAATATGTTATTTTTTTCATAGATATAAAATGCTGGATTATTGTGCATTGAAAATTTGTAAATGCTATAATGGCATGAAAATTAATTTTTGTGTATATTAAATACCATAAATGTTATTCTAAATTTTTGAGGAATTAAAAAGAAAATTTTAATATAAAAATACATATATCGAAATTTGGATTATTTAAAGAGAGATTGATTTGAATCAGCAATAATTGGATTTTAAACGTACTAAATAATGCGGAAAATATTTTAAAATAGGGAATTTAAAATAAATTATATAAAGGATTTTTTTTAAAATGGACTGGATTTTAAAAGTGATATTCGGAAAATATAGAAAGAAGTTGAAATCGATATTAAAAATAGATTGGTAAAATAAATGAAACTTATAAGAAATTGAAATTATAAAATTGGAATTTTATAAAAGAGATTATTTAATAGAACTCATAAGGAGTTATAAAAATTTATAAACAAAGTTATAAATAAAGGAAAGTGATATCAGATGATAAAGTTGGAATATAAATTATGAGAAGAATTTATATTTGAATATGAAATATGGTGGGGAAAAGATAGCGAATACTATTTTTTTTAAAGTGAAGATGGTTAAGGAGACCCGATTGGGAGTGATGTGATGAAAATCGAAAGGGGTTATAAAATTGAAAATTTGGTTACCCAGATTTAAAAATATATTTTCATGAATAATTTAAGTTTTAAATTTTCGAAAAAAAGGAAATTTTATTTACTAAACTGTGTAATTTTAAAGTTAGTTAGCATTGAAATATTTCAGAAGTGAATTTTTAAATATTTAATATTTATTATAATAAAATTCTAAAATTTTAAACCTGCTTGGAAGTGATGTTATTAAAAGTATTTCAATATTTAAACTAATTACTTGAATATATCTTAAAATGAATTATTATTATTTTATTTAAAATACTTATATATATGTACAAAGTTTTGAAACGTTTAAATTTATTTATAAACCTTCTTGGAAGTCTGGAAGCGGGTTTATTTAGTTGATGGGATTATAAGAAAATCCTTAAAATGGAATTTGGAAGAAATTTAGGTAATTTCCGAAAGTAGTTAAGTAGAAGTGAACTTTTGGAAAAAAAATGAGATAGAATTCATAAAGAGGTACAAATGGAAATTAAAATTATAGGCGAGTACAAATGGCTTTCGGAATATTAAAAAGAGATGAATTAAAGGATCTAGGAATTTATAGAATTCATGTAAACGAGTTAAGAAATTTAAAAATAAAATTTGTAAATGATTTTGAGAAAAGAAATGGGAAATAAAAGGAATATTTTCTTGGTGTTGAATATAAATTGAAGTGGAAAAAATATTATAAGTATAGGGAAAGGTTGGAAATGTTATGTTAAATATATAAGTATTTGAAAACTATTTTCAAACGTTGAAGAACTGGAAGTAATATCTTATAAAGATATTTTGAAGTAAATTTTAGAAAATTTGTAATAAGGCCTGATGATTGTTTATGGATGTGTGCTGATAGTTAAATAACCGACTATCAATCATGGCCTATTTTTCGTTAATCATTGTCAAGAGACCGTGATTGGATTTAGTTATCTGAAAACCACTTCAATCCGGTTTGAACGTTACGAATGAATACGATGAAGACGATGAAGACGGTGATTTGGTTTGTCAAGACCCAGGACAACTCATATGGACCAATGCTATCAGGACGTTGTCATTGAAGGACGATGAGCATTCTAAGTAAAATTTTGATCTTGTAAGGCAATGCTTAGATCGAACCTCATCAACCGAGAATGACTAAAACAGGGAAGATGCAACAAGGCTAAGTGGGTTGTACCCAAGTAGAGTATGTTATCACTTTTCTAGATGTCCTCGGAACCCTATTTATCTTAGACATGGGTATACACGAAAGAAGAAACGCTCGATGGTAAGGGTGGGAACACCCGAGGTGATAACATATTCGGTCTATCCAGGTTAGGGGTAGGCCAGTCTTATGTAGTAGGGGATCTCGGCGTGGTCCTCGGTACATTGTTCTATAGGTGTATTACTACGGACGGTACCCTAGTAGCCCAGTCATTTGTGAAATCCATTCTCCAATACGAGCTTACGGTTTTGTTTGTAAAGCTTAGTATGCTAGAATTTAATTAATGTAACAACTTTAGCTATTTGAATAAGTATTTGTATTTAGACACTATTATAATATCACTTGATTTTCAATACAATATATTGGTTATTGTAAGGGAAAAGCCCATTGTGTTTATTTATTGGGCGATCTTACGAGATACCTTTGTTTTTCAAAGGACTTTGAAAAGTTAATAATTCAAATTGAGTGTGTTTTCTCATGCTAGTTTTCCAGACTGCCTCGAGTGTTATTTATCATAATGCTCGGGTCAGACCAAGTATTATAGATTCAGGTTAGAATGCTATGGAGCCGAGGAGACGAGTTGGAGGAGTGCAGACGTATATCTCCGTATGTGGTTATGTTTCCGCTGTGGAATGGCAAATTAGTATGACTGTCCATTTTGATGTATTGAATTGTTGTACTCTGATGGTCGTATGTGTATTAACAGATACAGTTTTCCTTGTATAAAAATATGTTATCATATATTATATTTTGTTCCGCTGCGATTATGAGATTCTTTGTTGTTGTTTCTATCTTTCTTCTACCTTTTTTCTTCACCTCTATGGACTGGTATTTCCTAAACTCGAATGCTTGGCATTAAATATAGTAGACGTATTAATGTCAATTTTCGTTGGTCGAAAATCCCCGTCCATGACATTTGGTATCTGAGCTGAAGGTTAAGCGAGAACTTTAACTCTGGTGCGAATTACTCATTAGAGATAGAGTCAGTAGTAATCTAGAATGAGTTTGAGTGTATTAATAGATATGAGCGCCCATTTGTTAGTTAATATAATTGATTTTAGATTATGTTGACTTATCGGTTGAGTGTTTATAAATTCTGGTCGGTACAGTCTAGACAACTATAATGATAGGTATTTCTAAACTCCTAAACAAGGAAAACTGACATAGTATTATTTTCAAAGGTGGGTAAATGCAATAATTTACCCAAAAATATATTTTGATATAAAAGAAATAATTTTCTGAGATTATTATATATAGTTGGAGTGTTTGGATGATAATATTATAATCAAATAAGATTATAAAATTTGAAAATAGTGTATATAACCAAATGAAAACTTGTATAAGTACAAATTATACGAATGGATTATAAGTAAAATTTGATTTAAAATGGAATTTGGAAATTTAAATCCAAGAAATTTTTGGAAATGTTTTCCAAATTATTTTGAGGAAAAAAATAAAAATAAAATAAAATAAAATATTATTTTGGAGATATTTTTGAAAAAAAAATTAGTTTTAAATGGATTTTTGGAAGTGATATAGCACTAAAGTCACTTTAGTCGCTGGAAATAATTCTGATGATGACTGCCGCATCATCAGTATTAATTTCGAGCTTCTAAGTGATGGGTTGCTACCAAAATAATTGATTCGGAGATTTTTTTGGAATAATAAACGTTGTTTACAAATTCTGTAACGACCCAGTTTTTCGACACTCGAAAGTCGATATCAATACGTCCACTGTATCAAATGCCAAACAATCGAATGCCGAAAAACCAAATCGTTAGGGTTAAAGAAGAAGAAGATAAAAGAAGAAACATAAACAATAACAGAATCTCACATTCGCAGCGGAACAATATATAATAGATAAATAAATAATCTTTAAACAAAAGAACCGTATCAGTTTGTACAATACATCATCATAGTCATGTACAACACAACACAACACTGACAGTCATTATAGCTTGCCCACATGGAAATTGACATTGCAGCAACCCATACGCAGCGAATAATACATAATATAAGTGATATGTCTCGCCATCTAGTTTGTCTCCAGATCTCAAGCATACTTTCTTGACTTCGCTCCAGAACAACTATAACCCGACTCTACGCTGCCCGTGTGGAAAATTTTGGGCACCCAGAGTTTAGGAAGGGAACAATAAATTCCAAGTCATTCATGGGACTGGTGTGAGATTTTAAAACAGTTATTTGCACAAAAAAAGGGAAAAGAAATTCATTCATGCTTTTGAAAAATGAAACAACCATAAGGCCTCCCCCACACACAATGCAATCGCACACTTGTGGGAGATTTCTCCTTATGATAGTCAAACATGCTTGATACGCAAAATCTTTTTGACATTATTATTGTTGCGTAGTGTAGAAAATATTTCGAAAGTATAATATAAATCTTAGCCAGCATAAGTACCATTATAGTATGCCTACTATAGCTACCATGTTAATGACAGGTTCTACAACTAAAACCGTACATGGCTCGTATTTGGTGATTGTACTTCCAACAAATGGTCAAGGCTAAGGAATTTCCTTTCCGAAAGGGTATGCCTCTGAAGGGACGCCCCGAGAACCTAACTAGCTCTCTGTCAACACAAGGCCGGATTACCTATCTAACTAGGTAACTTACTATCATGAGTATGACAGCCCCCGGTCTAGACCGACCTTTACCGAGGTGCCTCAACAACCAACAACCACATAAGTAAATAATCTGGGCTCCATACCAAAATACCACTTCTTATCCACAAGTTAAATATTTGGACTCCATACTAGATACCACTTTTTATTCAGAAGGAAATGCACATACCCTGAGGGGCGTGACACTCATAACCTTGTTGCATCTTTTCCTGTTTCAACCATTTCCGAGGTGTGAGGTTCGACGAAGTCTCTTCCACAAAGCTACGCTTTTCGCAAAAGCCATGCTTCGATCAACAAATGATCAACACTTAGCATGCCACATTACCAAATTGGGAATATATCACTAGTAACCATCAACTACATAACCTCTGAGATCGTACGTTCAGAGAAGGGTGTTAAGCTAAGAGAATAAATTCTCCGCCACCAACAGAAATGTATTCGATATAAACTAGCTTTACATCTCAAGGTGTAACGTCAGACATACATTCATACAAGTCCATCCTGGATGTGAATGGAACAGAAGGCACTTCCTTTAATTAATGAAAGAAGTCCTTGCAAATCCGGATATTCCCTAATCACGTCCGGACTCCCCACCACATAGGGTGATATAAGTCTCTATAGCGGAGCAACTCGGTGTAGAGACATTCGACAGGTAATCCTTTTCTTTTCAAAAATACCCGGTCTTCAACAACATCTTCAAATGCAATCCCATTTTGTTGTATCATTATTCGGAATGGGTTTTATAACTCAATGTCCTCTCCCGGCTAATCCGAATAATGAGCGATTATTTTAAAAATAAGTGGTTACATTCAAATTTCAAGTAAGTCACAACAAATTTCCACTTTGATCTTTTAAAAAAAAGATCAATCACGAAGATTCGATGTGGTTTTTGGATTGCCATTTAGAATCCGACTCCCGATCGCATCGAAATTCAAATGCTATTTAAAGGCCAATATTGATAGTTGGTTATTTAACTATCAAACAACATTCACAACAACCATCAAATTTAAATAATTTCCCCAAATTATTTATTTCAAAATATCTTCGCAAGATATATTTTCTCACTTCAAACCTTTGAAAACAATTTTGCAAATCTCTTTCCCCATGCGGAATAAATTTCCAAATATTGTTTTTTTTCCACTGAAAATTTGCCAAGTCCGAATATCATAAAATAATTTAAATCACTTATCCAAAAATATATACCTGGAAACACTTAAAAAAAAAACCATTTAAAATATGTATTTAAAATATTAGTTATGAAATTTTATACCAATATCTCATATAAAACTCAAGTCCAAACTAATTTTAAAAATAAAATTATTAGATAGAGTATATATTATTTAAATAACCAACTTCTAAATCAAATACTGTTTAAATCTTTAAAATAATCACTTCTATGATTAACTTAATAAATATTTACTTCAAAATTTTTAAACAATTTAAGAAAATAATTTCTCCAAAAAAATGTTTTTTAAAACCAATTTTAAAACTTTTAATTTATATTAAAAAGCTACTTTGAAAACATACTCGGCTTTCCAAGGAAAATATAGTTTCCTTTCACACCTTTAAAATAAACTACTATGTATTTTTAAAACAAATTACCCATTCCATTATAAATTCCATCATGAATTTTAATTTCCAAATATCCATTGATATACAATTTTCAAATCGATTTCCAAAATTTACTTTCAAACACCAAATCAATTTTTAAATCGATTTCCAAATTTTACTTTCAAACAAATCAATTTTCGAATTGATTTCCAAAATTTTATTTTCAAACACCAAATCAACTTCCAAATTGATTTTCAGAATTTTATTTTCAAACATCAAATCAATTTCCAAATTGATTTTCAAAATTTATTCCATTTGAAATTTACTCCTTTATTTACCCAAATTTACTTTCAGAAACCATTAATCCATTACTCACACCTTCATTTAGATTTTTAAAGTCCGAATTTTAAAATAAATTCTTCAACTGTTAAACAATATTACTTAATCTCTCAAAATTCATTCATTTTCATTTATTAAAATCTTTTCCCCATACTTGAAAATTTATTCAATAGGATTTCAAAAATCAACATTTTCCCTTTTCAAATTTCTTCTTTAAATTTATCCAATTCTTAAAAATTATTTTACTTAAAATTCTCTACTTTTATTTCCTTTCTAAAATGCAAATCTTTATATTTCTGGTATTTTAAAAAAAATACCAAAATATATTCGAACAAACCATAAACTTCAATCATTTCAATCACCAATATAATCATTCAAAGATTATCAATAATCACATGACAACATATAAAATAAATTCAAACATTTGAGGAATCCAGTTAGATCCCTCCAACCTATTTCTCCGCATCCACAGATGCTAGCACAATATAAAATACCAATTCCACTTAGAGGTGGAATATCGTGGCATTTGGGGTTATATCATCTCATCCGCTATTATGCGGCCCATAGGGTCTCATCCGCTATATAATGCGGAAAATCAATCACTCCAATACACACACACACACACTACTACTAGCCACATCTATTCAAGCAATCAACAATATTTTAAATTTCAACCATTTATATTAATCGTATCCAGATGTGAGTGAGAAGATCTCACATTTTCAAAGCAAAGCTAGATTGTCATGAATTCGACGAAAAAGGCTGATAGATAAGGGATTGACGAAATCAAATCAGAACCGATCGTTGATGACAAGTGGTATAAGTGAACCTATATATATATATATAGCTATATATAGATAAAAATCATATTCTAAATTCAAATACATTTCAAATTTAATATATATATATGTATGTATGTATGTATGTATGTATCAAAATCTATTTATTTATTTCCTATCAATACTATCATAAACTTATCTACATCGATACTTTGAAATCAACAATATATATGTATAACAAATATAAGCTGATATATATACTTACTTATATATATACTAAGTATATTTATCTACAATTTTAGAAATAACTGTATATACCTGCAGACTAATTTGTTAAAACAGCAACCATACATATTTAAATTGACCAATTATAAACTTACCTTACCATACATAAATATAAGTTAACTAAACAAATATATAAAACTATCATATTATATAACAGATTACAAAACCTATATATACTAACATATCATATATTTTAACACATCATGACTACACCACAAATTAATTAGCATATTGTGTATATAAACCAATACATATATATAAACAACCTTATAAAATACCTTTTCGTAAGATAATACAACTTAAGAACTGTAAACATATATAACATATTCAACTGGAAATATATATATATATATATAATATGATTAGAAATCAATACTCATATTTTTCACTATAACTTATTTTATAAAATATACACTTCCTTGCTCAAATAGACAATATGCTTGAAATAAACTTATATACTTATACATACATACGTACATATATATATGTGTATATATATATATATATATTCATAGAAACCTATATAAAACCCATGTATACTTTATATATATACTAACATCTATCAAACCAAAAACAACTCATACCTATATATAAACAATATATAGGTGGAAAAATCAAATCACGTACATAATATAAAACCAATATGTATATAACTACTATAGACTGTAATATAAAAAACGTAGTATACGTTACTAATATCAGGCTAGAAGCAGGGTATATAACAGGCTAATATCAACAACTAATATACTTCTGAACGAAGATAGAAGGAAAGCAACAGAGAAATAAGTAAATTAGTAGATATATTGTAACGATCTCGATTTTCAATTAAATTTAAATTGATAATTAAAATGTATTTTTTTGAATAAAATTGTAGATTAATTTGGATTTTTCAAATTTAAATAGGATATTTGATTATTTGAACATTGATTTTTAAAAATTTAACTGTGGATTTGAATTTGTATATTTAATACCTTATAAATAAAATAAAATAACATCCTAAAATTTGTCAATATAAATTAATAATATATTTTAAACTTTTAGTATTTAATATGGAAATAAATAGAAAAATTTTAAACAAGTAAAACTAAGTGATTAATTGTTAGTATATGTAACCAAAATTTTTAAATTGTTCTTTCCTTTCTTTTAAAAGTTGTACAAAAGTAAATAATAAAAAAAAGTATGAATGTAAATTGTGTGAAAATAAATTCTTAAAATAAATGTACGAACTAAATTTAAGCTTTAGTCTTATTATTGTAAATATAAATATAAAAAAAAGTACATTTATTTATAGGATAAATATGATATAAAATTTTATATGAAAATTTCCTTTATCTTTAAAAATTACAAATGTGAACAAACATAAATATTCTTTTGTCTTAAAAAAAAACTTAAATGTAAACATTTACATAAAAGAGATGGAGTGTAGGAGTTAACAAAATCTAGAGATTATGATATCTTTTAACAAGTGGCATAAAAACTTCATTTCCTTAATAAAATAATTAAAAAAAAAGAAGTGCAAAGGACTCTTCACTTCCCCATTTGCAATTATAATAGCCTTTCAGCAGATCTGAAAAGTATACAGTAACAAAAAAAAGATTTGATATCACAGTCTCAACACCATAAAAAAGAAAAGAAAAAGAAATTATAACCAGGTTGTTTTCCAAATGCTCATCACATTCTTCTATCAACATTTTCCCTCATCTTCATGTTCATGTCTGAAAACCAAAGATCTCAAACAAACTGCCTCTATTCAAAAATCTAAAACCTGATCAAGCTAAAGTAAAATAAAAAATTCAAATCAGAGATCAAATCAAAGTCTGGAATCAAGCAAAGCAACTTCAACCTGAAGCATGCAAATGCCTATAATCAGGCAATATCAATGTCAATGCTCCAGGCCTGAGAGTATTTTCAAACTGGAAATCAAAAGTCAGGAGGCTATAAACCAGAAAACTGAAATCCAAAAAGGAGAATCAAGGTTCAATGAAAAAAAGAAAAAAAGAAAAAAAAAGAAAAATGTAACAACCCGCATATTTAACGATTTTATATTTAAATGTTTGATTTAAATATAGCGTCGTTATTCGGATTTTGGGGTCCGAAATGTTACTTTCTGCAAATGGCCGAATTGGAACTCGAAACCACCTCCATTGGTTCCAAAATGGCATTTGCGATCTTTTTGAGTATAATCTTTGATATGTTTGGAGTTTGTGAAATTTTGGCTACTTTTCCTATTGGGTTTGGGATTGGGTTCAACCCACTAGCCTTCTTAACCCCCTAGCTCAACCCTTCTCTTCATTTCATCTTCATTTCATTTCTTTCTTATGCAAAACTGAAATGGGGGAAAGGGAAGAGAATTAGAAATTAGCAAGCCCGAGTTTCTCCTTTGTAGCTTGATTCTTGCTCCAAAAACCAAAGAGAATCCATTGGTAAGTTCATCTCCATCTTCTCCTTCTCTTCTCCTCTTCAATTTCTGTAATTTTCCTAACCCTAACTTAGGAAATACTTTCTTTGATTCTAGATTGAAGCTTGTAGTGTTGAAGTGGAGTGTAGTTGGTTGATTCCTTGCAATTGTGCTTCTTCATCTTCTTGTTTTGTGTAAAAAGGTGAGTTTTGAACTCACATCTACTTCTCTTGATTTCATTGAGGTTAGGTATGAATTCCTAACACCTTGTTCATATACACTTGCAATTGGTTTGGGTTGAATTGAGGAATAATCCAATTTTTAGTGTTTTGGGTTAAAATCTTTGAAATCCTAACTTTGACGTTTTAATATGTTTTGGTGATGCATCGGGGAACACATAGGGCCGGGTTGTCGATTGGCATAAGCCCTTAGAGCCAATGTTCGTCCGATCGCATTTTGGGAGAGTTTGCTCTTCATTTGAATAAGGCTGAAAAACAGCCCAGGCATGATTCAGTCGACTGAAAACTCTGTTCAGTCGACTGAATCTGAAACCCGAGAGTTTCCAGGCATGATTCAGCCGACTGAAAAACTCTGCACAGTCGACTGAACCTGGAAACAGAAAGTTTCCTGAACCTAGAAAATTTCCAGGTACAGGGTCAGTCGACTGAAAAACTCTGTTCAGTCGACTGAACCTGCTGTTTCAGCCCACTTTGCCTTTTGGGATTGAATTTTCAATTTGAATTGATTCATGATGATCCTATGTATGATTATCAATTGTTTTGACTTTGATGGTTCCTTTTAATTTTAATCCACGGGTTTTTATGAATTAATCTCTCGAATCGCATTTAAAAGTCCGTTTCTCTAATTTATAAATTCCATTTAAAACACACACTTTCGCACTTCGAACGAAGTGGAAGGGTGATTAAATGGTTGGGCAAAACACGGACCATGAATCTGTGCGTTTATCCTTCCGATTAATCCTTGACCTATTCGATTGATTGTTTTGACCTTCGGGTTTGGTTTATCGATGATATGAGGTAAACTTTGTACTGCTTTGAGTGTGAAAGGGACTGACGGATAGTAAACCGTTTAGTGCGAACGAGTGGTTATGGGACATACGTTAACACTTTTCGGATTCCTTTTCGAGAGTTGTGACACATTCCGCCAGTTAGTGGTGTCCAGTACTGGGTCTTCGACCTTCACCACTACGGTTTATTGCCTCTGGGATAGTGTCTTCGGACTGTCTCCCTAGGTTTGTTGCCTTCGGGTATGTTGCCTTCGGGTGTGTGCCTTCGGGTTTGTTGCCCTATATAGTTTCGCTCTGATGTTGGCCTTATGTGCCGCATGGGTGATACTTGGGTTTGGAGTCTTCGGGCTCATGGATCCTTGTTTGTACAGTACTGAGCTCGAGCAAAATTTTATGATGTTTCATTGATATGTATATTCCCTTGGTATCGCCCTTCGGTGTTGGTCTTTGTGAGCCGCATGGAGTATAGCGATTACCTTGTGAAACTTGTATACCTTATGGGTATTTGTTATTTGCCTTTTGGCTTGTTTTGGGATATTTGTATCCTTTGTTTCTATATGTTGCCGATGATATGAGGCTTGCTCTATATGATTCATTTCTTGTTGATGATTGTGTTATCTCCTCTAGAGATATTTGTTATACTGTATGACCTTGCAGGTTTATTATTGTTCAGTTAATCTAACTGATTTGTTATCTAGACTGATCCGGGTATTTTATACTCGGGTCAGACCGAGATGTTTCAGGTTAGGTGCTTTTGGGGACTTAGCCTATTTTGCTTCCGCATGGACTATTCGCTAGCTTCATTTTGTTATAGCGTCTTTTGTAGTCCTTATCTGCTGTAACTCTGATTTATACTCTTTCGTTTCGTCTATATATTGTGGTCTCCTGTACCACTTGACATGTATTATTTTGTATACTCTGTAGTGTATCTGTGTATGTGTATATTATGATCGACTGTTCTGTGATGTATATTACATTTGAGTTGTTATATTTTCTTCTGATAGATCCTATAGCCATTGTAGTTTTGCTTTAAATATTTATTGAATAGGTCGAATTTTAATGTGTTCTACTTTTCGACATATTTAGTAATAGTTAAGGTAAGATTGCACATGGTCGCTTCCATTATACTCTATTGTCCGCGTTAGCCGACAGTATTATCTATGTAATACTCTTTGTTAACGAGGCTCTCGGAGTGGGGCGTCACAGCGTGGTATCAGAGCTGAGTTCAGAACAAAATATGATAAACACAGAATAGATGCACATATTATGGTACATCAAAGTGTACAAGTGATACAGATCCTTGAATCATCGTGTCTCTTTATTCCATCAAGGTTAGATAGATATTGGAAATACGTCTAGGAATGCATTTTATTCCGTAGTATCCCATATTGTAATATCTACCTTGTGAATAATCTTGTTCTTATTTTACTTTCAGCTTATGTCTGGAAGAGGCAGGTGTCGACGTTCGGATGCTGGGCAATCTAGTGGCTCGCATCCGGATGGCGTATATATGTCTGCCGATCAATTTTTGGAATTATTTAGGAGCACTCAGCCTCCCGTTCCTCCTCGAGTGTCTCCACCTCGCAAGTCTGCTTTTGCACGTCAGTGCAGTGATTTTGCTCATCTTGGAGGAAAGCCGTTTAAGGGCTCCGAGTCTGTTCTTGAAGTCCAAGCTTGGCTTCGCACGTGCGAGCGTATTTTCTCTCGCATGGATCTTTCTGACCATGATAGAGTTCTTGTAACTTCTAGCTTATTACAAGAGCGTGCTCTTGACTGGTATGAGCTCCTTGTAGCTGAAATTGACGAGTCTACTCTTTCTTGGATTCAGTTTCGGGGACGATTTGAACTCAAGTTCGTTCCTGAATCTGAAAAAGTTTTATTGACCCGTCGCTTCCTTGAGTTGAAGCAAGGGAAATCTTCTGTTTCTGAGTATGTCGCATCGTTCGAGGCTTTATCTCAGTATGGTCTTGAATTCATCAGCACTTCTTATAAGAAGAATTTAAAGTTTGTTTCTGGCCTTAAGAAATATCTTAATAAGTCCTTGTTGCTCCAGCTTAAACTTTCTTTTGAGGAATTGGTTGATTCGGCGCTTCATCTCGAGACCGTCGAGAAGGAGTGTGATAGTGATGTTGATGTTGAGGTTTCCAGAAACCCCAACAAGAACCAGTTTCCAATTCAGAAGAAGCCTTTTCCTTATAAGAAGAAGAAGACCGGTGGTCCTAGCTCTCAGCCTCAATCTTCCGGAACACCTTTCGTTCGAAAGTGTTTTAATTGTGGTTCTCCGGATCATATTATTCGAGCTTGTCCAAAACCTCTCTTCTGCCGTAATTGCAAGAAGGAAGGTCATCATGTTTCTGCTTGTCCTACTGCTCCTGCTAATGCAAAATCTGGCAAGCTCAATGTGGCTAATGCTTCTGGAGGTCCTTCTCAATCCAAAGGTATGACTCCATCTATTTTGGAGGGTTCAATTCTATTTCATGATCATAGTATACGAGTTCTTTTCGATACGGGTGCTTCACATTCTTTCGTATCGAAGAAGCTTGTGAATGATTTATCTTTGGATGTTTGTTGTATGGTTACTTCTTTAAGGATTGCGAATCCTATTGGGGGATCCGCGACCCTTAGTTTGCTTTGTGATGATATTGAGATTGTTTTATGTGGCTTTTCTTTCCGTGTGAATCTGCACGTTGTTTCTCATTTGGGTTTTGATATGATTTTTGGTGTGGACTGGCTAGTGAGGTACGATGCCAGGATTATTTGTTCCGAGAGAATTTTATATCTTTGTCATCCTGATTCACCTTCTCAGTTATCTCTTGTTCTTCGGGATGTGGATGATTCCGAGATGGCTTTGTATTCTCTTGATTCGCGAGATGGTGATGATGTATCTCGTATTCCTATTGCTTGTGACTTTTCTGATGTTTTTGAACCTGTTTCGGGTTTGCCACCCAAACGGGCAATTGAGTTCCGTATTGATCTCATACCAGGCGTGCAGCCAGTTGGTCGTCCTCCCACGAGGATGTCTACAAAGGAAAATGAGGAACTCAAGAAGCAGCTTTTAGAGCTCGAGTCCAAGCAGTTGATTCAGTCCAATTTTTCTCCGTGGGGATCCGCGGTCGTTTTTGTGAAGAAGTCTGATGGAACTCTTAGGCTTTGCATTGACTATCGCAAGCTTAACGAGTTGACTATTAGAAATAGGTATCCATTGCCTAGGATCGATGATATGTTCGATCTATTGAGTGGTGCCAAGGTCTTTTCTCAGCTTGACCTTGCCACAGGTTTTCATCAGTTACGAGTCGCGGAGGATAGCATACCTCTTACCGCTTTCCGCACTCGTTATGGTTCTTTTGAGTGGCTCGTTATGCCGTTCGGTTTGACGAACGCTCCTGCTTTCTTTGTTGACCTCATGAATCGGGTATTCTGGGAATATCTCGATAAATTTGTTCTTGTCTTCATTGATGATATCCTTATTTATTCTAAGTCTGAAGCTGAGCATGCTAATCACTTGAGCATTGTCTTGAGTACTCTTCGTCGTCATCATCTTAAAGCCAAATTCTCCAAGTGCTGCTTTTGGGAGAATAAGGTTAAGTTCTTAGGCCATGTTGTATCTTCCGATGGCATTTCTATCGATCCCTCAAAGATCAAAGCCATCCAGAATTGGATGAGGCCTGAGAATGTGCATGAGATTCGTAGTTTCCTTGGATTGGCGGGTTATTACCGACGGTTCATTAAGAACTTTTCCCGTGTTGTGCTTCCTCTCACTTGCCTTACTCGGAAAGGCATTCGTTTTATTTGGTCCGACAAGTGTGAAGCTTCCTTTCAGACATTGAAAGAACTTCTCACTAATGCTCCTATTCTTGTGGTTCCCGAAGGGAATCATGATCTTGTTGTCTACACCGATGCTTGTGGTAGTGGTCTCGGTGCTGTGCTTATGCAGAGAGATCGGGTAGTTGCTTATGCTTCTAGGCAACTGCGTCCGAATGAAGTTCTCTATGCCACTCATGATCTTGAGTTAGCCGCCATTGTCTTTGCCTTGAAGATTTGGCGACATTATTTATTGGGCGAGCGCTTCATTCTCTATACCGATCATAAATATTTGAAGTATTTGTTTACTCAGAAGGAACTCAATATGAGACAACAGCGTTGGCTCGAGTTTCTTGCTTCCTATGACTTTGATATCCAGTTTACCCCTGGTAAGGGTAATCGTGTTGCAGATGCGCTTAGTCGCAAACATTCGGCTGTTATTTCTATGATGCTTGCCGAATGGAATATTCTTGAGACTCTATCTTTTTGTGAAATTCGTGATCGAGGTTCATCTTCTGATTCTCCTATTCCATTATTTAGTTTGGGAGCTCGACCTATTTTATTGGATCGTATTGCCGATGCTCAGCGGCGTGATCCTGATTTGTTGCATTTTATTCAGCTTTGTGAGTCTGGATCTTGTGATGAGGCGTTGCAAGATTTTAGCATTGATTCTCATAGGTGTCTTCGTAAGAAGAACCGTCTTTTTGTGCCTTCTGATTTTACACTTAGGCATGACATTCTTGATGATTGCCATCGTTCTAAGTATACCATTCATCCCGGTAGAAGTAAGATGTATGCCGATATGCGTCGTCTTTATTATTGGGAAGGCATGAAGCGCGATGTGGCGAGTTATGTGAGCAACTGCATGACATGTCAACGTGCGAAGGCCGAACATCAGCGTCCTTCTGGACTTCTTCAACCTCTTGAGATTCCATTGTGGAAATGGGATCAAGTTTCTATGGATTTTATTGACGGCCTACCTCGTTCGAGGTCAGGTCATTCTAGTATTTGGGTTATTGTTGATCGCCTCACCAAGTCTGCTCATTTTGTCCCTATTAAGTCTAATAGGACAGCTTCGCATTTGGCTAAGTTGTATGTCAAGGAAATCGTGAGATTTCACGGTGTTCCTAGTTCTATTGTGAGTAATCGTGATCCTTTATTCACGAGTCATTTTTGGAAGAGTCTTCAACAAGCTTTGGGAACAAAGCTTAATTTTTCTACAGCTTATCATCCGCAGTCTGATGGACAGACTGAACGGGTTAATCGTATTTTGGAAGATCTTCTCCGTATTTGTATCTTTGATTTCGGTGGTAGTTGGGAGGATCACCTACCTCTTGTAGAGTTCTCCTACAACAATAGTTTCCAGTCTAGTATCGGTATGGCTCCTTTCGAAGCCTTATACGGAAGGCCATGTCGATCACCTTCATGTTGGTTGGAATCTGGGGAGAAGCTTATTCTTGGCCCGGACTTTGTTCGTCATTCTTCTGAGAAGATTGATCTTATTCGATTGATGATGAAAGATGCACAGAGTCGCCAGAAATCCTATGCGGACAACCATAGGAAGCCTCTCGAGTTCTCGATCGGCGATCTTGTTTTTATTCGTGTTTCTCCTTTGAAAGGGGTTATGCGTTTCAGTGCGACTGGAAAATTGGCTCCTCGTTATATAGGACCGTTTTCTATTACTGAACGTATTGGCCCTATGGCTTATAGAGTTTCAGTTCCAGCTCATTTATCTGGCATTCATGACGTGTTTCACGTCTCGCAACTTCGGAAGTGTCTTCGAGAATCGGATTCTGTAATTGATTCTCCTGATTTGCAAGAGCTTGAGATCTCACCGGACTTATCTTTTGTACAGCAACCTATTCGCGTGCTTGACACGGAGGTGCGACACCTTCGGAACAAGGACGTGCCGCTCGTTAAAGTTCAATGGTCCGCTAATCCCAATGACTGTACTTGGGAAACCAGAGAGTATATTGAGCGATCTTATCCAGGTTTTCTATCCTTGCTTCGTAATGGTAAGTCTATTTCTGTGTCTAAAGTTTATTCTTTCTTTTGTATATTGTAAGTATGTAGTTGTTACAAATATCGTCTCTACGAATTGCGGGGACGCAATTTTGTAAGGAGGGGAGATCTGTAACAACCCGCATATTTAACGATTTTATATTTAAATGTTTGATTTAAATATAGCGTCGTTATTCGGATTTTGGGGTCTGAAATGTTACTTTCTGCAAATGGCCGAATTGGAACTCGAAACCACCTCCATTGGTTCCAAAATGGCGTTTGCGATCTTTTTGAGTATAATCTTTGATATGTTTGGAGTTTGTGAAATTTTGGCTACTTTTCCTATTGGGTTTGGGATTGGGTTCAGCCCACTAGCCCACTTAACCCCCTAGCTCAACCCTTCTCTTCATTTCATCTTCATTTCATTTCTTTCTTATGCAAAACTGAAATGGGGGAAAGGGAAGAGAATTAGAAATTAGCAAGCCCTAGTTTCTCCTTTGTAGCTTGATTCTTGCTCCAAAAACCAAAGAGAATCCATTGGTAAGTTCATCTCCATCTTCTCCATCTCTTCTCCTCTTCAATTTCTGTAATTTTCCTAACCCTAACTTAGGAAATACTTTCTTTGATTCTAGATTGAAGCTTGTAGTGTTGAAGTGGAGTGTAGTTGGTTGATTCCTTGCAATTGTGCTTCTTCATCTTCTTGTTTTGTGTAAAAAGGTGAGTTTTGAACTCACATCTACTTCTCTTGATTTCATTGAGGTTAGGTATGAATTCCTAACACCTTGTTCATATACACTTGCAATTGGTTTGGGTTGAATTGAGGGATAATCCAATTTTTAGTGTTTTGGGTTAAAATCTTTGAAATCCTAACTTTGACGTTTTAATCATGTTTTGGTGATGCATCGAGGAACACATAGGGCCGGGTTGTCGATTGGCATAAGCCCTTAGAGCCAATGTTCGTCCGATCGCATTTTGGGAGAGTTTGCTCTTCATTTGAATAAGGCTGAAAAACAGCCCAGGCATGATTCAGTCGACTGAAAACTCTGTTCAGTCGACTGAATCTGAAACCCGAGAGTTTCCAGGCATGATTCAGTCGACTGAAAAACTCTGCACAGTCGACTGAACCTGGAAACAGAAAGTTTCCTGAACCTAGAAAATTTCTAGGTACAGGGTCAGTCGACTGAAAAACTCTGTTCAGTCGACTGAACCTGCTGTTTCAGCCCACTTTGCCTTTTGGGATTGAATTTTCAATTTGAATTGATTCATGATGATCCTATGTATGATTATCAATTGTTTTGACTTTGATGGTTCCTTTTAATTTTAATCCACGGGTTTTTATGAAATAATCTCTCGAATCACATTTAAAAGTCCGTTTCTCTAATTTATAAATTCCATTTAAAACACACACACTTTCGCACTTCGAACGAAGTGGAAGGGTGATTAAATGGTTGGGCAAAACACGGACCATGAATCTGTGCGTTTATCCTTCCGATTAATCCTTGACCTATTCGATTGATTGTTTTGACCTTCGGGTTTGGTTTATCGATGATATGAGGTGAACTTTGTACTGCTTTGAGTGTGAAAGGGACTGACGGATAGTAAACCGTTTAGTGCGAACGAGTGGTTATGGGACATACGTTAACACTTTTCGGATTCCTTTTCGAGAGTTGTGACACATTCCGCCAGTTAGTGGTGTCCAGTACTGGGTCTTCTACCTTCACCACTACGGTTTATTGCCTCTGGGATAGTGTCTTCGGACTGTCTCCCTAGGTTTGTTGCCTTCGGGTATGTTGCCTTCGGGTGTGTGCCTTCGGGTTTGTTGCCCTATATAGTTTCGCTCTGATGTTGGCCTTATGTGCCGCATGGGTGATACTTGGGTTTGGAGTCTTCGGGCTCATGGATCCTTGTTTGTACAGTACTGAGCTCGAGCAAAATTTTATGATGTTTCATTGATATGTATATTCCCTTGGTATCGCCCTTCGGTGTTGGTCTTTGTGAGCCGCATGGAGTATAGCGATTACCTTGTGAAACTTGTATACCTTATGGGTATTTGTTATTTGCCTTTTGGCTTGTTTTGGGATATTTGTATCCTTTGTTTCTATATGTTGCCGATGATATGAGGCTTGCTCTATATGATTCATTTCTTGTTGATGATTGTGTTATCTCCTCTAGAGATATTTGTTATACTGTATGACCTTGCAGGTTTATTATTGTTCAGTTAATCTAACTGATTTGTTATCTAGACTGATCCGGGTATTTTATACTCGGGTCAGACCGAGATGTTTCAGGTTAGGTGCTTTTGGGGACTTAGCCTATTTTGCTTCCGCATGGACTATTCGCTAGCTTCATTTTGTTATAGCGTCTTTTGTAGTCCTTATCTGCTGTAACTCTGATTTATACTCTTTCGTTTCGTCTATATATTGTGGTCTCCTGTACCACTTGACATGTATTATTTTGTATACTCTGTAGTGTATCTGTGTATGTGTATATTATGATCGACTGTTCTGTGATGTATATTACATTTGAGTTATTATATTTTCTTCTGATAGATCCTATAGCCATTGTAGTTTTGCTTTAAATATTTATTGAATAGGTCGAATTTTAATGTGTTCTACTTTTCGACATATTTAGTGAATAGTTAAGGTAAGATTGCACATGGTCGCTTCCATTATACTCTATTGTCCGCGTTAGCCGACAGTATTATCTATGTAATACTCTTTGTTAACGAGGCTCTCGGAGTGGGGCGTCACAAAAAAAATCAACCGGGAAATTAAAAATGAAGATCAATGAGCAGAGCTGCAGTTTTGGCCAAGGGGTAAATGTAAGATCAACTCAGTTAATTTAAAGGCAAGTAAATTTCTTTTTTAAAAATTTGAGTTTAATGTTAATAATCAGTAATGAAACAAAGAATTTAAACAACTTTATTGATCAGCTGCAGCTGTGAAATAAAAGTCCAAGACAAATGAATTTCTGTTTTCAAATGCAGGAAAGTTCCCCTGTTGTCTATGTAAGAATTCAAATTGTAAGTAAAATAAGATATGTTGTAATTGTAGAAGTAAGTAAGTAAATAGAAAAGTAAGCAAAGTTTCTTCTTACAACTTACAGATCTAAAAATCCAAGATTTAAAGAAGAAGAAAAATTTTGCAGGCTCAAAATTCATCTTTTGTTCCCTGTTCTTTGCTTCTGCCTTCACATTTCTGGTGAGCAAAACCTTCAACTTTGAATCTGTTATTGCTTGTGAGCAAACTCAACTTGTTTTTATATCTAAATGATTGGTGCATTAGGATATGTAATGTGTTTAAATTATGTGTATATTTATCTGCATGTTTGTGTATGCAAATATCTGAGAGCATATGTATGTAGATAGGGAAGTAGGCTCTGTTCTTAGTTATAGGATTCAGAAACAAGACAAAAAAAAAAAAATTCAAGTTCTCATCCTATAATCCCTTTTAAGTTTGAATATTTAAACAAAAGATGTTCAGATTAATAAGATGGAAATTGTAAAAATGGGTTCAAGCATTTATATTTAGTTAATATGCAGAAAATGAGAAAATACAGTAGAATATTTTAAAAATCTGGAAATCAGAGATTCTTGATTTCATGTTTTGTTTATATCAACCTATTACTATCTGAAAATTATGATTTTTAATGCAAGAATGAAGATTTATAGATTGGTAATTTATGAGCAGTTAATAATTGAATAAAATTTGCATTTTGACAAATTTAAAATAACTGAGTCAATTTAAATTGTTGAAATTTAGGCTGAAGCAAGTTTAACCATCCATGATCTCGGGAAAAATGTGAAATAATTTTTCTATTGTGTGAATCTGAGGAACGAGGCCGAGTTAGGGTTTTTGTCAAGTTTTTGAGCTGGTCTGTAAACGTGATGTGTTCGTCCACTTCACGTGATCGAGTCGCTTGAGGGTCCGGTGGAGGGTTGCTCAACGCGTTGTCATCGTGTGGCCGCAATATGGGCGACTCCGGTAGTGTCTGCGATGGTGATGAGGTGATCTTAGCGATTGGGTTGAGTTTTGTATTTGGGTCAAACTGTTGATTTTTGATTCGAATGTTGTTGAGATGATTCGTGCTTGATTTTCGTAGCTACGTATGATTTGGGATTTGCCGACGTCGTAGGTGTTCGCCGGAGGCCATTGGTGCCGCCGTGCATGTGTACGGCGGTGGATTTCGTGTCAGTGTCGTTGATGCTTGGCATCTCGAGTTATTCTCGAGTTTAACTGGGGGTTGCTTCGGGTGTTTTGTTGGGTTCGAGAGCGAGTAGCCTGATGCTAATTAACTTAATAAAAACTTAAACTACAGAAGAGGGAAAAAAAAAGAAAAGAAAGAGAAGAAGAAGACGCGTCAGTGTCTCGGGTGGGAAGCTGTAATAACTCGAAGTGATATCTGGGGAAATCGAAAAGTAGCCCGGGTAAACAAAGTCTTGGCTCGAGAAGTTGTATGATTATTCAGGCACTTTAAAAGTCATGGAGTTTTAAAGTTACAATGTGAATTCTGTCCAGATTTAAAGGTTAAATATATATATATATATATATATATATATACACACAAAGTTTTCAAACAGTTTTTTATTCAAGTTTTAAGAAATCAAATATGGTTCCAAATTAGAATTATTGAATATATATGATAATAATGAATAGATTTCTAAGTATTTTCAATTGGAGCTTTAAAAATGTTTGAATTAAGAAGGTGATTAGGGTAAGTATTTTGAACTATAATTTATCAAAATTTCTTGCATAAGCCAACTTCGAGTCTTTAATTTAAATGATGAAATTAAATAACTTAAGATTTAAATAAATTTGTGATTAAAGATTGATATTAATAATTATGGGTTGAATCAATTGGTAATTTAAGAAGTTTAAATTTACTACCTAAAGTTCATCGATGTATGATTAATTAAATAATTTAATTAAGAATCAATAATTGATTAATCAAGTAATTAGTGGTTAAATAATGGAAAATTAAGTTTATAAATTAACAGTTCAGTTATAAATTAATTAATAATCGAGGGTAATAAAATCAAGTAATTAATGAATGATATTAATTAAAATGATAATTACTTGTTGAAAGTAATTAAGAGTAGATAATTTAAGATTGAAAAATTTGATTAACCAATATTAAGAGCTAATTACTTTAAAACATAATTAATTAATGTGGGTAATTAATTAGGGTAATTAAATTAAGAATAATTAATTTAGGTATAATAAATTAAAGATAATTAATTATAATTAAGATTTTAAATAAATCAGCAATTAAAGGTGATTGATTAAAGTAATTAATTAAAGAATAAGTAATTAAGATTTAATTAATTACAATTAAAGGCTAATTAATTAAGTTAATTAATTAAAGAAATGATTAATAAATGAAGGTGGTTAAGACTTAATTAATTATAATTAATGATAATAAATCATTGGTTAAAGATCACTAGTAGAAGTAATTATGTGAGTAATAAATTTAAACCACATGATTTATTCATCTTAATTAAATATGTTTGATTGCTATTGAATGATGTGTGATGGATTGTTTATACTTGTTATGTGATGTGATGCTATATGATGCTTTGTGCTAAGCTATTATATCTGTGGTGTATATATTGTTATATGAAAACCCATTGACCCGTAGGACGACATTTGGATTTCGATGCGACAGGAAGTCGGATTCCAATTGGTTATCCGAAACCCACATCGAATCATATTAGTGAATCTTTGTGATTGATAATTTACTTTGTCTATGAATCTGTGAATATAGATAAGCGTTATGGGTTATATCGCTTATCGATATGATTGAATCTGTGACGATGATTTTGTGCACTATTGTGTTGAACCCCTGGACCACACTTATACACACACAAATATGGATTGCACGCGGAAATGGGTTAAGTCACAGATTTTGAAATAGTTTTAAATATTGGATTTTTAAATCCAAAATAGTTTTGGAATTAGAATTGAAGCTTTTGAAAATGAATTTAAAAAATAAAAGTTATTTTGAATAACTTGATTGAGTTTTGAAATTTAAATAATTTGATTTAAATTTGAATTCAATATTTGAAATTGAATTCTATGATTTGGAACTAAGGTTTAAAAAAGGGTATTCAACGTATAATTGGGTTTATAAACCATTTTAAAAAGTGTTGTTTTGGGACTTTAAATTTAACCCAAGGTTTTAACTTGTATGAATATAATTGGATTTTTCTGAAACGAAAACTGTCGTTTTCAAATAATAAAAGCTTTCACATAAGGAATGAACTTCCAATTGGTGTTAAAAGGATTCAAGTCTAAAATGAAAATGGTTTCCAAGTTATAGATATATCTTTGGAAACGTGTTTTGAAAGCTATAAATTAAATCTTTAATTTAAAGATTCAATGTGTTAATCCAATTGAAATGGAAATTGTTTTGAAATCTATGGATGATCTTTGTGAAACTAGGTGAACTTTGTGCAATGAATCTTCTTATTTAAAGATTTAAAATGGTAATTTGTTTAACCATTTAAAAGAAAAAAAACCTTGGATTTTCAAGTTGTGACTTAACTGAAATCCTATATCCATATGTTTTAAACTATTGCGCTCATTATTCGGTTTAGCCGGGAAAGGACCTTGTGTCAAATAACCCATTCCGAATAATGATACGACGTTATGGATTGCATTTGAAGACCGGTGTTGAAGACCGGGTGTCTTCGAGAACGTTAGGATAACCTATCGATTGTCTCTGCACCGAGTAGCTACGGTATAGAGATTCCCTTAGTGATGGGAAGTCCGATCGGGATTGTGGATACCCGGATTTGCAAGGGCTTCTTCGGAAGTGCCTTCGGTTCTGTTCGAACCCGGAACAGACTTGTATGGTTGTATGTCCGACATTACACTTTGAGATATTAAACTGATCTCTATCAAATACATTTTTGTTTGGTGGCGGAGAATTTATTCTCTTAGCTTAACACCCTTCTCTGAGACGTACGAGCTCAAAGGTTATGTAGTTGATATTTATCAGTGATATATTCTCAATTTGGTAGTGTGGCATGCTAAGTGCTGCTGTGTGTTGATGATCATTTGTTGATCATTTGTGATCAAAGCATGGCTTTTGTATAAAGCGTAGCTTTGTGGACGAGAGTGCATCAGGACCTCACACCCCGGAAATAGTCGAAACAGGAAAGATGCGGCAAGGTTATGAGGGTCGCGCCCTTTAGGGTGTGTCATTCCCTTCTGGTAAAGGGTGGTATCATGGTATGGAGCCCAGATACTTACTATGTGGTTGCTCCAATCTCATTTACTGTGTGGTTGTTGCTTTGAGGCGCCTCGGATAAAGGTCCCAAAGGACCGGGGGATGGCATATTCGTGTAGTAGTTACCTAGTTACAGAGGTAACCCGGCCTTGTGTTGGCAGAGATCTAACCATAACGTTAGTTCTCGGGATGTCCCGCTAGAGGCGTACCCATGTGGCAGTAGGAAGTTCCTTAGCATGACCATTTGTTGGAAATCCATTCATCCAATACGTGCCTTGTACGGTTTTAGTTGTAGAACCAGCCATTTAACATGGCAGCTATAGTAGGCATAATATCATGGTACCTATGCTGGCTAGGATTAATATTATACTTTCGAAAGATTTTCCACTATGCATTAGTAATAATATCAAAGAAATTTTCTCGTATCAAGCAAATTTGACTATCATAAGGAGAAATCTCCTCCAAGTCTGCGTTTGCATTGTGTGTGTAGCGGGAGGCCTTATGGTAGTTTCATTTTCTAAAAAGCATTGCGGATTTTCAAATTTAAATTCTGTTGTTTGTTTTAAAAAGACCAAATGTTTTTGTTTGCTCATACCTGTCCCATGACTGACCTGGAGTTTATTGTTCCTTTCCTAAACTCTGGGTGCCCACTATTTTCCCACACGGGCAGTCTAGAGTTGGGTTTTTCAGATAGTCAGGTTTAGTAGATTATCTGGAGCTAGTTCCGTCTTTGGATCGGGACTGCACTTGCTTAGCTTTGTGCATCGTTATTGAGAGTCCGAGCTATCGCTGTATTGGTGATTTGGAGATGGAGATTACCGATGCTGGAGTTCTTTCTTGAAGACCATATTAGAGATTTTTGTTCCGCTGCTGTGTTATCTTTTCTTTTCCGCATCTGTTATCTTGTATCATATCTCTGATGTATAATGATATCTATTGTATCATCTGTTGTATCATATTGTATCTGATATTGTATCAATGTTGTATATTGTTATATGTTATATTCTGTTTCTTCCGCTGTGTTGTACTTAATGGTGTTATAAGCTCCGGCGAACCAGATTCGACGTTTGGATCTGCGGCATTTGAATACGAGTGTCGTATTCGATGCCGATTTTCGAAGGCCGAGTCAGGATCGTTACATTTGGTATCAGAGCTGATGGTTAAAACCTTAGCTCAGGAGTATAACACATTAAGTAGCTCATTAGAGATAGGGTGAAGTATAACCTAGAATGAGTATGTCCCTAAGATATCCTTCGAATGCCTCAGTAAATTCTCTTACTATTCACCGATAGTAAGTATGAGTGTGAGAAGAGGACGAGATAGGGGACAAGGGAATACCACCATAAATGGTCAATACCCTGCAACAGTGGAAATAACTTTCTCTATCAATCTCCTTTGATTCGATTCCCAAAATTCTTTGATTGCTTCGTGATAGCTCCAGAAGAAGTTTCGGTGGATGGTGGCCCTACGAATCGTCGTAGAAGATTCTTATTTCGTATCTTCATCGGTTTCTTATCAGCTTTTCGTTCTAAACTCTAATGAATTTGAAGATTTAAATTAAATAAATTGAAAATTTTAAATTGGGCTGAATTTGAATTGTATAAATAAAATGATAACGGTTAAAACCAAATTCGAAATTCTATTGTAATTTCGTGTGTATATCAAAGTCCGAAGAGGGACAAATTGATATATATTTTGGAGTATTCCGACCTGAATTTGGAATTTATATATAGTGTTTGAGAATTATGGAAGATTTAATCCATCTATCTATTCTCTGGGATCCGATATATTCTACGAATGATTAGTTATTCCTTCGAACTAATCAATGTCCTTGCATATTCGTAGACCGATGGACCCAAACATCTTGTGTAATATTGTAGGAGTTTGTTCTCATATTGTCGATATTCTGATTTGGTAAGCCAAATGCAGAATTGATATCCAGTTCGATTTGGAAAGACATTTCTCTATCTTTCATCTATTCTTTCTCGTCTTCCTTGCAAATTTCGAGGACGAAATTTTTTTTAAGGGGGGAAATCTGTAACGATCCCGATTTTCAATTAAATTTAAATTGATAATTAAAATGTATTTTTTTGAATAAAATTGTAGATTAATTTGGATTTTTCAAATTTAAATAGGATATTTGATTATTTGAACATTGATTTTAAAAAATTTAACTGTGGATTTGAATTTGTATATTTAATACCTTATAAATAAAATAAAATAACATCCTAAAATTTGTCAATATAAATTAATAATATATTTTAAACTTTTAGTATTTAATTTGGAAATAAATAGAAAAATTTTAAACAAGTAAAACTAAGTGATTAATTGTTAGTATATGTAACCAAAATTTTTAAATTGTTCTTTCCTTTCTTTTAAAAGTTGTACAAAAGTAAATAATAAAAAAAAGTATGAATATAAATTGTGTGAATATAAATTCTTAAAATAAATGTACGAACTAAATTTAAGCTTTAGTCTTATTATTGTAAATATAAATATAAAAAAAAGTACATTTATTTATAGGATAAATATGATATAAAATTTTATATGAAAATTTCCTTTATCTTTAAAAATTACAAATGTAAACAAACATAAATATTCTTTTGTCTTAAAAAAAAAAACTTAAATGTAAACATTTACATAAAAGAGATGGAGTGTAGGAGTTAACAAAATCTAGAGATTATGATATCTTTTAACAAGTGGCATAAAAACTTCATTTCCTTAATAAAATAATTAAAAAAAAAAAGAATTGCAAAGGACTCTTCACTTCCCCATGTGCAATTATAATAGCCTTTCAGCAGATCTGAAAAGTATACAGTAACAAAAAAAAAAGATTTGATATCACAGTCTCAACACCATAAAAAAAGAAAAAAGAAATTATAACCAGGTTGTTTTCCAAATGCTCATCATATTCTTCTATCAACATTTTCTCTCATCTTCATGTTCATGTCTGAAAACCAAAGATCTCAAACAAACTGCCTCTATTCAAAAATCTAAAACCTGATCAAGCTAAAGTAAAATAAAAAATTCAAATCAGAGATCAAATCAAAGTCTGGAATCAAGCAAAGCAACTTCAACCTGAAGCATGCAAATGCCTATAATCAGGCAATATCAATGTCAATGCTCCAGGCCTGAGAGTATTTTCAAACTGGAAATCAAAAGTCAGGAGGCTATAAACCAGAAAACTGAAATCTGAAAAGGAGAATCAAGGTTCAATGAAAAAAAGAAAAAAAGAAAAAAAAAGAAAAAAATCAACCGGGAAATTAAAAATGAAGATCAATGAGCAGAGCTGCAGTTTTGGCTAGGGGGTAAATGTAAGATCAACTCAGTTAATTTAAAGGCAAGTAAATTTCTTTTTTAAAAATTTGAGTTTAATGTTAGTAATCAGTAATGAAACAAAGAATTTAAACAACTTTATTGATCAGCTGCAGCTATGAAATAAAAGTCCAAGACAAATGAATTTCTGTTTTCAAATGCAGGAAAGTTCCCCTGTTGTGTATGTAAGAATTCAAATTGTAAGTAAAATAAGATATGTTGTAATTGTAGAAGTAAGTAAGTAAATAGAAAAGTAAGCAAAGTTTCTTCTTACAACTTACAGATCTAAAAATCCAAGATTTAAAGAAGAAGAAAAATTTGCAGGCTCAAAATTCATCTTTTGTTCCCTGTTCTTTGCTTCTGCCTTCACATTTCTGGTGAGCAAAACCTTCAACTTTGAATCTGTTATTGCTTGTGAGCAAACTCAACTTGTTTTTATATCTAAATGATTGGTGCATTAGGATATGTAATGTGTTTAAATTATGTGTATATTTATCTGCATGTTTGTGTATGCAAATATCTGAAAGCATATGTATGTAGATAGGGAAGTAGGCTCTGTTCTTAGTTATAGGATTCAGAAACAAGACAAAAAAAAAAAAAATTCAAGTTCTCATCCTATAATCCCTTTTAAGTTTGAATATGTAAACAAAAGATGTTCAGATTAATAAGATGGCAATTATAAAAATGGGTTCAAGCATTTATATTTAGTTAATATGCAGAAAATGAGAAAATACAGTAGAATATTTTAAAAATCTGGAAATCAGAGATTCTTGATTTCATGTTTTGTTTATATCAACATATTACTATCTGAAAATTATGATTTTTAATGCAAGAATGAAGATTTATAGATTGGTAATTTATGAGCAGTTAATAATTGAATAAAATTTGCATTTTGACAAATTTAAAATAACCGAGTCAATTTAAATTGTTGAAATTTAGGCTGAAGCAAGTTTAACCATCCATGTTCTCGGGAAAAATGTGAAATAATTTTTCTATTGTGTGAATCTGAGGAACGAGGCCGAGTTATGGTTTTTGTCAAGTTTTTGAGCTGGTCTGTAAACGTGATGTGTTCGTCCACTTCACGTGATCGAGTCGCTTGAGGGTCCGGTGGAGGGTTGCTCAACGCGTTGTCATCGTGTGGCCGCAATATGGGCGACTCCGGTAGTGTCTGCGATGGTGACGAGGTGATCTTAGCGATTGGGTTGAGTTTTGTATTTGGGTCAAACTGTTGATTTTCGATTCGAATGTTGTTGAGATGATTCGTGCTTGATTTTCGTATCTACGTATGATTTGGGACTTGCCGACGTCGTAGGTGTTCGCCGGAGGCCATTGGTGCCGCCGTGCATGTGTACGGCGGTGGATTTCGTGTCAGTGTCGTTGATGCTTGGCATCTCGAGTTATTCTCGAGTTTAACTGGGGGTTGCTTCGGGTGTTTTGTTGAGTTCGAGAGCGAGTAGCCTGATGCTAATTAACTTAGTAAAAATTTAAACTACAGGAGAGGGAAAAAAAAAGAGAAGAAGAAGATGCGTCAGTGTCTCGGGTGGGAAGCTGTAATAACTCGAAGTGATATCTGGGGAAATCGAAAAGTAGCCCGGGTAAACAAAGTCTTGGCTCGGGAAGTTGTATGATTTTTCAGGCACTTTAAAAGTCATGGAGTTTTAAAGTTACAATGTGAATTCTGTCCAGATTTAAAGGTTAAATATATATATATATATATATATATACACACACACACACACACACACACACAAAGTTTTCAAACAGTTTTTTTATTCAAGTTTTAAGAAATCAAATATGGTTCCAAATTAGAATTATTGAATATATATGATAATAATGAATAGATTTCTAAGTATTTTCAATTGGAGCTTTAAAAATGTTTGAATTAAGAAGATGATTAGGGTAAGTATTTTGAACTATAATTTATCAAAATTTCTTGTATAAGCCAACTTCGAGTATTTAATTTAAATGATGAAATTAAATAACTTAAGATTTAAATAAATTTGTGATTAAAGATTGATATTAATAACTATTAGTTGAATAAATTGGTAATTTAAGAAGTTTAAATTTACTACCTAAAGTTCATCGATGTATGATTAATTAAATAATTTAATTAAGAATTAATAATTGATTAATCAAGTAATTAGTGGTTAAATAATGGAAAATTAAGTTTATAAATTAACAGTTCAGTCATAAATTAATTAATAATCGAGGGCAATAAAATCAAGTAATTAATGAATGATTTTAATTAAAATGATAATTACTTGTTGAAGGTAATTAAGAGTAGATAATTTAAGATTGAAAAATTAGATTAACCAATATTAAGAGCTAATTACTTTAAAACATAATTAATTAATGTGGGTAATTAATTAGGGTAATTAAATTAAGAATAATTAATTTAGGTATAATAAATTAAAGATAATTAATTATAATTAAGATTTTAAATAAATCAGCAATTAAAGGTGATTGATTAAAGTAATTAATTAAAGAATAAGTAATTAAGATTTAATTAATTACAATTAAAGGCTAATTAATTAAGTTAATTAATTAAAGAAATGATTAATAAATGAAGGTGGTTAAGACTTAATTAATTATAATTAATGATAATAAATCATTGGTTAAAGATCACTAGTAGAAGTCATTACGTGAGTAATAAATTTCAACCACACGATTTATTCATCTTAATTAAATATGTTTGATTGCTATTGAATGATGTGTGATGGATTGTTTATACTTGTTATGTGATGTGATGCTATATGATGCTTTGTGCTAAGCTATTATATCTGTGGTGTATATATTGTTATATGAAAACCCATTGACCCGTAGGACGACATTTGGATTTCGATGCGACAGGAAGTCGGATTCCAATTGGTTATCCGAAACCCACATCGAATCATATTAGTGAATCTTTGTGATTGATAATTTACTTTATCTATGAATCTGGGAATATAGATAAGCGTTATGGGTTATATCGCTTATCGATATGATTGAATCTGTGATGATGATTTTGTGCACTATTGTGTTGAACCACTGGACCACACTTATACACACACAAATATGGATTGCACGCGGAAATGGGTTAAGTCACAGATTTTGAAATAGTTTTAAATATTGGATTTTTAAATCCAAAATAGTTTTGGAATTAGAATTGAAGCTTTTGAAAATGAATTTCAAAAATAAAAGTTATTTTGAATAACTTGATTGAGTTTTGAAATTTAAATAATTTGATTTAAATTTGAATTCCATATTTGAAATTGAATTCTATGATTTGGAACTAAGGTTTAAAAAAGGGTATTCAACATATAATTGGGTTTATAAACCATTTTAAAAAGTGTTGTTTTGGGACTTTAAATATAACCCAAGGTTTTAACTTGTATGAATATAATTGGATTTTTCTG
This sequence comes from Allium cepa, assembly GCA_030765085.1. Taxonomy (NCBI): domain Eukaryota; kingdom Viridiplantae; phylum Streptophyta; class Magnoliopsida; order Asparagales; family Amaryllidaceae; genus Allium; species Allium cepa. The sequence continues at coordinate 618,283,205 of CM060945.1, forward strand.
AAACGAAAACTGTCGTTTTCAAATAATAAAAGCATTCACATAAGGAATGAACTTCCAATTGGTGTTAAAAGGATTCAAGTCTAAAATGAAAATGGTTTTCCAAGTTATAGATATATCTTTGGAAACGTGTTTTGAAAGCTATAAATTAAATCTTTAATTTAAAGATTTAATGTGTTAATCCAATTGAAATGGAAATTGTTTTGAAATCTATGGATGATCTTTGTGAAACTAGGTGAACTTTGTGAAATGAATCTTCTTATTTAAAGATTTAAAATGGTAATTTGTTTAACCATTTAAAAGAAAAAAAACCTTGGATTTTCAAGTTGCGACTTAACTGAAATGCTATATCCATATGTTTTAAACTATTGCGCTCATTATTCGGTTTAGCCGAGAAAGGACCTTGTGTCATATAACCCATTCCGAATAATGATACGACGTTATGGATTGCATTTGAAGACCGGTGTTGAAGACCGGGTGTCTTCGAGAATGTTAGGATAACCTATCGATTGTCTCTGCACCGAGCAGCTACGGTATAGAGATTCCCTTAGTGATGGGAAGTCCGATCGGGATCGTGGATACCCGGATTTGCAAGGGCTTCTTCGGAAGTGCCTTCTGTTCTGTTCGAACCCGGAACAGACTTGTATGGTTGTATGTCCGACATTACACTTTGAGATATTAAACTGATCTCTATCAAATACATTTATGTTTGGTGGCGGAGAATTTATTCTCTTAGCTTAACACCCTTCTCTGAGACGTACGAGCTCAAAGGTTATGTAGTTGATATTTATCAGTGATATATTCCCAATTTGGTAGTGTGGCATGCTAAGTGCTGCTGTGTGTTGATGATCATTTGTTGATCATTTGTGATCAAAGCATGGCTTTTGTATAAAGCGTAGCTTTGTGGACGAGACTGCATCAGGACCTCACACCCCGGAAATGGTCGAAACAGGAAAGATGCGGCAAGGTTATGAGGGTCGCGCCCTTTAGGATGTGTCATTCCCTTCTGGTAAAGGATGGTATCATGGTATGGAGCCCAGATACTTACTCATGTGGTTGCTCCAATCTCATTTACTGTGTGGTTGTTACTTTGAGGCGCCTCGGATAAAGGTCCCAAAGGACCGGGGGATGGCATATTCGTGTAGTAGTTACCTAGTTACAGAGGTAACCCGGCCTTGTGTTGGCAGAGATCTAACCGTAACGTTAGTTCTCGGGACGTCCCGCTAGAGGCGTACCCATGTGGCAGTAGGAAGTTCCTTAGCCTGACCATTTGTTGGAAATCCATTCATCCAATACGTGCCTTGTACGGTTTTAGTTGTAGAACCTGCCATTTAACATGGCAGCTATAGTAGGCATAATATCATGGTACATATGCTGGATAGGATTAATATTATACTTTCGAAAGATTTTCCACTATGCAGTAGTAATAATATCAAAGAAATTTTCTCGTATCAAGCATATTTGACTATCATAAGGAGAAATCTCCTCCAAGTCTGCGTTTGCATTGTGTGTGTGGCGGGAGGCCTTATGGTAGTTTCATTTTCTAAAAAGCATTGTGGATTTTCAAATTTAAATTCTGTTGTTTGTTTTAAAAAGACCAAATGTTTTTGTTTGCTCATACCAGTCCCATGACTGACCTGAAGTTTATTGTTCCTTTCCTAAACTCTGGGTGCCCACTATTTTCCCACACGGGCAGTCTAGAGTTGGGTTTTTCAGATAGTCAGGTTTAGTAGATTTTATGGAGCTAGTTCCGTCTTTGGATCGGGACTGCACTTGCTTAGCTTTGTGCATCGTTATTGAGAGTCCGAGCTATCGCTGGATTGGTGATTTGGAGATGGAGATTACCGATGCTGAAGTTCTTTCTTGATGACCATATTTGAGATTTTTGTTCCGCTGCTGTGTTATCTTTTCTTTTCCGCATCTGTTATCTTGTACCATATCTCTGATGTATAATGATATCTATTGTATCATCTGTTGTATCATATTGTATCTGATATTGTATCAATGTTGTATATTGTTATATGTTATATTCTGTTTCTTCCGCTGTGTTGTACTTAATGGTGTTATAAGCTCCGGCGAACCAGATTCGACGTTTGGATCTGCGGCATTTGAATACGTGTGTCGTATTCGATGCCGATTTTCGAAGGCTGAGTCAGGATCGTTACATATATATATACACACATACAAACATATCATATATTAGAGGTAATACAAACAAATGCGAAAAATATGAACTAGACATATATATAATACTGAAATAATTATATAATGTATACCTTATATATACTCGCATACTTTATATAATTTAAACCAACGTATTAACAAAATCAATAGAGTTACTATAAACATAAATAAAATATATGTACATAGCAACGAAGGGAAGGAACGTTCAATGGTGCAGCAGGGTCGATTGCTACTGGCGATCGAAAAGAGAAGGGCCGGAGGAGATGGTGTGTGGCGGGAAGAGGTGTAGAGGGAGATGGGCGGCATGGGCTTTCGGCAGTGGAGGCTCGGCTTGGCCATCAAGTACAAAGTTAGATGGAGGGGAACAGATGGCCAGAGGCCATGGGTGGCTGCCGACGTGGGGTTGAGTGGAGGAAGGGAAGTCGGTTGTAGCTTTGCTCGGCAGAGGTCGGGATGGATTGCCATGGCGGTAGAGAGGGGTGCGGCTTGCGTGGGAAGGGAAGAGAAAGCATGTAAGAGTTTTCAGCTAGCAAGCGAAAAGAAGGGAGACAATTTTTGTGGCTACATATATCAAAAACAATATATATCAATACAAACTGAAACGGTGGCAATGCAAATGTCGTGCACGTTTCAAATTTAGAATTTACTAATGGTAAGTTTCTAATTGGGTTATGAACGGTTCGAAAATTTAGTGAATGTAAAACGTATAAAGAATATAAATTTTTACATATATTGAAATGAAAGCACCGAACCATCAATGCATTGAAATGATGGAATAGTAACAACCGATAATAAATGCCAATGGCCATTTGTCTCAGCCATTTGAAATTTGAATGGACATCAAAAGTGGTATCGATACGAGTAACCCTTACACAAGTTTCGCCACTCATCGGACACCGAATTATAGAATTGAATATACTATCGAGATCAGCACGATGAGACGATCAAAACTGTATACAGATATTAGCGGTGCACCATCCGATCAAAAGTCGATAATCGATACCGAAAATGCTGCTAATTTTCCAGAATTAAAATAAATGGAGCAATAGAAGTTAAAATTTGATGAAACAAAAGATAACGTCTCACTTAGAAGACGATTTACAAATTTATTTTATAAAAATATTCAGGTCTGGAGATTATTTTATTATCGTCAAATATTAACTGATTTGAATTTAAAAAAATTACACAAGAAAACAAACTTCATGTTATCAATTTAAAATTTACCATTTGCTATGTTTTTAGATACGTATTCCAAATATCAAACTTTTATTTCAAAATTCAATTATTAAAATTTTCACAAAATTTCCAGTTAAATATATTTAAAATCATTAGAATTTACAGGTCTTACACTCTTCCCCACTCAAAGCTTTTCATCGCCGAAAAGGGAGGAGGTAGGAGAATATAAACAACCAGAAAGAAAAATAGATTGAAAGGCAAGGATAAATAATTAATTTAAAACCATATAAATTTTACTTGAAATATTCATTTGAAAACTTCATTTGCAAATCGATTATCTTTAATACTTTAAAACTTTTCAAAACCCATTTGTAAAATTTCTTGCTACCTTTATAAATACCATTTATATGTTTAAATAACACCTTTATAAATATACGAAAACTATTTGAAAACAAATATTTACATCATTACTTGTATTTACAAAGAATCTATTGAAAACATTAAATCCATATTTCATAAATTTATCAATTTATCTCAAGATACTTTTCAACATTATTAATAAATCAATAATCTTTTTCTTTAAATATGATGTATTTAATTAATAACTTCTAAAATATTTACAACACTAATAATTTACTATTAACCATTAGTATACAAATAAACAATATTTTAAACATTTTTAATTATTTAGAAAGAGAAATGATCAAAATATCCTTTATATAATACGTTATCAAAATACTTTAATAACTTGATGTCTTAATGAGTTTATCCTCGTTCTTGCTGACTCTGGCCATGTGTTGATCAAGCGCAAAGCTAGAATTCTCCAAGTACGTAGCAGACCTGTTTCAACACCCAGTGAAAATACTCGAGGAAACCTTCAAAACCGATATGGAAAGTACAATCCAAACAAATCAACCGAATCGAATCATGGATCGCAGATACAGAATGGTTACATTTGGGTCTCCCAAGGAACATCCGTACCTCTTAAGCAATCACTGCCTTGCGAATTTTGGCATGATAACAAAAACTGTAGACCGCGGATACACAATAGTTACGCCTGGATCCCCCTGGAAACATTCATACCCTTTAAGCAATCTCTTCCTTGCAGATTACGCTACGATAAAAAAACTTATAGACCGTCGATCCATAATGGTTATGTCTGGTGTTCGTCGACGGAAATTCTATCGGTTTAGAAAACCGTCGAACGAATTTGAATTAAAAATAACCGCAAGCGCACGGTGTACGAATGTAGCACGCGACGAATAAGGGTCGATCCACAGGGAATTGATGATTTTAAAAATTCTATTCAATCAAATTAACCGAAGTTGAAAGAGTGATTAACTAAAAAAATGTAGAAAAATGAGAAAAGAAAATAGATAAAAATACGAGAGTGTTAAGACAATTTAGAGGCAATTTCCACTCTCTAGATCACATAAATCAACAAATTGAAGTTATGATCTCTCTTTTCTTGTCATTAATGAATTAGTTGATGTGCTTATTATAAGTATGGTATATTTGTGCTATTAATTAGCTCAATATAAACCATCAAACTATAACACAACCACTAATACACATTTAACTCTCATGAAATATGACAACAAGTTGAAATAGAAATCTATTTTAAGCATAGCCTATTAACTATTGTTTAGAAATATAGGCTATCAAATTTCAATTTCAACATTCACTTCTTTGCCATAGTCATGTTTAGATGAAGAGGCAATTTGTGTTATGTTTGTTTAAGCATAGCCTATTTGTTATGAACAACATAGACTATCAAATTCAAAGCTAAACAACATCATTAAACCACTTCAAATGTTTCCATTAAAGCACAAAAAGAGAGTATAAACATCAAAATGTTGCATCTACATACTAGAGAGCTTCATTACCCCTAAATTGTAGGGATTAAGCTCTCATATTTGTTATCAAATCAACAAATGTAGAAAGCAACATGAAAGCAAAAAAGAAAGAAAAAGAGAGCAAAACAAAGAAACAAAACTAATCTACTTGCATGAAATAAGAGAAACCTACACTACAACATGAAAGTAAATGAACATGAAAAGAAAAGAGCATGTATTAAATTGCATAAAATAAAAAAGATTACAAGAAATAAAAATTGGCTAAGTAGCCATTAAAAGAGAAAGAGAGCTTTCTTTTATTTGATCTAAACTAAACTAAAGAGAAGGAGGCCTAAGAGAGACTAAGAGAAGAGATCCTGTTACATGAAACATATGGGGTATTTATACAAGTGTTAAAACCCTAATTCATTTTTTTGGAGAATGCCCAAAATGCCCCTTAGGAAGTGTGGAGGCCAAGTTATCATTAACATGTCTTAATCCCCCATTAAGTGTACATGAAGCTATTATCTCCAAAAGCATGTGCATTAGCCTTTAATTTGTACATTAAGGTAGGTGGGTAGGTGGGGTCCTCCATGTTCTTCACTTTGAATTATTTCCATCTTCATTCCTTTGTATTAATTTTGTGCATGCATATCTTCATGAACCACTTCTATTTGAGATCAATTTCCTACAAAAATATATACAAATTTTCAATTAATTTTTCTCAAATTAATATATGCACAAAAATAACCATTTTGCCCCTGGATGAAGATGAATATGTGACAATTTCAAATAATATGAATTTTGGTTTAAACAAGTTAAAATACCCAATATGATCATTTATTTAATTTAAATAGAATAAATATGGTGGTAAAAATATGCACATTTACGTGCACATCATCTGGATCTCCAGGAAATATCCGTACCTTTTAAGCAATCTCTGCCTTCCGATTACGCTACTAAAACGACCATAGATCACAGATACACAATGCTTACGCCTGGATCCCCAAGGAAACATCCATACCTTATAAGCAATCACTGCCTTGCGAATTACGCTATGCACTCAAGATTGTAAGACCATGGGTAACGCCATAAATTCGAAGGACACTTGAGTATCATATCCGGAAAATCCAAATCAGTGAGAATAATATCGATATAATGAATCCATAATGTGGCCACAAAGAGATATCAAGCAGAAGGCACATTCCATATCTTTACTACGAAAATATGTATCATATAGTACCCTTTAAAATCAATTCCAAATATCATACTTATATAAAGTCAATTATATATAAGATTTCATTTTCAAATCGAATTCTTTCCAAAATCAATAGTATATCAAATCACGCTTATATAGACTTCGATATATAAGGTTTCACTTTTCAAATTGAGTACCTTTCCAAATCAATAGTTTTCGGATCAACTTCATACTTATACAAATCAATTTCATATAAGTTCGATAACTCTTGAATCAAGTATTTAGTAAAACAAGGTTCTCAATTTCAATTCGCTTCAATATTAGTTCAGTTTCAAAATCCTAAATGATTTCACCAAATTATTTCTTCCAAATTAAATATCTTTACTTTCAAAGTTTCCAAAATAATAGGTTTAGAAAGTAATCCAAGTTTCCAAATCAACATAATTTAAGTCAAACAAATTCATTTCCAAAATCATCATGTAAATACTGGGTTTTAAATTCCAATCAATTATCGAAACCAGATATTTTTCTCAAAATCGATTATACTTAAAATGATTACCAAGCTTATAACCATCCCTTTAAAACCTTTATACTATTTATTTCTATATGAAAGATCCGATTTACCTTTTGAAAATTATTATTATTATATATATAGTTTGGTAAAAGATGTTACTAAAAAATTTTAAAACTAAATTTTATTCAAAACATTTCAAAACAAAATTTCATATTAGTATAATTCAAAATAGTCTTATTCATTTACTTAACAAAACAGTTTCAACTTATTTAAATCATATTAGTTCATACTTAAACATATAAAACTTAACTTATATACTTTTTCACATAATTTATACTTTTCGAAATAACTCAGCTTTGAAAATTAAACCTCGATTTGGAAGTGTTCGAACATTCGAAATAGTCGGAGAAATCAAATTTCACATCCAAGAGTTGGAAATCAGCAACAAATCAGTGAATCAATTTCAATAGATAGGGTTAAATTCGAAACTTGAGGACTGAACACCGGGCTCACTTCAAATCATTTCAAATATATATATATATATAATATATCTTTCAAATATCAAATCATACTTTGGAATATGAAATCAAAATTGGTTTCACAAAATCGATTGCATAGCAAAGCTACTAAAGTGGCCTCTCCCCCACTCTGAAACTCGAAGATCAATGTCGATGATGCGTGCACTCATCACCAAAATTATTCTCGAGCGATATAAGTGAGTTCTGGGCATCTATTTTCCTAAAAACTTCTTTGAAATTACTTCGAAATCATTGGAACTCATTTGAAGTCATTTGGAACATTTCTTAACAGGAAAATACTTTCAAATCGTATTATTATATATTTTCAAAATCTTAAAACCAATTTCAAAATACCAGAATTCAATTTCTTGAGTTCCCAATTTAAAACCCTTCAGTTATAAATCATTTTTATATAAATCAAATTTCTTTTCAAAATTTCAAATCCTTTCAAACTTCAAATTCTTGCTTTTAAAAATCATATAATCGTTATCAAAAACATTTTCACTTTTATATATTATATAAAATCATACTTATCAAAATAATAATTTCGATATGCAAAACAATTTCTAAAATACAAACAAACACGATTTTTCAAAGGAAGATTCATGAATGGATTTCAAAACAAAGATAGAGATTCAAATTAGAGGAACTCAAATCAAATAGAATTCTGATTCGAAGATAGGCTCGGACTAAGATGAGATAATTAAATTACAGAATAGAAGATGGATATACTTAAATAACTCGCGGCGACCTTAACCGGGTCAACCGTGACTTCAAGAATACGATCGATGTGGAATTCTAAGGCAAATCAACATTCGATTGCCAGAGATAGAATTTGGCATATCAATAGATAGCAGCATCTAAATCGAGGCTATAGAATTCTCTGAGTTTCACCCCTTTACAAAACATTCAAAGACTGGCGGGATCGTCGATTTTTATAGAAATCTTTCAAAGTGGAGTTATGGAATGCTCTAGAATCAAAAGAATACAAATAGGGGAGACAAGAATGGATTTCAGAACAAGTAGGAGAGTTCCAAAATTCAAAGGAAACCGAATCAAAGAGGAAGAGATTCAAGCGTGAATGAAAGTAATTCTGTAATCAAATCTACTACATACGCTAAGTTTTGCCTAAAACCAGAGCTCTGATACCAACTGTAAGGATCTAGTATTTTCAATCATTCGCATCCGCATATGCCAGACTTGAATTGCTCAAAATATTAGATTGTTAATTTATATTTGGCAAAACTCAGCATATACAGTAAATAAATCAATCACAGAATCACAGACACAGAGTAATATAATAATAATGTAGCGGAATAGATAAATAGTAGTTCACGTAGTTACTATGTAAACATTAGAGTTAGAAATAAAATAAAGCAGAATATCTCAAATGCGTTGAAGTCTCGAATACAAACAGATGACATCTCGGAACAAATCAACTGGAAAAGCTGAAAGCTGAATCGATAGTTGGATCTTCAAATGAAGCTCCAAACTCCAAAGGTGAGTCTCAAATGCCGTGTCACTCAGTCTGACCCGAGCATAAAACAAAAACACAAAACAATTGAGTCAGGATTAACATTCTTATATCAATAAATCCAACTCAAGTGCAACTGAAATACAAGTAACTCAAAGGATGTTAGGGATAACCATCCCCTAAGGATCCGTGTGACTATCTACTATGTAGAAATATACGTTATTAACAACCAAACGTCATTGTAACACCGTGGTCATTTCAAAGTAATTTATACTTCAAAACCAAAATATCATTTGCATTTCAAATATATCTATTTCTTAATTATAGCACTTTCAAATTTACAACAATTTCGAAACCCAAAACACTTTGAAATCATAATTCTTTGGAAAACCATAACTTTGAAATCATAACTTCCACCACTTAAACAGTTTAGTAATAGTATATAAAATAAAATAGTTTATGAAACAAATAGTTTATATAAAATAGTCATAAGTTAAAATAGTTTATATTAAAATAGTTTTGTACTAAAATAGTATATGCATTAAATAATTTACAAAGTACAATTTTTATAATTTCCTCAAATTTCACAAATTGATTCAAATCAACTCGAATTCCAAATTCAAATTTAATTCAGTTTCAATTTATCAATTTCAGTTCAATTAAGTTTCTAAATAAACAAATTCAAATCATGTCGATTTCAAATACAGATTTGAACCACAAAATAAACCATTAAATTTCAATATATTTCTAAGCTTTAAATGTTTGACATTTTCAAAACTAAACTTAACAGTTTCATATAGATCTTGATTTAACTTCATTATTATTAATTCATGAAATATTCACTTAATAAATTCAATATTATTTAAATAACCATAATTTACATTTTACCAAATATTTCCTTCATTTTATTTAAATGTGAAATATTCATTAAATTACTTAAGTCAAAATCAAGTTATAAAATCATCTCTCTAAATTTCAAATTCAATAGTTTCAAATCGATTTAATTAAATAAAACTCTTAATTTAATACAATTTAAAATAAATTCAAATTTATCTTCCCAACCTTAACTTATTCGAATTATTACAAAAATCTATTTTTAAAATATAAATTTTAATAAATACTTAAACATATTATATATTAATTAAATCAATCTTAGTTAAATTAAATATTTTTGTTAAATCTATAAATAAAATATCCTTTATATATAATATTTTAAGAATCAATATTTATTAAAACCATATATTTCTTTCCAAAACCATGGAATTTTTTTTCAAAATATTTATGTATAGACCACGGTGTCTGTATAAAATTTTCTATCCTATGGTCAAGCGATATAGATATTTATCATTTCAATCCGCAATTTAATATATACGGGTATATATCATTTCAACCCGTAATCCCAAATTCAATTCAAATGAACATCGCTTGTTTTATCATTTCAACCCATAACAATTTTCTCCTATTCTACATATCGTTCGGGTATGTATCATTTCAACCCATAGGGAATTCTAAACTAACAGGGAACTTGCAGAGTGATAACATGTATGAATAATAATATAATAGGAATATATCATCAATAATTAAAAAATATACACAACATGATATGGTGTCATATCCACAGGTGAACAATTACAGATAATAGCATATATAACAGTTCTAAATAACTATAGCAGCACATTTCAATTGTCGTTTCAATCGAAATCAAATTTAATAAATATAAGGACGTTAACCGTGGGTAATTGCTCAACTTTAGAGGCTAGAGATGATTTGACGATCAACTGAGCTATGAATCCAGGGACGATTTACAAAGCAAAGCTAGATTGGCATGAATCCGACGGATAAAGCTGATAGATAAGGGATTGACAAAATCAATTCAGAACCGAGCGATGTTGACAAGTGGTATAAGTGAACTTATATATATATAAATATATATATATATATATAACAATATATAACTACATACAGAGAAAAATCATATTATAAATTCAAATACATTTCAAATTTAAAATATATATATATATATGTATGTATGTATGTATGTATTTCAGAATCTATTTATTTATTTCCAATCAATATTGTTATAAACTTTTATACACCGATACTTTGAAATCAATAATATATATGTATAACAAATATAAGCTGATATATATACTTTCTTATAAATATACTAAAAATATTTATCTAAAATTTTAGAAACAATTGTATATACTTGCAGACTAATTTGTTAAAACAATAAGAATATATATTTAAATTGACCCATCATAAACTTACCTTACCCTACATAAATATAAGTTAACCAGACAAACATATATAACTATCATATTATATAACAGATAATAAAACCTATATATACAAATATATCATATACTTAAACACATCATGACTGCACCACAAATAAATTAGCATATTATGTATATAAACCAATACACATATATAAACAACCTTATAATATAATATAAAATACTTTTCCTAAGATAATACAACTTAAGAACTATAAACATATATAACATATTCGACTGGAAAAATATATATATAATATGATTAGAAAATAAATACTTATATTTGTCACTATAACTTATTTTATAAAATATACACCTACTTGCTCAAATTGACAATATGCTTGAAATAAACTTTTATATATATATATATATATATATATATATATATATATATTCTGTAACATTCCTAGATTTTAGCCCAGTCTAATTTGATAATTGAATTAATTTTTGAAATTAATTTGTGAATTAAATAGAGTTTTTCAAAATAAAATAATATTTAATTACAAATTTAATTGTGGATTAATTTGAAAATTTGAATAAATATATCAAAAGATTGTAAATAAAATTAATTGACTTGAAATCCGATGGATTATCAATAGAATTTGATTTGGAATTTAAGAATAAGGTTTTATAAATAAATATTGGATATATCAAACTTTATATTTCAATGAAAAATAGGATATGTGTTTGTTATAAATAAGAATTTGATTTGAAATTTAAAAGAAATAGATGATAAATGGAATATAAAAATATATTTATAAAAAGGTATTTGATTATTTATTCAATTATAAGTACAAATTGATTGTATATTAAATTTTGAATTTGTAAATTTAAAAATATTTTAGAAATAAAATTGGATTTATTGATTTTATATTTCCAAAGGACTAATATATGGATATATATATATATATAATTATTTATTTGTAATGAATAACTTTTCAAATCATTTGTTTTAAATTGTATTAGTAAGAAATAAAATGTAAGGAAACAAAATAGATAAACATATCACATAATTATGATAGATTAAGGATTTAAAATTAAAAATATACATATGTAAAATATTAAAATGAAAAGAGTTTAAAATTAAAGTTATAAATTAATTCAAGACAAGGTTTAAAACACAATTTGTAAATAAATTAAAAAGAAGGTCTTTACATAAATTTATGTGGATTAAACAAGTGTACAAGAATTGAGACATGCATTTTACAAATGTTAACAAAGAATACATGTGGCAAAACAAATTTTTCTTTTAAAAATTTAAAATATGAAAACTATATAAAACAAAGAAATAATCAGGCTATGTTTAGAGAAAACATCTTCTTTCTTAAAAAAAACTGGGGAAAACAGAAAATACAAAAGAAAACAGGGATCAAAAGAAACCCGAGAAGAAAATGAATAAAACAACAAGTTCAAACAGCCTCTGTTTCCAAATTCCAAGTTTTCAAAGCAAAAATAGTTCAAAAGAAAATCAACTCAAACAATCAAGTGTTGATCAAAGAAGCAGGTCAAAGATAAGGCTTTGAAACCAATTCTAGATTATTTCATAAAGCAACTAAGCCTGGAAAAAAATTCTGAAAACAAATAGATCAATCTGGAATTAAAGACTGTAATCAAGGAAGATCAATGAATCAAAGCATGCCAACGTGGATTCAAGTGCATCTCAAACAATCTTCATTAATTTTTGATCAAGCATCAGATCAAGGTTGCAAATAAACATGACCAAGATTCAAATCTACAAATCAAACATAAATTCCAGATTTCAAAAGTATTTCCTGTCCCCTGTTCACATGACCAGGTGAGCAAACCTTTCAAATTTAAAACTTTAAATCATATACATTTTGATGATTAAAGTTTCTATATGGCTGCATGTATATGTGTGTGTGTGTGTATGTATATTGATGGATGTGTACATGCCTGTATGTATAATGCTCATGTTTGAGTATTCAAAGTTTAAAAAAAAAACAGCATAAAAAAAATCTATATCTACCTAAATAAACATTACTAGGTTATGATTCTTGAATGAAAAAGGATTGTAATGGTTTAGCGTTATTTTTAAAAATAAAAACAAGGAGAAATATTGAGAAATCCATCTGGAAAAAGAAATTACAGTAAAATAAATCAATCACTTAAAAAATTGATGTTCATAATTTTTTGTTTTGAATTCATTACCTGATTCAAGTTGCGAAATAATGAATTTTAATGATAGTTTTAAGATTTTTAGCTTTGGAAATCGTTGGGATTTTAGAGTTGAACAGAATTGTGAATAACATCGATTTCCGACGCTCAACACGAAATCGAATCTTGAGGTTCATGTCAGAGGAGGGTTGAAGGATGATGAATATAGGAAAATTAGTAGTGGAATTTATAATGGATCGTGGTGGTGGCACGGTGGGATTGTAGGGCTTAAGAACGGGTTTGACTCGTCGAAGTTTGGAGCTGAAATTTGCTGGCATCATTGCACCAAGTTCGATCGCACCCAGAGGAGAAGCTTCATGGGTGAGTGGCGAGACGGTGGGAACGGCGGCATGGTTGCATATGATCGGTGATGATCAGACGAGGGGGTTTTGTTGTTCGAGTTGGGTTCCAGTGTCCATCGAATGGCTCTATTTTGATTCCGATCGAGATGGGCGGAGCTGGGTGGTTGTGAAGAGTGAAAGCACCAAAGTGTTTGTGTCAAAATTGGACACAACACTCTTCGAGAGTCGTTGAAGAGATAATAGTCAAGAATGTAAGTTCAAAACAGATATTATCTAACAAAAACTCCAATCAACAGTAAAGTAAATGCGTAGACAAGCAATTTATAGTGGTTCGGCATGTTGCCTACGTCCACTGTGAAGTATTTTGACGTTTTATTGATTCTCTTTCAATGATTACAAGTTATTGCAGTGATCAACAACAAGTTACAACTGGAAATTCGAAATCAACAGTCAAATTGTGATGTAGGATGATGGAGATCTTGATCCGACAGAGTCTGGGCGCTTGAGAGTCGAAAGATCCCTTTTTCGTTGGCCCTGGGGCTCTATTTATAGGCGTAGGCTGCTGATATTTCGCTGAAAACTCGGGAGACCGCTTTTGGCACGTGAGGGGGCCCACACGCACGGTCTCAGGAAGTTTGGGCCCACTTTGGCATCGGTTCGAACTCCATTCGAACCGATCAAGAATTCATCCAATCGAGGTGAAATTTGGCGTGTACACTTTTCGACATGATTGCAAGCTTCTGTGAAAATTTCGTTTCGCTATGGATACCACTGAATTTTGTCCGAGCCCAGATTGACCCACAATTGGTAGGACACGACATGAAAGACCATAGGAGTCAGCATCTCAAGTTTCAAGTCAATCCGAGTTCATACGCTCGAGTTATGATCGATTCAATTTGAAGGGGAAGGCTTAGGTTTCGAACCCATCGTTGATTGCCGTTGACTTGGCGATGTGGTTGGGGTTGATCAGAGGAGCTCCGATTGGCCATGCACATGAATGCATATCACTGTGTATCAGTGGTGATTTTGTTTTGGAGATGAAGCAAATGCCTCAGGTGGATACTTGAGAAAATTTTCGTTGCCTCGGGTTTTCGTGGGTAGTGTGGGACTCGGGTGTGAGCTCGTGTGTTTGACGAATTTGCTCGGGTTTTATGATATTAACCTGTTTTTTAAAATTTAACAAATCAAAACATGTGAACATTTTAAATAAAGGATAAACTCTTCAACAGGTTTTAGAATTAAAAGCATATTGAAAAGTAAAACGAGTTTTCAAAGTTTTTGAAGCTAAAATGAATTCTTGAAAAAAAAAGTTTCAAAGTTTAAAATGCTTAAAGTTAAATATCTTTGAATTGTTTTAACAATTGGATTGTAAGTAATTAAAAGATTATTACTTAATTTGAGAAGGATTAGTTTACGAGATTTATTAAAGGATGATTACTTGAAGTATAACCACATTATGAAATTAATTAAAGGTAAATTTATTAGAGTGATTAATTGGAGGTTAATTTATCAAGTGATTAAGCAATAATTAATTAAGGATTAGTTAATTAATGAAAGTGATTAAGGACAATCACTTATTGCAATTTTATTAGTTAAATGATAATCAAGGGTTAATTAACTTTGTAATTAACTTAAGGTTATTGTAATTAATTAAGGTGGGAAATTAAGGAATAATTACTTAATGAAATTAATTTAAAGATTAATTACTTAATGAAAGTAATTTCAGGACAATTGATTTGTTAATTAAAGGTTAATTAATTAAAAAGGATGATTACCGATTAAGGGTTAATTAACTTTTGTAATTAATTAAGAATAATTAATTAAATGGTTTGTAATTAATTAACATTAATTAACCATGATTAGTGACAAATCTGATTTAAATTAATCAGATAATTAATTGATATTACTATGGATGTTTGATTTGGATGATTTAATTGTTTGATATCCCTGATATTTGATGCTTTGCGTTATGATTTATCCTGATTTGTGCTGTGATCTGTGATGTAATTTATTATCTACGATGAACCTACATTATTCATCCATGATCTGTAAATAAAGATAAGCGTTATAGATTATACTGCTTATCGATATTTCCGTGTTTGAATCTGTAATGGTTGATGTTGTCGCACTATTGTGTGTAAACCCCTGGACCACACTATACACACACCAATATGGATTTCACGAGGAAATTGGTTAAGTTATAGATTTTTGAAATGGTTTTAAATTTGAATTTTGAATACAAATGGTTTTGGAAATGAAATTGGATCGAATTTGAAAAATATTTGAAAAGGAGTTTTGAAGACAAAAATTATTTTAAATAACTTGATTTAGTTTGAAATCTGAAATATTTTAATTTGAGTTTGAATTCAATATTCAATATTGAATTCAATGATTTGGAAATTTTGGCTTAAAAAGATTATACAAGTTATAAAGGTGTTTATATGGGTTTTTAACCATATAAAAAGTATGGTTTTGAGAATTTAAATTTAACCCAAGTTTATATTTGAAAGGCCTTAACTCATGCAAATATAATTGGGTTTTCCAAAACGGAAACAAGTGGTTTCAAATAATAATAGCTTTTATATAAGAAAAGAATTTCCAAAAATTATGATGAAAAGATTTCAAATTTGAAAATGAATGGTTTTGAAAGCTATAAAATGAGTCTTTAATTTAAAGACCGGATGAGTTAATCCAACTTGAAATGGAATTGTTTTGAAAGGCTATAAATGAATCTTGTTAAATATTGGTGAACCTTGTTTTGAAATAAAAAAGGGGTTTTAAAAGTGAATCTTTTGTTTAAAAGATTTAAGTATGGAAATTGTTTAAACCCTTGAAAGGTTTCTGGAAGTAAATCTTTTTGTTTAAAAGATTTGTAAATGGTAATTTGTTTAAACCATTTGAAAGAAAAGTTTTGGATTTTAAGTTGTGACTTAACTGAAATCCCATTATCCATATGTTTTTAAATATTGCGCTAATTATTCGGTTTAGCCGGGAGATGACCTTGTGTCATATAACCCATTTCGAATAATGATACGACGATATGGATAGCATTTGGAGACCGGTGGTGAAGAAGGACACTTTCGAAAGCGAAAGGATGACATGTCGAATGTCTCCACACCGAATAGCCCCGGTATAGAGATTGGAGCACTCATTGTGATGGGGAGTCCGGATGTGATTAGAAATTATCCGGATTGCAAGGGCTTCTTTGGAAGTGCCTTTGGTTCTGTTCGAACCTGGAACAGACTTGTATGGATGTGTGTCTGACATTACACTTTGAGATGTAAAACCGGTTTCTATCAAATACATTTCTATTTGGTGGCGGAGATTTATTCTGTTAGCTTAACACCCTTTTTGAGACATATGAGCTCTAAGGTTATGTAGTTGATGGTTATTAGTGATACATGGTAATGTGGCATACGAAGTGCTACTGATAATTTGTTGATTGAAGCATGGCTTTTATGAAAAGCGTAGCTTTGTGGACGAGGCTTCGTCGATCCACACACCTTGGAATGGTCGAAACAGGAAGAATGTAGCAAGGTTATAGGGAGTAGCGCCCTTTAGGGTATGTGCATTTCCTTCTAGATAGATGTGGTATCATGGTATGGAGCCCAGATACTTAACTTATGTGGATATCGCAAATATATGTTACTTTGTGATTGTTGTTGATTGAGGATCCTCAGATAATCGTTGTTTACAACCGAGGGATTGCATACTCGTGTCAGTAGTTACCTATTTTTGCAGAGGTAACCCGGCCTTGTGTTGGCAGAGATCCAATTAGGTTCTCGGGGTGTCCCCCCAGAGGCGTACCCATGTGGCAATGGGAAGTTCCTTGGCCTGACCATTTGTTGGAAATCCAATCATCAATACACGCCTTGTACGGTTTTAGTTGTAGAACCTGCCATCTAACATGGTAGTTATTGTAGGCATACTATAATGGTACGTATGCTGGCTAAGATTAATGTTATACTTTCGAAATGCTTTCCACTATGCACTAATAATAATATCAAATGGTTTTCGCGTATCAAGCATTTTTGACTATCATAAGGAGAAATCTCCCCCAAGTGTGCGATTGCATGGCGTGTGTGCCGGGAGGCCTTATGGTAGTTTCATTTTCCAAAAAGCATTGCGGATTTGAAATTTAAATTCTTTTGTTTGTTTTTTTCAAAATAAAATGTTTTTGTTTCCTCATACTAGTCTTTCTTGTCTAGGTGAAATGTGATAGAGGGTTCTCCCTTCGCGTTAGGTGGCGAACGGAAGACTCTTATCCCTACACGTCCTCTTGTTGGGGTTGGTTAGCCGGTTAGGCGTGACAGTCGAAAGGCTTCCCGTAAAAGCATGTCTAGGGTACCAGTGAAAGCCACGGCGGAGCTGGGATGGTTGAAAAGCCTACCAGTCGAGAGTGGCCGCTGTCAGACGGTCGAAGACCCGAGACTAAGAGTTTATTGTTCCCTTCCTAAACTCTGGGTGTCCAAAATTTTCCACACGGGTAGTCTAGAGTTGGGTTTTTCAGATAGTAGATATAGATATCGATTCGATAGCTTTCAGCTTTCTCCTTGGTATTCTTTGGAGATCTTGGATATTGGAGTCTTTGGATTCACTGGACGAGACTTGCTTATCTTTGTGCAACGTGATGGTGGTTCGAGCTAGTGGTTTGGAGTTTTGGCTTTGGAGCATTGGATTGGAGTTGAAGTTTGATTATTGGAGTTATCTCTTTCGCTATTCGTTTCCCGCTGTTGTTTATTGTCTTTGATATTCTTGTATCATATTGATATCATTGTTGTATATTTGAATATTGTATCATTAGAGTTGTATATGATATTCGTTTCTTTTCCTTCAGCTGTGTGGTTATACTTAATGTGTTATAAGCTTCGGCGAACCAGATTCGACATTTGGATCTACGGCATTTGAATATGAGTGTCGTATTCGGTGCCAATTTTCGAAGGTCGAGCCAGGGTCGCTGCATTTGGTCAGAGCTGAAGGTTGAAACTTTAGCCCAGGAGTATAACACATTAAGTAGCTCGTTAGAGATAGGTTGACGTATACCCTAGAATGAGTATATCCCTAAGATATCCGTCCGAATGCCTCAGTAAATTCTCTTACTATCCGCTGATAGTGAGTATGAGTGCGAGAAGAGGACGAGATAGGGGACAGGGGAATACCACTATAAATGGTCGATACCCGGCAATAACGGAAACAACCTTTTTTTTATCAATTTCTTTGATCATGGTCTCTTTTCAATTGTTTGATAGTTTCCTGGCAGCTCCAGGAAGAAGCTTTGATATATTTGCATGGGACGTAAACTCCAGATGGGTCAGAATTGTTTGTTTGGATGAATTGTTTGCTTTGATTGTTATGGTTCATACGTATATTTTGGTTGTTTAAAACTAAAAGTTTTGGATTGCATCCATATATCTGTTTATTCTGTTGGGGTCAAGATATATTCTACGACGGGTGAGTTGTCCTTTGAACTAATCAATACCCCTGTGTATTCGTAGATCTGGTGACCCGAGTATCTTGATTTGTTCTTGTATCCATTATTGATATTTTGATTTGGGAAGCCAAATGCAGAATAGATATTCAGTTTGATCTGGTAATTCATCTCTCTATTTATCATTTGATCTTTGTTGTCTCCCTTACAAATTTCGAGAACGAAATTTTCGAAGGGGGGAAATCTGTAACATCCCTGGATTTTAGTCTAGTCTAATTTGATAATTGAATTAATTTTTGAAATAAATTTGTGAATTAAATAGAGTTTTTGAAAATAAAATAATATTTTAATTACAAATTTAATTGTGGATTAATTTGAAAATTTGAATAAATATATCAAAAGATTGTAAATAAAATTAATTGATTTGAAATCCAATGGATTATAAATAGAATTTGATTCAGAATTTAAGAATAAGTTTTTATAAATAAATATTGGATATGTCAAACTTTATATTTCAAAGATAAATAGGATATGTGTTTGTGATAAATAAGAATTTGATTTGAACTTTAAAAGAAACAGATGATAAATGGAATATAAAAATATATGTATAAAAAGGTCTTTGATTATTTATTCATTTATAAGTACAAATTGATTGTATATTAAATTTTGAATTTGGAAATTTAAAAATATTTTAGAAATAAAATTGGATTTATTGATTTTATATTTCCAAAGGACTAATATATATGGATATATATATATAATTATTTATTTGTAACGAAAAACTTTTCAAATCATTTGTTTTAAATTGTATTAGTAAGAAATAGAATGTAAGGAAACAAAATAGATAAACATATCACATAATTATGATAGAGTAAGGATTTAAAATTAAAAATATACATATGTAAAATATTAAAATGAAAAGAGTTTAAAATAAAAATTATATATTAAATCAAGACAAGGTTTAAAACACAATTTATAAATAAATTAAAAAGAAGGCCTTTACATAAATTTATGTGGATTTAACAAGTGTACAAGAATTAAGACATGCATTTTACAAATGTTAACAAAGAATACATGTGGCAAAACAAAATTTTCTTTTAAAAATTTAAAATATGAAAATCATATAAAACAAAGAAATAACCAGGCTACGTTTAGACACAACATCTTATTTCTTAAAAAAAAACAGGGGAAAACAGAAAATACACAGGAAAACAGGGATCAAAAGAAATCTGAGAAGAAAATGAATAAAACAACAAGTTCAAACAGCCTCTGTTTCTAAATTTCAAGTTTTCAAAGCAAAAACAGTTCAAAAGAAAATCAACTCAAACAATCAAGTGCCGATCAAAGAAACAGATCAAAGATAAGGCTTTGAAACCAATTCCAGATTATTTCATAAAGCAACTAAGCCTGGAAAAAAAATTCTGAAAACAAATAGATTAACCTGGAATTAAAGCCTGTAATCAAGGAAGATCAATGAATCAAAGCATGCCAATGTGGATTCAAGTGCATCTCAAACAATCTTCATTAAATTGAGATCAAGCATCAGATCAAGATTGCAAATAAACAAGATCAGGATTCAAATCTACAAAGCAAACACAAATTCCAGGTTTCAAAAGTGTTTCCTGTCCTTTGTTCACATGACCAGGTGAGCAAACCTTTCAAATTTAAAACTTTAAATCATATACATTTTGATGATTAAAGTTTCTATATGACTGCATGTATATGAGTGTGTGTATATATATGTATATAGATGGATGTGTACGTGTATGTATGTATGAATGCTCATGTCTGAGTATTCACAGTTTCAAAAAAAACAGCATAAAAAATCTATATCTACCTAAATAAACATTACTAGGTTATGATTCTTGAATGAAAAAGGATTGTAATGGTGTAGTGTTATTTTCAAAAATAAACACAAGGAGAAATATTGAGAAATCCATCTGGAAAATAGAAATTGCAGTAAAATAAATCAAACACTTAAAAAATTGATGTTAACAAATTTTCGTTTTGAATTCATAACCTGATTCAAGTTGCGAAATAATGAATTTTAATGATAGTTTTAAGATACTTAGCTTTGGAAATTGTTGGGATTTTAGAGTTGAATGGAATTGTGAATAACATCAACTTTCGACCATCAATAGGAAATCTAACCTTGAGGTTCATGTCAGAGGAGGGTTGAAGGATGATGAATATAGAAAAATTAGTATTGGAATTTATAATGGATCGTGGTGGTGGCACGGTGGGATTGTAGGGTTTAAGAACGGGTTTGACTCGTTGAAGTTTGGAGCTGAAATTTGCTAGCATCGTTGCACCGAGTTCAATCGCACCCAAGGGAGAAGCTTCATGGGTGAGTGGCGAGACGGTGGGCACAGCGGCTTGGTCGCATATGATCGGTGATGATCAGACGAGGGGGTTTTGTTGTTCGAGTTGGGTTCCAGTGTTCATCAAATGGCTAGATTTTGATTCCGATCGAGATGGGCGGAGCTGGGTGATCGTGAAGCTTGGAAGCGTTGCCGTTGACTTGGCGATGTGGTCGGGGTTGATCGGAGGAGCTTCGATTGGCCGTGCACGTGAATGCCTATCACTGTGTATCATTGGTGATTTTATTTTGGGGAAGAAGCAAATGTCTCGGGTGGATATTCGAGAAAATTTCACGTTGCCTCGGGTTTTCGTGGGTAGTGTGGGACTCGGGTGTGAGATCATGTGTTTGACGAATTTGCTCGGGTTTTGTGATATTAACCTGTTTTTGAAAATTTAAGAAATCAAAACATGTTCACATTTTAAACAAAGGATAAACGCTTCAACAGGTTTTAGAATTGAAAGCATATTGAAAAGTAAAACAAGTTTTCAAAGTTTTTGAAGCTAAAATGAATTCTTGAAAAAAAAGTTTCAACGTTTAAAATGCTTAATGTTAAATATCTTTGAATTGTTTTAACAATTGGATTGTAAGTAATTAAAAGATTATTACTTAATTTGAGAAGGATTAATTTATGAGATTTATTAAAGGATGATTACTTGAAGTATAATCACTTTATGAAATTAATTAAAGGTAAATTTATTAGGGTGATTAATCAGAGGTTAATTTATCTAGTGATAAAGCAATAATTAATTAAGGATTAGGTAATTAATGAAAGTGATTAAGTATAATCACTTATTGCAATTTTGTTAATTAAATGATAATTAAGGGTTAATTAACTTTGTAATTAACTTAAGGTTAATTTATTTATTGTAATTAATTAAGGTGGGAAATTAAGGAATAATTACTTAATGAAATTAATTTAAAGATTAATTACTTAATTAAAGTAATTCAGGACAATTGATTTGTTAATTAAAGGTTAATTAATTAAAAGGGATGATTGATTAAGGGTTAATTAATTTTTTTAATTAATTAAGAATAATTAATATAATGGTTTGTAATTAATTAACATTAATTAACCGAGATTAGTGACTAATCTGATTAAAATTAATCAAATAATTAATTGATATTACTTATGGATGTTTGATTTGGATGATTTAATTTTTTTTATATCCCTGATATATAATGCTTTGCGTTATGATTTATCCTGATTTGTGTTGTGATCTGTGATGTAATTTATTTATCTGTGGTGTAATTTATTATCTGCGACGAACCTATATTATTCATCCATGATTTGTAAATAAAGATAAGCGTTATAGATTATACCGCTTATCGATATTTCTGTGTGTGAATCTGTAATGGTTGATGTTGTCGCAGTATTGTGTGTAAACCCCTAGACCACACTATACACACACCAATACGGATTTCACGAGGAAATTGGTTAAGTCACAGATTTTTTAAATGGTTTTAAATTTGAATTTTGAATCCATATGGTTTTGGAAATGAAATTGGATCGAATTTGAAAAATATTTGAAAAGGAGTTTTGAAGATAAAAATTATTTTAAATAACTTGATTTAGTTTGAAATCTGAAATATTTTAATTTGAGTTTGAATTCATATTCAATATTGAATTCAATAATTTGGAAATTTTGGCTTAAAAAGATTATACAAGTTATAAAGGTGTTTATATGGGTTTTTAACCATATAAAAAGTATGGTTTTTAGAATTTAAATTTAACCCAAGTTTATATTTGAAAGGCGTTAACTCATGCAAATATAATTGGGTTTTTCAAAACGGAAACAAGTGGTTTCAAATAATAATAGCTTTTATATAAGAAAAGAATTTCCAAAAATTATGATGAAAAGATTTCAAATTTGAAATTGAATGGTTTTGAAAGCTATAAAATGAGTCTTTAATTTAAAGACCGGATGAGTTAATCCAACTTGAAATGGAATTGTTTTGAAAGGCTATAAATGATTCTTTGTTAAATATTGGTGAACCTTGTTTTGAAATAAAAAAGGGGTTTTAAAAGTGAATCTTTTGTTTAAAAGATTTAAGTGTGGAAATTGTTTAAACCCTTGAAAGGTTTCTGGAAGTAAATCTTTTTGTTTAAAAGATTTGTAAATGGTAATTTGTTTAAACCATTTGAAAGAAAAGTTTCGGATTTTAACTTGTGACTTAACTGAAATCCCATTATCCATATGTAAATATTGCGCTCATTATTCGGTTTAGCTGGGAGAGGACCTTGGGTCATATAACCCATTTCGAATAATGATACGACGATATGGATAGCATTTGAAGACCGGTGGTGAAGACTGATGGTGAAGACCGGATACTTTCGAAAGCGAAAGAATGACCTGTCGAATGTCTCTACACCGAGTGGTCCTGGTATAGATATTGGAGCACTCATTGTGATGAGGAGTTCGGACGTGATTAGAAATTATCCGGATTGCAAGGGCTTCTTTGGAAGTGCCTTCGGTTCTGTTCAAACCCGGAACATACTTGTATGGATGTGTGTCTGACATCACACTTTGAGATGTAAAACCGGTTTCTATCAAATACATTTCTGCTTGGTGGCGAAGATTTATTCTCTTAGCTTAACACCCTTCTCTGAGACGTATGAGCTCAGAGGTTATGTAGTTGATGGTTACTAGTGATACATTCCCAATTTGGTAATGTGGCATACGAAGTGCTGCTGATCATTTGTTGATTGAAGCATGGCTTTTGTGAAAAGCGTAGCTTTGTGGACGAAACTTCGTCGATCCTCCCACCCCAGAATGGTCGAAACAGGAAGAATGCAGCAAGGTTATAGGGAGTAGCGCCCCTTGGGGTATGCGCATTTCCTTCTGGATAGAAGTGGTATCATGGTATGGAGCCCAGATACTTAACTTATGTGGATATCGCAAATATACATTACTTTGTGATTGTTGTTGATTGAGGATCCTCGGATAAAGGTTGTTTACAACTGGGGGATGGCATACTCGTGTCAGTAGTTACCTATTTTTGCAGAGGTAACCCGACGTTATGTTGGCAGAGATCCGGTTAGGTTCTCGGGGTGTCCCTCCAGAGGCGTACCCATGTGGCAATGGGAAGTTCCTTGGCCTGATCATTGTTGGAAATCCAATCACCGATACGCGCCTTGTATGGTTTTAGTCGTAGAACCTGCCATTTAACATAGTAGCTATAATAGGCATACTATAATGGTACGTATGCTGGCGAAGATTAATATTATACTTTCGAAATGCTTTCCACTATGCACTAATAATAATATCAAATGGTTTTCGCGTATCAAGCATTTTTGACGATCATAAGGAGAAATCTCCGCCAAGTGTGCGATTGCATGGTGTGTGTGCCGGGAGGCCTTATGGTAGTTTCATTTTCCAAAAAGCATTGCGGATTTCAAATTTAAATTCTTTTGTTTTTTTTTGTTTGCTCATACTAGTCTTGCTTGTCTAGGTGAAATGTGATAGGGGGTTCTCGCTTCGCGTTTGGTGGCGAACGTGAGACTCTTACCCCTACACGTCCTCTTTACGGGGTTGGTTAGCCGGTTAGGCATGATAGTCGAAAGGCTGGCCGTAAAAGCAAGTCTGGGGTAACAATGAAAGCCACGGCCGGGCTGGGATGGTTGAAAAGCCTACCAGTCGAGAGTGGCCGCTGTCAGATGGTCGAAGACCCGAGACTACGAGTTTACTGTTCCCTTCCTAAACTCTGGGTGCCCACAATTTTCCACACGGGCAGTCTAGAGTTGGGTTTTTCAGATAGTAGATATAGATATAGATTTGATAGCTTTCATCTTTCTCTTTGGTATTCTTTTGAGATCTTGGATATTGGAGTCTTTGGATTCACTGAACGAGACTTGCTTATCTTTGTGGAACGTAATGGTGGTTCGAGCTAGTGGTTTGGACTTTTGGCTTTGGAGCATTGGATTGGTGTAACAACCCGGTATTTGCATCGATTAATAATCGACATTTAGACGATTACTATTGTTGCAAATTCCTATTTGAAGTTATTTAATTTGAATTAAAATTCAAATTATAATTTGTTTAAGAATTTTAACGGGCTTTAAAAATTCATTTTGGCCCGTTCCTTTTGGGTCGCAACAATCATATAACCCGATCCCCCTTTATCCATTTTTTTTCATTCGTTCACCAACCCTAAACAAAATCACGAAATTAATCCCGCCCCATTTTATTACTTTCAAGCCCTAGGTTAAAAAATCGAACGAAAGAAGATTAATGGCGGCTTCATCTCGTTGTTCGCTCGTCTTCCCTCGATTGCTCTGGCGTAGCGCGTCTCTGTGATGCCTCAATTCGTCGACAAGGTGAGACTTTCTCACATCTAATTCACTCAAAATATGAGATTTCGTTCGTTTTTGTTTTCGTGGTCATCTTTGTTTCGATATTGGGTTATTGACTGTGTAAATTCGTATATGTGAGTGATTTTCATTCACGCCCTCTAAATCAATCTTAAGTATTTCGTGCATGATTTAGATGATTTCGGGTGTGTGTTCTTTGGCCTGAGATTATTGATTTGTTCATACTTATAATTTGTGATGGTTTTGGCCTGACATGGTTGACTTGTTTATTATTTTCTTTGGCCTGAATTTATGGATTCATTCAACTTATGGTTTCAGCCTGATATTGTGGACTTGTTCAACATTCTGAATCATCATTCTGAGCTTCACCTGTACATTTAATTATTTCTGAAATTTCAATCCTAACTGGTTTTGAAAATAATGCTTTGTTGTCCTATGTATTTGAATATCCCTTGTGACTTGTTTGCATTGTTGGGTTCATTATTTTATATATGTTTACTGATACGATTCGTAGCCTTGTCTCACCTGCATTGCTTCTGATCTTATGTCACTGTATATCCCAATGCCACCAGAGAATACTTTATACAGCATCACATATTCATTCACTACTACACTTTTGAGCAAACATCACTATGAAATTCCACTGCTATTAACTCACTTCAAGTCCATTGCTTTCACATTTATCAAACAACTGCCCACTGCTATTATGTGCATTTGTGTTTGGTTCCATCTTGAACCGGGTACTTGCTGCATTTTCAAACTATTGCAGTATATATGAGCTGCTTCATGCTTTATTGTGACCTTCATATATGTGCACTGGCTGTGCATACGTGGTCACTTGCACTTTAAAACTGATCTGGTTATGCATGTCTTGTGTGTTTGAGTATTTTTCTTGGTCCAACAATGGCAGCACTTTGTTTTACTTTGGCACTTTTATATTGCATTTTCATGACTCTGGTCTGGTGTGCATTTCTGTTTTTGCACCTCTGCACATTTTGTAGTCCCGACTTGCTGTTGCACTTTTATATAGCTATGTATGCATATGTTCTTGAGCCAGTTTCATTGTGGTTGTGTTATCACCATGTTGGTTTGACTTGAACTCGATTCACTTGATACTGTCACTGCTTCGAACTCTTTTATACATGTATACATGTATGTGCATATATGTATATATGTTATTTGAAGTGGTAGCCTATTTGGGATGTGTTCTTCTGAAGTGATTTTCAGTCAGGTTTGCAATTTTATATTCCAGTGTGCCTGGATCTGTAGCTTCGTTCTTTGACTTGTTTCATATAGTAGATGCTCTATTTCCTATTCACTTGTATCATCTTTTGGTTGAGCTTGAGTCTTGTTTAATTCATAGAGGCACTGTGCATTGTTGCCAGTTGCTTCTCTCTGTTCACTTGAGCTGCTGCACTGTGCATCTGCACCTATATACTTTATCATTCTTGTTGCCACCGCAAGTTTCAATATGCTTGTGCACTTTGATTCAGCTTATTTTGCTGTTGCACTTGTTGCGCCTGCATCTTTGTTGCTTGAGTTGTTTTGCTTGAACTTTGTTTTCTGGTGAATTGTTGTGTGTGCATTTGCATGTTCATGTGTATCATTGTGTACCGCTGTTGTGCTGGCACCCTGCTCTGTTACACCATCTTGCTCTGTGCATCCTATTGCATATGTACACTTGATGATGTTGCCACTTCATATCAGTGTGCATGCTGGTGTATTCATGTCCGCACGTATATTTGGTTTGAACTGAAATGATCCACTTGCATTGAGCCCGAACTTTTTTTGGGCTTGACCTCGCATTTGTCTCTGCAATTTTAATCGACACTTGGCCTTATGATATTCACGGCGACGCTTGTGAATATTCATTGGGTACATCATCACTATAGTGGCAAGGCAGTGCACGCAAGCGTGAACTGCAGCCACACGGTATTGAGTTTTTGGGCACGACATCACTATAGTGGCAAGGCAGTGCACGCAAGCGTGAACTGCAGCCACACGGTATGGCGTGTATGATATTCTTTTTGTTTTGACTTATGGATCTTTTTGCGTATTCCATATTCCGTAGTGGCGAGGCAGTGCACGCGTGCGTGTACTGCAGCCCTACTTGAATTAATATTTTAATGGATATTTCAATGGTTTGAACTGTTTGTTCATTTCAACTCGATATTCTGAATTGCATTCTGATTTGGTTTAATTACTGTCGTCTATTCATTATTTAATTATTATTGCTTCTGTGCACTAATAACTGAGTTTGAATTAGACTGACCCGAGTATTATTTTCTTTTGAATTTAATACTCGGGTCAGACCGAGTATTTCAGGTTGTAGATATTCTGCTTTGGGTTGCTGCTAGAGCTATGAAGTTCTTTCATATCTTTTGGAGTAGTCGTCGTTATTTGTAGTAGTCTGTAAAATTGTATAGGAAGATATGTGTTCATGTATATTAAATACGTTAATGTACTTGTATATGTAACTTCCTGAGTCGACTGTTGTAGTTGTATCATATGTACCGTGTCAAATGTATTGTAACTGACATCAGTTATTGTATATATGAGAATTTCTGTTTTATCTGTGTTCCGCATTTATATTTATCTGTGTTATTATTTTATATTTAATGTTCTAAACTATTATGAACCATCGTAGTTCGTTTTATACTGGAATTGGGGTATTTCGATGGGAGAAAATAAACCAGAGATGAAAAATGAAAGAATATATATATATATCACTCCTATCGAGGTAACCAATACTAGTGTAAGGCCAACTATTGATGGCCGCTCCTCAACAGCCTTATTCTCCGTGCTAGTTGACAGCACTACACCGTAGTGTTCTTGGCTAGCGTGGGTATAGAGGTGGGGCGTCACAATTGGAGTTGCAGTTTGATCATTGGAGTTATCTCCTTTGCTATTCGTTTCCCGCTGTTGTTTATTGTCTCTGAGATTCTTGTATCATATTGATATCATTGTTGTATATTGGAATATTGTATCATTAGAGTTGTATATGATATTCATTTCTTTTCCTTCCGCTGTGTTGTTATACTTAATATGTTATAAGCTCCGACGAACCAGATTCGACGTTTGGATTTGCGGCATTTGAATATGAGTGTCGTATTCAGTGCCAATTTTCGAAGGTCGAGTCAGGGTCGCTACATATTCATACGAAACCTATATAAAACCCATGTATACTTTATATATATACTAACATCTATCAAACCAGAAACAAATCATACCTATATATAAACAATATATGTGTGGAAAAATCAACTCACATACACAATATAAAACCAATATATATAACTTCTATAGATTGTAATATAAAAAATGTAGTATAGGTTGCTAATATCAGGCTAGAAGCAAGGTGTATAACATGCTAATATCAGCAACTAATATACTTCTGAATGAAGATAGATGGAAAGCAATAGAGGAATAAGAAAATTAGTAGATATATATACATATATCATATGTCAGAGGTAATACAAACAAATGCGAAAAATATGAACTAGACATATATATAATGCGAAATCATTATGTAATGTATACCTTATATATATTCGCATACTTTATATAATTTAAACCAATGTATTAATAAAATCAATCGAGTTACTGTAAATATAAATAAAATATACTTACATAGCAAAGAAGGGAAGGCACGTCTAATGGTACAGCAGCGTCGGTTGCTACTGGCGATCAAAAAAAGAAGGGCCAGAGGAGGTGGTGTATGGTCGGACGAGGTAAAGAGGGAGACATGTGGCATGGGCTTTCGACAGTGGAGGCTCGACTTGGCCATCAAGTACAAAGTTAGATGGAGAGGAACGGATGGCCAGAGGCCGTGTGTGGCTGCCGATGTGGGGTTGAGTGGAGGAAGGGAAGTCGGTTGTAGCTTGGCTCGGTACAGGTCGGGATGGATTGCTGAGGAGGAAGAGAGGGATCCGGCTTGCATGGGAAGGGAAGAGAAAGAAAGCGAGAGTTTTCGGCTGGCAAGAAAAAAGGAGAGAGAAGAATTTAGTGGCTAAAGGAACAAGAAATAATATATATCAATACAAATTGAAATGGTGGCAAGGAAAATGTCTTACACGTTTCAAATTCAGAATTTATTACTGGTAAGTTTCTAATTGGATTAGAACGGTTCAAAAATTTAATGAATGTAAAAAGTATAAAGAATATAAAAGTTTATATCTATTGAAATGAAAACACCGAACCATCCATGCATTGAAATGATGGAATAGAAATAACCGATAATAAATGCCAATGGCCATTTGTTTCAGCCATTTGAAATTTGATTGGACATCAAAAATGGTACCGATATGAGTAACCCATTCACGGGTTTCGCCACCTATCGAACACCGAGTTACAAAAATGAATATACTGCGGAGATCAGCACGACGATACGATCAAAAAGGTATATAGATATTAGTGTTACGACCATCCAATCAAAAGTCAATAATTGGTACCGAAAATGCTGCTAATTTGCCAGAATTAAGATAAACGGAGCAATAGCATTCAAAATTTGACGAAACGAAAGATAATGTCTCACTCAGAAGACGATATATAAATTTATTATATAAAAATATTCAGGTTTGGAAATTATTTTATTATCATCAAATATTAACTGATTTGAATTTAAATAAAATTACACAAGAAAACAAACTTCATATTATTAATTGAAAATTTACCATTTGCTATGTTTTTAAATACGTATTCCAAATATCAAATTTTTATTTCAAAATTCAATTATTAAAATTTTCACAAAATTTCCAATTAAATATATTTTAAAACTATTAGAATTTACGGGTCGTTATAATAAACCCCATAGTATCATTTTCTGCTTATAGCGGTTCCACATCACTTAATCAATTTCAAATCTATTTCTAAATTAAATTCAATTTTTAAAATTAATTTCCTGGATAACCCAACTATATCCCAAAACCCAACTAAATTCAGATTTCATTTCCTTTTTATAATTTAAAATCTTATTTAAACTGGAACATCAATTTCATGTTTTTATTTTCAAATTTCTTTTTTATTTTCCCAAACTATTTTAATTCCCGATTTTAAAAATAAATCCCTTTTTCACTTAAACAATATTGCTAAAGTTCTATTATTTAAAATCCTTTAATTTAACTTATTTCCAAAATCCTTATTTTCCTTATTTCTAAATTATGACGCCTAATTTTGAAATCAAACTATATATTTTACCCATTATTCATTTCTGTTAAATAAAATCCAAAATTTCACTATAAATATTTTTACTTCCTATTTTCCCTTTTAATTTCCTTTAACTACAAAATATTTATTATTGGCTTTTAAAAATGCCAAAGTCCAAGCCAATACTACCATAGCATCCAATAGATTCATATTGCACTGTAATCTTGTAACAACCCGTAATTTCGCACTTCGAAAATGAGAGATTTTGTTTATTTTTAAATTTAAAGGAATTTAAAACTTAAATAAATATGTTATATATAATAAATAATTAACTATTCTTATAGTTAATAAATTAACAAGATGTTATATATAATAAATAATTATCTATTCTTATAGTTAATAAATTAACAAGCATAAATTTAGAAACTTGATAAGTTAAATATTATTTAAAATATCTAATAAAGATAATAAAAGTATATTAAAATATTTAAAAGTATGTTTATAACCATTTTACAAAAATAACTAAAATTCATCGCATTTTGTCAGTTTTACCTATACTGTAAAATTAGAGATTTTGATATTAATTAAATATGATTTTTAAATATAAAGAGACATCTTTTAATTTATTTAAAGAAGTAAAAAAGCTCATTTTAAAGTTTGGTTTAATTCAATATGTAGCTTAAAAAAAGGTCAAATTTTGACTGTAAGATTTATCGACAAAAACACCATTTTCAACCAAAACAAGTTATCGTCAAGTTGTTGCAACTTGATACATTTTCTGCATATAAATACAACTTTACAAACTTTTTAAACACTTTACATTTAGCACTAAAAAATAAAAAGAGTTTACTTTTGAAAAGTTTACATAAAAGAGTATAAAAGGTGAAAAGACATGATTTGACTAATTAAAATTTATTTTAAATCTTTATAAACAACTTCATTACTTTACATCTTGTCTCATTAATGAGATGTTACTAATTTACATGGAAAAAGAGCAAATGTAATTTTAACAATTTTAAAATGTAAGAAAAAGAGAAGAAATCATGTCATAAGTACAAAATCAAATCAATGCATCGATTCCATATTAATACAGTACATTTCAACATTAATAACAAATCAAAATCATGCATTGGAAAGTGGGAAAGAGAAGACAAAGTTTGATTTGATATAAAGGGTATTTTGGTCTTTTTGGCTAAGGATAAAATGGTAATTTGGTTGTAGAACTTCAAATATAAATAGGCACATCCACTCCTTCATTTTTGCACAATTTATTCCTTAATTTTTTCTTCACTTTCTCCTCCTTCTTCACCTCCATTTCCATGGCTTCCCACCTCTCCATTCCCTTCTACCTTCAAGCTGCAACCTCTATATCACCTCACCATCACCATCACCTTTCTCCACCAAAACCAAGCCTAGCTTCCACTTACCCACCTCCTATACCCACCTACCCTCGGCTACACACCAACCCGAGCCCATACTCCACCACCCCAAGCCGTACACCCTACACACCAAGGCCGTATCCTCTTACACCTATGGCCGAGCCCTCCAAACCACCTATCTAGCTCAAAACACACACACTCACATACCCAAGCCAATACTCCACCTACGCTAGGCCGTACACCATTCCTAAAAGCTCACGGCCAAACAAATAAAAATAGAAAAGAAGAAAAATAAAAATAAAAGAAAGAAAAGGAGAGAAGAATGGATAGTGATAAAGTCGAGATGCTTGGAAATAACACGTTAGTTCGTTAGTCGTATGCACGCAAATTCGCCTAAAGATTGACAGAGTGGAAATAAAGATGAGAAATCCCCGTCGCTTTTGAATTTATATTTTGGTTATATTAAAACAGTCATATTTATGCCCTTATGTCATATGAATGTATATCTGATTGTTAATATGGATGTTTGATTGTTGGTTGGATAATTAGATTGTGATAATGTATTTCCTTATGGTATAAATAGTGAATGTTGAACTTGAAATCATATGTTATGTGATTGGTTGAATGGATGTTATGTTAGTGATAAATATGAATATTGGTTATGTTCATCTTGATTATGTAATCATCTTTATTAATAATACCATACTTTAGTGATAAAAGATATTTTGAAAAAAATAAGTCTCTTTTCAATTAGAAGTGAAATTAAAGTAAAAAATAAAAGAGAATTTGAAATTTGAAGTGAAACGAATTTAAAAAGGATATTTAATTTAGAACTGAAATTGAGATGAGTAGTGAAATTGAAACTAAAATCGATTTTGAAAATTGAAGCGTAGTTTGAGATTAAATTGAAGTTTAAATTGGAATTAGATTTGAAATCTAAGTTTCAAATGAGTTTAATTTGAAGTTAGAATTTAAATTGAATTGAAATTGGAATTTAAAATTTAATATTAAAATATTGGGACTAGAATAATAGTATAATATGGTAATAGTGAAAATTCATTTTAAATACTTTAAGAAGTGAAAATATTGATTTAAAATGATTTTTAATAATTTTGTAAGTATTAAAATTTAGTTTGAATAGATTATTTTATGTATTGAAAAGTAAGTTAAAATTAGGCGCTTCGTACAACGGTAGTTCGTGATTTCGCGTCGAAAAGTTCAAATGAATGTATAGAGTGGAATATAGCTCGAAATTCTTCGAGATAAGAAAATTTCGGACTATTATATCCATATCTTCTAAACAAGAAAGAAAAATCAAAGTTTCATCGAGTATATTTTGAAATAAGTCCAAACAATTCTCTAAAAAAATTGCGTTAGCGCAATTAAGTCACCGTAACAGGAAATCTATTTAAATGAACGCTTTTTATTATGGAAAATATGAAATAAATTTGATAGATCTATTTAAATAGTTTAAAAGAGATTTGGATTAGAAAATATAAATTATCGAATGTTTAAAAGTTGTTTGAATCAAATAAGCTTATATAGCACTATTCGAAGCACTTTTATGCTGCGAATTGTATAACTTTTTGAATGTGAGTTTAAATGTAACGGTTTTTCCCAGAATCAGTTGTGAATGTTTTTAAAAAGGAAAATTAAGAATTTGAAAGATAATTTGAAATCTTTAAAATAAATTCAAAATAAAATTAAAAATCTGAGTGTGCGGAAACGACTTGTACATTTGTCCCACCTATGAGATCTGGGGAGATAAAGCAAGGGGTTTGACTAAGGTTAGGGATGGAGAAACAAGTGCCATGAACTTACCTGGTCTATGTTTTCTTTTCTTAGGCGAGGGGTGGAATAGATCGAAAGGAAAGCCCGGATGCTCTAAGATAAAAAAAGATTCTGTTAAGTTTTCCAAAATAGAAGAAGATTGGTATTATCCAAAATTTAAGCAATCTCCAGAAGGAATGATTTCTATTTACTAAAACATGTTGCTAAGATGGATTTTAGAGTTTATCATAAACGATGTATTATATAACATTGTTTTTGATCCGCCTAAAAGTATAAGAATTTGATTGAAAGTTAAGTAAGGAAATTTGAGATATTTTCTAAAGAAAAAGAATGAATTTCTTAGAAATTATCCTAAGTCAAAAGAAAGCGATTTAGAAATCGTCCGAAAAGAAGTAAAGTGAAAAGAGACTCAATAAATCCTATATCCTCATATTCACTTTTTATCGATAATTGAATTTCGAAGGAACCGGGGTCGGATTTTGGTAAATCCTATTCGAAAACCACTACGAACCAATGTATACATTCGAAAGCGACGACATGTTGAAGATGACTGACAACCGTGGATCTTTATAGCGTGAGGACTGCTTGTTGACTTGATCTTGGTAGCTCCCGAGCTATATATAGTAGTGGTCTCCTCGTTGTGGAGATTTTTCAGATTGCAAGGACTACTCGCTACTAGTGATAGTATGAGAGTGCCTTTGGTTTGTCATGTTCCTGGACAATCCTTATGGACGTTTGTCTGACATTTCATTTCTAATGATTACGTACATTGGTTTTTACAAATGTACATCAGTGGTAGGAAAGAAGGCAACTTCTCTTAGCTTAACACCCTCCTTGAGACGTACGAGCTCAAGGGTTGTATTTTTGTGGAAGGCAATTAATGGTTAGCGGAAATGGCAATGTGGCATTCAAAGATGTGATATGTGCTTTGTGAAAAGGTAATCCTAGCCTCAAGCCTCATCAAACCTGAAATGATCGAAACAAGATTAGACGCAGCAAGGCTAAGTGGGTCATTCCCAAGTAGGGTAATATCATCCCCTTCTAGATATATTTCTTCCGACTATGATGTTTGGGATGTAAATTAATGTGGTTTGTATGCTCGTGTGTCCGGATTAAAGGTCGGTAATGACCGAGGGATGACATACTCGGTATCATCTAGTTACAGAGGTAGGCTCGGTCTTGTGTTAGTAGAGGATCCTTTGTTATGGTCCTCCGGACATCCATCTAGAGGTGTACCCATTCGGAAGGTAGATCCTTCACCTGGTCATTTGTATGGAAATCCATTCTTCAATAAGAACCTACGGTTTTGTCTGTAGAACCTAGCATGCTGGAATTTAATAATGATAATAATTTCGGCTAAGATTAATAAGTTAATTTGCAAATGTTTTCAAAGAGATGTCATTAAGAATGATATTAAATGTTTTGATATAAAAGTGATTTAGTTATCATATGGTAAAAACCCGTCCGTGTTTATTTGTGGGCGTGGTCTTGTGAGATACTCTTTATTTTCAAAGGATTTTATTCAAAGGTTTATATATGACACTTTCATTTATATTGAGTTTTTCTCGCTTTGGTTTATCAAGCCTGATCAGGGTAATTTCAATACTCGGGTCATGTTTCATGGGGATTTGACCAGGCAACTTAGTATTCGGCATCTCCACCGGTCGACTCAACTGGATCGATCGGCGACCGGCATCCAAGAAGCACTCGGTATCCAGGGTGCGCTCGGCATCCAAGTTTGTTCGGCGTCTACCAAATGTTCGGCATGGCAGAGCATTCGGCATTGGGAAACGTTCGGTATGGAATAACGTTCGGTATGTGAGAACGCTTGGTATGGCAGAATTAACCAGCATCAATGACCGTTCGACCCTAACATTGTAATCGTTCGGCCTAACATCGTTTGGCCAAGACATCGTTCGGCTAAGACACTGGTTCGGCTTCCAGTACCATTCAGTGCAATAGCTTCCCATGACATTTAGAGTGTTCGGCTTCGCTGAGGCATCAGAAGATCATTCGGTATACCAAGGACTCTCGACATAAGATCGTTCGGCATCCAGAGCTTGTTCGGCCTCTCGAGAATGGTCGACAACCAAAGATTGTTCGACACTCTTTCAATCTCGTCCGGCTTCGATTGGTTGCTCGGCCTACTCTTCCCACGCAACACCGCATCATTCAGCATGAAGATGATGGATCGGCATTTGGCCGTTCGGCATGTTCGGGTCGGCACATAGAGTTTACTCCATTTGGGCCGTAATATCCAGCCACCAGGCCTTATAGGGAAGTCCAACCCACCTGTTGAATATGTGATTATATGATTTTTGTTTGATGATAATAAACATATATATTCATGTAAATGTATTTGGTAATGTACTATTTCATTTTTCACAGATTAAATAAATATTTGCTGAATAAAATTAAATAACACAGAATTTGAATTCAAACAAAAATTTTATTCAAACAAAAATTTATTACAATTTTTGAATAGTACAAATTCAAGCTCTCACTATATATATAATTTCAATTACAATACAATTTCTGATTACATCACAATTCAATTTACATAAATTCCTCACTACATACCACTCACACTCGTAGTTTATCTTCAACTTCATTCCAGTTAGAATCCAGCATCTGAGAAATCTGCAAAAATAATTTTGACGCAGTAAAATTGAAAAGGAAATATTTTTGCGGTATAAAATAAAAAGTGAATTTTGAAAATAATATTTGCCTCAGTTATTTGGGTTGTTCGTCATGATTTATATTTGAATTCATCACACACGAACAATGTGACATGCACAGTGTATCACTGTACATGCCACAAGGCCTTGCACACCGATATACACTTGATAATGTTACAGGGACAGGTGAGCACAAGGTCAAACCCAAAATAAAAGGACGGGTTCAACTCAGGTGCAATATAAATAAAATCACAACACGCGCACAAGGTCAAACCCAAGCTGTTAGCTGGATTCAACACATGGCAGTTGTACAGGCTACGACTTCAAGCATGCAAACAGAAAAACCAAAACAGTGCACCAAAGCAAACTACAAGATGTAGAGCAGCAATGCACAAGTGACACGGGCATCAGACTAAAGTACATCATGAAGCAAAACCGAGTTCAGTGCCACAACGAACATGGTACGAAACAACATACCAAATGAAACAAGGAACCAGACCACAATGGTACTATCAAAATATGCTACAGTGATGATACAAGCACTTGCAACAGAAAGTGGTGCAAATACAACTCGAAGCAATGCACCAAGTTCATATGTACATCAAACAACATGATGACTGGAAGCACAGAACAACTCATCTGTGTATACATAAAGGAGTTGTACCAAAACAAATGCCACAGTGAAGTATAACTATCATGATCAGAGAGAGGCCGAATAAAGTGATAATTGGATCAAAGAAATGCACCAAGTAGATGACACAGCAACAATAGAACCAACACAAAAGTTCACAATTCAACATGACAGCAAATGCTTGAGTTCAAGACAGTACAACCCAAGATAAAAAATTCTAATACATGAAGGCAGCAAAGCCAACTGACCAACAGAGTTTCAAAAATGCAGGCCAACATCAAATACACAGTGCAAAGATGCACCCAAAGACAATGCAGACTCTAAATGGAACATACATGAATAAGGCTCAGTGGTGAAGCAATAACATTAAGTAATATTGAGCACACATGAAACAATGAAAGTTGATCAAATGAGGTGCACATGTATGCAACAGGCCCAGTTACAACAAAGAACAAGGCACAGTGTAGAAGCTAATGTCACTAAGAAGCAGTGCAAAGAAATATATATAGAGTGTCAACAGTCAGTGGTGATGCAATACAAATTGTATGCAACATGAACGGCTATTGTCACATGGCAGTAAAGATACAATGGCCGTGAACAGCAAGATGATCAGCCACCATAATTTCAAATGAAACAAATCCAAGTTTATATGCAAATAAACAGAGTAGTGATAAAAATGCAGTGATATGCAGCAGGGTAAACAACACATTGAAGCAAATCGAGCAAGGTACCAGAGATAGCATATAGCATGGCAAAAGTCGATCAAGCCCAATATTTTTTCATCACAAAATCGAGCGTACTGTTCGAACAATATCCAACAGTTTAAAAAATTCAAAATGGCCGAAGTAAACACTCAGTGTCAAGGCCGAAGTCATAAAAAAAAGAAGTTTAAAATCAACATCGTGATGACCAAGTCAGAAATCAAGTTAAAAATTGAAAAATTCAAAAATCAAATCAAAATAAAATAGGAAAGTCACTGCCGTAACAATCAAGGAAGGATCAAACGGCTTCAAGCTAAAACCGTGATAGTGAAGCAAGTATCAAAATATACAAAAATATACGAATTTGAATAAGTCAGTAAAATCTCAAGCATCCAAACGAAATCAAATAGCCGAAGTATAATTTTGGAAATATCAGACGAATGCAAATCCAGGGACTCAAACTCATATAAAAACCCTAAGATCATCATCGGCATACTATCGAGAAAAAGCAGCAAAGAATAATCGTTCACTCGAATCAAAATCGAGTTCAAGCAATTAAAGTTAGAAATCAAACGCAAAATTCACATACCCAATTCAAAGCAGAGACGAACTCAATCAAGCGGCCGAAAGTATCTCAAGAGACGATCAACTAACGAAGCA
Organism: Allium cepa; assembly: GCA_030765085.1. Classification (NCBI taxonomy): domain Eukaryota; kingdom Viridiplantae; phylum Streptophyta; class Magnoliopsida; order Asparagales; family Amaryllidaceae; genus Allium; species Allium cepa. The sequence continues at coordinate 618,321,941 of CM060945.1, forward strand.
AGAAATCGAGTTGAATCAAGCATCAGTAATCGGCCTCATAGATTTACCAAAAACCCTAGTTTCTGAAGATCGATTGAGCGCAGCCGCCATTATCTCAAAAACGGGAAAGGGCTGAAGAAATAAAAAAGATAGAAAGACCGGTCTCTTTGTTTTTGAATTAGGGTTTTTGTGTTTTGTTTTTAAATTTGTTTTAAATTTGTTTTTTAAATTTTAAACTGTTGTATTTACTAGTCGTGTGACTAGGGGACAAACTACGTGGCGTAGTTTGAGAATCCGCAACTCAGTGGCTGAGTTGTGGAAGGGTTTTGAGCGTAGAGTTAGGTTAGTCAGTAGCGGGTGTCACGAGTTTACGTGTGTAAGCGTGTGACTACTTAATTTCTAGTAGAAACCTTGGGGACAACACGTAGGCAGGTTTTTGCCGAAGCTGGGTAAATTCTGCGTCGTTCTATTTCTGCATTTTATTATTCTGCTATTTATTTCTGTGCTGCTAATATTCTATGATCTGTGTTCAAATTACTTCATAATCTTCCGCAATTAATTTTTATAATTAACACCATCACCCTATTCACCCCCTTCTAGGGTGAAATCGATCCTACACCACCTTCGTCTATAAATGGAGAGGCAGGGGCGTAGTGAAAAGGATCAGTTTTTTGGGAACACTGGGGAAACTTTGCCGCATTCAACACTCTTTCAAGACTTAGTCTTTGGTTTGCAATTGTATTCAAGTAATTAGAAACGGATTGTATCTGTAATCAACTATCAAGGAAATCAATAGAAATCAACTTTAAAGTGGACGTAGGAAGTTACGCCGAACCACTATAAATTTGGTGTTCTTGTTCTCAGCACCGAAATTTATATATTTTTCTCTATTTTAATTTACTCTCTTTATTAATCTCTCTACACAATCTCTCTAAGGGTGTTAGTGAAAATTTTTGGTGCTAACATTTTGGTGCTTCCATTGAGAATTGAACTCAGGTTGTTATGATCTGCTTTGTAGCTACTGGACTGCAAAAATCCCCCAGAGGGGATCCAAGATCATTGACAAGGCATCTGTTGATTCTATTTAGAGTTATAACCGACAAATCTACCATGGGAAGACCATGAACCAGATCGGCCTCCCATTGCTCAGATGTCCACAAAACTACTAGCGTACAACAAGTTGGACCTTGAAATCAGCAAGCAACAAGAGATGCAGGGCCCTCTACTAAAAACCAAGCGGAAGTCGTTTCCCGAACAGAGTTCAACGACTTGATAAGAGAACCCAAGGAAAGTAGAAGGCAACTTGCTGAGCAGATTCAAGCCAACACTAACCTCATGACTCAGCGCTCAGCAACAGCGCCAGAATGCTGGAGGTAACCCTGCCCCTTATTCTGAGTCTGACAGTTCAACGTCAGCTGACGAACCTCCTAGGCGTAGACACCATAAGGATGAAGAGGCACAAGCAGGCGTTGGGAATTAAGCCCGCGAAGAGACCGGACGCCCGAATTTCCAAGACCCAAATCAGGCGGGACGTCAACCCGCACGGTCCTGTGGAACGGAACCCAACCTTCCATCCTCCATACAAACTCCGGACTTAACAGCTATGGTTAAGTAGTTGGTGAGAGAAAACCAAGGCTTGACCAATGAAGATCGAAGAGTTTCCAGAAGCCATACTCCCTTTACGGATGGTATCCTGCAGGCTGAGTACCCCAAGAAGTTCAGTATGCCGACTATCCCAGTCTACGACGGGAAGACTGATCCCAGGCAGCATGTGATGAGGTAAAGATGGATGATGGATTCTGCAAGAGCTAATGATGCAACCAAGTGTAGGTGCTTCCCAATCACTGTGTCCGGAGTTGCCACCATGTAGTTTACTCGACTTCCCCCACGGTCTATATCCAGCTTTGACGAATTGGCAATGAAATTCATAGAGCAATTCAGGATACACACCACTCGTCCAAAGGATGTGATGTCCTTATCAAGCGTAATCCAAGCTCCGGAAGAGTCATTGAAAGCGTACTTGTAGAGATTTCATGTTGCTGCTACTGAAGTGAGCAATCCAAACGACCACGCGATTTTGATGGCGGTAATGCATGGAGTTGATCCAGACTCTAAATTCGGAGATTGTTTGGCGGGAAAGCCCCCATCCACGCTGGAATGTTTTTACTCGAAAGCTCATCAGTTCATAAGAAGGGAAGATGCTCGATGGACAAGACGAGACAAGGCACCGGGCCTGCTCAGGAGACTGTAAAGAGTACCGTCACTGTAACGATCCCAATTTTGAATTAATTTTTAATTAATAGTTAATGTGAATTTTTGAATAAATTTTGGAATAAATTTGAATTTGAAATATGTATGTATAGGTGATAAATGAGTAATTTGAATTTGAATATTAAGTTTGCATTTGAATTTATATTTAAAAAAATGACTTAGAAAATGATTTGGGGTAAAAACATTATTTAAATCGATTTATGGGTAGTTATATTTAAAAGGGTTTTCCTTTAAATAATGTGTATACGGATAGAAATAAAAGTAAAAACGATTTCTTTAAAAGTTAAATATCTATATACATATAGGAATATAAATGTAAAATAAGACAAAAGAAGATATAAATATCCACGAAGCTTGCAAAGGAAATTATATGAATGAAGTATGACATTAACAAAAGAAATGAAAAAATAAAATACATAAAACATGAAAACAAGACAAATAAGTTTGCTGTAAACTCATATGCAAGAACAAAACGAAAATCTTCATACAAAAAGCTAAATGAGATAATGATGCATGTAGACAAAATAAGAAACACATGTACTTACTAATATCTTCTCAGTCGAAATAGCCTCCATTTATAAAAAATATCTTTAGTCAAAAAAAATTGTAGGCTAGGAAAAATAAATTAAAAAAATCTTTAGTCAAACAAAGAAACATTTCACCAGAAAATACCTCCCCCTGTACAAATACCGCCCTCTACATATATACATCTACTCTTTATTTCAGTTCGATCATCAAACTTAGCATTCCAGAAAATATAAACATCACTATTTCTCTTACAAACTTAAGTTCAATTCAACAAAACAGAAAAGAGATTACAGGAAGAGAAAAAGAAAAAAACTGTAGTTTTCAAAAAAGTGCTCTCTGTTCATAAATTTTTCAGGTGAGAAAACCCATCCCCTTTTGAATTTGAACCTGTGATGTTTTGTGAAGTAATTGCTGTGAAAAATTCGTTTGAACTTTCACTTGAGTAAGACTGAAAATCTTGTTTGAATGTATACAAAAATATGTGTACATCCTCTGTGCATGTTGATAAACAGGGATTATCATCCCTGTTCTAGTTCCAAGTTCTAGAAAACTGTCCAAAAATCCCAAGTCCTTGCTTCTAATCATTGTTAGAGTGGGATGTTAAAATAAAATATGTTAAAATTCATTAGAACATAATTTCAAAATAGTTTTTTGTGAAGAATTAAATATAGTTTATCTAGAGTTTGAACATACAGGAAAAAAATTCTTAAACGTGATATTTCCGAGTCTCATAATTAATTAATTCATTCACATCATCGAGTTCATCTTGGGAAATCATGATTTCTAAAATAAAATTCAGGATTTTTAGTTCACTTAATCATGAGAAAATGTTGAATGAACGGAATTGACATTTTTGTCAATTCCTGGTGATCGACGGCGATCATTGGGACGAGATCACCACTGTGGGTAGCCTGGAGTATATAGATTTAGGGAAAAATAGTAAAAAAAATTCTCGACATTCGAAGCAGCGTAATTTTGTCGAACTAGGGTTCGATTTGCTATTTGGGTCCTTGGCGTTCGTGAGGCATTCGCGATGGCCATGGGTGATCAGAGTCGATCCGTGTTGAGGGGTAGAAGCACGGCGACGTGATGAAGTTCTGGTGTGGTCGGCGATGGAGGACGTGGTCGTGATCGTTTGCAATAGTTGATTTTCCGATGGGTTCTTTCTTGCTTTCCTCGATCAAGGAGCGAATTTTCGATCTGGCCTTTGATTTCAAATTCTGGGTTGTCGCGTGGTTGACTGGTGGTGTAACAACCCGCATATTTATCGAGTTTGTATTTAAATATTTTATTTAAATATTAAATCGTTAATCGGATTTTGGTCCGAAAAGCTAATTTTTGCAAACGGTCAAATTAGGACTCGAGACCACTTCCATTGAGTTCAAAATGCCGTTTACAACTTTTTTAATTATAAACATCGATAGGTTTGGAGTTAGTGAAATTTCACTAACTTTTCCCGCTTTGGACTTTGGGTTAGTTTAGCCTATTAAGCCTAAGTTCCAACCCTCTTATCCTCACTCTTCATAAATTTCCTAACTAATCAAGCTTTGGCATTAATGGTGGAGGGAATGGGAAATTAAAATTCCAAAACTCAAATTCAATTGCAATCCATCTTTCTACTCCAAATTCAAGAAGAAGACATTGGATTCAAGCTTCTTGTGCTTAGATAGAAGAAGGATTGATTCTTGCTTGCTTAAAACTTCATTTTCATTGATATTTGGTGCAAAGGTGAGATTTTTATCTCACGATTCTAGTCTATAGCCATATTGGACTGTTGGGAATGATTCCCTATCACTTTTGCATGCATATTAGCATTTGGTTTGGATTGGATTGGCGAAAAACTCCAATTTTTAGCGTTTTGGTGAATTTTCTGCACTTAGGTCGTTCTGGCCATTTTTGGTGTTCGGAGTTAGGTCGCTCGCGACCTAACCCTTAGGTCGTTCGCGTGTTATCGCGCTAAGTCGCACTGCCTTGAATCTTCACTTCGGAGTTAGGTCGTTTCACATTAGGTCGTATGGCTTTTAGGTCGTAGGTCGTATGGCTTTTAGGTCGTAGGTCGTATGGCTTTTAGGTCGTAAGTCGTATGGCTTTTAGGTCGTAGGTCGTTGGCCTTTTGACCGTTAGGTCGCATGCCTTTCTACTTCGATAGGTCGTTCGGCCATGCTTTCTATTTTTAGGTCGCGACATCTTTAGGTCGTGTTACCTATATACCCTTAGGTCGAAAGACCTTAGGTCGTGCACCTTTAGGTCGCGAACCCTATTAGGTCGCGAACCTCTTTAGGTCGCCTGTCGCTTAAGCAATTAGGTCGTTCGTCCTGTGATGCCTTAGGTCGTTTGACCCGTGTTACGTTAGGTCGCGTAACCCCTTAGGTCGCTTGACCTTGTTTCCTGTTAGGTCGCGTGACCTTGTTTTCGACCTTAGGTCGTTTCACTTTTAGGTCGCATGACCTTTAAACCATTAGGTCGTTAGACCTATAACTCGATGGGTCGTTCCTCTTTAGGTCGCGAACCACTTTAGGTCGCATGACCTCATCTCCGTTAGGTCGTGAACCTTGTTAGGTCGCTCATCCTTAGCCTGCGAACCTTGTTAAGTCGTTCACCCTCCATTTCGTAAGTCGTAAGTCGTTACCGACCTTAAATCTTCTCTACTAGTTTGGTCGTGTGCTTTTAGTTCGCTCGACTCTGTTAAGTCGTAGGTCGTTGGACCTTAGGTCGTTCGCCTTGCTTAAGTCGCTCGACCCCTCCACACTAGGTTGCTCGGCTTGCTTGAGTCGTAGGTCGTTGGACCTTAAGTCGCTTGCCTCCCTTAACTCCAGTTAGGTCGCTCGGCCATTGTGTTAGGTCGTGTGAACCCTTAGGTCGTTAGACCTCATTTTGCTTTAGGTCGTAGGCCGCTTGTCTTCACTTAGGTCGTACCATTTTGGACGGGGCGCTGCCCCGCACCCCGCCGTGGGCGCTGCAGGTCGAACCCCGTAAGCGGTGGCGTTGCCCCCGCACCCCCACCTTGGGGGGTTGCTACCCCCCTGGACCCCCCCTCCGTAGGGTATCTTATCTGAAAAACATTGAGCTGATTTCCTTGGATTTTATTCACATCTCCGTATGCGATTTTTGTGACTGATTGTTTCTACAATTGCTTCTGTGTCTTGTCACTTTATAATATAAAGGTTTCAATACTAGTAGTAAATATCAAAACTCTTTTAACAAACAATTTCAACTCTATTTTTAATAACAAAGCTCTTTTCTTAAACCGTTTTCCAATCTATTAGTATATACAAACCTTTACCTCACTCGGATGAGAAATCTAATTAAACGACTTAGTAAAACAAGTGGTATGAAACGCTTGCGTTCACTTCGTCGGTTAATTCTTGGACTTGTTCGATTGAACCTCTTGTGACAATTTTATTAGTGAAGATTTACAGTTTGTTCGTAAATATTTAAGTTAAGCAAGTGGTTATGGGACATGAAGCTAAACTTCTATATTTACTAGCTTAGTGTAATTGACACTTCTCGTTGATCATGACGATCATTCCGATGATTTAGACTAGCAACTGTGCGATGTCTCTTGTTGCGAGGTTAGACTAGACACCACTTGTGTGATTCCACTCACACATACCTTTTTGCTTTTTGGTTAGTCTGGACCTTAATCTGTGTGATTCCATTCACACATGTGGGGTAGCTCCCCTTGGTCTTCGGACCGTCATGTGATAGGCCTCTTTCTCTTTTCTATGATTCTGGACTTCTTGCATTGATTTCTAGAATTTATGTCATTGACTTGTTATGAGTACAAGTTTGGGGTATGATGCCCTTTCCGAATCTTTGAGAAGATTCTTGTGATATTGATTATCTCTTATTGATTGATCTTCTGTTTATCATTATTTACATACTTAAAGTGGTATGTCATTATGGATATTTTATGTTTATGCCATATCTTTTATGTTATATCATGTCATCTGATATTTATAGCTAGACTGACCCGTTTATTATTTTCTTAAATAATACTCGGGTCAGACCGAGATGTTACAGGTGCTTCTGCTTGACTTCTTCCCAGGGATTCCTCACTCTGACTTTTGGCTAACTGTTTAGATTAGCAGTTTTTGTTGTATACACTTGAGATATAGACTCATAGTTGTATTCTTTTGTATAGCACGTGTTGCTATTCTTTTGTATTATCGTGGATCTTACGGACCACTACTCTGATGTACACTTTCATGTGTTAGTATATATTCATATCTTCTTCCGCCTTTGTGATATGGATATCTGTGACTGATTTGTGTTATGATTATTTCTATGTTTGTTATCGAAGATTATTTATAGCCACCGTGTGATAAGAAATTACATGGATGGTCGCTCCTCAACAGCCTTATTCTCCATGCTAGTTGACAGCACTACACCGTAGTGTTCTTGGCTAGTGTTGGTATAGAGGTGGGCCGTCACAGGTGGCGTGGGTGATGCTTTGGGGCCGGAGGCGACGACCGGAGATGCTCGGCGGCGTCGTGCATGTGCACGGTGCAATGTTGATTCCTGGTGAAGATGGGTTGAACAGTGGACATGTACTCGAGTATTTACTCGAGTTGTTTCGTGGATTTCTCAAAGGATAGGGGTGATTTGGCTCGGGGTTTTGATATGAGGGCTCGAGTAAATTGTTACAGGTTTTGTTTCAAACCTGTTAGTGTTTTGGATTTAAACTTAAACTAAATTTAGAAGTGTAAAGAAAATATAAAATAACGGTTTTAAAACCAGCTTAAAATCTGAATTCAAAATGAATTTGAATTGCACTTTTTTATAAATAAATTTTATAAAAATGAAATGTTTTAATAACTTTAAATTGTCAAAGTATTTTGCAAAGTGATGAAAGATTTGAACAGAATTTATCTCGGGGAAGTTGTGGGAGAACTCGAGTATTTACTCCAGTAAACAAAATATGGCTCGGGTTTGATTCTCAAACCTGCAGCAAAATGAAAAGTGAGTTAAGTAAATTTTTCTTTAAAACAATTTTTAGTATTGTCGACTTAATTTATGTTTGGTAATGTTAAGTTAAGAATTTATTACAAGTTTAATTATTTGAAGAAAATGCTTGACAGTTTTTACTAAAATCTTAATTAATATTTTTATTTGGTAATTAACCTAAGTTAAGTATTTAATGTAATTAACATAACAGTTTTCAAATTAGTAAAAATTTGTTTTGGGGAAGTTTTTAAAATGTTAATTAAGATAATTTTATTTTTAATTAATTTTTTGGAAAGTAATTAAGAATGATTAAATTTATAATTGTAATTAAATAGGTAGTTTATGGTTAAATAAATTTGTAATTAAAAATTGATATTAATAATCTTTTTTGATTTTTAAATTAAGTATATTAAATACTTAAAGATATTTTAAGTTAAATTAATTTATAAATAAAGTCAAATTATAAATTAAAGGTAAAGGTTTTAGAAAATGTGATTTAGTATTTAACAAAGAGAGTGTTTATCTTAAGTATTATAAAGATTTTTATAATTTATGAAATAGATTAAAGATTAATTAAGTAATTAATTAATTAAAATTGATTAAGTGATTAGGAATAATCACTTGTTGTAATTAATCAAGGATAATTAATTAAATGATAATTAATTAAAAGTTGATTAATTTAATTAATAAATGGTCAAAGGACAATTAATTAAATGATTTGAAATCAATTAGAGTTAATTAACCATGATTGATGACCTATCTGATTTCAATCAATCAGATAATTAATTGAGCTTACTTATGGATGTTTGAATTCTATTGATTGTCGAACTGTTCGATATCTTGATATGTTGTGCTTGTGCTATGAATCGTTTCAATGTGATTTGTGATGAATGTAATTTATTTATCTGTGATAAATTTATATTATTTATCTATGAATCTGTGAATGAACGATAAGCGTTATGGATTATACCGCTTATCGATATTGATGGGCTTTAATCTGTGATGTGATGATTTATGATGTTGCACTATTGTGTAAAACCCCTGGACTACACCATACACACACAAATATGGATTGCACGAGGAAATCGGTTTAGTCATAGATTTTTTAACAATTTTAAAGATTGAATTCTTGAATCCAAAATAGTTTTGGGATTGGAATTGAAAGTTACAGAAATGAGTTCAAAAATATAAAAGTTATTTTAAAATAACTAAATAAAACTTCAAATTTAAATAATTTGATATTTGAAATTGAATTCAATGATTTGGAAATTATGGTCTAAATGATTTTACGAGTTATAAAAGTGTTTATATGAGTTTTTAGCCATTTAAAAAGTATGGTTTTGGAAATTAAATTTTAAATTCAAGTTTTATACTTGGATGGCTTTAACTTGTAAATTGTAATCAGTTTTCCCAAAACGAAAACTAATTGTTTCAAATAATAATAGCTTTCACAAAAAGGAAGGATTTCAAATCTGTATCGAAAGATTTCAATTTTGAAATGAGATTGTAAATAGTTTGGAAAAACTATGAATCAACCTTTGTGAAGACGATTAAATCTTGTTTTGTAATCAAAGAGGATTTTAAATGGTATAACTTCTATAAACCAGATTTGAATTGGATTTTGAAAGTTATGAATTAAATCTTAACTTGAAAGATTGGATAGTTAATCCAATTTGAAATGGAACTATTTCGAAAGCTATAATTGAATCTTTATGAAACTGGGTGAAATTTGTGAAATAAATATTTTTATTTAAAAAGATTTAAAATGGTAATTTGTTTAAACCATTTGAGAGAAAAATTTGGATATTAAGTTGTGACTTGACTGAAATCCCATTTCCATATGTTTTTGAATATTACACTCATTATTCGGTCTAGCTGGGAGTGGACTTTATGTCATATAACCCATTCCGAATAATGATACGTCGTTATGGATAGCATTTGAAGACCGGTGGAAAAGACTGGGTATTTTCGAAAACGAAAGGATAACCCGTCTATTGTCTCTGCACTGAGTCGCGCCGGTACAGAGATTGCCTAAGTGATGGGAAGTCCGATCGGGATTCTGAATACCCGGATTTGCAAGGGCTTCTTCGGAAGTGCCTTGGTTTCTATTCGAACCCGGAACAGACTTGTATGGATATGTGACTGACATTACACTTTGAGATGTAAAACTGGTTTCTATCAAATACATATCTATTGGCGGCGGAGATTTATTCTCTTAGCTTAACACCCTTCTCTGAGACGTACGAGCTTAGAGGTTATGTAGTTGATGGTTACTAGTGATACATTCCCAATTTGGTAGTGTGGCATGCTAAGTGCTGCTGTGTGTTGATGTTCATTTGTTGATCATTTGTGATCGAAGCATGGCTTTGTGAAAAGCATAGCTTTGTGGACGAGACTTCGTCGAGCCTCACAACCTGGTAATGGTCGAAACAGGAATCGCGGCAGCAAGGTTTCAGGGTAGCTCCCCTAGGGTACGTCCATTCCTTCTGGAAAAGGGTGGTATCATGGTATGGAGCCCAGATATTTACTCATGTGGGCACTGTAGTATATTTATTACTGTGTGATGTTGTTGGTGTTGAGAGCTCTCGTATAAAGGTCCCAAAGGACCGGGAGTGGCATATCTTAGGTTTTATTCCCCGGGAAGGAGGTAGCTGGCCTTGTGTAGCAGAGAGCTGGTTAAGTTCTCGGAGGCGTCCCTCCAGAGGCGTTCCATTTTATTTGGGAAGTTCCTTTGCCCGACCATTTGTTGGAAATCCAAACAAAAAAATATGAGCCCTGTACGGTTTTAGATGTATAATCTGCAATGGAATGTGGTGGTAACCTGCTGTTGAATATAGTAGCTATAGTAGGCATACAACGAAAAGTGGTATGCGGGCTAAGATTGATATTATACTTTCGAAATGTTTTCCACTATGCACTAATAATAATATGTAAAAGTATTTTCTCGTATTAAGCATATTTGACTATCATAAGAAGAAATCTCCTCCAAGTCTGCGTTTGCATTGTGTGTGTGGTGGAAGGTCTTATGGTAGTTTCATTTTCAAAAAGCATTGCGGATTTCAATCTAAATTCTTTTGTTGGTTTTAAAAGATAAAACTATTTTTGTTGCTCAAACCAGTCCCATGACTAACCTGGAGTTTATTGTTCCTTTCTTAAACTCTGGGTGCCCACTATTTTCCACACGGGCAGTCTAGAGTTATGTTTTTCAGATACAGGTTTAATATATTATCTGGAGTTAGTCCAGTCTTTAGATTAGGACTGCACTTGCTTATCTAGGTGAAACGTGGTGTTGGTTCGAGCTAGCTTTGGATTTGGAGATGCATTCTATTGAAGATATTATTCCGCTGCTGGTGATATCTATTTCTTCCCACTGCTATTTCTTGTATCTCTGATAGTGTTGATATTCAGTTGTATCATTCTATTGTTTCATCATTGTATCTGGATATTGTATCAGATGTTGTATATGATATTATTCATTTTCTTCCGTTGTGTTGTACTTAATGGTGTTATAAGTTCCGGCGAACCAGAGTCGACATTTGGATCTGCGGCATTAGAATATGAGTGTCGTATTCGGTGCCGATTTTCGAAGGTCGAGTCAGGATCGTTTCATTTGGTATCAGAGCTGAAGGATGAAACTTTAGCTCAGGAGTATAACACATTAAGCAGCTCATTAGAGATAGGGTGAAATATACCCTAAAATGAGTATCCCTAAGATATCCGTCTGAATGCCTCAGTAAATTCTCTTACTATTCACTGATAGTAAGTACGAGTGCAAGAAGAGGACGAGATAGGGGACATGGAAGTACCAGTATAAATGGTCAATGCCCTGCAATAGAGGAAACAATCTTTCTCTATCAATCTCCTTTGATTCGATTTCAACCCTTTGATTAGCTTTGTGGCAGCCCGAGAAAGTAGCTCCGGTGTGATAGTGGCCTTACGAATCGTGTAGATAAGTCTTTATTTTGCATTCTCTTCGTTAAATTTCTATCAGCTTTCCGTTTTAACTTCAATGAATTTGAAATTCTATTAGAAATAAATTGGTAAATTAAATATAAAGTTGAATATGAAGAATTGGTATCGATAAAAAAATTTCGATTAAAACCAAAATTTGAAAATTCTATTGTAATTTCTTGTAAATATCAAGTCCGTAGAGGGACAAGTTATATATACTTTGGGTATTCCGACTTGAGTTTGGAATCCATATCTTGTATTTGAGAATTATGGACAATTAAATCCATTTATCTATCATTTGGGTCTCGGTATATCCTCCGGACTAACCAGTGCCTTGCATATTTCGTAGATTTGATAACCCGAGTATCCTGTGTAGTATCGAATGAGTTTGTTCTTATATCGGTGATTTTCTGATTTGGTAAGCCAAATACAGAATAGATATCAAGTTTGACGTAGAAAACTGTTTCTCTATCTCTGTGTATCTATCTTTATTATTTCCGTGCCTGCAAATTTCTGGGACGAAATTTTTTTTAAGAGGGGAATCTGTAACGATCCCAATTTTGAATTAATTTTAAATTAATAGTTAATGCGAATTTTTGAATAAACTTTGGAATAAATTTGAATTTGAAATATGTATGTATACGTATATATGAGTAAATTTGAATTTGACCTTAGAATTTGAATTTGAATATTAAGTTTGTATTTGAATTTTAAAAAATGACTTAGAAAATGATTTGGGGTAAAATCATTATTTATATTGATTTATGGGTAGTTAGTATCTAAAAGCGTTTTCTTTTAAATAATGTGTACACGGATAGAAATAAAAGTAAAAACGATTTCTTTAAAAGTTAAATATCTACATACATATAGGAATGTAAATGTAAAATAAGACAAAAGAAGATATAAATATCCATGAAGCTTGCAAAAGAAGTTATACGAATGAAGTATGACATTAACAAAAGAAATGAAAAAATAAAATACATAAAACATGAAACATGAAAACAAGACAAATAAGTTTGTTGTAATTTCATATGCAAGAACAAAACAAAAATCTTCATACAAAAAGCTAAATGAGATAATGATGCATGTAAACAAAATAAGAAACAAATGTACTTACTAATATCTTCTCAGCCGAAATAGCCTCCAGTCATAAAAAATATCTTTAGTCAAAAAAAATTTGTAGGCTAGGAAAAAAAATCTTTAGTCAAACAAAGAAACATTTCACCAGAAAATACCTCCCCCTGTACAAATACTGCCCTCTACATATATACGTCTACTCTTTATTTCAGTTCGATCATCAAACTTAGCATTCCAGAAAATATAAACATCACTATTTCTCTTACAAACTGTGACGACCTGCCCTTCTACTCCAGAAAGACGTATCATCAATAAGAAATGAAAGGGATACAATAGAAAAGATAGAAAGAAAGAACAACATCAGAATCTCACAGCGGAACGGAACAAAATATAATACATCATATAACTATTACATAGTTTTACATATATCAGAGTTATACAATATCATACACATGTCAGTCATAGATACATATCTGTCACTACATACATCCCAAAATACAGCATATATCAACTAACACAGCGGAACTAGATAGGTATGTACATACGTCTGGACTCCTGCTCCTAGCTCCTCCAGAAATCAATAATCCAAAACCTATCACTTGGCTACTCATAAAAATTTGAGTACCCAAGAGTATATGGAAAAAAATTCTGGGTCAGACATGGGTCTGGTATGAGTAAACGGTTTAAAGTTGTTTAACTTTGAAAAACATTTGAAAATAAAGGCATCATGTAAGACTCCCCACACATAAATACAGGTAAGTTTTTACCTTACGCTAACCAAAACATTTTATAGGAAATCCAGTGATATTATAATAGTGTCTAGGGTTTTTAAGTAAATAGAAAATAGCCGAAATTGTTACATTCATTAAATTCCAGCTACTAACCACAAAAGTGGGTAATGCAAATCAAAACCGTAGGGTCTCGTAGGGAAAATGGATTTCCATCAATGGCAGGGCTACTGGGGTACCGCCCGTCACAGTATGGGGCCTAGATCACTGTACCGAGGAGCCACCCTAACTCCCCTACAACACAAGGCAGAAACCATTCCTTACTGAACAGTCCCGAACAAGACAACCCCGCGGTTGTAGCTAGCAACCGCCCATACAGCCGAAATAAAATGGACATCTAGACAGGGGTATATCTCATTCTACTTAGGCATGACCCACCTAACCTTGTTGCACATCCCATGTTTTATCCATTCTCGGTTGATGAGCCTTGAGGCTGCGACTACCTTTATAGAACATATCACTTAGAATGCTCATCGTCCGCCTGACGATGTTCTTATAGCATTCAATCCATACAAGTTCATTCCGGGTTCGAATGAAACCGAAGGCATTATCTCGTTACATTCATTTTGGAATCACCCTCAGAGTTAACGACAATAACCCTTGCATTCTGAAAACACCATCTCGATCTTCACTTTGGAATTCACGACCTAACGTTTAATTTGGATCGATGTGGTTTTCGGATAATCATAAATGACACCGGATCCCGGTCTCATCGAAATCCAAACTCCATTTTAAAGGTCAAGTTGTTTAGTTAATTTAAATAGTTTAATTCAATACTTGAATTCATATAACATTTATCAAATCATACACAATCATCATAGATATATCAAAGCATATCACAGTGCATCACAGAATATCATCAAATAAATATCACAAATCAGATATTCTACGTATACAACATTCGTAAGCAATTATCTTTAATTCTTATTGTAATTAATTCACTTTAAATCAATTACTTAAGAGTTAATTACTTAACCTTGTTTAATTTATCATTAATTAATTAACTATTCCATTTCAAATCACTTAATTTATTAATCACTTCTTTATCAATTATTAAGTCTTAATTGCTTAATTACTTTATTAATTACCCCTTAATTATTAATTAATAACCTTAATTATTAATTAACAAAACTTAATTATTCATTTATTAACCACTAATTGCTTAATTTATCAATTATTAATTCGTAATTAAATTACTTAATTACTTAACTACTAATCATTTATTAATTAACTACAAATAGTTAATTACAAATTCATTATCACTTAACCATCAATTAATCAAACTCTAATTACAATTATAGAGCAATTATTCTTAACTTCTTTCCAAAAATAATTAATTAATATTAATTATTCAACTTAATTAACATTTTAAAGGTCTTCTTTTTAAATTTGAAAATCAATTTATTATTAACTACAAAACTTTAATGTTAATAATTCATACTCAATGAAAAGTAATTACTTAATTAAAATAATAATTAAGTGTTAAAAAAACATTGTTAAGTATTAACTAAAATAATTATAACTTGAATCAAAATCTTAACTTAAACTTGTTAAACATTTATTATGTTCACAGTGCTTAAACTGGTAGAACACAATTTACTTAACTTCACTCTTTATTTTATTTTTATATTTCAGTTAGAAAAACCTGAGACTTCCCCGTTAAAAATCGAGTAACCACTGCGTATCCCAACAATTTTCCCGAGACTCTCACCTGCGTACGCGTCTTCTTCTTCCCTCCTTTTTTTCCAGTTAGTTTACGTTTTAAACTTAAGTTTAATTAAATTAAAGCGTCAGAACTGCCTTATACTTATCGAGCCAATCCATCGAAGAAATGGATCCACTCTGCTGCTCCTGAAATTACCTCAAGAAAAACCGCTAACAGAAAATCTTCTCGATGGCACACAGAGCACTCCAAGATACATTGCTGACTCAGATGCCAAAGACTTCCTTTCCAAATCTCTTCGAAAAAATCGGACCTCGAACCAAACAAAAACATCCTACTGAACTTAGCCACAACACCGAAGCTGACATATTTCCTTAACTTGTTCTGAAGAAACATCTTCGAAGACATCCATAGTCACCGTGTCTCATCACACAGCTACTACATCCTGAGGTATCAAGATATCATGACTTGCTTTTGTCCAACCGACAGATCCAAACTCTAGCACATCCAAACTTACACTTCAAAGATGAACTCCGAACCTTAACAGGTTTCCTTCAGAGATAGATGAAATCCTTACACCACCCAAATCTCACTCGAGACGGTAATAGGTCTATAGTCTCGACAGATACACTTCCAGCCTCAAACATTCAAACTCCAACCATTGTTAGTCGTGTTACACACACCACTACCCGATCTACCTTTATAACTTATATTGGAAAACCAGAACACGTAACCCAATAAATAGGTAGAAATATATATATATATATATATATATATATATATATATATATTTATCAAAATTACAAATACGCTCTATCAAGAAAGAAGTCACTCAGGAGCCTAGGTATTCACTCAACCTAGCGCTCTGATGCCACCAGAGACGCTCGAATTCCATCCACACCACAACCACACGCTCCTCTTCCATTCCCTTGAATTTCATGACACTCGATCACACACAGAAGACAAACACGCCATGATTCAGACAATACCAAAAACTTACAATAAAACCCTAAAATGAATTCGACCCAACAATATATGCAATGGAAAAATTATCGCCACCTAACACAAGGCGAGTACTCCCTATCATGCTGTAATGTAGCAAACCCGATCCCCTATATGTTCCCGGGGGTAGTATAAGGCCTTTTAGGGTTGGTTGTGAGTCGAGAGGCTGGCCGTAAAAGCAAACCCGAGGTATCACCGTGAGCCACGGCGGGGCTGAGATGGTTGAAAAGCCTACCGGTCGAGTGAGCTGCTGTCGATGGTTAAAAACCCTAGGTCGTCACACAAACTTAAGTTCAACTCAACAAAACAGAAAAGAGATTAAAGGAAGAGAAAAAGAAAAAAACTGCAATTTTCAGAAAAGTGCTCTCTGTTCATAAATTTTTCAGGTGAGAAAACCCATCCCCTTTTGAATTTGAACCTGTGATGTTTTGTGAAGTAATTGCTGTGAAAAATTCGTTTGAATTTTTACTTGAGTAAGACTGAAAATCTTGTTTGAATGTATACAAAAATATGTGTACATCCTCTGTGCATGTTGATAAACAGGGATTATCATCCCTGTTCTAGTTCCAAGTTCTAGAAAACTGTCCAAAAATCCCAAATCCTTGCTTCTAATCATTGTTAGAGTGGGATGTTAAAATAAAATATGTTAAAATTCATTAGAACATAATTTCAAAATAGTATTTTGTGAAGAATTAAATATAGTTCATCTAGAGTTTGAACATACAGGAAAAAAATTCTTAAACGTGATATTTTCGAATCTCATAATTAATTAATTCATTCACATCATCGAGTTCATCTTGGGAAATCATGATTTCTAAAATAAAATTCAGGATTTTTAGTTCACTTAATCATGAGAAAATGTTGAATGAACAGAATTGACATTTTTGTCAATTCCTGGTGATCGACGACGATCATTGGGACGAGATCACCACTGTGGGTAGCCTGGAGTACATAGATTTAGGGAAAAATAGTAAAAAAAAATTCTCGACGTTCGAAGCAGCGTAATTTTGTCGAACTAGGGTTCGATTTGCTATTTGGGTCCTTGGCGTTCGTGAGGCATTCGCGATGGCCATGGGTGATCAGAGTCGATCCGTGTTGAGGGGTAGAAGAGCGGCGACGTGATGAAGTTCTGGTGTGGTCGGCGATGGAGGACGTGGTCGTGATCGTTTGCAATAGTTGATTTTCCGATGGGTTCTTTCTTGTTTTCCTCGATCAAGGAGCGAATTTTCGATCTGGCCTTTGATTTCAAATTCTGGGTTGTCGCGTGGTTGACTGGTGGCGTGGGTGATGCTATGGGGCCGGAGGCGACGACCGGAGATGCTCGGCAGCGTCGTGTATGTGCACGGTGCAGTTTTGATTCCTGGTGAAGATGGGTTGAGCAGTGGACTTGTACTCGAGTATTTACTCGAGTTGTTTCGTGGATTTCTCGAAGGATAGGGGTGATTTGGCTCAGGGTTTTGATATGAGGGCTCGAGTAAATTGTTACAGGTTTTATTTAAAACCTGTCAGTGTTTTGGATTTAAAATTAAACTAAATTCAAAAGTGTAAAGCATGTCTAAAACAAAGGTTTTAAAACCAACTTAAAATCTGAATTCAAAATGAATTTGAATTCCACTTTTCTATAAATAAATTTTATAAAAATGAAATGTTTTAATAACTTTAAATTGTGAAAGTATTTTACAAAGTGATGAAAGATTTGAACAGAATTTAACTTTGGGAAGTGATGGGAGAACTCGAGTATTTACTCGACTAAACAAAAAATGGCTTGGGTTTGATTCTCAAACCTGCAGCAAAATGAAAAGTGAGTTAACTAAATTTTTCTTTAAAACAATTTTTAGTATTGTCGACTTAATTTATGTTTGATAATGTTAAGTTAAGAATTTATTACAAGTTTAATTATTTGAGGAAAAAGCTTGAAAATGTTTACTAAAATCTTAATTAATATTTTGATTTAGTAATTAACCTAAGTTAAGTATTTAATGTAATTAACATTACAGTTTTCAAATTAGTAAAAATTTATTTAGGGAAGTTTTTAAAATGTTAATTAAGATAATTTTATTTTTAATTATTTTTTTGGAAAGTAATTAAGAATGACTAAATTTATAATTATAATTAAATAGGTGGTTTTTGAATAAATAAATTTGTAATTAAAAATTGATATTAATAATCTTTTTTGATTTTTAAATTAAGTATGTCAAATACTTAAAGATATTTTAAATTAAATTAATTTGTCAAATTATAAATTAAAGGTAAAGGTTTTAGAAAATGTGATTTAGTATTTAACAAAGAGAGTGTTTATCTTAAGTATGATTAAGATTTTGATAATTTATGAAATAGATTAAAGATTAATTAAGTAATTAATTAATTAAAGTTGATTAAGTGATTAGGAATAATCACTTATTGTAATTAATTAGGAATAATTAATTAAACGATAATTAATTAAAAGTTGATTAATTTAAATTAATAAATGGTTAAATGACAATTAATTAAATGATTTGAAATCAATTAGAGTTAATTAACCATGATTGATGACCTATCTGATTTCAATCAATCAGATAATTAATTGAGCTTACTTATGGATGTTTGAATTCTATTGATTGTCGAACTGTTCGATATCTTGATATGTTGTGCTTTATGCTACGAACTGTTTCAGTGTGATCTGTGATGAATGTAATTTATTTATCTGTGATAAATTTATATTATTTATCTGTGAGTCTGTGAATGAACGATAAGCGTTGTTGTAACATCCTGGAAATTTGGCGCAATATCAATTCAATAATCTACATTAAAATTAAATTAATTTGATAATATTTGTTAATAATATTTGAGTTGATTTAATAATCTTCTTTTAAATAAATATTTACCTGATAATTTATCTTTTAAAAGATAATTTAAATTGTTCCTATTTATAATGTATATATGTATATTGGTATATATTATAAATAGATAAGTTTTGTCTTTAGATTTAATAGATAAAGCTATGTTTTCTAATTTTAATATTTTTGATAATTTGGAAATTTAATATTGAATAAATAATAATATGATTTTAAAAATACTCAAGATAAAGTTTAATTTGTTTAAAATGGTTTCAGCCTAGAGTTTAAATTTAAATAAAAAGTTTTGTTTTGTTTTTTTTAAATATAGCTTGATAAATAAGTATTTATATTTTAAAGAGATAGTTTCTTTTGAAGTTTTTTATATTTAATAATGAGTTGTATTTAAACATTATTAATAATGCAATATCTTTACAAATAGATTTTCATATAAAACGAAATTGTTATTTTAAATTTATATATATGTATATATATATGTATTTTGGAAAGCTATGATTTGTAAATTTAAAATAAAGAAAACTTTATAAATATTAAACTTAAGAATAAATCAAATGTATGATGTTAACATAAGTATGAAAATAAAATAATTTTATAATTTTTAAAATATAAAAGGAAAATAAACAAAAAAATAAACACATTCACATGTTAGGAATAGAATTAAATACTTAGGTTAAAACTTATAACAAATAACTATAACGACCTTATATTTATATACATAATGTATATATGCACATAAAGTAGGAAAGCATAACCAGGCAAGAAAATCTAAGCAAAAATAAAACAATTTTATACCTATGAACATTAAGTATGAAAGCAAAGCAGGTTTGTGTAATAAAAAAATATATAATAAAAGAGTAAAGCCTGTAAAATAGTGATGCAAAGACAAGAAGCAAATCTATAAACAAAATAAGAAAAGTATAAAATAAAAGCATGAAGTACTCAAAGCATTTAATGCTTTCATATTCAACTGAAAAAATAAAAAAAAATAAAAAAAATGCTCTGACCTATACATATAAATAAAAGAAAATTATACCAGGCTTTGTAGGAATGTTGCCTGTAAAAGATGCAGACAAAAACAAAATATGAAAAGGGAGAAAACAAAGTGCAAAAGATCTATCTACATACAAAAAAACAAGATAAGCATAAAAACATAAGTACCATATCATTTAATTCGAGCACACCCTTTGGTCTACTAGAAATGTATAAAAATCATTTCAAATTGTTTAACATCAACTCAGCCTCCTATTTACAATATCTTTCCTGATAAAACAAACTATGGTACAAAGAAAAAAAAAGTTGCTTGTCTCAGATGCCACCTTCCCCTAAACTTCTTTATATGCATATTTTTTTGGTTCGTTCAAAACATATTAGACCTGAAGCAAAGAAGTAATAACAAACACTTCCATCTATACAAACTAAAGTAATATTACAACTGAAGAAAGGCAAGAAGAATCAAAGGAGAATCAAACAAATCATTCCCAGATTTTAAAGTCCAAACTGTTTCAGAAAAAAAAAAGGAAAAGGAATGCTCTGTCTCTTTCCAAAAGCAAGGTGAGTAACCTTTTTAAAACTACTTAAGTTTTAAAATCTGATGCATGTTGATATTTGGATGCTTAAATATATGGTGTGAATATTTATTTATTCATTTTTCTCTGGTGCTTGTGTGATGAAATTCTGTATATTTTCAAACCTGCAAATTCAAACTACCTTCATTTAACTTGCTCTGTTTTTCATTTGCTGTGAGTAGCTTTAATTTCTAAACTTAAGTATTTAAATTAGTTGCAAGTTTAAAATCAAAAATAAGTGTGATTTGTATGCATGAAATCTTTTGTGCAAATGGATGTGGTCTAAGAACATGTTAAAGTCCCTGTAGACAAACTTATCTATTTGTTTTCAGGCTTGAGTTGATTCAATCATTTTTATTACTTGATCTAATAGCTTTTAGGATTTATAATACAAACAAAAATTGTTTGTCTCAACATGATATATAGTTTAGGTTTTATTTAAGTTGAATAAAAATTTGATATTGTTTTGGAAATTCAAATATAACAGTGCAACTTGAACAAGAGAAAAACCAAACCTTTTAATTTATAAATTCAAGAATATACTTTGAATCTCTGTAACAAAACATGAATTATAAAACTTAAATCAAGATTTTTAACACTAGGGGTTATGTACAGTTCTATTATGAACTAAAAATGCTTACTTGGGAATTTCTGGTGATCTCGATGTTAAGTGAGGTCGTGGCTTTCTGAGGAGGAAGAGGAGCGATCGGGGGTTGCGAGAAAAATGGGGTGGTGGCGAATGGTTGATCGGGGCGGCGACAGAAAACTTTTAATTCCTGGTGACCTAGTTTTTTTCTGGGTCGAATGAATCGACCACCACGGTGCGTGCAGATGATCGAGTGCGATGTGACTCGGGGAGGTGGTAGTGGGATGGTAGTTGAGGCCGTGGCCGGAGGCGTTGGCAGTCTGGTGGTGGGAGTCGCGAACATGAGGCGTTGACAGGTTTGGATGTGGAGGGGGTTGTGCTGTTTCCAGGTTTTGGAACTGTCGCTGTTTTTGGTGTGCAGGGTTTTTGGGCTCGGGAAAGACTCGTGATATTCGAGTGTTTAACTCGGAGCGGAAAAGGGTTTGACTCGAAGCATACTTGCTTTGGCCTCGGGCTGTGTTATTTTGCTAACAGGTTACAGAAAACTGCCTGAGGTTAAATTTTAAACCAGATTTATTAGAGTGTAAACTAGTTGTAACCAAAATTAAAACTAGTGTGATATTAAATTCAAATGAATTTATGTTTGTCAACTAAGTTTAAACAAAGTTTAAATCAGTTGGAATGTGAATTCAAACTTATTTTTGAATTCAAATCTGAAATGAGATAAAGATTTTAAAATATTTAAATGGGGATTTCAGGTTTACAAAATTGACAGTTTTCAGTTTTTTTTTAAAATTTAATATAAAATTTGAAACAGAAATTTAAACAGAGGTTTAAACTCAAAGTTTAAAGTATAGGTTCAAATAGACTTTTGAATCTAAGGTAAAAAGAAAATGAATTTGAATTTTAAATCAAGATTTTAAAACCAAGTTTTTCAAAAGCAAGTTAAAACTAAAGTTTTAAATTTAAGGTTAAACCAATGAGTTCAAGTTTTCTTGAATTCAAATCTGACATTTGAATCAGTTTTTAAATTTAAATATATAAAACCAGTTTAAATAAAATAGTTTTGAAAAATATTTTTTTTTTCAAATAGAATTTAAATTTGGTAAATGTTTAAACAAAAATCTTTTTGAATCTTGAATTCAAAATGGAATTTGAATCTAAATTTAAAAAGTGTAATGTTCTAATACACATTTATATTAATTAAGTTATTAAATAAGACATAAATTATCTTAAGAATAATTAAGGCATTAAATGATTTAATTAATAAGATAATAAAGGAATGGTGTATTTATTAAATTTATAAATTAATAATTTAAATTAATTTATAACTAAAGATCAATTAAGAAGTAAATTTAGAGATGTTATTAGTTAATGAAGATAATTAACTAAGGATTATTAATTAATTTATATATATGATTAATTAGATTAATTAGATAATCTATTGTAAATTGTTAAATGTAGTTACTTGATAAAAGTAATTAAGAGATTAATTACTTTTTGTAATCAATCTTGTAAATGATTAGTTTAAGTTAATTAATTTAGTTTAATTAATCTAAGAAAATCATTTGATAAATTGATAAGTGTAAAGTACTTAGTGTATTCAATGGAGCATAATTACTTAAGGAAGTAATGTTAATTACTGAATGTAATTAGTGAAAGATGATGTGTTAATGGGGTAATTTGGATAATTACTTTTGTAATTAATCAGAGGATTAATTAATGGAAATAATTAATTATGGGATAATTAATTTATTAATATGAGTAATTAATGATAGTTAATTACTGGAATGTCATTAATCAAGGGTGATTAATAATTGAGTTAAATTAAAAAAAATGAATCATTTAATGTATTTAATTTTAAATAAGGAAATTTAATTTAAATCTAAATTAGAGATCATCAATTAATATAATTAATGATGCAATTAAGAATTGTTTAAATTACGGAATAATTAATAATGTGGTGATTAATTTATGTAAGTAATTAAGAATAAATGTAATTAATTATATTTAATTAATAAATGAAGTAATTATGTTAATTACTATAAATGATTTAGGATAATTAATTTATGAAATTAATTAAAGACTAATTACTTCTTGTAATTAGAAAATGATTAGTCAAAGGTGTTTAATCAAGACGAATATTTAGAGATTAATTAATTAATTTGATTTATAATTAATTATTGGTTATATAAGCAGGATTTATAGATGACGTAATTAATTTAATTTACTTTAAATTAATTAGAGATAGAAGTAGTTAATTTAATTCATTTTAAATTAATTACAAATGGTATGAGTATAAATCATTGCTTATAAATGATATTGATATTTCATTTGATGATTTTGAATTCAGATCTGACATGAGTAATATCTATGTGATATGGATGCATAGCTAAATATGATAATATTTATTATCTGTTTGGATGATAATATTGATTATTTGAGTGTGATGATGATATGATTATCTACTGTGATATTATGAATTACCCATTTGTGTATATTGGTTATATTGTATTGAACTACTAAGACTAAATAGACAACTTGGCCTTAAAAGACACGTTTTGGATTTCGATGAGACCGGGATCGGTTTTCCACATTTGGAACATCCGAAAACCACATCGATTCCAAATTAACGATAGGTCGTGAATCTGAAGTGAAGATGGGGATTCAGAATGCAAGGGTTATCGTCGTTAACTCTGAGGGTGATTCGAAAATGAATGTAACGAGATAATGCCTTCGGTTTCGTTCGAACCCGGAACGAACTTGTATGGATTGAATGCTTTCAGAACATCGTCAGGTGGGCGATGAGCATTCTAAGAAATGTATTCTCTAAAGGTAATCGTGACCTCAAGCCTCATCAACCGGGAATGGCTAAAATAGGGGATATGCAGCAAGGTTAGGTGGGTCATGCCCAAGTAGGACAAGGATATTCCCCTGTCTAGATGTCCCTTTATTTTCGGCTGTGTGGGCGGTTGATTGCAACAACTGCCGGGGTTTATCTTGTTCGGGACTGTTCAGTAAGGAATGGTTCCGTCCTTGTGTTGCAGGGGGTCGGGAGTGATCCTCGGTACGTTGATCTAGGCCACGTACTGTGACAGGCGGTACCCCAGTAGCCCTGCCATTGTATGGAATCCACAATCCAATAAGTGCCAACTGTTTTGATTGTATTACCCACTTTTGTGGCTGGTAGCTGGAATTTAATCATGTAACAATTTCGGCTATTTTCTATTTACTTGAAAACCCTAGACCTATTATAATATCACTGAATTTCCTATCAAATGTTTTGGTTAGCGTAAGGTAAAAACTTACCCATGTTTATTTGTGGGGAGTCTTATGTGATATCTTTTATTTTCAAAAGATTTTCAAAATTAAGCAACTTTAACCTGTTACTCACACCAGACCCATGTCTGACCCGGAGTTTATTTTTGTTTTTCATAAACTCTCGGGTACCCAAATTTTTACGGGTAGCCGAGGGATTCAGATTGGTCGTGACGAATTCTGGAGGAGCAATGGAGCAGGAGGCTTCAGCGATTGTAGATATATTTATAGTTCCGCTGTGTTGGTATCTCTGAGTCGTATTATTTGAGTTGTATCGTGTTGTGTTAACTAGACAGGTGTTTATAACTGTCTAGTATGTGATGTATTATCTGTATAACTCTGATTGATGTTGTATATTATGTAAATACTTATGTGATTATTATAATTGATTCGTTCCGCTTTGCGATTCTGATGTTTTTGTTCTTTCTTCTCTATCTTTTCTATTTTCTCATCCCTTTCTTTCTTCAAGACAAAACGGTTTTCTGGGCGTAGGAAGTCGGGTCGTCATAGTTGGTATCAAAGCGCTAGGTTGAGTGAATACCTAGGCTCTTGAGTGATTTCTTTCTTGAGAGAGCGTATTTGTAATTTTGATAATATTTATTTATTTCTACCTATTGTTGGGTTACCTGTACGGGTTTTCCAATAAATTATAAAGGTAGATAGGGTGGTGGTGTGTGTAACACGACTACCAATGGTTGGAGTTTGAATGATTGAGGTTGGAAGTGTATTTGTTGAGACTGTAAACCTAATACCGTCTCGAGTAAGCTTTGGATGGTGTAAGGATTTCATCGATCTCTGAAGGAAATCTGTTAAAGTTCGGGGATCACTTTTGAAGCGTAATTTGGTAGAGCTAGAGTTTTGATCTGTCGGTTGGGCAGAAGCAAGTCATGATATCTTGATACATCAAGGTATAGTAGCTGTGTGATGAGACACAATGAGTATGGATGTCTCCGAAGATGTTTCTTTGGGACAAGTTAAGGAAGAGTGTCTGCTCGGTGTTGTGGCTGTGTTCAGTTGAGTGTTTCTGTTTTCTTTAAGGTCCGAATTTCTCGAAAAGCTTTGGATTAGGAAGTCTTCTGGCTTAGCAGTTTTCTTGGGTAACTTCAGAAGCAGCAGAGTAGACCCATTTCTTCGATGGATTGGTCACATAAGCGTAAGCTGTTCTATTTGGTAAAGAGAGAGCAGTATCTTTGGACTTAGGCTGGATTGATCGCAAAAGTGACTTGCGATAATTTGAGTGTTCTCTTGTGTTTCAGAGACATTTTCTGGATGTCTTCAAGGAGTCAAAGATTTGCTAACATTTGGAGATTGAGTTTGGTATCGACTGGATTTCCAGGAATGGTACTGATGGATCAGATTAGTAATTGGGTGGTTATCGAGTTGGATAGCTCAGATTTTGGGGGAAACTTCTGTGTTTTATTTTTGGATATGTGAACTTTATTTTTGGAATGTGTTGTCCAGTCTGTGTTTGAGTTCATCTTCAGCATTTTCACCTGTTCAGTCAGAGATGCGCAGTGGAAGCATGGTGGCAGCTGTTTTAGTTTGGAAGAATTGGATGTTGCAGTGTTTGGATTGAGAATTCTACAGGAAAATTTTCAGGATCTGAGACCAGATTAGAGTGCACCTGTTTTATCTCTTCCGGATGAGAGAAGTGAGTTCTGTTTTCTGTTTTGGAATAGTGTTTGTGTTCTGAGTTTTGGCCGATCTTGGAAAGATCATTTTGTTAGATTGTTTTTGGTCCAGTTTATTTCTAGAAGCATCAGCAAGGGTTGAGCTGATCAGGGAAGATGTAGGCAGCACAGGATCGTTCGAAGAGTTTTGTGTATAAGATACGGAGGAATTTGGATTCTGAAATCGGAGATTTGATTTTGGATAATTGTTTGGTCTTCAGGATTGAATTGTCTGTTTGGATAACTAGAATTCTTTGTGTTTCACGTATCTCTGAGGGAGTACGTGTAAGATCTATCTCTTGTTGTAGGACCAGTAGTTCAGGGAGTTTTGGTTATTGATTCAGACTTGCCTGTAGGCATGTAGTCTGGTATGCTGA
Source organism: Allium cepa (assembly GCA_030765085.1). Classification (NCBI taxonomy): domain Eukaryota; kingdom Viridiplantae; phylum Streptophyta; class Magnoliopsida; order Asparagales; family Amaryllidaceae; genus Allium; species Allium cepa. Next base: position 618,348,497 of record CM060945.1, read on the forward strand.
CTTGTTTTATAAATCTAGATGAGTAGAAGCTCTGTAGCTTAGTAGTATTGATTGTTTGGATTCTATAGAGCGAGTAACCTGGTATTTATACTTGGGGAAACTCGAGAAAATTCTATCCGGAATCTTGCCTGGATAGTTAGATTTGTTTGTTTGGATGAATTGGTTGCTATGATTGTTAGCTTATGGTTGATATATGCTTGCGTTTTAAAATTTAAATATTTAATTGGATTATTAAATTACCTTTGTTTTAAATTTCGGGGACGAAATTCTTTTAAGGGGAGAGGAATGTGACATCCCGGAAATTTGGGGCAATATCAATTTAATAATCTACATTAAAATTAAATTGATTTGATAATATTTGTTAATAATATTTGAATTGATTTAGTAATCTTCTTTTAAATAAATATTTACCTAATAATTTATCTTTTAAAAGCTAATTTAAATTGTTCCTATTTATAATGTATATATGTATATTGGTATATATTATAAATAGATAAGTTTTGTCTTTAGATTTAATAGATAAAGCTATGTTTTCTAATTTTAATATTTTTGATAATTTGGAAATTTAATATTTAACAAATAATAATATGATTTTAAAAATACTCAAGATAAAGTTTAATTTGTTTAAAATGGTTTCAGCCTAGAGTTTAAATTTAAATAAAAAGTTTTGTTTTGTTTTTTTTTAAATATAGCTTGATAAATAAGTATTCATATTTTAAAGAGATAGTTTCTTTTGAAAATTTATTTTTTTATTTAATAATGAGTTATATTTAAACATTATTAATAATGCAATATCTTTACAAATAGATTTTCATATAAAAAGAAATTGTTATTTTAAATTTATTTATATATATATATATATATGTATTTTGGAAAGCTATGATTTGTAAATTTAAAATAAAGAAAACTTTATAAATATTAAACTTAAGAATAAATCAAATGTATGATGTTAACATAAGTATGAAAATAAAATAATTTTATAATTTTTAAAATACAAAAGGAAAATAAATAAAAAAATAAACACACTCACATGTTAGGAATAGAACTAAATACTTATGTAAAAACTTATAACAAATAACTATAACAACCTTATATTTATATACATAATGTATATATGCACTTAAAGTAGGAAAGCATAGCCAGGCAAGAAAATCTAAGCAAAAATAAAACAATTTTATATCTATGAACATTAAGTATGAAAGCAAACCAGGTTTGTGTAATAAAAAATATATAATAAAAGAGTAAAGCCTGTAAAATAGTGATGCAAAGACAAGAAGCAAATCTATAAACAAAACAAGAAAAGTATAAAATAAAAGCATGAAGTACTCAAAGCATTTAATGCTTTCATATTCAACTGAAAAAATAAAATAAAAAAAAATAAAAATGCTCTGACCTATACATATAAATAAAAGAAAATTGTACCAGGCTTTGTAGGAATGTTGCCTGTAAAAGATGCAGAAAAAAACAAAATATGAAAAGGGAGAAAACAAAGTGCAAAAGATCTATCTACATACAAAAAAATAACAAGATAAGCATAAAAACATAAGTACCATTTCATTTAATTCGAGCACACCCTTTGGTCTACTAGAAATGTATAAAAATCATTTCAAATTGTTTAACATCAACTCAGCCTCCTATTTAAAATATCTTGCCTGATAAAATAAATTATGGTACAAAGAAAAAAAAAGTTGCTTGTCTCAGATGCCACCTTCCCCTGAACTTCTTTATATACATATTTTTTTAGTTCGTTCAAAACATATTAAACCTGAAGCAAAGAAGTAATAACAAACACTTCCATCTATACAAACTAAAGTAATATTACAACTGAAGAAAGGCAAGAAGAATCAAAGGAGAATCAAACAAATCATTCCCAGATTTTAAAGTCCAAACTGTTTCAGAAAAAAAAAGGAAAAGGAATGCTCTGTCTCTTTCCAAAATCAAGGTGAGTAACCTTTTTAAAATTACTTAAGTTTTAAAATCTGATGCATGTTGATATTTGGATGCTTAAATATATGGTGTGAATATTTATTTATTCATTTTTCTCTGGTGCTTGTGTAATGAAATTCTGTATATTTTCAAACCTGCAAATTCAAACTGCCTTCATTTAACTTGCTCTGTTTTCATTTGCTGTGAGTAGCTTTAATTTCTAAATTTAAGTATTTAAATTAGTTGCAAGTTTAAAATCAAAAATAAGTGTGATTTGTATGCATGAAATCTTTTGTGCAAATGGATGTGGTCTGAGAACATGTTAAAGTCCCTGTAGACAAACTTATCTATTTGTTTTCAGGCTTGAGTTGATTCAATCATTTTTATTACTTGATCTAATAGCTTTTAGGATTTACAATACAAACAGAAATTGTTTGTCTCAACATGATATAGAGTTTAGGTTTTATTTAAGTTGAATAAAAATTTGATATTGTTTTGGAAATTCAAATATAACAGTGGAACTTAAACAAGAGAAAAACCAAACCTTTTAATTTATAAATTCAAGAATATACTTTGAATCTCTGTAACAAAATATGAATTATAAAACTTAAATCAAGATTTTTAACACTAGGGGTTATGTACAGTCCTGTTATGAACTAAAAATGCTTACTTGGGAATTTCTGGTGATCTCGATGTTAAGTGAAGTCGTGGCTTTCTGAGGAGGAAGAGGAGCGATCGGGGGTTGCGAGAAAAATGGAGCGGTGGCGAATGGTTGATCGGGGCGGCGGCAGAAAACTTTTAATTCCTGGCGACCTAGTTTTTTTTCGGGTCGAATGAATCGACCACCATGGTGCGTGCAGATGATCGAGTGCGATGTGACTCGGGGAGGTGGTAGCGGGATGGTAGTTGAGGCCGTGGCCGGAGGCGTTGGCGTTAGCGGTCTGGTGGTGGGAGTCGCGAACATGAGGCGTTGACAGGTTTGGATGTGGAGGGGGTCATGCTGTTTCCAGGTTTTGGAACTGTCGCTGTTTTTGGTGTGCAGGGTTTTTGGGCTCGGGAAAGACTCATGATATTCGAGTGTTTAACTTGAAGCGGAAAAGGGTTTGACTCGAAGCATACTTGCTTTGGCCTTGGGCTATGTTGTTTTGCTAACAGGTTACAGAAAACTGCCTGAGGTTAAATTTTAAACCAGATTTAAAGCAAATTAGAGTGTAAGCTGGTTGTAACCAAAATTAAAACTAGTGTGATATTAAATTCAAATGAATTTAAGTTTGTCAACTAAATTTAAACAAAGTTTAAATCAGTTGGAATGTGAATTCAAACTTATTTTTGAATTCAAATCTGAAATGAGATAAAGATTTTAAAATATTTAAATGGGGATTTCAGGTTTACAAACCTAACAGTTTTTAGTTTTTTTTTAAAATTTAATTTAAAATTTGAAACAAAAATTTAAACAGAGGTTTAAACTCAAAGTTTAAAGTATAGGTTCAAATAGACTTTTGAATCTAAGGTAAAAAGAAAATGAATTTGAATTTTAAATCAAGATTTTAAAACCAAGTTTTTCAAAAGCAAGTTAAAACCAAAGTTTTAAATTTAAGGTTAAACCAATGAGTTCAAGTTTTCTTGAATTCAAATCTGACATTTGAATCAGTTTTTAAATTTAAATATATAAAACCAGTTTAAATAAAATAGCTTTGAAAAGTAAATTTGTTTTCAAATAGAATTTAAATTTGGTAAATGTTTAAACAAAAATCTTTTTGAATCTTGAATTCAAAATGGAATTTGAATCTAAATTTAAAAAGTGTAATGTTCTAATACACATTTATATTAATTAAGTTATTAAATAAGACATAAATTATCTTAAGAATAATTAAGGCATTAAATGATTTAATTAATAAGATAATAAAGGAATGGTGTATTTATTAAATTTATAAATTAATAATTTAAATTAATTTATAACTAAAGATCAATTAAGAAGTAAATTTAGAGATGTTATTAGTTAATGAAGATAATTAACTAAGGATTATTAATTAATTTTTATATATGATTAATTAGATTAATTAGATAATCTATTGTAAATTGTTAAATGTAGTTACTTGATAAAAGTAATTAAGAGATTAATTACTTTTTGTAATCAATCTTGTAAATGATTAGTTTAAGTTAATTAATTTAGTTTAATTAATCTAAGAAAATCATTTGATAAATTGATAAGTGTAAAGTACTTAGTGTATTCAATGGAGCATAATTACTTAAGGAAGTAATGTTAATTACTGAATGTAATTAGTGAAAGATGATGTGTTAATGGGGTAATTTGGATAATTACTTTTGTAATTAATCAGAGGATTAATTAATGGAAATAATTAATTATGGGATAATTAATTTATTAATATGAGTAATTAATGATAGTTAATTACTGGAATGTCATTAATCAAGGGAGATTAATAATTGAGTTAAATTAAAAAAATGAATTATTTAATGTATTTAATTTTAAATACGGAAATTTAATTTAAATCTAAACTAGAGATCATTAATTAATATAATTAATGATGCAATTAAGAATTGTTTAAATTACGGAATAATTAATAATGTGGTGATTAATTTATGTAATTAATTAAGAATAAATGTAATTAATTATATTTAATTAATAAATGAAGTAATTATATGTTAATTACTATAAACGATTTAGGATAATTAATTTATGAAATTAATTAAAGACTAATTACTTCTTGTAATTAGAAAATGATTAGTCAAAGGTTTTTAATCAAGATGAATATGTAGAGATTAATTAATTAATTTGATTTATAATTAATTATTGGTTATATAAGCAGGATTTATAGATGAAGTAATTAATTTAATTTAGTTTAAATTAATTAGAGATAGAAGTAGTTAATTTAATTCATTTTAAATTAATTATAAATGGTATGAGTATAAATCATTGCTTATAAATGATATTGATATTTCATTTGATGATTTTGAATTCAGATCTGACATGAGTAATATCTATGTGATATGGATGCATAGCTAAATATGATAATATTTATTATCTGTTTGGATTATAATATTGATTATTTGTATGTGATGATGATATGATTATCTACTGTGATATTATGAATTATCCATCTGTGTATATTGATTATATTGTATTGAACTATTAAGACTAAATAGACAACTTGGCCTTAAAAGACACGTTTTGGATTTCGATGAGACCGGGATCGGTTTTCCACATTTGGAACATTCGAAAACCACATCGATTCGAAATTAACGATAGGTCGTGAATCTGAAGTGAAGATGGGGATTCAGAATGCAAGGGTTATCGTCGTTAACTCTTAGGGTGATTCCAAAATGAGTGTAACGAGATAATGCCTTCGGTTTCGTTCGAACCCGAAACGAACTTGTATGGATTGAATGCTTTCAGAACATCGTCAGGTGGGTGATGAGCATTCTAAGAAATGTATTCTCTAAAGGTAATCGTGACCTCAAGCCTCATCAACCGGGAATGGTTAAATCAGGGGATATGCAACAAGGTTAGGTGGGTCATGCCCAAGCAGGGCAAGGATATTCCCCTGTCTAGATGTCCCTATATTTTTGGCTGTGTGGGCGGTTGATTGCAACAACTGCTGGGGTTTATCTTGTTCGGGACTGTTCAGTAAGGAATGGTTCCGGCCTTGTGTTGCAAGCGGTCGGGAGTGATCCTTGGTACGTTGATCTAGGCCACATACTGTGACGGGCGGTACCCCAGTAGCCCTGCCATTGTATAGAATCCACAATCCAATAAGTGCCAACGGTTTTGATTGTATTATCCACTTTTGTGGCTAGTAGCTGGAATTTAATCATGTAACAATTTCGGCTATTTTCTATTTACTTGAAAACCCTAGACCTATTATAATATCACTGAATTTCTTATCAAATGTTTTGGTTGGCGTAAGGTAAAAACTTACCCATGTTTATTTGTGGGGAGTCTTACGTGATACCTTTTATTTTCAAAAGATTTTCAAAATTAAGCAACTTTAACCTGTTACTCACACCAGACCCATGTCTGACCCGGAGTTTATTTTATTTTTTCATAAACTCTCGGGTACCCAAATTTTTACGGGTAGCCAAGTGATTCAGGTTGGTCGTGACGAATTCTGAAGGAGCAATGGAGCAGGAGGCTTCAGCGATTGTAGATATATTTATAGTTCCGTTGTGTTGGTATCTCTGAGTCGTATTGTTTGAGTTGTATCGTGTTGTATTGACTAGACAGGTGTTTATAACTGTCTAGTATGTGATGTATTATCTGTATAACTCTGATTGATGTTGTATATTATGTAAATACTTATGTGATTATTATAATTGATTCGTTCCGCTGTGAGATTCTGATGTCGTTGTTCTTTCTTCTCTATCTTTTCTATTTTCTCATCCCTTTCTTTCTTCAAGACGAAACGGTTTTCTAGGCGTGGAAACCCGGGTCATCACAGTTATGGATTATACCGCTTATCGATATTGATGTGCTTTAATCTGTGATGTGATGATTTATGATGTTGCACTATTGTGTAAAACCCCTGGACTATACCATACGCACACAAATATGGATTGTACGAGGAAATGGGTTTAGTCACAAATTTTTTAACAATTTTAAAAATTGAATTCTTGAATCCAAAATAGTATTGGAATTGGAATTGAAAGCATTTGGAAATGAGTTCAAAAATATAAAAGTTATTTTAAACTAACTAAATAAAACTTCAAATTTAAATAATTTGATATTTGAAATTGAATTCAATGATTTGGAAATTATGGTCTAAATGATTTTACGAGTTATAAAAGTGTTTATAGAGTATTTAACCTTTTAAAAAGTATGGTTTTGGAAATTAAATTTTAAATTCAAGTTTTATACTTGGATGGCTTTAACTTGTAAATTGTAATCAGTTTTCCCAAAATGAAAACTATTGTTTCAAATAATAATAGCTTTCATAAAAGGAAGGATTTCAATTTTTTATCGAAAAATTTCAAGTTTGAAATGAAATTGTAAATAGTTTGGAAAAACTATGAATCAACCTTTGTGAGGACGATTAAATCTTGTTTTGTAATCAAAGAGGATTTTAAATGGTATATCTTCTATAAACCAGGTTTGAATTGGAATTTGAAAGTTATGAATTAAATCCTAACTTGAAAGATTGGATAGTTAATCCAATTTGAAATGGAACCGTTTCGAAAGCTATAATTTAATCTTTGTGAAACTGGGTGAACTTTGTGAAATAAATCTTTTTATTTAAAATGATTTAAAATGGTAATTTGTTTAAACCATTTGAGAGAAAAATTTGGATATTAAGTTGTGACTTAACTGAAATCCCATGTCCATATGTTTTTGAATATTACGCTCGTTATTCGGTTTTGCCTGGAGAGGACTTTGTGTATATAACCCATTCCGAATTATGATACGTTGTTATGGATAACATTTGAAGACCGATGGTGAATACTGGGTATTCTCGAAAATGAAAGGATAACCTGTCGATTATCTCCACACTGAGTCGCGCCGGTATAGAGATTCCCTAAGTGATGGGAAGTCCGATCGGGATTGTGAATACCCAGATTTTCAAGGGCTTCTTCGAAAGTGCCTTCGGTTCTGTTCGAACCCGGAATAGACTTGTATGGATGTATGTCTGACATTACGCTTTGAGATGTATAACTGGTTTCTATTAAATACATATTTGTTGGTGGCGGAGATTTATTCTCTTAGCTTAACACCCTTCTCTGAGATGTACGAGCTCAGAGGCTATGTAGTTGATGGTTACTAGTGATACATTCCCAATTTGGTAGCGTGGCATGCTATGTGGTGTTGTGTTTCTATTATCATTTGTTGATCATTTGTGATCGAAGCATGGCTTTATGGAAAAGCGTAGCTTTGTGGATGAGACTTCGTCGAGCTTCACAACCAGGTAATGGTCGAAACAGGAATCGTGGCAGCAAGGTTTCAGGGGTAGCTCCCTTAGGGTATGACCATTCCTTCTAGAAAAGGGTGGTATCATGGTATGGAGCCCAGATACTTACTCATGTGGGCACTGTAGTATATTTATTACTGTGTGATGTTGTTGGTGTTGAGAGCTCTCGTATAAAGGTCCCAAAGGACCGGGGGTGACATATCTTAGGTTTTTTTCCCCGTGAAGGGGGTAGCTGGCCTTGTGTGGCAGAGAGCTGGTTATGTTCTCGGGGGCGTCCCTCCAGAGGCATTCCATTTTATTTGGGAAGTTCCTTTGCCCGACCATTTGTTGGAAATCCAAACAAAATAATACAGCTCTGTACGGTTTTAGTTGTATAACCTGCCATGGAATGTGGCGGTAACCTGCTATTGAACATGGTAGCTATAGTAGGCATATGACAAAATGTGGTATGCTGGCTAAGATTGATATTATACTTTCGAAATGTTTTCCATTATGCGCTAATAATAATATCTAAAAGTGTTTTCTCGTATTAAGCAAATTTGACTATCATAAGAAGAAATCTCCTCCAAGTCTGCATTTGCATTGTGTGTGTGGTGGGAGGTCTTATGGTAGTTTCATTTTGAAAAAGCATTGCGGATTTCAATCTAAATTCTTTTGCTGGTTTTAAAAGATAAAACTGTTTTTGTTCCTCACACCAGTCCCATGACTGACCTGTAGTTTATTATTTCTTTCCTAAACTCTGGGTGCCCACTATTTTCCACACGAACAGTCTAGAGTTGGGTTTTTTCAGATAGTCAGGTTTAATAGATTATCTGGAGTTAGTCCAGTCTTTGGATCAGGACTGCACTTACTTATCTAGGTGAAACGTGGTGTTGGTTAGAGCTAGCTTTGGATTTGGAGATGCATTCTATTGAAGATATTATTCCGCTGCTGGTGATATCAATTTCTTTCCGTTGCTATTTCTTTTATCTCTGATAGTGTTGATATTCAGTTGTATCATTCTATTGTATCATCATTGTATCTTGATATTGTATCAGATGTTGTATATGATATTATTCATTTTCTTCCGTTGTGTGTACTTAATGGTGTTATAAGCTCCGGCGAATTAGATTCGACGTTTGGATTTGCGGCATTAGAATATGAGTGTCGTATTCGGTGCCGATTTTCGAAGGTCGAGTCAGGATCGTTTCAGTCACTATGAAGCAAACCGACAATAATTCGGGAAAAGCTTAAGTCAACGTCCATAATAAGCCTGGGTAGTTTAAAGGATCCGGAGGTGGAAATCCCGAAAAGAAAAGAGAGACGCGGAAATGGAAGTCAAGGATTCTGACCTACAATGAATACACTCCGCTCAATGCATCACTTGAGAACATCTATTTGTCAACTTGCAACACTTTTCAGTATAGGAAGCCATGCCCAAAGGAATCAATGGAGGAACAGAAGCAGACTGGGAAATACTGTCGCTTTCACGAGTCTTATGGGCACAACACAGAGGAGTGCAGACATTCCATTATGCTATAGAAAATCTGATTAGGTAGAAGAACCTGCAGTAGTTCGTCAAAGACCCACAAGACGGAAGACCAGAGACATCTGACCCCGAATGTAGGCCAGGTCCACGCCAACCAGAACAACCTACTCGAACTGTGGGTAGATTAGTTATCAACACGTTTGCTGGCAGACCTCATCCTACAGATAAGAATTGGCAGGAGATGGAGCGATATGCTAACTCTTTAAGACATGCGGAGTATGAGTGCTGTTCGAATGCGGAGGATGGGACCCCTGCAAAGCAGCAGCGCACGATGGATGATGATATTGTATTCAGAGCAGAGATGTGGATAAGGTGGAGGCCCCTACCATCGACCCAATGGTCATATCAGCGACAATCGGGCCGGCATTTGTGAAGAGAATTCTAATTGATTGTGGAAGTTCCGTTAACATCATCTACAAGAAGGTGTACGACCAAATGAAGCTGGAGACTAAGTATTTGAAACCACTTAAAGCTAGAATCTACGTCTTTAACGGTGCAGCAACGAATGCAGTGGGATATATGGAGTTACCAGTTGAACTGGGGCAAGGCGAGCATAGGAGGGTACGGATCCTACCATTCATAGTGTTGGATGTTGACTCTCCATATAACGTATTTCTAGGACGTCCAGCCTTGGCAGAATTTAGGGCAGCACTAGCCCTCCGGTGTCTGACGTTAAAATTTCCCACAGACAGTGGTGTTGGAGTGGTACACGGTGATCAGGCGATCGGACGTGCCTGCTATGTGGCTGAGCTGAGAGAGGCTTAGCGTAGAGAGAAAGGAAAGGTTGCGGACTGCTCCGTCCGCATCCGAAATGCTGATGATTGACAAGTAGCGCCCGAGCCTTGGCTCGGGCAACATTCTCGGATCCATTGAGACATAGATCCAAGAGACGATGATGGGGGACCCAGGGAAACAAGTGCAGCACCGGCTGAACTAACAATCGATATCCCAGTCAACCGGGATGACCTGTCACGAATTCTTAAATTTGGATCACAACTCGACCCCGGGGTGGCCGAGAACCTCACTGACTTCCTCCGAGCGAATCTTGATGTCTTCGCTTGGACACATTCTGAGATGTGCGGGATTTCTCCTATAATCGCGAGTCATATGTTGAACATAGACCCAAAGTACATTCCCGTAAAACAGAAAAGGAGAGGTACGGACCTGGAGAGGTCTGCGGCTCTCAAAAAGGAGGTGGACAAACTCAAAGCCAATGGGTTCATCCGCGACGCCCTCTATCCCGAATGGGTATCTAAGCCAGTGCTAGTGAAGAAAGCAAATGGAAAGTGGAGGACTTGTGTTGATTACTCTGATCTGAATAAATCATACCCGAAGGATAGTTTCCCTTTACCTAGAATCGACCAGCTCGTCGGCTCTATCGCCGGACACGAATTACTATCATTTATGGATGCGTACTCTGGATATAACCAAATCTCGATGCACCTCCCAGACCATGAACACACCAGTTTTGTCACAAACGTTGGGTTGTATTGCTATGTAGTGATGCCCTTTGGATTGAAAAATGCGGGTGCACCTTATCAGCGTCTGGTGAATCGGATGTTCAAAGACCAGATTGGTAAAACGATGGAAGTTTATGTGGATGACATGCTCGTGAAGTCGCGGCAGTCAAACGACCACATCCGTGACTTAGCGGAGATGTTTGACATACTTAGACAATATGGAATGAAGATCAATCCTTTGAAGTGTTCATTCAGCGTAGCGTCGGGAAAGTTTTTAAGTTTCATTGTGAATGCAAGAGGAATCAAGGTTAACCCGGAGAAGATTCAAGCCATCCGTGATATACAAGTGCCCAAAACCATAAAGCAGGTGCAAAGCTTGAACGGAAAGGTGGACGCGCTGAGCCGATTCATATCCAGGGCCATAGACAAGTGTATTCCTTTCTTCGATGTCATAAAGAAAGGAAAGAGGAATTTCGAGTGGACATCCGACTGTGAGGAAGCATTCAAAGCTCTTGTAAGGCACTTAGAAAGTCCCCCGGTTTTGTCGAAACCAATAGACCATGAAATGTTGTGCATATACTTGGCTGTATCCTAGCACGCTATCAGTATAGCCTTGGTTCGCGAGGAAGACCGGGTTCAAAAGCCAGTGTTCTATGTTAGTAAACGTTTGACGGGGGCAGAAGGAAATTATCCAAAGATTGAAAAACTAGCCTATTGCTTGGTGATTGCATCATGCAAGCTTCGCCCGTATTTTCAGGGACACTCAATCAGTGTCTACACTGACCAACCTTTGCGGCACATACTCCAATGACCAGAAACTTCCGGGAGAATGCTTAAATGGAATATTGAGTTAAGTCAGTTCGACATTACCTACCTGTCGCGAAGGTCCATACAAGGACAAGCACTAGCTGACTTCATGGATGAATTTACTATGACAGACGAATCGAACGGCCATAATGTCATACCTCCCGTTCGATGGAAGATGTACACCCGTGGGGCATCTAACGACCGTTGTTCGGGGGTTGGCATAGTTCTTGTAACTCCTGAGAACCGATCAGTGTGCTACGCTTTGAAGCTCGAATTCACAGCAACAAATAACGGAGCCGAATATGAAGCATTGATCGCCGGCTTGAAACTTATCAAAGAACTGGGAGTAAAATCAGTTGAAATCTTCAGCGACTCGCAGCTGATGGTGTACCAAGTGCAAGGAGACTACCAAGCAAGGGGGCAGAGACTTGCCCCATATTTGGTTCGAGTTCAACAGCTGTTAGCGAATCTCGAGTATTATGACATTTCGGATGTCCCGCGTGAGCGAAACAGAGTAACCGATTCATTGGTAAAATTCGCAAGCATAGGCGACGCACAACAAATGGGATTATTTCCTGTTGAGACCCTCCATGCTCCGAGTATAGATATGATGGAGGTAGATTTCGTGTTAGAAATAGAAATCGAGAAGGAATCGTGGATAACCCCAATCAACCAGTACCTGCTATTCGAGATCTTACCCAAAGAAAGGAGCGAAAGATGACAGGTCCTTCGCAAGGCTGCTCGCTATGTAATACAAGATGGAATAATGTATCGAAGGGGATTCTCAACCCCACTACTCCGATGCATTGCCCATGGTGAGATAAAACGAGTTCTAGAGGAAGTCCATGAAGGAGAGTGCGGCGACCATACTAGGGGGCAGACATTAGCAAAGAAGATCCTCCGTTATGGATACTACTGGCCAACTGTGAATCGAGATGCTGCAGACTAGGTGAGGAGATGTGATAAATGCCAGATATATGCAAAAATCTCGAGAGCCCCGCCGACGAAACTCATGCGAATGGTTAGTCCCTGGCCATTTGCAATGTGGGGAATTAACCTAGTTGGTTCTTTACCCATAGCCAAAGGTGGGGCGAAATATGCAATAGTTGCGGTCGACTACTTCACCAAATGGGCAGAAGCAGAGCCTCTGGCCACAATAACCACCAAGAAGGTTATTAATTTCGTCGTATGAAATATCATATGCCGTTTCGGCCTTCCGTGGACCATCATTACGGACAATGGGACTCAATTCAAAAGCAAGGAGTTCAAAGAATTTTGTCAGAAATATGGCATTGAGAAGAAGTTTGCAGCGGTTGCTCACCCGAAAGCCAACGGACAAGTGGAAGCCGTAAACAAGATAATCAAGTCCACATTGAAAAAATGTGTGGAAAAGGCTAGAGGCAAGTGGGTGGATGAACCTCCAACAGCGCTTTGGGCCTACAGGACCACCCACAAGACTGCGACTGGCAGCACTCCATTCTCATTGGCATATGGCACGGAAGATGTCATACCCGTGGAACTTGAAGTTCCATCACATCGGTAACTTATTACGACCCCGAGTAAAACCAGAATCTTTTATTGGAATCATTGGACTTCATTGACGAAAAATGCGAAGAGGCCAATTTGAGAGCAGCCGCATACAAACATAGAGTCGCAAAATATTATAGCGAAAAGGTCCGACCAAGAATTTTTAGTGTGGGAGATCTCGTTTTGAAACGAGTTTTTCTGATCCCGCCTCATATGAATCCCGCATGGGAAGGTCCATACGTCATCGAATAGAAGTTTGGAGAAGGCACTTTCAAGCTAGCGACCGTCGATGGTACATGGAACAGCGAGCACTTGCAGCATTATTATACTTAGTCTGTTTCTTTCATGTATTAGTTGCATTTATTTCCAGTACGCCTTTATTTCTAGTTCTTGGCATGTAGTAAGACAATTCAGCTTGCTTTCATTAATAAAGGCTTGAAGCCATCTTTTCCATAAATTACTAATGTCTCTGCATATGATGATCCTGTGAAAGACAAACGAAACCACATCATTATGGCCGACGTACGAACACGCGCAATGATTCAAAATCTCCAAGTCCCGAGAGTGCGGACTGGAGTCTCTAAGTCCCCGGAGCGCGGACTCGAGTATAAATGACTGAAAATCTCCAAATCCTCGGAGTGCGGACTGGAGTACTCTAAGTCCCCGGAGCGCGGACTCGAGTATAAACGACTCAAAATTTCCAAGACCCCGGAGTCTGGACCGGAGTACTCTAAGTCCCCGGAGCGTAGACTCGAGTATAAACGATTCTAAATCTCCAAGTCCCCGGAGTGCGGACTGGAGTACTCTAAGTCCCCAGAGTGCGGACTCGTGTATAAACGACTCAATATCTCCAAGTCCCCGGAGCGCGGACTGGAGTACTCTATGTCCTCGGAGCATGGACTCGAGTATGAATGACTCAAAATCTCCAAGTCCCCGGAGAACTGGAGTACTCTAATTCCCCGGAGCGCGGACTCGAGTATAAACGACTCAAAATCTCCAAGTCCTCGGAGTGCGGACTGGAGTACTCTAAGTCCCCGTAGCGCGGACTCGAGTATAAACGATTCAAAATCTCCAAGTCCCTGGAGTGCGGACTGGAGTACTCTAAGTCTCCGAAGCATGGACTCGAGTATAAACGACTCAAAATCTCCAAGTCCACGGAGTGCGGACCGGAGTACTCTAAGTCACCGGAGCGCGGACTCGAGTATAAATGATTCAAAATCTCCAAGTTCCCGAAGTGTGGACTGGAGTACTCTAAGTCCCCGGAGCGCGGACTCGAGTATAAATGACTTAAAGTCTCCAAGTCCCTAGAGTGCGGATTGGAGTACTCTAAGTCCCCGGAGCGCGGACTCGAGTATAAACGATTCAAAATCTCCAAGTCCCCGGAGTGCGGACTGGACTACTCTAAGTCCCTGGAGCGCGGACGCGAGTATAAACGACTCAAAATGTCTAAGTCCCCGTAGTGCGAACTGGAGTACTCTAAGTCCCCGGAGTGCGGACTCGAGTACAAACGATTCAAAATCTCCAAATCTCTGGAGTGCGGACTTGCAACGACCCGTAATTTTCGATCCCGAAAATTCCAGATAGTTATGAAATAGAAGAAAAAGATAGAAGAAGAAGAACAGAAACACCAAACATCTCACATTCGCAACGGATAAAATATAATAATAAATAATAACAGTTGCAAAAGAATACTATATCTGTTGATTACATTCTAATACATCAGAGTTTCACATTATATACAGTCACGAATATTTACAATTATCATGTCTCAGATTAACAATAATATAAATACAGCGGAAATACTCTATACGATATTGCCATCCAGCTCGCCTCCTGAGCTCCAGAACATCCTGACCTGGAAATCTGTAATACTCGATCTGACCCGAGCATTACACCAAAGTAACACCCGGGTCAGGCTGGAAACCAGCGTGAGTAAATCCAACTAACATGGAATACCACAACAATAACTCATATAAAAACCCGGGTAATTCAAACTAATTTAACAAGTCATAAATTGTCATAGACATAACTTATTTTCAAATTAAGTTTTCTAAGTGTCCAAAATTTAGATTTAACAATCCAAATCATTTAAATCCAATCATTCCAACCTATCAATTTCTCATATTAATTTATAAGAAATTCGAAGTTGTTTCGGGTATCTCCCAATACCCGATCCCGGCCTCTTCGAGTCTCATGTCATCCTAACCCAAGTTATACACACAAAAAAACACATTCATTTTATATTAGAGATAACAACTCATTCGAAGCATCCAATATCATTCAATCGTCCATAAGCAAAGCTTGTTTGCTATCGATATTAATTAAATTAATTCTAATTGAATTTCTAACCTCAACCATTTAGAGTTCTTCACTTGTCATTAATTAATTTCCAAATCAATTAACCAATCAATCCTTCATTTTTCATCTTAATTAATCACCTTGGTTTAAATATATTTTCAGTTACATTCATGTAATTATCTTTGTTTAATTACATGATATTAATTATTCTTATCCAAATTCAATAAGTATCCTTTAATTACCCCATAAATTTGTTGACTATATTAATTTCATTTACTCTTAATTGCTTATATGAATTAATTCTCATAAGACACTTATTATGGGTTAATCAATCTTTGATTACACTATTAATTATAAAACCCAAGGATTTTCAATTATATTTTAATTTATCCTAATCAAATTTATTTATCTTAATTAAGCCACAATATTAATCATTTTCGATTAATTCCAAAGTGTAATTAACTATCCTTTTATTTACTTCATTAAATAAATCAATTACTCCTTTATTAATCATCTTAATTAATCTCTTAATTAATTTCACCAAGTAATTATATTTTATTAATACCATTAAGTAATTTCTATCAAACCATCCATTGGTTTTCTAAACTAATTCGACTAAATTAACTTGAACCTTAATGAATTCAAACCTTTACTTACTAATTAATCAACTTGATTTATTAATTAATTTAATTAATAAATTATCCATTTCAATTACCCTACTATTTCAGTGAATCACAAATCATTAAGCTTCTTATTTATGATTTAAGTTTTTAAAACAATTTAAAAACCCACATACTTCGAGTCAAACCACAGTTAACTCGAGAACCAATCAAAACCAAAGTCACATCATCACCAGTGCACATCAAATCAATTTAATCATTCAACCAACTATTAAAATTTATCCATTTCAATTTAAATTAAAATCCAACATAGTGAGATTTACCCACCTTTGATTCCTGTTTTGCAACCACTTCCAACCCGGCTCGCTTCTTTCAGTTTATGACCTTGTATAAACATTTCTTAATTTATTAATAAATTTGATCTAATTTAACATTTTATTTTTTTACATTAAATAAATTTTAATTAACTAGTTTATGACCTTATATAACTATTAGATTTTTATAAACAATTAAATTTACAAGTTTATACCTACTAATCCTTAATTTAACAGTTTTAACTATCGAACTAAATGTATAGCAATTTATAGAACTATACCCTTCTGTACAAATTTTCTTTCTAATTCATATATATAAATGTTTAAATTGAATGAAGAACAGAATTGTTTGCAACTTACTGTGATAAACTTTTTTTTCTTTTGCAACACAAATTCAAATATTTAATTTAATTGAATTTATCAATAACAATACCTGAAATCTCGAAAGAAACTCATCTTCCCAAGCATAGACACACAAGCGACCCGCCTTTACTTCATCAACAGCCGATACCCCAACTCGATTCGAGAGTCACCGCCGCCTGCAATGAACCTCCACCCTACGCGCTCACTGCGTTCCCTCTTGTACCAAGCTCGATCACTTTCCCATGCTTGCAATAGTGCTTCCCTTCGCCTCATGATCGTGAGCGCACCCCACCTCCATCAATTCGCGCCGCGATTTGTGTGGCTAGAAAACAAGCACGCAAAATTCCCTCGGCCTCCCCTTTCTCTCGCGACCCCGTCTCTTCCCCACTCGAGTTCGAGTCGCCCCCCCTTTTTTTATAAACGAATTGATTTTGGAAATGAAGGAAAGAGGGAGGCTCGGTTTCATATCTGTTGAAAGAAGAGAGGACGGAAATAAAATATTGATTTGGAGGATTAGCTTCTTGAGCACGCTTTTATAAAATAATTTAATATTAAAAATATCTCGTTGCATAACGCGAAATTCTGAACCTCGAATCAGACATGCCGACATATGTTTATAAGGTTTTACCCATATTCCGAACATGATGGAACGTGTTTCGGAGGCTAATTTGATTGTATGCGCGAGTTACGGAAGTAAACGATCAATTTTATATTAAATCGATTAAAAAAAATTTCTACGCGTTTCGAGCTGCCAGGGTCAAACGACAACTCCGATGGCTACGAAAATTGAAATCCGATAATAACTTACTATTACGGATCCAATGGAACTGGTTTCGTCGAATTCCAAGACTGTGCCTCGGAAGGCTATTTTTAAATTCAATTTAAACGATATATTTTTAAAATTTAACAAATTACCTTTAAATTGAATTTCAACCATTCTATTATCTTCAGTATCATTATTATATATTTTATAAGCCTTCTATTTTTTTTAACATGCTTAGAAATTTCAGATTCAACAATTTACCCAATTTTCAATTATTAAATTCAATTTTTAGACTATATAATTCAATGATTTAATTACCAAGTAAATATTTATATCTTGAATTCAAGTTCAAATTAACTTTTAAATATTTTAAAATTAATTAACTATTCCAATTTAAATTGTTAAAAATTCCGAGTCGTCACAGGACTAGAGTACTCTAAGTGCCCGGAGTGTAGACTCGAGTATAACGATTCAAAATCTCCAAGTCCTTGGAGTGCGTACTGGAGTACCCTTAGTCCCCAGAGTGTGGACTCGAGTATAAACGATTCAAAATCTCCAAGTCCCCAGAGTACGGACTGGAGTACCCTAAGTCCCCACTGTGCGTACTAAAGGGTAAACGATTCAAAATCTCCAAGTCCCCGGAGTGCGGACTGGAGTATCCTAAGTCCCCAGAGTGCGGACTAAAGTATAAAGGATTCAAAATCTCCAAGTCCCTGGAGTACTGACTGGAGTACCCTAAGTCCCCAGAGTGTGGACTCGAATATAAACGATTCAAAATCTCCAAGTCCCCGAAGTGCGGACTGGAGTACCCTAAGTCCCCAGAGTGCGGACTCGAGTATAATCGACTCAAATCTCCAAGTCCTAAGAGCGCGGACTGGAGTACTCTAAGTCCCCGATATGCGGACTAAAAAATATTCTAAGTGCTTGAAGTGCAGAAGTACGGGGAACTAAACATTATTCAAACAAAGTTTTTACTACAATGTTCGGAGTAGACAATCTATTTACAAAGACTACAGAAGTAGATGAAAATAATTACATAAATTAAACTAACTCTCGTTGAACAAGAGTAATGGTCACTTCTTGTGCTTCTTCGACTTCCTCACCTTCGTGTCCTTCTCGGACGGCTCCTCCCCGGTGTGTTTACCCTTGGTACTCTTCTTTGATGGGAGGTAGCAACTGCAGAAGTATGGGGAACATCCACAGGCTTGGACCTGCCATGGAGAATGACTTTCAATGGCTTGTGCAAGGGATCGTCTTGGTCCACAACTCGTGGCTCGACCTTGATCTCGGCCGTCTCTCTCTTCTCCTTCTCGATCCACTCCTTCATACTCATCTCAGATGTGTGTTCGAAGGCGCCTGTGATCTCTACTTTATAACTCCCCTCGATGGGAGATGAAGTCTCAGATTTGTCTTCATCTAGCGCCCCAATCACCTAAGCATCTGGCCCGAGAGCTTCTCCTGCCTGACTGGCCTCACCTATCTTTTCCTCTACCTCCTTGGCGACATCGCTCCTCGGAGTAGGCCCGAGATCAGAACGACCTGTGCGAAAGCATGAAAAACAAGCATTAGAATACAATAGTCCTTCATAAAGAATGACGACATTTGAAATCTTAAAGTGAAGATTTATCTACCAGGTTCCGGTAGGCTCTCAGCCGTCAATGGGGTCTCACCCTCCGGAATGGGAGACAGAATATGGACGCCAAGGCCGGGGTCCTCCGGATTGTAACCAATATGCTGCTCAAATGGATCGAGTATCGGCAGATCGGCCGATCGAGTAGGTGCATGAGCTAGAGGCACGAACCCAGATGGACCAGTAATAACTTCTTTCCCTTTCTTTGAGGGGAAGCCTTTGCCATATAGCTTTAGCTGTAGACAAGTCCGAAGGCACATTTCCCTTGAGGAATTCTTTTATCAAGGCCTCCTCGTCAATCTCTTCAGTACCGTGTTCGGCCTTTCTGATTTCGATTAAAGTCTCCTATGCCTCGGCCAGAGATTCAAGATAACCCTTGCTCAGGAAAGTCATGTCTCGATGCATGACAACGTGGGCGTTGAACTCAGCAATTAGCGGGTCAAACATATTTCTCCTCACTGCCTTCTTCTCTAGCCGCCTCAAGACGCAAGTCGATACCAATGGACGCTATCCTCTTTCCCTCTTCATGGGCCTCACTCTTTAACGCCTCGACTCTGGAAAGCTCGCCCTCAAGTTTTTCTTTCAAGAGTCGAGTGGCAACGATCTCATCATAGTATCGTTATGACTCCTCTTGGGCTGCCGTTTTCTCTTCCTTCTCTCTGCGGAGCTACTCCTCAAGTTCTTTGACTCAGAGGCTGAATGCTTCCCACTCCTTTTGAATAGAGTCCTTCTCTGAAGCCAAAGCCCTATAGCGTTGAACTGCCTTGTCGAGTTCTTTCTTGTGAGTTGCTTCTATACGAGTGACGGCCTCTGCGGTGTCCTTGGCGCTCTGATGGGCGACTTCTTGTTCAGAATTGTAAGTTGTGATTTCTTCGTCCTGAGCCTTAATCATGTCTTTGTCGTGGATAGCCTCAAGCTCAGGCGATCGATTTCATGTTGGCGCTCTATGGAGACTTCGGAAAGTTTTTCAGCCAAGTGAACAAACACGTCATGTTGAACATAGACGTTGGTACAGGCGATGGCGCTCTTCTTGACATGACTGGGGATAGGATGAATCGCCGGGAGGAATTTTAGGCCATCAAAGCAGATTTTCGAAAATTTATCTTTAAGCTCGGCCAGCCTCTCCGATACTGTTGGGTCTGTTGCAGGAGCGGGAGGAGACGGCTTTGAAAGTTCGGCTCTCCTGTGAGGATCTCGGGACTGCTGAGGGGTGGAGGAGTCAGAGTGTTAATCTCGGGGGGCATCGGATTGCGACGCCTTATGGCCACCCTTGTCATTGCTAGGTTTCGAATGAGAAGAGGGTTGATGGTGGTACTCGGGCCGATAGTATGTTTCCTTCCGTGATGATGAGCCCCGGGAATGATAATCCCTATCGCCATCGCCGTCTCTGTCCCGACGTCTCCCGAAACCTGAGTACGCCCGAAGTGAAAGAAAACAGACGACCCGTGGAGGCAACCGTGAGTACGTCCCATGCCACCTGTACGAAATTTGAGAAAGAGTTAGCAATGAGAAGAGTAGCGCGACGACGAAAATCTAAGTGGAAATTGAAGTGCAAGTGTTTATGCATGTCCTAGTGTTTCCCCCCGACGGACCAGTCGCTTTACTAATGGGAGTTTTCTCTCCCTGACTCTGGGCTAGAGCGCTTGCATCACCTCTGATGGGCGAGTGAAGTTGAAATGCTTCCGGACCGTCGAAGTCATAATTGAGCAGGTCATCAGGATTGGAGAGGTTCGATAGACCCTTTAAAGAACTTCTACATGCTGTGAAGAGGCCTCTTTCTCCGTTGGAATGAGTGTAACTTTTTAAGTTTCGCCAACCTTCTCCTTTCTAATTTTGTACGTCAATCCCTTTTTCCTCTTTGAAGGGGAAGATGATGTTTTGATATCGTGTACTTCGACTATCGGATCCTGAGTGGGACCCAAGTTCATACCTTGTGCTTCGGGTGTTTCATTCCCTTGAATTTCCCCCTCTTCCTATGCACCAAGGGTGTGACGTGATGACGAATCAGCTAATTTTTTCCCTTTACTGGATGCGGGCTTGGGTATGGAGACGCCTTCAGGGAGGCTTAACCGACGACCT
Source organism: Allium cepa (assembly GCA_030765085.1). NCBI lineage: Eukaryota > Viridiplantae > Streptophyta > Magnoliopsida > Asparagales > Amaryllidaceae > Allium > Allium cepa. The sequence continues at coordinate 618,369,730 of CM060945.1, forward strand.
TCTTCTAACAGTCCGAACCTCGATAGTGACTCACTCGAAATGAGAGTTCAGATGTCTCGTTCTTCGGCGGGTAGAGCTCTAACAGCTTTAACAGCCTCAAAATATCCGCGGCCGTCAGGACGTGGATTGATACCTGAGAAGATGAAACAAGAGGTAGAAAAGGCATAGCTTCGACCAAACATGAGTATCGTTTCAAGAAGAAGACTTATTTCCTTCAACCCATCTCCTCGCGAAACTAGAAGGGCAACGCACATAGAACCATTCCTGTTTGTACAGGGAAAACTTGCTCCACGCCCCGGTTAAAATCTGGCATTTGTGGTGCTGTTCGAGGAACACAAAAGAGGGGCTATCTCTCCGCTTCTTGATCATACAAATGTATCTGATGTCGTCCAGAGTTGGAGGCCTAGAGAGGACGGTCATGAAGAGGATATAGGTTCCATAGATGAAAGCATGGTCGTTCGGGTGAAATTACGACGGGGCAATGTCAATGTACTGCACCATATCCCAAAGAAATAAACTGAATGGTGGCTCGCTGCCAACCCAATACATGAATTCATTACATGTCGCGTATCCAACCGGGGGCAAGTGTGGACGATCGTACCCCGAGGGAACCAACACGTCGTCAAAAGGGATCCCATGGATGGAGCATAATCGCCGGAGTGCAACTTCATTGACCTTCGAAGTCTGTGAATCAACAGGATTATCCAAGAGAATTGCTGCCTCTAAAGCATCGGGGGCTATGTTATTTGCGGGGAGGTTGACGGATTTGAAACATCCGCGACTACTTGTCGGGTAGACGGTCTCGGTCTATCTGAAATCGTGGCGGAGCTACATCTCTTAGACATTTCCAATAAATATTGAATCCTGCAGAGTACCTAATTGAACTATACTCGAAAAACAATCGATGTCAGAAGTAACAACACAAGAATTCCCCCCGTGTGGTGTGTGAACTAGTTTGATCATTCGTGTGTAAGTACTGGGAGATTATGAGTCACAGAATTAATGATATAAAATCAAGCTTGGGACTGTCGTCTTCGAAGACCGTCATCGCTGACCGTCTCCAAATGTCTTCCTTATGTTGTTTACAGTTTCGGATTCAGAAAATATTAAAAGAAGTTCGATTCAAATTCAGGTTCGTGTCTACCAAAACTAGGGCGTTATCCGTCCGGATCAGTTCGATATGCTAGTATGCTAGAGTTCTTGTCCTTGTTTTGTTATATGATTAGGAAAGGTAAACAAGTGTTCGGCCTAAGCTAAGGGATGGTTCAGCATTCATAAGGGCTCGGCCTAAAAGTTGTTCGGCCTGAATATTGTTCGACAAAACCTTCGTCCGGCCTAGTTACCGCTCGGCCTGAATATTGTTTGGCCAAACTTTCGTTCGGCCTAACTATCGTTCGGCCTAGGTAGCGTTCGATAAGGGAACCGTTTGGCCAGAAGTATGTTCGGCCGAAATAACATTCGGCATACTACCTAATTCATACTTACTCCCTAACCCTCCAACCCACTGCTCGGCATGTGAGCAGTCATGCCGAACCAGAAAGTTATGCCGAGCCCCAACACTCGGCACTCCGTCCTTAACTACGGTTTCGTTTTTCCTCTCTTCCTCCATCCACACCGAACAACAAGGACAGGTCGTTCGGCGAGTCATGCCAGTCCATGCCATACGGCATCCTAACCACCTCCTACTCCACCTCTGTTCTTTTTTCCTCCAATCTCGTTCGGCACAAGGGAACCGTGTTGAATCGCAATACAACTCCCAACAGCTCCCTTATACGCTCGTCTTTAGTTACTCCTCCTTTCCTCCTCATCATTTAACACTAAAAACTCTAAAAATATCCTAAACCGAGCCTCGACCCTTTCATACACCTATCGGCTACGGTTCCTCTATAAACTTGATTAGTTATGGAAAGGATTTAGATAGAAGAATCGATATCTAGTTAGTAGATCGAGACTTGGAAAGGGCTGTTGAATCTTTAGAGGCTGTGATTTGACGAGGTTAGCAAGTACAAGGCAGCAGAGGTAAAAAAGTGGAAAGAAAAGAAGAAGGAACATGCTGACCTTTATAGGGAAGAAGAAGAAGTCGAAGCGACAATGACCGGTAGAATCGGTCAATGCATCATCGTTCGGCTTCGGCTTTCGTTTCACTCGGCGTTCCTAGGATGTTCGACTTTGGTTGTATCGCTCGGCATTCGCATTCCGTTCGACACACTCCATCCCACCCGGTACTCACAAGAAAACAACCTCCAAGAGTAATCAGCCAAGGTTTAAAGCAAAGCGCAAAGGACTCGTATCTCAAAGCGTATCACGTTCGGTCACGCGATACACTTTGGGGGGAAGTGTTTCTTGGGGATTTGACCAGGCAACTTAGTATTCGGCATCTCCACCGGTCGGCTCAACTGGATCGATCGACGACCGGCATCCAAGAAGCACTCGGTATCCAAGGCGCGCTCGGCTTCCAAGTTCGTTCGGCGTCTACGGAACGTTTGACATGGCAGATCATTGGCATTGGGAAACGTTGGTATGGAATAACATTCGGCATGTGAGAACGCTCGGTATGGCAGAATTAACCAGCATCAACGATCGTTCGGCCCTAACATTGTTCGACCAAACTATCGTTCGGCCTAACATCATTCGGCCAAGACATCGTTTGGCCAAGACACTGGTTCGGCTTCCAGTATTGTTCAGTGCAAATGCTTTCCATGGCATTCAGAGTGTTCGCCTTTGCTATGCTCGGCATGAGGAGATTGTTCGGTATACCAAGGACGCTCGGCATAAGATCATTCGGAATCCAGAGTTTGTTCGGCCTCCCGAGAATGGTCGACAACCAAAGATTGTTCGGCACTCTTTCAATCTCCTCCGGCTTCGATTGATTGCTCGACCTACTCTTCCCACACAACACCGCATCATTCGGCATGAAGATCATAGATCGGCATTTGGCCATTCGGCATGTTCGGGTTGGCACATAGAGTTTACTCCATTTGGACCGTGATATCCAGCTACCAGGCCCACCAGGGTAGTCCAACCCACCTTCGTCTATAAATAGAGAGGCAAGGACACAATGAAAAGGATCAGTTTTTTGGGAATACTGGGGTAACTCTGCCGCATTCAACACTCTTTCAAGACTTAGTCTTTGGTTTTGCAATTTTATTCAAGTAATTAAAAACGGATTGTATCTGTAATCAACTATTAAGGAAATCAATAGAAATCAACTTCAAAGTGGACGTAGGCAGTTACGCCAAACCACTATAAATTTGGTATTCTTGGTTTCTGCACTGAAATTTACATATTTTTCTCTATTTTAATTTACTCTCTTCATTAGTCTCTCTACACAATCTCTCTAAGGGTGTTAGTAACCAATTTTGGTGCTAATAGGTCAGATCTGAGTAGTTTCAGGTAAATCAATGATGGTTGGAGTTTCCGGAGAAGAGCTAGAAATAGTCATCTACGTATGGACATATTCTATTATCTGTTGTACTTAGTTTCTTTTAGTTGACTTTTGTTAGCAATTTTAAGGGCTGATGTTTATAAGTATCCAAGTTGAATCTAGGTTAGACTCCAATACATGTATTTAAAAAATTTCCGCTGTAAAAATATTTATTCAATATTATATGTTATTCCATTCGTATGGGATTCTATTCCGTCTATTTTTTTTTATTTCCCTTTATGTTTTGTATTTTCATGCAATTTAAGTTGGATGTGTGTGGTTTATTGTCGATTCAAAGGATATGAAAAAACGGGCCATGACATTTGGTATCAAAGCTTTTGGTTGAGCGAACACCAAAGCCTGATAGGGGTAAATCACATTAGAGATAGGATTAGTAATATCCTAAGATAAATAAATCATTAGAGATAGGGTTAGTAACACCCTACAATGAGTTACGAGAGTATTACATATACGAGCGTGTATTTGTTAATTTTATAAAAATGGTTTCGTTTTAAAGAAGTTGGTAAATGGAATAACTTTACCTTGGGTTTATATTTTAAATATCAAATGGGATATTATTATTGTTTTTGGTTAGAAATTAAGGATTGATTGTAATTTCGCTTTGTAAAACTGAAGTATTTATATCTTCTGATTAGAGTTGCACAATTTGACTATAAGATATTCCATATAGAATCAACTAGTTGAAAGCTAGAATTTAGAAATTTAATCATATACCCTTAGACATTTTTTTATTAAGAAATAATGGTTTAATGATCATCAAAAATGATAGATTTAAAAGCTAAGTACAAACATCATATGAAGTAAAATTCACAATTTGACTATAAGATATTTGATGATAATATTAAAGCTACAAGTTATAACAAGAGAAAGTAAAAAGAAAATGAATACTTAGGAAGAAAAAATTCTTATCAACGAGATAGAAAAAGATAAGCCTAAATTGGGATTTTGGGTAAATATAATATGAAAGGGTAAGTTCTATAAATTATAAAGGAGAAAAGATAATTTGAAATTTAGACACTTTGATTAGGTTAAAATTCAATGTAAAATTTAGGAATAGGAGATATAAGAAATATCATCCTAATATAAAACTTCGAATTAGTGATACATTTAGGGTAACATTTGTAATTCAAAATGAAGTAAGATTAGAAACGGATGGTTTTGAATTATATGGTTATTAGTTTGATTGTTGGATGAAAATGTTTAAATAACAAATTCCATGTGAATTAAGTTTCACAATTTAACTATAAGGTATTTGATGGATTTAAGGTTAAGAAATTTGATTTAGAAAATGGATAGGTGAATAAATTAAGTAGATAATTAAAAGAAAAAGGTGTACACTTAGTAAAGTTGTCTTATTAATACATGGATAAGATAAACAATGTAAGCTAAATTAAGATCTTAGCTAAATCAAACTAAGGATTAGTTTTTATAACTTTTTATTTTGAGATAATAGTAGAATTGCACATTGGTTAAACCCCCCTAATTGAAGTAATGACGATATGAAGTTTGGGGATATGTATGTATACTTTTAGGAAGTAAAGGTATATTATACAAGTTTAAGTCATATTTGTAAGCTTAAGTAATAATGGATTTAGTAGAAAGTAAATGGTCGTGAACCAAACTTGGATTAATAGAAATTTTAAAGAAATTTATTAGGTAAAAATGAAATGTGAATAAGTATATAAGTTAAATGTAGATCATTTCGGCATATAAATTTTGATCTAAGATTTGAGTACAGAACTTTGATGTGTTCATACCAGTCCAAAAAATGATTTATCACTCGATTCTTGACGACGAACATTGATGAGAGTTTATGATTATGTACACGAGTTTTCTAAGTTGAGAGATATGCAAGGAAAGCAAGGGTTTGTGATCAAGAAGTCTTATCAATGTCCGCACTAGAAAATCAGAGGATGGATATTAGTTCGAAAGTAAAGTTGTGGATTCGAATAATAGATCGAATCAAATATCATATATAGCATGATGTTTTAGGTCTATCTGTATAGTAGTTGGATAGTTATCTTAAATAGTAGGCACTATGATATAAGGGTTTGACTTATGTTTTGATATGTGTATATATATAGACCTCAAGTGTGGTACATGCTTAGGTCAGGGTATGAGTTATATGGATGTATTCAATTATATTGATATAGCATTAGTTTGGTTGTTTTTGGATGTATAGTCTTGTTTGGTAGTTGGATGTATTATCTTAAGTATGCAGTACGCACTAGGATGAATACGATAGAAGTCTGACTTGATGTATGTATATATAGCCTTAAGTCACGATAAGTACTTAGGTTAGTGTATGGAATTTTCTGTATGTATGTTTGGTATCAATTGTTTTAGTGTTGTTATGATATCGACCTTCTTATTTTCTATCATCGGTATAATTAATTCAAATTATTTGAGGATACGAGTATGAGATAGATGCCTTTATCTAACTTTCATTTCGAGGACGAAAAGCTTTTAAGTAGGGGAGATTGTGACGACCCATAATTCCGGTACTTCGAAAATGAGAGATTTTGTTTATTTTAAATTTAAAAGAATTTAAAAATTAAATAAATATGTTATATATATATATATATTAAATAATTACCTATTCTTATAGTTAATAAATTAACAAGCATAAATTTGGATTTTAGAACAAATCGACAAAAGTTAAGTTTTGTTAATAATAAAGGCTTAAATAAATAAGTTTAAATATTCACTTGATAAGTTAAATCTTATTTAAAACATCTAATAAAGATAATAAAAGTATGTTAAAAGATTTAAAAGTATGTTAACAATCGTTTTACAAAAATAACCAAAATTCGTCGTATTTTGTCAGTTTTACATACACTGTAAAATTAGAGATTTTGATATTAATTAAATATGATTTTTAAATATAAAGAGTCATGTTTTAATTTATTTAAAAAAGTAAAAATCTCATTTTAAAGTTTGGTTTACTTCAATATATAGCTTAACAAAAATGTCAAATTTTGACTGTAAGATTTGCCGACAAAAAACACCGTTTTCAATCAAAACAAATTGTCGTCAAGTTATTGCAACTTGATACATTTTCTAACATATAAATACAACTTTATAAACTTTTTAAACACTTTACATTTAATACTAAAAGATAAAAAAAGTTTACTTTTGAAAAGTTTACATAAAAGAGTATAAAAGATGAAAAGACATGATTTGACTAATTAAATTTTATTTTAAATATTTATAAACAACATCATTACTTTACATCTTCTCTCATTAATGAGATGTTCCTAATTTACATGGAAAAAAGAAAATATTATTTTAACATTTTTTAATTGTAAGAAAAAGTGAAGAAATCATGTCATAAGTACAAAATCAAATCAATGAATCAATTCCACATTAAAGTACTACATTTCAACATTAATAAAAAATCGAAACCATGCATTGGAAAGTGTGAAAGGGAAGACTGTGAGAAATGCGAATTAAGTATCTTAAGGCTAGCATAAACACAAGAGGGTGGTGAATAGTGTTTTAGAGAATTGTTAAATCTTTTTGAGTTTTTGTTAATTTAAACACAAATGAATGCAATATTCAGACACGGATATGATCATAGAATCAAACACAAATGCAAATATAAAGTAAAAGTAGTGAAGGAAAGAACACACAGGATTTTATAATAGTTTGGAGTTACCCTACATCCAGTCCCGTACATAAGTACGGATTTCCTGTCAAAAATAATCTTTACAATTACACCCTCGATTTCAAGGCAACGAGGTACACCCTCTAGAATCATAATCCTCCAAGTAGAGATACTTGATTTCCCGAGCAACAAGTTCACCCAATTGATTTCCCAAGGCTACAATCACACCTTATCTCGCTTGATTGATTTCCAAGGCTACAATCGCACCTTTTCTCGCTTAGTTGATTACACAAAGCCTATAACTCTGAATAGCACTGAGGATCTTGTTAAGATAGTGATAGAGAATCTAACCAGAGATAATCTAGTTAGATTCAATGTTGATTTCGGTAGAGTAATGATAAGAATTTGTATATAGAAATGTGGAAGAAGAAGAAGAGGAATTAAAAACCAGAAAATCTGTATGTAAATTCGTTGAAAACATTCCCTATTTATAGAAGAATAACAACCATGTCCATTCGTGAAGAGATATGACGAATAGACACTTCTTTTGAAATTTAAATTTTGAATTCAACTGGCACATGTCGACATAGGGTACTTGGGCATGTCGAAGTCCAAAAGATATTTTGGTGATTTAATTTTCTTTGAAAATAACTTTTATCTTGTATTAAAACAATTTTAAACTTTATAAATATACTTTTTTTGCAGGCAAAACAAAGCTATTATTTTGCACTAGCAAGCTGGTTTTATAGTGGCCGTACCACTTGCTGATTAATAGTGATCAGCCCACAACATACAAAGCAGGTGTAAGGCAGATATGCCCTAGCAACTAAAAAGAATAAAAAAATACAATAAAACAGGAGTTTGGCAATAGTACCAAAGCTACTAAGATATCAAGCTAGACTTCTTCAGATGAAGAAGAACGACTGCCAAAATCCATAGATTCCGGCCCACTGACATGGAGGAAATCCAAGAATAATGCGGCAAGCATCATAATCTAGTGAGTTTGGCCCGTAGAGAAATATCCTATCCGAGGAAGGTATATCAAGTAAAACAGAATTCCTTATGCCGTAGTCCCAAGATGTGTAGAGAGTGATATCTCCATCAACAATGTGGTAAATAAGACGATGATCACCCAGGCCAATATATTTATAAAAAACCTGATAGGTCGGACTGTACCTCATATCAAAAGATAAATGATGCCAAGATTGATCAAGGGGATCCCAGACAAACATCCTAACATCGGATGGAACCTGGATCACAGAAACAATAGTCGCTACATCATCAGCATCATCAGGGGTAGAAGTATCAAATAATGGTTCAGGAATATTTTGAGCAGAAGGAACATTGAAAGGCAAAGATTCTGAAACAGCTTTTGGGACCCACAACCGAGAAGGGGGGCGAGGAAGGGTTACCTTTGCCGAGATAGGATCCCCACAAGCTAATGAGCATGACTCCAAACAGTGACCAAAAGAGTGGCAGGTGGTGCATATATTTGGCTTCTAATTATATTTAACATTTACGAATATGTCGTGCCCTTCAATGCAAGCTTTGATCTGATGAGGAAGCAGTCTGTCAGGTGTAATTTCAATCAAGCCTTTAGCAATCGTGAAGCAGTCTCTGTCCACCGTATTAGAATCAAAACATTTAAGGATACCAATACGCGATGTAAGCCAGTTAATACCAATTAAGGTCTGCAGAATAGTAGGAATATGCGAGAAGATTACCTATACTGAAATAGACAAAACTTGCTCTCTGGCACTCTCGACCAAAGGAGACCAAGTGGTGACAATGAAAGGCTTACCATCAATAATGATAGGATCTGATTCTAACACTCGCCTTCTTTCTTCTGCTATAGAGAATTTAAAGTAAAACATGCCTTCTAAGAAAAAAACACGCAGCCCACCTCTTAATTTCCATCTACTTCGGCAAAGATTGCAAACTACATTATAGTCCACAACCGAGTCAAGAAAGAAACCCACTAAAAAAAATCTTTCCATCTAGATATCCCTTCATGAATTACTTCTACGGGAGGGGAATCACCATCAGAATGAGAGAAAGCTATTGGACTGTAATTACCAGCAGACTGGGGAAGGCTAGAGAAGAGCAATGACCACTGTTTAACGATTCGACTCTGCTGGGCATTGGAACAAAAAGGCACCGTGCTTGTAGAGTTAAGGTTGAGGTTGACTGACTTGGGATTGCAGAAGGTACTACAACATCTTCAGCATCGGAATTTACACAAACTTGCCTTGAATCAGCCGTAACAGCAACAGGCCGAACATGATTTTCAGCAGAAGCCTGCGATGCCACACCGGGCACTGACAGATCATGCAAGATTCCAATTCCACTAGTATTGACCAAATAAGAAAGAGGGGGTGACTTACAAATGGATTGCTGGCAAGCGCTAGAAGAATCGCCATCACAATGATTGCCATTAACTTGCTCAGATTCGCACTCATCAGTGAAGAGGAGCCAAATATGATTTTCCAGATCTCGTGCAAGATCCAGGGGAGTCTGAGAAGTGGGGTTTATCTTTACGGTTCCTTGCCATAGGACAAGAGAGACGAGTAGGAGGGGAGAAAGGACAATCGGCAGGAGAGATTTAGCGAGAAGCTAAGATGACAAGGTGGAAGAAAATAAAAATTGCGATGTATAGATCCTGATTTCCAAGCGCGGCAGCCATTTTTGTAGTTGATTCAAAGTAAAAACATTATTTTATAAATATACTTGACTATAGTTAAAATTCATAAGTAAATATATATACAAAAATTTACTATAATTTTATATTTAAATCTAAGTAAAAATTTAAAATTTAAATATTATTATTAAAGATAGTTAAAACCACGGATAAGTTGATTTTGAAATTAAAGATTATTTTGAGGCTAAAACTATTTGAAATCAGGATAAATGTTTTTTATGCTTTTAAAAAGGAAGGTTTTGAAGACATTTTGAAAATAAGATATAATTTTGTAAAAACATTTTGAATAAAAGTTAGTGGATATAAAACAGTGTTCCACTAGATTTTTTGTAGGTTCCATCCTACTTAGAGTTCCATCCCTTTAACGGCCTCGAAGTGGATTCCATTCCACGAATAAATTGGATTTTAAGATGCCAGTGCTTTTCTAGGAGTTTTAACAAAATTGCTAATTAAAATTACTTATTCTTGAAATCTTGAACTCTTGATAATCTTAATATTCTTGATACTCATGAGTCTTCAATCTTGATATCTTGAATCTCTATACTATACAGTCTTCATTCTTGGTACCTGCATGGTTAAATCCAGCATATACATATATTTCTAAACTATAATATTAGTATTATATTTTGTAATCCTATTCTAAGGTTGTTGTCATCAAAAGCATCATCTCATGGACTAACAATCTCCCCCTTATTGATGATGACAACCTTTGTTAATAAAATATTATTTCTATCCTAATAACCCCCCCTTAATCTATGCCTAACTATCCTATTTTATATTTCTCCCCCTTTGTCATCAACAAAAACCATCCTAAAAACATAAAACTATAAAACTCCCCCTTAAACTTATACTAGAACAAAGCATAGTAAATGAAATGTAAAAGACATTAACATAATTATATTATAATTATTCAATACATAAATATGTATAAGTATATTTCAACACACTCATCAAAACCAATCATGTTAGACAAGTCAAACAAATCAATCAAGTCAAACACGTCAAAAAAAATCAATCAAGTCAAACAAGTCAATCAAGTCAATCAAGTCAAACAAGTCAATCAAGTTAATCAAAACATAACAAACACATTAAAAACTTATAATCCTATATTATAAGACAATACTAAAAACTTCCCCTAAAATAAAATACACTCGTTATGTATACATGTATGCAATATGTAGTTTCTAATGTAGTATGAAATACATGACATATGCAATGTAGCATGAGATAATATGGAAAATGAAGTGCAACTTGTGATGCAAATGATTATGATATTTCATGCGTTATAACTTATGATGTAATATGCAATGTAATGTGATATGAAATTGGATACATAATGATATGTAATATGAAATAAAATGATAACGAAGTAAAAATAATAATAATATGCAGAATGATACGATGATATACATACTACGGTATGAAATATCCAGATTATAAGATAAACATGAGCGATAAGTAATATCTAATTGGCAAGCATATATATATGTGTGTGTGTGTGTGTGTGTGTGTGTGTGCGTGTTTCTGTGTGTGTGTGTCTATATATGTATGTATACATATACCAAACTATTTATTGTACTTCAACCAAACAAAGGTAAAACACACCAATTACTAGACTTAAGTTAAGAAAACTAATGAATGGGACTGAAAGAGTTGTAAAGAAAGAGTTTGAAGGTAATAAATGATGTTAAAACTATAACATAATCGTGAAAGGTAGTAATCAAACTTAATATTAAAATCAAATGCTAAGGAATAAGGATTTAAACTATATATATATATATGTATATATATATATGATAAAATATGGTTTTTATAAAAATTAACAACCTACTTATTTAATATACTTAAAATAATTATTTTAACTTGGTTTTTTTATTTACTATTTTATTTTATTTTTAAGAATCCAAACTTCCATGTTTATAAAATACTTAACTTACAAATTAAAACCTTTATATTAAATTATTATTGGTTTAAACATTTAGAAACATGTTTAAACATCTTTTAAATTTAAAAAATATCATAATGAAATATTAAATAAAATAATAAAGATTGAAAAACTAAAATAAACATGTGTTATATTAAGGCCTCTTACTTTAAAATAATAATAATTAATTATTATAAAACATTTAAACATGGTATTAATTTTAAAATGTTCTAACATAAGTTAGAAACTAACTCTAAAAAGAATAGAGAAAAATGCTTAATTTAAATATCATTTTTACATAGTTTAAAGTTTCATAAAGAAAAACAACATTTAAAGAATGCTATAAAAAGTTTCTGTAGTAAAATATATTTGAAACCTTATAAAACTGAAACTGTAGCTTTTACCAAATGCTATGTAAAGTTTATGAAACTCTACAGTATTTCAAAGCACATAAATACTATAAAAATGAATTTGCGGTAGTTACAAAACATTACAGAAGAAAAGAAGCATTTTAGAAATGTTATCTAAAATTCCGATCATGTGATGTGGTGCTATCTTATTAATTGAAGAAATATATAAATAGAGCCTTATTCTAATGTTCTAAATTCATTTTATTAATTTCTTAAAGATATAAAATTAGTATCTTAAAAGAAATAGAGTATGAGAAGTAAAAATAACAATAGAAAAGTTGAAATCATTAATGAAGGTATGCTTTTCTACTTAGTATAGTTGTAATAAATTAATAGTATGATTTTATTCGAAATAAAAAACATTTTAAAAGATCTATTTTTAGAAAAATTTAGACTGGTATATCAATATTTATACTACGGTGTGTCGATATATGGACCAAAATATTAAAACTTATAAAAGAGATAAATTTCTATACCTAATTAAATGCATAAATGTAACAACCCTGTATTTTGTGATTTTTTTTGTATATTTTAATTATTTTCATTAAATTTTGATTTAAAAACTTATTTTATTTATTTTGAATGATAAACTTTAGTTTTGATATGAATTATCATTCCAAAACATGACTAAAAAGAATATTTTCCAAAAAGTGAATTTTTGGTCAAAGTAGTCAAACTTTGACTTTTATTTTAAAAATTTTAAAGTTTGAAAATTTAAATTTTTTCTTTTATTTTGAAAGTACATAAAATTTTAGGAACACTGGTTTTTGTTTCGTTGGAAACGGATTTAAATTGTGAAAGTTATGTATATTTCAATATTGAGTGCAATTCGTTTATTCTGCAATTTTGTTATTTTAAATAGTATAAATTTTATTTTTCTTTGTCATATTTTATTGTAATATGTATTGATATGCTATTTTATGTATGTTTTTGTCTTCTAATATTTTTGAAGTGAGGTAGGAATTTTTTTAGAGCTAGTAGTATTTTTCTTGTAATTTCCATGCCCTGTTTTCAATTTTTAAACATTTTCTTTAGTTCTTTTCTATTTTTCTCCAATTTATTTATTTATTTTATTTTAGAAATGATAAATAAATTATTTTATTTCAAAATTTTGCTTTAGAATATTTTTAAAATGAAGTAGATATTTTTCCAAAGCCATTGATATTTTAATTGTAATTTTTGAACCCTATTTTCAATTTTTAAGCAATTTCCTTAATTCTTTTTATGTTTTCTTTAAATTTAATTACATATTTTTATTTTTTTTCACTTTGTTTCAGTTTTTAGATGTACTTGCTGAAGTTTATTTTGTTTTACTTGATTTAAACGGAAAGGAAGTATGGATGGTTTTAAAAGATAAGAAATGTAAAGTCGTTTCACCGTTTCTTTTACCGTTTCTTTTTCAATCAATGCATCAATTTACTGTAGCCGTTCCTTTTCTTTTGCTTATTCAAGTGAAAGTTTCTCATTCCATCAATAATACACATCCATTTCAGATCTGAGCAAAGAAAAATAAGCAATAGCCTCTCTTCCTCCTCTCATTTTTCTACTTCTTCTTCTTTGTTTTGCTCGATTTTTGCCATGACCTCTCATTGCTTTGTTTGGCCTAACACCTCCACCATCTCCTCCACCGACCACCACCACTTCCTTTCCCACATAATAGACGACCAAAACCCTTCCTCCTCTGACCAGCAAGTGCCATGACCATCCCATGATGCGAATCCACAAAAACTATGTTAAAACTCCTTAAAAAGCATGTTTAGCCACCTAGTCTTCATCACCATCACCTTAGATGACCTTGGCCACCTCCTATTGCTCCACCACCACCTTGACACACCCCTAACCATCACCTTCATCCTCTGTCTAGATCTGAAACATGCCATAGCCGAGCCATAGATCCATGTAGCCTAGCCCAAAATGAACTAAAAACCCACTATTTGCATAAGCCTCTTCATATTCATGCATAGTAACTCCTCCACCACTTCAATACCTTGTAGCCATGCCTTATAGGACCCAAACCTGAACCAAAGTATGTCCAAACCTGAGCCAAAACATTCCCTAAGCCGTGCTAGAAAGTGTATAATGCAAGACAAAAGACTGTGTATTCGTATCTCTTTTTATTTCATAGTTATTCCTATTCAATGTTGTATTGAATTGTAATTTTATTTTATTTTGTTTTGGGTTGTAACACAAGTTCTAAGCTTGGAACTCTTCCCACTTGAGCCTATTGTTGTGTCATCGTGCCTTCTGGAATCCGTTGTGTCATTTGTATTGCAATCTCCAGCACAAAAAGGTGAGTAAAGCTCACACGACATTTATACTTATGCAGTTGTGAAACAACAACAACTGAATGTGGAGATTTAAATATGATGTTATAACTACCATGTGATTATTTATATATGATGTTAACCTGTTAAATTTCATGTCATATCATCTGTTATTATATATATGTTGTTACGGTTCATTTTTATATATGTTAATCACACTGCAGGTTCCCTGTAGATTAGAAATCACTATGGGTTGAAATGATACATACCCGAACGAACTTTAGAATAAGGGAAAATCGTTATGGGCTGAAATGATAGGCCTAAATGATTTTCAACTTATTTTATTTACTTGGAACTGCGGGTTTGAAATGATAAAACCCGGATTTTTATTTGTAAATTACGGGTTGAAATGATATATTACCCGTATCACTTTACCTAGCGTAGAAAATTATATACAGGCCCGTAGTTAAAATATGTTTTTCTAAAAATTTTAAAATATTTTAGAAATTTAATTACTATAATATTTTGATTTAAAATTAAACAAAAATATAATTTTTGTAAAGTATTATTGATTTTATGGAAATCTATAAGTTAAATAAATTATGGAAAAGTTAGAAAATATGAATGTAAGATATTTTGGAATTTTTGATTTAATTTTTAATGGAATTTGAATTAACTTTGAAAATATGATAAATTTATGATATTTTGAATTTAAATTAATTTAAAATGATTTTATAACATATTAATGATTTTTGAATAAAGTTAAAATGTTAATGAGTGAATATTGAGTTGAATTTGGAAATATAACTTAAATTGGAATTTATGAATTTGGTTTAAAGGTGAATTTTAAGTTAAGTTAAATAAAATGGAATTAAGTTATATTTGAAATTTTAAACTTAAATGTTAAGTCGAAATTAATGTAATGAATTTAAATTTGAATGTTGAAATTTAATAGGTGAATTATTAATGAATATTGATTTTTGAAAGGAAACTTAACTTTATAAAATCATGAATTTAAGGAAAATTAAATGATGCTTATAAATGTGAAAATGTATGATTTTGTAAGTTAAAAATGATTTAAATAAAAATATAATTGTTTGTGAAATTCTATTGAATATTTGAAGTTAATTAACAGCATTTTAAATGCTGTCTTTTGTTAAATTGAATTGTTTTGAATGTAACTTTCTATAGCATTTTCCAAATGCTGCGAAACTTGAATTTTCATTGTTTTAGTATATTTAAGTGCATAAATGAACACTGAAAAGTTTAAATTTTTGGAATTTAATAATTTAATTATTAAATGTAATAACTTCATTTTTATGATTTAAAATGAAGTAATTTGTTTTGAAATATAACTATTTGATATATTAAAATGATTGAAATGTGATTTCGAAAAGATAGGATATTTTGATATATTAAAATGATATGAAATGTGGTACTGAAAGATATGATATTTTGGTATATTGAAATGATTGGAAATGTGGTTTTGAAAAAAAATATAGCTGTTTTGATATATTAAAATGATTTGAAATGTGGTTTTGAAAAGATACGATATTTTGGTATATTAAAATGATTTGAAATGTGGTTTTGAAAAGATATGATATTTTGACATATTAAAATGATTTGAAATGAAATTTTGAAAGATATGATATTTCGATATTAAATGATTTGAAAAATGGAGTTTTGAAAGATATGACATTTTGATATTAAAATGATTTGAAAAGAAGTTATGAAAGATATGATATTTTGATATATTAAAATGAGTTGAAAGGAAGTTTCGAAAGGATATAATAATTTAATATATTGAAATGGTTAGAAATGACTTGATATTTATTTTGATAAATATTTGAATTGAAATATATGGTATGATGATATATTGAAATGGTTTGGAAATGATTTAATCTTTATTTTGATAAAGATTTGGGTTGAAATGATATTTTATTTTGAAGTATAAAATATTGTTTTAAAGTTATAACTACGGGTTATAATAACGATTGGTTGTTAAAGAGACCGGGATCAGATATTGTCTTATAGCCGGCCAATACCGAAAACCACTTTAACAACTGTTACGCGGTGGAGATTCCAGAATGAAGTAGGATGGTGGTGATGTTCTCGAGGTATATTACGTGGACCCAACTCCCGTGAGTTGGCATAAATGACTAAAACAGGAGCTATACCGGGCTACCCAAAGGGTCGCACCCTTTCATCGAGCATGCTCCATCGGAAACCATTCTATTACTTTTGTGATTCAATATGTGGCGCCACTTTGATTCGGGGGTATTGTTCGAGGTGGGCGGAAGCTGCTAGCTTGCCGTCACCACCGGTCCGGGAGTGCATACGGTGTATCCACCCTGGCATTGCCTCGCGTGCCGTGTCATCTCCTTATAGCGAGCCCACTACGATTTTGGTTTTAAAGATCCGACCGCGTTAAGGTTCACCATCCCCTTAACGCTATTTTCTATATGATTATACTTTACTGATTAGACACTACTGTATATAGCGTATATTACTACATAGTAAATAGTTTAACGGATCCTTAGAGGATGGGCGGTCGCAAGCATCTTCTGAGTTACTTGTACCTTTGCTACAGTTCACTTGAGTTGGTTTACATTGTATAAGCATGTATGTCCTGACTCGAGTGTTTGTATTTTTATTTACGCTCGGGTCAGCCTGAGTTATTCACAGATTTGGATTTCCACTTTCTGGAGATTGGAATCGCTGGAGATTATCTACTTGTCAAGTTTCATCTTTTCAGTTTGGTTATTCTATTCAGGTTGTAATTGGTTATCATATTTAAACTTCTGTTGTACTTTGTTTATTCTATTGTATCTTATGTAACTCTGATATATTTATATAGTAGCTTCATGAACTACTATCTCTTTTACTTCCGCTGCATTATTATTACTCTGTGTCTGTGATCTGTGATTATTATTTAATGTATATTCTGAGATTTGCCAAATTTTTATTTACAACGTGGTGTTTTGAGCAATTCAATTCTGGCATGAGTGTCTACCTATACACTAATAATGGATGCGAATGGTTGAAAATACCTGGTCGTTATAGTTAGTGTCAGAGCTTTGGTAGATCTAGGCAAAACTCAGCATATGGAGTGAATGTATTTACAAAATCACTTTCATTCGAGTTTGAATCTCTTCCTTTTTGACTCGATTCCTTTGAATTTTGGAACGTTCCCTGCGGTTCCAAAATCCATTCGTGTTCTTCACTATTCATCTTCTTTTGATTCTGGAGTATTCCATAACTCCGCTTCGAATGATCTTTCTAGTGAGTTGGCAGTCCCGCCAATTTCAAAAATTGAATTGTAAAAGGGTGAAACTCCTTACAATTAGCATCGATTCACCAGAGATTTATATCTATCCTTGGTTTATATGCTAATATTTTTTGTTATTACAAACTTTATCTATTGAGATCGAATGTAGATTTACCCTAGAAAAATCCACATTGATCTTATTCTTTAAGCCATGGTTGACCCGGTAAATGTTGCCCGTGATTTCTTTAAGGTTATCCACCTCCCTATTTTGTTATTTAATCATCTTGTCTTTTGTTTCCAACCTATTTTCAAACATTTTGAATTGTACTTGTAAATCTATGTTTTGTTTATATATTGTGTTGTTTGAGTTGTTGATGTTGAGTTGGGTTTTTGATCGATTCGTCTGATCAACGCTATCGATAGGATTTCTAAAACACTCTGACAGAACAAACTGACACAATATTATTTTAAAATTTGGTTAATGAAATAAATTTTGATATATAAGTAAATTTATGAAACTTAATAAACTGATTTAAATTGATTATTTGAAGTGATAATACTTGATTTGGGAACTGAAATGAATTTAGAACAAGAAATTTGAGAATTTAATTTCCGATGGTTTCAAACCTTGTGTTTAATGTTTTAAAAGGTTATATTATTTAACGTATTTTCAAATAGAAATTTTTTTCCAAAGAATATTAAGTTTAAAATTAACGCTCTTCTCATTGTTGCTGGGAAATAACTTCGACGATGACTGCAGCATCATCGACGTTCATTTTCGAGTTTCGAAGTAAAGAGACCGCTCTGTAATCTTGCTACAGCTTTGTTTTGGAAATCAATTTGATTTGAATTTCTAAAATATGACTTGATTTATAATATATATAGATATATGATTTAATTTGATTTGATAAACTATGTACATACATTTAGTTATCTCTAAATGGTTTGTAGAAATCGGAAATTTAATTCTTAAATTTTATTTTTAAAGAATAATTTCAATTATAAAAAAAAAGAAAATCAAAAATTTTGAATAAATGATTTAAGCTTGAAATGATTAAATTGAAAGTTTTATTTGTATAATACTCAATTGCATTCAAATATAACTTACCTTAATTTCAGAAGTTTAAAATGTAATTGGATAATATACAATATAAAAAGATTTATAAATAAAATTTGAGTGGTTATAATAAATTTTATATACTTAAATTTTAATTATGAAACGATTAACAGAGGAAATATAATAAAGGGTAATTGAATAACTTACAATGAAATAATGTTAAAATAACTAAGAATAAATCAAAGCAGTTATAATAAGTGTAAGTTTAACATAAGTGATAAATATATTGAGCGGAATAAATTTAATTTTAATTAGGAATAAAGAAGAATAAAATTTATTAAGTACTTTGTGAGTGTAATAAATGATTATTTTTCTAACCCATGGTTTTAAAATTGTTAATTTAAGATGATTAGATAATAAGATAATGAAATTTGAGATAGTTAATGATTTATTTAACTTATTAAAAAATAAGAAAAAAAATTTAAGTTGAAATTTCCATGGTTTCCAATTTATTTCCTTATTTTGTTTTGCAAACTATCTTTTGTTGTCCTTATTATTCTTATCTTCCTACAGACTGGTGTTAACTCCGTTTAGGCAACGAGTCAAGGTCTGGGCCGACTCACGACTTAAGGTTCTTAACGGTTCTGAAGGCAACCGACTCAAGATGCAACCGACTCAACAGGTTACCGACTCAAGAAGCTACCGACTCAGGAAGCAACCGACTCAACAGGCTACCGACTCAAGAAGCAACCGACTCAACAGGCTACCGACTCAAGAAGCTACCGACTCAGGAAGCTACCGACTCAACAAGCTAACGAGTTAAAACTTAAGGCGACTTAGAGGAGTGGAGCGACTCAAGGGATTAACGGTGTATGGGATAGACCGACTCAAGTTCTCTAACGACTCAACGACCTAAGGTGTCAAATGACTTAACCGACCTACGACCTATGGTAAGTCGTTCACGACTTAGCTTGAGTCGTCCACGACATAAAGCTACTTGGTAGAAATCCAACGCCGCCTCATCTTGGACCACGACCTATTAACTCGTAGACGACTTAGGACTTGTGCTATATACAGAGGACCGGAGACGCTCTGATACGAAGCCTGGGCTCAATTAGTTGAGTCGCCTACGACATACGACTCATCCTGAGTCGGTCATGACTTACGACTCATCTTGAGTCGGTCACGACTCATGACTTAGCAATTTCAGCCTAGAAATTTGCCTATAAATACATGACCACATCGAGCATTGAAAGGACTTTTGGACGGACTTCCTGGACGCCATTACTCTGCCACTGTCTCGACTTCAAGCAACGTTCAAGCAACACTTCTTATGATTACGATAGAGGGATGATCTTTAATCTTTGTGAATGAGCAAAGGTAGCAGATCTCCTCAAAGCTCGGTAATCTATCCAGAACTTTACTAAAAAGCACACATAACCCCATCAGAATGGCATGGCCATTGGGGTGCAATTGGAATGGAGAGATAGATAATCGAAGCAGGAACTGCCGAAGGAAGTCATTAAAAGGTGGTATGGCACCACTCATGCACATTTGGCGGTTGACAGCAATAAAGCCAGAAGGAGGCCTATCTGCAGTATCATTTGGCCCCGGCAGTAAGGCATCAGCTTCGGCAATGCCAAACTGAGTGAGCAATTGAGTAAGCACCCGCTGATTCAGAGTGGTGGGAGTTCTCTCCGGAGGATTATTCAACAAGTTGGCTACTGGGAAGACATCTTCAGCCTGGCCCATCGGTTCTTCTTGTTGAGATGTCATTCTACACAAGCAACTGGGTGTTCAAATGCGAAGGTGCATGTTTCCTAAAAGTGTGAAGTGTTGTGCAGAACTAATGAAAATAACAAGTAAATATAACTGGAATTAAACTGGTTGACGATTGATCGACTATAGTAATTTCAGAACTTGTTAATTTAGAGTTCAAGCATAATATTAGTGCAGGCTGGTCAGTTTCAATTGATTGTTTCAGTGTTGCTTTAATATTCTACTTGAAATCGATAGCACTTCGTTCACACGATTTGTTTAAGTTAATTATCTGTTATTAACTAATCTGTCATTTGATATGGGCAATCGATGACAGTATATTCGTCCCAATTTTCTGTGAGTGTTGTATTGAACAGGTTGTTAGCTTGCAAGTCAAAATAACCTGTGAATGAATGCAATAAAATTCAACAGTTCAAAGTTAATGCAATGGTCCAAAATTCAAACAGAATTCACGCAAGTCATAACTCGTTAACGGTTCAAGAGTTCTGAGTCGGCAATGCCCTAAGTCATAAGTCGTAGAAATAGGAAAATCTCCAAGTCTTATCTCGGCCACGACTCAAGGGTCTTATCTCGGCCACGACCCAAAGGTTTTATCTCGGCCACGACTCAAGGGTTTTGTCTCGGCCACGACTCATGGCTTAGGCCGTGGAGCATGTTGAGTCGTATCATGGTTAAATCACAAAGGTCGCCGGATCATACAAGAATAGCCGAGTCAAATCTACGGCAATGTTCGAATCAATCTGACCCATTAACCATCTAACTCCTAACCCATTAACCATCTAATCCATAACCCGATAGCCTCGCAATGGTTAACCCCAGTTCCATCACACCACTAGGTCGCCTCAAATCTCGAATCGCTACAAGTAAGATCAAACCGCCTGCCTTTAATCCATTAATGTCCGATGCAATAGTATTCGCAAGGGTCAAGGGGGAAAAACAGAGGCGGAGATCGGCAATCATCAGCAATTGAAAAAAGATGCAAAATCTCTTACACGGTGTGATGCTAAAGATGATCGAAAATAAATCAGGTTGGAATCGCCTTTGAGAGCTCGAAGATGCGTTAATGGCAGACACGGTTCAAAGGATAAGAAATGAGAAGAAGGAAGTAAGGAGAACGACTCAAGTCTTTTATAGCTTTGAGCAGTGGTAGTTGAATCGGCACACGAGTTTAGATGAGTCGAAGCACACGACCTACGACTTAGGCGTGAACTTCGAGGGGCAAATGTTAACTCCGTTTAGGCAACGAGTCAAGGTCTGGGCCGACTCACGACTTAAGGTTCTTAACGGTTCTGAAGGCAACCGACTCAAGATGCAACCGACTCAACAGGCTACCGACTCAAGAAGCTACCGACTCAGGAAGCAACCGACTCAACAGGCTACCGACTCAAGAAGCAACCGACTCAACAGGCTACCGACTCAAGACGCTACCGACTCAGGAAGCTACCGACTCAACAAGCTAACGAGTTAAAACTTAAGGCGACTTAGAGGAGTGGAGCGACTCAAGGGATTAACGGTGTATGGGATAGACCGACTCAAGTTCTCTAACGACTCAACGACCTAAGGTGTCAAATGACTTAACCGACCTACGACCTATGGTAAGTCGTTCACGACTTAGCTTGAGTCGTCCACGACATAAAGCTACTAGGTAGAAATCCAACGCCGCCTCATCTTGGACCACGACCTATTAACTCGTAGACGAGTTAGGACTTGTGCTATATACAGAGGACCGGAGACGCTCTGATACGAAGCCTGGGCTCAATTAGTTGAGTCGCCTACGACATACGACTCATCCTGAGTCGGTCACGACTTACGACTCATCTTGAGTCGGTCACGACTCATGACTTAGCAATTTCAGCCTAGAAATTTGCCTATAAATACATGACCACATCGAGCATTGAAAGGACTTTTGGACGGACTTCCTGGACGCCATTACTCTGCCACTGTCTCGACTTCAAGCAACGTTCAAGCAACACTTCTATCACTCCAATCACCAAAGACATTTCAACAAATCTCAAGAGGAAATCTAACTCATTCGCCATGCATTCGAAGGATTCTTCTACATCAGAGTTTGAGCTATTTGTCTAAGTGTGTTGTAATTGAAGATTGTTGTAAAGAATTGTAACCAAATCAGCAATAAAGAGCTTAAAAGTGGACGTAGGCTAGATCTTAAGCCGAACCACTATAAATATTGTGTCTTTTATAGCTTCTCTGTGATTTCTCTGCTTATATTTTGTTCCCGTACCAACGGGTGGTGCTTTCACAATTACCTTCTTCTACACACCGGGGTGTTAGCGTTCAATTTTAGCGTTAACATTTTTGGTGCTTTCACCGAGAATTGAACTCAGGCGAGTTATCATCATTGCTTCACAGAGGTTTGTAGAGAGAATTTCCTTGAAAACCAGAAGTCTATCCGAGATTATGGCTCCTGGAAGGAAGAGTAGATCTGTCAGATCTGGGAATATTCAAGAGGGAACCTCCGCTTCCCCTATATCGAATCAAGCCACTCCAGCTGTCGGAGTTACAAAGGCAGAGCTGGATGCTGCAATTTTAGGGCTGAACCAATAGATTAATGCCCAAAATGCACAACTCGAGGCTCAAAATGCCCAGAATGCCCTAATTATAAATAGGTTGAACGATTTGCTTGGGGCAAACCGTCAACCAGCAGGTAATGAGAGGAATTTTGCTGGCAACCTTCATGATGCTGAAGAAAGAAATGCTCCTGAAAGGGCTGCTAGCCCCTTTGAACAAACACTTCCAGAGGTTGGTGGATCTAGAACTCGACATGATGAGGAGTATCTTTCTGGAATGGTCCGATAAATTATGAAAGAGAGTATGCAGAGGGTCGAAGACGAGAAAGAATGGGGTTTCGCCCCAAGTAAGACTCCATTTACTGAGAAAATCTTAAAGGCTGAATTCCCAAGGAAGTTTGTCCCTCCAACCATTCCAGCTTATAAGGGGACAAGTGATCCGAATGAATTCCTATACAAATATGATTGGCACATGACAGGTGCCAGAGCCTCTGATGAAATAAAGTGCCGATATTTCCCTGTGTATCTCGAAGGCGTAGCTCTGCTTTGGTTCACCAAGCTGCCCGTCCAATCTATCGATCAGTTTTCTGACTTGACCCGGAAGTTCAAGGAGCAGTTCAGACTATATGCCTCAAAAGCCAAAGATATCATGTCACTATCAAGTTTGGAGCAGAGTCCAGGAGAGACTATCAGATCTTTCTTAAACCGCTTTAATATAGCGTTAGCTGAGGTGGACAATGCAGAACCGCGAATTATATTGACTTATCTGATGAAGGGTATTGACAAGTCGAGCGAATTTGGGAAATGGCTAAACATGAAGGAACCAAATTCCCTTGAAAAATTCTATAAAAAAGCAGATGAATTCATACGCTTAGAAAGCCGTCCCGTACCGGTAAAAGCAGTGTTGGAAAAAGCTGAAGATAACACTGTTGCTCCACGCAAGAATGAATCTGTAGGGCAAAAAAGGGAAAATAACAATGGGAAGAAACAGAGTAATCTGAAGAAGCCCCGATCCTTCAAGCCATCAGAGTATACTCCTTTATCAGATACGCCGGAGCGTATCTACCTTGCCATTAAAGATTCTGTTGACTTCCCTAAACCTCCTCCTCTAAGGACCGGGAAAAAAGCTATACAGAGTGGGAAGTTCTGCCGCTTCCATAATCAACCCGATCACGAGACCGACGAATGCCGCCAGTTGAAAAATCTGATTGAAGAGTTGCTAAGGGAAAACAAACTGCAGCAATTTGTGAAAAAGAATAACAACAATCCTGCTTCATCTAGTCAGGGGCAACAGGCTCCTACTCAACAGCCTAGGATGATTGAGAAGGCTGCAGGGCATGAATCTGGAAGGCCCATTATTAATGTCATTACAGGAGGACCTCACCCAGCAGGCATAAGCTGGGGTGATATGGAAAGGTATACCAGAGCTTTAAAGTATGTGCCGACTGAGGAAGATGTATTTGTTTTGGAAGGTTCTACGCCTTTGAAGCAACAAAGAACTTTCGATGATGATATTGTGTTCAGAGCCAGGGATTCCGCAGGTATTGAAGCTCCTACTTTGGATCCTCTAGTCATCTCGGCTGGTATCGGACCAGCTATTGTCAGAAGAGTTCTCATTGATTGTGGCGCATCCTGCAATATTCTCTTTAAGAAAACATTCGACCAAATGAAGATCCCTATGGCTGATGTGCAAGCCTCATTGCAGAAAATTGCTGGTTTCACTGGGGAGCCAAAGCAGCTGGTAGGGACCATTGATTTGTTTGTGGAACTTGGAGAAGGAGAGAGAAAAGTAGTCCGCAAGCAAACTTTTGTGATTGTCGACGAATTTTCTGCTTACAATGCTTTCCTTGGTCGCCCAACTCCGGCAGCGTTCAAAGCTGTTCTTGCCCCGTGGTGCCTCACTATTAAATTCCCTACAGACAATGGAGTAGGAGTTATAAAGGGTGATCAAAATGCTGGGCGAGAGTGCTATCTGACAGAGCTACGAGAAACCAGAAAAAGAGAAATGGGAAAGAATGCGGCAGCCCCAGTCCGCATCAAAGAACCAGCCTTGTAGCAATTACAGGGCGGACCCTGCACTGGCGAGCACAGCGGAGCAAGGAAAGAGATGGACCCTAGAAAAGTCAGTTCAGGGGAAAATAGAGTGGTACCGGTGGAAACGACAATACCAATACCTGTAGACCCAAAGGACCCAAACAAAGTGTTGAATGTGGGTTCACAACTTAATGCGTCAATTCAGAATATCTTAATATCTTTTTTAAAGGCAAATCTGGATGTTTTTGCTTGGACTCATGCCGATATGTGCGGAATATCCCCAGAAGTTGCAGTGCATGCTCTAAATATTGATCCAAAATTTACACCTGTAAAGGAGAAAAGGAGAACTCAAGGTCCGGAAAGGTCAGCGGCATTAAAAGAAGAAGTTGATCGGCTCATGGAGAATAATTTTATCAAAGAATCTACATATCCGAATTGGGTTTCAAATCCAGTGCTGGTTAAGAAAGCCAACGGAAAATGGAGAGTATGCATCGATTTTTCAGATCTAAACAAGGCCTGCCCCAAAGACTGCTTCCCGTTACCCAGAATCGATCAACTGGTAGACGGAACAGCGGGACACAAATTGTTATCTTTTATGGATGCTTACTCCGGATATAACCAGATCATGATGCATGAGCCAGATCAGGAGGACACGAGCTTTATCACCGACACTGGTCTTTACTGCTACAGAGTTATGCCCTTCGGGTTGAAGAAAGCAGGGGCAACATACCAAAGACTCGTTAATGCTATGTTCAAACCGCAACTGGGCAAAACCATGGAAGTTTACGTCGATGACATGTTAGTAAAGTCTAAGAAAGCACTGGATCACATAGAACACTTAGCAGACATGTTCGCTGTCCTTCGAAAATACGGAATGAAGCTCAATCCTTTAAAATGTTCATTTGGAGTGGAATCCGGCAAGTTTTTAGGTTTCATCGTGAGCGCTAGGGGCATTGAGGCCAGTCCAGCTCAAATTACTGCATTGAAAGAAGTCAAAGCTCCTAGAACAAAGAAGGAATTGCAAAGTCTCAATGGAAAAGTTGCCGCCTTGAGTCGGTTCATTTCCAAAGCCACAGATAAATGCATCCCATTCTTTGACGCCCTAAAGAAAGGAAGGAAAAACTTCGATTGGACTCCCGAATGCCAAAAAGCCTTTGATGAATTGATTCGCCATATGGAGACACCTCCAATACTTTCTAGGCCTGGCGATGGCGAGGATCTTCTTATATACTTGGCAGTATCATCTCATGCTTTAAGTGCAGCGCTGATACGGGAAGACAAAAGGATTCAACATCTAGTTTACTATATCAGCAAAAGACTCACTGGGGCAGAGATGAATTACTCTAAGTTGGAAAAACTCGCCTATTGCTTACTAATTGCGTCTAGGAAGTTGAGGCAATATTTTCAAGCTCATCCTATCAGAGTCCTCACTGATCAACCTTTAAAGCAAGTCCTGTTTCGCCCTGAAACTTCGGGTCGTCTTCTAAAGTGGAATATTGAACTCAGTCAGTATGACATCACTTATTATCCCCGGAAAGCAATCAATGGACAAGCTTTAGCGGATTTCATTGTAGAATTTACAGATAAGGGTAACAGTGAGGAAGAAACGGTCGACAATTCCCCGATCCAGTGGAAGTTATATGTCGATGGTGCGAGAAATGACTACTGTTCTGGAGCCAGAGTTGTACTTGAGACTCCTGAAGGTCGATCATTATGCTATGCACTAAGATTGGAATTTCCTTCAACAAACAATGAAGCAGAATACGAAGCCCTTATCGCTGGCTTAAGGATTGCTAAAGAATTAAACATCCGAGCGTTACAGATATTCAGTGATTCTCAGCTTATTGTATGCCAAGTCAAAAAGGAATTCCAAGCAAAAGGGGGGAATCTGCCCGCCTACTTGTCAAAGGCTTGGGAACTCCTGGGTGATTTCGATCATTACATGATAAGTCACATTCCTCGAGAAGAAAACATGAAAGCAGATTCTCTCGCAAAGTATTCGAGCACAGGCGAAGCTCAATTTCTGGGGCTAACTCCAGTAGAGGTCCTGTCGACTCCTAGCATTGATGAGATGGACATTGATTGGATCATGAGCATGTCTCAAGAACAAGAATCATGGATGACTCCGATAATAGAATATCTGCTCAATGGATCCTTACCAGGGAACTCAAAAGAACGACAAAAGCTACTGAGAAAAGCCTCTCGATACGTAGTCCAGGATGGCCAGTTATACAGACGGGGATTCTCAATGCCATTACTTCGATGTGTATCCAGGGAAGAGTCTAAAGCAATCCTAGCAGAGGTACACGGAGGAGAATGTGGTGATCATTCAGGTGGCCAAACATTAGCAAAGAAAATTCTCCGGTATGGATATTTTTGGCCATAAATTAATCGAGATGCAGCAAAGTATTCCCGAGAATGTGACAGATGTCAAAGATTCGCCAAAATTCCTAGAGCTCCTTCCACTGAACTCACACAGATGGTCAGTCCATGGCCGTTTGCAATATGGGGGATAGACCTTGTAGGACCGTTACCAACTGCCAAATCTGGAATTAAATATGCCACTGTTGCTGTAGATTATTTTACTAAGTGGGCAGAAGCTGAACCACTGGCTACTATCACCTCAAAGAAGATGATAAGTTTTGTGACTAAAAACATCATTTGCAGATACGGTGTGCCTCAAAAAATAATTACAGACAATGGAACTCAGTTTGAAAGTGAAGAATTCCAAGATTTTTGCAAGCGATTCAAAATCCGGAAAAGCTTCTCAGCGGTAGCTCATCCGCAGGCAAACGGGCAAGTGGAAGCCGTGAACAAAATTATTAAGTCAACCATCAAGAAGCAACTTGAAAGAGCAAAAGGTGGTTGGGTCGATAAGCTACCACTGGCACTATGGGCATACAGAACCACTCACAAAACCGCGACTGGGCACACCCCGTTTTCATTGGCATACGGGTCAGAGGCAATGATTCCGGTAGAAATAGAAGTCCCTTCACACAGAAGAATCCATTTCAATCAAGCAGAAAACGAAAAGCTACAGCTTGAAGCGCTAGATCTCCTTGATGAAAAAAGAGATGAGGCTAATCTCAGAATTGCAGCTCATCAGCAAAGAATAGCCAGACATTTCAATTCCAAAGTTCGCCAACGCAGCTTTGAGATTGGAGACCTAGTCCTGAAGAGAATTATGACAGCGACAGGTGTGTTTGGGCCAAATTGGGAAGGACCATATGTCATAGGTCAAAAGATTCTTGACGGCACATTCAAACTCACCACTGTTGAAGGAGATCAAATTCCAAGGGCATGGAACAGCAATCATTTGCGTCCATACTTTACTTGAAAATTTTGTTGAAATATTGTAAAAAGAATTATGAATGTATGATTCTTGTAATTGAAGGCAATTGTAAAACTGATGCAAGTAAATAATGAAAGAATATAAAGTGGATGTAGGCCCAATTTCCTGGTCGAACCACTATAAATCTTGTGTTCCTTACTATCATTACATGTTTGCTTTATTTTCGATATAAAAAGTACATAGAATGTATTGCTGAAATGTCGATTTGAATTTTTGCAGACAATGGAAGTGAAACTTGCACATAAAAAGACCAAGTGATTCTCGCCAAATTTCAAGTCACAAGAGCCCCAAATTCAAATCCTAGATAGGAAGTACTTCAATTGAACGTCCTATGATTTCGACAGAAACGGGTCTTTGCTAATAAATTGAGATCGTTTGAACAAACAAACATCCAATTAAGAAGCTAGTGCTCGTTCTCACGAAATTGCTTGACAATGAAGCACACTTCCTTGGATTAAACAAGTTACTTGTAAAAAAAAAACAAAAGAAAAAAAAGGGGGGGAGGATCATTGAAAAGACATAAGCAAGTGAACAGAGGAACAACCAAAGCCATCATCGGCAGCACAAGTCCTCTTCAGAGGCACAACTCTTCGGAGGATAAAGACCTCTAATGGGTCATACGCCACAAAAAAGAAAGTTCTCTACTCAACAAAAAAGATTGGAGGAATCATGACCCTCCAACCATGAGAGAGTAACTTCCAGGCGATGAAAACCCTCTCTGAGGCGCATTTCACCAGGAGTTGAAGTGTTATGACCGCTCTTCGGAATTTCACTTCACCAAAGTTGAAATGCAAACAAAATAAAAGCCCTCTTCGGAGGCACATTTCACCAGGAGTTGAAGTGTTATGACCGCTCTTCGAAATTACACTTCACCAGAGTTGAAATGCAAACAAAATGAAAGCCCTCTTCGGAGGCACATTTCGCCAGGAGTTGAAGTGTAACAAAGGCTCTTCGGAATTTCACTTCACCAAAGTTGAAATGCAAAACAAGATAAAGACCTTCCTGGAAGCCCATGTTTCACCGAGATTGAAATAAAACTTCCAAGTGTTGAAACGTGAAAAGGCTTTCCTCGAAGGCACAACTCTTTGGAGGTACACGTTTCACCAAGATTGAAATAAAACTTCCAAGTGTTGAAACGTGAGAAATCCCTCCTCAGAGGTACAACCCCCTCCCGGGGACACAATTAAAAAGAAAGACCTCTTCAGAAGCCCACGTTTCACCGAGATTGAAATAAAACTTCCAAGTGTTGAAACGTGAAAAGGCTTTCTTCAAAGGCACAACTCTTTGGAGGAACACGTTTCACCAAGATTGAAATAAAACTTCCAAGTGTTGAAACGTGAAAAAATCTCTCCTCAGAGGCATAAATTTTTATTAAAAAAAAAAAAATCCTCATCAAGAGCGTACTTTAACTTTCAAAGGAAGAGCGATTTACCTATTCTAAAAAAAAAGAAGGGGGGAAGAAAGTTAAAGTACATTCAGAGGTCCTCTTTACCACATAGAAGAATTCACTTGGCAAAATGTATACATACGCAAAAGGAAAAAGTGATTTCTTCGAAGGACAAAGCGTAGAAACTTATATGAAGGAAGTTGCACTCTACGAAAATTCTCTTCGAGAATGAAGTAATTATTCTTTAGAAAACGAGAGTGCAAGTCCCCTCAAAGTATACGATATTGCAGTAAGCTCATGGTATAGGGGCAACATGGTATAGTTACATACAAAGTGGTATAGCTACGTCGGTAAAGTATGCTCAAACAACATACCACAAGCTCACCGCAATATCATATAAATAAACTTGTGCAAAAATGAATAATAAATGCATTCTTAAATTCAAACAAAAGTCTATACAGATAAAGGATCATTTTATTCAATTGCAAATATTGCAGATACAGGTTTCAAAATAAAAAAGCAGGGGCCGGTGCCTGCACAACATCCGACCATTACACAAAAAAGGAATCAAAAAGCCCAACTCTTCATTTCTTCTTGCCGCCTTTAGACCCTTTACCCGGCCGAATGGTTAGCTTTTCAGGTCTTTCAGGTAGGTCTGAAGGCATAAGGGAAGAAGGGGAGGGAGGTGCAACTGGTGCAATTTCCGGTTCCTCTTCAGTGGTGATAATTTTCTTCCCCCTCCTCTTCGATGTCCCATGCTTCTTTCTTCTCTTCGAAGAAGACTCACTTCCTGGAGTAACGAGAGCGGACAAAACTACGTCGTCAGAAGGAGTCCGCTCCGGAGAGATCTCGCCTCCTTCAATTTCCTCATCTTTTTGCTCCTACGAAGCAATAGGGTCATCCAAGCCATGAAGAGCCTCAATTTTCTCCTCTTGTGACCCGAGTTGTGAAGCGGAAGGAGGAGTCACCTAAAGAGATGGAGGAGGAATAACCAGAGAAGGCGAAGTCTGCACAGCACTTGTTGTTTCAACTGCAGAAGAAGAGAAATTGAAAATGTTAGCATCTTCCCAAAAGAAGGGAGATATGGGTTCATCGAGATTCAAGAAGTAATCGAGAAGCTCATCAAATTTTTGAGGAATAAGCAGGCAATCCACCTGAATCGGACCAATGTCGAAATTACCTGAAGATGTTGGCTTCGTCAGTTCAATCTCATAATTCTGAGCCCCAATGTCCTCCAAAGCCTCTTCATCAGTAGGGGTAATTACCCCGGTTCTTGTAGGAGGCGGCGAATGAGCACTAGAGCCTGTAATGTCCACTTCGGGAGAAACTAGAGGGCGTTCAGAGGTAGTAGGCAGTACTTCTTTTTCAGAACGCTCCTCTTCCGCCATCCCGGCCCGCGCTTTGGCAAGCTGCTCTTTTCCCTTGGCAAGAGCGGCACGGGCTTCATCGTCAAGATAATGCTCTTCAAGGGCTGACTCAGCATATCCAGCACCTTTACCACCGAGCATATCAAGTGCTGCCTCCCAAACTTCAGCCAGTGTGATTTCATACTTGGGGCCTAGAAAGGCAAGGCTGCCACGTCCCAAAATGCTGTGCAGATAAAAATCGAATAATGTGGAGCTAATGTCAGCTTTGGTTGCTTGATGAGCCTCTTCGGCCGCAAGTTTACCAGCAACAGCCTCGTCGCGCTCCTTTTCAGCCATAGCAAGTCGAGTTTTTAACAACTCTATCTCCAAGCTTTGAGAGCCGGTCTGTTCTCGCAGTTGTACAGTTTCAGCACGATATTCTTCTATGACCTTTTCCTTGTGTGCAAGCTTATCTTCGACTGCTCTTTGACTGGCATGCGCTTCTCGTACTTGTTGCTGAAGCATGCTCTCCTTTTGAGAATGGAAAGTAGATGAAGTAGCTAATTCTTCCTTAAGTTTTTCTACTTCCGCTTCCAGCTTTTCATTGTAGGAAGCAATACTTCTCATTTCGGCGTCATGCTGTTCGAGAGTCTTCTGCCACTCAGCCTTATCGTTCTCCATTGTTAGCATGGCCTCGAGATTGGCTCGGTTAACCCTCTGAAGTTCGTCGACAAGTTTTTGCCAGTTCGACATTCTTTCAATATCGGTCCTGACAGTATCAAGATTTCGTAGCATAGCCGGTTTGTCGAGAGGAACCAAGTCGAGATCAAATCGAACCCCTCTCAGGCACCACTGAGGAAATCGACCTTGAAGAGTGGGAGGACCTTGCTCGACTTGGTATGCGGGCCGGTTGATGATTGCTTGAATGTCGGAGCGAACGGGAGCAGGAGATTGAGCAGGGACATGTTCAGAAGCTGAAGGAGTTGTTTCTTCAGTAAGTCTAGCCCGCTTGCTAGAAGAATCGTCTATATGACTCTTTCCTCTCTCATCATGAGCTTTTCTCTTTTGGGTATCATCATCTCTGTGGGGAAGATCATGTCTTTCTTGTTCCCTTCGGCGACGTTCTTCATATGCTCGTCTCTCGTCGGCTTTCCTGATGGCCCTCTCTTCATCCGATTCTCTGTAAGAAGGGAGGTAACGTCTGTAATCATACTGGCTACGCCTCCCGTAGCGCTGGAAATCATCATAGTACGAGCCGCTGCGCCCCATAGGAGAATCTGGAATAAAAATAATAAGCTTTATAAATCTTTAAAGTACAAGAAGATAAACGCGTAGAAGTGATGAAAAATCCTAAGTGTTGTGTAACGTGTAAACTACGCGCATCAAGTTACAGACCACTCTGTGAAATAGATGTAGTGATAACTTGAGTAGGAGGAGTTGACATTTGTTGTAGAGAAGATGTCGCCTCAATTACAGAAGAAACAGTTTTGGAAACATCATCTTTGAAAAGTTCTTGAGAAGTCACAATTAAATCGCTCAACCCCTCGAAAACATCATCACCATCATGTTTTTTGGGACTGGCTTTTTCAACCCCTTCGTCGGCAGATCTTCCGGAGGATCGTGGAGTTTCTTCCTCTTCGATAACTGGGGCAAGTGCAGACTTATCAGACGGCCCCGCAACGTCCTTCGGAACCGAACATCTCACTAGTGGAGTTTCTATAGAGGTTCCTCCCTGAATGTGCTCTTTAATAGGGACCGGGGCATCAGGAGTTTCCGTCCGAGAATCAGGAATGTCAGTTGGGACTTCATGAGACTGAGTGAAGCGAGAAGGATGAAGAAGCCCATATTGATGTAAAAATACATCATTTAACAAGAACTTTATACTCCTCTCTTCTGTCGCCACGGCGTTCAATCTCTCAAAAATTTGTTTATAGCATGGATCTCTAGAGGGAGGAGGAAGTGCTAAAACAGGGAAAAGAAACAAAGTTAGCATTCAGCAACTCAAATTTTGAAAAATCCAAGATTGGAGAAATAAAAACAGGAAAATCTTACTTCCTACTCTCCAGATGGCATAAAACCCTAGAGGGCAACGAACAAAGAAATACTGATTTAGAAATCCATGAACGCTATCAGAAAGATCGGTGATGAGTTTTCGGTTTCGAGCACTCCTTATGATTACGATAGAGGGATGATCTTTAATCTTTGTGAATGAGCAAAGGTAGCAGATCTCCTCAAAGCTCGGTAATCTGTCCAGAACTTTACTAAAAAGCACACATAACCCCATCAGAATGGCATGGCCATTGGGGTGCAATTGGAATGGAGAGATAGATAATCGAAGCAGGAACTGCCGAAGGAAGTCATTAAAAGGTGGTATGGCACCACTCATGCACATTTGGCGGTTGACAGCAATAAAGCCAGAAGGAGGCCTATCTGCAGTATCATTTGGCCCCGGCAGTAAGGCATCAGCTTCGGCAATGCCAAACTGAGTGAGCAATTGAGTAAGCACCCGCTGATTCAGAGTGGTGGGAGTTCTCTCCGGAGGATTATTCAACAAGTTGGCTACTGGGAAGACATCTTCAGCCTGGCCCATCGGTTCTTCTTGTTGAGATGTCATTCTACACAAGCAACTGGGTGTTCAAATGCGAAGGTGCACATTTCCTAAAAGTGTGAAGTGTTGTGCAGAACTAATGAAAATAACAAGTAAATATAACTGGAATTAAACTGGTTGACGATTGATCGACTATGGTAATTTCAGAACTTGTTAATTTAGAGTTCAAGCATAATATTAGTGCAGGCTGGTCAGTTTCAATTGATTGTTTCAGTGTTGCTTTAATATTCTACTTGAAATCGATAGCACTTCGTTCACACGATTTGTTTAAGTTAATTATCTGTTATTAACTAATCTGTCATTTGATATGGGCAATCGATGACAGTATATTCGTCCCAATTTTCTGTGAGTGTTGTATTGAACAGGTTGTTAGCTTGCAAGTCAAAATAACCTGTGAATGAATGCAATAAAATTCAACAGTTCAAAGTTAATGCAATGGTCCAAAATTCAAACAGAATTCACGCAAGTCATAACTCGTTAACGGTTCAAGAGTTCTGAGTCGGCAATGCCCTAAGTCATAAGTCGTAGAAATAGGAAAATCTCCAAGTCTTATCTCGGCCACGACTCAAGGGTCTTATCTCGGCCACGACCCAAAGGTTTTATCTCGGCCACGACTCAAGGGTTTTGTCTCGGCCACGACTCATGGCTTAGGCCGTGGAGCATGTTGAGTCGTATCATGGTTAAATCACAAAGGTCGCCGGATCATACAAGAATAGCCGAGTCAAATCTACGGCAATGTTCGAATCAATCTGACCCATTAACCATCTAACTCCTAACCCATTAACCATCTAATCCATAACCCGATAGCCTCGCAATGGTTAACCCCAGTTCCATCACACCACTAGGTCGCCTCAAATCTCGAATCGCTACAAGTAAGATCAAACCGCCTGCCTTTAATCCATTAATGTCCGATGCAATAGTATTCGCAAGGGTCAAGGGGGAAAAACAGAGGCGGAGATCGGCAATCATCAGCAATTGAAAAAAGATGCAAAATCTCTTACACGGTGTGATGCTAAAGATGATCGAAAATAAATCAGGTTGGAATCGCCTTTGAGAGCTCGAAGATGCGTTAATGGCAGACACGGTTCAAAGGATAAGAAATGAGAAGAAGGAAGTAAGGAGAACGACTCAAGTCTTTTATAGCTTTGAGCAGTGGTAGTTGAATCGGCACACGAGTTTAGATGAGTCGAAGCACACGACCTACGACTTAGGCGTGAACTTCGAGGGGCAAATGTTAACTCCGTTTAGGCAACGAGTCAAGGTCTGGGCCGACTCACGACTTAAGGTTCTTAACGGTTCTGAAGGCAACCGACTCAAGATGCAACCGACTCAACAGGCTACCGACTCAAGAAGCTACCGACTCAGGAAGCAACCGACTCAACAGGCTACCGACTCAAGAAGCAACCGACTCAACAGGCTACCGACTCAAGACGCTACCGACTCAGGAAGCTACCGACTCAACAAGCTAACGAGTTAAAACTTAAGGCGACTTAGAGGAGTGGAGCGACTCAAGGGATTAACGGTGTATGGGATAGACCGACTCAAGTTCTCTAACGACTCAACGACCTAAGGTGTCAAATGACTTAACCGACCTACGACCTATGGTAAGTCGTTCACGACTTAGCTTGAGTCGTCCACGACATAAAGCTACTAGGTAGAAATCCAACGCCGCCTCATCTTGGACCACGACCTATTAACTCGTAGATGAGTTAGGACTTGTGCTATATACAGAGGACCGGAGACGCTCTGATACGAAGCCTGGGCTCAATTAGTTGAGTCGCCTACGACATACGACTCATCCTGAGTCGGTCACGACTTACGACTCATCTTGAGTCGGTCACGACTCATGACTTAGCAATTTCAGCCTAGAAATTTGCCTATAAATACATGACCACATCGAGCATTGAAAGGACTTTTGGACGGACTTCCTGGACGCCATTACTCTGCCACTGTCTCGACTTCAAGCAACGTTCAAGCAACACTTCTATCACTCCAATCACCAAAGACATTTCAACAAATCTCAAGAGGAAATCTAACTCATTCGCCATGCATTCGAAGGATTCTTCTACATCAGAGTTTGAGCTATTTGTCTAAGTGTGTTGTAATTGAAGATTGTTGTAAAGAATTGTAACCAAATCAGCAATAAAGAGCTTAAAAGTGGACGTAGGCTAGATCTTAAGCCGAACCACTATAAATATTGTGTCTTTTATAGCTTCTCTGTGATTTCTCTGCTTATATTTTGTTCCCGTACCAACGGGTGGTGCTTTCACAATTACCTTCTTCTACACACCGGGGTGTTAGCGTTCAATTTTAGCGTTAACAACTGGTATAGGCATCTTTCTATAATCTTTCTGTTTAGAAATCTTTCTATAATCTTTGATAATTTGCACCTTGCGAAACTTAGCTATAACAATAGTTATCATGTATAATTTCCTTCTCCTTTTCATCTTGTCCTAATCTTGTTTCACTCTATCTTTTTCTGTGCTTTCCCGTACCTCATTCCTTTTCGGGGACGAAAAGTTTTGAGTGGGGGAGAGTGTAACAACCCTGTATTTTGTAAAATTTTTTTTGTATATTTTAATTATTTTAATTAAAATTTTGATTTAAAAACTTATTTTATTTATTTTTAATGATAAACTTTAGTTTTGATATGAATTATCATTTCAAAACATGACTGAAAAGAATATTTTCCAAAAAGTGAATTTTTGGTCAAAATAGTCAAATTTGACTTTTATTTTAAAAATTTTAAAGTTTGAACATTTAAATTTTTTCTTTTATTTTGAAAGTACATAAAATTTTAGGAACAGTTTCGTTGGAAACGGATTTAAATTGTGAAGGTCATGTATATTTCAATATTGAGTGCAATTCGTTTATTTTGCAATTTTGTTATTTTAAATAGTATAAAATTTATTTTTCTTTGTCATATTTTATTGTAATATGTATTGATATGCTATTTTATGTATATTTTTGTCTTTTAATATTTTTGGAGTGAGGTAGGAATTTTTCTAGAGCTAGTAGTATTTTTCTTGTAATTTCCATGCCCTGTTTTCAATTTTTAAACATTTTCTTTAGTTCTTTTCTATTTTTCTCCAATTTATTTATTTTATTTTATAAATGATAATTAAATTATTTTATTTCAAAAATTTTCTTTAGAATATTTTTAAAATGAAGTAGATATTTTTCCAAAGCCATTGATGTTTTAATTGTAATTTTTGAACCCCGTTTTCAATTTTTAAGCAATTTCCTTAATTCTTTTTATATTTTCTTTAAATTTAATTATATATTTTTATTTTTTTCACTTTGTTTCGGTTTTTAGATGTACTTGCTGAAGTTTATTTTGTTTTACTTGATTTAAAGAAAAGGAAGTATTGAAGGTTTTAAAAGCTAAGAAACGTAAAGTCGTTTCACCGTTTCTTTTTCAATCAATGCATCAATTTATTGTAGCCGTTCCTTTTCGTTTGCTTATTCACGTGAAAGTTTCTCATTCCATCAATAATAGACATCCATTTCAGATCTGAGCAAAGAAAAATAAGCAATGGCCTCTATTCCTCCTCTCATTTTTCTACTTCTTCTTCTTTGTTTTGCTTGATTTTTGCCATGACCTCTCATTGCTTTGTTTGGCCTAACACCTCCACCATCTCCTCCACCGACCACCACCACTTCCTTTCCCACATCATAGACGACCAAAACCCTTCCTCCTCTGACCAGCAAGTGCCATGACCATCCCATGATGCGAAATCCACAAAAACTATGTTAAAACTCCTTAAAAAGCATGTCTAGCCACCTAGTCTTCATCACCATCACCTTAGATGACCTTGGCCACCTCTTATTGCTCCACCACCACCTTGACACACCCCTAACCATCACCTTCATCCTCTATCTAGATCTGAAACATGCCATAGCCGAGCCATAGATCCATGTAGCCTAGCCCAAAATGAACCAAAAACCCACTATTTGCATAAGCCTCTTCATATTCATGCATAGTAACTCCTCCACCACTTCAATACCTTATAGCCATGCCCTATAGGACCCAAACCTGAACCAAACTATGTCCAAACCTGAGCCAAAACATTCCCTAAGCCGTGCTAGCAAGTGTAGAAGGAAAGACAAAAGACTGTGTATTCGTATCTCTTTTTATTTCAAAATTATTCCTATTCAATGTTGTATTGAATTGTAATTTTATTTTGTTTTGTTTTTGGTTGTAACACAAGTTCTAAGCTTGGATCTCTTCCCACTTGAGCCTATTGTTGT
Source organism: Allium cepa (assembly GCA_030765085.1). Classification (NCBI taxonomy): domain Eukaryota; kingdom Viridiplantae; phylum Streptophyta; class Magnoliopsida; order Asparagales; family Amaryllidaceae; genus Allium; species Allium cepa. Next base: position 618,407,688 of record CM060945.1, read on the forward strand.
GTCATCGTGCCTTCTGGAATCCGTTGTGTCATTTTTATTGCAATCTTCAGCACAAAAAGGTGAGTAAAGCTCACACGACATTTATACTTATGCAGTTGTGAAACAACAACAACTGAATGTGGAGAATTAAATATGATGTTATAACTACCATGTGATTATTTATATATGATGTTAAACCTGTTAAATTTCATGTCATATCATCTGTTATTATATATATGTTGTTACTGTTCATTTTTATATATGTTTATCACACTGCAAGTTCCTTGTAGATTAGAAATCACTATGGGTTGAAATGATACATACCCGAACGAACTTTAGAATAGGGGAAAATCGTTATGGGCTGAAATGATAGGCCTGAATGATTTTCAACTTATTTTATTACTTGGGGCTGCGGTGTAACAACCCGCATATTTTATCGTTCGTCGGATTTTGGTCCAAAAAGCTACTTTTTGAAAACAGTCGAATTGAGACTCGAGACCACCCCCATTGAGTTCAAAATTACGTTTGCGGCATTTTTGAGTATAAACTTCGATATGTTTGGAGATAGTAGAATTTTGACCTTTTTCACTTAGGGCTTTGGTTTGTGCTGAACCCATCTTACTAACTCAGTTCCAACCCACTCCAACTCTTCATTACTTCATTTCATATTCCTAACACTCAAGCTTAAGCATAAATGGTGGAAGAGAATGGGAATTAGAAACTCCAAGCCCTAGTTCCTCTTGCTAGCTCAAGTTCTTTCTCCAAAATCAAAGAGAACTCATTAATTGAAGCTTCTTGAGTTGTTATTGAAGAGGAATTGATCTTAGCTTGTTTTAAAAGCTTCTCCTTCATTGATTTGGGTTCAAAGGTGAAATTTTTATCTCACATCTTAGTCTATATTTATCTTTGATTGTTAGGTTTGAATTCCTAACACTTATTCATGTGCATTTGATTTTGATTTGGATTGCTTTTGTGAATATTCCAATTTTTGGTGTTTTGGGTTCAATTCTTTAAAAATCATAACTTTGATGTTTTGATCATGTTTTTGGTGATGAACCAAAGAGCTCCTATAGCCGGGTAGTCGATTGGCATAAACCCTTAGTGCCGTTGCTCGACGGTTTGCAAATTGAGGGAGTTTGTACCTCTTTTTAAATAGGGTAGGAAGTGCAAGTATACAGGTTCGGCCGACCGAGCTCAGGGTCCGGTCGACCGACCTGCTACACAGGCACTTCCTGCCTCTGTTTTGGAAGTGCTGGTTACAGGCTTCGGCCGACCGAGCCCCTGGGCCGGTCGACCGACCTGGTGCCCGAGCACTTCCAACCTCTGGTTCGGTCAACCAACTCAGGGAGTCCGGTTGACCGACCTGCTCCTATCTGCCAACTATTTTTTTTGCCTAGTTGTTTGAATTTCCAACTTTAATCGATTCGTGTTGTTTCCCTTTTGTTGTTATCATTTATTATTGACTTTGATGACTTATTTTCTTCGGGAATTCTTGGAATATCCATTTCTATGGATTCGATATTGATTTCTTTGGATTCTATTCACGTCTTCGAATATGAATTTTAGTGATTGATTGTTCCTACAATCTTCTTTGTGATTTGTCACTTTAAAAATATAAAGGTTTTCTATACTAGTAGTAAATATCAAAACTCTTTCTTCAAATGATTTCAACACTATTTGATTACAAAGATCGATTTCTTAAACCATTTTCCAATCTATTAGTATATACAAACCTTTACCTCACTCAGATGAGAAATCTAATTAAACGACTTAGTAAAACAAGTGGTATGAAACACTTGCGTTTACTTCGTTGGTTAATTCTTGGACTTATTCGATTGAATCTCTTGTGACAATTTTCTAGTGGAGATCTACAGTTTGTTCGTAAATATTTAAGTTAAACAAGTGGTTATGGGACATGAAGCTAAACTCATATATTTACTAGCTTAGTGTAATTGACACTTCTCTTTGATCATGACGATCATTTTATGGTTTAGACTAGCAATGTGTGATGTCTCTTTGTCTATGTGAAGGACTTTTTCTCATTTTATTGAGCTTCGTCTCATTTCTTTCATGGGTCGTACCTATCTAGGTGCGTCGATGTTTATTTACACATGGGTCGTACCTTTCTAGGTGCGTCGATGTTTATTTATGCATGGGGTGTACCTTTCTAGGTGCATCGATGTTTATTTACTTCGTGGAGCAATCGGCTCAATAAGTCGGGACATGGGGCGTATCTTTCTAGGTGCGTCGATGTTCGTCTATGCATGGGGCATGTCTTTCTAGGTGCGTCGATGTTCGACTTCGCATGGGGTGTCTCTTTCTAGGTGCATCGATGTTAGACATTACATGGGGTGTATCTTTCTAAATGCATCGATGTTTATTTATGCATGGGATGTATCTTTCTAGGTGCATCGATGTTTATTTATGCATGGGGCGTATCTTTCTAGGTGCGTCGATGCTAGAGCATGGGGCGTATCTTTCTAGGTGCGTCGATGTTCAACTGTGCATGGGGCATGTCTTTCTAGGTGCGTCGATGTCCAGTTTATGGGATTGGCCATCCTTTTATTGTGATTTATGGATTTCTATTTGATGATTTCTGGAATTTATGTTTCTCCAAATTTTACGATTGGCATTGATATATATGTCATTTATTGTGGCTTGGTGAATGAAACTAGGAGTATGACATTCCTTTTTATCTTTGAGAAGATCTTTGCGATATTGATTAATCTCTTATTGGTTTTTCAATTACTTATTTATCACAGCTTGGCATTGTTATTATTATACGTTTAGTCATATCTCTTATTCTATATCATTTCATCTGATATTTATAGCTAAACTGATCCGTTTATTATTTTCTTATTAGATAATACTCGGGTCGGACTGAGATTTTACAGGTGCTTCTGCTTGCCACCTTATCAAACCATCATCTGATCTTTTGGTTAACTACTTAGATTAGTAGTTTATTTTGGTTGTATACATTTGAGATACAGGCTCTATGATGTATGCTTATTCTTTTTCTAGCACTTGTATCTATTCTTTTTGATATTGTGGATCTTGTTAGACCACTACTCTGATGAACACTTTTATGTGTTATATATATTCATATCTATTTCCGCCCTTGTGATATGAATTATCTGTGACTGATTTGTGTTATGCTTATTTCTATATTTGTTTCCGAAGATTATTATAGCCACTATGTAGTAGCTTTGTGTTTGTATCGGTATGTCGGATTTCCACTTGAAATAAAATGCATGTTACACTATGTGACATATCGGTGCTCGCGCAAAGCAATTACATGGATGGTCGCTCCTCAACAGCCTTATTCTCCATGCTAGTTGACAGCATTACTCCGTAGTGTTCTTGGCTAGCGTGGGTATAGAGGTGGGGCGTCACAGCTTGGTATCAGAGCCAAACTTCGGAACAATGTAGAATAATTTAACAAGGATCATCGTCCTAAGTCCATCTTAGGAGTCGTGCTTTAGGATTTAATTCGGGTCTTCGTACCGATTCATCTTATTTTCTTTATGATTCCTTGTTTTATCTATCAAGATTTCTTGACATTTATTTTGAGAATAACTTTTCTCCTTCTTTCTTTCTTAAAGAGGAGAAATGGTTAGACCTGGCCATCCCAACGCCGGTCAATCTAGTGCTACTCCGCTAGATGGAGTTTTTATGTCTGCCCAGCAGCTTCTAGATCTTGTTAAGAACGCTCAAACTGCCGGACCCAATCCAGAGCCTACTCATCCTAGATCTGGTTTTGCACGCTTGTGCAGAGACTATACCGATTTGGGTGGAAGGCCATTCAAAGGATCCAAGAGTGTTATAGAAATTCAAGCTTGGCTCAAATCATGCGATCGTATCTTTTCTCGCATGAACCTTATTGATCTACATCGAGTCCAAGTGGCTTCTAGCATGCTCCAAGAAAGAGCATTAGATTGGTATGAGCTTTTAATTTCTGAAATCGTTGAAGAGGATCTCACTTGGGTGCAATTCCGAGATAGATTCGAATTGAAATTTGTGCCAGAGGCCGAAAAAGTAACTTTGGCCCGGCGTTTTATTGACCTTGTTCAAGGTGAATCTTCTGTGATAGACTATGTCGCATCTTTCGAATCTCTTTCCAAATACAGGGTTGAATACATTAATACCCCATTGAAGAAAAATCAGAGATTTGTCTATGGCTTGAATAAGAATCTTAAGAAGCCATTACTTCTGAAACTTGAGGTTTCATTTGATCAGCTTATTGATATCGCTCTTCGTCTTGAAGAGGCCGATAATGAAGGTGATGTTGTGTAACGACCCAGGATTTTTATTTAATTTAAATTGATAATTAAATGAATTTTTGAATTAAATTTGTAAAATTGATTATAAATGGCAGCGAGTTTCCCCGATTCAAATAGAAAAATAAAAAAAAGTAATTTAATATTTGATAAATTAAGTTGAAAAAAAATAACATGTAAGTTAAATTAATTATTTAAATTAGAAACAAATAATATTAATAAACAAAAGAAATAACATATATAGTAACACATTAGCGTAAAATAGGAAGTAAATACATAAAAGAATAAACTATAACAACATAACAAAAGAAGAACTTCATTTTATTTCAAAGTAATAAAGGCACGTAAAATAATATTTTAAGTTAACAATAGAAATTTATTCATATTCCGAAGTATAAGTTAAATATAAAATGAATTAAGCTATAAAATGAGTACGAAGTAACACCTTAGCTAAAAATATAACAACATATAAAGAATAGAATTCATTTATATTATAAAGTATGCAAGACAAATTAAATTTGTACAAAAAAATAAAAATAAAGTAAACATATACAAACAAACCCACCATCAGCCGAGCTAAAGAAAAGTAGGCAAGAACATAAACAAAACATATAATTAACTCAAGCAACAAATAAAGGAGAATATCAATGTACTCAAATGTATAATATAAAAAGAAAAGTACAAAGCAAGATTCAGCCACCAGGAAATCGTAGCAGCCGAGTACAAGGAGTAAGGAAATAAGCAAGAAAAATAAACAAAGAAAAAGAAATCCAAGTATTACTGTACAAGCAAGTGGTAAACAAAAGTGCTTGCACATGAAAATCTAAAGTACACAACATTTTGTTCCTCATCAGACAATAAAGTGTATGTAGTAAGCTGAACAGTATGCAAGCAAGACATGAAGGACTTGAGTCATTTATGCAAAGATGTCCTTGGTACACACCACATTACCTATCAGCCAATATACAATGGAAATATATGTGATATTGTACAAACAACACTATATCATTTGTACAAATTATTATCACCTGTAAGCTTCCATATACCAACCTGTACAAACTTAAAAATAGTAACCCTGTACAAAAATATATCCTGGAAGCTTCATTTTCCATATATCAAGTTCTCCTTAGTTCGTTCATCTCAGTTTCTTCCATTTATTTTAAACTGAGCAAAAGAAAAAAAAATGAACAAAACAAAAATTCAAGTCTGGAAAGCAAAACATCAAACTGTGTCCATTTCAAATCCAGGAGGAAACTCTCTGTTAATTAATTCAAGGTGAGCAAACAAAATTTACAGTCTTAAGTTTATTTGTGTGTTTGATGTATTGATAATGTTACAATGGCCTATGTATTTGGTTTTCAATTTTTCCTGTTAAACTTGAATCTGTAGATTTAGTGTAGTTACAGAGTCAAGTACCACTCAAAATACAAGATATTCTCTTTGATCATTTATAGGCTTATGTTTAAAACCAAAACATGTTGTTTGAATATAGAATCAAGATTTTAAAACTTTTGCAAGCTTGTCAATGGGGTATACTCACTGTAAAGTGTTTTACAGGGAAACCATTTAATTTGTGTTAAATTCAAGTATGCTAAATTACTGATTCAAATACCTAGCAAGAATCTATATACAAAGTTAGGATTTTTAAATTGAAAACGATGATTTTCAGTTCTTTATTTATGGTGCAATTTGAATATGAATGGAAATTGCATTTCTGTCAATATTGGTTGATTCAATCAATTTAAATCGTTGAAATTTCGTATGATGCATGCTTGAAGATATATTAACCTAGGAAAAATGCTAAACATTTTTTTCAATGCATGGATTTTGGGGTTGAATCAAATATAGGGTTTGGGTTCCAGTTTTTTTGGTGCTCTGTAAACAAATATTTTTGTTGCCGTGACTCGATCGAGTGGATCGCGATCTTGAGGGGAGGAAGAGTGTACGTCGACGAGGTGATGGCCAAAAATTCAGAGTCTCTGGTGGACGAGGTCGTGGGGACGTGGCAATTTTTCGTGGTCGTGAGTGGGTCACTGTTCGTATGAACATGCATATTTCGATTCTATGTTTATTGCGTCGATCTGGGCTGTGTTTTCGAACGAGAAGTGGTTTGCTGGGAACGACGTTGGTCGCCGAAGTGGTGGCGAACCACCGTGCACGTGCATGGTGGCGTTGGGGTCTGCAGGTTGGGGTTTTGGTTCATCTCGAGTGATTACTCGAGAAAAGAAGGGGTCTGCTCGAGTCGAAAAGGAAATTACTTCTGGGTTTCTCAATGTCGTATGCGTGGGTGATTATAACTGCAGTTTATTTTATTTTATTTTCCTTAACTAAAAAAAAAGGGAGAAGAAAGAAAGAATAAGCAGGGAAAGGAAGAAGAAGGAGATAGAGTGGAGGAGAACGCGGGGAAACAGGGAAAAGGGTCGAGTGATACTCGAGAAAATACGTGGGTGCCTCGAGTCAGTTGCCTTAATGCTTTAAGTATTAACAAGTTAAATATTTATTTAAGCAAATAATGATTGGTTAAGTTATTATTTGATTCAAGGTTCATTAAAGGTTTATTAAAAGAAGTTTTGTAAAGGTAAGATAATTAAATATAATTAAATTAATAATTTTAATTTAAATTGTACTTAGAAAGTTTTTAATAATGAATTGATTTTCAAATTTAAAAGAAGACTTTTAAATGTTAATCAAGTTGAATAAATGGTGAATTAAATAATTAAAGATTAGTTAGTTAATAATTAAAGGTTGATGAATTATAATTAAAGGTTAATTAATTTATTATTAATGGATAATTAATAACTGATTAAAGATTAATTAATCAAAAATGGTTTATAATTTATTAACAATTAATTAACCAGGATTAGTAATTAATTCATAAGTAATTAATCTAATTTGAATTAATCGGACAATTTAATTGATCTTACTTATGGATGTTTGGATTCTATTGGATGATTGTATTGTTTGATATCCCTAATATATGATGCTTTGTGATACATCCTGATTTATGTGGTGATTTGTAATTTACTATCTGTGACATATATATTTGTGATCTGTATATAACAGATAAGCGTTATAGTTTATATCGCTTATCGATTATATTCCTGTATTCTGATCTGTGATAATTGTATGATGTTGCACTACTGTGTATAACCCCTGGACTACACCATACACACACAAATATGGATTTCACGAGGAAATCGGTTAAGTCACAGATAATTTAAATTTAACGTTTTTGAAATTAAAGTTTTAATTTCAAATTGATTTTGAAAATGGATTTGGGTTAAACGGTAAAGCTTTTGAAAAAGGTTTTCACAGATAAAAGCTATTTTGAATAACTCGGTAAAATCTCCAATTTAAATAATTCAATTTGAATTTGAATTCGATATTTGGAATTGAATTCGATGATTGGAAATTATGGTTAAAGATATTATAAACATGTTTGTATGAATTTAAACCATTTTAAAGGTATGGTTTTGGGAATTTGAATTTAACCCAAGGATTTCAACTCGTTTAAATGAATCAGATTTCCAAAATGAAAACTGTTGTTTTCAAATGATAAACACTTTTAGATAAGAACTGAGATTCCAGTTAATTAGGGGAATTTCAAGACTGAATAGAGAAATGATTTTCCTAAGTTATGAATGAATTCTTTTTGAAAGCTATGAATTAAATCTGTTTATTTTTAACAGATTTAAATTGATGATTTGTTTAAATCAAATTGAAATGAAATTGTTTTGAAGGCTATAAGTTAAATCTTTGATTTAAAGATTTAACGAGTTAATCAAATTGAAATGAAATTGTTTTGAAGGCTATAAGTTAAATCTTTGATTTAAAGATTTAACGAGTTAATCAAATTGAAATGAAATTGTTTTGAAGGCTATAAGTTAAATCTTTGATTTAAAGATTTAACGAGTTAATCAAATAGAAATGAAATTGTTTTGAAGGCTATAAGTTAAATCTTTGATTTAAAGATTTAACGAGTTAATCAAATTGAAATGAAAATTGATTTGGAAAATCTGTGAATGAATCTTTTATTTAAAAGATTAAAATGTGAAAATTGTTTAAACCGTTAAAGGTTGTGAAAATGAATCTTTTTGTTTAAAGATTGAAAATGGTAATTTGTTAAGCCATTTGAAGAAAAGTTTGGGTAATAAGTTGTGACTTAATTGAAATCCCATATCCATATGTTTTAAAAATATTTTCGCTCACTATTCGGTTTAGTCGGGAAAGGACCTTTGTGTCATATAACCCATTCTGAATATGTGATTCGATGCTATGGATAGCATTTGAAGACCGATGATGAAGACCGGGTATTTGCGAAAGCGATAGGATGACCTATCGATTGTTTCTGCACCGAGTCGCGCCGGTATAGAGACTCCCTAAGTGATGGGAAATCCGATCGGGATTGTGAATATCCGGATTGCAAGGACTTCTTTGAAAGTGCCTTCGGTTCTGTTCAAACCCAGAACAGACTTGTATGGATTGTTATGTCTGACATTACAATTTGAGATATAAAGCTGACTTCTTTCAAATATATTTCTGTTGGTGGCGGAGAATTTATTCTCTTAGCTTAACACCCTTCTCTGAGACGTACGAGCTTAGAGGTTATGTAGTTGAAGGTTATTAGCGATATATTCCCAATTTGGTAATGTGATATACCGAGTGTTGCTGTGAAATGATCATTGTATTTATTATATATGATAGGATCATTTGTTTGATCGTTTATCTTTGTGATCATTTCTATGATCATTTGTTGACCCAAAGCACAGCTTTTGTATAAAGCGTGTTTTTGTGGACGTGACTTCGTCGAGCCTCACACCCCGAAATGGTCAAAACAGGAAAGATGCGGCAAGGTTATGAGGGGTAGCTCCCTTTAGGGTGTGTGCATTTCCTTCTGGAAAAGGGTGGTATCATGGTATGGAGCCCAGATACTTACTCATGTTGAAACACTTTATTTATGATTGTGTGAATTGATTACGAGCGCTCGGTTAAAGGTCCCAAAGGACCGGGGGATGGCATACTCGTGTCAGTAGTTACCCAGTTAGGGGTAACCCGGCCTTGTGTTGGCAGAGATCCGGTTTGGTTCTCGGGGACGTCCTTCCAAAGGCGTTCTCATGTGGCAATGGGAAGTTCCTTGGCCTGACCATTTGTTGGAAATCGAATTCCCAATACGAAACCCTGTACGGTTTTAGTTGTAGAACCTGCCATTTACTTATGGTGGTCACCACTGTTTAGATGGTAGCTATAGTAGGCATAGTTCGAAATGTCTATGCTGGCTAAGATTTATATCTTTACTTTCGAAATAAATTTTGCCTACACTATGCACTAGTAATAATATCAAATGTTTCTTTTTAATGCGTATCAAGCATCTTTGACTATCATAAGGAGAAATCTCCTCCGATTCTGCGTTTGCATTGTGTGTGTGTGCGGGAGGCCTTATGGTAGTCTCATTTTTAAAAAGCATTGCGAATTGACTTTGAAATTTTTTTGTTGAATGTTTTTAAAGATAAACTGTTTTTGTTGCTCACACCAGTCCCACGACTGATCCAGAGTTTATTGTTTCTTTCCTAAACTCTGGGTGCTCATTATTTTCTACACGAGCAGTCTAGAGTTGGGTTTTTCAAATAGTCAGGTTCAGTAGATTATCTGGAGTTAGTTCAGTCTTTGGATCACACCATTCTTGCTGAGCATGATGCACCGTTATTGGGAGTTCGAGTTATTGCTGGATTGATTCTTGGAAATGGAGTTGCAGTTCTCGGAGTACTCTTTTGAAGACTATCTTAGAGTTATATTGTTCTGCTGCTAGATGTCATCTATTTTCTTTTCCACTGCTATTTATTGTATCATATCTCTGATATATTTTGATATCTATTGGATCATCTGTTGTATCAGATATTGTATCAAAGCTGTATATCAATGTATTATTCTTTTATTCCGCTGTGTTATTTACTTAATGTTGTTATAAGCTCCGGCGAATCGGATTTGAACGGTCGAATCTATGGCATTCGAATACGATTTGAAGTATGGATGTCGATTTTCGAGCGGGCAAAATCCGAAACGTTACATTTGGTATCAGAGCTAAGGTTGAACTTTAACTCAGGAGTATAACACGTTAAGTAGCTCATTAGAGATAGGGTGAAGTATACCCTAGAATGAGTAATCCCTAAGATATCCGTTTTAACGTCTCAGTAAATTCTTTTACTATCCTTGATAGTAAGTATGAGGGCAAGAAGAGAACGAGATAGGGGACAGGGAAATACGACTATAAATGGTCAACGCCCTGCAACAGTGGAAATAACTTTCTTATCAATTTCTTTGATTCGATTCTAAATTTCTTTTTTGATTGCTTCGTGACAGCTCCAGAAGAAGTTTCGGTGTGATGATGGCCCTATGAATCGTTATAGGAAATTCTTATTTCGTATCTTCATCGATTTCTTTTCAATTTTTGATTTAAACTCTAATGAATATGAATTTGAAATTTAAAATTGGAAATTTTAAATGAATTGTAAATTTTAAAATTGAGTTAAATAGGTTAATAGAATATGAGGATAAAGTTGAATTAAATCAATAAAACGATTTCATTTGAAACCCAATTTTGAAATTCTGTTGTAATTTCTTGTGAATACCAAAGTCCGAAGAGGGACAAATTGGTATGTATTTTAAGATATTCCGACTTGAATTTGGAATCCATATCTTGTATTTGAGAAATTGTAGAGATTAAGTCTATCTCTGTGTTGTTTTCGTGCCTGCGAATTTCGAGGACGAAATTCTTTTAAGGGGGGAAGTTTGTAACAACCCAGGATTTTTATTTAATTTAAATTGATAATTAAATGAATTTTTGAATTAAATTTGTAAAATTGATTGTAAATGGCAGCGAGTTTCCCCGATTCAAATAGAAAAGTAAAGAAAAAAAGTAATTTAATATTTGATAAATTAAGTTGAAAAAAAATAACATGTAAGTTAAATTAGTTATTTAAATTAGAAACAAATAATATTAATAAACAAAAGAAATAACATATATAGTAACACATTAGCGTAAAATAGGAAGTAAATACATAAAAGAATAAACTATAACAACATAACAAAAGTAGAACTTCATTTTATTTCAAAGTAATAAAGGCAAGTAAAATAATATTTCAAGTTAACAATAGAAATTTATTCATATTCCGAAGTATAAGTTAAATATAAAATGAATTAAGCTATAAAATGAGTACGAAGTAACACCTTAGCTAAAAATATAACAACATATAAAGAATAGAATTCATTTATATTATAAAGTATGCAAGACAAATTAAATTTGTACAAAAAAATAAAAATAAAGTAAACATATACAAACAAACCCACCATCAGCCGAGCTAAAGAAAAGTAGGCAAGAACATAAACAAAACATATAATTAACTCAAGCAACAAATAAAGGAGAATATCAATGTACTCAAATGTATAATATAAAAAGAAAAGTACAAAGCAAGATTCAGCCACCAGGAAATCATAGCAGCCGAGTACAAGGAGTAAGGAAATAATCAAGAAAAATAAACAAAGAAAAAGAAATCCAAGTATTACTGTACAAGCAAGTGGTAAACAAAAGTGCTTGCACATGAAAATCTAAAGTACACAACATTTTGTTCCTCATCAGACAATAAAGTGTATGTAGTAAGCTGAACAGTATGCAAGCAAGACATGAAGGACTTGAGTCATTTATGCAAAGATGTCCTTGGTACACACCACATTACCTATCAGCCAATATACAATGGAAATATATGTGATATTGTACAAACAACACTATATCATTTGTACAAATTATTATCACCTGTAAGCTTCCATATACCAACCTGTACAAACTTAAAAATAGTAACCCTGTACAAAAATATATCCTGGAAGCTTCATTTTCCATATATCAAGTTCTCCTTAGTTCGTTCATCTCAGTTTCTTCCATTTATTTTAAACTGAGCAAAAGAAAAAAAAATGAACAAAACAAAAATTCAAGTCTGGAAAGCAAAACATCAAACTGTGTCCATTTCAAATCCAGGAGGAAACTCTCTGTTAATTAATTCAAGGTGAGCAAACAAAATTTACAGTCTTAAGTTTATTTGTGTGTTTGATGTATTGATAATGTTATGATGGCCTATGTATTTGGTTTGCAATTTTTCCTGTTAAACTTGAATCTGTAGATTTAGTGTAGTTACAGAGTCAAGTACCACTCAAAATACAAGATATTCTCTTTGATCATTTATAGGCTTATGTTTAAAACCAAAACATGTTGTTTGAATATAGAATCAAGATTTTAAAACTTTTGCAAGCTTGTCAATGGGGTATACTCACTGTAAAGTGTTTTACAGGGAAACCATTTAATTTGTGTTAAATTCAAGTATGCTAAATTACTGATTCAAATACCTAGCAAGAATCTATATACAAAATTAGGATTTTAAATTGAAAACGATGATTTTCAGTTCTTTGTTTATGGTGCAATTTGAATATGAATGGAAATTGCATTTCTGTCAATATTGGTTGATTCAATTAATTTAAATCGTTGAAATTTCGTATGATGAATGCTTGAAGATATATTAACCTAGGAAAAATGCTAAACATTTTTTTCAATGCATGGATTTTGGGGTTGAATCAAATATAGGGTTTGGGTTCTAGTTTTTTTTGGTGCTCTGTAAAAAAAATATTTTTGTTGCCGTGACTCGATCGAGTGGATCGCGAACTTGAGGGGAGGAAGAGTGTACGACGACGAGGTGATGGCCAAAAATTCAGAGTCTCTGGTGGACGAGGTCGTGGGGACGTGGTAATTTTTCGTGGTCGTGAGTGGGTCACTGTTCGTATGAACATGCATATTTCGATTCTATGTTTATTGCGTCGATCTGGGCTATGTTTTCGAACGAGAAGTGGTTTGCTGGGAACGACGTTGGTCGCCGAAGTGGTGGCGAACCACCGTGCACGTGCACGGTGGCGTTGGGGTCTGCAGGTTGGGGTTTTGGTTCATCTCGAGTGATTACTCGAGAAAAGATGGGGTCTGCTCGAGTCGAAAAGGAAATTACTTCGGGGTTTCTAAATGGCGTACGCGTGGGTGATTATAACTGCAGTTTATTTTATTTTATTTTTCTTAACTAAAAAAAAAGAGAGAAGAAAGAAAGAATAAGCAGGGAAAGGATGAAGAAGGAGATAGAGTGGAGGTGAACGCGGGGAAACCGGGAAAAGGGTCGAGTGATACTCGAGAAAATACGTGGGTGCCTCGAGTCAGTTGCCTTAATGCTTTAAGTATTAACAAGTTAAATATTTATTTAAGCAAATAATGATTGGTTAAGTTATTATTTGATTCAAGGTTCATTAAAGGTTTATTAAAAGAAGGTTTGTAAAGGTAAGATAATTAAATATAATTAAATTAATAATTTTAATTTAAATTGTACTTAGAAAGTTTTTAATAATGAATTGATTTTCAAATTTAAAAGAAGACTTTTAAATGTTAATCAAGTTGAATAAATGGTGAATTAAATAATTAAAGATTAGTTAGTTAATAATTAAAGGTTGATGAATTATAATTAAAGGTTAATTAATTTATTATTAATGGATAGTTAATAACTGATTAAAGATCAATTAATCAAAAATAGTTTACAATTTATTAACATAATTAACCAGGATTTGTAATTAATTCATAAGTAATTAATCTAATTTGAATTAATCGGACAATTTAATTGATCTTACTTATGGATGTTTGGATTCTATTGGATGATTATATTATTTGATATCCCTAATATATGATGCTTTGTGATACATCCTGATTTATGTGGTGATTTGTAATTTACTATCTGTGACATATATATTTGTGATCTGTATATAACAGATAAGCGTTATAGTTTATATCGCTTATCAATTATATTCCTGTATTCTGATCTGTGATAATTGTATGATGTTGCACTACTGTGTATAACCCCTGGACTACACCATACACACACAAATATGGATTTCACGAGGAAATCGGTTAAGTCACAGATAATTTAAATTTAACGTTTTTGAAATTAAAGTTTTAATTTCAAATTGATTTTGAAAATGGATTTGGGTTAAACGGTAAAGCTTTTGAAAAAGGTTTTCACAGATAAAAGCTATTTTGAATAACTCGGTAAAATCTCCAATTTAAATAATTCAATTTGAATTTGAATTCGATATTTGGAATTGAATTCGATGATTGGAAATTATGGTTAAAGATATTATAAACATGTTTGTATGAATTTAAACCATTTTAAAGGTATGGTTTTGGGAATTTGAATTTAACCCAAGGATTTCAACTCGTTTAAATGAATCAGATTTCCAAAATGAAAACTGTTGTTTTCAAATGATAAACACTTTTAGATAAGAACTGAGATTCCAATTAATTAGGGGAATTTCAAGATTGAATAGAGAAATGATTTTCCTAAGTTATGAATGAATTCTTTTTGAAAGCTATGAATTAAATCTGTTTATTTCTAACAGATTTAAATTGATGATTTGTTTAAATCAAATTGAAATGAAATTGTTTTGAAGGCTATAAGTTAAATCTTTGATTTAAAGATTTAACGAGTTAATCAAATTGAAATGAAATTGTTTTGAAGGTTATAAGTTAAATCTTTGATTTAAAGATTTAACGAGTTAATCAAATTGAAATGAAATTGTTTTGAAGGCTATAAGTTAAATCTTTGATTTAAAGATTTAACGAGTTAATCAAATAGAAATGAAATTGTTTTGAAGGCTATAAGTTAAATCTTTGATTTAAAGATTTAACGAGTTAATCAAATTGAAATGAAAATTGATTTGGAAAATCTGTGAATGGATCTTTTATTTAAAAGATTAAAATGTGAAAATTGTTTAAACCGTTAAAGGTTGTGAAAATGAATCTTTTTGTTTAAAGATTGAAAATGGTAATTTGTTAAGCCATTTGAAGAAAATTTTTGGGTAATAAGTTGTGACTTAATTGAAATCCCATATCCATATGTTTTAAAAATATTTTCGCTCACTATTCGGTTTAGCCGGGAAAGGACCTTTGTGTCATATAACCCATTCTGAATATGTGATTCGACGCTATGGATAGCATTTGAAGACCGGCGATGAAGACCGGGTATTTGCGAAAGCGATAGGATGACCTATCGATTGTTTCTGCACCGAGTCGCGCCGGTATAGAGACTCCCTAAGTGATGGGAAATCCGATCGGGATTGTGAATATCCGGATTGCAAGGACTTCTTTGAAAGTGCCTTCGTTTCTGTTCAAACCCAGAACAGACTTGTATGGATTGTTATGTCTGACATTACAATTTGAGATATAAAGCTGACTTCTTTCAAATATATTTCTGTTGGTGGCAGAGAATTTATTCTCCTAGCTTAACACCATTCTCTGAGACGTATGAGCTCACAGGTTATGTAGTTGAAGGTTATTAGCGATATATTCCCAATTTGGTAATGTGATATACCGAGTGTTGCTGTGAAATGATCATTGTGTTGATTACTTATGATAGGATCATTTATTTGATCGTTTATCTTTGTGATCATTTCTATGATCATTTGTTGACCCAAAGCACAGCTTTTGTATAAAGCGTGTTTTTGTGGACGTGACTTCGTCGAGCCTCACACCCCGAAATGGTCAAAACAGGAAAGATGCGGCAAGGTTATGAGGGGTAGCTCCCTTTAGGGTGTGTGCATTTCCTTCTGGAAAAGGGTGGTATCATGGTATGGAGCCCAGATACTTACTCATGTTGAAACACTTTATTTATGATTGTGTGAATTGATTACGAGCGCTTGGTTAAAGGTCCCAAAGGACCGGGGGATGGCATACTCGTGTCAGTAGTTACCCAATTAGGGGTAACCCGGCCTTGTGTTGGCAGAGATCCGGTTTGGTTCTCGGGGACGTCCTTCCAGAGGCGTTCTCATGTAGCAATGGGAAGTTACTTGGCCTGACCATTTGTTGGAAATCCAATTCCCAATACGAAACCCTGTACGGTTTTAGTTGTAGAACCTGCCATTTACTTATGGTGGTCACCACTGTTTAGATGGTAGCTATAGTACGCATAGTTCGAAATGTCTATGCTGGCTAAGATTTATATCTTTACTTTCGAAATAAATTTTGCCTACACTATGCACTAGTAATAATATCAAATGTTTCTTTTTAATGCGTATCAAGCATCTTTGACTATCATAAGGAGAAATCTCCTCCGATTCTGCGTTTGCATTGTGTGTGTGTGCGGGAGGCCTTATGGTAGTCTCATTTTTAAAAAGCATTGCGAATTGAATTTGAAATTTTTTTGTTGAATGTTTTAAAAGATAAACTGTTTTTGTTGCTCACACCAGTCCCACGACTGATCCGGAGTTTATTGTTTCTTTCCTAAACTCTGGGTGCTCATTATTTTCTATACGAGCAGTCTAGAGTTGGGTTTTTCAAATAGTCAGGTTAAGTAGATTATCTGGAGTTAGTTCAGTCTTTGGATCACACCATTCTTGCTGAGCTTGGTGCATCGTTATTGGGAGTTCGAGCTATTGCTGGATTGATTCTAGGAAATGGAGTTGCAGTTCTCGGAGTTCTCTTTTGAAGACTATCTTAGAGTTATATTGTTCCGCTGCTAGATGTCATCTATTTTCTTTTCCGCTGCTATTTATTGTATCATATCTCTGATATATTTTGATATCTATTGGATCATCTGTTGTATCAGATATTGTATCAAAGCTGTATATCAATGTATTATTCTTTTATTCCGCTGTGTTATTTACTTAATGTTGTTATAAGCTCCGGCGAATCGGATTTGAACGGTCGAATCTATGGCATTCGAATACGATTTGAAATATGGATGTCGATTTTCGAGCGGGCAAAATCCGAAACGTTACATGTTGAAGTTGTGCATGCCCTATAGAACTTCGACAATAACTAGAAGAGGCCTATCAAATTCGAAGGCCCCAATTCTAATAAGAAAGGGAAGCAACAAATTCCGGTAGCAAAGACTCCAACTTCTAGTCGTGGTCAATGCTACAATTGTGGTTCCACGGACCATTATGCAAGGGAGTGTCCGAAACCCCTCTTTTGTCGTTATTGCAAAGGTTCGGGTCATCTTTTATCTACGTGTCCTAGGCTTCCTAACAAGAGAGAGGGAAAGCTGCAAGCCCCTAACAACTCTTCTCTTGGTCAAGGTATTTTTCACTCAATCCTTGATGGCATTGTTTTATTTCGTGATCTTCTTATTTGAGTTCTTGTTGATACGGGTTTCATCTTATTATTTTTATATCAAAAGAACTTGTGATTCTTCTTCTTTAAACATTTCTGGGCTTGATGACTTCTTTGAGGATTGTGAATCCGGATGGTAGATCAGCAACACTCAATTTTCTTTCTATTGATGTCGAAATTATTTTATGTGATTTTTCTGTCCGAGCTGATTTTTACTTAGGCTTCGGAATTTACTTTTGTAAGGATTGGCTTAATTATTATGAGGCCATATCCTTTGTCCCGTGTGGACTATTCATCTTTGACATTTTCAATATGTTAAGCAGATTTCTATTTTTCCTTTATGATTTTGATTTAAAAATTGATGGCATCATTTCATTCCTTAAGCCCACTTATAAGGAAAGTGTTATTTCTCTCATTCATGTAGTTTGAGAAATTTTTCGGTATTTTTGAGCTTGTCTTAGGATTATCACCTAAGTAATCTTTCGTGTGGTGCTAAGGTCTTTTCAGTTTGACCTTACCACTAGTTTTCATTTGCTATGAGTTGCGGAAGTTAGCATTCCACTTACCGCATTCCGCACTTGTTATGATTCCTATGAATGAATTATTATGTCATTCAGTTTGTCCAGCTTATTTCATCCATTTTAGGTATCGAGCATTCTATCGAATATCTCGATGATTCCATTTTCGCATTTATTGATTTTTGATGAAAATAACAATTTAAAAATTTTGCAAATCTTTTTCATAAGATTTATTTATAAGTATAACTGGATTTTTGTTCTTAAAACGAACAAAGAATATTCTTAGAAGTTTTTGAGAAACTTACTTATCCTATAGAATATGATTTTGTGATTGTATTGCCCACTTAGTGTTTTAAGAATTCTGGTCGATGCACTTGATCAACGTTATCGAAAGGAATTTCCTAAACGCTTTGATGAGACAGTCAGACACGATATATTGACTTGTAAAAATGTAAATTTTTCTAGAAAGATTATTACATAAAGATAAATGTAATTTTGAAAGTTTTAACTTTTCAGGAAAGAAGATTATTTAAAAGAAATTCTTTCTTTTCGATACTCTTATTCTTGTGATTCCCGAGGGGAACCAAGGCTTTATCTTTTGTACCGATACTAGTCGTATTGGTTTGGATGTCGTTCTCTTGCAAAGGAGAACGTGCTATCACTTGTGCTTCTAAATCATTATAGCTTATCGAGACTAGATATGCCACTCATGATCTAGTGCTCACGACTATTGTTTTTACTTTTGGAATTTGGCATCATCATATTTGGATGAGAAATTTGTTCTCTACCTCGATCATAAATCTTTGGAATATTTATTTTCTCATAAGGAACTTCATGTCGACTCGAGTTCCTGGCATCTTATGATCTTGATATTCTGGAAATCGTGTTGCCAACGCGCTTTGTCGAAGGCAACAAGTTGTTGATTCTTTGATGTTGTCTGAATGGAATTATCTTTTTATCAAGTTCATCGAACGTTTTGATATACTTCATTTTATTGAGCTTTATCTCATTTTTTTTATGGACTAGCGTCCGATGTTCTTTTGTGGTGTTCGGTTCATCGGAGGTATTATTATTATACTACATCGTTGTTCTGGTTTATCGGTTCATTGGACGTACCGTTTTTGTACTACGTCGGTGTTTCAAAATTATTCGGGCTTTGGTTCATTGGGGGTACCGTTTTTGTCCTACGCTGATATTCCAAATTATTTGAGTTTCTAGTTTCTCGGGCGTACTTTATTATACTACGTCGTTGCACCAGCTCAATTTTCTGCTATTCTTGACGTTCTCCACGTCTTTTATCTACGGAAATCCCTTAGGGATTCCGGTTTTTATTCTTGAGCCCGGTGATATTGTAGAAATTGAAGTTTCACCAGATTTGATTTATGAGCAACATTCCATTCGCTTCATTGCTTCGGAGGTTGAGCGCTTCGATATAAAGATATTCTTTTTGATAAAAGTTCAATGGTTCTCAAATCCTAAGGATTGCTCTTGAGAAATCTTGAGAATTCATCGAACAAAAAATTTCGGATTTACTCCTTCGTGCTCTTTATGGTGGACTTCTTGATTCAAATTTTCTTTTGTGTTGATATGCTTTCATGGTTGTTACTTCTTATTTTCCTCTTAAGTATTGCGAGGACGCAATTTCTTTAAGGAGAGGAGTCTGTAACAACCCGCATATTTATCGATTTTATATTTAAATATTTTATTTAAATATTTTTTCGTTCGTCGGATTTTGGTCCGAAAAGCTACTTTTTGCATGCAGTCGAATTAAGACTCGAGACCACCCCCATTGAGTTCAAAATGACGTTTGCGACCTTTTTGAGTATAAACTTCGATATGTTTGGAGATAGTAGAATTTCGACCTTTTTCACTTAGGGCTTTGGTTTGGGCTGAACCCATCTTACTAACTCAGTTCCAACCCACTCCAACTCTTCATTACTTCATTTCATATTCCTAACACTCAAGCTTAAGCAAAAATGGTGGAAGTGAATGGGAATTAGAAACTCCAAGACCTAGTTCCTCTTGCTAGCTCAAGTTCTTGCTCCAAAATCAAAGAGAACCCATTAATTGAAGCTTCTTGAGTTGTTATTGAAGAGGAATTGATCTTAGCTTGTTTTAAAAGCTTCTCCTTCATTGATTTGGGTTCAAAGGTGAGATTAATATCTCACATCTTAGTCTATATTTATCTTCGATTGTTAGGTAAGAATTCCTAACACTTATTCATGTGCATTTGATTCTGATTTGGATTGCTTTTGTGAATATTCCAATTTTTGGTGTTTTGGGTTCAATTCTTTAAAAATCATAACTTTGATGTTTTGATCATGTTTTTGGTGATGAACCAAAGAGCTTCTATGGCCGGGTAGTCGATTGGCGTAAACCCTTAGTGCCGTTGCTCGACGGTTTGCAAATTGAGGGAGTTTGTACCTCTTTTGAAATAGGGTAGGAAGTGCAAGTATACTGGTTCGGCCGACCGAGCTCAGGGTCCGGTCGACCGACCTGCTATCCAGGCACTTCCTGCCTCTGTTTTGGAATCGCTGGTTACAGGCTTCGGCCGACCGAGCCCCTGGGCCGGTCGACCGACCTGGTGCCCGAGCACTTCCAACCTCTGGTTCGGTCAACCGACTTAGGGAGTCCGGTTGATTGACCTGCTCCTATCTGCCAACTATGTTTTTTTGCCTAGTTGCTGAATTTCCAACTTTAATCGATTCGTGTTGTTTCCCTTTTGTTGTTATCATTTATTATCAACTTTGATGACTTATTTTCTTCGGGAATTCTTGGAATATCCATTTCGATGGATTCGGTATCGATTTCTTTGGATTCTATTCACGTCTTCGAATATGAATTTTAGTGATTGATTGTTCCTACAATCTTCTTTGTGGTTTGTCACTTTAAAAATATAAAGGTTTTCTAACTAGTAGTAAATATCAAAACTCTTTCTTCAAATGATTTCAACACTATTTTATTACAAAGCTCGTTTTCTTAAACCATTTTCCAATCTATTAGTATATACAAACCTTTACCTCACTCGGATGAGAAATCTAATTAAACGACTTAGTAAAACAAGTGGTATGAAACGCTTGCGTTTACTTCGTTGGTTAATTCTTGGACTTATTCGATTGAATCTCTTGTGACAATTTTCTAGTGGAGATCTACAGTTTGTTCGTAAATATTTAAGTTAAGCAAGTGGTTATGGGACATGAAGCTAAACTCATATATTTACTAGCTTAGTGTAATTGACACTTCTCTTTGATCATGACGATCATTTTATGGTTTAGACTAGCAATGTGCGATGTCTCTTTGTCTATGTGAAGGACTGTTTCTCATTTTATTGAGCTTCGTCTCATTTCTTTCATGGGTCGTACCTATCTAGGTGCGTCGATGTTTGTTTACACATGGGTCATACCTTTCTAGGTGCGTCGACGTTTATTTATGCATGGGGTGTACCTTTCTAGGTGCATCGATGTTTATTTACTTCGTGGAGCAATCGGCTCAATAAGTCGGGACATGGGGCGTATCTTTCTAGGTGCGTCGATGTTCGTCTATGCATGGGGCGTGTCTTTCTAGGTGCGTCGATGTTCGACTTTGCATGGGGTGTATCTTTCTAGGTGCATCGATGTTACACATTACATGGGGTGTATCTTTCTAGATGCATCGATGTTTATTTATGCATGGGATGTATCTTTCTAGGTGCATCGATGTTTATTTATGCATGGGGCGTATTTTTCTAGGTGTGTCGATGCTAGAGCATGGGGCATATCTTTCTAGGAGTGTCGATGTTCGACTGTGCATGGGGCGTGTCTTTCTAGGTGCGTCGATGTCCAGTTTATGGGATTGGCCATCCTATTATTGTGATTTCTGGATTTCTATTTGATGATATTGGGAATTTATGTTTCAACAACTTTTACGATTGGCATTGATATATATGTCATTTATTATGGCTTGGTGAATGAAATTAGGAGTATGACATTCCTTTTTATCTTTGAGAAGATCTTTGCGATATTGATTAATCTCTTATTGGTTTTTCAGTTACTTATTTATTACAGCTTGGCATTGTGATTATTATACGTTTATTCATATCTCTTATTCTATATCATTTCATCTGATATTTATAGCTAGACTGATCCGTTTATTATTTTCTTATTAAATAATACTCGGGTCAGACTGAGATTTTACAAGTGCTTCTGCTTGCCACCTTATCGGACCATCATCTGATCTTTTGGTCAACTACTTAGATTAGTAGTTTATTTTGGTTGTATACATTTGCGATACAGACTCTATGATATATGCTTATTCTTTTGTCTAGCACTTGTATCTATTCTTTTTGATATTGTGGATCTTGTTAGACCACTACTCTGATGAACACTTTTATGTGTTATATATATTCATATCTATTTCCTCCCTTGTGATATGAATTATTTGTGACTGATTTGTGTTATGCTTATTTCTATATTTGTTTCCAAAGATTATTATAGCCACTGTGTAGCAGCTTTGTGTTTGTATCGGTATGTCGGATTTCCTCTTGAAATAGAATGCATGTTATACTATCTGACATATCGGTGCTCGCACAAAGCAATTACATGGATGGTCGCTCCTCAACAGCCTTATTCTCCGTGCTAGTTGACAACATTACTCCGTAGTGTTCTTGGCTAGCATGGGTATAGAGGTGGGGCGTCACATGCGGGTTTGAAATGATAAAACCCGGATTTTTATTTGTAAATTACGGGTTGAAATGATATATTACCCGTATCACTTTACCTAGCGTAGAAAATTATATACAGGCCCGTAGTCAAAATATGTTTTTCTAAAAAAATTAAAATATTTAAGAAATTAAATTATTATAATATTTTGATTTAAAATTAAATAAAAATATAATTTTTGTAAAGTATTATTGATTTTATGTAAATCTATAAGTTAAATAAATTATGGAAAAGTTAGAAAATATGAATGTTAGTTATTTTGGAAATTTTGATTTAATTTTTAATGGAATTTAAATTAACTTTGAAAATATGATAAATTTATGATATTTTGAATTTAAATTAATTTAAAATGATTTTATAACATATTAATGATTTTTGAATAAAGTTAAAACGTTAATGAGTGAATATTGAGTTGAATTTGGAAATAAAACTTAAATTGGAATTTATGAATTTGGTTTAAAGGTGAATTTTAAGTTAAGTTAAATAAAATGGAATTAAGTTATATATGAAATTTTAAACTTAAGTGTTAAGTTGAAATTAATGTAATGAATTTAAATTTGAATGTTGAAATTTAATAAGTGAATTATTAATAAATATTGATTTTTGAAAGGAAACTTAACTTTATAAAATCATGAATTTAAGGAAAATTAAATGATGCTTATAAATGTGAAAATGTATGATTTTAAATGTTAAAAATGATTTAAATAAAAATATAAGTGTTTGTGAAATTCTATTGAATATTTGAAGTTAATTAACAGCATTTTAAATGCTGTCTTTTGTTAAATTGAATTGTTTTGAATGTAACTTTCTGTAGCATTTTTCAAATACTGCGAAACTTGAATTTTCATCGTTTTAATAAATTTAAGTGCATAAATGAACACTGAAAAGTTTAAAATTTTGGAATTTAATAATTTAATAATTTAATTATTAAATGTAATAACTTCATTTTTATAATTTAAAATGAAGTAATTTGTTTTGAAATATAACTATTTGATATATTAAAATGATTGAAATGTGATTTCGAAAAGATAGGATATTTTGATATATTAAAATGATTTGAAATGTGGTACTGAAAGATATGATATTTTGGTATATTGAAATGATTTGAAATGTGGTTTTGAAAAAAATATAGCTGTTTTGATATATTAAAATGATTTGAAATGTGGTTTTGAAAAGATATGATATTTTGGTATATTAAAATGATTTGAAATCTGGTTTTGAAAAGATATTATATTTTGACATATTAAAATGATTTGAAATGAAATTTTGAAAGATATGATATTTTGATATTAAATGATTTGAAAAATGGAGTTTTGAAAGATATGACATTTTGATATTAAAATGATTTGAAAAGAAGTTTTGAAAGATACGATTTTTGGAAATGAAACTTTGAAAGGTTATGATATTTTGATATAATAAAATGATTTGAAAGGAAGTTTCGAAAGGATATAATAATTTAATATATTGAAATGGTTAGAAATGACTTGATATTTATTTTGATAAATATTTGAATTGAAATATATGGTATGATGATATATTGAAATGGTTTGGAAATGATTTAATCTTTATTTTGATAAAGATTTGGGTTGAAATGATATTTTATTTTGAAGTATAAAATATTGTTTTAAAGTTATAACTATGGGTTATAATAACGATTGGTTGTTAAAGAGACTGGGATCAGATATTGTCTTATAGCCGGCCAATACCAAAAACCACTTTAACAACTGTGTACGCGGTGGAGATTCCAGAATGAAGTAGGATGGTGGCGACGTTCTCGAGGTATATTACGTGGACCCAACTCCCGTGAGTTGGCATAAATGACTAAAACAGGAGCTATACCAGGCTACATAAAGGGTCGCACCCTTTCATCGAGCATGCTCCATCGGAAACCATTCTATTACTTTTGTGATTCGATATGTGGTGCCACTTTGATTCGGGGGTATTGTTCGAGGTGGGCGGAAGCTGCTAGCTTTCCGTCACCACCGGTCCGGGAGTGCAAACGGTGTATCCACCCTGGCATTGCCTCGCGTGCCGTGTCATCTCCTTATAGCGAGCCCACTACGATTTTGGTTTTAAAGATCCGACCGCGTTAAGGTTCACCATCCCCTTAACGCTATTTTCTATATGATTATACTTTACTGATTAGACACTACTGTATATAGCGTATATTACTACATAGTAAATAGTTTAACGGATCCTTAGAGGATGGGCGGTCCCAAGCATCTTCTAAGTTACTTGTACCATTGCTACAGTTCACTTGAGTTGGTTTACATTGTATAAGTATGTATGTCCTGACTCGAGTGTTTGTATTTTTATTTACGCTCGGGTCAGCCTAAGTTATTCGCAGATTTGGATTTCCACTTTCTAGAGATTGGAATCGCTGGAGATTATCTACTTGTCAAGTTTCATCTTTTCAGTTCGGTTGTTCTATTCAGCTTGTACTTGGTTATCATATTTAAACTTCTGTTGTACTTTATTTATTCTATTGTATCTTATGTAACTCTGATATATTTATATAGTAGCTTCATGAATTACTATCTCTTTTACTTCCACTGCATTATTATTACTCTATGTCTGTGATCTGTGATTATTATTTATTGTATATTCTGAGATTTGCCAAATTTTTATTTACAATGCGGTATTTTGAGCAATTCAATTCCGGCATGAGTGTCTACCTATACACTTATAACGAATGCGAGTGGTTGAAAATACCTAGTCATTACAATAAATATATATTCCTAAATGCAGCAATAAAGATGAAATAATAGTAAAGCGTACTAATTTTTGCACTCCATCTTTCTAACTTTATTGTTCTTCCATTATCATGAACCACACATTTATATCTCTCAGAATTTAACGACGAGATCTGTTCTATTGCGACGGGCTCGTTTTTCTGATCAGCGTAGTATATTCATTTGCTGAATTTGAAGACCATATGAGAAAGATGCAGATGATTTACTAGATCAACTAAATTATGCCAAAACTTTGAATTTGAATTTTGAACGAATGAACACTTGAACCACTATAAATAGGCCCAACAGTCATCACTTTTCATAAGGTTCTCTTCTTCTTCTTCTTCCCTTTTTCTACTTACTATCAAACTTCTAGAAGACATATCTCCTTCGTTTCTTAACGGAATTAGATGAAACCAGTGGCAAATCGAAGAGGAAGGCAAGGAATAAAATCTAGTAGTAGTTTGGTGTCGAATTTGGACGGTATCGTGATGCAACAGGCCGAGAGAAAATCCCGTACATAGTTTTTCAATTTTAGATAGCCAACTTCAAACTATCATATCTCACTCAATTTTGATCGGAATTTGATGATCTACCCATCAAAACGACCGTGAGAACTAGAAATACAATCTAAAAAAGGAGTGGAAATAAAATACTCAAATCTCTGGATGCAATTTGAAGAATACCTTTGACAGTTTTGCCTTCTTTTTTTCTTTGTTCACCAAAACTTCATTTGACCATAACTTGGTCATTTCTTGACGGATTCGCATGAAACAAGTGGCATTGCAAAGCGGATGGAGAGAAGTACAGTATTAAGTCAAGTTGTAGATGAGAATCAAAAGCTTCGTATTGATCCGGTACCCATTTCATTGTCGATTGCCATTATATATCCATTTGTTCTTCTTGATTGTTGAACGGTTATCTGGTATCTTTTAACCAATAGTCATTAGACATAATTCTTTTCCTGCAAAACAACATAAGCTTTTAAAGAATAAATTAACTTTTAAAAATAACTAAATATAATTTCAAATAACAATATCATGATGATTCTTTGACATATTCATATGAAAATAGTGATAATAATTTTATAAAAAAATTGCCATTTTAAAATTTTTCAAAATTCAGATTATGAAAACTTTGAAAACCTTGCTTTGATACCAAATGTGAGAAATGCGGATTAAGGATCTTAAGGCTAGAATAAACACTAGAGGGGGGTGAATAGTGTTTTAGAGAATTGTTAAATCTTTTTGAGTTTTTGTTAATTTAAACACAAATGAATGCAATATTCAGACACATATATGATCATAGAATCAAACACAAATGCAAATATAAAGTAAAAGCGGTAAAGGAAAGAACACACCGGATTTTATACTTGTTCGGAGTTACCCTACATCCAGTCCCGCACACAAGTACAAATTTCCTTTCAAAAACAATCTTTACAATTACACCCTCGATTTCAAGGAAACGAGGTATACCCTCTAGAATCACAATCCTCTGGGTAGAGATACTTGATTTCCCGGGAAACAAGTTCACCCAATTGATTTCCCAAGGCTACAATCACACCTTATCTCGCTTGATTGATTTCTAAGGCTGCAGTCACACCTTTTCTCGCTAAGTTGATTAAAAAAAGCCTATAACTCTGAATAGCACTAAGGATCTTGTTGAGATAGTGATAGAGAATCAAACTAGAGATGATCTAGTTAGATTCAATGTTGATTTTGGTAGAGTAATGATAAGAATTTGTATATAGAAATGTGGAAGAAGAAGAGGAGTGAAAAACAAGAAAATCTGTATGTAAATTCGTTGAAAACATCCCCTGTTTATAGAAGAACAACGGCCATGTCCATTCGTGAAGAGATATGACGACTAGACACTTCTTTTGAAATTTAAATTTTGAATACAACTAGACACTATGTCGACATAGGGTACTTGGGCATGTCATTGTCCCAAAGGATATTTTGGTGATTTGATTTTCTTTGAAAATAACTTATATCTTATATTAAAACAATTTTAAACTTTACAAATATACTTGACTATAGTTAAAATACATAAGTAAGTATATATACAAAATTTTGCAATAATTTTATATTTAAATCTAAGTAAAAATAATTAAAAATTAAATATATTATTATTAAAGATAGTTAAAACCACATATAAGTTGATTTTTAAATTAAAGATTATTTTGGGGCTAAAAGTATTTGAAATCAGGATAGATGTTTATGATGCTTTTAAAAAGGAAGATTTCGAAAACATTTTGAAAACAAGATATAATTTTGTAAAAACATTTTGAATAAAAGTTAGTGGATACAAAACAATGTTCCGCTAGATTTTTCGTTGGTTCCATCCTACTTAGGGTTCCATCCCTTTAATGGGCTCGAAGTGGATTCCATTCCACGCATAAATTGGATTTAAGATTCCAGTGCTTTTCTAGGAGTTTTAACAAAATTCCTAATTAAAATTACTTATTCTTGAAATCTTGAAATCTTGAACTCTTGATAATCTTGATATTCTTGATACTCATGAGTCTTCAATCTTGATATCTTGAATCTCTATACTGTACAGTCTTCATTCTTGGTACCTGCATGGTTAAATCCTGCATATGCAAATATTTCTAACCTATAATGTTAGTATTTATATTTTATAGTCATATTCTAAGGATGTTGTCATCAAAACCATCATCTCACGGACTAACAAAGATGAAGTTTGATTTGATATAGAGGGTATTTTGGTCTTTTTGGCTAAGGATAAAATGGTAATTTGGTTGTAGAACTTCAACTATAAATAGTCACATCCACTCCTTCATTTTTGCACACATTATTCCTTACTTTTTTCTTCACTTTCTCTCCTTCTTCACTTTCATTTCCATGGCTTCCCACCTCTCCATTCTCTTTTACCTTCAAGCTACTACCTCCACATCACCACACCATCACCTTTCACCACGAAAATCAAGCCTAGCTTCCACCTAGCCACCTCCTGCACCCACCTAACCTCGGCTACACACCAACTCAAGCCATTCTCCACCACCATAAGCCGTACCCCCCTTCACACCAGAGCCATACCCTCCTACACCCATGGTCGAGCCCTTTAAACCACCTACCCACCTCAAAACACACACACTCACATACCCAAGCCAATACTCCACCTACCCAAGGCCGTACACCCTTCCAAAAAACTTACGGCCAAACAAATAAAAAATGAGAAGAAAAATAAAAAGAAAAGAAAGAAAAAGAGAGAAGGAAGGAAAGCGATAAAGTCAATACGCTTGGAAATAGCACGTTACTTCGTTAGTCGTATGCATGCAAATTCGCCTAAAGATTGACGGAGTGGAAATAAAGGTGAGTTCTCATCGCTTTTGAATTTATATGTTGGTTATATTAAAACAATCATATTTATAATCTTATGTCATATGAATGTTTATTTGATTGTTAATATGGATGTTTGATTGTTGGTTAGAGAATTGAATTGTGATAATGTATTTCAATATGGTATAAATAATGAATGTTGAATTTGAAATCATATGTTATGTGGTTAGTTGAATGGACGTTATGTTAGTGATAAATATGGATATTGGTTATGTTCATTTTGATTAAGTAATCACCTTTATTGATAAGACCATATTCTAGTGATATGAGATATTTTGGAAAAAATAAGTCACTTTTCAATTAGAAGTGAAATTAAAGTAAAAATAAAAAAGAATTTGACATTTTAAGTGAAATGGATTTAAAAAGGATAGTTAATTTAAAATTGAAATTGAAATCGAAATCGATTTTGAAAATTGAAGTTTAATTTGAGATTAAATTGAAGTTTAAATTGAAATTAGATTTGAAAACTAAGTTTTAAATGAGTTTAATTTGAAGTTAGAATTGAAATTGAATTGAAATTGGAATTTATAATTTAATATCAAAATAATGGGAAGAGAATAATATTATAATATGGAAATTGTAAAAATTCATTTTAAATACTTTAAAAAGTGAAAATATTGATTCAAAATGATATGTAATAATTTTATAAGTATTAAAATTCAATTTGAATAGATTATTTCAAGTATTGAAAAATAAGTTAAAACTAGGTGCGTTGCACAGCGGTAGTTCACGATTTCGCGTCGAAAAGTTCAAATGAATGTACAGAGTGAATATAGCTCAGAATTCTTCGAAATAATAAAATTCCGGACTATTATATCCATATCGTCTAAAGAAGAAATACAAATCAAAGTTTGGTTGAGTAGATTTTGAAATAAGTCCAAAACAATTCTCTAGAAAAATCGCGCTAGCGCAACTAAGCGACAATTACAAGAAATCTGTTTAAATGAAAGTTTTTTTATTACGGAAAATTATGAAATAAATTTGATAAATCTATTTAAATAGTTTAAAAGAGATTTGGATTGGAAAATATGAATTGTCAAATGTTTAAAAGTTGTTTGCATCAAATAAGCTTATATAACACTTTCCGCAACACTTTTATGCTACGAATTGTGTAACTTTTTGAATGTGAGTTTGAATGTAACGATTTTTACCAGAATCAATTTTGAATGTTTTTAAAAAGGAAAAATAAAGTGTTTGAAAGATAATTTAAAATCTTTAAAATCAATTTCAAAATAAAATTGAAAATCTGAATATGCGAAAACGACTAGGACATTTGTCCCGCCTGTGAGATCTGGGGAGATAAAACAAGGTGTTTAACTAAGGTTAGGGATGGAGCAACCAGTGCCCAGAATTTACTTGGCCTATGTTTTCTTTTCTTAGGCGAGGGGTGGAACAGATTGAAAGGAAATCCCGGATGCTCTAAGATAAAAAAGATTTTGTTAAGTTTTCTGAAATAGAAGAAGATTGGTATTATCCAAAAATAAAGCAATCTCCAGAATGAATTATTTCTATTTACTAAAAAATGTTGCTAAGATTGATTTTAGGGTTCATCATAAACAATGTCTTATATAACATTGTTTTCGGCTGGCCTAAAAGTTAAAGAATTTGATTGAAAGTTAAGTAAGGAAATTTAAGATATTTTCCGAAGCAAAAGAATGAATTTCTTAGGAAGTATCCTAAGTCAAAAGAAAGAGATTTCGAAATCATCCGAAAATAATTAAAGTGAAAAGAGACTTAACAAATCCTGTATACACATATTCACTTTTTATCGATAATTTAATTTTTAAGGAACCAGGGTCGGATTTGGGTAAATCCTATCTGAAAACCACTTCGAACCAATGTATACATTCGAACGTGAAGGCATGCCGAAGATGATTGAAGACTGTGGATCTTTATGGCATGAGGACTGCTTGTTGACTTGTTCCGGGCAGCTCTCGAGTTATATATAGGAGTGGTCTCCTCGTTGTGGAGATTTTTCGAATTACAAGGACTACTCGCTACTAGTGGTAGTAGAAGAGTGCCTTCGGTTTGTCCTATTCTTGGACAACTTGTATGGATGTTTGTCTAACAATGCATTTCTAATGATTACGTACATTGGTTTTTTACAGTTGTACGTCAGTGGTGGCGGAGAAAGCACCTTCTCTTAGCTTAACACCCACCTTGAGACGTACGAGTTCAAGGGTTGTATTTTATGGAAGGCAATTAGTAGTTAACGGAAATGGCAATGTGGCATTCAAAGATGTGATATGTCCTTTGTGAAAAGGTAATCATAGCCTCATGCCTCATCAAACTAAAAAATTACTGAAACAGGATTAGATGCAGCAAGGCAAGTGGGTCATTCCCAAATACGGTTTGATTATCCACTTCTAGATATATTTCTTCTCACTACGACGTTCGAGATGTAAATTAATATGGTTTGTATGCTCCAGCACCCGGTTTAAAGGTCGGTAATGACTAGGGGATGAGATATTCGGTACTATCTAGTTACAGAGGTAGGTTGGTCTTGTGTTGTTAGAGGGTCCATTGTGATGGTCCTCGGGACATCCATCTAGAGGTGCACCCATTCGGAAGGTAGATCCTTCACCGGGTCATTTGTATGGAAATTCATTCTCCAATAAGAACCTACGATTTTGTTTGTAGAACCTAGTATGCTATAATGGTAACACTTTCGGCTAAGATTAATAAGTTTATTTGCAAATGTTTTCAAAGAGATGTCATTAAAAGTAATATCAAATGTTTTTTTGCAAAAGTGATTTAGTTATCATAAAGTAAAAACCCGTTCATGTTTATTTGTGGGCGTGGTCTTATGAGATACTCTTTGTTTTCAAAGGATTTTATTCAAAGGCTGATATATGACACTTTCATTTATTATTGAGTTTTTTTCACGGTGATTTATCAAGCCTTATATGGGTATTTTCAATACACGGGTCAGATTCGAGTAGTTTCAGGTTTAATCGATGACGGTTGGAGTTTCCAAAGGAGAGCTGAAAATATTCATCTACGTATGGACATATTTTATTATCCTTTGTACTTTGTTTAAGTTAACGTTTATCAACAATTATAAGGACAGATGATTATAACTATCCAAGCTGAATCTAGGTTAGACTCTAATACATGTATTTTAAAAATTTCCATTGCAAAAATATTTGTTCAATATTATATGTTATTCCATTCATATGAGACTATGTTCCATCTATTTTTCATTATTACCCTTCATGTTCTGTATTTTCGTGCAATTTGAGTTGGACATGTGTGGTTTATTATCGATTCAAAGGGTACGGAAAAGAGCCTTGACAAATCTACCATCGATTACTTAAATAGATCATATATCAATATATATGGAATTAAATTCAAAATTTTTGAGGAATCCAGTTGGATCCCTCCAACTTGTTTGCCTGCATCCACAGATATTAATACAACATAAAAATACCAATCTCACTTCGAGGGGGATATCGTGGTATACAGGGTCATCCATTATTATGCGGGGCGCATAGGGTGTCATCCGCTATATATATGCGGGAATATCAACCACTCCAATACACACACACACACTACTATATATAATATCACATCCGACTAATAATAATTTATCAATTCTATCAATTAATCAATAATTAATTTTAACTATTTATTAGTAGTTACGGAAATCCAAAGTTGAGTGAGATTAACACACCCTGATTTTCGAATCTGTTACTCGTTCCAATTTCAAATTAAATTGAATATGTGTTCAACTTAATTTAAAATTCCAGTTGACTTTAAAATCTCTAAACCAATTTTAGCTTATAGCCTACTCCATTATGAATCAAACCACCTATTTTCGTTGTGCTCGGCCTCATAAGAACAGTTATAAAGCAGATTTCTATTTAAAAATTAAAATTAATTTTACGGATTACCACTTAAGTTAATAATTCATTTACAGATTTCTAAATCTTAGCAACTAGCCCTTTATTGTGTCAATATAACTGTGTGTACATGTTGGTATACATAACACTAACTAATGATTTTTTTTCTTCAGCAAACCTTCGTATCAATTGACGAATTAGTGAAATTAAACATATAGAACCAGACAAGAAGGTTGTCTACCTGAACTTTGACATGCATGATTGATTAAATTCCCTCTCTCGATCGTTCCAGGCAGTAACCCAATAGGTCGGCCTCCATCACCAATCTCCATCCTTTGGTCACCAGCCTTGCGTGCGACACTCACTATCACGGTTGTAACGACCTGAAGTTTTCGACTTCGAGAATTCGACGCTAATACGTTCACTGTAGAAGTGCCGAAAAATCGAACGCCAGAAATCTCAGATTGTTAGGGTAAAGAAGAAAAGAGGTAGAAGAAGAAAAAACAAAACACAAAATCACACATTCGCAGCGGATTAAAATATAATATCAAATAGCAGCATTTATACAAAGATAAGTAGTAATTGTTAGGTTACATTCAACATATCCGAGTACAACCATTTACAAATAAACTAGACAGTTGTAATTAACTTTCCTAGACTACAATCAAATCAAACTCAAATATACAGCGGCAAACTCCATACGTTCCTGCCATCGAGCTCGCCTCTTGAGCTCTAGAACGTCCTAACCTAAAAATCTGTAATACTCGGTCTGGCCCGAGCATTATAATCAAGTAACACCCAGGCCAGGCTGGAAACCAGCGTGAGTAAACCCATAAAATTAGAAATACTAAGTTTTAAAACATAACTGAAAACACGGGGTAACTCTGTAACGACCCAGAATTTTTAACAATTCAATTTGAGAATATTTAATTAATTTGAAATATTTGAATGATGATTTGGATTGAATTTTCAATATAACTTTGAATTTGACGAATTAATTTATAGAATTTAATCTATGGAAGTTGAATAAAAATTTGAATCTTCAATTTTAAGCTGATTAAAAATATTTCAAAGGCTTGTAAAATTCATATTGATAATATTGAAGGTAATAGAAGTTTCAGAATTTAATTTGAAAATGAATTGTTCATTTTTGGGATTAAATCGTTTGAATCGATATTCAAAAATAGCCGTCCGAGGCACAGTCTCGGAATTCGACGAAACCAGTTCCATTGGGTCCGGAATATTGAATTATTCTAGGATTTCAAATTTCGTAGTTTTTGGAGTTAATATGTGAGCACACGACACATAAACGCGCCGAAATCAAATTGAATTCAAATTAAATTTTAAATTTTAATTTTGTCAAAGCACACGTTACTTTCCCCCTTAATATTCACGCCTAAGTTCACGGCAAGAATCACGCCTAAAATCGTGATAACCATGCCTCCATTTCATTTTATAAATGCCGAATCCCCTTCCTCTCCATCATTCAGTTCAAAAAAAAAAAATTGAAACTCTCGTTCGAATCATTAATGGCCGCATCGCTCTCACTCTCCCCCTCTTCC
This sequence comes from Allium cepa, assembly GCA_030765085.1. Taxonomy (NCBI): domain Eukaryota; kingdom Viridiplantae; phylum Streptophyta; class Magnoliopsida; order Asparagales; family Amaryllidaceae; genus Allium; species Allium cepa. The sequence goes on from CM060945.1 coordinate 618,441,834, forward strand.
TCATTCTCAGTTCGAAATAAAAAAAAAAGAAAAAAAAAGAAGAAAATGGGGGGCCGAGCCCTTCGTCTCACAATCAAGTCGCGTGAACTAGGGCAGCTTCCATTAGGGGGTGGAGCGGCGACGTGGTCGCAATGATCTGGAGGTGGTGCGCGCGTTGGGGTTGAAGCACGTAACGGTGGAGCAGCATCGACTAGGGCACGATCGCGATGGAGTTCGATCGATTTGGGGTGAGGGTCACTGCATCTAGCGGCGGCGCGTTCAAGTGTGGAGGGCTCGTGGATCTGGGTGGCGATTCGAATCGATTGGGGGTCGCGTTCGTGTGGCACGCGCGTGGGATGGAGGGGGGAAACTCGGCATCAATGGTGGTCGAATTGTTGTCGCACGCATCGAGGCAGGGAGGCCGCCGCGCATGTGGCGGAGCTGGAAGGTGGGGTTGCGATTTGGGGGTTTCGACCTTTACAGTAAGGTATATTACATTTTTTTCATTTCAATTTAAAAATTCAAATTTGTCATATAAATATATACAGTAAGATATATTTAAACAGAAATCGATTGATTTTTGATAAATTTAATATTGATAGTTTATTAAAAGAAGAAGTGTTATTAATTCGATTTAAGTATATTGAATATTTTCAAAGGTTGAAGATAAAAAGATTTGTCGATTACTTATTTTTAATAAGTATAGAAATGTTTTCCAATATGAAGTGAATATTTAGAATTTATCTTTTGAAGATAAATTGAAATGGATAGTTGAAATTGTATATGCATGATATTTTGAAATATAAATTCATTATGGAATTTATATGTGAAAGTGGAACTTGTTAAAAATAAATATTGATTTATTTTTGAAGTGTTGAAATTATATATATCTTTGGAAATTCAATTTATTAAGTGAAAGATTTATTTAAAGAAAATTTAGTTTAAATTTAAATTTATAAAAAGAGAAATTGTTGATTAAAACTATCAAAAGGAATTTGGAATTTTAAAGGAATTTATAAAAGAAGATTTGTTTAAAATTAAATTTATTTGTTAAAACAAAATTATAAGTTAAATATAAATTTAGTTTCAAATGAAAAATATTTTTGTAGAAGAAAATTTGTTTAAAAGTATAATGTGCATATAAATATATTTGCCATCCTAATCAAATTTAAATTACTAAAGAAAAATTTATATAAAAGGAATTTAGTTTTAAAATTTAGATTTTAGTTAAAATAATTTATTAAGAAGAAATTTGTTAAACAATTAAATTTATTAAAGAAAATTTATTAAGAATTCAAATTTGATGATAAAATTTAAAAGCATTAGTTTAAAAATAAATAAATCATTTGTTTAGAACTAAATCGATAGTTATTTAAATTTATAAAAGGAAGATTGAAAATAAAAAATAAATATTCAAGTGGATTAGATAAATTGTTGGAGTTAAAATTTTAAAGACAGGAATATTATTTTTAGAATGTGAAGAGTAAGTATAAAAAGAAAATTTGTATGAAATTTAAATGTTAGGTTAATTTACTAAAAGGAATTGATTTAAAATAAAGGCCACTGGTTAATTAAATTTATTAAAAGAAAGGAAATTTAATAATTAGTTAAATAAATTTGTTTAAACGAGAAATTGGTTCAAAAAAAAAAAAATAAGACTATCAGTTAATTTAACTATTAAAATAAAATCACAAATCAATCAGAATTATTAAACGAAAATTTAATTTATTCGATTGATTCGAATATTAATTGAATTGTATAAAATATTTATACTAGGTATAAATCAAGAAAATCGAGTCAAGAGGGAAATTGGATTGCTAATAAAAGCAAAGGTGAGAACTTCTCACTCAAAAGGAATTTCTGTTGTTTTTTTAAATTTTAAATAGTTAGATTTAAAATTTGCTTGACTGTGTTGATTGAATGATTGAATGATGATTGATATATATATATTGGATGTGAATAGACCCTATACGCCGTTAGTAAGCGGAGGTTATTTATTACACACATATACCGCGATATTCCATCTTGAAGTGGAATTGGTATTATATTATATATATAGCAATATATATATATTGGCATATGTATATATTGCAGTTGATTGATTTCCCGCATTTTCTTTTAGCGGATGAGACCCTATGCGCCGTTAGTAAGCGGATATATATTTATAAAATCCCATATACCGCGATATTCCGTCTTGAAACGGAATTGGTATTGTGCTAATGTCTGTGGATGCAGGGAAACAGGTTGGAGGGATCCAACTGGATTCCTCACGAATATTTGTTTGATTTCATATATTGTGATATTTGATTGTTTATCATGGATGATATATAATGTGTGAAAATCGTGATTGACTATTGATGTGTTGCATCATCGGATCCAATTTTTGAAATTTAAAAACAACGATTTTAATTTCTAAAGGGATTTTTGGAAATATACGTTTATTAAATATTTTTGGAATTGATTCATTCTAAAATAAATAAACGTTATAATTTTAATGTTATAAAAATTATATTTTTGAGAAATACAGTTAAAAGTTGATTTTTGAAAATATGATATTAACGATTTTATAAAATTGGGATTTTTGAATAAATTATAAAAAGGTAAAAAAAAAAAAATAGGATTTATGAAATTGGATTATTTCTAAATCAAAAGATGGATTTATAAAAGAGTAAAAGACATTTTTAAAATAGTAAAATTAATTGATTTATATTAAAGGATTTACAAATGAATATTTATAAATTAAAATTTATTGGAATTGTAAAACGAAGTTTTATAAGAGTTAGAATGAATCGTGAATGAATTTCATAGATGAATGGAATTTATAGAATTATGAACGGTGAAGTTATAATTGGAATTTTATAAACAGTAGGTTTATAAAATTTGGGAAGTTATTTAAAAGAATAAGATTTTGGATAAATAAATGAATCTTATAAGTTATAAGATTTATAAAATTTATGAAGATTAAAGGAATGATTTTATAAATAAATGAATTATAAATATTGGAATTATAATATGAATTTTTAATATATCATTGTGATATGAATTGAGATAAGTTGATAAAGGAAATTTATAAAAGGAGGTTGTTATAAAAGAAATAGAAATAGAATTTATAAACATTGTTTTATAAATCAGCAACGACTTATTTTGATAAGTGAATTGTTGAAATTTTTAATGGAGTTATATTCATGTTTTAGACAACGAATAATTCCTTAAAATAAAATGAATAGAAGTGATGAAATTTATTAACAAGGTATATTCACGTTTTTAAATAGTGAATAATATGTTAAAGAAATTATTTAGAATGTGATGTTTTAAATAAGATTAAAACGATCTAACGATGTTTTAAAATATGTTGAGATTCGAAACCATAGATTTCAACGTTTATTGTTGAAATAGATGTTTTCGAGAAATAAAAGGAAATGGTAGACTATAACACTGTTGTTATAGTAAATAATTTCCGAAAGGAAATGTTTTGTATAGTATTGGGATTTATATATATCTATTTTAATTTCGAATCCCTATACTAGTGATTTTGGGTTGTCGTAACGATGTTTTACGTAACATTCGTTTTGGCCCAAATAAATATGATTAAGTGAATGATTTCCTTAAAGAATGAAATATATACTTAATTTCGATTAGAGGATATGGAATATTTTCCAAGGTTGAAAATAAATAAAATTTGTGGATTACTTATAAAATAAATAAGTATGGAAATTGTTTTTCCAATGAGAAATGGAAAGTTTAGAGAATTTATCTTTTTGAAGATAAATTGAAATGAATATTTGAAATCGTATATTCATAAATATTTTGGGAATATAAATTCAATATGGAATTTATAAAGGAAATTTGGAAAATAGGTTTAAAAATAAATATTGATTTATTTTTGAGATATGGAAAGTTATATCTTCTAAAGATATTTTTGGAATTAAATAATTTGGAAAATTATTTGGAATTTGGTGATGTTGGCATATCCATTGATAGTTCAATAACCGACTATCGATATATACCTTTGAATAGGTATTTGTTGTGAATTTGGTTGAAATTGAATGCCACACTTATTTTTTTTAAAATAAGCGCTCACTATTCGGGTTAACCGGGAAAGGACCATGGGGTCGTATAACCCATTCCGAATATGTGATACGTCGTTGTGAATCGCATTTGAAGATCGGTGTTGAAGACCGGATATTTGCGAGAGCGATAGGATGAACTATCGATTGACTCTGCACCGAGTAGCTACGGTATTGAGTTCTCCATATGTGATGGTGAATCCGATCAGGATTGTGAATATCCGGATTGCAAGGACTTCTTTGTAAGTGCCTTCGGTTCTGTTCGAGCCCGGAACAGACTTGTATGGATTGTATGCCTGACATTACAAGTTGAGATATAAAGCCGATTTCTTTCAAATATATTTCTGTTGGTGGCGGAGAATTTATTCTTTGCTTAACACCCTTCTTTGAGACGTACGAGCTCAAAGGTTATATAGTTGAAGTTATCAGCGATATATTCCCATTTTGGTAATGTGACATACTGAGTGATGCTGAAATGATCATTGTGTTGATTATTTGTGATAGGATCATTTATTTGATCGTCTATCTTAGTGTGCATTGTGTTGATCATTTGTTGACCCAAAGCATGGCTTTTGTATAAAGTATGTTTTTGTGGACGTGAATTCGTCGAGCCTCACATCCCGGAAATGGTCAAAACAGGAAAGATGCAGCAAGGTTATGAGGGGTAGCGCCCTTTAGGATATGTCCATTTCCTTCTGGAAAAGGGTGGTATCATGGTATGGAGCCCAGATACTTACTCATGTTGAAAACACTTTGTTATGATTGTGTGAATTGATTAGAGAGCGCTCTCGGATAAAGGTCCCAAAGGACCGGGGGATGGCATATTCGGTCAGTTGTTACTCAGTTAGGGGTAACCCGGCCTTGTGTTGGTAGAGATCCGGTTTGGTTCTCGGGGATGTCCATCCAGAGGCATTCTCATGTGGCAATGGGAAGTTCCTTGGCCTGACCATTTGTTGGAAATCCAATTCCCAATACGAAACTTGTACGGTATTAGTTGTAGAACCTGCTATTCACTTATGGTGGTCACCACTGTTTGGATAGTAGCTATAGTAGGCATACGATAATGGTCGTATGTTGGCTAAGATTTATATCTTTATTTTCGAAATGATTTTCCTCTACACTATGCACTAATAATAATATCAAATATTATTTTAAATGCGTATCAAGCATCTTTGACTATCATAAGGAGAAATCTCCTCCGATTCTGCGTTTGCATGTGTGTGTGTGCGGGAGGCCTTATGGTAGTCTCATTTTTAAAAGCATTGCGAATTGATTTAAAAATATTCCTCTATTTTGATTTTAAAGTAAATAAACTGTTTTGAGTTCTCACACCAGTCTTGCTAAGCTTTGGGCTATGTGATGGGGGATTCTCGCTTCGCGGTTTGGTGTAATTTCTATCTTTTTCTCTTCTTCTTTCCTAAATTTTTCTTAAATAAAACCCTCAGTGTTCGGTTTTCCGTCGTTCGATTTCTCGGCAGTCGATAAAGTGAGTGTCGATGTCGAATTTTCGGAAGACGAAGAATCGTGTCCTGACAATGTGGTATCAGAGCTGTTGGTTAAGCGACAACCATGGTTCTGTAGGGTGTTACTCGTTTGAGATAGAGTCAGCAGTACTCTAGAATGAGTTTGAGTGTAATAATAAATATGACGCGTATTTGTTAGTGAATATAAAATTGTTTTTGAATCAGGTAAATAAGATAATTTTGCCCAAAACTATTTTTGTATAGAAAAAAAAATGATTTTCTATGAATTATTACAGTATATGGTTGCATGATAGTTAGAAAGTGATAATATTGAATTATTATCATTAGTAATGGAATTAAATAAAATGAATTAAATTCAAGTAAACTAACTTGATAAATTACTAATTCATAGACTAATGAATTGGAATTTGAATTGGTTAAATTAAAGTTTAGTCGTGAGCTAAATTTGAAGATAAATTTGAATTTATATATAAATTCAAGTAAGTAAAAGGAATGAATTAAAATTTCCTTTGTTAATAATTAAGTAAATTCGAGATGAATGTAAATTGAATATTGAAATGAATTAGTGAATGAAGCTAATTTAAAATAGTAATATGAATTACCAAATGAAAGTTAATCGTTAGAATTTAATATTTAGAATTGAGAATTGAATTCGAATGAAATTTAAATTGTGAATTGAATTCAAATAGAATTGAAATTGTGAATTGAATTGAAATGTGAAATTGAATGAAAATGAATGAGTAACTTCAACAGTGAAGTAAAAACGTGTAAGAAGCATATATTGAAAATTTTGTAATAGAATTGGCAAAATGATTTGAATGTTGGATTTAGATACTACTACTAGCAGGTTATACAGGTGTATAAAGGAATTGAGATTTTGATTTCAAAGATAAAATTGAATTGCTCGACAAAAAGGTACGTATTTCAATTTCAGTATGAAATTTGGTGACTTTCTTCTCTAGCCACTTGGCTTTTCTCTTTTCTTTTTGATTCCGAGGGGCCGTGGTGCCATTTTGTAGTCGTACCGATCGAGCCGCGCAAAGGAAACGCTGGCGAAATTTTTCGAAAATTTCGGGTGTTAGAAATTTTTTTGAGAAAAATTTGAAAGTTTGAAATTTGAATTTGAATTTAAATTTGAATTGTTAGGAGAACAATGTTGTTTGAAACTTATAATTGAGTTGAAAAGCTAGTTGAAATAAAAGTGAATCTCTAGTAAAAAGATTTAGGCTAGTAAGTTGATAAAACTATTTGAATTGTGAAAAATAATAATCGGGATAAGGGCATTCTTCTTAACTTGTAATTTCGGGACGAAATTCTTTTTAGGGGGAAAGATTGTAACGACCCAGAATTTTTAACAATTCAATTTGAGAATATTTAATTAATTTGAAATATTTGAATGATGGTTTGGATTGAATTTTCAATATAACTTTGAATTTGACGATTTAATTTATAGAATTTAATCTATGGAAGTTGAATAAAAATTTGAATCTTCAATTTTAAGCTGATTAAAAATATTTCAAAGGCTTGTAAAATTCATATTGATAATATTGAAGGTAATAGAAGTTTCAGAATTTAATTTGAAAATGAATTGTTCAGTTTTGGGATTAAATCGTTTGAATCGATATTCAAAAATAGCCGTCCGAGGCACAGTCTCGGAATTCGACGAAACCAGTTCCATTGGGTCCGGAATATTGAATTATTCTAGGATTTCAAATTTCGTAGTTTTTGGAGTTAATATGTGAGCACACGACACATAAACACGCCGAAATCAAATTGAATTCAAATTAAATTTTAAATTTTAATTTTGTCAAAGCACACGTTACTTTCCCCCTTAATATTCACGCCTAAGTTCACGGCAAGAATCACGCCTAAAATCGTGATAACCATGCCTCCATTTCATTTTATAAATGCCGAATCCCCTTCCTCTCCATCATTCAGTTCAAAAAAAAAAAATCGAAACTCTCGTTCGAATCATTAATGGCCGCGTCGCTCTCACTCTCCCCCTCTTCCTCATTCTCAGTTCGAAATAAAAAAAAAAAAAAAGAAAAAAAAAGAAGAAAATGGGGGGCCGAGCCCTTCGTCTCACAATCAAGTCGCGTGAACTAGGGCAGCTTCGATTAGGGGGTGGAGCGGCGACGTGGTCGCAATGATCTGGAGGTGGTGCGCGCGTTGGGGTTGAAGCACGTAATGGTGGAGCGGCATCGACTAGGGCACGATCGCGATGGAGTTCGATCGATTTGGGGTGAGGGTCACTGCATCTAGCGGCGGCGCGTTCAAGTGTGAAGGGCTCGTGGATCTGGGTGGCGATTCGAATCGATTGGGGGTCGCGTTCGTGTGGCGCGCGCGTGGGATGGAGGGGGGAAACTCGGCATCAATGGTGGTCGAATTGTTGTCGCACGCATCGAGGCAGGGAGGCCGCCGCGCATGTGGCGGAGCTGGAAGGTGGGGTTGCGATTTGGGGGTTTCGACCTTTACAGTAAGGTATATTACATTTTTTTCATTTCAATTTAAAAATTCAAATTTGTCATATAAATATATACAGTAAGATATATTTAAACAGAAATCGATTGATTTTTGATAAATTTAATATTGAAAGTTTATTAAAGGAAGAAGTGTTATTAATTCAATTTAAGTATATTGAATATTTTCAAAGGTTGAAGATAAAAAGATTTGTCGATTACTTATTTTTAATAAGTATAGAAAGGTTTTCCAATATGAAGTGAATATTTAGAATTTATCTTTTGAAGATAAATTGAAATGGATAGTTGAAATTGTATATGCATGATATTTTGAAATATAAATTCATTATGGAATTTATATGTGAAAGTGGAACTTGTTAAAAATAAATATTGATTTATTTTTGAAGTGTTGAAATTATATATATCTTTGGAAATTCAATTTATTAAGTGAAAGATTTATTTAAAGAAAATTTAGTTTAAATTTAAATTTATAAAAAGAGAAATTGTTGATAAAAACTGTCAAAAGGAATTTGGAATTTTAAAGGAATTTATAAAAGAAGATTTGTTTAAAATTAAATTTATTTGTTAAAACAAAATTATCAGTTAAATATAAATTTAGTTTCAAATGAAAAATATTTTTGTAGAAGAAAATTTGTTTAAAAGTATAATGTGCATATAAATATATTTGCCATCCTAATCAAATTTAAATTACTAAAGAAAAATTTATATAAAAGGAATTTAGTTTTAAAATTTAGATTTTAGTTAAAATAATTTATTAAGAAGAAATTTGTTAAACAATTAAATTTATTAAAGAAAATTTATTAAGAATTCAAATTTGATGATAAAATTTAAAAGCATTAGTTTAAAAATAAATAAATCATTTGTTTAGAACTAAATCGATAGTTATTTAAATTTATAAAAGGAAGATTGAAAATAAAAAATAAATATTCAAGTGGATTAGATAAATTGTTGGAGTTAAAATTTTAAAGACAGGAATATTATTTTTAGAATGTGAAGAGTAAGTATAAAAAGAAAATTTGTATGAAATTTAAATGTTAGGTTAATTTACTAAAAGGAATTGATTTAAAATAAAGGCCACTGGTTAATTAAATTTATTAAAAGAAAGGAAATTTAATAATTAGTTAAATAAATTTGTTTAAACGAGAAATTGGTTCAAAAAAAAAAAAAATAAGACTATCAGTTAATTTAACTATTAAAATAAAATCACAAATCAATCAGAATTATTAAACGAAAATTTAATTTATTCGATTGATTCGAATATTAATTGAATTGTATAAAATATTTATACTAGGTATAAATCAAGAAAATCGAGTCAAGAGGGAAATTGGATTGCTAATAAAAGCAAAGGTGAGAACTTCTCACTCAAAAGGAATTTCTGTTGTTTTTTTAAATTTTAAATAGTTAGATTTAAAATTTGCTTGACTGTGTTGATTGAATGATTGAATGATGATTGATATATATATATTGGATGTGAATAGACCCTATACGCCGTTAGTAAGCGGAGGTTATTTATTACACACATATACCGCGATATTCCATCTTGAAGTGGAATTGGTATTATATTATATATATAGCAATATATATATATTGGCATATGTATATATTGCAGTTGATTGATTTCCCGCATTTTCTTTTAGCGGATGAGACCCTATGCGCCGTTAGTAAGCGGATATATATTTATAAAATCCCATATACCGCGATATTCCGTCTTGAAACGGAATTGGTATTGTGCTAATGTCTGTGGATGCAGGGAAACAGGTTGGAGGGATCCAACTGGATTCCTCACGAATATTTGTTTGATTTCATATATTGTGATATTTGATTGTTTATCATGGATGATATATAATGTGTGAAAATCGTGATTGACTATTGATGTGTTGCATCATCGGATCCAATTTTTGAAATTTAAAAACAACGATTTTAATTTCTAAAGGGATTTTTGGAAATATACGTTTATTAAATATTTTTGGAATTGATTCATTCTAAAATAAATAAACGTTATAATTTTAATGTTATAAAAATTATATTTTTGAGAAATACAGTTAAAAGTTGATTTTTGAAAATATGATATTAACGATTTTATAAAATTGGGATTTTTGAATAAATTATAAAAAGGTAAAAAAAAAAATAGGATTTATGAAATTGGATTATTTCTAAATCAAAAGATGGATTTATAAAAGAGTAAAAGACATTTTTAAAATAGTAAAATTAATTGATTTATATTAAAGGATTTACAAATGAATATTTATAAATTAAAATTCATTGGAATTGTAAAACGAAGTTTTATAAGAGTTAGAATGAATCGTGAATGAATTTCATAGATGAATGGAATTTATAGAATTATGAACGGTGAAGTTATAATTGGAATTTTATAAACAGTAGGTTTATAAAATTTGGGAAGTTATTTAAAAGAATAAGATTTTGGATAAATAAATGAATCTTATAAGTTATAAGATTTATAAAATTTATGAAGATTAAAGGAATGATTTTATAAATAAATGAATTATAAATATTGGAATTATAATATGAATTTTTAATATATCATTGTGATATGAATTGAGATAAGTTGATAAAGGAAATTTATAAAAGGAGGTTGTTATAAAAGAAATAGAAATAGAATTTATAAACATTGTTTTATAAATCAGCAACGACTTATTTTGATAAGTGAATTGTTGAAATTTTTAATGGAGTTATATTCATGTTTTAGACAACGAATAATTCCTTAAAATAAAATGAATAGAAGTGATGAAATTTATTAACAAGGTATATTCACGTTTTTAAATAGTGAATAATATGTTAAAGAAATTATTTAGAATGTGATGTTTTAAATAAGATTAAAACGATCTAACGATGTTTTAAAATATGTTGAGATTCGAAACCATAGATTTCAACGTTTATTGTTGAAATAGATGTTTTCGAGAAATAAAAGGAAATGGTAGACTATAACACTGTTGTTATAGTAAATAATTTCCGAAAGGAAATGTTTTGTATAGTATTGGGATTTATATATATCTATTTTAATTTCGAATCCCTATACTAGTGATTTTGGGTTGTCGTAACGATGTTTTACGTAACATTCGTTTTGGCCCAAATAAATATGATTAAGTGAATGATTTCCTTAAAGAATGAAATATATACTTAATTTCGATTAGAGGATATGGAATATTTTCCAAGGTTGAAAATAAATAAAATTTGTGGATTACTTATAAAATAAATAAGTATGGAAATTGTTTTTCCAATGAGAAATGGAAAGTTTAGAGAATTTATCTTTTTGAAGATAAATTGAAATGAATATTTGAAATCGTATATTCATAAATATTTTGGGAATATAAATTCAATATGGAATTTATAAAGGAAATTTGGAAAATAGGTTTAAAAATAAATATTGATTTATTTTTGAGATATGGAAAGTTATATCTTCTAAAGATATTTTTGGAATTAAATAATTTGGAAAATTATTTGGAATTTGGTGATGTTGGCATATCCATTGATAGTTCAATAACCGACTATCGATATATACCTTTGAATAGGTATTTGTTGTGAATTTGGTTGAAATTGAATGCCACACTTATTTTTTTTAAAATAAGCGCTCACTATTCGGGTTAACCGGGAAAGGACCATGGGGTCGTATAACCCATTCCGAATATGTGATACGTTGTTGTGAATCGCATTTGAAGATCGGTGTTGAAGACCGGATATTTGCGAGAGCGATAGGATGAACTATCGATTGACTCTGCACCGAGTAGCTACGGTATTGAGTTCTCCATATGTGATGGTGAATCCGATCAGGATTGTGAATATCCGGATTGCAAGGACTTCTTTGTAAGTGCCTTCGGTTCTGTTCGAGCCCGGAACAGACTTGTATGGATTGTATGCCTGACATTACAAGTTGAGATATAAAGCCGATTTCTTTCAAATATATTTCTGTTGGTGGCGGAGAATTTATTCTTTGCTTAACACCCTTCTTTGAGACGTACGAGCTCAAAGGTTATATAGTTGAAGTTATCAGCGATATATTCCCATTTTGGTAATGTGACATACTGAGTGATGCTGAAATGATCATTGTGTTGATTATTTGTGATAGGATCATTTATTTGATCGTCTATCTTAGTGATCATTGTGTTGATCATTTGTTGACCCAAAGCATGGCTTTTGTATAAAGTATGTTTTTGTGGACGTGAATTCGTCGAGCCTCACATCCCGGAAATGGTCAAAACAGGAAAGATGCAGCAAGGTTATGAGGGGTAGCGCCCTTTAGGATATGTCCATTTCCTTCTGGAAAAGGGTGGTATCATGGTATGGAGCCCAGATACTTACTCATGTTGAAAACACTTTGTTATGATTGTGTGAATTGATTAGAGAGCGCTCTCGGATAAAGGTCCCAAAGGACCGGGGGATGGCATATTCGGTCAGTTGTTACTCAGTTAGGGGTAACCCGGCCTTGTGTTGGTAGAGATCCGGTTTGGTTCTCGGGGATGTCCATCCAGAGGCATTCTCATGTGGCAATGGGAAGTTCCTTGGCCTGACCATTTGTTGGAAATCCAATTCCCAATACGAAACTTGTACGGTATTAGTTGTAGAACCTGCTATTCACTTATGGTGGTCACCACTGTTTGGATAGTAGCTATAGTAGGCATACGATAATGGTCGTATGTTGGCTAAGATTTATATCTTTATTTTCGAAATGATTTTCCTCTACACTATGCACTAATAATAATATCAAATATTATTTTAAATGCGTATCAAGCATCTTTGACTATCATAAGGAGAAATCTCCTCCGATTCTGCGTTTGCATGTGTGTGTGTGCGGGAGGCCTTATGGTAGTCTCATTTTTAAAAGCATTGCGAATTGATTTAAAAATATTCCTCTATTTTGATTTTAAAGTAAATAAACTGTTTTGAGTTCTCACACCAGTCTCATGACTGACTCGGAGTTTATTGTTTTCCTTCCTAAACTCTGGGTGCCCACCAATTTCCACACGGGCAGTTAAGAGTTAGGTTTATCAGGATATTCTGGATATTCTGGAGTTGCTGGAGGCAAGCTGGATGGCATGGCGTATTACTAGTTTATATAGTATTTCTTTTTCCGCTGTATTGTTTGTTGTTGTATGTTGTTGTACACTCTGATGTGATGATATGATGTAATGTAATATAATGTAATGTAATAACTGATATAGTTCTTTGTTTAAAGATTATTCATTTATTATTATATGTTGTTCCGCTGCGAATTGTGAGATTCTGTTGTTGTTCTGTTCCTTTCTGTCCCGTTCTATTTAAAAAAAAATTCTTCTATCTTCTATTATCAAATTTTCTATTTTTCTATCTTCCCTCCTCCCTAATTTCTATCTTTTTCTCTTCTTCTTTCCTAAATTTTTCTTAAATAAAACCCTCAGTGTTCGGTTTTCCGTCGTTCGATTTCTCGGCAGTCGATAAAGTGAGTGTCGATGTCGAATTTTCGAAAGACGAAGAATCGTGTCCTGACAAACTCGTACCTTACTAAGAGATCTTAACTTGTTATAGTCAATAACTTATTACCAAAAATATTTTAAATTGTTACTCGGTTTAAATGGTCATGTTATTTAATTTATTCCATTCCAGCCTATTTGATTCTAAACTCAAATCTATAAAGAATCGAAGTGGTTTCGGGTATTTTCTGATACTCGACCCCAGTCTCTTCGAATCCAGTGTCCTCTTAATCCAAGTTGTTTAAGTGAAAACAATTTAATTGATTAAACAGGTTGTCAGTTTACACAACATTTCATCATAGATAGATAACTTACATTATCACAGTTCAACCAAGCATTGCAAATCACAGAGCATCGCACAATAACTAATTCAAGGCAGTCGACATAACTTAATCACCCAAAAGCAAGATTAGTTGATCACATAATTAATTTAACCCAAGCGGAAAATAGGCATAAGGACAAACTTTGAAAAAAAACTTAGGCTAAAGGATAATAAATTTCATTTTTAGGCTGAAAGACAAACTTTGAAAGAAATTAGGCTGAAGGATAATGCTAGTTAGAACTAGCATTTTGTGTAGTGTAAAAACTGAATGAAATGCTAGTTAGAACTAGCATTTTGTATAGTGCAAAAACTGAATATAATGCTAGTTGAACTAGCATTGTCCTTCAGCCTCATTTTTCCTAAAGTTTGTCCTTCAGCCATAAAATAAATCTTAGTGTCCTTGAAATGAATTTTTTTTATCAAAGTTTGTCTTTTTCCCTATTTCCCTCTTAACCCAATAAATTAATTGCCTAACCCTACTAACATTAATTAATTTCAACCCACTAATCATCCTTAATTGATTAACCTTTAATTATTAATTAATTAACCTTAAATTAAAATTATCTTTTTAATTACTTACATTAAGCAATTAACCTTTAATTAGTTAATTATCCCTTAATTGACGACACAAATTAATTGACGTTATTAATTACATTAATTAATTAACCTTTAATTAGTTATCCTTTAATTAATTAATTAATTATCCTTAATTAATTACAATAATTATTTACCCCTTAATAAATTTATTAAGTTATTAACCTTTAATTAATTTCATTAAGTAATTATTCTTTAATTAGTTTCCTTAATAAATTATCCTATAATTGCTTAAGTAAATTAATTAACCCTTATTTACTTAAGTCGCTGATTAATCTAAGATAAACCATTATCTTAATTAATTACTTAACTATCATATAAATCATATTTAAATTAAATGCTTTAAAATTAATTTATACTTAACATACAAAAATTACTTGAGACCCTTAATTAACTTAAGTTTAATACATTTATCTTAAAACAACTACTTGATTAAATCATTATTAAATCACATTTGAGAAATACTTATGAATTAATTTATTATCAACCATATATATAATTATTTCAATCAACAATTTAAATTCAAAACACATTTACTTTATAAAATTTTAATTTCTTGAAGAGCTAGGTTAATACTTTGTATTGTTTTAAAACCTGTGAACAGCCTGGTTTGGTTCTTATTCAATTTCTTTTATTTTAACACCAGGTCAAGCTAACCCGAGTCAAGACCAAATATCCCTGAAAAATTACTCAAGTACTCTACCTTTTTACTCCACTGATGAACCTCGCGAATGAGTCGAGAACGACATCGATCCAGACCAAAACTTTCCCGATTCTCTTCTCTCTACTTCACTGCTTTTTCTACTCCTTCTTAATCCCAGATTATAACCACCATGTGCACGCATGCATATCCGTGCACACTTTCTACGATCGTTCAGCCACACCGACGACCATCCACACTAGTCACACGTGACCCCTCGTCCCCTCCTATCACTGGAACCACGACCTAGGTTTATCAGTGAAATTTCAAACCTAAGACAAAAAAATAGCATCACTCGAGCCTGTAAAATCACATTGCCGTGCCACCTCAAATGACCAACACCCACCATACCTTGTCACCAACTCCTCCACAACCTACTCCTTCTTCCCACTAAGGTGTGCAGTCCCCTCCTCTCCTATCGACCTCGCCATATTCCTTCAAACCAAAGCTATGCCAACGGAGACTAAAACCCTTGATTGAACTATGCTCATCAATCCATGCTATAGGAATTTCTGTAGGATCGATTTCACCCTAGAGGGGGGGTGAATAGTGTGATAGTGTAAATTATAAAAATTAATTGCAGAAGCTAATTAATTTTTAACACGGATCACAGAATAGCAGCACAGATATCGCAGAATATAAATAACAGAATAAAACAGAACAACACAGAATTTACCCAGCTTCGGCAAAACCCTGCCTACGTGCTGCCCCCAAGGTTTCTACTAGAAATTAGATAGTCCCTCGCTTACACACGTAAACTCGCTATACCCGCTATTGAATAATCTAACTCTACGCTCAAAACCTTGACCACAACTCAACTACCGAGTTGCAAATTCCCAAACTACACACCGTAGTTTGCACCCTAGTCACACGACTAGAAAATTAAAACGGTTTAAAAAGAAAATACAATTAAAAACGATTATAAAACAAAAATAACCCTAAGTAAAAAGCCCTTATATAAAAAAAATTCTCCCCTTTAAAAAACAATAGGCCGGCCTCTTTTATTATTTTGACCCGTCTCCTTTTGCTTTACTCCGTTCGTTTGTGTGTATAATGGTGGCCGTTCCTCTTGCAAATTTAGGGCTTCATTCCTTTTTCAGATTTAGGGCTTTTGAAGTGCCGATAGTATGGAGATTGATTCTATGATCTCTTGCGTGTATCCTTGATTGATTGATGCTCACTTCAGCTACTTCTTTGATCGAATTCCTTCTTCGATTCGGTATGTAATTATTTGCTTGTGCTTTTCTGATTTTATGCTTTCTGGAATTCGATGATCTTGCCGATGATGTGAATTTGATTTATATAGGGTTTGTAAATCCTATTCTTGCGTTCGTATAAAATAATTTGAATTTGTCACATTCTTTTGATTGGCCATTTGATTATGCTTGAGCGATTGATAATTGAACTGACTTTGTCATCTTCGTATCTTTTGCATTCCTTGGTTGACACGGTTTTGAATTTACTTTCGTGATAACCACGGCTTTGTTGATTTCCGGAATTTATACTTTGTTGACTTGTTCAACATTGACATGGCGATTTTACTATGACTTCGGCCTTGACACTGATTTCGACTTCACTGAGAACTATAGTCTCTGGCCATCTTCTGATCGGTTTAACATGAACTGACTGCACTTGCTTGATATGAAATACATATATTTACACAGATGCTTCACTGCATCTGTTGTAGTTGCTTTATACTTCACTGTGCACTTTACTTGGGCATTTTGTATGTTTCATTTTGATCCACTTTGTCATTGCATATCTATATATGCTTGACCTCTGTTACATGCTTGCTGTATTCATTTGAGTTGATTGTTGCATTGTTACTGGTTCATTTGATAGCACTAGCTTGTTCATTCTGTACTTCTGGTCTTTGCATGATGGTCTTGTGGCAGTTAATAGTTGCTGTGCACTTCAGTTTGCTGTCATGTTCTTGTGCTCGAGCTTGTTGCTTCATTGCTTACTGTCATTTGCTTCATGTCATACTATTTTGTTTCATTGCTGCACTTGACTTTTGTTACTTGAGCTTTGAATTGTACCATGATAGTCATGTTCCATTGTTGTACACTGCATTCATGTCACTGGTATGCTGCAGCTTGCATCTTTGTTGCATTTGCTTCATGTACCCTACTGCTTTAAACTTCTCTTGACCATCGCTTCATGTCTTACTGTGTTGACCATTATGCACTGTAGCTTGAGTCTTTGTTGAAGTTGTTGTGCACTTGTTCATATGAGTATGCTCACTGTTGTTGCTGCAATCTTCACTTCTGGTTAGCCACTGTTGCATTACTATGTCTTGTGGCATGTTGATGCATTGTCGTGAGTAGTTTGTAGTTGCTTCACTGGTGGCCTATGTACATGCTTCCCTGCATCTTGTCTTGTATTACTTGTGTCACCATACCTGTTGTACATGCAGCTGAATCATGCCTGAAGTCGTTGCCTAGTTTCACTGTCCACCTGTATCTTGGCTTTGCTTGCATTGACATGTTATGGCCTGTACTTGTATGCTTCATATATGTGGGTGTTTGAAAGTTGCTACTGACTTAATTCACTTCATGTTTGTTGCCAGTTTACCTTGATTCTGCATCACTTGTAGCTTGCTACTGTGTTATATGCACCCATTATGTTTGATCTGCTGATGTTTGTTGCAGTCCTTGTTTTTGGTCTTCATTCTGGTTGTCACTTGAAATTGTTGAGTTCTTGTGATACTCATGTTGATTACATTGTTTGTTGACATGCCTTGTACTGTGCTTCATATATGCACAGTTGGTTCATGTTGTTGCTTATGTTGGTGTTGTACACTGTCATGTTGAATTCACTGATGTATCACTGGTATACTTCACTGTGTTGATTGTTGTGCACTTGCTTGACTGAACTACTCTGGTCTTTCATGATGTATTTGCTGTGGCATTCTGTGGTCTGCACTGAACTTGATGACTTGAGCTGCTATGTTCTGTTCATTCCTAGTTGCCTTGTTGTAGTTTTATTGTGATATCCATGTTGCAGTCCATTTTAATGTTGGTCTTCGTTGCATTCATGTCATGTCGCCTTGTGTTGAATCCAGTTTCAAAACTCGGATTTGACCTTGTGCTTGTGTCGTGATTTTCAATGTTATTGCACGTGAGTTGAACCCGATTTTTCATTTGGGTTTGACCTGTGCTTGCCTGTCCCTGTAAATCAATCAAGTGTATATATCGGCGTGCACGGCCTTGTGGCATATACAGTAATATACTGTGTATGTCACAAGTTGTTCGTGTATGATGAATTCAAATTTAAATGATGACGAACAACCCAAATAACTGAGGCAAATATCATTTTCAAAATTCATGTTTTATTTTATATCGCAAAAATATTTTATTTTCAATTTTACTGCGTTAGTTTATATTTTTGCAGATCGCTCAGATGCTGGATTCAAACTTGAATGCAGTTGAAGATAAATACGAGTGTGAGTGATATGTAGTGAGGTGCTGATGTAAAATAGTGAAATGTCATGTATTGTAGTCAAAATTGTATATGTATAGTGAGAGCTTGAAATTGTACTATCAAAGTTGTAATAAATATTTGTTTGAATAAAATATTCGTTTGAATTCAAAAACTGTGTTATTTATTTTTATTCAGCAAATATTTATTTATTCTGTGAAGATTAAAATAGTACGTTAACAAATACATTTAAGCGAATGTATATATGTTTATTATCATCAAACAAAAATCATATAGCGCAAAGCGCATATTCAACAATTTCATCTACCATTTTTCCCTGATGCCACTCCGATCGACGCTCCTTCCAGCAAACCGCCTCGTAGCACGAGTGACCCTATCGCCGGAATGTGACAACACACCCAAACTGTTCTACTCCCGAATTCACGCAAATTACAAGCTTAAAATTTTGGATTCTAATACCAAAACTCATCATTCCTAAAGGAGAATCTAGTTAGATAACCGAAACACGAAATTTAAACAGTTCATTTTCTGACTTAACCCGATCTATGCTGTACTTTCTTTTTTCTGAAATATTTGTTTAGTAGATCTCTTAGAAAACATTTTTAAAAATAAGATATCATGCTAAAATTTAAAGTTTCTTTAGTCCTCAATGCCAGAAAGTATCTGAGTGAAGAATTTAGAATTTTGAAAAGGATTCAAGGTCTGAAAAATCAAGAATAAAGGCCAGAAATTCTTCACACGGACATGCACACATATATTCACAAAAAACAAATCTTTAAATCAGGCAAACGCATCTATACATTCATGAAAAACATGTTTGAACCATTTCCGTGACTAATTGTTGCATGCACAGGTATTACAAATGCTTAAATTTACAAAGATTTATGTTTACTCACCTCTAAACACAGACTAACTGCTGCTAGCTTGCTTGGCTTTGGATTTGATCTGTACTAGTTTGATGGTTATGAACTGAAGCTTTTGTTTTGAGATGATCTCTGAATCACTACTTACTAATGTTTGAGATGCATTTGAATTTGCACCTTTTTTTATGAACTATTTTTTTCCAACTTGAATTTGTATTTTCTTTAAGCTTTGTTTTTTTTTTTGGTTTTTGATTTGAACAAATTTTGATTCTTTTCTTTCCTGCTTTGTATCTCAGGTTTGAATAACAAAAAAAAAGAAAGGAAATAATATGTATTTATAATCTCTTCTTAACTTTATTTATCATTTTGAAAATAAAAAGACATAAATGACACTTGTTAATTGCAAATTATTATTATCTCACAAATGTCCAAAGTATGTTACTTAGCTTACAAATGTTTAAACCTTTATTTTATTCATTACTTATGTATTTATTAATAAGTATTATGTTTTTAGATGTTTACAAATTATACTTAGTTATGTATAATTTAAAAAGAAAGAAAATTAAACCTTTTATTAAGGTTGTTTAAATTTTTAACTTAAGTTATTATACTCTTCTTTATATATATATATATATAATTAACTTAAAATATCTTTTGGAAATTGTTATATTGAATTCAAAATAATAGCTTCCTATTCATAGTATATATATATTAAATTAGAAATATCTTATGTGAATTTTTGATAAATATAAATGTATCCACATTTTTACAACTTTCAAATATTCTACTTCTCATGGCATATACATACATACATACATACATACATATATATTATATATATATATATATATTTATATATATAGATATTTTATCTTGAATTAAATAGTGAAATATATTATTCATTTATCCAGAGATTTATTTTTCGATACATATTATAGTTTCCAATCTCTCTATGTATATCCAGATATTTATCAGAATTTTATTTGTTTAACATACAAATCAGTATTTTAATAAATTTAATCATGTTAATTACCAATTAACAGATGCCTAAAAATCCGGGTTATCACAGCGGCCATCAAGACGAGTCGCCATTCGAGCACAAGCCATTCGAGCACACCGCCCTCATCTCCAACTGTCATCTAGTCGATTTTTCCTTAAACTATGTCGCACCATCAAATCGCGATTTAAATCCCGAACTGCTTCCTCACCTCGCGACCTAGCCTCCATTCGTGAATTTATACGTGCATTATTTTCTTTGTTGTTGATCTAGAATGAAGAGGCATAGGAGATAGCTTATGATTTTATTTACTTTGATTTTGAAATTTGAAGCTTTCCTCTTTTCTTTAACCGTTCTGTAGATTGTGTTTATAAAGAGAAGGGGATAAGATTTTAGCGTGTTTGAATGGGTAGTGTAAAATCCTAAGCGGCGATGAAAAGAAAGAAAGTTGTTGATGCGAATATAGTCAAAATTAATGAGGATATATTATATATATATGTATGTATATATATATTTATTTAAAATTTAAAATCTTCATGATTACACGGCTCAAAATCTCGAACCCCTATTGAGATGTGCCGCTAGGCGTTTATAATGTTATACCCCTATTCCGAGCGCAATGGAAAAAATTTCGAGTCCTAATTCAATTGTATGAAGAAGATAGCTTTATAGACCCAATTATTATATTGAATTTCGATATAAATTTCAGCGCATTTCTAACCCGTATGATCAAAGAATAACTGCAAAAGCTACGAAATTTAAAATTCGATAATATTACATTATTACAGATCCATCGAAACTGTTTACGTCGATTTTCGAGGCTGTGCCCTGGAAGGCTATTTTTAAATGTCAATTTAAATAAGCTATTTTTAAAATTGAACATATCACATTTAAATTCAACTTTAAAACTATTATTATCTTTATTATTATTAATATAAACTTTACAAGCCTTTAAATTATTTTTATCAAGCTAAAAACTCAGGATTCAAAATTTTAACCAATTTTCAATTATAAAATTGAATAGTTAAATTATCTAATAAATCATTATAATTGAAATTTAAGTTAAAAATTAACTTTTAAATATTTAAAATCAATTAAATATTCCAATTTCAAATAACCAAGATTCTTGGTCTTTACATTCCCACCCCCCAAACTACAAGAATTTCGTCCCCGAAATTGCTAAGGTTGGAAGAACGCCCCAACCCCATTAACTTATTAAAACCCATTTAGTAAAACTCATTATTTCACTTTTCATTCTTTTAGTTCCAACCAAACAATTAGGTCTCAATCTCTAAGTCAAAATCCCTTATTTAAATTTCAATTCAAAATCAACTGGTTGTTACCACAAGTTTTCTAAAAAAATTCAAATTTTCTCTAACACCCTAAATTCCCAATTTTTTTTTGGCATAGTCTCCCTTGTACGGAGAGCATTTTGCAATATGATAAGAGTGATAAATATATATACATCGACTCATATGGTCGAAAAACAAAATATATAATAATATTTATATTTTCGCCGTATTTAATCCGAAAACGTACCTTATTTTAGCATGTTTAAGCAAGCGGCTTATTTTATTTTGCAATTTCACAGTCAAAGTCAAGAAAAATAGCTCCGTATACCTCTACTTACTTAATTTAAACATGTAAGTACCAAATATATGAAATCCCAAGACATTTCATTTATTTAACTAGTGCAACACACAAGTTTCATAAGCAATGAAAGCTAAAAAATTATCATAAGCAATTTATAAGGTTCCGATACTAATTTAATTGCTTTCAACCAATCCATATACCATTTCATTCAATATGAAATGATTTGCACTCACTTTACATGCATTTAACTTATTTTTAAACCAAACAAAGTCACATCAATTCCAAAGTGATTTCAAAATCAATTTTATTCACTTCTATTAATTCATAGAATCGTATTTACTTTCGTCTGTTTACATCAAGGACTAATTTTTCTATGCCAATTTGGCAATATTTACTTAAATAAATATCCACTTTAGTTTATAAGCATTTTAATTTAATTCTAACTCAATTTAGATCTAATTCTATTCCATTTTAAATTGATTCTCAATCAATTCATTTATATTCCACTCATAACCATATTCATTATATTCAAATCGATTTTATTAAGCTAAGAATCATTCAATGCTAATTGATCAAATGGCCATTTCATAAATAATTTAAGCCAAGCTTCCATTAAAATATTGACTCAAGTTAATTTATTTATTTCTAACTATTCCAACTATATAACTTAAGTTCATTTGTGACGACCCAGAATTTTTGAACATTTGAAATTAGAATATTTAATTGATTTTAAATATTTGAAAGGTTAATTTTAACTTGAATTCAAATATCACTATTTATTTGATGATAATTAAACTATTGAATTAAATAATATAAAGTTGGGTAAAATGTGGAATCTAGAGTTTAAGCCTGCCAAAAATAATTTGAAGGCTCGTAAAATTTATATTGATAGTGTTGAGGATAATAGAAATTTTAAAATTAAATTTAACAGTGATTTGTTCAGTTTTGAAATTTTATCATTTAAATCGATATTTAAAAATAGCCTTCCGAGGCACAGTCTCAGAATTCGACGAAACTAGTTCAATTGGATCCGTAATATTGTATTATTAGCGGATTTCAATTTTCGTAGTGATTAGAGTTGTTATGTGAGCATACGATATACAAACGCACTGAAGTTTATAGCGGAAATTTAATATGACAACTGGGTTCAAAAAGCTATATTCTTCAGACGATCGAATTAGGATTCAGAACCTCTTCCATTGCATTCGGAATAGGGGTATAACATTATGAACGTCTGGCGGCACGTTGCGGTTGGATGTCAGGATTTTAAGTTACGAAATCAAATCAATTTAAAATTTGAATTTAAAATTGATATATATGCTTGTTGACCAGTCAAAAAAAATAACAATAATAAATAAATATATTAAAGATTTGTCTCGTCTATCTCCTTTCAACCGAAATCCATCCTCTAATTGTTTCGCCTTTTCAACACAAGAAATCATGTCTTCAGTAAAAAATCAAATCAAAGCCGACTCTCTTCCTTCTGTTCGAATCCAAAATCATATCTTCTCTATCTATTTATTCCCTTCGATCTTTAATACATCAAAACTAAAACCGACCAAAAGATAAATCGCGCCCCTCTTTCATTTTCTTCTACCCTTCCTTTTGAATTCATTTTCCCCTTTCTCCTGCTTATCGAATTCGACGGCGAGGAAAAAAAGAGAAATTATACGATCGAGGAAGTCATCGCAAGCACATCACGATGATAAGCTTACGTAGGCGCGAATGCTGGAGGGAGAAGTCGTGATGTTCGCGACCTGGTGTTGCAACGAGGGAGGTGGATCTTATTATCTTTGGAGGACGAACTATCGATCGATGGAAGAGCGGCTGTGGGTGGCGCGAGGTGACGGAGGGCGCGAATGGCGACTAAGGCAGGATGTGATGGATTTCGCGCGCATGGGTAGTGTTTCAACTAGGGATTAGAAGATTTTGAGCGAGAGCGTCGATTCAAAGGGGCAGTGGAACTCGCAATGATGGATCTGGCATCGTGTTCGGTGGAGGCTCGAATTCGTGTTTGACTGAGGTTAATTTCTGCAAGGTATTTATTTTAAATTATTTCATTGAATTATATATACATATTAGTAAATTATACATAATAGTAAGATTAACTTTGAGTTTTTATTTTACAAATATATATATATATATATATATATATATATATATATTAAGTTGTCACTGTTTGTTACTTGAAAAAAAATATACACCTACATGGTTAATTTAAATATAAGCAGGGAAATATTTATATGTTATTTTAAATTTTCTAGTATTTTAACGAAAGAAATGAATGATGTATTACGGAAACTAATCTGTTTAATTAACCTATTTAAATATTTTTAGTATTAGAAATCTATTTATTTTAAGGAAACTTGTTTAAAATCAATTTATTTGTTATAAAACCAAATGATTAGTTTAAATTAAATTATTGGTCAATTTAATTTATTGAATAATAAATTACTTAGAGATTATTTCAGATGTTAATAAATTATGTAATGTGTACAAGGTCTAATATTATGAAGAGAACAAGTCAGGATTTGATTGGATTGCAAATAAAATAAAGGAGGGTTAATCTCACTCATCTGGTTAATATTTAAATTTAAATATTTGGTTGAATGATTGAATTGTTTTTGGATATGCTATACTAGTATATAATACATCATGGAATGATTGATTTCCCGCATTATATAGCGGATGAGACCCTATGCGCCGCAAAATAGCGGATGATTTTATATAAATCCCATATACCGCGATATTCCACCTCGAAGTGGAATGGGTATTTTATATTGTGCTAACATCTGTGGGTGTAGGAAAACAGGTTGGAGGGATCCAATCGGATTCCTCAAATTTATTTATATTGTTTAATTTTCCCTGTTATGAATATTCGATATTCTATAATGAATATTATTGATAGTTGTAATATTGGATGCTATGGTTTACTTGAATATAGTTCGATACACTGAGTTATCAAAATATATAGAATTGGATTTTTGAAATAAAAGGAAGAGAATTTGTAAGTGAAATAATTATAGATAATTTGAATAAATTAAGAATAAACTGGATAAGAATGATAGTAGTTTTAAATTCTAATAAATAATTCTGTGTATGAAAGGGAAATTCGAATAAACAGGAAGATAATGAATTTTAATCTTTAGTGTTATTATTTAAAAGAATAAAGCATTTATTTTAAATTTAAGATTTAAATTATTGAAAAGAATAAAGGAGAAATTTGAAACATTTGAAATTGGTATGTTTCAGTTAAAAGATTTAAAATAAAAATGAAAGAAAATAATGAACAAAGTATACAAATTAATGGATTTTAAAATGAATTGAGTAAGTAAAGAAAGTTATTTCAAGTGGGGTAAATTGGAAATCAATTTGGAAATTGATTTAAGTGTTTGAAATTAGATGTTTGGAAGAATAAAATTTATGGTGGGAATTTATTAAAGGAATGGGAAAATTGTTTAAAAATAAATAGTGCTTCTTTTTAAAGGATGTGAGGAGAAGTATATTTCCCTGGATAGCCAAGTACGCTATCAAAGTATATTTTTAAATATAAGTTAAAAGTTTAATGTTGTTTCAAAAAGTATGTTTTATAAAATTTATTAATTCTAAATGTTTAAATTCTAAGTAAATATTTTCCAAATCTATTATCGTAGTAATTATTTAAAAGGTGACTTGAAAATCTAGTTTTATATTTTATAAAGTAACCTTATTTTCAAATATTTCTATAGTATATATTTTTTTATAAAGTATTTAAGTAATTTTAAATTTAAATGTTTTAAAGGATAATTTATAATAAAGTGTTTTAAATTAATTTAAAAATCTATGTTTTATGCTTGGTGTTTCAGTGGAAATAAACATTTGGAGATTTAGTTCATGAGAAAGGTGTGTCGAAAACTGTTTTCAAAGGGTTGAAAATAGAAATATATCTTGTGAAGATATTTTAAGGTTAATAAATAATTTGGAAAATTATTTATTGTTTGATGTTTATTGTGAATGTTAATTGATAGTTAAATAACCCAACTATCAATATTGGCCAAATGCGTTGATCGTTTCGAAGAGACTGGGATCGGGATTAAATTCTCGAAAACCACTTTGATCCGGTTTATACGTTTTTATGGAAAAATGAAGTAGGAGTCGAAGATGGAGCAGTGAAGTGCAAGGGCTAGTCGCTACTAATCCTGAGGATATTTCCAAAATGGATGTAGCAGGAATAGTGCCTTTGGTTCTGTTCGAACCCGGAACAGACTTGTATGGATGAATGCTATCAGAACATCGTCAGGTGGACGATGTGCATTCTAAGTGAAACGATCTAAAAGGTAACGCTTAGCCTCAAGCCTCATCAACCGGGAATGACTGAAAATCAGGGGTTATGCAGCATGGCTAGGTGGATAGCACCCACTTCAGGGTGAGGTTATCCCTATCTAGATGTCCCTTTTTATTTCGGCTTAGTGGTATGGTTGCTGATCGCAACCGTGGGGTAATCTTGCTCGGCATTATCCAGTAGGGATAGACTCGGTCTTGTGTTGCAGGGGGTCGGGAGTGATCCGCGGTAGGCTAATCTAGACCAGGTACCGTGACAGGTGGTACCCCAGTGCCTAGTCATTAGTTGGAAATCCATTCTCCCTACGCGCCTTTTGCGAGTTTTGTTTGTATTACCCACTCTGTGGCTAGCAGCTGGAATTTAATAGATGTAACAATTTTGGCTATTTTAATAAGTAGTATATAGACCCTATTATAATATCAAAGGATTTTAATAAAAAGTGTTTTAGCTATCGTAAGGTAAAAACCCGACATGTTTATTTGTGGCGTGGTCTTACGAGATACTTTTGTTTTGAAAATGATTGTTGAAACTTTAATATTCAATTTGAGTGTGATTTCTCACGCTGGTATTGCAGACTGACTCGGGTGTTATTTAACTATAATGACCGTGTCAGACCGAGTATTATAGAATACAGGATATGATGCCGAGGAGCTCAAGAGACGAGCTGGATGGCGATACGTACTTTCGTACTTGATTATTATTCTACTGTGTATCCAGTTGTACATTATTGACGTGGATCTCTGATGATGTACTCTGATGATGTATATATAAACAGATATAGTATTTGTTTTTGGTGTAAGGATCTATGATTACCTATTATATTTTATTCCGCTGCGATGGTAAGATTCTGTTGTTGTTTTCTGTTTTCTCTCCTTCTACCTCTTCTTCTTTAACCCAAATGGTTCATATTTCTGTTCAACTTGGTTGATTGATGTAGAATAGTGTTGACTCAAGGGGTACAGATTTGCGGCCTGTTACAGTTGGTATCAGAGCTTAGGTTGGTGATAACCTTTGCTATGGTGGGAATTACTCATTGAAAATAGAGTCTGTAGTACTCTAGAATGAGTTTGAACTATAAATAGATATGAGCGCGTATTTTTTAGTGGATATAAAAATGGTTTTATATTGTGTTGATTGATTTATTGAGTGGCATATGAACCTTCGTCGGCACAGTCTGGACCACTGTATCGAAGGGGTTTCTAAACACTTGAATAGAACAATTGACGCGATATTGTTTTATGGTGGGTGAATGAAATAATTTTACCCAAATTATATTTTGATATAAAAGAAAAGTTTTGAAAACTATTTTAGTTAATATATGGTTGCTTGGATGTTAGAAATGATAATATTAAATTATTATCATTGTTGTGTGAAACTTTAATTAGAAATTGAAAATATAACCAAAAGTTAAGGAAATAAATTCATTTATAAAATGAAATTTATAAATATGAATTATAAATGTGATTTATAAATTTAAATATGATCAAATGGGAATTTATACAAATGAATTATAGTTAAAATTGATTTAAGCAGGATTTGGAAATTTAAAACCCCGGAGATTTTGGAAGTGTTCTTCGAAGTGTTTTGAAGATAAATAATAGCACTATTATTTTAGAAGTATTTATGGAGGGAAATTGTTTCAAATAAATTTTGGGAAGGAATTTAGCATTGAACTCACTTCAGTCACTAGAAAATAACTTCGGTGATGAATGCAGCATCATCTATGTTCATTTTCGAGTTTCTAAGTGACGGATTGCTGCAAAATTGATTTGTTCAGAAAGCTTAGTTGTTTTTGAAAATTTCAAAGGAAATTTGTTGGGGATAAAAACCAGGATTGGTTTAAATTCTTGAGAAGTGTGATTTGAGATGTTGGAGATTTCAAAATGATTTGAAACCAAAAGCTGGGTGTTTAAAAATCCTGATGAGATAGGTTGTAATTATAAATTGAGATGATTTTTAAATCCGGAAGGAAATATAAGCTTTGAATGTTGGAATTTAAATTTAAAATGAAAAGTTAAAAATAAGATTAACTTGGATTGATGAAGAAAATTGAATCGAATTGAATTATATAAATCTGATTTGAAATAGAATTGAGTTGGGATGAAATTCAGTTGAGTTATGGGTGATATTTAATGGAATTAGATCCTTACTTGAATAAATGGAAGCAAGTTGGATAAGAAATAAGTTGGATTTGAATAAATGAATTAGAATAACTTATAAAAGAATTAAAAATCCATGGAATAAAAGTATGCTTGAGTTATAAATAAGCATAAATTTCGAGTTAAAAATAAAAGATGAATATATTCAAGCCTAGAATGAATGGAAATGTGTAAAATAATATGTTGTGACTTATAAAATTGAAAAGTGGAATAGAAAACCGAAAATAAATATTGTCCGATGAATTGGAAAATAAAACAAAAATCCAAACTTGAATTATAAAATAAATTAAACTTAAGAAAATTAAATGAAGGTATTTTTGGAATTAAAAATCAAGTATTGAATTTTAAACAGGGGAGAACTAATTAGATAATAAATTAGTTAATAAAATGAGTAAATGGAACCTAATGTAGTCAAATAAAAGCTGGATTTGTGAGTTAATAATGAAGTTTGGAAATAAAAATCAAGTTATAAATTAAATTCGACTTGAATTGTTAGTGAAGCAAATATGATTAGAAATAGATTAAAGTAGGGATTGTTTTGGTTGCAAATAAAACCCAGATGAGTGGGAATAAAATTGAAAATGGCCTTGTAATCAATTGAAAGAATTGAATCTGAAAATTTAAATTTTATAATAACTAATCAAATAAAATTGTAGATCTAAAATGAGATTTGATTGAGATAGAACTAAGTTGAATAGAAAAGAAAAATTTACTGGTAAAATGAAAATGAGCTTAAGTATAAAATTTGAATAAATTGAAGTAAATTAACTTAAGCTAAATAGATGGAGGAGAGTTGAATTGAAGTCAACTTAAACTAATTTTAATGATATTGGGTTGGATATAAATCAAGTGAAAATAAATTTTAATCAAAATAAAATTTGGTGAGCCATAGATAATATTTAATGGAATTAAATTCTTAAATAAATAATTGTAAACCATTTAAATTGTTAAGAAATTGAAATAACTTAGTGACAATAAGAAAAATAGAATGCTTTCAAGTTTAATAGAATGGTTTTAAACGAATGCAGATAAGAAATGAAACGTAAATGAATGGATCGTGAATTAAATTAAAAAGGAATAAAATTGAAATAGAATGTGTCGAGCTAAATAAAATGGTTGTGAATGAATTAAATAGAAGGAATTTGATAATAAATTGAGTTGGAACCAACTTAAAATGGTTATAAGCTTATAAGTAATTGTTATTTGCATTAATAATGTCAAATTTGCATAGAAAATTTATCATTCTATCATAAACGAAAGTAGATGTATTAACAGAGGTGTACAAAATTGATTTTAAATCAATTGGAATAATATGGGTTTGTTTAAAATTAAAAATGAATCAAACTTAAGCAAGTGAGTTGTAAACCATTCAAATTGAATGAAAATGGTATATGAATCAATTGAAACAGATGAATTAGTATTAAAACTATATAAATTGCTTATGGAAAGTGTTTAGTGTGCATTGCTTTTAGAATTCATGGGTTTAATGTAACGATCCCGATTTTTGATTTAAATTTAAATTGATAATTAAAATAAATTTTTGGAAAAATTTGTAGATCAATTTGAATTTTCCAAATTTAAATAGGATATTTGTTAAATTTGACATTGATTTTAAAATTTAATTAGGGCTTTCAAATATCTATATTTAATATCTTATAAATAAAAAGTAATATCCTAAAAATTAATCAATTAAAATAAATAATATATTTTATACCTTTGGAATTTAATTTGAAAATATATTAAGAAAATCTTAAAACAAATAAAATAAGTAAATAAATTATACATAAATGAATTCCAATTTATTTTGAGATTAAAAATATTGAAATAATGAGAGTTTTAAAAAGTCAATTAAGTTTAAAATTATATGTATATATATTTATATATATATATTGCATATATGAGTAAATTTGTATATATATTGAGATTTAATTTAGATTCATTCAAGAGGTACGCATATATATAAATGGACAAAAAATAAATTTTAATTCAAGTTGAATTGAAATTTGAATTTGAATTTGAATTTAAGATTAATGCTTTAAAAATAAGTGGCATTTAAAAGTCATTAAGATGCAATTTATATAATATAAAGATTGGTTAAAATCAATTTTTCTTTTAACATTGTATATATACATGTATATACAAATGAATAAAGAGGTATATTCATTTATAAAGTAATATGATATGAAGTTGTTTAGAAATCCTTCTTGTCTTTGTAAAATTACAAACATACATAGGGAGATGGGGTAAGCTGATTAACAAAATCTAGATCTTATGATTATAATTTAACAAATGGCATGAAAACATCATTGCTTAATAAAAATATTCAATTTAAAAATTTCAGAAAATCTTTAAACTTCCATTTCGAATTTATTTAGTCTCACCAAAAGCTGAAAAGAACAGTAACTTAGATTTGGGGTATCACAAATCTCAACACAAAAGAATTCAAAACCATCTTCAATTAAAAATCTGGAAACCAGAGAAGAGGAAAAAAAAATTCAAACTGCAAACCTGATTGAAAACAAAGCAAGAGCAATTTTCAAAAGCAGGTAACAAATCAAAGAAAGGAATCAACCCAAGCATGCAAGTTCAAAAACAAATTCAGAAGAATGCAAAGGATCAAGCAAAACAAGTTCAAAAAAACATAAAGAAATCTGGAAATAAATAAAGGTAAGTGAACTTCTTTAAAAGATTTGAATTTGAGTGATTTATCAGTAATGAAGCAAAGGTTTTTAAGCAATTGCATCAAATCTAAGTTGCAGGAAAATTGAAGATCAAAGACAAAACCATTTCTAGTTTTCAAACTGGAGAAAAAAAAAATATTAAAAAGGCTTCTCTGTTATATACATTCAAACTGTAAGTAATAAAATAAAAATTACTGTTATTAATGATTTGAGTAAATGAACATGACAGAGTATAAGCAAAGATTTCTATTAACAATTTACAGATCTAAACTCTAAGATTAAAGAAGAAAGAAGAAAGTCAGGCAGGCTAAACAGAAATGAAAGTTCCAGTGTCCTCTCTGTTCCTGTTCTCTGTCTTTCTTCATCAAAATCATCAGGTGAGCAACTTTAATTTTAAACCCATTTCTTTGAATCCAATGCTTGAAGAATCTGTGTGCAAGCCTGCATCTTTTAAACTAAATCTTGTATGCTTGGTTGATGCTAACTGGCTCCTCTATCTTTAATCTAATGTGGGCAAAACTTTTAAAACTTAAAAAAACTAGAATCTGTTACAGTTTGATGATACTTGAAGAATTTTGTTGTGATGTGTTTGCATGTGAAATTTGAGTAACTTCACTCTTTAAACTCAAAGTAAAATTATGGTTGCATGGTTTGAGTCCTTTCTGTTCATGTTTTCCAGATTCTGGTTTTAATTTAAACTAAAAAAAAATCTTGAGTTAATCTCTATTTAAACTTAAGTTATAAACCAAACTTGTTTTTTTCATCTCAAAATGTAGATTAAAATTATAATTATGTTAAAAAAAAAATATTGAAGTGTCTCTGGAATTACCTGGGAATCAAATGACTGAGCAAACCCACTTTCATTTGCCTATGCTCTCTGATATCAACTCTGTGTAGTTATAGAGCTTGAAAAAAATCAGATCAAAATCCCTATATCTCATTTTCAAATTTCTGATAGACTTAGGAATTCAACAGAGATTTGATTAAACATGAATGAAGTTTAAAAACACATAAAATTAAGTAATAAAGGGTTGAAGTTTATCTGGGTATAAGAAATACAGAAAAAAACCTTATAACTTGAAAAATTCAAATATCATAATTGTCTGGTTCTCTGATATAGTTCGAATCCCCATCACAAATCATGATTTTTAAATTTAAAATGGGAATTTTTAATGAAGAAATGAACGTGGAAATCAGGGTTGAACGGAATCGCTTCTTTCACAAATTTCCGGCGATCGGCTAGACCTAGGGACTCGAGATTTAAATCGTAGCTTGCTGGTAGGTAGAAGATTATCAGAAAATTGTTCGTAGAATTTATAGGTTGGTATGGAAGGAAAATCTGGTTGATATAGGGTTTTACTGCAGCTTTTGATCAACGTTGGAAACGAGGCAATGGGGCGGCCATCGACGAACAGGAAGCGATCGCACCCTAGTGGATCGAGTCATAGTGGTGTGACGGAGGTTTGGACGAAGGCGCGTGGTCTCCGATGAGGTCACGCAGTGGGACGAGGCGAATTTTGGCGATCGAATGGGTTTGGGAAGAAAGAATTGGCCTTGAATTCGCTCGATTTCGACTCGGTGATGGTTTCGTATCGTGGTTCGCTTGAAACAGTTAGGATGGTCATCGGTGACCTGAGAGCAATCGTGGTGATGGTCGGAGTCGACCAGGCAGCGTGTGCACGTGCACGATGAGGCGTTAGTGTCAGCAGTGGCTACCGGTAGGAGAAGAAGAATTTTTTCGGTGTTTAAACCGAGGGGATCGTGGATTTTCTCGAGTTGTTTTAGAGGAGATTCGAGTAGTTTCAACAGTTTTCAAGTTTTAAAATTAAAAAAAAGGTTTGAAATGAAAAAGGAGAGGAAGAAGTTGGCCTGGGAAATTTTCTCGGGGGAGTCTCAAATGAAGCTCGAAGTAGGGGTTGGGGAAGAACAGGGTTTGGCTCGAGGAAAATTGTGGGGGACTCGGCTTAGTGATCAAAACTGTTTTGAATTAAAAACTTAATCAGGTTTTAAAACACTCTCCTAATTAAATGTTTTCATACCAGTTTTGTTAGTTAGATAATGTCTTGGAAAAAAAAATCTTAAGTTTGTCATAAATAAATTTTAAAATGATTTAACGTTATACATGACTTCATTTTAAAAGTTTAATTCAAAAATATTAAGGATTTGTTAAAGAGTTTTAAAACGGTTAATTTACTTTTAAAGTTAAATTAACATATTTGTTAAAGAAAATTTATGTCTTGAAGTTAATTACTTGATAAAAGTAATTAAGATAAAATTAATTAATAATTAAGTTTAATTAATCAAGTAATTAATGAATGTTTTTAATAAAAATAACGATTACTTAGTGAAAGTGACTAAGAATAGATAATTAAAGACTAGAGTTTGATCAATCAAATATTAAGGGTTAATTACTTCAAAGCATAATTAATTAATGTTGTTAATTAATTAGGGTGATTTAAATTAAGATTAATCAATTAAAGAATAATTAATTATAATTAGATTTAATTAATAATTAAGGATTCATTAATTAAAGTAATTAATTAAAGGTCCATTTATAAAAGTGATTAAGATTTAATTAATTATAATTAACGGTTAATTAATTAAGATAATTAATTAAAGGAGTGATTAATTAATGAAAGTGGTTAAGACTTAATCAAATGTAATTAATGATAATTAATCATTGATTTAAGATCACTAATGAAGGTAATTATGTTAGTAATAAATCTATAACCACACGATTTATTCACGTCAATCAAAGATGTTTGATTGTTATCGAATGTTATGTGATGGATTGATATATCTGATATGTGATGTGATGCTATGTAATGCTTTGTACTAAGCTGTTATATCTGTGATGTATATATTGTTATGCAAACCCTTGACCTGTAGAACGACATTTGAATTTCGATGCGACGGGGAGTCGGATTCCAGTTGGTTATCCGAAACCCACATCGAATCATAATAGTGAATTTCTGTGATTGATAAATTTACTTTATCTATGAATCTGTGGATGAAGATAAGCGTTATGAGTTATACCGCTTATCGATACTGATATGATTGATGCTGTGCACTATTGTGTAAAACCCCTGGACCACACTATACACACACAAATATGGATTGCACGTGGAAATGGGTTAAGTCACCGATTTTTGAAAAATCTTAAAATTGAATTTTTGAATCCAAAATAGTTTTGGGATTAGAATTGAAAGCTTTTGAAAATGAATTTCAAAAATAAAAGTTATTTTGGATAACTTGATTGAGTTTTTGAATTTAAATAATTTGATTTAAATTTGAATTCAATATTTGAAATTGAATTCCATGATTTGGGGAACTAAGGTTTAAAAAGGTTATTCAACTTATAAATGGGTTTATATAGGTTTTTAAATCATTTTTAAAGTGATGTTTTGGAATTTAAATTTAACCCAAGATTTTAACTTGTATAGATATAATTGGATTTTTTCGAAACAAAAACTGTTTGTTTTCAACTAATAAAAGCTTTCACCTAAGAAATAAACTTCTAATTTGTGTAAGAAGGATTTCAAGTCTAAAATAAAAACGGTCTTCAAAGCAATGAATAAATCTTTGGAAACGTGTTTTGAAAGCTATAAATTAAATCTTTAGTTTAAAGATTTAATGTGCTAATCCAATTGAAATGGGAATTGTTTTGGAAATCTATGAATGGATCTTTGTGAAACTGGGTGAAACTTTGTGAAATAAATCTTTTTGTTTAAAGATTTAAAATGGTAATTTGTTTACCCATTTGAAAGGAAAGCTTTGGATTTTTAAGTTGTGACTTAACTAAAATCCCTTATCCATATGTTTTTAAATATGGCGCTCACTATTCGGTTTAGCCGGGAGAGGACCTTTGTGTCATATAGCCCATTCTGAATAGTGATACGACGTTATGGATAACATTTGAAGATCGATGTTGAAGACCAGGTGTCTTCAAGAATGATAGGATAACCTGTCGATTGACTCTGCACTGAGTTGCTCCGGTATAGAGTTTTCTCTTAGTGATAGGGAGTCCGATCGGAATTGTGGATACTCGGATTTGCAAGGGCTTCTTCGGAAGTGCCTTCGGTTCTGTTCGAACCCGGAACAGACTTGTATGGTTGTATGTCCGACATTACACTTTGAGATATTACACTGATTTCTATCAAATACATTTCTGCTTAGTGGCGGAGAATTTATTCTCTTAGCTTAACACCCTTCTCTGAGACGTACGAGCTCAGAGATTATATAGTTGATATTTATTAGTGATATATTCCCAATTTAGTAGTGTGACATGCTAAGTGCTGCTGTGTGTTGATGATCATTTGTTGATCATTTGTGATCAAAGCATGGCTTTTGTATAAA
Organism: Allium cepa; assembly: GCA_030765085.1. NCBI lineage: Eukaryota > Viridiplantae > Streptophyta > Magnoliopsida > Asparagales > Amaryllidaceae > Allium > Allium cepa. The sequence goes on from CM060945.1 coordinate 618,477,336, forward strand.
GCGTAGCTTTGTGGACGAGACTACATCAGGACCTCACACCCCGGAAATGGTCGAAATAGGAAAGATGCGGCAAGGTTATAAGGGTCGCGCCCTTTAGGGCGTGTCATTCCCTTCCGGTAAAGGGTGGTATCATGGTATGGATCCCAGATACTTACTCATGTGGATACTGCAGATCTATTACTTTGTGATACTTTGTGGTTGTTGGTGTCGAGCGCTCGGATAAAGGTCCCAAAGGACCGGGGAATGGCATGCTCGAGTAGTAGTTACCTAGTTACAGAGGTAACCCGGCCTTGTGTTGGCAGAGATCCGGTTAAGTTCTCGGGACGTCCCGCCAGAGGCGATCCCATGGACAGTAGGAAGTTCCTTAGCCTGACCATTTGTTGAAAATCCATTCATCCAATACGTGCCTTGTACGGTTTTAGTTGTAGAACCTGCCATTTACTTATGGTGGCGCCCCACTGTTTAGATGGTAGCTATAGTAGGCATAATTCGGAATGTCTATGCTGGCTAGGATTTATATTATACTTTCGAAATGGTTTTCCCACACGTTGCACTTATAGCAATAATATTCAAGAAATTTTCTCGTATCATGCATATTTGACTATCATAAGGAGAAATCTCCTCCAATTCTGCGTTTGCATTGTGTGTGTAGCGGGAAGCCTTATGGTAGTTTCATTTTCTAAAAAGCATTGCGGTTTTCAAATTTAAATTCTTCGTTGTTTGTTTTAAAAGATAAACTGCTTTTGTTTGCTCATACCACTCCCACGACTGACCTGGAGTTTATTGTTCCTTTCCTAAACTCTGGGTGCCCACTATTTTCCCACACGGACAGTCTAAAGTTGGGTTTTTCAGATAGTCAGGTTTAGTAGATTATCTGGAGCTAGTTCTGTCTTTGGATTGGGACTGCACTTCTTATCTTTGTGCATTGTTGATTTGGGAGTTCGAGCTATTTCTGGATTGGTGCTTTGGAGATAGAGATTACTGATACTGAAGTTCTTTCTTTGAAGACCATATTGGAGATTTGTTCCGCTGCTAGTGTTACCTTTTCTTTTCTGCTGCTATTATCTTATATCATATCTCTGATGTATATTGATATTCATTGTATCATTCTGTTTTATCAGATACTATCAAATGTTGTATGTCATATGTATCATTTCATTTTTCTTCCGCTGTGTTATTTACTTGATGTGTTATAAGCTCCGGCGGACCAGATTCGACGTTTGGATCTGCGGCATTTGAATACGAGTGTCGTATTCGGTGCCAATTTTCGAAGGCCGAGTCAGGATCGTTACAATTGGTATCAGAGCCGAGGGTTAAAACTTTAGCTCAGGAGTATAGCACATTAAGTAGCTCATTAGAGATAGGGTGAAGTATACCCTAGAATGAGTATAATCCCTAAGATATCTGTTCGAATGCCTCAGTAAATTCTCTTACTATTCACTGATAGTAAGTATGAGTGCGTGAAGAGGACGGGATAAGGGAGAGGGGAATACCACTACAAATGGTCAATACCCTACAACAGTGGAAACAACTTTCTTCTCAATCTCCTTTGATTCGATTCTAAATTCTTTTGATTGCTTCGTGACAACTACAGAAAGAAGCTTTGGTGCGATGGTGACCCTACGAATCATCGTAGAAAATCCTTACTTCGTATCTTCATCGATTTCTTATCAGCTTTTGTCTTAAACCCTTGATGAATTTGAATTTGGAATTGAAAATTTTAAATAAATTGAAATAAATTGGTTAACTTAAATATAAAGTTAAATTTGAATTGTATCAATAAAACGATATCGATTAAAACCAAATTCTATCGTAATTTCTTGTGTATATCAAAGTCCGATGAAGGACAAGATATATATACCTTGGGGTATTCATACCCGATTTTTGAATCCATACCTAGTGTTTGAGAAATTGTAGAAGATTAAATCCATCTATCTATTCTCTGGGATCTGATATATTGTACGAAGGATTAGTTATCCCTTCGAACTAATTAATGCCCTTATATATTCGTAGATCGGTGGGCACGAGTATCTTGTGAAATAATTGTATGAGTTTGTTCTCATATTGTTGATATTCTGATTTGGTAAGCCAAATACAGAATTGTTATCCAGTCTGATTTGGAAAAATACTTCTCTATCTTTCATCTATTCTTTATTGTCTTCCTTGCAAATTTCAGGGACGAAATTTTTTAAGGGGGGAATCTGTAACGATCCCGATTTTTGATTTAAATTTAAATTGATAATTAAAACAAATTTTTGGAAAAATTTGTAGATCAATTTGAATTTTCCAAATTTAAATAGGATATTTGTTAAATTTGACATTGATTTTAAAATTTAATTAGGGCTTTCAAAATTCTATATTTAATATCTTATAAATAAAAAGTAATATCCCAAAAATTTATCAATTAAAATAAATAATATATTTTATACCTTTGGAATTTAATTTGAAAATATATTAAGAAAATCTTAAAACAAATAAAATGAGTAAATAAATTATACATAAATGAATTCCAATTTATTTTGAGATTAAAAATATTGAAATAATGAGAGTTTTAAAAAGTCAATTAAGTTTAAAATTATATGTATATATATTTATATATATATATATTGCATATATGAGTAAATTTGTATATATATTGAGATTTAATTTAGATTTATTCAAGAGGTATGTATATATAAATGGACAAAAAAATAAATTTTAATTCAACTTGAATTGAAAATTGAATTTGAATTTAAGATTAATGCTTTAAAAATAAGTGGCATTTAAAAGTCATTAAGATGTAATTTATATAATATAAAGATTGGTTAAAAACAATTTTTCTTTTAACATTGTATATATGCATGTATATACAAATGAATAAAGAGGTATATTCATTTATAAAGTAATATGATATGAAGTTGTTTAAAAATCCTTCTTGTCTTTGTAAAATTACAAACATACATAGGGAGATGGGGTAAGCTGATTAACAAAATCTAGATCTTATGATTATAATTTAACAAATGGCATGAAAACATCATTGCTTCATTAAAATATTCAATTTAAAATTTTCAGAAAATCTTTCAACTTCCATTTCGAATTTATTTAGTCTCACCAAAAGATGAAAAGAACTGTAACTTAGATTTGGGGTATCACAAATCTCAACACAAAAGAATTCAAAACCATCTTCAATTACAAATCTGGAAACCAGAGAAGAGGAAAAAAAAATCAAACTGCAAACCTGATCGAAAACAAATCAAGAGCAATTTTCAAAAGCAGGTAACAAATCAAAGAAAGCAATCAACCAAAGCATGCAAGTTCAAAAACAAATTCAGAAGAATGCAAAGGATCAAGCAAAACAAGTTCAGAAAAACAAAAAGAAATCTGGAAATAAATAAAGGTAAGTAAACTTCTTTAAAAGATTTGAATTTGAGTGATTTATCAGTAATGAAGCAAAGGTTTTTAAGAAATTGCATCAAATCTAAGTTGTAGGAAAATTGAAGATCAAAGACAAAACCATTTCTAGTTTTCAAACTGCAGAAGAAAAAAAAAATTAAAAAGGCTTCTCTGTTATATACATTCAAACTATAAGTAATAAAATAAAAATTACTGTTATTAATGATTTGAGTAAATGAACAAGGCAGAGTATAAGCAAAGATTTCTATTCACAATTTACAGATCTAAACTCTAAGATTAAAGAAGAAACAAGAAAGTCAGGCAGGCTAAACAGAAATGAAAGTTCCAGTGTCCTCTCTGCTCCTGTTCTCTGTCTTTCTTCATCAAAATCATCAGGTGAGCAACTTTAATTTTTAAACCCATTTCTTTGAATCCAATGCTTGAAGAATCTGTGTGCAAGCCTGCATCTTTTAAACTAAATCTTGTATGCCTGGTGGATGCTAACTGGCTCCTCTGTCTTTAATCTAATGTGGGCAAAACTTTTAAAACTTAAAAAAACTAGAATCTGTTACAGTTTGATGATACTTGAGGGAATTTTGTTGTGATGTGTTTGCATGTGAAATTTGAGTAACTTCACTCTTTAAACTCAAAGTAAAATTATGGTTGCATGGTTTGAGTCCTTTCTGTTCATGTTTTCCAGATTCTGGTTTTAATTTAAACTAAAAAAAAACTCTTAAGTTAATCTCTATTTAAACTTAAGTTATAAACCAAAACCAAACTTGTTTGTTTCATCTCAAAATGTAGATTAAAATTATACTTATGTTAAAAAAAAAATATTGAAGTGTCTCTAGAATTACCTGGGAATCAAATGACTGAGCAAACCCACTTTCATTTGCCTATGCTCTCTGATATCAACTCTGTGTAGTTATGGAGCTTGAAAAAAATCAGATCAAAATCCCTATATCTCATTTTCAAATTTCCGATAGACTTAGGAATTCAAAAGAGATTTGATTAAACATGAATGATGTTTAAAAACACATAAAATTAAGTAATAAAGGGTTGAAGTTTATCTGGGTATAAGAAATACAGAAAAAAACCTTATAACTTGAAAAATTCAAATATCATAATTGTCTGGTTCTCTGATATAGTTCGAATCCCCATCGCAAATCATGATTTTTAAATTTAAAATGGGAATTTTTAATGAAGAAATGAACGTGGAAATCAGGGTTGAACGGAATCGCTTCTTTCACAAATTTCCGGCGATCGGCTAGACCTTGGGACTCGAGATTTAAATCGTAGCTTGCTGGGAGGTAGAAGATTATCAGAAAATTGTTCGTAGAATTTATAGGTTGGTGTGGAAGGAAAATCTGGTTGATATAGGGTTTGACTGCAGCTTTTGATCAACGTTGGAAACGAGGCAATGGGGTGGCCATCGACGAACAGGAAGCGATCGCACCCCAGTGGATCGAGACATAGTGGTGTAACGTCCCGCCTATTCACACGATTTAAACAGACGCACGTGCCAATTCAAACCATACGGAAGGGCGGATTGTTATGGCGTAAATAAGAAAACAGAGAAGAAATAAAACAAAATAGAATCTCACATCGGAAGGATAAAATATAATAATAAAATATACAGTTTATATAACTGTTTACAAACATTTGCTTCTTCTTTATATAATAATTATCACAGTTCACATACCAAAATATCAATGCAGCGGAACAGTGTGTAGTGCACTAGTATAAATAATAATAATACAAATCTTCGTCTTCGTCCTCCAAAGCTAAATCTTCAAATCCTGAAACGCTCGGACTGACCCGAGCGAATTTTGAAAAGACAAAAACACTCGAGTCAGAACTAAAAGATCTTATGTGAGTTAAATTAACAGAAGTAATATGAGTGCAGTAACTCAAGAGATGCTCGGGATTTACATCTCCTAAGGATCCGTTAAACTATTTACTATATAGTATATTGCGCTATTATAATAGTGTCTAATTGTAAAATAAACTTACTTTTAAATAGCGTTAAGGGGTTACCCATATAGCCCTTAACACAGAATATATTCCCATAGTCTATACAGTACCGTAATCTCCCCCGTACTGGGCGTCGTCAGAGGGCACTCCATAGGTATGGTACAAAACCAAAATCGTATAAGGCGCGCTAGGGTAGGTGACACGGCACAACTAGGCAATGCCAGGGTAGATATACCAATTGCTATTCGGGCTGGTGGTAACGCGTAGCCGCAGCTACCGCCCAGCTCGAACTAACACCCCAAATCAAAGAAATCAATAGTGGCCACCGAACCAATCCAAAGTCAGAGTATAGTATTGAAGGAGTGCGTTCGATCAGAGGAATGACCTCATTGGCCCGAGAATCGCTCCTGTTTTAGCCACCTTATGCCAACTCACGGGAGTTGGGTCCACGTATTTACCTTACAGGAAACGTCGCCACCAACCTACTTCATTCTAGAATCTCCACCGCGTACACGGTTAGTCAAAGTGGTTTTCGGTATTGACAGAGAGTATGTCCTTATCCGATCCCGGTCTCTTTGCCAACCCATCGTTATTATAACACCGAGGTCATTTAAAAATAGTTTATACTTTAAAACCAGAATAAAATTTTCCATTTCAAAACTATGAATACGATTTCAATTTAAACCCAAAACAATATGATATCATTTCATCTCAAATATAATTCTTTTCCAAAATCATGCTGGTTTAAAATTTAAAATATCTAGAAACCAAATATTTGAAATATACTTTCAAAGCATAATATTTCGAAATTCAAAATTTTAAAACCATAACTTCTAAAACTTGAATGGTTTGGATATTCAACGAATGTAAAATAAATGGTTTAACTTTAAAGTTACTTTGTAAAGAAAAATAATTTCCATGGCTTTTCAAATATATTTCTTTATTTAAAGTTTAAACCATAATTTAAATATCATTTCAAGTTCCAAAAACCCCTTCAATTTCTATATATATATATATATATATATCCATTTGGAGTATTAATATTTCAAAACTAAAGTTGGATTTTCTTCTTTCAACAATTGATATTCTATTATTTAGTCTTGAATATTCATATAAATTCCATAAATAAAACTCCAATTTCTAGCAATTAAATATTTTCTCAAATTTACTTTATACTAGAATTTTCATTTTTAATTCATCTTGGAAAATCCAGTTATAAATATCATACCTTAAAATTTCCAAACTTAAACATATAAGATAAATTTCCAAATTCCATTTTCTCAATTTTTCATTTTTATTCAACAGGTTTATACACAACTTAATTTTCAAATTTTTAACTTCAAATGTATATATATCGAAGAATAATATTTTATAAAATATCAAAATCAAATTTTTATAAACCGTATCCCATCCAAACCGTAGAAATCACTTTAAAATAATTTATATATAGACCACGGTGCCTGTATATAATTTTCTATCCTATGGTCAAGCGATACGGATATTTATCATTTCAATCCGCAATTTAAAAATAAAATTTTGCGGTTGTATATCATTTCAAACCACAATCCTGAATGAAACGAAAAATGCATGATAACTTGCAGTTTAATGATATAAAATAAAACATCCATTCATCAACATCATCCATCATCCAAATCACAATCATCATCCAATAATAATTCAATATCAGTATATATCTGATAATATATATCAGGTAATAACTGGTGGTTATATTCAAAAATAAATTTAATCAACTATTAAACTAACAGTTTATATGTAGTACTAAATTTTATAACTGTTTGCTAGCAGTTCCTATGCAAATAAATAAATTCTGACTATCAATTAATATGCAATAAATAAAATAAATTAACAGTTAAATTAAATAACGCGATTTAGCAAATATGATGAACAAATCATGCCAAACAGTTATAAATAAATTTCTACTCATATCTAAAATAAACTTAACAAACATAAAAACTTTTAGAAGCTGTGAGTGGGTTAAAACACTCACCTTTTGAATTTAAATCGAATTTAAATCCGATTTAAACTCAAAATTTCATATTCTCCAAATCTGTCCAAACCGGCGTCAACGGATCCGGAATTTAATTACGATCCTAACAAAAATAATCTCGCGTGAAACGGAGTTCGTATGCGGAATTTATGACGATTTTTCTATTGAAATCAATTATAAATTAAAAGAAAATAAGAACATATTCATCTCACCCAAAATCAAAGGCCACGTCACCTGCAGATTTATCACCTCCCAGATGAAACCACGCCCGTACGTAAGAGCCGTTCGAACCCATTACCCATAGTTGACCGAGATTTTGACCAGGAACTGCTCCGTCTACGCGCCGCCGCAACCAAGGTCGCCTCCACCATCGAGAGCCCCATCGCCGGCCGCTCCTCCCATACTCGTTGCGTCCCCCCAGGTGGTTGCGCCGCCGCCACTTCCTTAGTTATGCCGAAACCCTAATCCAAAATCCTGCCCAATCCAATCGTTGAAACCACGAACGAATTACATGGATGCGAAGCACGCGTCAATCTCCTCCAAACCCAGAAAGGAATTTTCGATCCGACGAAGTTTGTTGCGGTGATGATGAACGGCCGAAACTTCATCGATTTCTTCTGGTCAAACCACATACCAAAATGAAAAACGAGTTGTACCAGCAGATTGTGTACATCGAGAACTACGACATATATTTTTCTGAGATTTTTCTAGAGAGTTTGAATTTTCACTTTTGATTTTTGAACTGTAGATAGATCTAGGTTTTGCAACCATTGAGGAAGAGAAAGAAATGAAGAAAATGAACGTACAGACAAATGGTTGAAGATGGAGGCTAGGGTTTATCACAGCATATATATAGACAAATAGTAGTAGGCTAGGTGGGCACGAATTACGAACGTGCTAAACGGTAGTTGGCCCAAAAAGCCCGTTCTGACCCCGGAACGAAATTTATTAAACCCATATACCCAAATAGGTATTTTAAAATATTCTGAACGCGATGGAAAAAGTTTCACGTCCAAATTTGATCGTATGAAGAAGTTATGATGAAAACAAAATTTCCAAATTGATTTCAAATTGATTATAATTAAATCGATTTCAAGGCATTTCGCATCCGTACGATCAAACGACAGGTCCGATCGATACGAAACTTGAAACCCTATAATAATTCACCGATACGGATCCGATGAAACTGGTTTCATCGAAATCCGAGTCCGTGGTCAAAATGGCTATTTTTATATTCATTAAAATTATAAAAATCCAATTTTATATCTAAATTCCAGAATTTGACCAAATTTTATCGCTTAAATATTTCTTAATCAATTTAAATGATTTAACAAGTTTAGATGTGAATTAAAAGTTGATAAGTCTATCAGTGTTAATTTCATTTATTGCCATTTATTCAATTATTGAAATTAACTAAATTTTTTCTTTCTTTCTTTTCATTCCTCTAAATTCAGTCAAACCATTATCCTATGGGTAAATTTTACATTACTGAAAAATTCAATTCCCTAATTGTTTTCCAGGAATCAACTAAATTTATATCCACGTAGTGATTAATTACGTTTTATTGAAATGGATTTAGATCTAATTCACCAAATTATATACATAGGTAAACAATTTATAGTTATCACAATAAGCCAACTCTACTTCCATACATACCTATTAACAATATACTAAAATAAAATTTCTTACCTATCATTGATTAAGTCAAATTACGATTTTACTGCGTATTATTTCACCAATTATTATAACTTGAATTTAACTTCCAATTTGCTTATTACAATAAATTAAAACTTTACCATCTGTTTTAATAAATTGGGTATGCACAGATTTAGCCATTAAATCAATTTCAATTTACGGTACAATTAGCATGGTTTATATCATATTGCCTTAATATCTCTATTAATCTTAATTCAAATGATTGAATATTAAATTCCATTCACTACAATAGATCCAACTTGTTATTATATTATTAATGAAATTAACATTGGTTACATCCTCTGGAATTTACAATCTTTTACGAAAAATCAATTTATCCTAACTGAAAATTAGGTCACTTAACTGCAATAAATTTTACATTAAATTTTATAAATTACCAATTTAAAACTTTAACAAATCCGTTACTTGATTTAAAACCCTGCTATTAAATAAATTGACATTGACTTATATTTCATATCATAAATGCATACTTATTTCATATTATTTAGTTATATTTACCAACCATGTCCACAAATTTACTATTTATATCCTTAATTAATTTATTACTATTTTAAGTACGTTTATTATTGACAACATTCATTAAATTTTACTTATCTACACTTATTGCATTGGTTTATTCAACGGTCACTTTTATTTAGTCATTGTCTATTTTACAACCAAATGTAACAATCTCCACTAATTTTTATTTTTTTTATAAATGAATCCCATTCAAGTTAATATTTTTATTAATATTCACTAATTCAACATTTATATAGGTTTCCTATATTTAACTTAAAACTAAGTATGAAAATTTACATTGTTCAAATCTATTGCCATATAAATATTAAATGGTTAACATTAAATTACAATTACTATATCTAATTCCTACATTTACTCAAATAAAATCTTAAGACTTTTATTTCATTCTAAATTATATTAGAAATCATATTAAATTAATTCATTAAATATCATCGAATTTAACGGGTCGTTACAAGTGGTGTTACGGACGTTTGGACGGAGGCGTGTGGTCTCCGATGACGTCACGGGGTGGGACGAGGCCAATTTTTGCGATCGAATGGGTTTGGGAAGAAAGAATTGGCCTTGAATTCGCTCGATTTCGACTCGGTGATGGTTTCGTATCGTGGTTCGCTTGAAATGGTTAGGATGGTCATCGGTGACCTGAGAGCAATCGTGGTGATGGTCGGAGTCGACCAGGCAGCATGTGCACGTGCACGATGAGGCGTTAGTGTCAACAGTGGCTACAGGTTGGAGAAGAAGAATTTGCTCGGTGTTTAAACCGTGGGGATCGTGGATTTTCTCGAGTTGTTTTAGAGGAGATTCGAGTAGTTTCAACAGTTTTCAAGTTTTAAAATTAAAAACAAGGTTTGAAATGAAAAAGGAGAGGAAGAAGTTGGCCTGGGAAATTTTCTCGGGGGAGTCTCAAATGAAGCTCGAAGTAGGGGTTGGGGAAGAACAAGGTTTGGCTCGAGGAAAATTGTGGGGGACTCGGCTTAGTGATCAAAACTGTTTTGAGTTAAAAACTTAATCAAGTTTTAAAACACTCTCCTAATTAAATGTTTTCATACCAGTTTTGTAAGTTAGATAATGTCTTTAAAAAAAATCTTAAGTTTGTTATAAATAAGTTTTAAAATGATTTAAAGTTATACATAACTTCATTTTAAAAGTTTAATTCAAAAATATTAAGGATTTGTTGAAGAGTTTTAAAATGGTTAATTTACTTTTAAAGTTAAATTAACATATTTGTTAAAGAAAATTTATGTCTTGAAGTTAATTACTTGTAAAGTAATTAAGATAAAATTGATTAATAATTAAGTTTAATTAATCAAGTAATTAATGAATGTTTTTAATAAAAATAACGATTACTTAGTGAAAGTGAGTGTAAATAGATAATTAAAGACTAGAGTTTGATCAATCAAATATTAAGGGTTAATTACTTCAAAGCATAATTAATTAATGTTGTTAATTAATTAGGGTGATTTAAATTAAGATTAATCAATTAAATAATAATTAATTATAATTAGATTTAATTAATAATTAAGGATTCATTAATTAAAGTAATTAATTAAAGGTCCATTTATAAAAGTGATTAAGATTTAATAAATTACAATTAACGGTTAATTAATTAAGAAATTAATTAAAGGAGTGATTAATTAATGAAAGTGGTTAAGACTTAATCAAATGTAATTAATGATAATTAATCATTGATTTAAGATCACTAATGAAGGTAATTATGTTAGTAATAAATCTATAACCACACGATTTATTCACCTCAATCAAAGATGTTTGATTGTTATCGAATGCTATGTGGTGGATTGATATATCTGATATGTGATGTGATGCTATGTAATGCTTTGTTCTAAGCTGTTATATCTGTGATGTATATATTATGCAAACCCTTGACCTGTAGAACGACATTTGAATTTCGATGCGACGGGGAGTCGGATTCCAGTTGGTTATCCGAAACCCACATCGAATCATAATAGTGAATTTCTGTGATTGATAAATTTACTTTATCTATGAATCTGTGGATGAAGATAAGCGTTATGAGTTATACCGCTTGTAACAACCCGCATATTTATCGATTTTATATTTAAATATTTTATTTAAATTTTTTGTCGTTAATCGGATATTGGTCCGAAAAGCTACCTTTTGCAAACGGTCAAATTAGGACTCGAGACCACTTCCATTGAGTTCGAAAGGCCGTTTACAATTTTTTTAAGTATAAACATTGGTAGGTTTGGTGTTAGTGGAATTTCACTAACTTTTCCCGCTTTGGACTTTGGGTTAGATTGCCATTATAACTCAAGCCCAAACCCCCTTCCTTCTTCTCACTCTTCATAAATTTCCTAACAACCAAGCTTTTGCATTAATGGTGAGTGGAAGAGGAAATTAAAACTCCAAGCTTAGGTTTCAACTTTAAATCCATCATTCAACTCCAAAATCAAAGTGAAGACATTGGATTCTAGCTTGTAGTTGCTTCTCCATTGTTTCAAGCTCCTTCTCCATTGAATTTGTGCAAAGGTGAGATTTTTATCTCACAATTCTAGTCTATAACTATATTGGACTGTTGGGAATGATTCCCTATCATTTTTGCATGCATGTTAGCATTTGGTTTGGATTGGATTGGCGAAAAAATCCAATTTTTAGCGTTTTGGTGAATTTTCTGCACTTAGGTCGTTCTGGCCATTTTTAGCTCGTTCGGAGTTAAGTCGTTCGTCCATAGGTCGTGAGTCGTTTACGAGTTAACGATAGGTCGTTCTGGCCATTTTTAGCTCGTTCGGAGTTAAGTCGTTCATCCATAGGTCGTGAGTCGTTTACGAGTTAACCTTAGGTCGTTCTGGCCATTTTTAGCTCGTTCGGAGTTAAGTCGTTCATCCATAGGTCGTGAGTCGTTTACGAGTTAACCCTTAAGTCGTGCAACCCTTCAGTCACGCAACTCTTAAGTCGGTTACGAGTTATCCCGATAGGTCGTTGGACCCTTAACTCGTAGGTCGTTGGACCTTATCTCGTTAGGTCGCTCCTGGCCTAACCCTTAAGTCGTGCAACCCTTAAGTCGTGCAACCCTTAAGTCGTGCAGCCCTTCAGTCACGCAACTCTTAAGTCGGTTACGAGTTATCCCGATAGGTCGTTGGACCCTTAACTCGTAGGTCGCTGGACCTTATCTCGTTAGGTCGCTCCTGGCCTAACCCTTAAGTCGTGCAACCCTTAAGTCGTGCAACCCTTAAGTCGTACAACCCTTCAGTCACGCAACTCTTAAGTCGGTCACGAGTTATCCTGTTAGGTTGCGACCTCTGTTAAGTCGGCCATGTTGGGTCGTGAGTCATCGTTAGGTCGCGAACACCTCTAGGTCGCAACCACTAAGTCGCTTGACCCCTTAGACCCCTAGGTCGTAGCCGTTAGGTCGCTCGACCCTATCCCTCTTAGGTCTTTAGACCCCCTTTTTGTCTTCACTAGGTCGCAACCTTAGGGGGTTGCCACCCCCCCTGGACCCCCCCTCCGTAGGGGATCTTATCTGAAAAACATTGAGCTGATTTCCTTGGATCTTATTCACATCTCCGTATGCGATCTTTGTGATTGATTGTTTATATAATTGCTTCTGTGTTTTGTCATTTTATAATATAAAGGTTTCAATACTAGTAGTAAATATCAAAACTCTTTTAACAAACAATTTCAACTCTATTTTTAATAACAAAGCTCTTTTCTTAAACCGTTTTCCAATCTATTAGTATATACAAACCTTTACCTCACTCGGATGAGAAATCTAATTAAACGACTTAGTAAAACAAGTGGTATGAAACGCTTGCGTTCACTTCGTCGGTTAATTCTTGGACTTGTTCGATTGAACCTCTTGTGACAATTTTATTAGTGAAGGTTTACAGTTTGTTCGTAAATGTTTAAGTTAAGCAAGTGGTTATGGGACATGAAGCTAAACTTCTATATTTACTAGCTTAGTGTAATTGACACTTCTCGTTGATCATGACGATCATTCTGATGCTTTAGACTAGCAACTGTGCGATGTCTCTTGTTGCGAGGTTAGACTAGACACCACTTGTGTGATTCCACTCACACATCCCTTTTTGCTTTTTGGTTAGTCTGGACCTTAATCTGTGTGATTCCATTCACACATGTGGGGTAGCTCTCCTTGGTCTTCGGACCGTCATGTGATAGGCCTCTTTCTCTTTTCTATGATTTCTGGACTTCTTGCATTGATTTCTAGAATTTATGTCATTAACTTGTTATGAGTACAAGTTTGGGGTATGATGCCCTTTCTGAATCTTTGAGAAGATTCTTGTGATATTGGTTATCTCTTATTGATTGATCTTCTGTTGATCATTATTTACATACTTATAGTGGTATGTCATTATGGATATTTTATGTTTATGCCATATCTTTTATGTTATATCTTGTCATCTGATATTTATAGCTAGACTGACCCGTTTATTATTTTTCTTAAATAATACTCGGGTCAGACCGAGATGTTACAGGTGCTTCTGCTTGACTTCTTCCCAGGGATTCATCACTCTGACTTTTGGCTAACTGTTTAGATTAGCAGTTTTTGTTGTATACACTTGAGATATAGACTCATAGTTGTATTCTTTTGTATAGCACGTGTTGCTATTCTTTTGTATTATTGTGGATCTTTTGACCACTACTCTGATGTACACTTTCATGTGTTAGTTATATATTCATATCTTCTTCCGCCTTTGTGATATGGATGTCTGTGACTGATTTGCGTTATGCTTATTTCTACGTTTGTTTCCGAAGATTATTTATAGCCACCGTGTGATAAGCAATTACATGGATGGTCGCTCCTCAACAGCCTTATTCTCCGCGCTAGTTGACAGCACTACTCCGTAGTGTTCTTGGCTAGCGTGGGTATAGAGGTGGGGCGTCACACCGCTTATCGATATTGACATGATTGATGTTGTGCACTATTGTGTAAAACCCCTGGACCACACTATACACACACAAATATGGATTGCACGTGGAAATGGGTTAAGTCACCGATTTTTGAAAAATCTTAAAATTGAATTTTTGAATCCAAAATAGTTTTGGGATTAGAATTGAAAGCTTTTGAAAATGAATTTCAAAAATAAAAGTTATTTTGGATAACTTGATTGAGATTTTGAATTTAAATAATTTGATTTAAATTTGAATTCAATATTTGAAATTGAATTCCATGATTTGGGGAACTAAGGTTTAAAAAGGTTATTCAACTTATAAATGGGTTTATATAGGTTTTTAAATCATTTTTAAAGTGATGTTTTGGAATTTAAATTTAACCCAAGATTTTAACTTGTATAGATATAATTGGATTTTTTCGAAACAAAAACTGTTTGTTTTCAACTAATAAAAGCTTTCACCTAAGAAATAAACTTCTAATTTGTGTAAGAAGGATTTCAAGTCTAAAATAAAAACGGTCTTCCAAGCAATGAATAAATCTTTGGAAACGTGTTTTGAAAGCGATAAATTAAATCTTTAATTTAAAGATTTAATGTGCTAATCTAATTGAAATGGGAATTGTTTTGGAAATCTATAAATGGATCTTTGTGAAACTGGGTGAAACTTTGTGAAATAAATCTTTTTGTCTAAAGATTTAAAATGGTAATTTGTTTACCCATTTGAAAGGAAAGCTTTGGATTTTTAAGTTGTGACTTAACTAAAATCCCTTATCCATATGTTTTTAAATATGGCGCTCACTATTCGGTTTAGCCGGGAGAGGACCTTTGTGTCATATAGCCCATTCTGAATAGTGATACGACGTTATGGATAACATTTGAAGATCGATGTTGAAGACCAGGTGTCTTCAAGAATGATAGGATAACCTGTCGATTGACTCTGCACTGAGTTGCTCCGGTATAGAGTTTTCTCTTAGTGATAGGGAGTCCCATCGGAATTGTGGATACCCGGATTTGCAAGGGCTTCTTCGGAAGTGCCTTCGGTTCTGTTCGAACCCGGAACAGACTTATATGGTTGTATGTCCGACATTACACTTTGAGATATTAAACTGATCTCTATCAAATACATTTCTGCTTGGTGGCGGAGAATTTATTCTCTTAGCTTAACACCCTTCTCTGAGACGTATGAGCTCAGAGGTTATGTAGTTGATATTTATCAGTGATATATTCCCAATTTGGTAGTGTGACATACAATGTGCCGCTTTGTGTTGATGATCATTTGTTGATCATTTGTGATCAAAACATGGCTTTTGTATAAAGCGTAGCTTTGTGGACGAGACTGCATCAGGACCTCACACCCCGGAAATGGTCGAAACAGGAAAGATGCGGCAAGGTTATGAGGGTCGCGCCCTTTAGGGTGTGTCATTCCCTTCTGGTAAAGGGTGGTATCATGGTATGGAGCCCAGATACTTACTCATGTGGATACTGCAGATCTATTACTTTGTGATACTTTGTGGTTGTTAGTGTCGAGCGCTCGGATAAAGGTCCCAAAGGACCGGGGAATGGCATGCTCGAGTAGTAGTTACCTAGTTACAGAGGTAACTCGGCCTTGTGTTGGCAGAGATCCGGTTAGGTTCTCGGGACGTCCTGCCAGAGGCAATCCCATGGACAGTAGGAAGTTCCTTAGCCTGGCCATTTGTTGGAAATCCATTCATCCAATACGTGCCTTGTACGGTTTTAGTTGTAGAACCTGCCATTTACTTATGGTGGCGCCCCACTGTTTAGATGGTGGCTATAGCAGGCATAGTTCGGAATGTCTATGCTGGCTCGGATTTATATTATACTTTCGAAATGGTTTTCCCACACTTTGCACTTATAGCATTAATATTCAAGAAATTTTCTCGTATCATGCATATTTGACTATCATAAGGAGAATTCTCCTCCAATTCTGCGTTTGCATTGTGTGTGTAGCGGGAGGCCTTATGGTAGTTTCATTTTCTAAAAAGCATTGCGGTTTTCAAATTTAAATTCTTCGTTGTTTGTTTTAAAAGATAAACTGCTTTTGTTTGTTCATACCAGTCCCACGACTGACCTGGAGTTTATTGTTCCTTTCCTAAACTCTGGGTGCCCACTATTTTCCCACATGGGCAGTCTAAAGTTGGGTTTTTCAGATAGTCGGGTTTAGTAGATTATCTGGAGCTAATTCCGTCTTTGGATTGGGACTGCACTTCTTATCTTTGTGCATCGTTGATTTGGGAGTTTGAGCTATTTCTGGATTGGTGCTTTGGAGATAGAGATTACTGATACTGAAGTTCTTTCTTTGAAGACCATATTGGAGATTTGTTCCGCTGCTAGTGTTAGCTTTTCTTTTCTGCTGCTATTATCTTATATCATATCTCTGATGTATATTGATATTCATCGTATCATTCTGTTTTATCAGATACTATCAAATGTTGTATGTCATATGTATCATTTCATTTTTCTTCCGCTGTGTTATAAGCTCCGGCGAACCAGATTCGACGTTTGGATCTGCGGCATTTGAATACGAGTGTCGTATTCGGTGCCGATTTTCGAAGGCCGAGTCAAGATCGTTACATTTAACTATTGCAAATAAGTGATATGTTGTTAAACTTCATATATATTGCACTTACAATGTTTGAATTGAGTAAGTCCAAGTACCGAGAAGCCGTTTGGCTGGATTTTGGGCACGCTAACTGCTAAACAAATAAGCCGCTTGCAATAAAATTAGGAAATTCGAACTGCTTTTGTTTTTCCGACCGAGTGGGTCAATGTGTATATATTTATATGTTTTGCCAAATTGCAAAAGCTCCTCCCTACAAAGGAGACTGCTAAAAATTTTCAAAATTTTTAGGAGTTAGAAAATTTTTTGAAAATTTTTGGGAAAATTTTTTTTAGCGACAAAATGATTTCAAATTGAAATAAATTAGTGAATGAAACTAATTTAAAATAATGATATGAATCAGTTATAAATGGAAGATAAAATTCAATATTCAGAGTTGAAAATAAATTGAATTCAGATAGAAATGGAGAACCAATTTGAATAGAAGTAGATACAAACTAAAGTGGTGAAGCAAAAAATAAGTATAAGAAGCGTATAAAACACTTATACCGAACTTAAGAAGAAATGATAAGATTCTTAAGTAATATGGGTGTCGAGAAAATAAATTGAATAAACATCGGAGAGAAGATTTAATAAAATGTTTTTGAAATGCTATGATTGGATATTATTGCTAAATAGGATATGCAGGTATTATATAGGGAAAGGAAAATTGGTTTTGATTTCAGATGATAAATTTGAATTGCCGACCAAAAAGGTATGTGTTTAAATTTCTATATGGAATTTGATTGGGTTTTTGATCTAGCCATTTAGCTTTTTTGTTTTCTTTTGGAATTTGGGAGCCCGTAGAGGCCTTTTGTAGTTGTACCGAGCTAACCGCGCAAAGGAGACGCTGGCAAAAAATTTCGAAAATTTAGGGAGTTAGAAATTTTTTAAGAAAATTTTGAAAATTCAAAATTTGATTTTAAATTGAAACTTGAATGATTGAGCAAATAGTATTGTTTGCAAATTATAGGAGAGTTTGGAGAAGTTAGTAAGAATAGTAACGGGTCTTTTACAAAAGATAGTTGGTAGAATGTTGAATTGTTTGATTTTGGCAAAGTAGTAAACGGGTATTGGATCATTCCTCCTAACTAGTAATTTCGGGGACGAAATTCTCTTAAGGTGGGTGGAATGTGACGACCCAGAATTTTTGAACATTTGAAATTAGAATATTTAATTGATTTTAAATATTTGAAAGGTTAATTTAACTTGAATTCAAATATCACTATTTATTTGATGATAATTAAACTATTGAATTAAATAATTTAAGTTGGGTAAAATGTTGAATCTAGAGTTTAAGCCCGCTAAAAATAATTTGAAGGCTCGTAAAATTTATATTGATAGTGCTAAGGATAATAGAAATTTTAAAATTAAATTTAACAGTGATTTGTTCAGTTTTGAAATTTTATCGTTTAAATTGATATTTAAAAGTAGCCTTCCGAGGCACGGTCTCGGAATTCGACGAAACCAGTTCCACTGAATCCGTAATATTGTATTATTAGCAGATTTCAATTTTCGTAGTGATTGGAGTTGTTAGGTGAGCATATGATATATAAACGCGCTGAAGTTTGTATCGGGAATTTAATATAACAACTGGGTTTAAAAAGCTATATTCTTTAGACGGTCGAATTAGGACTTGGAACCTCTTCCATTGCATTCGGAATAGGGGTATAACATTATGAACGCCTTACGGTACGCTGCAGTAGGATGTCAGGATTTTAAGTTACGAATTCAAATCAATTTAAAATTTGAACTTAAAATTTATATATATGCTTGTTGACCAGTCAAAAAAATAATAATAAAAATAAATAAATAAAATAAAGATTTGTCTCGTCTATCTCCTTTCAGTCGAATTCCATCCTCTCAGTGTTTCCCCTTTTCGACACAAGAAATCATTTCTTCAGTAAAAAAATCAAATCAAAGCCGACATTGTTCCTTCTGTTCGAATCCAAAATCATATCTTATCTATCTATTTATTCCCTTCGATCTTTAATACATCAAACCTAAAACCGATCAAAAGATAAACCACGCCCCTCTTTCGTTTTCTTCTACCCTTCCTTTTTGAATTAGTTTTCCCCTTTCTCCTGCTTATCGAATTCGACGGCGAGGAAAAATAAGAGAGAAATTATACGATCGAGGAAGTCATCGCAAGCACGTCGCGATGATAAGCTTACGCAGGCGCGAATGCTAGAGGGAGGAAGTCGCGACGTTCGCGGCCTGGTGTTGTGACGAGGGAGGTGGATCTCATTGTCTTTGGTGGACAATTCTCGATCGATGGAAGAGCAGCAGTGGCTGACGCGAGGTGACGGAGGGCGTGAATGGCGACTAAAGCAGGACGTGATGGATTTCTTGCGTATGGGTAGTGTTTCAACTAGGGTTTAGGAGATTTTGAGTGGGAGCGTCGATTCAATGGGGCAGTGGAACTCGCAATGATGCATCTGGCATCGTGTTCGGTGGAGGCTCGAATTCGTGTCTGACTTAGGTTAATTTTTGCAAGGTATTTATTTTAAATTATTTCATTGAATTATATATACATATCACTAAGTAAATTATATATAACAGTAAGATTAACTTTGAGTTTTTATTTTACAAATATATATATATATAGAGATAGTAAGTTGTCACTGTTTGTTACTTGTAAAAAATTTACACCTACATAGTTAATTTAAATATAAGCAGGGAAATATTTATATGTTATTTTAAATTTGCTAGTATTTTAAGGAATGAAATGAATGATGTATTATGGAAACTAATCTTTTTAGTTAACCTATTTAAATATTTTTATTATTAAAAATCTATTTATTTTAAGGAAACTTGTTTAAAATCAATTTATTTGTTATAAAACCAAATGATTAGTTTAAATTAAATTATTGGTAAATTTAATTTAGTTAATAATAAACTACTTAGAGATTATTTCAGATGTTAATAAATTATGTAATGTGTACAGGGTCTAATACTGTGAAGAGAACAAGTTAGGATGGATTGGATTGCAAGTAAAATAAAGGTGAGTTAATCTCACTCATCTGGTTAATATTTAAATTTAAATAGTTAAATTTAAATATTTCGTTGAATGATTGAATTGTTTTTGGATATGCTATACTATATTATATAATACATCTTGGAATGATTGATTTCCCGCATTATATAGCGGATGAGACCCTATGCGCCGCATAATAGCGGATGATTTTATATAAATCCCATATACCGTGATATTCCACCTCGAAGTGGAATGGGTATTTTATATTGTGCTAACGTCTGTGGATGCAGGAAAACAAGTTGGAGGGATCCAACTCGATTTATCAAATTTATTTATATTATTTAATTTTCTCTGTTATGAATATTCGATATTCTATAATGAATATTATTGATGGTTGTAATATTGGATGCTATGGTTTACTTGAATATATTTCGATACACTGAGTTATCAAAATATATAGAATCGGATTTTTGGAAATAAAAGAAAGAGAATTTGTAAGTGAAATAATTATATAGAATTTAAAAAAATTAAGAATAAACTGGATAAGAATAATAGTAGTTTTAAATTCTAATAAATAATTCCATGTATGAAAGGGAAATTTGAATAAACAGAAAGATAATAAATTTTAAACTTCAGTGTTATTAATTAAAAGAATAAAGCATTTATTTTAAATTTAAGATTTAAATTATTGAAAAGAATAAAGAACAAACTTGGAACATCTGAAATTGGTATGTTTCAGTTAAAAGATTTAAAATCAAAATGAAAGAAAATAAATGAATAAAGTCTACAGATTAATGGATTTCAAATGAATTGAGTAAGTAAAGAAATTTATTTCAAATGGGGTAAATTGGAAATCAATTTGGAAATTGATTTAAGTATTTGAAATTGGATGTTTGGAAGAATAAAATTTATGGTAGGAATTTATTAAAGGAATGGGAAAATTGTTTAAAAAATAAATAATGCTTCTTTTTAAAGGATGTGAAGAGAAGTATATTTCCCTGGATAGCCAAGTACGTTTTCAAAGTATATTTTTAAATAGAAGTTAAAATTTTAATGTTGTTTTAAAAAGCATGTTTTAGAAAATTTATTAATTCTAAATTTTTAAATTCTAAGTAAATATTTTCCAAATCTGTTATCATAGTAATTATTTAAAAGGAGACTTGGTAGTTTTAAAAAGAGAAATCTAGTTTTATATTTTGTAAAGTAACCTTATTTTCAAATATTTCTATAGTATATATTTTTATTAAAGTATTTAAGTAATTTTAAATTTAAATGTTTTAAAGGATAATTTATAATAAAGTGTTTTAAATTAATTTAAAAACCTAAGTTTTGTGATTGGTTTTTTCAGTGGAAATAAATATTTGGAGATTTGATTCATGAGAAAGGTGCATCGAAAAATGTTTTTAAAGGGTTGAAAATAGAAAAATATCTTGTGAAGATAATTTGAGGATAATAAATAATTTGGGAAAATTATTTATTGTTTGATGTTTGTCGTGAATGTTAATTGATAGTTAAATAACCGACTATCAATATAGGCCAAATGCGATGATCGTTTTGAAGAGACCGGGATCGGGATTAAATTCTCGAAAACCACTTCGATCCGATTTGTACGTTTTCGTGGAAAAACGAAGTAGGAGTAGAAGATGGAGCAGTGAAGTGCAAGGGCAAGTCGCTACTAATCCTGAGGATATTCCCAAAATGGATGTAATAGGAATAGTGCCTTCGGTTCTGTTCGAATCCGGAACAGACTTGTACGGATGAATGCTTTCAGAACATCGTCTGGTGGATGATGAGCATTCTAAGTGAAACGATCTAAAAGGTAACTCTTAGCCTCAAGCCTCATCAACTGGGAATGACTGAAAATCAGGGGTTACGCAGCAAGGCTAGGTGGATAGCACCCACTTCAGGGTGAGGTCATCCCAATCTAGATGTCCCTTTTTATATCGGCTTAGTGGTGCGGTTGCTAATCACGACCGTGGGGTGATCTTACTCGGGATTATCCAATAAGGGATAGTCCCGGTCTTGTGTTGCAGGGGGTCGGGAGTGATCCTCGGTACGCTGATCTAGACTAGGTACCGTAACAGATGGTACCCCCGGTGCCTAGTCATTAGTTGGAAATCCGTTCTCCCTACGCGCCTTTTATGAATTTTTTTTGTATTACCCACTCTGTGGATGGCAGCTGGAATTTAATAGATGTAACGATTTCGGCTATTTTAATAAGTATCTGTATATAGACCTTATTATAATATCAGAGGATTTTAATTAAAAAGTGTTTTAGCTATCGTGAGGTAAAAACCCGACATGTTTATTTGTGGCGTGGTCTTACGAGATGCTTTTGTTTTCAAAAGGATTTTTGAAACTTTAATACTCAATTTGAGTGTGATTTCTCACGTTGGTATTCTAGACTGACTCGGGTGTTATTTAACTATAATACTCGGGTCAGACCGAGTATTATAGAATACAGGATATGATGCTGAGGTGCTCAAGAGACGAGCTGGATGGCGATACGTACTTTCATACTTGATTATTATTCCACTGAGTATCCAGTTGTATATTATTGATGTGGATCTCTGATGATGTACTCTGGTGATGTATATATAAACAGATATAGTATTTGTTTTTGGTGTAAAGATCTATGATTGCCTATTATATTTTATTCCTCTGCAATAGTAAGATTCTGTTTTCTCTTCTTCTACCTCTTCTTCTTTAACCCAAATGGTTCATATTTCTGTTCGACTTGAGCTGATTGATGTAAAATAGTGTTGACTCAAGGGGTACGGATCTGTGGGTTGTTACATCATTTCTGTTTACAATAAACTCAATTTCTATTTTAGGTGGATTCTTTTTCAACCAACCATTTATTTTACTAATTAATTTAGTTAGTCCATTCACCTTATCCATTTCAATTTTAATTCCCATATTTGAATTCATTCTCGAATTTATTAAAGTAATATTCAATGCTATATTCAATTTACTTATACTTAAATTGATTTTATTTGCAATTCAACCCATTTCTATTTCAATTCAATTTCATTTGTCTGACACATTTGCAATTATAGTTAATTTTTTCAATTTAAGTCGAATTTTATTTATTACTCAAGTTCCACTTCCAAAATCCATTTTTAACTCACAATCCAATTTTTATTCAACCAAATTAATATCCGTTATGTATTCAGTAAACTAGATAAATTAGCTAATTAGTTCACTTCCAGCCTATAGCTCAATACTTGGTTTTTATTTCACTTTATTTAATTCTTAGAGTTCAATTTTACGTACAATTCAAGTTTGGGTTTTTATTTCATTACTAAATATCAAACTCTTTTTATTTTCGGCTTATCCATTCCACTTTTAAATTTTATAAGTCACACAACTTATTTCTTCCATTTCCATCAATTCTATAATCGAATATATTCATTTTTCCTTTTTAACCCAAAGTTATACATCGCTTAATAGCTTTAGTATACCTTTATTTTATTAAGTCCAAATTCCATAGCTTTTGAAATTTATTTATTCCAATTCAATTTTTATTAAACTTAACTTACGTTAAATCTCAATTCATACCATCCATTTTAAATAATTCACTAATCCCTTTTATTATTGCCATCACTTCACTTGTTTATTCCATTTGCTTTGCTTTAATTTAATTTAGTTTCCAAAAATTCAATTCCCATATTATTCTTTAAAATCATTCACCATTTTTAAATTCACAACTTATTTTTTGATAGTTTCTAAAACATTTTAATAGGGATTTCAGAATTCAAACACCCGATTTTTATTTCAAATCAGTTTGAAATCCATTATACACATATATATAGCCCTTCGTTTCAACAAACCATTCCATTGAATTTTTTTTCACTTCACTTGGCTTCATCCTAAAATAATTTCCCTTCGAAATTTTAAAAACACTTGCTTTCCCTTAGAACAATCCAAAAACAGCGACCATGGTCGCAATCCATAACTTAGAAACTCGAAAATTAACACCGATGATGTCACGATCATCATCAGAATTATTTTCCAGTGATCGGAGTGATTTCAATGCTACATCCCTTCAAAAATCCATTTTCAAAACATTTTCCAATCAAAACATTCCAATAATATTACGATTATTCATTTCCAAAAATATTTTCAAAATAATACTATCCCATAACACTTCTGGAATATTTCCAAACCTTCCAGGATTTAAAATTTTCAAATTCTGGCTTGAATTCATTTTTAGTTTTATTCATTTATATAATTCATTCTTATATCATTTTACATTTTGGTTTTTATGAACCACTTCCAATTTTTATAATCTTCTTTTGATTGTATAATAACAACCAAACACAACACTATAATAATTTTCAAAAAATTATTCTCTTTTATATCAAAATATAATTTGGGTAAAATTATTTCAATTACCTGCTTCAAAACCATACCGTGTCAGTTTATCATGTTCAATTGTTTAAAAACTCCTATCGATTTAGCGGCGTCCCACAATTCGATCAAAATTTATATGCCATTCAACCAATAAGTCAACATAATATAAAACTATGTATATTCACTAACAAATACGTGGTCATATCTATTAATATGCTCAAACTCATTTTATAGTACTACTGACTCTATCTCTTATGAGTAGTCCCTACTAGAGCCAAGGTTATCGCTTAACCTTCTGCTCTGATACCAAATGTGACGACCGAGATTTTCGCCCTTCAAAATTGACAGCAATAAGTTCATTGTATTACATGCAGAGCAATCAAACGACGGAAATGCCAGATCATTAGGGAAAAGAAGATAGAGATAGAAGAAGAAAAATAGAAACAACACAAAATCTAAAATCACAGCGGAACAAGTATATAATAGATAACAATTGACCTTTATACAAAAATAGCTATAATTTTTATTTATACATTACATCATGAGAGTAAAATAAATCAACAACTCAATACTGGGTAGTTATACTGATTTGTCCACACAAAGCTGAATGTTCAGCCTTCAATACAGAGTGAAATATTAATCAGATACGTGTAATAATTCTTCGTCGTCCAGCTTGTCTCCTAAGCTCCATAGCATCCTATCCTTAACCTGTAATACTCGGTCTGTCCCAAGCATTATAATAAAATAACACCCAAGTCAGTCTGGAAAACCAGCGTGAGAAAACACACTCAACTTTGAATTATTAAAATTATCAAAATCCTCTGAAACCAAAGATATCTCATAAGATGACGCCACAAATAAACACGATGGGTTTTTACCTTATGATAACCAAAACATTTCATATCAAATCCTTTAATATTATAATAATGTCTAAGTACAAATACTTATTCAAATAGATGAAATTGTTGCATTAATTAAATTCCAGCGTACTAGGCTCTACAATCAAAACTGTAAAAGCATGTATTGGAGAATGGATTCCATATGAATGACTAGGTTCTGGGGTATCACCTGTCATAGTCTAGAATAGTGTACCGAGGACCACGCCCGGATCCCCTACAACACAAGACCGGTCTACCCTTAACCTCCGAGGGTGTCTTGAAAGGTGATAAACATACCCTAATTGGGTGCGACCCACTTAGCCTTGCTACATATCCTCTGCTTTAAGTCATTCTCGATTGATGAGGCTAGAGGCTACGATTATCTTTTTAAGGAAATTTTACTTAGAATGCTCATTGTCCTCCAATGACAATGTATTGATAGCATTCAACCATACAAGTCTGTCTTGGGTCCGAACGGAGCTAAAGGCACTATTCTTACTATACCCGTTTTGGAATAATCCTCAGGATTACTAGCGACTAGGCCTTGCACTTCACTTCTCCATCCACGACTCCATGTTCTTGTTTTCACAATGAAAACATATTCGTTGAATCAAAGTGGGTTTTTGGACAACAAATCCGATCTCGATTTCTTCGAAACAAAGTTCAATATTTTTTCGGTAAACTCAACCCCGGTTCCTTAGGAAATAAACGGACAAAAACAAGATCAGAGATCACCTCCTCACCATTAGTGAAGGATTTCCTTATAAGCGTTCTAGAAGAACGAAGCAAGTTTATACGTACAGTATAGCACCTCGAACGGTAACTGTACCATATAATCCCCTTATTCCTTCTAGATATTTCCAAAGTTATATTCTGGGTATAGATTTGGTAGTCAGTTATCTAACTATCAAATAAACAATCATACAATCACAAATTCAATTTTATACTCAAAAAATCCAAATTTCTTTTAATTTAATTTTAATTAATTAAATCACCTTATCCAATATATATACTTATCTTATCAAATTTAGTAAATTCACAAAATATCCCTTTCAATAAGAATATTTGAAAACCCTTTTAAATATAACAGGGAAAGTACCATTGCGGTATCAAACCATGGAAAGTAACCTTTCATATTTTGGTTTATGTTTGAACTTTATACTAAAATGATGTCACTTGGTAGGATCATCGGTGTGAAAAATACCTTCTAGAAACTAGAAAAAGATATAATACCGATGATGGAATCTTCTTTAGAGAAGATCAAGGCTGTTTCCAAATATTCTTTAATATCCTCCTAGAATGAGTTGAACGCTATTTTAAATGACTTCGGCATCAATGGGGTAAGTGCCATTCCACCTAGCGATGGCGACACCATTCAAAATCCTCCTGAAGGATATTTCGTCTCTACTGCTATCCATATTTGGCACGGTGGCTTCCTACCTTTCCTGGATTTCTTGACCAAATTCTTGACCCATCCGGGCATTGCTCCCATCCAGCTATCTCCCAGTGTATACACATACCGTCTTTCTTTGGAACTCATGGCTCTAAAGACAAATCTAGGGATTGGGAGATGCAATTCTTCTTCGTCAAATGCTTTTCCAACAATAGTGGAATCTTTTCTTCTCCCTGTAAGTTGATCATAGTCTTTTTTATTCAATTACATTCCTTTGCTAACATGCACTTCTTTATTAGGTATTTCAGTTAAAGAACCGAACGAAGAAGCTAAGAAAACTGTAAAGCTGCTTATTGCTGCCTTAAGTAGCATCGGGAATAGGCTTAGTCCGTTGAATCCATCGAATCTTAAAAAGCATTCTCTTCTTCCTGTTGAACAGAGAGTCATTGGTCAGCATCCCTTGGCTCAACACGCTTCTCAGAGAAAATGCTTCTTCTCTTTGGTTGATCCTAAGAACTTCTCCCCTCTGTCTCCTATTTTCCCTGATCTCTTTGGTAAACTTAGACATGGTACTTGTAGTTTGTGTTACTCCTTAAATTACTTCACTAACTCGTAATTTTTTGAACCTTCAACAGCTACTCCTCAAGTTGAACCAATCACAAGTGATCCAGCTCTTTCAACATCCACAACTTATGCATCATCCTTGAATCAAGCCATTGCTAGGACAAAGATGATTGTTAAAAGAAAACTGGGCAAGGTGGCCATTGTGGGCCATCACTCAAGAAGGCCAAGATTGTTGAAATTCCAGATTCTCCACCACTAAAATAGGGTTAGACAATTGGTATGGGAAAAACTTTGGAGAGTCCAATTGTTTGAACATCTATTGATCGACCCATAACGAGTCCCTCAAAGGATGATCCCTTATCTCGCAGCATCGTTTTCTGCTCTCCTCACGTCATTGAGCAAATACAAAAAAACTTGGGGACATCAACTCCCTTCCAGGAGTTGAACCCTTCTAGACCCACATCACACGTCCTACAAATGATTTTGAAAAGATAGTTTAATCTATCTTGAACTCTTCATCATTTGCTTTCATTCACCTGCCTTATTCTGTTCCTGACCCGACGGGTCACTATCGGTCTTTAACAGAACAACAACTTCTGGTATGTTTCACATTATTTATCCTTCTTATCATTGTTTCTCTCTAAATTAAGACTTTCATCATACTTTTCGTTGCAGATTTTCAATATCTGGCTCTCTCTGAAAGAAAGTGCATTATAATCTTCTATAGGGGCATCAAGGCTTCGAGAGGAAATTTCAAACTTGAACAGCCAAGTCATCTACTTGTCTTCCAGTTAAAATGAAGCTAATATGGAATTGGAGAGATTGAGAACCTCTCTTGCTCAATTAGAATCTATTATTTCTAAGGGAAGAAAAGCACATCAACTTCTAGCTGATGAAAATTTTGCCTTGAAAATGCCTTTGAAAGAGTCTGAAGATGGAATGCTCAAATGGTGGCTAAACAATCTTCTCTTATGAAAAAGTTGGAGAAAAAGAAAAATTCTCCAAAGTTGGTTGTCAATACTATCTCTGATTCTATGCAATGGGTGTCATAATTTCTAAACACCTACCACGATGATGTTATTGTAAACTCTTATCAGGACACCTTGATT
The DNA here is from genome assembly GCA_030765085.1 of Allium cepa. Lineage (NCBI taxonomy): Eukaryota > Viridiplantae > Streptophyta > Magnoliopsida > Asparagales > Amaryllidaceae > Allium > Allium cepa. The sequence continues at coordinate 618,505,702 of CM060945.1, forward strand.
CTTGCCTATGCCAACAACAACGAAAAATGCCTAAATTTGAGCTTTCCTTCACTCGACCCTATTCTTGTCAATAGATTTATGGACAAAGTCAAAAGAATGGATTAGGAGTTGAAGTTCCTGAGAGAGAAGGGATTGATGCCTCCAAAATCATATCTTTCGAAGTCCCTTCTATTGGAATAGACTCAGATTCTGATAAAGAAGGTGACGAAGATAAAGCCATCGCTGAAGAAGGCCGCAAAAATGATGATGATGATGATGATGGCAATGATACTGATGATTATAATAATGACGATAACTAGGATAGAGGCTAGGGTTCTGTTGGCGACGGAGGTGGTCACACTGATATTCATGAAAAAGATGGAGATGACATTACGAAGGCTTCAAAATAGGTCAATCCTGATCTAAGTATCCATGAAGAAAACCCACCTGAACCCCTAGAACCTTTTGACTGCAAACATCAATGTTAAAGAACAAAGAGAGAAAAAGCAGGTCTCTCAAACTACAATTCTCATTTCTCAGGTAAGGGTTTCCATGTCTAAATGGCTTTCACTTCCAAGATAATAATAGTTTACATCTTTTCATTTTAGATAAGGAGGAAATCCACTTAGCTTTATAAGACCATGATTGAAAGAAAATAAGCAGAAATAAATAGCTTGTACAAAAAGTTAGATAAGCGATCAAAAGAACACAATATCCACTCTGACAAGTATCATAGGCTTACCAGAAGTGTGGCAGTGTTAGCGTCTTTCAAAGACCAAGAAGCGGCCCCACGACTGAGGAGGGCATACATTAGATATGATAACCTTTTGAAAGAGAATCAGAAGTTAATTATGCTCTTTTGGATGTTGGTTGAAGAGAGGAACATCCTTTTAGACTTCCTCTACAAAGCCTATTGCAGACATCCAACTATAGATTTTTAATACTTAGGTGATTTTAGTGGGGTCTAGTTAGGCATATACACAAGAGATATTTGGATGAATTTGGATCCGATCCACATCCGGGAGCCTGCTGGAAATTACCATGAGTCAAATCGATTCCCCATGCCTCGCCTCAAAAAAACTTAAATATTATAAGGACAAATTTGTTTCAGAGTTATTTAAAAGGTCGATTTTGTATGAACTGGATGAACACTTATAATTTTGTAATAATATCAATTTGTAAATTTATTATTCTAGCTTCCTCTTGTACGTAGTTGCATTTTGTTATGTTATCACACAATAAATGTTTTCCCAGTAGCCCTGTTTCTAGAGATTATCTAAGCAAGTATGATAAATTATGGAGAGATTATCTAGAAAGGCTTCACTGTTGAAATCTTCAAATATAGCCAAACACTGCTTTCTTAGAGACTTGAAGAGACTTTACATGGAATATCCTTGCCTTCATTTCGATTTCCTTGATGAAGACAAAGAAAAACATCTTAAGGAAATTCAAAAATATCACACCAAATTAATATGCGGTCGTGACAGCCCTTATCGGGGAATGGAATCGTAGCAAATATCCTCCAGTTATTACCTTGGAAGGATATAACACTATTTTTAGTTCTATAGTTATTCTTTCAGCTAATTCCTTGAGTAAAGTTAGAAACTCGGTTTCTCAACTTGAAGTGCGAAAAAATGTCCAATAGTAACTTTTTGTTTCATTTTTACTTAAGTTGTAATCTTTTATTGTTATAATAAAAGAGATTGATTATTCAAGCCTTGAGTTTATTTTATTTTTATTTTTTTAAATAGGAATTACAGTTATCTACAACGCTACTCTCGTAAGATTTAACACCTCTCTTTATCAGCATTAGAGACAGGTTATTAGCAGATACGAAAAAGAAGAAACTTCTTAACGATCCTTTGTCTACTCGTTTTCCCAGCCAACACTGAAGCGCTAGAATGGCATAGGAGATTTTTTCTTCAGAAGATGATTGTTAGAGGTCTTAATGATCAGATTACAAGTCTTAAAGCAGATATCAAGAACAAGGATGAAACAATTTCTCAAATAAAGCGTCAAGTTAAATCAAATCCTTCAATTGATTTTGACTAAAAGATGTTTGAACTTCTCTAGAAAATAAATGATATGGAGATTAAGTTAGAAGACAACACGCTCGATGTGAATCGTGAGAATTCGATTTGGGGAATAACATTTCAAACATCGATTTACCAGCTTCTCCCATTATTTCATCTGTTGCAAAATCGACAAGGTCTACTTCTCTTGCCATCTAAAAGTTCCCACTACGACTAATCCTCCTTCTTGATTAGACGAGAAGGTAGTAAGAGAATGGTGCAGGATAGTTAAATTTGAGATGATGAAATATTTTGATGAACAATAGAGAGTAAGGTACCCGCAGCGCATAAATGAGTATGCAACTACGATCTAGAAACTTGAATGAAAAAGTATCTTCTTCAAAATCATATTACTGCTTTAGAAAGTGAAAATAAAACTCTTAAAGGTGAAAACAAAGCCTTTAATCTTGCTTTAAAGACCATATCGAATCTATTGATGATGCCGATAAGATAAGAAAAAAAAGAGAAGAAGCTTAAGGATGTTCTTTGTATTGCAATTCGTCACATCGCTGATTGTTTAATTGCCGAGAATTTAGATAAGGCTATTCAAGATTTGTGAAATATATATTTGTACTGTATACTTGTAAATAATTTCATAAATTATGCAAATTATGAAAATTTTATAAATATCACCTGGTCTATAGTCCTTTCTTATAATGTTATTTTTGCATCAGCTTTCTGATAACTTGTGCTATGATTTTTATATTTTCTTGATCTTTCAATCCTCTTTACTGATCTCCTTTCCTTGAAAAGCATGAGTAAACAATATTCTTTATCATTAATTTGAAATCTATGTATAAATTTATACACATTACTTGTGGAGGTTAACAGATCATTATGTTAACATATGATAGTAAGTGAAAAGTAATTCTATTATTGAATACGGTTGAATGTCTTGAAACCCATCTTTGGTAATGAAGGGAGAGAAGTAGGAATTAAACTTCAATTATGTTGGTGGAATACCATAAATCCAATGGTAGAAAACCATAAATTCAATTATAGATGTTTAGAAATTCACCTTCTGGACGTAGCTAGTAAAATGTCGATAATGATCATGTAATAGAGGTCAATAAATAATTGTTTGAATGTTTGTAGTAGAAGTCCAATGACCCAGATTCGGGCATTAATAAATGAAATTTAAAAGTTAGAAAATCTGAAACCTGGATTCGAGTATCAATAGATGATAATTAGAAGTCCACAATAATAATCTGCTTAACAGAAATATTAAGCCCAGATTCGAGGATTAATGAGTGAAGTTCAGTAATTAATAGTGATAGCCTTGAAACCCAGATTTTGGTATGATGAAGACCATAAATTAAAAGACTAGAAACCCTGATTCAGGTATTAATAAGTGAAGTCCCGAACTTAATAATGAAAGATTCTAAACCTAGATTCAGGTATTAATAAGCAAAGTTCGAAAATTCTTCTTTGATGATTAGTTGGGGGCTATAGATTTTAATTTAAGCCTTCTGTTTTATACCACTCCTTAGGTTTTGACTCTTTCGACATGTGTTAACTCTTTAGGCCTTATATGTTGTTGCCGTTTGATCTTTCACATCTTGGGCTAGGATGACCTAGTCCATTGTTTGTCGTGCCGCTTCTTGGGCTCGGACATTTTACTCCATTGTTTGATGTGTCGCTTCTCGGGTTTGGACGTCTTAGTCCATTGTTTGATGTGCCCTTCTTGGGCTTGGACGTCTTAGTCTGTTGTTTCCTAGTGCGCTTGGTTAGCGTATTCACAATTAAGACCTAAGGACTCACCCAACCTTCAGGAGGTGCCTTGACCTGGCTACAGCGTGGCGCAATCAAGGGCTTGTTCGGTGCCTTGCCCAGGCCATAGTGTGGCAGGACCAAGGGCTTACTCCGTCCTTCCTCCAGGAAGTTCCTTGACCTGGCCATAGTGTGGCGCAATCAAGGGATTGTTCGGTGCCTTGGCCAGGCCATAACATGGTTGGACCAAGGGCTTACTCCATCCTCCCTCTAGGAGTCGCCTTGACCTGGCCATAGCGTGGCGCGGTCAAGGACTTGTCGATGCTTTAGCCTTGCCATAGAGTGGTGCGGATAATGGCTTACTCTAACCACCCTCAGGAGGCACTTTGACCTTACCAACTAGACAAAGGCTTTGATTGTTTAAGGTAATATCCAAGTGCAAGGAGAATTCCATTCCCAACCATGTAGATTTTTCTTTGTAAAGTGGTGCTTTATTGAATCCAATTAGGATCGCTTTACAAATTCATTGATTTTGCCGTGTCTGGAGAAATTGATCACCATTCCTTCCAGTGCCCTACATTAATTTGTCACATGTCCATTCATCATGTGGTAGTGAGAATAGGATCCTCCCAGATTCCTTTCATATTTAGATTTTTTTCTTTTACGATGACCAATGGTTAAGCTCTTCCTTTGTTAGTAGATAAACATTCTCGATTGACGTTGTCAAATTGCATTCCTTAGAAAGTCTCGACTTGAAGCTTGTCTTTTGAGGATGGTTTCTATATTTTTTTATTAGTTGGATCTGGTGCTTCACCCTCAATGACCAGTTTTCTTTTTAAAATAATTTGAAGTTTATATGTTGGCAGTGTCACTCTTGTTGCTCGATGCTACTTACGTGCAAAGGCATTATAATTAGCCATTGTTCCTTCTTCAAAGATTGTGCCTTTGATGTACAGTTGAATCATTTTTCTCATTTGGTTAAAAAATGTTACTTTCATTCTTCGTTCCCCCTAAGGCAAAGATTGGTGTGGGGTGAATGTGAAAAGGGTCTAAATCCATTTATTTGGATCATAAGATTCAGCTTCCTTTTTTTTTCATAGTTCTTAAAGCTTCCAAGCTTAACATTTGTTCTTCATGAAATTTAGAATCATTAACTATCCTATGTGAGAATCCAATTGGATGTGGCTCAGAGGATCCTTTTCGGATCTTTTGATCATGCTGTACATGATGATGTAAAGTTTAAAGTAGGTAAGCTTGGAATAGGATTAGGTTAGTGGTAAATGGAGTTGAAAGTTCAATAAGAGTGGTGGTTCAGGCCCTCCTTCTGGTGCGAAAATCTTAACAAAAAAACTTGTCAACACCCCATGTTGAATTTAAAGTGTAGATTACTTTACCGAAACCTTCTTTCAAAATGATGAAAGTGGTCGACACTTCTCAATCAGGGGAAGATGGCTATAATCCATTTTGTTCTCTTCAGTTTTCCTTTCAAATAGGTTAATGTTGTAGAAACTCCTTCTTATCAAACCTTTCGATATAGACGAAACATTAAAATCCTTCTTATATTGTCTTTCGATCAAGTTAATCTAATTTAGTATACCTTCGAAAACCCTCCTTCGAATTGGTTGAGTTGACCCTAAGGCTGGTTCTAATGGGTTAAGGATGCGAATCGAATGGATAGGTTACGATTCCTTTGGAAGACGACCTTTTGACGACTTGAGGATAGGAGCTAAAGTTCTGTATTAGTTGAATTAAGGGTTTTGACCTACTCTAATAGAGAACCTTCGAACCAATTGAAATAAGAAGATTACAAATTGAATCTGTTAGAAATATCAAATCAACCAAATGACCAAAAATTCCACAATCTTTCTTTCATTAAACTCAAGTAGTACAAATTGATCAAATTCCCAATAAAATTTAAAACAAGGGTTTACAACTTAAAGAAAATACCAAAATGGAGTGAAGGAATTCGGATCCCCAAAACCAGACCCTGAGGGTCTTATTTATAGGTGCAAGTTGGCACCTTTCGACTCAATGCTTTCAATCTTGTTGAAAGGCGGCCTTATAGAACTTTCGTTACCGTTAACATTTGGACATTCTTCTACATTGCATTAAAATGGACTAGAGTGCTTTCATCTTCATCGAAAGAGGTAGGTGCACATTTCCACCCTATGTTGCTTCGTTGTAGTAAGTAAGAAGGGGCATGAGCTTTCGACTCTGTCAGTAGTTACATCTTTGGGGTTTCGAAGGTATTGAAATACTGTGAGTTTCAATATGGAAGGTAACATCCAAAAACATACTTGCGGATTAATGTGGAACCCCTCTTATTTGTGAATGGTTTCTATGACGTCCCGACTTTCTACCACCAGAAAATTGCATCATCATTAAGAAAGAAAGGGATAGAAAAAGAATAGAAAGAAGAGAAGAAGAAACAACACATCAGAATCTAACAGCGGAACGAATAAACTATATTAATAACAAAAATATTACATAGTTTACAACCATTATCAGAGTACACAGAAAAACATCACATACTAGACAGTTATAAACACCTGTCTAGTTATTACAACTCAATACAACCCAGAGACAACACAGAACACACATCGGAATACTATATATCTAACGCAGAAACCTCCTGCTCCATTGCTCCTCCACAATTCGTTAAAGCTAACCTGAATCCTAACCTGAATTCCCTTGGCTACTCATAAAAATTTGAGTACCCAAGAGTTTATGAAAAAAAATAAATAAACTCCGGGTCAGACATGGGTCTGGTGTGAGTAACAGGTTAAAGTTGCTTAACTTTTAAAAACCTTTGAAAAGAAAGGTATCATGTAAGACTTCCCACACATAAACATGGAAAAGTTTTTACCTTACGTTGACCAAAACATTTGATAGGAAATCCGATGATATTATAACAGTGTCTAGGGTTTTCAAATAAATAAGAAATAGCCGAAATTGTTACATTATTAAATTCCAGCTACTAGCCACAAAAGTGGGTAATACAATCAAAATCGTTGGCACTTATTGGATTTTGGATTCCATACAATGGCGGGGCTACTGGTGTACCGCCCGTCACAGTACGTGGCCTAGATCACCGTACCAAGGAGTACTCCCACTCCCCTGCAACACAAAACCGGACCCATTCCTTACTGAATAGTTTCGAATAAGATAACCCCGACAGTTGGAGCTCAACAACTGTCCACACAGCCGAAATAAAAAGGGACCTCTAGACAGGGGTAAATCTCGCTCTCCAATGGGTGCGACCCACGAAGCCTTGCTGCACCTCCCCTGTTTTAGCCATTCTCAGTTGATAAGGCTTGAGGCTACGGTTACCTTTATAGGACATATCACTTAGAATGCTCATCGTCCGCATGACAATGTTCTGAAAGCATTCAATCCATACAAGTTCGTTTCGGGTTCGAACGAAACCGAAGGCATTATCTCGTTACACTCATATTGGAATCACCCTCAGAGTCAACGACAACAACCCTTGCACTTTGATTCACCGTCTCGAATCTATAAGTACTATTCCGTCAAACTCATTACGGAATCACCCACAGAGTTATACTGACGTATAGCCCTTACACCTCGAGTCTTCACTTGCTCCTCTTGGATTCACGACCTAACGTTATTTGGAATCGATGTGGTTTTTGGATATCCAAATATGGAAACCCGATCCCAGTCTCATCGAAATCCAAAGCGTGTCTTTTAGGTCCAAGTTGTTTTAAAGGTTTAAAACAATTCAATACAGTATCTATATACACAGATAGATAACACACAGAACAATAATTGATAATCATCATTATCAAATAAGGGGTAATTCACATTATCAATATCTAATAGATATTCCATATATCACCATCACAATAGATAACCTATGTTATCATCACAATACAGTCAAACATCCATACCACATAATATCATTTATCTCATTACTGAGATCACAAAGCATCCAAGTCAAACAATGACATCCATTCATACATAAGCAAAGATTTACTCATCACAATATAATGAATTAAATTAACTATCTATATCTCTAATTAATTTAAAGTGAATTAAATTAATTACTTTACCTATAATTAATTTAAAATAAATTAAATTAATTACTTCACCAATATAAATCTTGCTTGTTAATCATTTAATTGATTACAATCAGTTAATGATTCATTATTGATTACCTTAATTAATCACCTTTGATTAATTACCCTTAATTACATTCATGTAATTGTCCTTAATTAATTCCATAAATTAATTATTCTCAAATAAACAGTAAATAATCCTTTAATTACTTCAATTAATTAATTAATCGTAATTAATTACAGCTATCCTAAATTAATTACATAAATTAATTACCTTTAGTTATTTATCATTGATTAATTAATCTTAATTAATCAACTTTAATTACATCATTAATTAAAATAATTAATGATTCCCTTTTATTAATTACCTTAAGTAATTAATTAACTTAATTACCATATTAAAACAAATTAATTATCCTTAATTAATTTTTTAATTAATCTCTTGATTAATTAATAAGTAATTTAAACCAAATTACTTCACACTTAAACATCTCCACTTAGTTACAACCATGTAGTTATTAATTAATTACTTAACTAAGTAAATCCCCAAATCATTAATTACATAAAGTAATTATTTATGAAACCTAAATGTTTAAAATTAATTAAACTTAATTAATTAAAAATAAACAATCACATTAAACTAAATTAATTACATTTAGTAATTAATTTCTTAATTACTTTATTAAGTAATTACTCAAACCATTTACAATTGATTATTAATTAATTAATTAATCTAATTAATTATAAAATTTAATCACGTTAATTAATTATTTAAATAATCCTGGTTAGTGACCTTCATTAACCATCCTCTAATTATTTCATAAAGTAATTAACTTAAATTAATTACAATTTAAATTATCTTTAATCATTTATTAATTAAAGTTAAATAAATTAACCTTAAATAAAAACTTAATTACATAATTAATAATATTCATTCATCATTAATTAATAATCTAATTAATGACCTTAATTATAAATTGATTAATCATTAATTAATTCCAAATTCAATTAATTGATTAAATTAATTAATAAATCTTAATCACCTTATTAATTAATTCAAAAAAATAAATCTTAATTTAAATTCCGAAATAAAACATAACTTAATTATGTTTAAAACAATTTAATCCAAAACTAAGTACTTTTGAAATTACCTTTAAATTTCAATTTAAATTCGAGTTTAAAATAGAACAATTTTAAAACTTATCAAAGTTTAAATAATTTAAAACTTATTTAAAATTACAAGTCAAACAAAAGTTTGACTTAGAAAAATGAAATCATAAGAATTTGAAGTTAAATTCATTTTAAAATTTTAGAAATTCAATTCATTCTTAGTTTCAACTTCCAAATTTAAATCTTTTTTTTTAATTTGAAACTGAAGTTTATTTTAAACTCAGATTTCCAGTTTTTAAATTTTATCTTTAAATCTTACTTCACAATTTAGAAACTTCATTATTAAAATTTTAAACTATTTACCAAAATGAAATAGTTAGTTAAGTTAAATTTTAAACTTAAATTTTTATTTTAAAACTGGGATTTGAATTTAATCAGAAGTTCAAACTTGCATTTGAATTTAAACTTAAACCTCACCTTAAACATAAACTCCAGATTTTAAAACTTTAAAAAAAAACCAGATTTTAAAACAGTTTTCCTGATTTTAAAACTTTAAAAAAAAACCAGATTTTAAATCAATTCTACTTCGAGTCTTATGCTCCACTACTCCGAGTTTTATATCTACTTACTTCGAGCCATCTCCCAGTCCTACCCTGCAACACACCCACACTAAACAGATCACTAGAATCTCATCGCCGTGCATATGCACGGCAACCACCACCTCTGGCGATCGTCTTCGGTGATCAAACTACAACCAACAACCCCTCAATACCCTAACACAATCACTAGTTCGAACAAAATCCAAGAATCAAACTTCACCCCCAATATTTCAAAACCTGGAATTTTTTTTATAGGTTTCTATTCTAAACCTGTCAACAGTAAACACTCTCCCCTCCGACCACCTGACATCCAACCTCTCCGGCCACGAACACTTCTACACACCCTCTACCCATTTCCCAAACACCAAAGCACTCGGTCAATCCATCCCCCTGAAATGCCCGATTCCTTCATACCTTATTAGAACTAGGGTTTTAAAAAGAAAAACACCACCGCAACCTTTCTGATGAACTCCATCGCCATCCACTATTTTTCTTATCATCTCTGATCAACTTTCCATCACTATGCAGAGACTCACCCCCTCCAGATACAATGAATCACCAGAAATGCCCCAAAGTTCATATACAGTTCAAACAAGAACTGTGCATTCATTTTATTTTTAAAAATCTAGATTTCAATGTTAAAAATCATGATTTAGTTGATGCTTTCATTTTATAATACCGGATTTACAAATTTTTAAAGATTGGGTATTCTAAATTTTAATCCTGCATAATGATTATTTTTGGTTTACAGAGACACAATCTAATTTTTTTTTTGACTTCTTAATTAACTTTTTTTTTCAAACTTATCCTATGTTAAAACAAACAATATTTGTTTAATGATTTAGATCCTATCATACTAAATCAACAAGTAGTGATTTTCTAAAGAAAATTTGAACCTGGAACAAAACAAACAGAATATAACATGCATTCAATATTAACTACTTCAAACATTTCCTATAAACATATACCATGTTCACTCATTTCAACATGTAAGCATGCAACAAATTTTAGATTTTAAATTCTAAAAAGTTACTCACCTTAATGTTAAATGAGCATAGCATCCTAATTTTCTGAAAATGCTTGAGACAGAGATGTGCTTGATTTATTGCTTTGCTCCTTGATCTTTATCACTACATGCAGGTTCCAGAAAGAAAAACATTGCAGGCCTTTGAAAACTTCAGGATGTTTCAGTACTTTAAAAACTTTAGTCTTGATTTTTTTTTAAACACTCATCTTGGTTTTCTTGCATTGCTTGCTCCTTGTTGCATGAAAGTTTCCAGAGAAAGAAAATGCAGGCAGGTTGCTTTATTTCCAGATTCAACTAGGTTTTAGATTTTAAAACTTGGGTTGCAGATACTTTTACAGCAAATGCAGGTTTGTTTGAAGATACAAGTTTGATTATGAAGGGTTTATTGATTTTTGACAAAGCTTTGAGTTTGATTTTAAAGGTGTATGTAATTACAGATTTGTATGAGACAGTTTTAAATTTCATTGTCTTTTGAATTGAAAGGAAAAAGAAAGGAAGAAGTGAAGATATAGGCTTATATAAGTGTAAATTTCAGATTTATGAAATAAAAGAAAAATTAAAACTAAATTTTTACACTTGTCAAATTTTTTATTAGTTTTTGAACACTTGTTAATTTGTTATGCTAATTTTTATACACATGTTACACGAATATAACACTTGTTTCTTTTAAAATAATTAGTACTTAAATTTACAAATGTATGTTATATTAGCTTAGTTTTAAATTGTTAGTTTATATTTTAAATATGGATATAAATTTACAAAAGAAATAAGAACAAACTATGTTTATAAATAAACTTATACATATTAAAGATTAATACAATTAAACAATTAAGATTTTATAGTTTGAATTTAAATTAAAACTAAATCCAAAATCAAATGTTTCAAATCAAGTTATAAATATAAATTCAATTTTGAAATAAAAATTACAAATCTTATTTAAAGCTTATTTAAAAAGTCATTACAATATCAATATTATTTTTATAACTCTCTTATTATTGAATTAAAATTATTTTACAAGAAATTATATTTTTATAAATAAAATATCTATTTTATTAAGCCATGAAACCATTTGTTGAATTTATTCTAAATTTAAAACTTAATCCAATTTAATTTAAACACTTTAATATTTTTCTTATCAATTTTAAAATCATATATTTATTTATGAAATAGTTATTAAAACTCAATACTAATTAAAATCAAAATTTCCAAATTAAATGTATATACATTAGAATTTTAAAACATGATTTAATTATTAAATTAAACCAAAATCATTTATTAAATTTTGAAAAGCTTAAATATTAAATAAAACAAATTTTCTAAATTATTAAAACTAGGAAATATGCTTTACTTATTAAAATTAAAACAAATGCCAATCTATTTAAAATATAAACCATATATTTATATTGCAAATAGAAATCAATTTATTATTTAAAAGATAATATAACCAATTTAAATATTTATTGAAGATGATTATTAAACCAATTTGAATTATTATTAACAGATTATCAATATCAATTTAATTTTTAATACAGATTATTAAATTGATATTGTTAAAAATTCCGGGATATTACAGTTTCGACCGGTTCGAAAGATTTAATTATGCTTTTGATGGGGTCTCTTTAACAAAACATATTTCTTAGTAGTTTAAATGAAGATGAAACCTTCGGTTTTGAAAGGTTTGGTGCACATGTGAGTGGCTGTTATTTGCTGCCTTCGAAAGGTATTGCTCAACTTATTGAAATGTCTTTGTGTAGGTGAATGCATCTGTTTTGAAAGGAACCAGTTGAAGAAAAAGGGTGCTTTTGACCCTTTCGAGCCCTTTGAAATCTTGTGACACATTCGACTTTTGGTTGTAGCATCTCTTCGACTCCTTCGAAAGAATTTGTTGATGGTATTATCTCTTGTGCATTCTTCTCTTCTATTCATCTTGGTTTCGACAAAATTAAAGTGAGAATTGGTGGTAACAGTTTCCTTCCCCAAATAAATTTATGCCTCCTCATTAATTGAATAAGTTAAGTGAAAGGAAGTGAAATACTTCCCTCTATGAATAAATTTGAAGAGTAAACATTACACATAAATTTGTACATAATAGATATTTAATATGGTCTTACTTTCGTACATATAAAATTAAAGTGAAACTTTATTTATGAAGTTAAATAAAATATTGATTTTATTTAAAAGAAACTTATAAAAGTTCCAAATGAATTTAGACTTCTTAGGCCCATCAAAGATCCAAAAGGGTTAAAAAAAATTAAAATTCACCCTTTTTTCGGATGTACGCTAGCCTAATTTGTTTAATGGTATCAGCGCCCAGTAGCCTATACGTTCTAAATTAGTCATGTTAGGGCTAACTAATTAAGCTTGTGCACTTAGTGCAGTGTCTATAAAGGTGATGTCTAGGATTGGAATTGGGTAATCAAGTACCATTTCATACTTGGGTGCCTGTCTAACCTGAAGGGTAATGTGAGCCTAAAGGCTGTCCCTAATAGAAAAGGCCCAATTTGAATTGGGCCTTGGGCTAATTTTCAACATAGTTTTGAAAATTAAGACTAGATTTTAAGTTTAAAAGTTAAATTTAAAACAAAAACTTGTTTATTATAAAAGGTTATAATATAGCATAAAGTTTCAAAATGTTGGAAACTATTTGAGTATTAATTTCGAAATTTAAAATTTATTAATATGATTAACAAAATTAATTAATTAAATTGAGTTAATTAATTAATACTTGTATGCATGTATTATACATGTTGATATATGTTATGTAGTTTAAAGTGTTTAAGATAACATAAGTATAAATATATCTATATATAAGATAAATTTTGAAATTAATATAATTTAATTAAAATTGTTTAATTAAATAAATTAATTAAAGTTTAATTAAATAAATAAAAATATGCATATATAAGATATATGTGTTATATTGTAAAGGTTATAATATACGCTATAAAGTTTACAGTAGACATATCCAATATAAAATTTATGTGGGAATACTATTATAAAATTAATTAAAGAGTTGATTAATTTAAATTATTTTAATAAGGATATAATTAGATAAAATATTATACATAAGACTATCGTATAAGTAATATGAAATATAAAAGTTATATATCAATAAAATTCTTATGATATAAATGTATAAACTAAACATGGATCTTTAAAGAAACCCATATAGACTGACGAAATAAGTACATACGTATATGTATGTATACCATTATGAAGTGTCTTACACTTGAACCACGAGGGTATTTCATAAGAAATACGTTATTCCATAAGTCGATATAACTCAACATAATATATGAATGTTCAATATAATGTTGTCTTCTTCCATATACACATACATACATATATACATACATACATACATATATATAAATTACTTGCATGCTAATTAGTTGTTGAGAAAACTCAAGCTAGGGATGTTATGTCTTGTATTATTAATATACTGAATAGATGAGGTAAGACAACAATATGTATTTGTTGTGCAAACTCAAGGTACATATACTATACTTAGGCCGTCATGATATGGTAGGTATGAGTGAATAATATCTTTCGATTTGTTGAGCAAACATAAGGTCGAGATGAGGTTAGGGCACTGAAACATGGTTCAGGAGTTGTATGTGATACAAATGATAATGAGTTATCCACTGTTTGTGGGCTATGATTTGTTGAGCAAATTAAAGGTCAGAGTACCAAAACAGACGAGTTCTAACACCCATTAGCGAAGTCCAAAAACTTCTACATTTCATCTTAGGTTTTGGAGAAACATAAAACACTAGTGGGAGCCTTATTAGAAACATGAAATGATAATATTTAACCTTTCAAATATTATAAGAACATATGCTATATAATGTTGCAATAATCTACATTGATAAATTTGTGCAATTAATAAGATTTATAAAATTTTAATTAATTAAGATTTACAAATGAATTGAAGATTAAAAAATTAAAATATAACATATACTTACTAAGAAAAGATTATTGCATGTTAACATTTTGTTAACAAGAAATCTAGCTAACACCCCGATGTGGAATTAAAGGATAAGGTTAATCCTTTTTGGTTTCCCTTAGGTAAATGGAGAATATTATAATGTGTGTGTCCTATTTGGTTTCCTTTCAATTAGGCTGCTGTATTGAGAGCTTGTTCAGATTGACCTTCCGACCCAGTCGAAACAGCTTGTTTCTTTTCTTATCAGCCTTTCGAGCTTCCTGATATGATATAAACGTCCCTTCAAAAGCCTTCCTTTTGAAGTGGTTGTAGGACATAAATGGATATCCTAAGGAATCTGAGGTTAAGGTTTGGTTTGGTGGGTTTCAAACCTGTCAAAGCCTTAGATGTTTTGTACTTAAGACTTGGGTCAGAGATTCAGGATTGAGGTTTCAATCCTGTTGATAGAGGCACCTTTAAATGTCATAGATTTGGTTTGGTAATCTAAGGCCAAAGTGAATGGTAATAGGTTTCGACCTTTTCAAAAGTATAAGTATTAGGGTAGGTGACCTAGAATTTTCCTCCGGTATTACTTGAAAATGTTAGGGTTTCGACCTAGTCGGAAGAGACCTTTCGATACAGTCGATACCTGTAACGCAAGGTTAGACCTGATAAAAGCTTGAGAAATAGTAAAGTAATTAGATATACTGAAGAATTCCCTTTCTTTGCTCAAAGAAGACTTTATTAATCCATTTCCCTAATTCGATTTATAAATTAGGGTTTACAACTTTTTGGATTAAGAGAATACAAGTTTACAATCACTCAGTTCGGATCCCCAAAACCAGACCCTTGGGTCTTATTTACAGTTGCGGTCGACACCTTTCAACCCCAATGCTTTGGTCCAAGTCGAAAGGTGGCCGTCGTATTGACTCTAGAATGCTTTCGCCTTTTTCGAAATAAATGGTTGTGCCTTTCTTCTCTATGTTGCTTTGTATGAGCTTTCCCTATCGATAGGCTTTATTAGGTGGTTTCGAAGATGTTGAGGTGTCCATGGCTTCGATGCTGTTGGTTGCTTTTGAACTCTTGCTTATGACTTGATGCAAAACCTCCCTAAACAATAATAGGTTCGACCGGTTCGAAAAGCTTGGTTTAGCTTTCAAAAGGGTTTTTCAGGGCAATACATGCTTTCGAGTGGTTTGAGTGTAGGCAAAACCTTTCGCTTTGAAAGGTTTGGCACATATTTGAAGGGTTGTCCTTTATTGTCTTGAATGGTGTTGCTTTGACTTATTCGAAAGGTTTTTATGCATATAGAATCACCTGCTTCGAAAGGCGGTCACCGACGGCAAAAGGATGCTTTCGACCCCTTCGAAAGGTAAAGAATCTTCTGAACCTCGACTGTAGCATCCTTTTGACCCTTTCGAAAGGTTCTTAAGCTTTTGGACTTTGGCTATAGCATCCCTTTGACTCATTCGAGAGGTCTAGCCGGAGCCTTCTCCTCTTGTTCTTCTTTTCCTTCTGCTCAAAATGCGACTAAGTCAAAAGAATTTTAGGTAGTAACATTTGCCCCCCCCCCCCCACGAAGGGATGCACTTGAATTTCCAAGTCAAGTGTGTCGAAACCTAGAAACTTCCTACCTTTTGGCATTCCTGCTAGAATCTGGACCATTCATTTAAATCTGATTTAACGACCTGCCACCTTTGATAACTTTTCATATAATTACATCTTCTCCCTTCTTCCATTTCACTTATTTGCAATCAAATTTCGAGTGAAAGTAAAGGAATTCTAAAATCCTCAAATTATCGTTTTCCTCAGTCAAAGAAGAAACCAGATGCAACCATAAGTTAAAATTATTTTTGTTCTTCTAATCTGTCCCTCTTTTATTTCACGACAAGTCTTAATTTTTCCCGAATCTCACGATCGAGATTCCAGTTTTTGATTCCAATTTTCTTGAAACTTGTTCGAATTTTAAATTAACTAGAAGTACTTTTTGATTCGATTTCGTAGTTCAATTTGATTTATTATTACTCTCTTTTATGTTGGTTTTTCTTTTAAACTCAATTCTAGATTTTGCGATTTTTGATGCTTTCTAGAAAATTTGAATTTGAATTTTAGTAATTCTGAAATTTAAAAGGTTAATTCAAGTTTAAATTTGTTGTCTTAAGGGTTTTGATTCATTTGCCTATTAATTTTTTGAATTCCTAGGTTTGAAATCGGGTTTGGGGAAGAAAGGTTTTTTTTTGTTTGCTTCACATGAAAGCTTTGAGCTATAAAGATTAAAAATTGGTGCCATAAATTTACCTTTCTACCCCTTCGGAAGGGATTAAGGCAGCAACTTTTATTTTGCTTTCTTATCCTCTTTCGAAGGGGTCAAAAGGTATTGTAGTGTTAATTTAACCGACCTTGTCGAAAGGTTGTATGGTAAAGTAGCATGTAGTCACCCCTCTCGAAAGCAAAACATTTTGACTTAGTTGAAACCTTTTTTACAGACTGAATTTTTTTCCTTTCAGTATGTTTTCGAAACCGTGTTGCCTTTTTGACCCTAACAAAACCTTTTGTACTTAATGATTCGAAATCCCCCATAATCACCTATCTCCATCATTGTCGAAACATTCCAAGTTCAAATGATTTTAACTTAGGACCTTTCGACTCAATGGGTATATAAGGTTTCGATGGAATTCATACTTTTGCTAGAAAAATTAAGCTATGGGTTTCGAAAGTGTCGAAGGGTCTTGTTATTCTGTCTATTGAACATTAATAGTATGTTCAAATTTTTAACTTCGTTTTACTTTTTCCCTCTTAATAACATGGTTTCCATTGAGCTTTCAGCATTGTCGAGAGGTGTATGTTAAATGTTAATTTTTTCCTTCTTTTTTGACTTTTTCGAAAGCTCTAAATTTTTTATTTTTAACTTTAACATTCTTTCAAGAATTTAAAATCTCATGTTTGGTTTTATGTTTAAGTTTCCATAGTAGGTTTTCTACAATTCTTGAAAGAATGTTAGGTTCTTAACAAACTGAAATTTTTAACTGAAATGTTTTCACCTGGAAGAACAATGAGCGCTCCGACGAAGGTCGAAGCCGCTTCGTAACATTCTTTGATATTTGCATGAGATGAAGTAGACGCCATTCTCAATGACTACAGAATTACCACTGTGGAAGCTATCCCACCTAGGGAATATGACACTATCAACTACCCTCTCGAAGGTTTATTTGCTTATACTGCCATTCATATATGGCACATAGGTTTTCTCCCTTTTTCGGAGTTCTTGTCAAAGTTCATGTCTTATCACGGAAGCACTCCAATCTAGCTATCCTCGAATGTATACACTTACTTTCTGTCTCAGGAGTTGATGGCATTAGACTCTGGTCTTCATTCTTTAAGTGTTAAGTATTGAACCACTTGGTTCGACTGGTCAAAACTCAACAATCTCAATATCCAAATCTTCATGGAAAACCCATCAAAGAAGCTGATATCAGAGGGGGTTAACAAGTTTAGAGACTGGGAGAACCACTTCTTCTTCATCAAGTGCTTCCCAAATATTAATTGGACTTTCTCTACTCCAAGTAAGTTCAGACTTTCATTATTTTGCTTCTACCTATTTACCTTTCCTGTCTAATCTTGTCTTATGTCAGGCGCTCTTGCCAAAGAACTTAATGAGGCTGATAAGAGAACAGTAGAGTCTTTAGTCGTAGCTTCTAATAAGATTGGAAACTAACCGAGCTGCTAAATCCTACCAACTTGAAGAAGCATCCCCTCCTCCCTTCCGATCAAAGGAATTTGGGGTAATCGCCTTTGATCCAACGCACTTGCGAAGCAAACACTTCCTTTCTCTAGGAGATCCTGCAAATTTCTCCCATATGTACCCCATTTGCTCTAACCATCTGGTAAGCTATAAACGCTGCTCTTGATATCTACTACTATGTTGTTTTTTCAAATTATTCCATGGGCTTTTAATCTTTTTGAATTCTCTACATCTGCTTCTCGAGTTAAAATGTCTACTAGTGGTAAAGCCCCTCCTCCTACAGCTTCTTATGCACCATCCATTGCTCAATCTCTTGCCAAAACTAAGATGATCGTCAAGAGAAAGGTGGACCAATCAACTACAGTAGAACCGCCTCCTAAAAAAGCTAAAGTGGTTAATGTTCCTGATTCGAAAGAGAAGAAGTCTTCATCTCTCAATAAAGCTTTGGAGAGCTCGATCGTTGAAGCTCCTGAGGATAAATCCAAGTAGACTACTACTGTAATCAATCCTCTCTCTCACATACTGGCTCGAGCTCTCTAACTGCAATCAAGCAGATGCAAAAAGATTTGGAGATGAACCCTGCCCAAAACTGCATCCCTCCAAGGCTTACATTTCTTCTTCCTTCATTAATTTTGAAGAGATAGCCTAATCTATCTTAAACTATGAGTCTTTTGTCTCCATCCACCACTCTTCCGTCGTTTCTGACTTGGTGGGTCACTGTCGTTCTCTGATAGAACAAAAATTCTTGGTAGGTTTCTCTTCACTTGACTTTATCATTACCGTTCTTTCCTAAATTTATAACTTGTGCTATGTTTATTCTTTCAGATTTCCAAGAGTTGGTTAACTTTGCATCAACAGACATCTAAATCTTCTGTTGAGTCCTTCAAGTTTCAGGAGGAAAATTCTACCTTGAAGAATGAAGTCTCTTCCTTATCCATGGAAAAAAATGAAGCAACCTATGAATTGGAGTGATTGAGAGCTTCTCTTGCCCAGTCGAAATTCGCTACCTCGGAAGAAAGAAAAGCTCGTCAACTCCTCACTGATGAAAATTTTGCAATGAAACTAACCGAAAAAGAATTCGATGAGGAGAAGACCCAAATGGTAGGAAAGAACGCCTCTTTGAAAAAGAAGTTGAAGAGAAACAAGGCTTCCTTAAACTGGCTGTCGATACCATTTCAGATGCCAAATGGTAAGTATCTCAATTTCTTAATACTACCTTTAAGGAGATCATGATGAATTCTTTCAAAGAGGCTCTAATGCTCGCTTACAGAAACAATATCAACAAATGCCATGATTTAAGTTTTCCTTCGCCTGACTCTGCCCTTGTTTATAGAGTTATGGGCAAGATCAATCTAATGAAGCAAGGAATTGAAGCTGCAGAAAAGGACGAATTCAATGCCTCCAAGATTCTTTGTTTTGAAGTCGAACTCGACTTAGAGATGAAGGAAGCAAAGATGATGTTACCGAAGAGGAGGAGGATAATGAAGATGATGAAAACGACAATGATAGTGATGATGATGATGGTGATAACGACAATAATGGCAGTCAAGGTTTAGGTGGCAACGGAGGGGGCCACAATGAGACTTCTGACAAAAATGGAGATGATAGTGCTGGGGCTTCTGAAAAAGATCCATCTCCTCACAAGGCAGTCCGGCCTGAACCTGCCGCACCTTCTGCCCCTCAAGAAGATCCAACTTTAGTTGATGTTGAAGCGTTGAAGGAGAAGGGGAAAGCTTCTCAAACACCAGTCCAAATATCTCAGGTATGGGATTCTCTATTTAAACAACTTTTACTTCGAAGGGGATAATAGTGTAAATCTTTTATTTAGATAAGAAGGAAATCTATCCACCCTTATAAAACTAAGCTTGAAAGAAAACAAGCCGAGATAAATAGTCTATATAAGGAGTTAGACAGGTGGTTGAAGAAGCACAACGTCCTTTCTGATAAATACCATAGACTCAATAGAAGTGCATCTATGTTAGCCTCTTTTAAGCATCAGGAAGATGCCCCACGATTAAGGAGAGCGCGCCTCCATTAGGATGGTCTTCTTAAAGAAAATCGAGAATTAATCAACATTTTTGGATGTTGATTGAAGAGAGAGACATTTTAGTTAACTTCTTATATAAGACCTATTGTAGACATCTAATTGTTGGCTTTTCATATTTAGGTGAATTTAGCGAGATCTACTTAGGTGCTTTCATAAAAGATACTTTGACAAATTCGGATCTGACCCGCATCCTAGAGTTTGTTGGAATTTACCATGAGTCAGATCCATTCCCCAAGATCTACCTCTTGAAAAACTTAAGTATTATATGGATAAATTTGTCTCCGAATTATTTACTAAGTCAATCTTGTATGAATATGAATAAGTATAAACATGTGATAGTATATTGATTTATGAATATTTGATTTAGTCTTGCTTTTTTATGCTTAGCTTCATTTCATTATGTTATCATAGAGCGACTATTTATCAGGCCAACTTGTTGCAAGAGACTACTTAAGTCAATATGTTAATGAGAAGATTTTATCTTGAAAAAGCATCAATTTTAAAGTCTTCAAAATTAGCAAGATATTGTTTTCTTAGAGACTTGCAAAAACTTTATATAGAACATCCTCGTCTCCACTTTGATTTCCTTAGTGATGAAAAAGAGAAGCTACTTAAGGAAATCATGATATTCCATACATAGTTAATTTGTGGTCATGGTAATCCCCCAAGTGGGAAGTGGGACTATAGCAAATGTCCTTCGGTGATTACTACGGAGGGACTAAATATTCTTTTTGATTCTACAATTATTGTTTCTTCCAATTCATTAGATAAAGTTAGAGTTGATGTTTCTCATCTTTAGATGTAAATGCAATGTCTAAGTATCTTTTAGTTTTGTTGTCGTTTGAATTATAACCTTTTATCGTAATAATAAAGAGAATTTTCATTCCGATTTTGACTATATTTTGTTTCTTTTTATATTTTAATAGTAATTGCAATTATCAGCAGCTCCTCTCTCACTTGATTAAGCGTCGCGCTTTACTAATCTTAGAGATAAGCAGTTGACATAAGTTGAAAGGAGCAAACTCCTTGATGACACCTTACTCGCATGCCATCACTGCATTGCTGAAGCTTTAAGATGGCACAAAAGATACGTACTTCAGAAAACTATTGTTAGCAATCTTAAAGATCAAATTGCTAGTTTAGAGGCTTATGTCAAAGGTAAAGATGAAACGATTTCCATACTAAAGCAACACGTTAAGTTGAATCCTTCAACTGATTTCGACAATAAGATGTTAGAACTTCTCCAACAAGTAAGTGATTTGGAGTTGAAATTGAAGGACAGACAAGCTCAGTGTGAGTCGCTGAAATATATTATGGGGGATAACATTCTTAGTGTTGATTTTCCGCCTCCACGCACTACTCCTTTTGTTGCCAAATCCACAAGGTTGACTTCTCCACTGCTTAGAAATTCTCTACGATGACCAACCCCCCTCTTGGCTTAGACGAGAGGGTAGTGGGAAAATGGTGTAGGAAGTTTAAATATGAAGTGGCTTCAATGAACAACAAAGAGTGTAATATTCACAAGGCATAAATGAGTATGCCGCTAGAGTTCAAGAACCTGAATGTAGCAACTACTTCCTTCAAAAGCACATCGCAGAATTAGTAAGAGAAAATAAAACCCTCAAGGGCGCAAACAGAGCTTTTAATCATGCTCTGAATACTAATATTGATGCAATTAACGATGAAGATAGGATAAAGTAGAAAGAAAAGAAACTCAAAGAGGTCCTCTACATCGCAATTCGTCACATAGTAGATCCCTAAATTGCTAAGAACTTGAATAAGGCTACTCAAGACTTATATTAGATTTGCATTCATGAAATGTATATACTTGTCGTATATATTTGTAAATAGTTTCATAAATCATGTAAACTTTGTAAATATCACCTGATTTGTGATTCTTTCCTGTAATTTCATTTCTAAAATGCTTGTTTGATAGCTTATACAATAATTTCTGTATTTGCCAAATCTTTCATCCTTCTATGTTGTTTCAGTTTCCCTGAAAAGTATGAAGTAAACAATATATTCAATTATCAGCTTGAAATTGACATATAAGTCTATGGATTAATGGCTCATTATGTTAATCACGTGAAAAGTAGTTATATCAAATGTTTAAATCCCATCTTTAACCATAATGAGATATAATTAAGAATCTAAATTTATCCATTTTGCTCGAATGTCTAAAGTCTGTTAATAGAAAATCATGCCCTGAAGCAGGGGTATAAATGTTTAGAGAGTCATTCCCTAGACATAGTTAATAAAGAACTATAAAGAACTAAATATGGAAGATTCCAGAAATCATTCATAGTAAAAAATCTAATGACCCGTACTATTTTATTAATGAAATTTGAAAGCTTAGAAGTTTGAAACCTAGATTAAAGTACTAACGAAAACTCACAAATATGATCCTCTTAAGTAAAGTCTTTGACCTAGATTCAGGCCTTAGTGGTGGATAATTAGAAGTCCATGATGGAAATCTCAAGCCCAGATTAGAGCATTAATAAATAATAGTTTCGAAACCTAGATTCGGGTTTGATAACAACAAAGTTATCGATAAAGACTCGAAACCCAGATTCGGGTATTAATAAATGAAGTTTAGAAATGAAAGTCCCAAAACCCAAATTCGTGTATTAATAAGTGGAGTTCTATCCTATTCCTTTGATTTTGTCTAATTCGACATGTATAAACCCTTTAGACCTTATACATAGGAGTAATTTGATTGGCTGCTTCTCGAGCTTACACGTCTTAGTCCATAATCTGATGTGCCACATCTTGGGCCTAGATATCTTAGTCCATTGGAGATATCCCACTTCTCAGGTTGGGACAACTTAGTTCATTATTTGATAAGCCTCTTCTTGGGCTTGGACATCTTAGACCATTATTTGATGAGCTTCTTCTTGGGCTTGGACATCTTAGTCCATTACTTGATGTGCCTCTTCTTAGGCTTGGACATCTTAATCCATTGTTTGATAAGCCTCTGCTTGGGCTTGGACATCTTAGTACATTATTGTCTAGTGCTTCTGGTTAGCTCATCTTAGAGGCTGGAACCAAGGACTTAACTAACCTCCCTCCAGGAGGCGCCTTGACCTGGACAAGGCCGCGGCCAATGGCTTGTCCTATGCTTTAACCTGGCCATAGTGTGGCGCGGATAAAGGCTTACGCCGTCCTTCCTCCAGGAGGCGCCCTGCCTTGGCCGTAGCGTAGCGCGGACATGTGCTTGTTCGGTGCTTTATCCTGGCCATAACATGGCACGGATAAAGGGTTACTCCATCCTCCCTCCAAGAGGTGCATTAACCTGACCAGAGACATGGCCAGGGGCTTTTCTAGTGCTTTAATCGGGCCATAGCTTGGCGTATTTAAAGACTTACTATGCCCTCCCTCTAGGAGGTGCTCTATATTAACCAACTCGGCGCAAATAGAGGCTTTTCTACCATCTTAGGTAGTATTCTATCATCTTAGGTAGTATCCAAATGCAAGGAGTATTTCACTTCCAACCATGTAGATCTTTCTTAGAAAATTAACTCTTTATTTATTTTTCTTTTGTTCTCTTTACAAATTCTTTAATCTTTCCTTGGCGGAAGAAATTGATTATCTTCCACTATGGGGCTCTGTATTGATTGAACTTATGTCCGTTCATCATGTGATAGTGACAGTAGGATCTCTCTAAATTACTTTCATGTTTTGGCTCCTTTTTCTATGATGCCCAATATTTCAAGCTCATCATTGGTTAGCAAGTAGACATTCTCTATGGATGTTGTCAAGTTGCATTCTTTAGGAAGTCTAGAGTTGAAACTTGATTCTTGAGGATGGCTTTTTGATTACTTGTTCCTTGGCCTTGCAGTTTCACACTCTTCAATCGCTTTCCTTTTCACCGCCCTTTGGAGTTTTTATGTGGGAAGTGTTCTTGTTGTAGTTTGTCGCCATTTATGTGCAAAGGCATTGTAGTCAGCCATTATATCTTCTTCAAAGATTGTGCCTTTGGAATGGTGTTTAATTGTCCTTCTCATTTGATTGAGCAAATTGTCATTTCCATTTTTCCCCTTTCCTAAGGCAAAAATATGTGTGGGGCTAATATGAAAGGGGTTCAAGCTCCATTTCTCAGGATCATATGATTTTGCTTTTTTCTTGTTTATAATTCTTAGAGCTTCTAGTCTTAGCATTTGCTCTTCACTTTGGTTGGAACCCTTGGTGGTTCTTGGCGTGAAACCTATCAAATGTGGCTCGGAAGACACTTATTAGGATATGTTGATTCTTCTTGCCATGAAGACATTAGACGAAAGTAAATAAGCTTAAAATTGAGTAGGGTTAGAGACAAGTGTTGTTGGGTGTTCAACCAAGTCGGAGGTTCGAGCCCCCTTCTAGAGCCAGAATGTTAACAAGAAATCTTGCTAAAACCACGATGTGGAATTGAGGGATAAGGTTAATCCTTTTCATTTTCCCTTAGGTAAATGGAGAAGAGTAGCATGTCTGTGTCCTCTTTGGTTTCCCTTTCGATTAGGTTGTTATAGTAAGAACTTGTTCTAATCGACTGTAACGACCCGGAATTTATATTAATTAAAATTTGAATATTTAATTAATTTTAAATATTAATAAGTGAAATTTCTAAGTCAAATAAATTTTATTTCGAATAGTTGGATTTAATTTGATAATTAAATCGATAATTTAATAGTTGAATTTACAGAAATAATTGAAAATTGGGTTAAATATGATTGAAAATGATTTGTAAAATTTTATGATATCATATTGGAGTTAGAACGATATTTTAGAACTTTTAAAATCGAATTAAAAGTTAATCTGTGAAAATTGAATATTTCAATATTTAATCGACTAGTGAAATTAGCCAATTTTCGAACAGTCTTAGATATTGGTATCAAAGTAAATTAATAAAGTTAAGTGATAAATATGAACTTAAGTTATGTAAATGAAATTCAACTTGAAATGGTTAACTAATTGAAAGTTAATCAATTGAATGTGAATAATTGGTATGAAATAATGAATGTTAGTAAAATCCAATGTTAATGAATCAATTGGAAAACCAATTCATCAAATATTAATGAGAATATGAACGAATATTTATTGGTTATGGATGATAGTTGGTTGATGGTTGAATTTATTGCTTTTACTGCATTTGCTATGTTGGCATATATAGTTATTATATTGTTATATGTTGTATATCGATACTATTGTCTATATACATGTTTCTCATCTGTTTGTTGAGCGTTTAGTAGGTGCGGATCGCGTTTGCTTTGCATTTGGAGCTCGCTTTCGCGCTATATTAGCCGTATACGCTCGCTAATAATAAATAAGGTACATATCTCGGATTACATACCGTACTTTTACAATTTTTTCCCTGCGGGATGCCTCATCACTGGATGAGATGTATATTTGTGATATATATACTGTCATTTTTTTTTCGGATCGAGCCGCGCAAAGGAAACTCTGGCGAATTTTTCCGAAAATTTAAGGCGTTAGAAAATTTTTGAGAAAATTGGGAAATTTTTGAAAACTAAGTATGATTTGAAAACTTAGTAAAGTTATTGTAAGAAGTTTAACTATGGATTTTGGAAAGTTAATGGATTCTGTAACTTTTCTTACTTGATAATTTCGAGGACGAAATTCTTTTAAAGGGGGAAGCATGTAACGACCCAGAATTTATATTAATTAAAACTTGAATATTTAATTAATTTTAAATATTAAAAGTGAAATTTATAAGTCGAATAAATTTTATTTCGAATAATTGGATTTAATTTGATAATTAAATCGATAATTTAATAGTTGAATTTACAGAAATAATTGAAAATTGGGTTAAATATGATTGAAAATGATTTGTAAAATTTTATGTTATCATATTGGAGTTAGAACGATATTTTAGAACTTTTAAAATCGAATTAAAAGTTAATCTGTGAAAATTGAATATTTTAATATTTAATCGACTAGTGAAATTAGCCAATTTTCGAACAGTCTTAGAATTGGACGAAACCAACTCCATTGGACCCGTAATAGTTTGTTATTATCGAGTTTCAATTTTCGTAGCAATCGGAGTTGTCGTTTGACCGTGGCAGCTTGAAACACATCGAAATTGTTTTAATATTAATTTGGCGAGTTAAAATAGTCATTTTTCAAACAGTCTCGGATTTCGGCGAAACCAGTTTCATCGGATCCGTAATGTGATATTATTATAATATTTCAAATTTCGTGTCAATCGGATTTACCGATTGTCCGGTGCAAGATAAAACGCCTAGAAATCGGTTTAATCGATTTAATTTTAAATCGATCGTTTATTTCCATATCTCGCACAGATGATCGAATTAGCTTCTGAAACCTGTTCCATTGTGTCCGGAACGCGGGATAAACCCTAGGAACGTCAGTTACCGCGCAAAATTCGGAGTTTGGAAAAGTAGGATGAATAGTATTCGTCGTTTTCTATAAATAGCCCCCCTTTTCTTCACAAAAATAAAATAAAATTAGGGTTTAAAACCCTAGCTGCCTCCAATGAAACCGAAGGCCAGAAATGCATGATTTTCTCTCTTCAATCTTTCTCAATCCATTCAATATTATCGAATACTTCCTAAAGCAAAATTGAAGAGCTAAACGAGATCTTTAAATCCATACGAATAAGATCTAAAATGGTGCAGCAATCAAGGAGCTAGGGACCCGCGTTCCCCTTGCGTTCGAGCATGAAATTTGAGGGCTTGGTACCACCGAATTTAGCCGCGACCTGGGTGTTGGTGGAGCATAAGGCAGGCGACAGAACGAAGTTGCTTGATCGGAGGCCGGTCGTCGTTTGGGGGGTGCGTTTCTTAACCCTAGCAATGGATTTTGGGTTCGGCCGTGCTATGCAAAACGCGTGGGGAAGAAGTACGTGGGGACGACCTGGATTTCATCACAAGGAAATGCACGGCCCAGGATAAAAGAGTAAATAAAATTGTAATTTAAATATATTATAAATCATGTAATATTTAAAAATGTATATCTTTTTCATACGAGGTCGAAAACGCACGAAACTAGTTGCGTTGGGTTCGTATGGACGAGCACTTCGCTATGGAATTAGATTGGAGGCGTTTGGAGTTAGTGAGAATTTCGGATAAAATTAAACGCGCGTTTGATTTTATTCGAAATAAATCGCTAAAACGGAATTGAAATCAAGGTGAGAACTTCTCGCTCAAATCGAATCGGTTTCGATTTATATTTTAAATAGTTAGATTTAAAATTGCTTGAATGTATGTTGAACGATAATTGCAGTTATTGATTGCTGTTTGGTTGTAATATTAGATATCATAGGATATATCTATATATAGCAATATATATTTGTTGGCATATGTATATATTGGAATTGATTTCCCGCATTGTATAGCGGATGAGACCCTATTGCGCCGTCTATTAAGCGGATAATATTTTATAAATCTCATATACCGCGATAATTCCGTACTGGAACGGAATTGGTATTGTGCTAATGTTTTTGGATGCAGGGAAACAAGTTGGAGGGATCCAACTGGATTCCTCAACTGTATTGATTTATTTACAGATATTGTGATATTTGTTGATTATCATATCGATATATGATATTTGGATGTTGTGAATGACTATTTGGTGCTGTTGCATCATCGGATCCATTTTTAAAGTATAAAAATAACGTTTTTGATTTTTAAAAGGATTTTAAAGTGATTTGTCAAAGTATATGTTTTTATTAAATTTTGAATTGATTCATTTTAAATAATTAAAACGTTATAAATTTTTATGTTATAAAAATTACTGTTTTTGTAAAAATATAACCAAATTGAGATTTTTGAAATAAATAGTGATTAATTTATAAAATGGTTTAATTTGGAATTTTGAATCATTATAAAAGATTTTTAAATTTATTTTTATAAGTTAAAAATATTGGAATTATAAAACGAGCTTTTATAAGTGTTAAAGGTGAAATAAAGATGGATTTCATAAGTGAACGGAATTTATAGATTTATAAATTGTGAAGTTATAAAATGAATAGATTTTGTGAAATAGAAGATTTATAAGTAATTATCTTATAAATCGGATTTTGGCATTTAAATGAGATATAAATGGAACTTGTTAATAATGAGATTTATAGATCGAAACTTATAAATAGAAATGGAATTTATAAACATTGTTTATAAATTCGAAATCAATTGAATTTGATAAATTGAATATTGAAGTTTATTAAAGGGAATATATTCACGATTTTGGACAGTGAATACATTATTGAATAAAATGGTCATGTTTGGCAAAATAAATATTATAAAATGAAGTTAATTATTTTAAAGATGTTTTAAAATGTATTATGAATCGAAACCATAGATTTCAACATTTATTGTTGAAATAGACGTTTTCGAGAAAGAAGGAAATGGTGGACTATAACACTGTTGTTATAGTAAATTGTTTCCGAAAGGAAATATTTTGTATAGTATTGGGATTTATATATCTATTTAAACTTTGAATCCCTATACTAGTGATTTTGGGTCGTCGTAACGATGTTTTACACAACATTCGTTTTTGACCCAAATAAATGTGTTAAGAGAATGATTTCCTTAAGGAATGAAATATATACTAAATTTTGATTTAAGTATATCGAATATTTTCAAATGTTGAAAATAAATAGATTTGTGAAGTACTTATTATTAAATAAGTATGGAAATATTTTTCCAATGTGAAATGAACGTTTTAGAATTTATCCTTGTAAAGATAAATTGAAAGTGAATATTGAAAATCGATTGAAAATCATACATCATAGATATTTTGGGATTATAAATTCACTATGGAATTCATAAATGAAAAGGGGAATTGGTTTAAAAATAAACGTTGATTTATTTTTGAAGTGTGGGAATCAATTTACGGATTTGGAACGTAAATATAAAGTAAATCATTAAGGATTTATTTAATTGGTTTAAATGAACCATGTTGAAATGAAAGAAATTCCGCGTAAGGAAAATGTTTGAAATTTGTTTTCAAAAGTGGTAAAGGTGAAAAGTGATTTGAAAATTAGTTTTCAAATGTTGAAGTGTGGGAAATTTTATATCTAGTAAAGATATTTTGGAAATTAAATAATTTGGAAAATTATTTGGAATCTGGTGATGTTGAACACGCCTATTGATAGTTAAATAACCGACTATCAATATTTACCTTTAAATAGGTATTTGTTGTGATTGCTTGAATTTGAATGCCACACTTATTTTTGAATAAGCGCTCACTATTCGGGTTAGCCGGGAAAGGACCTTGGGGTCGTATAACCCATTCCGAATATGTGATACGTCGTAATGGATTGCATTTGATGACCGGTGTTAAAGACCGGATATTTTTGAAAACGGAAGGATTACCATTGAGTTACTCTACATCGGCTGATCTCCGATATAGAGGTTTTATCACCCTTAGTGACGGGAAGTCCGGACGTGATTAGAAATTATCCGGAATGCAAGGACTTCTTTGTAAGTGCCTTCGGTTCTGTTCGAGCCCGGAACAGACTTGTATGGATTGTATGTCTGACATTACAAATTGAGATATAAAGCTGATTTCTTTCAAATATATTTCTGTTGGTGGCGGAGAATTTATTCTCTTAGCTTAACACCTGTTAACTCTGCCCCGGCCATGGCTCAGCGACCTAAAAGTTACCGACCCAAAAGGTTGCCGACCTAACATGGATGCCGAACTAACTGCCTAAACCCTAAGAGGAATTCCGACCTAATGCTTTAACAAGGTTGCCGACCTAATGCTTTAACAAGAACGCCAACCCAAGACTTAAAGGATACCGACCTAGCTGTCTAAAACAAGATGCCGACCTAAGATAGCTACCGACCTAACACGGGTGCTGGCCTAAGATAGCTGCCGACCTAATTATCCAGGAAGTTTGCCGCTCTAACTGCTCAGGACAAGGACAAGATCATACTTGAGTCGCAACCGACCTACGGCCTATGTTAAGTCATACACGACCCAGACAAAGGAAGGAAAGTTCGATGCAGCTTCTTAGCACGCGGCCTCTTAAGTCGTACACGGTTCAGGACTTGTAGAGTTCAACAAGGATGCCGTTTTTAAGTGTCGACCCAACATTTGAATCGCAACCGTTCCACAACCTACTTTACGTCGTCCACGACCCAACTTAGGTCGGTGGCGACTTAGGACTTGGCAACATTTTGTGCCCAGAATTCTCTATAAATAGATGGCCATCTCCAACTTTCAAAGGACTTTTCCTGGCCGATCTCTTTAAGCGCCGATACTCTGCTGAATTCTCCACTCACCCGACACTTCAAATACGAAAGGCATCTCAACAAACTTCAAGAGGAAATCTAATGCAATCAACATGGATTCGAAGAGTTCTTCTGCATCGGAATTCTAGTTGTTTGTCTTATCAGTGTTGTAATTGAAGACTGTTGTAAAGTTGTGATTGATTCAGTAATAAAAAGGATTAAAGTGGACATAGGCTTACATGAAGCCAAACCACTATAAAATCTATTGTCTTTTCTGCTTTCTCTGTGACTTTTCTACTTGTTTTAAGTTCCCGTGTTCACGGGTGGTGCTTTCACTCAATCTCAATATACACCGGGGTGTTAGCGTTCGATTTTAAACGTTAACATTTTTGGTGCTTTCACTGAGAACCCAGCTCAGGATACTTCCATCATTGCTCCGCAAAGGTCTGTTGAAAGGATTTCTTTTAAAACCAGAAGTTTATTGGAAATAATGGCTCCTGGGAGAAAACGAAGTTCTGTAAGATCCGACAATGTTCAAGAGAATACTGCTACCTCTCCTCCTTCAAGTCAAGCAGCTCCAACTGTTGGAGTTACACGAGCAGAATTGGACGCCGTAGTTTTGGGGTTGAATCAACAATTGAATGCTCAGAATGCGCAGTTGGAAGGCCAGAATGCCCTGATCTTAAGTAAGTTGAATGATCTGCTAGGGGCAAATCGTCAACCGGTTAATAATGATGGGAACCCTACTGTGGGAGTTCAGGATGTTGAAGGGAACATTTCTCAAAGAGCCGCAGGCCCTTGTAGAAAGGACTCCTCCTCAAGCTGGAGGATCAGGGCCACAGCCGACCCTCCGTGAAAGATTGTCCAGACAGAATTCAGAGAGAGTGGCTGATGTGTGCCCTCCAGAGCCTCTAAATGATGAAGAGTATTTTTCGGGTATGGTTTGTCAAATCATGAAGGAAAATATGCGAAGAGATGAAGATGAGAAAGAGTGGGCTTTTGCTCCAAGCAAAACTCCATTTACAGAAAAGATCTTGAAGGCAGAGTTCCCAAGGAAATTCGTCCCCCTACTATTTCGGCCTACAAGGGGACGAGTGATCCTAACGAGTTTCTATATAAGTACGACTGGCATATGACGGGTTCCAGAGCATCTGATGAAATCAAATGTTGATATTTCCCGGTATATTTGGAAGGTGTGGCTCTACTGTGGTTTACAAAGCTGCCGGTCAGGTCCATTGATCAGTTCTCCGATTTGACCAGGAAATTCAAGGAGCAATTTCGATTGTATGCTTCTAAAGCAAAGGATATAATGTTGCTGTCAAGTCTAGAGCAAAATCCGGGAGAATCTATCAGATCATTTTTGAATCGTTTTAACATAGCTTTGGCCGAGGTAGATAATGCTGAGCCACGCATGGTCCTAACATACTTGATGAGGGCAATTGACAAATCAAGTGAATTTGGAAAATGGTTGAAAATGAAAGAACTAAACTCACTTGACAAATTCTACAAGAAAGCAGATGAATTCATGCGCTTGGAGAGCCTCCAAACACCGGCTAAGGTGGTATCAGCAGAAGCCGGGAACAATGGTGCTCCTTCGAACAAGAAAGAACCTAACACTCAGAAAAGGGGAAATGATGGTGGAATGAAACAGGGAGATGCTAAGAAAGGCCGTCCTTTCAATTTCACACCCTTGACTGATACCCCTGAGAACATCTTCTTTGCGACCAAGGATGATGTCAACTATCCGACACCGCCTAAAATGAGAGTTGGGATTAAGATGGAAAAAAGTGGAAGGTTCTGCCGCTTCCACAACCAACCCGGCCACGACACCAATGAATGCCGTTAGTTGAAAGAGGTAACTGAGCAACTCTTGAAGGAAAACAAACTCCAGCAGTATGTGAAAAGAAATAGAAATTCCCCAGCCTCGTCGACTCAAGGACAACAAGTTCCCGCTCACCGTCCTGGCTCAAGTGAGAAGGCCGTAGAACATGAATCGGAAAGACCTATCATCAATATAATAACTGGAGGGCCTCACCCAGCAGGCAAAAGCTGGGACGAGATGGAAAGGTATGCCCAGGCCTTGAGGCAAGTACCAGCTGAAGAGAATGTTTTTGTTTTGGAGAATGATGCGCCTTTAAATCAACAAAAGACTTCCACAGATGATATTGTATTCAGTGCCAGAGATTCTTTGGGTATCGAGGCTCCTACCATAGATCCTTTGGTCATATCCGCAGGTATTTGGCAAGCTACCGTGAGAAGGGTTCTAGTGGATTGTGGAGCTTCATGCAACATTCTCTTCAAGAAGACCTTTGATCAAATGAAAATTCCAATGGCTGACATTCAAGCTTCATCACTTAAGATTGCAGGGTTTGCTGGAGAACCCAAACAGCCGATTGGGACCATAAATTTGTTTGTAGAACTTGGAAAGGGACTAAGGAAGGTGGCTCGAAAGCAAACCTTTATAATTGTTGAAGAATTTTCTGCCTATAATGCCTTTTTAGGCTGTCCAACTCTTGCTGCATTTAAAGCTGTTCTTGCTCCGTGGTGTCTAACTATAAAATTCCCCACGGATAATGGAGTTGGCGTGATCAAAAGAGACCAAGATGCGGGGCGAGAATGTTATCTTACAGAGCTGCGTGAATCAAGGAAGAGAGAAATGGGCAAAGTTGTGGCGGCTCCAGTCCGCACCAAAGACCCAACCTTGTAGCAATTACAGGGTGGATCCTGCACTGGTGAATGTAGTGCCGCACGAAGAGAGATGGATCCAAGGAAAGCCAGTGCAGGGGAGAATAGTGTAGTACCGGTAGAGGTAACAGTGCCGGTATCCGTTGATCCAAAGGACCCGAACAAAGTGCTGAATGTGGGTTCACAACTCAGCGCAACAGTTCAGAATGTTCTGATTTCGTTTTTGAAGGCTAATTTGGATGTATTCGCTTGGACTCATGCTGACATGTGTGGAATATCCCCAGAGATTTCAGTACACACTCTGAACATTGATCCAAAGTTTACACCCGTGAAACAGAAAAGAAGAACTCAGGGTCCTGAAAGAACGGAAGCGTTAAAAGAAGAGGTGGATCGGCACATGGAGAACGGTTTCATCAGAGAATCTACTTATCCAAATTGGGTATCAAATCAAGTGCTGGTTAAAAAAGCTAACGGAAAGTGGAGAGTGTGCATTGGCTTTTCAGATCTGAACAAAGCCTGCCCCAAAGACTGTTTCCCACTGCCCAGGATCGATCAGCTGGTGGATGGGACGGCAGGGCATGAATTGTTATCTTTTATGGATGCATACTCCGGATATAACCAGATTATGATGCATGAGCCAGATCAAGAGGATACGAGCTTCATCACAGATGTTGGACTCTACTGCTACAAGGTCATGCCTTTCGGACTCAAAAATGCAGGGGCAACTTACCAAAGGCTTGTTAATGCCATGTTTAAACCACAGATTGGCAAGACAATGGAAGTTTATGTTGATGATACGCTAGTGAAGTCCAAGAAAGCAGTGGACCACATGGATCACTTGGCAGAGATGTTCACAGTACTCCGAAAGTACAGAATGAAGCTTAATCCCTTGAAATGTTCATTTGGAGTGGAGTCCGGAAAGTTTTTGGGTTTCATTGTGAGCGCTAGGGGCATTGAAGCTAATCCAGCTCAGATCACTGCCCTGAGAGAGGTCAAGGCTCCTAGAACGAAGAAGGAATTGCAAAGTCTCAATGGAAAGGTTGCTACCTTGAGTCGGTTCATTTCGAAAGCCACGGACAAATGCATTCCGTTCTTTGATGCTCTGAAGGAAGGAAGAAAAAACTTTGAGTGGACTCCTGAATGTCAGAAAGCATTTGATGAGTTGGTTCGTCATATGGAAGTGCCTCCGATACTTTCAAAGCCTGACAGTGGTGAAGATCTCTTCATATATTTGGCAATTTCGTCTCATGCTCTCAGTGCAGTGTTGGTACGGGAAGATGCAAGGATTCAACGCCCAGTCTATTATATCAGCAAAAGATTCACTAGGGCAGAGATGAACTATTCAAGGTTGGAAAAGCTCGCCTATTGTTTGTTGATCGCATCAAGAAAATTGAGGTCGTATTTCCAAGCTCATCCTATCAAAGTCCTTATTGATCAACCTCTAAAGCAAGTCCTATTCCGTCCTGAGACTTCGGGCCGTCTTTTGAAATGGAATATTGAACTCAGTCAATATGACATCACTAACCATCCCCGGAAAGCAATCAATGGACAAGCTTTAGCAGATTTCATCGCAGAATGTACGGATAAAGGTGATAGTGAGGAAGAAGCCACTGATTACATCCCAATCCAATGGAAATTGTATGTTGATGGCGCAAGGAATGATTACTGTTCCGGAGCAGGGGTTGTCCTTGAAACCCCAGAAGGGCAATCACTATGTTATGCGCTGAGACTGGAATTCCCTTCGACAAACAATGAAGCAGAATATGAAGCCCTAATTGCTAGTTTGAGGATCGCTAAAGAACTAAACATTAAGGCATTGCAGATCTTCAGTGATTCTCAACTTATTGTCTGCCAAGTCAAGAAGGAATTTCAAGCTAAAGGAGGGAATCTACCCGCCTATTTATCAAAAGCCTGGGAACTTCTTCAAAATTTTGACCGTTATTCAATAAACCATATACCCCAAGAAGAGAACATGAAGGCGGATTCTCTCGCAAAGTATTCGAGTACTGGTGAAGCTCAACTATTGGGATTAGTTCCCGTCGAAATCTTGTCAGCTCCAAGCACAGATGAAATGGATGTTGATTGGATTATGAATGTATCCCAAGAGAAAGAATCATGGATGACTCCGATACTTGAATATTTACTCAATGGTTCTTTGCCAGAAAGTTCAAAAGAACGACGGAAGCTGATGAGGAAAGCCTCCATATATATAGTTCAAGATGGTCGTTTGTACAGACGAGGATTTTCAATGCCATTACTCCGATGCATGACAAAGGAAGAAGCTAAGACAATTCTGACTGAAGTACACGAAGGGGAATGTATGGATCATATAGGTTGCCAAACTTTAGCAAAGAAAATCCTCCGTTATGGATACTTTTGGCCAGAAATTAATCAGGATGCTGCTGACTATTCCCGAAAGTGTGATAAATGCCAAAGATTCGCTAAAATTCCTAGAGCACCTTCCACTGAGCTAACTCAAATGGTCAGTCCATGGCCGTTTGCCATCTGGGGAATAGATCTCATTGGGCCTTTGCCGACTGCCAAATCAGGGATTAAATATGCTATCGTTGCTGTTGATTACTTCATTAAATGGGCTGAAGCTGAACCATTGGCTACAATTACCTCTAAGAAAATGATAAGTTTTGTGACTAAAAATATCATTTGCAGGTATGGTGTGCCTCAGAAGATAATCACAGACAATGATACTCAGTTTGAAAGTGAGAAGTTCCAAAATTTCTGCAAACGATTCAAGATCCGAAAAAGATTCTCAGCAGTGGCTCATCCACAGGCAAACGGGCAAGTGGAAGCAGTAAACAAAATTATCAAATCAACCATCAAAAAGCAGATGAAAAAAGCAAAAGGTGGTTGGGTCGATAAGTTACCACTTGCGCTATGGGCATACAGAACTACCCACAAAACTGCGACTGGGCATACTCCATTTTCATTGGCATACGGATCAGAAGCGATGATTCCGGTGGAAACTGAAGTCCCCTCACACAGAAGGATCCATTTTGATCAAGATGAGAATGAAAAATTGCAATTGGAAGCACTTGACCTCCTCGATGAAAGAAGAGAAGAGGCTAAGCTTAGAATTGCAGCTCACCAACAAAGAATAGCCAGGCAATTCAATTCCAAAGTTCGTCAGCACAGCTTTGAAGTTGGGGACTTAGTCCTGAAGAGAATTATGACAGCCATAGGTGTGTTTGGGCCAAACTGGGAAGGGCCGTATGTCATAGGCACGAAAATTCTTGATGGCACATTCAAACTCACAACTGTCGAAGGAGAACCAATCCCAAGAGCTTGGAACAGCAATCATTTGCGTCCATATTTTACTTAAAAGCTTTGCTCAAATGTTGTAAAAGAATTACGAATATATGATTCTTGTATTGAAAGCAATTGTAAAGCAAGTAAATAATGAAAAGCTATAAAGTAGATGTAGGCCCAGCTTTTGGCCGAACCACTATAAATCTTGTGTTCTCTACTACTATAAACTGCTTTGTTTTATTTCGACATATAAAATACGTTAATTGTGTTACTAAAATGTCGATTTAATAATGCAGGCCATAAAAACAAAGCTTACCCATTGCAAGACCAAGCGACCTCCGACATCACCCAGCAAGCAAACGCTAAACCATTCAAAATTTCCATACTCAAATCCTACAAAAGAAGTGCTTCGAACAAAAGTTAGCAATGTGGATGGGAGTGGACCATTTCTAACTGACTTCGAATGTTTGTACAAACAAGCATCCAGTTAAATAGCCTACGTCTATCACCACCAACTCGCTTAACTATGAAGTATATTTCTTTGGATGAGGAAAATTATTGGCAACTAAAAAGGGATGACACTTGCAAAAGATAACGGGGATCGCTGACATGAATAGATGGCAAAGAGACATGGGCGAGCAAGCATCAATCAGCAAAAGACCTCTTCGGAGGCACAAGCCCTCTTCAGAGGCACAACTCTTCGGACGATAAAGACCTCGAGCGGGCCTCGCCAGAAAAAGAGAGATCTTTCTTGACATAAAGTTGCGAACTGATCGGTTGATACACTCCCGTGAATCCGTCCAACTGAGAGAAAGAAACTCCAAACTTTCAGGCAAAAGCCCTACTCAGAGGCACACATTTCACCGAGATTGAAATAAAACTTCCAAATGTTGAAACGTGAAAAGCCCTCCTCGGAGGCCCATTTCACCATAGTTGAAATGCTAAAAGACCTCGAGCGGGCCAAACCAGAAAAAGAGAGTTCTTTCTCGACATAAAGTTGTGGACTGATCGGTTGATACACTCCCGTGAATCCATCCAACTGAGAGAAAGAAACTCCAAACTTCCAGGCAAAAACCCTACTCAGAGGCACACATTTCACCGTGATCGGTGATACACTCCCGTGAGTCGAAATGTGAAAAGCCCTCTTCGGAGGCCCGCTTCCCAGCGAACAGGGAAAAATAAAAGCCTCTCCCAAGGGGTAGATGCAAAAGACCTCTTCCCAGAGGCGCAATCAAACAAAAAGACACCTTCCCAGGGGCACAATTAAACAAAAAACCTCTTCCCAGAGGCGCAATCAAACAGAAAGATTTCTTCGGAGGCACACGTTTCACCGAGATTGAAATAAAACTTTCAAGTGTTGAAACATGAAAAGCCCTCCTCGGAGGCACAACTCTTCGGAGGCACACATTTCATCGAGATTGAAATAAAACTTCCAAGTGTTGAAACGTGAAAAAGCCCTCCTCAGAGGTTCAACTTTTCAAAGAAGCATTTCGTCAGAAATGCAAAGCAAAGATCAAAAAGCCCTCCACCGAGGCGTAATAAAAAAAAGAAAAAGAAAAAAGAAGCCCTCTTCAAGATGGCAACACTTTAGCTTTCAAAGGAGGACTGGTTCTTCTATTCTTGGAAATACTCTTCCTCAAAAAGAAGTTAAAGTGCCCTTCAGAGGCCCGCTTTACCACATAGGAGAATTCACTTGGTAAAAAGTGTGTATGCACAAAAGAAAAGAGTGATATCTTCGATGGATGAAGCGTAGAAACTCATATGGAGTGAGCTGTACTCTATTTTGAGCAGAGTAGTATTCCTCCAAATATGGAATGGTTATTCTCTAGAAAATAAGAGTACAAATCCCCTCAAAGTATAAAATATTGCAATGAGCTTATGGTATAGGGGCAACATGGTATAACTACATTGGTAAAATTATGCTCGAACAACATACCACAAGTTCACTGCAATATCATATAAAGAAACTTGTACAAAAATGAATAGTAAACGCATTCTCAAATACAGACAGAGGTTTGTACAAACAAAAAGAATCATTTTATTCAATACTGTCAAAATTTTGTACTGGTACAGGTTTCAAAATAAAAAGGAAAAGAAAAGCGGAGGCCCGTACCCGCACAATCTCCGGTCAGTACATGCAAAAAGCAAAAAGCGATATAAAAAGAACAGAACCAAAGCCATCATTTCTTCTTCCTTCCACCTTTTGAGACTGCGCCCGGCCGGATGGTCAACTTCTTAGGACGTCTTGTAAGAGTAGGGGACGAAGGAGAAAGGGGCACAATTGGACTTTCTTCTGCTTTTCCCTCGTCGGATGAAGATTCCTTCTTCTTCTTTGAAACTCCACTTATCCCCCTCTTCTTAGAAGAAGACCCGCTTCCTGGAGTGAAAAGTGTGGTTAACGGCGTATCGTCGGAACCAGTTGGTTCCGGAGTCTTTTCGCCCTCTTCAGTTTCTTCTCCCCTGTGTTCTTATAAAGCAATAGGATCGTCCAAGTCTTAGAGAGCTTCTATTTGCTCCTCTTGTGATCCTGGTTGCGAGGTAGAAGGAGGAGTGACCTGAAGAGATGGAGGAGGAATAACTGGAGGAGGGGAAGTATGAGCGATGCTCGACACTTTCTCTACAGAAGAAAAGAACTTAAAGTCAGTAAAGAGAGGAGATAAAGGCTCATTGAGGTTCAGGAAATAGTCAAGAAGCTCATCGAACTCATAAGAAGCAAATGAGCAGTCTACTTGGGCAAGACTAACAGTAGAGTTACCTGGAGAAGTCGACTTCCTGATATCAACCTCATAAGCCTGTGCTTCGGCGCTCTCTTCGCCTTCATCTCCACCCTGTGTGCTTGTGATTTCAGTTGTAACTTTAACCAGGGATGGAGAATGAGAACTGGAATCGACAATGTCGATTTCGGCCGAAGGTGAAGGCTGAACTGGATCAGTTGAAGTAGTTTTTCCTAAACGTTCTCCTTCTGCCATTTCAGTTCTTAATTTTGCAAGTTGTTCTTTTCCCTTGGCGAGAGCGGCGCGAGCTTCGTCATCCAAGTAATGCTCCTCAAGAGCTGATTCGACGTAGCCAGCACCTGTAGCACCAAGCATATCAAGTGCGGCCTCCCACACCTCAGCCAGAGTAATTTCATATTTGGGACCTAGAAAGGCGAGACGACCGCGCCCCAAGACGCTATGCAGGTAGAAGTCAAATAATGTCGAGCTGATGCTGGTCTTCGTTGCCTCATGAGATTCTTCAGCTGCAACTTTACCGGCAACGGCCTCATCACGCTCTCTTTCAGCTTTGGAGAGTTGAAGCTTAAGAATTTCGATCTCCGCCTCTTGAGAGTCGGTTTTCTTCCGAAGCTCTGCAATATCAGCAATATAGCCCTCATTGATTCTTTTTTGCACTTCGAGCCTGTCTTCGGCGTCTCTTTGGCCGGCATGAGCATCTCTCACTAGTTTCTGAAGCACTTCTTCTTTTTGAGTATAGGAAGTAGAAGAAGTGGCGAGTTCTTCTTTAAGTTTCTCGACCTTCGCCTGAAGCTCTACATTATAAGTAGTGATGCTCCTCATTTTGGTATCATGCTGCTCAAGAACCTTCTGCCATTCAGCCTTGTCATTTTCCATAGTAAGCATGGCCTCGAGATTCGCACGGTTTACCCTTTGAAACTCGTCGACAAGCTTTTGCTAGGTCGACATTCTTTCAATATCAAGCTTGACGGCATCGAGATTTCGCAGCATGGCAGGCTTGTCAATTGGAACTAAGTCGAGGTCGAAGCGAACCCCCTTCAGGCACCATTGTGGAAACCGGCTTTGCAGAGTGGCTGGGCCTGGTCCAATTTGAAATTTAGGCCTGTTAACTATTGCCTGAATGTCTGTCTTCCCGAGAGCAGGGGAGCCAGAAGGGATGTCGAGTGGAACGGGGGCAGTGGCCTTTTCAGGAGTTGTAGATGCATGCTTCTCACCGTGCCGGGCACGCTTGCTTTGGTCCTCAACCATATGGCTTTTTCCCCGATCATCATGCGACTTTCTTTTGTGAGAGTCGTCACCTCTCTGGGAAGAATCATGGTGCTCCTCCCTTTCTTTTCTCTCATAACGCTCTTCTTGAGCCCTCCTCTCCTGAGCCTTTTGAGCGGCTCTCTCTTCGTCGGTTTCTCTGTGAACGGGAAGGTAGCGCCTATAATCATATTGACTACGCCTCCCGTAGCGCTGAAAGTCGTCATAGTAAGAGCCGCTGCGTCCCATCGGAGAATCTGAAATTTAAAAAAAAGACAAGTCTTAAAAGTCTTCAGAGAAAAGAAGTGTAACTGTAGAATCTTCAAAGTACAAAGAATTAGGTGCATGAAAGTGCCGAAAGAATTCTAAGTGTGTGTGATGTGCAAACTACGCGCATCAAACTACGAACCACTCTTTGATTGCAGAGTAATCGTGGGGGTAGTAGTTAACGTCAACTCTTGGGTTGACGGAGCTTGTTGCAAAGAAGAAGTCGCTTCCACCACTGAAGAAGAAAACCTAGTAGTGATAGGGTCGTCTTTAAAGAGCTCCTGTGAGGTGACAAAGAGGTCGCTCAACCCTTCGAAAGTATCGTCCCCGCTATGCTTGACAGGGATTGTTTTCCCGACTTCTTCACCAGACTTCTGTGAATGTTGGGGAGATCCCTGAGGCTCTTCTTCCTCAATGACTGGGGCAAGTGCGAATTTGCCAGACGACCCCGCAACATCGACAGTAGTAGAGCACTTCACCAGAGAAGCCTCGGAGGCAGGTTCTTTTGGTATGGGTTCGTCAGTGGAAACTGGGGCATCTAATGCTTTAGGTGGGGAGTCTGGAACCTCATGGGGGTGTGTAGAGCGAGAAGCGTGCAAAAGTCCATACTGATGCAAAAATTCATCCCTCAACAAAAACTTTATACTTCTCTCTCTAGCAGTCACAGCACTTAATCTTTCAAAAACTTGCTTGTGGCTTGGATCTCTAGAGGGAAGAGGAAGTGCTGAAAAGAACAAAGAACGAAATTAGCAATCGGTAATTCGGATCTCGAAAAGTTTGGAAAATGGAGAAAATAGAAACAGGTAATCTTACTTCCTACTCTCCAGATGGCATAAAACCCTGAGGGGCAGCGAGCAAAGAAAAACTGGTTCAAAAATCCATGAACACTTTCGGTAAGATCAGAAATAAGCTTGTGGTTTCTAGCGCTCCTCACAATAATAAGGGAAGGATGGTATTTACTCTTTGCAAACGAGCATAAGTAGTGAATTTCTTCAAAACTTGGCAAGCGATCAAGAGTTCTCCTAAACAAAACACACAACCCCATCAAGATGGCATAGCCATTAGGATGAAGTTGGAACGGAGAGATTGTCAACCGAAGGAGAAGGGTTCGAAGGAAGTCGTTAAAAGGAGGAATCTCCCCGCTTAGGCACATTTGACGATTGATTGCGACAAAACCATGGGGAGGACTGTCGGCAGTGTCATTTGGCCCGGGAAGTAAGGCATCATTTTTAGCAAAACCAAATTGAGTACGTAACTGAATAAACGCTCTCGGAGTAAGGATAGTCGAAGTCCTCTCTGGAGGATTCTCTATAGGAACAGCTATCTGAAAGGTCTCTTCCGCTTGAGCTTCCACTTCTTCTTCTGGGTGGGAAGTCATTCTACACAAACAACTGGATATTCAAACATGAAGGTGCACGTTTCCTAAAGTATGTGAAGTGCTGTGTAAAACTAATAAAGCAATAAGCGGATGTAACTGAAATTGAACTAACATACATTTGTCAACTTTAAAGTTTCAAAGTTTGTTGTTTTAAATCTAAGTACAAGTGAAGTGTTGATGCAAACAAATCAGTTTCAGTCAAACAATGCTTTGCTTTAATACTTCATTTGAGTTAGATTCACAGCATTACATACAATCTCTTTAAAGTTGATTATGTTCTGTGTCGACTAATCTGTCATTTGATGTGGGCGATCAGTGACAAGTATATTTGTCCCATTTTTCTGCAAGTGTTGTGTTTAACAGGTTGATAGCAATAAAGCTGGTGTAGTCTGTAAAGAAATGCAACAGAGTTCAAGCAGTTTATCCTGGCAATTCAAATTGGAAATACAATCAAGTTCTATCAACATCTCTAAGTTTTCAAATTTTGTTCAGGTCATTGAGTCATAGTCCAAAAGTTCTCTAAGTCATGAGTCGTTCACGACTTAACAGGGTGGGATGCAATAGGCTTAGGCTAAAGGAAACAATTCGGCAAGTAAAAGATTGTTCAAGTGATGAGTCGTCCACGACCTAAAGGTTGAGTCGTCCAAGACCTAAAAGTTAAGTCGTCCACGACTTAAAAGACTTTCTGAAAGTTAAGTGGTTGGCTCCTTAAATCGTTGGTCCTATAAGCCGCAAAGCATGTTGAGGAGAAAGGTCTTAGCTCGGCCGCGACTCAATGCTTATGTCGTATCTAGTTAAGTCGTGAAGGGTTATAGGTCGCCCAAAATTACTGAGTCGTGTCCAAGTCAGCATTTCACTTTATCGACAAACCCCCCATCTAATCAGAAACCCTTCACCTTCTTAACCTGCTAACCCGTTAGCCTCTCCACCAACACAAGCCCTAATTTTCACCTGATGATGAATCATCCAAAAACTAAACCACTGCAAATTCAATGCCTGTCACTCCAACGCAACTCGAAAATCGATTAGCTTGAAACATTGAAGCCCACCAATCAAACGTTTAAACCTAAATCAAGCCAACTAGAGTTCGCCAACTATCGAAAATTCACGATGACACATTGCGTGGAGAGGTGGGTTAGGATGGAGAAAATGGAATTCACGAATCAGAGATGGTAAAGGATCAGGAGATGAAAACAAGATCACTTACACGATGTAATCTCAATATTAATTGGTGACTGATTGAATTGAAATCGCCTTTGGAAGCTCGGGAAAAAGTTAACAGCGAAAACAAATGAAGAGGCAGGTAATGAGAAGAAAGGAGGGGATATACGACTTATAGTAGAGAGACCTGAAGCGGCGCGTGTGACCTAACTGTTAGGTCGTACACGACCTACCGACCTAGAAAGTGGACGGGTTAGAGGATGTCGAAGCATACGACCTAACCATTAGGCGTATACTTCGAGAGGCAAATGTTAACTCTGCCCCGGCCATGGCTCAGCGACCTAAAAGTTACCGACCCAAAAGGTTGCCGACCTAACATGGATGCCGAACTAACTGCCTAAACCCTAAGAGGAATTCCGACCTAATGCTTTAACAAGGTTGCCGACCTAATGCTTTAACAAGAACGCCGACCCAAGACTTAAAGGATACCGACCTAGCTGTCTAAAACAGGATGCCGACCTAAGATAGCTACCGACCTAAGTAAGCTACCGACCTAACACGGGTGCTGGCCTAAGGTAGCTGCCGACCTAACAATCCAGGAAGTTTGCCGCTCTAACTGCTCAGGACAGGGACAAGATCATACTTGAGTCGCAACCGACCTACGGCCTATGTTAAGTCGTACACGACGCAGGCAAAGGAAGGAAAGTTCGATGCAGCTACTTAGCACGCGGCCTCTTAACTCATACACGGTTCAGGACTTGTATTGTTCAACAAGGATGTTGTTCTTAAGTGTCGACCCAGCATTTGAATCGCAACCGTTCCACGACCTACTTTACGTCGTCCACGACCCAACTTAGGTCGGTGGCGACTTAGGACTTGGCAACATTTTGTACCCAGAATTCTCTATAAATAGATGGCCATCTCCAACTTTCAAAGGACTTTTCCTGGTCGATCTCTTTAAGCGCCGATACTCTGCTGAATTCTCGACTCACCCGACACTTCAAATACGAAAGGCATCTCAACAAACTTCAAGAGGAAATCTAACGCAATCAACATGGATTCGAAGAGTTCTTTTGCATCGGAATTCTAGTTGTTTGTCTTATCAGTGTTGTAATTGAAGACTGTTGTAAAGTTGTGCTTGATTCAGTAATAAAAAGGTTTAAAGTGGACGTAGGGTTACCTGAAGCCGAACCACTATAAAAACTGTTGTCTTTTCTACTTTCTCTGTGACTTTTCTACTTGTTTTAAGTTCCCGTGTTCACGGGTGGTGCTTTCACTCAATCTCAATATACACCGGGGTGTTAGCGTTCGATTTTAAACGTTAACAACACCCTTCTCTGAGACATACGAGCTCAGAGGTTATATAGTTGAAGTTATTAGTGATATACTCTCAATTTGGTAGTGTGGCATGCTGAGTGTTGCTGTAAAATGATCATTGATTGATCATTTGTGATATGATCATTTGGTTGATCGTTTATCTTTGTGATCATTGCTTTGATCATTTGTTGACCCAAAGCACAGCTTTTGTATAAAGCATGGCTTTGTGGAGAAGACTTCATCGGACCTCACACCCCGGAAGTGGTCAAAACAGGAAGGATGCAGCAAGGTTATTAGGGGGTAGCGCCCCTTTAGTGTATGTCATTCCTTCTGGATAGAGGTGGTATCATGGTATGGAGCCCAGATACTTAACCTATGTTGTTGTTGCAAATTTTGTGGTTGTTGGAAATCGAGGATCCTCGGATAGATCGGTTACGATCGGGGGATGACATAT
The DNA here is from genome assembly GCA_030765085.1 of Allium cepa. Classification (NCBI taxonomy): domain Eukaryota; kingdom Viridiplantae; phylum Streptophyta; class Magnoliopsida; order Asparagales; family Amaryllidaceae; genus Allium; species Allium cepa. The sequence goes on from CM060945.1 coordinate 618,550,685, forward strand.
TCGTGTCAGTAGTTACCTAGTTTGAAAGGTAACCCGGCCTTGTGTTGGCAGAGATCCGGTTAGGTTCTCGGGGCGTCTTTCCAGAGGCGTTTCCACGTGGCAATGGGAAGTTCCTTGGCCTGACCATTTGTTGGAAATCCAAAGAAACAATACGAGACTTGTACGGTTTTAGTTGTATAACCTGCCATGGAATGTGGCGGTAACCTGCTATTGAACATGATAGCTATAGTAGGCATAAGTGCGGAATGCCTATGCTGGCTAAGATTTATATCTTTATTTTCGAAATGATTTTTTCTACACTATGCACTAGTATATCAAATGTTCTTTTTAAATGCGTATCAAGCATCTTTGGCTATCATAAGGAGAAATCTCCTCCGATTCTGCGTTTGCATTATATGTGTGTGCGGGAGGCCTTATGGTAGTCTCATTTTTAAAAGCATTGCGAATTGACTTTAAAAATATTCCTCTATTTTTACTTTAAAGAAAAATAAAATGTTTTAGTTCTCACACCAGTCACATGACTGACTCGGAGTTTATTGTTTTCCCTCCTAAACTCTGGGTGCCCACCAATTTCCACACGGGCAGTCAAGAGTTAGGTTTATCAGGATATTCTGGATAATTCAGGAGTTGCTGGAGGCAAGCTGGATGCATGACGTATTCACTAGTATATAGTGTTTCTTTTCCGCTGTTGATGTTGTTTGTTGTTGTACACTCCGATGATGTAATGAAATGTAATAACTGATGTAGTTCTTTGTTTAAAGATTATTCATTTATGTATTATATGTTGTTCCGCTGCGAATTGTGAGATTCTGATGTTGTTCTGTTATTTCTTTCTGTTTTCTTCTGTTTTTTTTCTATCTTCTACTACCTTTTCTTCTTCTTTAACCCTAACGGTACGGTTTTCCGACCTTCGATTGCTCGACAGTTGATACAGTGGACGTATTGATGTCGGCATTCGTGGACGAAAAATCGCGAACGTTACATTGACCTTTTGACCCAGTCAAAATAGCTTGTTTCTTTTCTTAAAAGCCTTTCGAGCTTGTTGAGGTGATATAAACGTCCCTTTGAAAGCCTTCCTTTCGAAGTAATTGCAGGACTTAAATGGATATCCTAGGGAATCTGAGGTTAAGGATTGGTTTGGTGAGTTTCGACCCAGTCGAAGGCTTAGATGTTTTATGGTTAAGGCTTGGGTCAAAGATTCAAGATTGAGGTTTCGATCCTATCGAAAGAGGCACCCTTAAATGTCTTAGATTTAATCCTAGAATCTAAGGTCAAAGTGGATTAGTAATAGGTTTCAACCTTGTCAAAAGTAGAAGTTTAAGGAAAAGTGGCATGGAATCTACAACTGGTATCACTTGAAAATGTTAGGGTTTTGACCAAGCTGGAAGAGACCTTTCGATGCAGTCAATACCTGTAACACAAGATTAGACCATACAACAGCTTGAGAAATAGTAAAGTAATTAGAAATACTAAAGACTTCCCTTTCTTTTCTCAAAGAAGACTTTACTAATCAATTTTCCTAATTTGATTTACAAACTAGGGTTTACAACTTTTTGGATTAAGAGAATACAAGTTTAGAACTACTCAGTTCGGATCCCCAAAAGTAGACCCTTAATTCTTATTTATAGATGCAGGTTAGCACCTTTTGACCCTAATGCTTTCGACTAAGTCAAAAGGTGGCTGCCGTATTGACTCAAGAATGCTTCTGCCTTTGTCGAAAGGAACGGTTGCCTTTCTTCTCTATGTTGCTCTATAAGAGCTTTTGACTCTATCGATAGGCTTTATTCAATGTTTCAAAGATGTTGAGGTGTTGATGGTTTCGATGTTGTTGGTTGCTTTTGAACTCTTACGTGTGACTCTATGCGAAATCTCCCTAGACAATAATGGCTTCGATCGGTTCGAAAGTCTTGGTTTAGTTTTCAAAAGGGTTGGTCAGGCCAATACATGCTTTCGAGTGGTTTGAGTGAAGGTAAAACCTCTGGCTTCGAAAGGTTTGGCGCATATTTGAATGGTTTTCCTTCATTTGTCTTTGAAAGATGTTGCTTTAACTTATTCGAAACGCTTTCTTGCATATGGAATCACCTGCTTCGAAAGGTGGTCAGTAATGATGGAAGGGTGCTTTCGACTGCATTGACCCCTTTGAAAGGTAAAGAATCTTCTGGACCTTGACTATAGCATCATTTCGACCCCTTCAAAGGTTCTAAAGCTTTTGGACGTTGGCTGTAGCTTCCCTTCGACTCTCTCGAGAGGTCTAGCTAGAACCATTTCCTCTTGTTCTTCTACTCCTTCTATTCAAACTGGTTTCGACTAAGTCGAAAGGAATTTTAGGTAGTAACACGTTTTAACACCCATGCATGTGCCCGATTTTACAACTACCGAATACATTCGTAGTTTGGTCACTTACGCATTTAATTCGTTGAGACCATGTATCATTCTATGAGTTTTGAAATATAAAAGCATTACAAGACTATGGATATTTGATCCATATACAATCTCATATAAATGTTATATAGTGAATGGTCAAAGTTTGCAATGCATAATATTTCAATGAAATTAGTTCATCGGAAAAACCAAATAAACCTCAGCGCAAGATTGAGTGTTCAATTTGATAAATTACAAAAGGAACGTGTTGTGTTAAATGTAAGACTAGACCAAAACTACAATATAAATCTATGAACTCGATTATTGAAATGTCAGTTTGATCAATTTACATAAGCGGAACATATCTAATGTACTTAAAAGCTAAGGATAATTGAATGCGCTTTTGTAAAGAGTATGTTATGATATTGTAGTAAGGATTTTTTTTGAATGATTAGACCATTTAGAAAGGAAACTGAATGTATGAGAGCAAATATGATTTAAGGTGTAATTGGGATATAGTGAATAATCATGTCTGCTTCATAAAGAAACAACAAAAATGGGAATTATAATAATAGTGATTAATGCTTCACATTGGAATAAGAAATGTGATTTCTATTCCAAAATGTAATTTCGTATAGAAAATTGTTTTATATGGGATTTATTTCGTTGGGTTTAGGATAACTAATCAAATAACTTTCCATTGTAAACTAGTTACAGTATGAAATGAATAAACTATATTAAGTGAATGATGAACCTCCAAATTTAGTACGCTATTATAGCAATGGCGGAAATAGTGGGAGCATGACATATAGCACTTATAGATTGCACATATTATGAAAATTGTTTTCGTAAAACGTACCAAACATTATTTATAAAATAATGACTATTTTTTCGTTTCGACTGAGAAATTGACATAGCTATATTTCCATATGAATATTCGTTATAAAATAAAACTACAATGTGGATCTTGTTTTCATAACAAAAGGTATGCATTAGAAAATACAGAAGTATCCAATATTATTTACAGTATTTTGGAATTACAGACTAAGCCATAGTTCTGAGAAAATAATTTTATAATATGATTTTGTATCATATTATAGTGGTTAATTATATCTCAAGTTATTAAGGGCTATGCACCCATTCAGTGGGAGCATCATAAGACTTGATGATGAACCCTTCAGATTGATACATATAGATGTATGCAATCGTTTGTCTATTAATACCAAAACGTTTCCATGTACTTCGTCGTATTCACCAATGAGTTATCAACGACAAGATACACATGTAGTATGTCTATGGTAAACTCGTACAGTATAAAACAGAAGTAAATAAAATAACATGCAATAGAAATTATTCAATTTGATCGAACGAGTGAGTATATTTGAAAAAGATCCAAACGTACCTAAAATTGAATAAATATTCAATCTCAAAAGTCACTCCTCCATGTGATACATAATGATGCATCGATAAGTAGTAATCGAACTTTGTCCGACAATGTACGATTAATTATAAGTGAAGTTTAGTTAGTTTCTTTCTATAAGATTGTTTCTTAAGAGTAGAGCACAAGTTTAATATTATTTCATCGAAATAATAGTTTACAAAATCATACAAGATAAGGTTTATAAGTGTAACGACCTGTGAATTTTCGATAATTTTTATTTGTTTTACTTGTTTTACTAATATATTTAATTGAAATTTTGAGAAATTGTAAACGATAAAATTTTGAAACAAAAATTTAATATTTGAAATACATCTAGTTAAACATAGCAATTTGTAAATTTTCATCCGAAAATATGAAAGTTTATTTTCATGTGTAATTTTATTTTAATTCCAATCAGTTAAAAATCGTTGAAAATAAAATGTTTTCGAAACCTGAATATTTTTACATAGAAAAATTCTAAATCATCTTCTGATTGAGACGTCGTTTTTCTTTTTTCCAAATTCGGACTTCTTTAGCTCCTTCGATCTTATTTTTCTACGTTTTTGCTGCATTTTTCGCTAGTAGAAAATTCGAATTTTTTACAATTCAATCGTACCACTGATATTTATACAATGTTATGATCATCTCGTCATGCTGATCTCTGCGGTATATTCAATACTGTGTTTTGAAGTCTGGTTCGCAACGGTATTCGCAAATCGGATAGCCGTATCGGTTACGAAATTTCTACGTTTTGATTTCCATGCCCATTCACATTTTTTCCTTTTGGGTTCTGAACTTTCATTTGCCTGATATATAATATCAACAGTCTTTGGCATCTATTTCCAATGTTTGATTTTCGTGACTTTTGCAAATTCCATTGGTTCAAAATATTTTGGTCCTTATACATTCTTTCCCGAAAGTAAGTATTCATAAATGGCTACTGTAGCTTTGCACGTTTCTTCATCCATTTCTTTTGAAACCCATCCTCTCCTCGTGTTTGAAAAAGAGAAGAAAAAAAATGAAAAGCAGTCCATCATGGCCACCTCGGCCTATCCCCCTCATGCTCCTCCTCCCTTGACCTTTAGCCGCCTGCAACCCTTCCTCCTTCTCTTCAACTTTTCTCCTCCCACCAACACCAAGTAACGACTCCGCCATGCGTAACAAGCCCAGGAACCCTCACTGCATCTCCGACCCTTGTCCCACACCTTCCAGCCTCATGCAACTCCCTTGGCCGAGCTTCCGCCCCTCAATCTTCCACTCATTTACACTTCTAACTCCTCGCCCTATGATGGCACAACCATAGCCGAAGAATGCAAGGCAAATCTCCTTCTCTAACCATCAACAGGCGTTCGCGGCCTTCCATTGCTCTTGCTATCATGGATATTCTTCATACTATATATATAGTTTATATTATAAATTTATAGCTAATACTTGACACGGTTGAAGTAGGAAAGTTTATAAATAATCCATTCGGTTTGTATATGAGTTACGGTATATATAATATAAGATGAAAGATTTTATGTATACTGTATTTATATATGTTCGCTGTTTACAGTCTGTATATTTCATATTTACTGATTTATTTATGGATTTTGAGTTTTATTATATCAGGTTGTAGTTCGATTTTTAAGTATAATATACATGTGTCAACGTGTTTAATTATAAATTGTATATATTAATATTTCGAAAAACAGAAAAGAAAAAATTTGTTTTAAAATTGAAACTAGATATTGATTTTTAAGTATACATGTGTATGTAGGAATTTTATTCAAGAGTTGATATGTATGCACAGTCTGTTTCCTTTTGCTGTTTATAATTAAGGTTAGTATGTATAAATGTTAGAGTAGTATATGACTTGTTTAAGGACATGTTTTGTTTCTCTGAAATTTTGTAGATATAATAAATGTTGTGGTTATCTGTTGTACGTAGATTTTTCCATTATAAATTGTTTACATTAATTTTATAAGAAATATCGATTTTAAATTATTTATATTAATAACGTAAGGTTGCGTATAGATGCAGCTTTCTTCTACAACTTGCCTGGTCGTGCTATAACAATATTGATTGTTAAAATGTATATTACATATATAGATTTCATTAGTACGTTACTTGGGGCGTTAGTGTAGTATATAGTTTTGGGTTGGTTCTCTTGTATTTGACCATATATATATTTACACCAGTGTTGATATATTTTACAACATATATTTCTTAAAGTTTATAGGGGGAGTTGTATATATTTGTTTGATTTTTATGTGTGTTTTGAATTAAAATAGTAATTTTGAACTATATATATAATTTAGTATATATGTTCAATTAAAACTAAATTAAATATAGTTTTTTTAAATTTAGAAAATATTTTTGTGTATATATATATACATATATCAAACTGATTCTGATTCCGTTGATCAATTCCTTCTTATCAGCTTTGAGCGTCGATTTGTGCCAATCTAGCTTTTCTTTGAAATTCGATCTTGGATTCGTAATTCAATTTTAGTGTCTATATCAGTGTGCGTATCCGTGTCATCTTCTTTTTCTCTAGCCTCGAAAGGTGAGCAATCACTCACGATTAATGTTCTTTTATTTATTAAATTTGATTTCAATTGAAACGACAATTGGAATATGCTGCTGTTAATTATTTACACTGTTATATATATGCTATTACCTGTATCAGTTCACCTGTGACATCTGACACAATTATCTGTTATTTATATTGTTGATATATGCCTGTTATATTAGTATCGTATCTGTTATCACTCTGCAAGTTCCCTATCAGTATAGAATCACTATGGGTTGAAATGATACATACACGAACAGACTTTAGAATTGGAGAAAATCGTTATGGGTTGAATAGACCCAAGCGTTTTTCATTGACATTGAATTTGAGATTATGGGTTGAAATGATATAAATACCTGTATATATTTAAATTATGGATTAAAATGACAAATATTCGTATCACCGACCATAGGATAGAAAATTTTATACAGACACCGTTGGTCTATATATATAAATATTTTGAAAATGATTTCTATGATTTTGGAAAGAAAAATATGGTTTTATATAAATGTTGATTTTTTAATATTATATAAATGATTATTTTATATATAGTAAAATTCTTGATTTAAGATATATAGTGAATTTGATATATTATATATATATATATATATGGAATTTTCAATTCTTATTTTGAAATGTTCGAATATTTAAAGCTTGAAAGTATTGAGATTGAAATGGTTTATTTCGTGGTTAAAAATCTATATTTGAAATTGATATAGTTTGAAATGGTTTATTGAGAAACTGAAATAAATTAAAATTGATGATTTGGAATCTGATTAAATTTGAATTTTTGAAATTGAGTTGATTTGAATCAATTTATGAAATTAGAGAAAGCTATTTTATTATATATGGTATTTTAAATTATATTTAAAACTAGTTATATATGTTACTTTACAAAATTATTTCATATAAACTATTTTAATATAAATTATTTTTAATATAAACTATTTTAAATTATAAACTATTTTATTAGATATACTATTATTTATATTTATACAGTTAAGTGGGAAGTGTTATGATTTCAAGCATTATGATTTCTAAATTTTGATTTCTAAAGTGTTATGATTAACAAAGTGTTTGATGAAAGAATTTTGTTTAGATTTAAGAAAATTATTAAATTTAGTTTTGAAATTATTTGATAACTAAATAAATTGAATTCTTTAATAAGTGAAATTAAATTCTTTAACAAGTGAAATTGAGTTTCGGTAATAATCAAGTTTTGAAATTTGTTTAAATTAAATAAGTAAATAAGTGAAATTGAATTTATTTAATAAGAAATAAAATGTGATTGACGCAAATTAATATGAGACTTGTAATTTAAAGAATTTAATTTGACGAATTCAATTCAATTCAATTAATAAGTTTGATATAATGTAGGTAAACTTAAGTGATTGATTTAATGAATTGGAAATTCAATTGGAATTATTTTGAAATGATAAATTTACTTAATTTAAATGATTACTGAATGAATCATCGATGAATTTAAATCATTTGAATGTTAAATTAAATTAATTTAAATGATTATGGGATGAAACCTATATATGAATTTAAATCAATATTTGAATTGGTTTAAATAAAAATTGAAGTTGAATTATAGAATTTGAAATGGTTAATTTGGAAGTTTTAAAAAGTAAATTATAGAAATTGATATAGAAAGACAAATGAAATGTTGGTTTTCAAATTCCAAGTGAGTTGAAATTGATTTGGTTTTTTGAAACTTATTAAACGACTAATCGGTGTAATATTTATGAAAGTTATTAAAGAAACTGGGATCGGTTATGGACATACTCCTGTCTAAACCGAAAACCTCTTTAATAACTATACTCGGAGTGTGATCCAAAATGAAGTGGTTGGAATGATGTACATCGATGATTGAAGAAAGAGAACGATAATGGATAGCCTTGGCACTTGTGTCAAATTGGAAATGACTAAAACAGGAGCCATGCCGAGCCAAATGGGGTTAGCCACCTCGAGCGAACACACTTCTTCGTAAACTACTCTTACTTGTTATTGTTTGGTGCGCACCCTTAAATCGGGAGTGTTGTTTCGCGGTGTTGTGATCGTTGCGACTATGCGTTCTCACCAGTCCGGATCAGGCAAATGGTAGTTTCACTACCTTGGGTATTGCCTCATGTGCCATGTCATACTTGTATCCCTATGCTCGACCAATACGATTTGTTTTGTGTCATACCTATGGAGTACTCCCTGATAGCCCACTAGTTTACGGTGGAGTTTATAGTGCTGTATAGACTATGACGCTCATATAAAATGTGTTAAGGGGGATAATGGTAACGCCTTAACACTATTTGATATTTCATATTACTGATAGGCATTATCTACTTAGTGTACATATAAATAGTTATCGGACCCTTAGAAGATGGTTATCCCAATATCTTTTGAGTTACTTGTATTTCAGTTGTTATTTCACTTGAGTTGAATTTATTTATATAAGAATGTTAATCCTGACTTGAGCGTTTCGTGTTTTGCTTTACGCTCGGGTCGGACTGAGTGGTTCTGCTTTTGAGACTCACCTTTGGAGTTGGAGCTTCGCTTGGAGATCCAGCTGTCTATCTAGATTTCAGATATTCAGTTAATTCCAGTGATGTATTCTGATACTGTGTTTGACTATTGTATTCGAGACTTCTGTTGTACCTTATTTAACTCTGATATGTATATATTAGCTTCATGACTACTATCTTTTGTTTCCGCTGCATTTATTACTCTGTGTCTGTGATTCTGTGATTATTTATTTATTGTATATGCTGAGTTTTGCCAAATATAAACTTACAATCTGGTATTTTGAGCAATTCAATTCCATCATGTTCGGATGCGAATGGTTGAAAATATCCGGTTGTTACAATAAGAAACCCTAACATATCCTAGGTCAAGGAGTTGATAGGCTGTGCGAGTTAAAAGATTGCACGTAATAATTATTCGTAAGTGATCTTGTTTGAATCTCCCTAAAAGAATTTTTAGAAGACTATCATTGGATGACACATTTATGTTTTGAACATAAGTTTTGTAAAGTAAACCAAATCAATTTTATAAATAAAGAAGTTCATAAAATGTTTATGAATACCTATTCGGTTGCACTGTGAAATAATTGATGTTTCAAGAAATACACTACAATGTACAAGAATTTCTTTGAGAAATTATAGATAGTAAAAAGGATTTGGATGCAATCCAAAGATAGAACTGATTAGATGAGAGGAAATTAAATTGACTAACCTAAATGGACACATCGCATTAGAGTGTCTAATATGTATTCTCGCACATTGAAAAGAAACTACGAGTTTCTTATCAATGTCGAAAATATATAGTCCTCGATTGTTGAATTAAACCACTAAGAGTGTTGATTCTATGATATGGTATGATCCGCAATTCTGAAAGAATTTCAAGCACGCTATCAAAATATGATTTGGTAGTCATAGCCTTACGGATGTGATCCATCAGCCATAGTTGTGCCTTTATGAGCAAGACTAATGCAATTGGAATTAATGAGCAATGTTGATAAGAATAATGTCAAAAATTTTAATTATTGAAATTAACGTAATAGATTTGATATTCAACATGCTTAAGTTAATTCGGATTTACTCACAAAATTACCATTTGATATGACTTTATGTTTGGTACATGTGTATTGAAAAAAGAAAATTCTAAAATATTGATTTAGAGTAAGCTATTCACACATAATACCCAAAATGTCTCGAAATCAGTGGAAGCGATATTGAGTTTGTGAGACTGTGGATATAATCCAAGAAATGATAATAGGTATCATTTTATAAGCATCAAAATTGAAAAAATATTTTGATAGAAATATCAAATATTTTGATTATTAATCAAAATGCAGAGGAAGCGTGTGTTCATAAGAAAGAATGTTAAAAGGTACATTGATATTTCTAAACTATAAGTAAACAACACGTTGTTGATTTTAAATGATGTAATTTTGTTAAATAAATCTTAGTTGTTTCAGTGCTCAATTTTGGATTGTAAATGATGTCCTTTATAGCAAGTTTTAAAGATATTGGGAATGTCCCAAATCAATATGCGAAGACACCTTATTAAATTGTTTAATACGGAACATGTGAGATTAGTTCCTTATGCACCGGCAATACGAATTATCATACACATTATGTTGTCTACGAATACATGATTTATTTATGTATTTGATACATGAAGCAACTATCAAATCCAAATTGATATCACTAAATGGTTGTTTGAAGTGTTCTCGTGTATTAATAAAATACTAGAGAATTGTTTACAGAAACAAAAACTCCTTATGAAGGAGTGTCCGGACCCAAACTTCATAAATGATATCGAGTAAATTATGTCAATAATAAATTCAATTTAAAAATATTTAAGTTGAAATATTCCAAACGAAAGACCGTGGCCGATTCAATGAAAAATGCTAAATCCATCGCCTTGAATAGCGCCACAATAAAAACAATGTATATAAAAATACAAACACACAAATTTATAACTGAGCTGATTCCAGATGTTGAGGATCTCATAACATTATATATGATAACAATGTCATGATATAGTTTGTAATAGAACTTATAACGCACCAAAAGTCGAGAGACTACTCCCATGTAACACATGATAGATTGGTTTATCACCATCGGAGAGATTTGATTGACAAAGTAGACAATTGAAACATAATAGCATACCCTTTCACAAAGGGACCAACCTTATTGGTTTTGAGAAAACAGAATGGAGAAGTTAGAATAAGATTCCATAATTCACCCCATGTGCAAGTGGGAGATTGATAGTTAGGGGTATTCCTTAGGGGAATTATGTAATTTGTTACATATATCTGACACGTTGACCAATCTTGTTTGAAATAAAGGTATTTTCTATCTGTTAACTCCACCCTGCTAGCGACCCAGGAGATAACAAAATGAGTTAACGACTTAAAGAAATGACGACTTAGCTGCATAAAGAGTAGTACGACTTAACGGTTTAACGAGTTAAGGGAAGCCACGACTTAACGGCTCATGAAGTGGTACGACCTACCAACTTAAGGAAGCCATGACTTGGCGGGTTAAGAAAATGGACCAACTCAACAGCCTTGAAGGGTTACCGACTTAATAGCCTTGAAGGGTTACCGACTTAATAGCCTTGAAGGGTTACCGACTTAATACCTTAAGGAAATGACCGACTCAACGACTCAAGGGAGACAGCGACTCAACGACTCAACGGAGACAGCGACTCAATGGTTTAAGGGGGGCAAAAGACTCAAGAAATGGCCGACCTAATGACTCGAGACAAGAAAGGCTCAAAAGCAACTTCACTTAAGCCACGACCGACTTACGACCCATGCTAAGTCGCATACGACCTAAAGCTACCGAGTTAAAATCCAATGTTGTGATACTTATGCCACATCCTCTCAACTCATTCGCGACTTAGGACTTATGACATGAATTCAGGTAGACAAGCTTACCTCTACTGAACCGTGGACTTGGCTCGATAGGTCGGCCACGACTTATCCTAAGTTGGCCACGGCTTATCCTAAGTTGGCCACGGCTTATCCTAAGTCGGCCACGACTCAGGACTTGGCGATAATTCCTGCCCAGAATTCTCTATAAATACATTGCCATCTCCAACTTTCAAGGGACCTTTTTGGACATTCTCTTCACACGCCGATACTCTGCCAGTTTCTAAATCGACTTTACACTTGAAGTTTCGAAGAACACTACAAGCTACTTTGAAAGACTTTCACACATCCGACATGGATTCGAAGACTTTCATCTACATCGAAGCTTAAGCTACTTGCTCAAAGTGTTTTGTAACAAAAGAGATTTGTACTTGAAGAGCATTGTATTATTTTGTAACAAGATCAGTAATAAAGATACTTAAAGTGGGCATAGGCTACTCCTTAAGCCGAACCACTATAAAATCGCTGTCTCTTACTGTATTTTCTGTTATTTTTGCTGATATTCTATTCCCGAACCGTCGGGTGGTGCTTTCACACTCACACTTCACACACCGGGGTGTTAGCGTTCGATTTTAAGCGTTAACATTTTTGGTGCTTTCACTGAGAACCCAACTCGGGATACTTCCATCATTGCTCCGCAAAGGTTTGTTGAAAGGATTTCTTTTAAAACCAGAAGTTTATTGGAAATAATGGCTCCTGGGAGAAAACGAAGTTCTGTAAGATCCGACAATGTTCAAGAGAATACCACTACCTCTCCTCCTTCAAGTCAAGCAGCTCCAACTGTTGTAGTTACGCGAGCAGAATTGGACGCCGTAGTTTTGGGGTTGAATCAACAATTAAATGCCCAGAATGCACAGTAGGAGGCTCAGAATACCCAGAGCGTCCTGATCTTAAGTAAGTTGAACGATCTACTTGGGGCTAACCGTCAACCGGTTAATAATGATGGAAACCCTACTGTGGGAGTTCAAAATGTTGAAGGAGGGAACGTTTCTCAAAGAGCCACAGACCCTGTGGAAAGGACACCTCTACAGGCTGGGGGATCAGGACCGCAGCCGACCCTCCATGAACGATTGTCAAGACAGAATTCAGAGAGAATGGCTGATGTTTGCCCTCCAGAGCCTTTAAATGATGAAGAATATTTTTCAGGCATGGTTCGTCAGATCATGAAGGAAAGTATGCGAAGGGATGAAGATGAGAAAGAATGGGGTTTTGCTCCAAGCAAAACTCCATTTACTGAGAAAATCTTGAAGGCAGAATTCCCAAGAAAATTCGTTCCTCCTACTATCCCGGCATACAAAGGGACAAGCGATCTTAATGAATTTCTGTATAAGTACGATTGGCATATGACGGGTGCCAGAGCATCTGATGAAATCAAATGTCGATATTTCCCGGTATATCTGGAAGGTGTGGCTCTATTGTGGTTTACAAAGCTGCCGGTCAGGTCCATTGATCAGTTCTCCGATTTGACCAGGAAATTCAAGGAGCAATTTCGATTGTATGCTTCAAAAGCAAAGGACATAATGTCACTGTCAAGTCTAGAGAAAAATCTAGGAGAATCCATTAGATCATTTTTGAATCGTTTTAACATTGCATTGGCTAAGGTAGATAATGCTGAGCCACGCATGGTCCTAACGTACTTGATGAGGGCGATTGACAAATCAAGAGAATTTGGAAAATGGTTGAAAATGAAAGAACCAAACTCGCTTGACAAGTTCTACAAGAAAGCAGATGAATTCATGCGTTTGGAGAGCCTCCAAACACCGGCTAAGGTGGTATCAGTAGAAGCTGGGAACAATGGTGCTGCTTTGAACAAGAAAGAACCTATCACTCAGAAAAGGGTAAATGATGGTGGAAAGAAACAAGGAGACGCTAAGAAAGGCCGTCCTTTCAATTTCACACCCTTGACCGATACCCCTGAGAACATCTTCTTTGCGACCAAGGATGATGTCAGTTATCCGACACCACCTAAAATGAGAGTTGGGAGTAAGATGGAAAAAAGTGGAATGTTCTTCCGGTTCCACAACCAACCCGACCATGACACCAACGAATGCCTTAAGTTGAAAGAGGTAATTGAATAACTCTTGAAGGAAAACAAGCTCCAGCAGTATGTGAAAAGGAATAGAAATTCCCCAGCCTCGTCGACTCAAGGACAACAAGTTCCCGCTCACCGTCCTAGCTCAAGTGAGAAGGCCGTAGAACAAGAATCGGAAAGACCTGTCATCAATATAATAAATGGAGGGCCTCACCCAACAGGCAAAAGTTGGGGCGAGATGGAAAGGTATGCCCGAGCCTTGAGGCATATACCGGCTGAAGAGAATGTTTTTGTTTTAGAAAATGATGCGCCTTTAAAGCAACAAAAGACTTCCACAAATGATATTGTATTCAGTGCCAGAGATTCTTTGGGTATCGAGGCTCCTACCGTAGATCCTTTGGTCATATCCGCTGGTATTGGGCCGGCTACTATGAGAAGAGTTCTAGTTGATTGCGGAGCTTCATGCAACATTCTCTTCAAGAAGACCATTGATCAAATGAAAATTCCAATGGCTGACGTTCAAGCTTCATCACTTAAGATTGCTGGGTTTGCTGGGGAAACCAAACAGCCGATTGGGACCATAGTTTGTTTGTGGAACTTGGAAAAGGGCTGAGGAAATGGCTCGAAAGCAAACCTTTATAATTGTTGAAGAATTCTCTGCCTACAATGCCTTTTTAGGCCGACCAACTCTTGCTGCATTCAAAGCTGTTCTTGCCCCATGGTGTCTGACTATAAAATTCCCCACAGATAATGGAGTTGGTGTGATTAAAGGAGACCAAGATGCGGGGCGAGAATGTTATCTTACGGAGTTGCGTGAATCAAGGAAAAGAGAAACGGGAGAAGGAGCGGCGGCTCTAGTCCGCATCAAAGAACCAACCTTATAGCAATTACAGGGTTGACCCTGCACTGGTGAATGTAGTGGCGCACGAAGAGAGATGGATCCAAGGAAAGCTAGTGTAGGGGAGAATAGGGTAGTACCGGTAGAGGTAACGGTGCTGGTACCCGTTGACCCAAAGGACCCAAACAAAGTGCTGAATGTGGGTTCACAACTCAACACAACAGTTCAGAATGTTTTGATTTCATTTTTGAAGGCAAATTTAGATGTATTCGCTTGGACTCATGCTGACATGTGTGGAATATCCCCAGAGATTGCGGTACACACTCAGAACATTGATCCAAAGTTTACACCCGTGAAACAGAAAAGAAGAACCCAGGGTCCTGAGAGGACGGCAGCGTTAAAAGAAGAAGTGGATCGGCTCATGGAGAACGGTTTCATCAGAGAATCTACTTATCCAAATTGGGTATCAAATCCAGTGCTGGTTAAAAAAGCTAACGGAAAATGGAGAGTATGCATTGACTTTTCAGATCTGAACAAAGCCTGCCCCAAAGACTGTTTCCCGCTGCCCAGGATCGATCAGTTGGTGGATGGGATTGCAGGGCATGAATTGTTATCTTTTATGGATGCATACTCCGGATATAACCAGATCATGATGCATGAGCCAGATCAAGAGGACACAAGCTTCATCACAGATGTTGGACTCTACTGCTACAAGGTCATGCCTTTTGGACTCAAGAATGCAGGGGCAACTTACCAAAGGCTTGTTAATGCCATGTTTAAACCGCAGATTGGCAAGATAATGGAAGTTTATGTTGATGATATGTTGGTGAAGTCTAAGAAAGCAGTGGACCACATGGATCACTTGGCAGAGATGTTTGCAGTACTCCGAAAGTACAGAATGAAGCTTAATCCCTTGAAATGTTCATTTGGAGTGGAGTCCGAAAAGTTTTTGGGTTTCATTGTGAGCGCTAGGGGCATTGAAGCTAATCCTGCCCAGATTACTGCCCTGAGAGAGGTCAAAGCTCCTAGAACGAGGAAGGAGTTGCAAAGTCTCAATGGAAAGGTTGCTGCCTTGAGTCGGTTCATTTCAAAAGCTACTGACAAATGCATTCCATTCTTTGATGCTCTGAAGAAAGAAAGAAAAAACTTTGAGTGGACTCCTGAATGTCAGAAAGCATTTGATGAGTTGGTTCGTCATATGGAAGTGCTTCCGATACTTTCAAAGCCTGACAATGGTGAAGATCTCTTCATATATTTGGCAATTTCATCTCATGCTCTCAGTGCAGTGTTGGTACGGGAAGACGCAAGGATTCAACGCCCAGTCTATTATATCAACAAAAGATTCACTGGGGCAGAGATGAACTATTCAAGGTTGGAAAAGCTCGCCTATTGTTTGTTGATCGCATCAAGAAAATTGAGGCCATATTTCCAAGCTCATCCCATCGAAGTCCTCACTGATCAACCTCTAAAGCAAGTCATATTCCGTCCTGAGACTTCGGTCCGTCTTTTGAAATGGAATATTGAACTCAGCCAATATGACATCACTTATCATCCCCGAAAAGCAATCAATGGACAAGCTTTAGCAGATTTCATCGCAGAATGTACGGATAAAGGTGATAGTGAGGAAGAAGCCACTGATAACGTCCCAATCCAATGGAAATTGTATGTCGATGGCGCAAGGAATGATTACTGTTCCGGAGCAGGGGTTGTCCTTGAAACCCCAGAAGGGCGATCGCTATGTTATGCAATGAGACTAGAATTTCCTTCGACAAATAATGAAGCCGAATATGAAGCTCTCATCGCTGGTTTAAGGATCGCTAAAGAACTAAACATCAAGGCATTGCAGATCTTCAGTGATTCTCTACTTATTGTCTGCCAAGTCAAGAAGGAATTTCAAGCTAAAGGAGGGAATCTACCCGCCTATTTATCAAAAGCCTGGGAGCTTCTTCAAGATTTTGACCATTATTCAATAAACCATATACCCCGAGAAGAGAACATGAAGGCGGATTCTCTCGCAAAGTATTCAAGTACTGGTGAAGCTCAGCTATTGGGATTAGTTCCCGTCGAAGTCTTGTCAGCTCCAAGCACAGATGGAATGGATGTTGATTGGATTATGAATGTATCCCAAGAGCAAGAATCATGGATGACTCCGATATTTGAATATTTTCTCAATGGTTCTTTGCCAGAAAGTTCAAAAGAACGACAGAAGCTGATAAGGAAAGCCTCCAGATGTATAGTTCAGGATGGTCGCTTGTACAGACGAGGATTTTCAATGCCATTACTCCGATGCGTGACAAAGGAAGAAGCTAAGACAATTCTGACTGAAGTACATGGAGGGGAATGTGGGGATCATACAGGTGGTCAAACTTTAGCAAAGAAAATCCTCCGTTATGGATACTTTTGGCCAGAAATTAATCAAGATGCTGCTGACTATTCCCGAAAGTGTGATAAATGCCAAAGATTTGCCAAAATTCCTAGAGCACCTTCCACTGAGCTAACAAATGGTCAGTCCATGGCCGTTTGCCATCTGGGGAATAGATCTCATTGGGCCTTTGCCGACTGCCAAATCGGGGATTAAATATGCTATCGTTGCTGTTGATTATTTCACTAAATGGGCTAAAGCCGAAGCATTGGCTACTATTACCTCTAAGAAAATGATAAGTTTTGTGACTAAAAATATCATTTGTAGGTATGGTGTGCCTCAGAAGATAATCACAGACAATGGTACCCAGTTTGAAAGTGAGGAGTTCCAAGATTTCTGCAAACGATTCAAGATCCGAAAAAGCTTCTCAGCAGTGGCTCATCCGCAGGCAAACGGGCAAGTGGAAGCAGTAAACAAAATCATCAAATCAACCATCAAAAAGCAGCTGGAAAAAGCAAAAGGTGGTTGGGTCGATAAGTTACCGCTTGCATTATGGGCATACAGAACTACCCACAAAACTACGAGTGGGCATACTCCATTTTCATTGGCATACGGATCAGAAGCGATGATTCCAATGGAAAGTGAAGTCCCCTCACACAGAAGGATCCATTTTGATCAAGATGAGAATGAAAAATGCAACTGGAAGCGCTTGACCTCCTTGATGAAAGAAGAGAAGAGGCTAGGCTTAGAATTGCGGCTCATCAGCAAAGGATAGCCAGGCACTTCAATTCCGAAGTTCGTCAGCGTAGCTTCGAAGTTGGGGACCTAGTCCTGAAGAGAATTATGACAGCCATAGGTGTGTTTGGGCCAAACTGGGAAGGGCCGTATGTCATAGGCATGAAACTTCTTGATGGCACATTCAAACTCACAACTGTCGAAGGAGAACCAATTCCAAGAGCTTGGAACAGTAATCATTTGCGTCCATATTTTACTTAAAAGCTTTTCTGAAATGTTGTAAAAAAAATTACGAATATATGATTCTTGTATTGAAAGAAATTGTAAAGCAAGTGAATAATGAAAAGCTATAAAGTGGATGTAGGCCCAGCTTTTGGCCGAACCACTATAAATCTTGTGTTCTCTACTACTATAAACTGCTTTGTTTTATTTCGACATATAAAATACGTTAAGTGTGTTACTAAAAATGTGGATTTAATAATGCAGGCCATAAAAACAGAGCTTACCCATCGCAAGACCAAGCGATCTCCGACATCACCCTGCAAGCAAACGCTAAACCATTCAAAATTTCCATACTCAAATCCTACGAAAAAAGTGCTTCGAACAAAAGTTAGCGATGTGGCTGGAAGTGGACCATTTCTAACTAACTGCGAATGTTTGTACACACGAGCATCCAGTTAAATAGTCTGTGTCTACCACCACCAACTCACTTAACTATGAAGTATATTTCTTTGGATAAGGAAAATTATTGGCAACTAAAAAGGGATGATGCTTACAAAAGATAACGGGGATCGCCGGCATGAATAGATGGCAAAGAGACATGGGCGAGCAAGCATCAAACAGCAAAAGACCTCTTCGGAGGCACAAGCCCTCTTCAGAGGCACAACTCTTCGAAGGATAAATACCTCGGACGGGCCTTTCCAGAAAAAGAGAGTTCTTTCTCGACATAAAGTTGTGGATTGATCGGTGATACACTCCCGTGAGTCCATCCAACTAAGAGAAAGAAGCTCCAAACTTCCAGGCAAAAGCCCCACTTAAAGGCACGCGTTTCACCGAGATCGAAATAAAACTTCCAAGTGGTGAAACGTGAAAAGCCCTCTTCGGAGGCCCATTTCACCACAGTTGAAATGCTAAAAGACCTCGACCGGGCCTCGCCAGAAAAAGAGAGTTATTTCTCGACATATAGTTGTGGACTGATCGGCGATACACTCCCGTGAATCCATCCAACTAAGAGAAAGAAGCACCAAACTTCCAGGCAAAAGCCCTACTCAGAGGCACACATTTCACCGTGATCTGAAATAAAACTTCACACGAGTCGAAATGTGAAAAGCCCTCTTCGGAGGCCCGCTTCCCAGCGAACAGGGAAAATATAAAAGCCTCTTCCAGGGGCACAATCAAACAAAAAGACCTCTTCCCAGAGGCACAATCAAACAAAAAGACCTCTTCGGAGGCACACGTTTCACCGAGATCGAAATAAAACTTTCGAGTGTTGAAACGTGGAAAGCCCTCTTCGAAGACACAACTCTTCGGAGGCACACGTTTCACCGAGATTGAAATAAAACTTCCAAGTGTTGAAACGTGAAAAAGACCTCCTCAGAGGTACAACTTTTCGAAGAAGCATTTCATCAGAAATGCAAAACAAAGATCAAAAAGCCCTCCACCGAGGCGCAATAAAAAAAAGGAAGCCCTCTTTAAAGGCACATTTTAGCTTTCAAAGGAAGATTGGTTCATCTATTCTTGAAAATACTCTTCCTCAAAAAAGTTAAAGTGCCCTTCGAAGTCCCGCTCTAGCACATAAGAGAATTCGCTTTGTAAAAATGTATATATGCAAAAGAAAAAGTGATATCTCCAAAGGGTGGAGCATGAAAACTCATATGAAACGAGCTGTACTCTATTTTGTGCAGAATAATATTCCTCCAAGTATGGAATAATTATTCTCCAGAAAATAAGAGTACAAGTCCCCTCAAAGTTGAAAATATTGCAACGAGCTTATGGTACAGGGGCAACATGGTATAGTTACATTGGTAAGAATTACGCTCGAACAACATACCACAAGCTAACTGCAATATCATATAAAGAAACTTATACAAAAACGAAGAGTAAATGCATTCTCAAATACAGACAAAACTTTGTACAAACAAAAAGAATCATTTTATTCAATACTGTCAAAATTTTGTACAGGTACAGGTTTCAAAATAAAAAGAAAAGCGGAGGCCGGTATCCGCACAATCTTCGGCCAGTACATGCAAAAAGCAAAAAGTAAAAATAAGGGGAAGCAGGGCCCGTTACTTCTTCTTGCCACCACCTTTAGAGCCTTCACCTGACCTAATAGGCAGTTTTTCAGGACGGCTTGGGAGAGTTGGGAAAGAAGGAGAGAGGGTCACTGCCGGATCAACCTTCGCTTCCTCTTCAGAAACAAGAATGCTTTTCCTTTTCTTCTTGGAAGTGGTATGCTTCCTCCTCCTCCTTGAAGAAGACTCACTTCCCAGGGTAACAAGAGCAGACAATTTTATATTATCAGAAATGGTTCGCTCCAGGGACTCATTGCCTTCTCCAAGCCCTTCTACCCCGTGTTCCTGTGAAGCATTAGGATCATCTAAGTCTCGGAGAGCCTCTATTTGCTCCTCTTGCGACCCGGGTTGAGAGGCGGATGGAGGGGTGACCTGGAGAGGAATAATTAGAGGAGGGGGAGTCTGAACGATGCTCGGCACTTTCTCTACAGAAGAAAAGAAGTTAGAGTCAGTAAAGAGAGGAGATAAAGGCTCGTTGAGATTCAGGAAGTAGTCAAAAAGCTCATCAAACTCATAAGAAGCAAATGAGCAGTCTATTTGAGCAAGTTCAGCATTAGGATTACTTGGCGAAGTAGGCTTTGCTACGTCAATCTCAAAACCTAGCGCTTCATCGCTCTCTTGGCCTTCGTCTCCGTTATGGACAGTTGCACCTTCTGTGATAGCTTTGGTAGAGGGTGGAGAATGAGAACCGGAGCCTGTGATGTCAACATCGGCCGAAACCGAAGGAGGGATGGGGGCAGTTAATGGTGCTTCTTTCACAAAGTGCTGCTCCCCTGCCTCAGCTCGTGCTTTGGCAAGCTGATCTTTTCCCCGGGCTAGAGCAGTTATGGCATCATCATCTAGAAAGTTCTCTTCAAGAGATGCTTCAGCATAGCCGGCACCTGCACCCCCAAGCATGTCCAGAATTGACCCCCAAACCTCGGCCAGGATAATCTCATACTTCGGTCCGAAGAATGAAAGCTCCCACGCCCCATAACGCTATGCACATAGAAGTCAAATAAAGTGGAGTCGACATTGGCTTTAGTCGCCTCATGCGACTGTTCGGCAGCCTGCCTTCCAGCGATAGCTTCATCACGTTCCTTCTCGGTCTTTAATAATTGGGCCTTCAGCCTCATAATCCCCAAATCCTGGGAGTTGACCTTCTCCCGTAACTCTGCAACGTCAGCACGATACCTTTCCGTTATTTTCTGCTCAGCCTCAAGTTGTGCCTCGGCATGTCGCTGAGCAGCGTGAGGATCGCGAACTTGCTTTTGAAGTACTTCTTCTTTTTGAGTATATGAGGTAGAAGAAGTAGCAAGCTCTTGTTTAAGTTTCTCAACTTCTGCTTCAAGCTTCTCGTTGTAATCAGCGATGTTCCTCATCTCAGTATCATGCTGGCTTAAAGTTTTCTGCCACTCAGCCTTATCATTTTCCATGGTCAGCATGGCCTCTATATTCACGCGGTTGACCCTCTGAAGCTCATCAACAAGCTTTTTCCACCCTGACATCCGCTCGATATCAAGTCTAACAACATCAAGATTTTGCAGCATTGCTTGTTTGTCAATAGGGACCAAGTCAAGATCGAACCGCACTCCCTTTAGGCACCAGTGCGGGAACAGGCTTTGTAGAGTAGCCGGGACTGGTTCAATTTGGAATTTAGGCCTGTTGACTATTGTCTGAATGTCTGTCTTTCCGAGAGCAGGAGAGCCGGAAGGGATGTCAAGTGAGACGGGGGCAGCGGCCTTTTCAGGAGTTGTAGATGCATGCTTTTCACCATGCCTGGCACGCTTGCTTGGGTCCTCAACTATATGACTTTTTCCCCGGTCGTCATGCGACTTTCTTTTGTGGGAGTCGTCACCTCTCTGGGAAGAATCATGGTGCTCCTCCCTTTCTCTCCTCTCATAACGCTCTTCTTGAGCCCTCCTCTCCTGAGCCTTTCGAGCGGCTCTCTCTTCGTCAGTTTCTTTGTAAACGGAAAGGTAGCGCCTATAGTCATATTGACTACGCCTCCCGTAGCGCTGAAAGTCGTCGTACTAAGAGCCGCTGCGTCCCATCGGAGAATCTGAAATTGAAAAAAGACAAGTCTTAAAAGTCTTCAGAAAAAAGAAGTTAAGTACGAATAAGTGCTGAAAATCCTATGTGTGTGGTGTGCAAACTACACGCGTCAGGCTACAAACCACTCTTCGGCGCAGGGGTGGTAGTGACTTGAGTGGCAGGCGTCAAAATTTGCTAAAAAGTGGATGTCACCTCGACAACAGGAGAAGCAGCTTTAGGAACATCATCTTTAAAAAGTTCCTGTGAAGTTATGATCAGGTCGCTTAGCCCCTCAAAAGTATCATCACCGCCATGCTCGACGGGAGTTTCTTTTTCGGCTTCCAAATCGGCCGCATCTTCAAAGCAACGAAGAGTTCCTTCCTCCTCAGTAACTGGGGCAAGTGCGAATTTGTCAGATGACCCCGCAACGTCGGCAGTAGTAGAGCACTTCACCAGAGAAGCCTCGGAGGCAGGTTCTTTTGGTATGGGTTCGTCAGTGGAAACTGGGGCATCTAATGCTTTAGATGCGGAGTCTGGAACCTCATGGGGTGTGTAGAACGAGAAGTGTGTAAAAGTCTATACTGATGCAAAAGTTCGTCCCTCAACAAAAACTTTATACTTCTCTCTTTTGCGGTCACAACATTCAATCTTTCAAAAATTTGCTTGTGGCCTGGATCTCTAGAGGGGGGAGGAAGCGCTGAAAAAGGAAAGAGTGAAATTAGCAACTTAGATCTCGAAAAACACAGGAATGGAAAATAGAAGCAGGTAATCTTACTTCCTACTCTCCAGATGGCGTAAAACCTTGGGGAGCAGCGAACAAAGAAAAACTGATTTAAGAAGCCATGAACGCTTTCGGAAAGATCAGTGATGAGTTTCGATTCCTAGCGCTTCTTATAACAACAATAGAGGGATGATCTTTAGTCTTTGTGAAATAACATAAATAACAAATTTCCTCGAAACTCGGCAGTCGATCTAGAGTTCTCATGAATAAAACACACAACCCCATCAGAATGGCATAACCATTGGGGTGCAGTTGGAATGGAGAGATGGTTAATCGAAGAAGAAACTGTTGAAGAAAGTCATTGAAGGGAGGAATAGCACAACACAAGCACATTTGGCGGTTGACTGCTACAAAGCCAGGAGTCGCCACATCAGTAGTGTTAGTTTTCTCAGGAAGAATGGCATCTGCTTCAGCAATGCCAAACTGAGTGCATAACTGACGAAAAACTTTGTATGACAAAGTGGTAGAGGCTCTCTCTGGAGGATTAACTAGGGGAGCCGGAATAAGAGTGTCTTCTCTAGTCTGGGCTGTTGTCTCTTCTTGTTGAGAAGTTATTCTACACAAGCAACTGGATATTCAAATGTGAAGGTGCATGTTTCCTAAAAGTGTGAAGTGTTGTGCAGAACTAATAAAAATAACAAGTAAATATAACTGGAATTAAAATAGTCGACAATTGATCGATTACCAAATTTCAGGACTTGTTAATTTAAAAAGTTCAGGTATAGTATTAGTGCAAACTGGGCAGTTTCAGTTGACTATTTCAATGTTGCTTTAATACTTTACTTGAATTTGATAATTTAAAAGCACTTCGTTCACACAATCTATTTAAGTTGGTTATCTGTTATTAACTAATCTGCCATTTGATGTGGGCAGTCAGTGGCAGTATATTCGTCCCAATTTTCTGTAAATGATGTATTGAAAAGATTGTTAGCTTGCAAGTCAAAAGTGATATGTGAAAGAATGCAGCAAAGTTTAACAGTTCAAAGTTCAAGTAACAGTTCAAAGTTCAAGCAGTTTATCCTGGCAACTCAAATTGGAAATACAATCAAGTTCTGTCAACATCTCTAAGTTTTCAAATTTTGTTCAGGTCATTGAGTCACAGTTCAAAAGTTCCCTAAGTCATGAGTCATCCACGACCTAAAAGTTAAGTCGTCCACGACTTAAAAGATTTCCTGCAAGTTAAGTCGTTCCCTAAGTCATGAGAAGAAAAGGCTTCGGTTCTCAAAGTCCTATAGCTCGGCCGCGACTCAAAACTTATGCCGTATCCAGTTAAGTCGTGAAGGGTTATAGGACGCCCAAAATTACTGAGTCGTGTCCAAGTCAGCATTTCACTTCACTCAATCGACGAAACCCCCCATCTAATCAGAAACCCTTCACCTTCATAACCCGCTAACCCGTTAGCCTCTCCACCAACACAAGCCCTAGTTTTCACCTGACGACGAATCATTCAAAGACTAAACCACCACAAATTCAATGCCTGTCACTCCAACGCAACTCCAAAATCGATTAGCTTGAAGCATTAAAGCCCACCAATCAAACGTTTAAACCTAAATCGAGCCAACTAGAGTTCATCAAATATCGAAAATTCACGATGTTGCATTGCGTGGAGAGGTGGGTTAGGATGGAGAAAAATGGAATTCACGAATCAGAGATGGTAAAGGATCAGGAGAAGAAAGCAAGATCACTTACACGATGTAATCTCAAGACTAATCGGTGACTGATTGAATCGAAATCGCCTTTGGAAGCTCAGGAAAGAGTTAACAACAAAAGCGAATGAAAAGGCAGGTAATGAAAAGAAAGGAGGGGATATACGACTTATAGTAGAGAGGCCTGAAGCGGCTCATACGACCTAACCTTTAGGTCGCACACGACTCAGCGACTTAGAGGGGAACGGGTCAAAGGATAAGCGACTCATCGAGTTATCAACCTACGACTTAAGGGCAGTGGAACTCAAAACGGCACGCGAGTTAAGGAAAGTCGAAGCACACGACCTACGACTTAGGCATGAACTTCGAGGGGCAAATGTTAACTCCACTCTGCTAGTGACCCAGGAGATAACAACATGAGTTAACGACTTAAAGAAATGACGACTTAGCTGCATAAAGAGTAGTACGACTTAACGGTTTAACGAGTTAAGGGAAGCCACGACTTAACGGCTCATGAAGTGGTACGACCTACCGACTTAAGGAAGCCATGACTTGGCGGGTTAAGAAAATGGACCAACTCAACAGCCTTGAAGGGTTACCAACTTAATAGCCTTGAAGGGTTACCGACATAATAGCCTTGAAGGGTTACCGACTTAATAGCCTTGAAAGGTTACCGACTTAATACCTTAAGGAAATGACCGACTCAACGACTCAAGGGAGACAGCGACTCAACGACTCAAGGGAGACAGCGACTCAATTGTTTAAGGGGGGCAAAAGACTCAAGAAATGGCCGACCTAATGGCTCGAGACAAGAAAGGCTCAAAAGCAACTTCACTTAAGCCACGACGGACTTACGACCCATGTTAAGTCGCATACGACCTAAAGCTACCGAGTTAAAATCCAATGCTGTGATACTTATGCCGCATCCTCTCAACTCATTCGCGACTTAGGACTTATGACATGAATTCAGGTAGACAAGCTTACCTCTACTGAACCGTGGACTTGGCTCGATAGGCTGGCCACGACTTATCCTAAGTTGGCCACGGCTTATCCTAAGTCGGCCACGACTCAGGACATGGCGATAATTCCTGCCCAGAATTCTCCTTAAATACATTGCCATCTTCAACTTTCAAGGGACCTTTTTGGACAATCTCTTCAAACGCCGATACTCTGCCAGTTTCTAAACCGACTTTACACTTGAAGTTTCAAAGAACACTACAAGCTACTTTAAAAGACTTTCACACATCCGACATGGATTCGAAGACTTTCATCTACATCGAAGCTTAAGCTACTTGCTCAAAGTGTTTTGTAACTAAAGAGATTTGTACTTGAAGAGCATTGTATTGTTTTGTAACAAGATCAGTAATAAAGACACTTAAAGTGGACGTAGGCTACTCCTTAAGCCGAACCACTATAAAATAGCTGTCTCTTACTGTATTTTATGTTATTTTTGCTGATATTCTGTTCCCGAACCGTCGGGTGGTGCTTTCACACTCACACTTCACACACTGGGGTGTTAGCGTTCGATTTTAAGCGTTAACACTATCTATAATATACTTGATATAATGTGGTTATATTAAATAATCAATTTAATTAAAGTATATTTAATAGAAAATCCATAAATGGTATGTTTTGTGATAGTAGTTATAAAGTGTTATAACCGTAAGTAATTTATCACAATGAAACAAATATACCATTTTAAATATTTCTTGTCAAGATGTATCGAGATGGGTATCGACACATCCGTTGAGACTAGAGTACGTGATGCTCTCCAAATGTCGAATAGTGTATTACTCATGACTGCTAAGAGCACCAATGGGTTACGTACTGATAGTTATTAGATAACTATGGAGTGACTCACAGAACAATTTTCTGTTGGTTAATATAACTAAGTTCAAGTAGAGAATATCGATGTGACTCATTTACATAGTTCTCTTGATTTGAGAATATTGTTGATCTTCAATGTGAAAGATCCACTTTGATTATCGTTATATCATGACACATCGTCCATCGAACGACTATAGTTAGGTCGAGTGGAAGCATTGGAACTAAAACACTATTCAAAAAAGGATTCGTCTTCCCAGTTATATGAGGTTTGTATTAATATCAACTTAAGTCAACTCAGAGTCAAAGTATCTGGACAAAGCATTTCAGTAAATAATAATTAGTATAATAAGACTTTTGTTTGGACTATAAAGTTGAATGTGGATGATATTGGAATTTTGACCATTACAAAATGCCATAAATCCTAATGTGATAGAGTTTTGACAAAAAGAATTGGTGTAAATAATTGTCAATATTAGGTACTACTTATAATAAGTAAAATTGGATTTTACCAAAAGACATGTAAGTGATAAATCTGACCAAAATGTCACACCACCAGCTAAGTGAAAAGTGAATGTTAATATTCGAATAGTTCGATTTAATCGCTGACTAAATTTACACCTTTGAGTCGTATAACCATAACGATGAATTCTCTAAAAACTACATGATTTAATTGACTTATAAAAGCAATCAAGGGAATTAATTATGGAAGTTTTAGTTAAAGAATGAAAAAGGTTTTGATTCTTCAAATAAAACATATTCCGTAATCCATTTTGTATGTATAGTTCATTCTTTCTCATTCAGTCTGTTTCTTTCTCTTCTCCTAACTTTTCATGGTTGTAAAAACCAAATAAAGTTTCCAAAATTCTTTCAACTCCATATGAAAACATTAAAAAAACAAAAGTGGTCCATCCATCTATGGCAAGAACAGGTTGAGGATCCTGAAGATTTGAGAAGATACCATTATTCAAGGTGTGACTTCTAGGTAACATCCTAAGTGTGGTCCATTTTTTAAGATGTGCTTCAAGGCTTTGAGTAATAAGGTATGTTTTTCTTTAGTAGATAATCATATTTGATGTAGTGTTTGTTGAAAGAGAAATCTAATTATCATTATTTGTATGTACGAATCATTGCCTCATTTAATATGAAATTGTTTATGTAGTTTGAATTGTTTTTTGAAAGAATTGATTGGTGTTTTATTTTAATAAATCAAAACTTATATTTGTATATGTTTAAATACACTGTTTTTTTGGAACGATGTTCTAAACATTCAGTTTAAAGTCTAAATTTTAGACCAAAAATTTTGTATGTTCAGTTTATCAATTGGGTTCTTATTTTGTTAAATTAAAATTAAAATTTTTATATGTTTGAATACAATGTTTCGTTATAGATTTATATTGTAAACGTCCAATTCAAAGTATAATTCTTTAAATCTAAAACTTTGTATATTGATATTGTTTTGATTGGATTTTACTTTAGCAAATTAAACTATAATGTTTCAATGACTATTACGGTGTTTTACTGAAGATTCATGTTTTAAATCATATAAAACAAAATGTAATTTTAGATTTGAAAGTTTACAGGTATGTATTTTGTGTTTGTAATTTTTGAGAAATCAAAAAAAAATGGAAGATGTTTTGGCACTAAAAATAAATTTTAATTTGATTACTTTAAGTTATCATTTGAATTAATTTAGGATATTTTATTGAATCTTACATACATAAAATTAATGTTTTGACAGTAAATCTATTTTTAAATTAATTGTCGTAAATCTATAATTTGTAGTAATTAGAAAGACTTATTTTAATCTTATATGCACACAATTAATTTTATATGTAAGTTTGTATGTATAAAATTTATTATATGTATTACATATTGTCAGTTTATGAATTTGATTTCTTTTCGACAAAAAAAGTTAAAACGAGGAAATTATGCATATAAACATTTATTTTTGACTGTTTATATCCTTATCTTATGATACCTAATAATTGTCATTTATATGTTGTATTGATCAAGTTTACTAAAAGTGAACATTTATCAACCACTCTTGTCATCTCTAATTATTTCCATTTCAATTCCTATGTAATAACCATTCAATTTTTTTGTTTGTTTTATGTATACATATCAATTACCACTGACTATGCACACTCTCTATATGTTGCACATGCACAATATTTACTGTGAATATATTTACAATTCACGTCATATTTAGATTAGTCATTAATGTTATTTTATTAACAGGAAATTTTTCTCAAGGACAACTTTTAGGGCTCTTTTTGGATGTAGGATAGCCCACTAATAATTTTATCTAAAGTATTTTCCTTCTGGCCCACTTTCGCGCGCTTCTTCAAATTTTCTATCCCGATCAAATTTCTCTCTCGCAATCAAAATATCAATCAACCTCGTTCGGTCATTTCAATTTCGTTCTTCTGAAAATTGTATTTCATCAATCATATTTTTCTCATGCGCATTTGTCGATCGCCTTCTTTTCATATTTCTGTTGTGATTTTGTTTTTCTTCAAACTGTATTAACTAGGTATGCTTATATTATTCTATTTTTTTTCTATTATAGTTGAGAATTTTGATTATGATTTCTATTTGTGTACGTTTTTACAAATTACGTGTAGTGTTGTTTTTCTGATTGCTTGTTCGTTCTTTTATGGCAACTTTTGAAATCAACAGTAGGTTTTTTATTTATTATTTCTTTATGCAGTGTTCTATTCTAATACGCTTTAAATTTAATTTATCTTGCATAATCTTGCATTAAAGTTGGGATGATTGGAAAAGTATGGTTGCTTGGGTTGTATACAAAGTTGTGATATAGTGGAAAGTATCATAGTTTAGGTATAATTTCTAAGTATCATTTTCATTTTTTTCTTAGTATCATTTTTTATTATTATTAGTAACTAGGTATCAGTTTTGTAGATGATAAGTATCAGTTCTGTGAAATGCAAAAACTAATGCTCTAAATTGATGATATTTTTACTAATGTTTTTATTTTTATTTTTTTGGCAGCGGTGATAACAGTCTTCATTGTCTATTTGTGTTGAATAATAACACTTTTAGCACTCGATTGTCTATCGATTGCTCTTTATATCATTTGAAGAATGAGATATGTGGACGTTGGTCTCAATTAACTCCATCTTCCGTTCAAATTTCTTATGTGCTTGAGGAAAAAGTTATTATGGTTGATACTGATTCTGGTATTCAGAGTACAATTTGTTTTTAGTTATACAAGAAAAGTTCTTTGTTCAGTTTTACTGTTGAGGTTAAGGGTTCTGAATTTAAATATGTTGATTGTGCTTCTACTTCAAGTTCATCTAATGTTCGTGCTTCTTCATCTTCTACTGTATCTGTTTGTTCAAATGTTGTAGTTAATGGTAAAAGTTATTTAAAAGATATATTGAGGAGAGGGTCGACATTGTGAATTTTCGATTTTTTTGGTTTTTGTTTTGGAGGAGGTTAACATTTTAGAGAATTTTTGATGGCATATCAAATTCAAAAGGGATATGAATTAGTATTTTTAAAGAAATGTTCTACAAGATTTACTATAATTTTCTCTTCATATAAGAATGGCTGTATTTTCAAAGTCCTTGCTGCTTGTGATTTTCGAGAATTGAAGAATTTTTTTATGAGAAATATGGTTGATGATCATTCTTGTGGCGCTGGTGTTAGAAATGTGTAAATCCACATATATCTAATTCGTTTGTTTAATCATTGATTATTGATGAGATCCGTGATTGGCCTAGTAAAAAGCCTAAATATATTATAGTTGATTTTAGAAGAGAATACAATTTTTAGTTGTCTTACAGTTATTCTTATCATGGGAAACAACTTGCATTAATTGAGTTGCATGGTAATGATGCTTTGTCTTACAATGATTTGAATTGGTTTTTGGAAGCAGTGAAGAAGTCTAATCCAAATAGTTTTGTTGACATGGATGTTGATCCTTGTAGTATTGAATTTGAGAGGGTGGTTATTGCTTTTGGTGCTTGTTTACTTGCATTCAAGCATTGTCGTCCTATGATATTCTTAGATGCTACTCATTTGAAGGGATATCCTGGTGCTTTGATGGGTGTTACTTCAAAAAATGGTGATCAAGGTATGTCTTTGTTTTTTGTTTTGATTTATTTGTATTGACATCAAAATCATTGGCATTAGCATTAATATGTATTTTTATTACAATTTGTATTATGTTGGTATCAGTTTTAAGATATGTAGTTTATAGTTAGCAAGTTTCTAGTTTCATACTGGTTAGCAGGCAATTAGTATCAGTTTGTGTATAATGTTAGTATCAAGTTCATGTATGTTTATATATGGTATCAAATATAGTTGTGTTGTATTAGAATTTCATTTGTATTAATATATGTTAATGTACATTACTTTGTTATGGTAAAATACGGATTAATGTGTATAATGTCCTGGTTATCAATATTTTTATAATGGTCATATCAGGTTTTCGATATCAGTTTTTTTAATGCTAGTATAAGTTTCATGAATAGTTTCAGATTTATGGTCAAAATTAGTTTAATTTTTTTTACTAATTTTTTTTGCATTTGCTGGTTTCTTCCCTTTAGCTATGAGTGTGGTTTCTGTAGAAAATGTGGATAACTGGACACGATTTTTGAATCATTTAAAACAAATGCTTCAAGAAGATCATAATTTGGTTTTTATGTCAGATAGGCACCAAGGTTTTCTTTTAGGTGTTTGTGAAGTTTTTCCTTCAGCTTATCATAGTTTTTGCTATTTGTATATGGAACAAAATCTTCTTTTAGCTGTAAAAGCTACAAATGCGAATGTGTCTATTGATGATCCATTCAAAATATTTTTTAGAGCTACTAATCTATATGAATTTGAAGGAGCACATTCTGAGTTCTATCAAATTGGCGGTGTTGCTGGTGTGAATTATTGAAAGGATAAGCCTTTTGATAAATGGGTGGATTTATTTTTTCCACAAAAACTTTAAGGTGAATATAGTTCGAATGTTGTAGAAAGTTTTAACAGTTGGATTTTAGATGAAAAAGCATTGCCTATTACTTTGTGTTTATATGGTATTCGTGTTAAGATTATGGAACAAATGGCTAGAAGGAGAGAAAAGTGTCGTTTGTGAAAACAACTCTTTGCCCTAAAAGTGAAGGCTATGTAGTAGGATCGTGTAATATGGAATAACGGAATAGTCTAGGTAGATAAAGTAGGTAAATGAAAGGAGACACCAGGATTTTATACTAGTTCGGAACTCTCGTCCTACGTCCAGTCCCTTAGCTTCACTTAGGAATTTCACTAACTAACACCCTCACTTCACCCGGAGGAATAGGTTTACAACTTACCCGAACAACTGAATGGGATTT
The DNA here is from genome assembly GCA_030765085.1 of Allium cepa. Classification (NCBI taxonomy): domain Eukaryota; kingdom Viridiplantae; phylum Streptophyta; class Magnoliopsida; order Asparagales; family Amaryllidaceae; genus Allium; species Allium cepa. The sequence continues at coordinate 618,582,327 of CM060945.1, forward strand.
CTTGCCTTAACTACCAAAGAGGACTTCAATTCAATTACAAAAATACAATATTTGACTTGTTGTGTTCTTGTCAACACTAATGAGTCTAATATAGTACAATATTCCTATAATCTTATCCTCGAGAATATGCAATGTATTTGTGAAGATTTAGGAAATGTGAATTGCTATGAATCAAAAAGAATGTTATAAACAAAAACAATGATTCAAGCAATAGATTAATGAATGCTTTGAGAGTATCTAGAAAGTATGAACAAGAGAATAGTTAGATTAAAGAAAGAGAATTCGGTAAATTAAATGATGTTAGAATCATGTATATATACTTGTAGAAGAGATGCATATGTTGTCAAAGGTTGCAAACAAGAGATGCTTCCATTTCCATTAATGAATGGTTGCAACTCTTGGGAGGAAGAAGGTGTCTTTTCAGAGAAAATTCGCAGGTTCAAATTCAGTCGACTAAGAAGGGAATTCAGTCAACTGAAAATATGAAGTAAAATTTTCGGGACCAAATTAGGTCGACTGTGCTGGAACATTCAGTCGACTGGAACTGTGCATGTGTATAAATTTGTTCCAGTTTCTGTCGACTGACTGTTCCTGTTCAGTCGACTGAACTCATAAACCAGTTAAAACTTAATGGAAACATGAAGTTTATAAAAATTTTCTAGTGTTCGTGCAAGCTTCTTGAGGATAGATTTTAACAATATATCTAGACTAAGTCACATGTAAAAACATACTTTAAGTTTGTTTGGTCTTCATCTATCTTCCTTTAGCATTTGCATATATTTCTTTAAAGCACATTGTCATTGATCAAAATCTTCACCTATCAACATTCTCCCCCTTTTTGATTGATGACAATACTGATTTATTCTAGACGTTTTACTTATTTTCTCCCTCTGAATGTATGCACTATCTTTCCTACAAAACAAAGTTAGTACCATAGATTTTCTCCCCCTTTGCCATCGACAAAAAGGGAGAACTAACAGCAGTAATAATTTATCAAAACAATCAATGAAGCATAGAGAATATTTGCATAAGCATGAATTAAGAGAAATAAAAATATTGTGACTGTCAAGCATAAAATGGCTATTTATACAAGCCATTAGAAAGTTACATCAAAACAACAAAATTACTCATCCTTATCCCAGTCATATGAACCTTCTCTTCCTGTTGGTTCACGTATGACGGGTCCTCCTGTTGGTGGTCAATGTGCTCTTCCTCCTTGGCCACAACTAGCTCCACTAGCCTGCTACTTGTATGCTCTTCGGATGTCGTCCATGTAAATGTAGGTGCCGGACGTTTGCCGCGAGACGTTGACGAAGTAGTGGTGCTTGAGCACGAGATTGCATCCCAAAGCTTGTTGAAGAATCCTTTGATTTTGTCAAGCTTATGATCTAATTTTTTAAGACGAGTGTCAAGAATTTGTTGATTTCTTGACAATATCCCCAAGGATTGGTTGGTAGTGAAGCTTGGGTCAACAAGACGAATTTCATCATCTTGCTCGAGATGTTCTTCATGGCGACGTTGAGGTTGTTGTTGTTGTTGTTGTTGCTGTTCTTGATGCCTTGCTTCCCATTTGGCGAGTGATATTATGCGAAGAGGTCGAGATGGGAGTTGCATTAGGCTCATGGTCCGATGGTTAATTTGATGGACCATTGTATTCTCTGATTTAGGTAATGGCATATCGACATTTAGGAGAAGTCGCATGATGTACTCTCCAAAGCAAATAGTACGCATTTTGCCATTGTTGAAAGTGAGAAACTCATCAAGAATAAGCTGTACCCAATTAACTTGTATATTGCCAAAAATAGCATATCGAGCTCGATAGTTATTTGGGTAGACAATTTCGTACGAGCCCGTACGAGGAGTAATTGTTCTCATTAGGGCTTTATGGAGGATTCTCGCCATAGGTCGAAGAGAGGTGGACTTAAAATCACTAAAGTTGATATTATCATCCATAAATCGATGGTTGATGTTGTCGCGAATGAGTGGATTGAATTCTATCTCCTCTAGCTTTCTCCCGACATTTGGAGACTCTAAAATGTGTGCTATTCTATCCAAGGAAAACCAAACTTTCTTTCCACACACCATACTCCAAACACTATTGTTTGGATTTCTTGGAGTTTGTGTCCAAGATTAAGATTAGCATAAAATAATTTTACCATTACATGATTAATGACATGGTCATTTCTTTTCAAATCTAAAAGTGAAGTTAAACCTGCCGGATCTGTTAACGCTTGAATGTTGTAGGTTTGAAATCTTTGAAAATCAACGAAAGAATGCTCGAAAATTCGAGAATTCTTCATCTTGTTCCATCGAGTGACAGCGGTTCCATCGTAAAGCCATCGTGCTATTTGAGCATCAATTGGCTCGGAGGATGAAGAAAATGAAGCTCTTGCTCTTTTTGGTGCCATTTGGGTGAGAATTGATTTGATTTTGAGGAATTTGGGAGCTAGGGTTTCGAAATTAATTTGGGGAAGAAGATTTGTAGGAGGTAGAAGTGAATTGGTAGGGTAAAATCTGGTGGTTAAAAGGGAAAATTTTGCCTGGGAAGTAGTGTTCAGTCGACTGAATATACTGTTCAGTCGACTGAATCAAAGGCCGAAGTGTTATGTGATAGATTCAATTGACTGAGCAGTACATTTAGTCGACTGAATTTTGTTGCTGAAATTTTCTGTTGAATTTTTAGTCGACCGTACAGATGGTTTCAGTCGACTGAACTTTGTATATATTGCTTTCTGTCATATTTTCAGTCGACTAAGCAGGGGCATTAAGTTGACTGAAATATGCATTTTTGTTGTTTCAGTTAATTTTTGAAATTAAACAATTTATTTAAAGATATTGTTACAAAAATATTGATGTAACAATTTTTTTTTTCAAAATATAACTATTTCTTTGGGGATGTACTTGGAGTCTTCTTTCCTTCATTCTTTATGTACTTTATATCCCATGAATTCGGACTATATTGAGGAGTCTTAGGAGACGTCCAAGGATTCATAGGATCGACTGGTGTACGATAAGATGAAGATGGATCAAGTGAGCTAATAGGGCGAGGTAGGGGTTCAGCCACTTCGTTCTTCTTTGATCCACAGAAGCGTAAACCGATTTGTTCTAGAAAGCTCAAACGTCTTGCCGTAACTTTTTGCTCGAAGTATAGCTCTCGTTGAAGATCTATCAGTTGTTGTTGAAAGTAATGAATTTCATCAATCTTTCTTTTTGTGTCAGGTGAAATAAGGAGTCCGCGTTTCGTCTTTTTAGATTCTGGTGTGGAACCAGTACGATAATTTTCCCATTTGTAAACCGGCTCATGTTCTGGTGTTGGTGTGGGAAGTTTTTGCGACGTTGGAGTGTTATCAACTGACGAGGTGATATTGATTGGAGAGAAGGAGTTGTTGGATGACATTTTATATTGAATTAAGATTTTATTTGTAAAATCAAGATGAAAATAAAAATATTTTTAAGAGTTTATTTTTAATAGAATTTTACTAAACAAATAACGGTTATATTTTAATAAGAATTTTTAACCGCATAGAGTTGTAAAGAGGATTATGTTAAAATGTATGTTTCTTAATTAATAATTCAGTTTTACAAATGTGTGGTCTATAAATTATATAATGTAACATATAACAAAACTAAAAATATTTAAAATTATTATTCAGTCGACTGAACAATTTGTTTTAGCCGACTGAAATATGGAAATGTTTCTAATGTATATCTAATTAATGTTTTTAAAGGATGTTATACCTAATTCTCGTCGAAGTTTTATAAAGGAGTTTTCTAATAGAGGTTTAGTAAATATATCGGCAATTTGATTTTCGGTAGAAATATGTTCTAAATTAATTATTCCTTTTTCGATATTGTCACGTAGAAAATGGTGACGAATATCTATATGTTTTGTACGAGAATGATTAACCGGATTTTTAGATAAGTTTATTGTACTTGTATTGTCACAGTATATTGTAGAATTTGTTAAATTTATATTAAAATCTTTAAATGTTTGTTGCATGTATATAACTTGAATGCAAGCTAAAGCAGTTGATATATACTCTACTTCGCATGTGGAAAGCGAGACACAATTTTGTTTCTTACTAAACCAAGATACAAGTGATTTTCCAACGAAATGGCAAGTACCACCTGTACTTTTTCTATCCATTCGAGATCCACCAAAATCAGCATCACTGAATGACACTAACTCAAATGAACATTCCTTTAGATAGAGAAGACCGAAAACTTTAGTGTTGTTAAGATATCGCATAATTCGTTTTACCGCTCTTAAATGTGATTCTTTAGGATTAGATTGAAAACGTGCACATAAACAAACACTCATCATTATGTCAGGTCTACTAGCGGTTAAGTAAAGTAAGGAACCTATCATACTTCTAAACAATTTTTGATCTACACTTTTGCCATTTTCATCTTGATCGAGATGTGTAGTGGTAGTAATAGGAGTAGGTTTAGCAGAAGTGTTTTCCATGCCGAATCGTTTAATTAAATTAGCACAATATTTTTCTTGGTTTATAAAAATTCCATTTGTTAATTGTTTGATTTGAAGTCCGAGAAAATATGATAGTTCTCCCATATGAGACATTTCAAACTCATTAGTCATTATATTTGCAAATTCTTTACATAAATTTTCATTTGTTGAACCAAAAATAATATTGTCAACGTATATTTGAATTATTAAAATATCTTTGGCAGTATTTTTAATAAAAAGTGTTTGATCTACTTTTCCAATTTTAAATCCCGAGTTTAATAAATAACTTTTAAGTCTTTCATACCAAGCACGAGGTGCTTTTTTAAGACCATATAGTGCTTTCTTTAATTTAAAAACATGATCCGGATATTTTTCATGTATAAACAACGGAGGTTGTTCTACATATACATTTTCTTTAATAAAACCATTTAAAAATGCAATTTTAACATCCATTTGATAAATTTAAAATTGTGAAAACATGCAAAGGCTAATAGAATACGTATTGCTTCAGGTCTTGCAACGGGAGCAAACGTTTCTTCAAAATCAATACCTTCTTCTTGATTATACCCTTGTGCTACTAGTCTTGCTTTATTCCTTGTTAAATTACCTTGTTCGTCTACTTTATTTTTGTAAATCCATTTTGTTTCAATTACTGATTGATTATTAGGACGAGGAACTAATTCCCAAACATCGTTAAGTTCAAATTGATTTAATTCTTCTTGCATTGCGATAATCCAATAATCATCTTTTGATGCTTCTTTTGGATTTTTAGGTTCTATTGATGAAACGAAAGCTACATGACCCATTTGATTTATTTGATTTCTTGTTCTAACTTGAGAATTTATTTCTCCTATTATATTTTGAGTTGGATGATCTCGTAATATTCTAGGAGGAGATCTTAGTTCATTATTATTATTTTCAAGGTTTATTTCTTCTATATTTATTAATTCTTCATCATCTTTTATATTTAAATTCTTATTAAAATTTTCATCAAAAGATATGTGCAAAGTTTCTTCAATTAAGTTTGTTCGTTTATTAAAAACTCGATATGCTTTACTTCGTTCTGAGTATCCTTCGAAAATTCCTTCATCAGCTTTTGAATCGAATTTTCCTAATTGATCTTTTGTATTTAAAATGAAACATTTTGATCCAAATATTTTAAAATAAGATATGCTTGGCCTTTTATTATTAAATAGTTCATAAGAAGTATTTTTAGTTAATGGTCTAATTGATATTCTATTTAATACATAACATGCAGTAGCAACGGCTTCTCCCAAAAATGTTTTGGTAGAGAACGTCCATTTAATAATGTTCTTGCGCATTCTTGTAATGTTCTATTCTTTCTTTCTACAACTCCATTTTTTTAAGGAGTTCTAGGAAAAGAAAAATTATGATTTATTCCTTTCTTTTTACAAAAAGTTTCAAAAATTCATTTTCGAATTCGCCTCCATGATCGCTTCGAATATTTTTAATTTTCAAATCTTTAGTGTTTTGAATTCTTTTGACAAATGTTTTAAAATGCTCAAAAGTGTCACTTTTATTTTTCATAAAATTAGTCCATGTATATCTTGAAAAATCATCAACTATTACAAATACGTATCGATTATGATTAATGGATTGAATTTGTGTTGGTCCAAATAAATCCATATGTAGTAATTCTAATGGTTGTAAAGTCGAAATATTTTTCTTAGATTTGAAAGATGATTTTGTTAATTTTCCTTTTTGACAATCATCGCAAAGATTTTTTATTTTAAAGTTTATTTTGGGTAAACCTCTTACTCATTCATTTTTAGAGAGTTTTCTAATGGTTTTAAAATTTATATGACAAAATCTTTTGTGCCATAACCAAGGATCATTATCTATGGCAAGTAAACACATACTTGAATTATGATTAATATTCATATTTAAGACATAAATATTTCTATCTCTATTTCCTTCAAAAATAAGATTTTGGTTTTGATCAAAAATACTACATTTATTATTCGAGAAAGTTATTTTAAAACCTTTATCACACAATTGACATATGCTAAGTAGATTATGTTTTAAATTTTCAACTAATGAAACATTTGTTATAAAAGGTAAATTTGATGTACCGTAATTGTTCACATCTCCTTTGCCAATGATATACCCTTTAGAATTGTCTCCGAAGGTAACCGAGCCACCATCAAAGTATGTGATGTTTGTAAGCATGTCCTTGTCTCCGGTCCTGTGTTTTGAACAACCACTGTCTAATATCCATTTCTTCTTTTTGAGTGGGACCTGAAAATAAATATGAAATTATTGGTACCCACCTTTTAATAGGGTCCTAAAAAGTTAGAGTTTAGGAAACTAAACCCAATTTGGTTTAGTATCCTTTTTATAAATATAGTTTTCATTACGATGAACATTATTCATAAATGTTTTAATATATTTATTTCTTATTAATACACTGTTAGTTTTTGGTACCCAAATTTTAACTACTTTGTTTTCTACTTTAGTTTTAATAGTTTTCTTTGGCAATATTTGTTGTTTTGAATCCATATTCCTCTTAAAATTTGTATCTTCTTTTTAGGAATTTTTGACTCCTTTTTATATCCTAATCCATGTTTACTTGAAGAGGATTGAGAATTTTCTAAAATCTTCGATAAATTTTCTCTTCCTTTGTTAAAGTTAGAAACATTTTTAGTGATGTTATCTAATCTAGCTTGAAGACTATTATTTTCTAACTCAACTTGTCTAATCTTAGTTTTTAACTCATGATTTTCAGAAACAATTATACCATTCTTTGTTTTTTGAGTTTCAATTTCTTGACTTAAGAGTGATAATTGAGTTTCCGAATTTGAATGAGATTCTTGAACCTTTTCAAGTTCTTCTTCTAAAATTTTCTTTTCATCTTTTAACATATCCCTTTCAAATTCAGCTTTATTTTGATTTTCATGAGTTTCTTTGAGTTTCTTTTTAAGAGTTTTTATTGTGCTTAAAAGTTCAGTGTTTACTTCAATTAAATCGTCGAAAGTTAAATTATTTACCTCAGATTCTTGAGCCATGAAGCATACATTTGCCTGTTTATTATCGCTATCACTATCATTTTCGGATGAAGATGAATCTGAATCGTCCCATGTTACAGAAAATGCCTTCTTTTTGAATTTATCCTTCTTGTTTTTGTTGTTGAAGTTTTTCTAATTTTCCTTCATTTGTTCTTGACAATCTTTTTGCATGTGTCCTTTCTTGTGACAATTGAAGCATTCTATATTTGAGGATGAAGGTTTGTTCAAGGAATTCTTTTTGAATCTGTTTTTGTTTCCTTTTCTATACTTTAAGAATTTCTTGAAATTTTTGGCTATAAATGCTAGATCCTCATCTTCAGACTCCGATTCTTCCTTTTCCGCATGAAAAGTAACATTCTTTCTTTCTTGAGCTTGATCTTTTTTAGCTTGCATATTTACTTCATACGACATAAGATTTCCAATCAATTCTTCTGGTTTCATTGTAGATAGATCATTTGCTTCCTCGATTGCTAGTACTTTTCTTTCCCATTCATCAGTGAGTGAATTTAGAACTTTAGACACAATGTCAAAGTCCGTGTATCTTTCTCCTAGTCCGATTAGAGCATGATGAATGTCTTGAAATCTTGAGTACATGTCATTGATGGATTCTTTTTGTCTCATTCTAAAGTTTTGGAATTGATTCTTCAGCATGGATATCTTTGTTTGTTTTACTTTGTTTGTGCCTTCATGTATGACTTTAAGTGTTTCCCATATCTAATATGCAGTAGTACATATGCTAACACGGTCGAATTCATTTCTATCCAGGGCGCAAAATAGCATATTCATAGCTTTAGCATTTGCACTAGCTTCATTCTTTTGAATTTGTGTCCATGTAGGATAACCGGTTGTGGGTACAACGAACTCTGCTTGAGTAGCATTCTAGGCTTCGAAACTTGTTGCTTGCATATAAATCCTCATCCTTGTAGCCCAATAGTTATAGTTTAGTCCATTGAATAGAGGAGGTCTTTGGGTAGATTGTCCTTCCGCAAATGTAGAACTATAGGTAACTGTTGTGCTTGTACTTGCGTTATTTTCCATATTATCAATATGTCTAATAACGGTGTTATGGTTATAGGACGGCCTGGCTCTGATACCAATTGAAAGAGAAGGCTATGCGGTAGGATCGTGTAATATGGAATAACGGAATAGTCTAGGTAGATAAAGTAGGTAAATGCAAGGAGACACCAGGATTTTATACTGGTTCGGACCTCTCGTACTACGTCCAGTCCCTAAGCTTCACTTAGGAGTTTCACTAACTAACACCCTCACTTCACCCGGAGGAATAGGTTTACAACTTACCCGAACAACTGAACGGGATTTCTTGCCTCAACTACCGAAGGGGACTTCAACTCAATTACAAAAATACAATATTTGACTTGTTGTGTTCTTGTCAACACTAATGAGTCTAATGTAGTACAATATTCCTATAATCTTATCCTCGAGAATATGCAATGTATTTGTGAAGATTTAGGAAATGTGAATTGCTATGAATCAAAAAGAATGTTATAAACAAAAACAATGATTCAAGCAATAGATTAATGAATGCTTTGAGAGTATCTAGAAAATATGAACAAGAGAATAGTTAGATTAAAGCAAGAGAATTCGGTGAATTAAATGATGTTAGAATCATGTATATATACTTGTAGAAGAGATGCATATGTTGTCAAAGGTTGTAAACAAGAGATGCTTCCATTTCCATTAATGAATGGTTGCAACTCTTGGGAGGAAGATGGTGTCTTTTCAGAGAAAATTCGCAAGTTCAAATTCAGTCGACTGAGCAGGGAATTCAGTGAACTGAAAATATGAAGTAAAATTTTCGGGACCAAATTCAGTCGACTGTGCAGGAACATTTAGTCGACTGAAACTGCGCATGTGTATAAATTTGTTCCAGTTTCAGTCGACTGACTGTTCCTGTTCAGTCGACTGAACTCATAAAACCTGCATAGTTAAAACTTAATGGAAACATGAAGTTTATAAAAATTTTCTAGTGTTCGTGCAAGCTTCTTGAGGATAGATTTTAACAATATATCTAGACTAAGTCACATATAAAAACATACTTTAAGTTTGGTCTTCATCTATCTTCCTTTAGCATTTGCATATATTTCTTTAAAGCACATTGTCATTGATCAAAATCTTCGCGTATCAACATGCACTTCTATGGAGTTGCGTTTAGGTGAATTGATTGAAGAAGGATTTGGATGGGATGTTTATAGATCTTCTTATTTTTAAGTAACGACCCACAATTTTGCACCATTCAAATTCGACAATAAATTAAACATGTCAAACTTGAATAGTTTAATACAATAGGTTGTAATAAAAATTGGAGCAAATGAAATCAAATCACAGAATCGCAGACATAGAAATTAGAATACTCGCAGCGGAAATAAAATACCATAGTGGTTCATGAAGCCACTATCAACATAGTCTCAAAATAAGTACAAATTACATAGTTTTAAAACCAATACAGTTTGAAACAACCACCGAAAATCCCAAATTTATTTGTCTCAATTACATAGGCTAAGATTAAAAACTGAACAGAAATTAGATAACAGCTCGATAAAGATGATCTTTAGTACTCCTAGCTCTAGGAAATGAAGTCCGAACTCATACTCAGGCTGACCCGAGCGTAAGAAATAAACACAAACACTTGAGTCAGGAAACACATACTTATACAGTGTAAACGAATTCAAGTGAGCTATAATACAAAGGAAATTAACTTAAAGGATGCTTGGGGCCGTCCATCCTCTAAGGATCCGTTAAACTATTTACTATGTAGTAATATTTCGCTATTATAATAGTGTCTATTTGTCAAATAAACTTACTTTAAAATAGCGTTAAGGCTTTACATTTTCCACCTTAACACATAATAGTGCCAATAGTTTATATAGTATCGTAATACCTCCTGATCGGGAGGCTACCAGAGGATACACCATAGGTATGACACAAATCAAACTCGTACAAGGCTCGTTAGGGTAGGTGACACGGCATAACTAGGCAATGCCAGGGTAGATATACTAATTACGCTTCCGGACTGGTGGTAACGCGTAGCAGCTACTACCGCCCATCTCGAACAACACTCCCAAAATCAAAGGTGCGCACCAAACAATCACAATGTAATAGAATGGCATACGATGAAATGCGTCCGATAAGAGGTGCTACCTCCTTAGCCCATCGATCGCTCCTGTTTTAGCCACCTTATGCCAACTCACGGGAGTCGGGTCCACTAACATACCTCAATAGAATGTCACCACCATCCTACTTCATTTTGGAATCCCCACCGCGTACATGGTTGTCAAAGTGGTTTTTCGGTATCGATAGAGAGTATGCACATATCTGATCCCGGTCTCTTTAACAACCAACGTTATTATTACCCGTGGTTATAAATTTCAAAAATAGTTTACATTCCAAAAAAAATACTTCATTTAAACCTATTTGAAGGAGAAGTTTTATACTTACAATCAATTATTCAAAAATCTCATTTCAACCAACTGCAACACTTAACAAGTGCTACTGTAGCCCTTTTATTTATCCAGGTTTAGTTTTAATTTTGCAACCATGACACTTACCATGTGCTGCAATAGACCTTAGTTAATTTTAGCCTTGAGTTCATTTATATCAACTACGGCACTTACAAATTGCGGTAATATCCCTTACAACAGATTTTAAGTTAATTAAATTTTCAGATTTCAATACAATTTCAGCAACAATTAAAATCTATCTTATAAAAAAAATCATATTTTTCCACTTTACAATGATCATTTAAAATACCTAATAATTTATGATATTTTTTATAAAGTATATTTCACAAATAAATATCAAATTCTCAATTCTTCGCTTATTAAAGTCAAGTGCAAAATTTTCTATTCATTGTATTTTAAAATTTGACTTTATAATTAAGTTTAATTACCATTTCAAATATAGCTTAATTTCCAATTTATTTCTTAACTTAACTTTTATTCTTAAACCAACTTCACTTTTTATATTAAGTTATATTTCAAATTACAATTTAAGTATTTATTTATTTAACCATTTAGTTCATAGAAAACTCAATAAAACTTTATTAATTCACTTTAATTCCAAATTTATCATATATTTTTACTTAATTCCATTTTATTTTACAAAATCAGAAATTCCAAAATAAATTTGTACTTCAAATTCCAACTTAACCATTCATTTATTTACACATTTAACTTGTAGAAAATCACTCACACTTTATAAAAATCATTTTTAATCCAATTTAAATCAAAAACATTATAGTATACAAATTTAAAAATAATTAAAATTTCTAGAAAAATATATATAAAATAACCACGGGACTGTATAATATTTTCTAACCTAGGTCAAGTGATATGGATAATATATCATTTCAATCCGTAATTTACAAAGAAAAATCCGCGTCCTATCATTTCAGACCCGCAATCCCAAGTTAAATAAATAAATAATATAAAAATCGCTCAGGCCTATCATTTCAGTCTATAACGATTTTTCATTATTCTAAAGTCCATTCGGGTATGTATCATTCAACCCATAGTGTCTACAGGGAACTTGTAGTGCGATAATCAGAAATAATGAACAGTATAACAACGTATAACACAGCGGATGATGTGAGTATTTTTTATAACAGGGTTTTAAACATCATAAAATTCATATCATAGGCAAGTGTAATATTATATATCAATCCTATAATTTCACTTGCTATCTATTTACAATTCTATAAGTATGAATGTCAAGGGTGAATACTCACCTCTTCGACGCTAGAGATTTTATTCAAAAAAATAACGATATCCACACCGAAGAGCGCAAAGAAAGCACGATTAGATTTTAGAAAATGCAACAACCAGATTCAAATCTTGGAAAAAAAAATCTAAGTATGCTAATTCAAACCAGAATACATCAACTCTGAAATAAGCAAACTAGTAAACAAATTGATCAAGATGATATAAACACAAGTGGCTCAGCCCCTTCACCACACGACTCAACCAACGACTCAAAGGCTCGGCCATGATCAGATTTAAGGTCTGAAATGCACTCTAGGCAGTGTGATTTTGAAAAGTTTAGGTTTTGATTCAATATGCAAAGGTGGTGAACTGCATGGCAAAACACGGCCAGATCTGTCACGTTAGGAGAGAGGCCGAACTGGTGGTGGAGGAGCGGCGCAGGCCAATCGTGATGGTGAATAGCCGAGCACTTGTTGGAGCAGAACAATGGAAACAAAAGAAAAAAAAAAGAAGAAAAAGAAAATAAAAGAAAAAAAATTCATGCGGCCATTATTACTTACAGGAAGAAGCTTCACAAGCGAGGAGATGAAGACCAAAAGATATGTAGTAAGGATGTGTACGTGATTTAGTATTTATTAGAGAAGCCTCAAGTTGATTTAGGGGAAAAAAGGCAAGAAATAAATGATTTTGAAATGGCTAAGGGAAATCGATGATTTTATTCCTATTAAATAGAAGATGCAAATGAAATTCGATAGTTTTACACGTGAATTGTAAGGCAAGGGTTTTGAATTCTTTCCTTTAGAATGCACGGCTTTTGATTTTAACAGCTAAGATATGTAATCAAAGAGTGCGTATTATAGAGGTAATAAATAAATTTGAAGCATATGTCCAAAATTTATAACAAAAGTAACGTATTTTAAATTTATTTGTTTCTTATTTATTTAGTAAAATATATACTAAAGAATATTTCAGTACATAGCGTACCATTTATATAGAGCCAAAGAATTAAACAAGAAACAGATATATAAAACGTACCAAATAAAACGTATAATTAAATTGCTATTTACTACATTATTTATTACTTAATTTAAAATTTTGATTTGTTTATTTTTTAACTAAGGAAACAGACGTAGAAACGTGTAAAAGAAACGCATAAATTTAATGCTTTTTACAACATTATTTATTACTCAATTTACAACGTATATAACCAAATTAAATGAAACAAGACGGAACCAATGTTGTAAATATATATATATATATATAGTTCAAATAAAAGATTGGAAGTTAGAATTTAAAATTTAAAATTCCAATTAAAGTCAACTTTAACCCAAAATCAAAATTCCAGAAATTTTTAATGATTTATAACCAATTCAGGAAATTTCCAAAAATTCAATTTTTTTAATATAATTAGACGCCAAAGTTTTTAAATAAAATAAATAAAATATTTATTAAAAACTTTGGGCTGTTACACTCTGCCCCACTCAAAAATTTTCATCCACGAAAAGGAACGAAAGAAGGGAAAACAAAGGAAGATAAGATAATAGAGCATAGTAGCTGAAAAAAACAATTTCGGATTTGAAGCACGTATGCTCTCCTCCGTCTCCCAGGTGCAATACCGTTCATCAATGCTCCACTGCACTTCGATCAGGCTGACAGATTTTCTTCTTATTTGTTTCGTACCTCGATCGACGATACGAAGTGGCTTCCTCTCAATAGTCAGAATAGGCTCAATATCCAAACTATCAAGAGCAGAAGGCTGGATAATAAGAGATGGATCATTCAAAAAGAGACAAAGGTGTGATACATGGAATACATTATGTACTCCAACGAATTTCTCGGGGAAATCCAAATGATAAGCAAGAGACCCAACCCTTTCCAAGATGCAGAAAGGATCGATGAACCTAGGAGAAAGTTCCCTCTACGCCCAAACCGAACCACATTCCTTAAGGGAGAGACCTTAAGGAAAAATAGATCACTGAATGCAAACTCCAAACTCCTTCCACAACGATCAACGTACATCTTCTGCCTATCCTGAGCAATCCTTAACCTCCTCTTAATCTACTCGACTTTCTTCGAAGCTTCCAAAATCATCTCAGGACCAAGAACTAAGCCATTACCGGATTCAATCCAGCAAGAAGGTGATCTACAAGGTCCCCCGTACAGAGCAGCAAACGGAGCCATCTTAAGACTAGCCTGATAACTTTTTTTATAGGTGAATTCAACCAGATGGAGATGATCTTCCCAAGATCCTCCATAACCCAAAATACAAGCACGAAGAAGATCCTTTAGAATCTGATTTACTCTCTCTATTTGACCGTCGATCTGCGGATGGTAAGCAGTGCTAAGATTCATACGAGTACCCAAGATTCCTGGAAAGCTTTCCAAAATTGACAGGTAAAGATATGGTCTCGATCACAAACAATTCTAAGGGGAAGACCATGGACGTGAACAATCTCCCTCATATAAATCTCGACTAGACCGGAAGCAAAACGGGTAGATTTGACAGGAATAAAATGAGCGGACTTGGTCAGTTTATCCACAATAACCCAGATGCTCTCATTTCCCCTCCTAGATTTCGGTAACCCATCGATGAAATTCATAGAAACTTGCTCCCACTTCCAATTTGGAATCTCAAGAGGCTGCAACAAACCTAGGGTCTTCTGATGATCCGCCTTGACTTGCTGACAAGTCGCACACCTACTAACAAAGATAGAGACATTGCGCTTCATACCTCTTCACCAATACAGCTTCTTCAAATCCTAATACATCTTTGAGACACCACGATGAATGGAAAGTCTGGATCGATGATGTTCCCGAAGTAACTCCTGCCTCAATCCATCAACATTCAAGACACAAATCCTATTATTAATCCTCAAAATCCCTTTATCATCAATCTGAGCTCCAACACCATCAAGCCTACTACCACCAACCCTGCTGCAAACATTCTCCTTAATCATATGATGATCCTATCCTCATCCTGCTTAGCTTTGACACGATCCAAAAGATGGGAAGAAACAACAAGCTGACACAACAAGGACTTCTTCCTGCTCAAAGCATCAGCCACAACATTAGCTTTCCCAGGGGTATAGTTAATGTTAAGATCGTAAGAAGCAAGAAACTCAAGTCACCGAACTTGACGCAGATTCAAGTCCTTCTGGGTGAAGATATACTTCAAAGACTAATGATCAGTGAAGAGGTCAAACTTAGCACCCAAGAGATGATGTCTCTAAAGCTTCAATGCAAAGACAATAACCAGTAATTCTAAACCATGAGCTGCATAGGTGACCTCATGGGCCTTTAGCTGGCGACTAGCGTAGGCAATCGCCTTTCCATCTTGCTTCAATACCGCTCCCAAACCCTCGCGACATGCATCAGTGTATACCGTTAACCCTTCATTTCCATTCGGAACAGTATGCACTGGTGCGGAAGTAAGCTTATTCTTTAACTCTTCGAATGCCGCTTTATACTTGTCATCCTATATAAACTTAGCATTTTATCGAGTTAGAGCAGTGAGAAGTGCAGAAATCCAAGAAAAGTTCTCAGTGAATCTCCGATAGTAACTGGAAAGGCCTAGAAAACTACGAATATTAGTTGGAGTCTTAGGAGTTTCCCAATCATTGATCGCAGCGATCTTGACTGGATCAAAAGAAACTCCATCACTAGAAACAATATGTCCAAGAAATCGGACTTCCTCTTCCCAAAAATGGCATTCAGAGAATTTAGCCTTCAACTAATGATTTCTAAGAGTCTCTAGAACATACTCCAAATGCAACTCGTGCTCTTCCTTTGTCTTTGAGAAGACAAGGATATCATCAATAAAGACTAGAACAAACTTATTGAGCACATCAGGAAAGACACGATTCATCAAATCAACAAAGAAAGCAGGGGCGTTAGTCAAACCAAAAGACATAACTAGCCATTCAAAGAAACCATTCTCACTACGGAAAGAAGATTTTGGAATGCTCTCCTCGGCAACACTGAGTTGGTGAAAACTTGTGGTAAGGTCAAGCTGAGAGAAAATAGTAGCTCTATAGAGCTGCAAACATATCATTAATGCCCGGCATAGGATATCTATTTTTCATAGTGAGCTTGTTCAGCTCCTATAATCAACACACATCCGGAGGGAACCATCAGACTTGGTGACGAAAAGTGCGGCTGTTCCCCGTTCTGCAAAGCTAAGTCTGATCAGATCTTTAGAGGACAAGTCCTGAATTTGCTTCCTTAACTCAACCTTCTCACGAGGTGCCATCCTTTTGGGTGGAAGAACTATAGGTTGAGCTCCTGGGATAAGATCAATACGGAAATCAATTTCCCACTTTGAAGGTAGAGATGTGACTTCACCAAATACGTCGAGAAGTAGTTTGACTACAGGAATCGAATGGATACCACCAGGGAAAGTATCAAGAGAATAAATGAAGCTACCAACGAAATCCTGGGGCAAACTTGTAACAACCCTAGATTTTTTAATATAATTTAAATTTGACTTTAATTCATTTTGAAACTATTTTAAATTTGTTTTATTTGTGAGATTTCATTTCTAGATATTTTTGCAGTGATAATAGAATTTTTCAAAAATTTATTGCATTTATTTCCTATTTTTAAAGGCTAGTTTCTATTTTTCCGCTATTTTCTTCATTTAAATTATATTTAATTAAAATTTATTTATTTATTTTTGTGAATGCATTTTTATTTTATGTTCTTATGTTTATTTATAAATATTTTCCAAGTCCATAAAATTTTCCCAAAGTTTATTCTATTTATTTTCAAATTTTCTAGACTAGTTTTCATTTTCTGTGCTATTTTCATATTTTAATCATATATAATTAATATTTATTTATTTATATTTGGTTTATTTGTTATATTTTCGAATTTTAACTGGATTTATAATTATTTTCGGTTATTTAAATTTATAAAATGAAATTGGAGAAATTTGAAAAGGTTGTGTGACTTTTCACTTCTTAAGGCCTTTTGCATTCACACCTTTTCACATTTCAACCACATTTTTTCATCTTTTGGCTGCCTTAACTCATTTCTTCAGCTGCCAAACTCTTTTCTCATTCACGTAAAAACATTTTGTTTCTCATTTTCAAAAAAATTAAGGCCACTGCTTTGGGAAAAAAAATGGTAAACTTTATTTCTTTTTCCATTGTTTATGCTTGAATTGATAGATTTTTGCACTTGTTCTTCTTCCTTTTAGGATCGGCCATGCTCCTCCTTCAGCCTTGCCACCTCTACCGCCACCTGAAACCAATCCGCACCACCTCCTCTATAACCCCAGCCAGGCTGTGCACCACCCTTTGTGGTAGATCCTTCACAAAATGCACAAAACTCCTCTTGAATGCTTTAGCCGAGCACATCTCCACTTCCACCACCTTCAACACCACTTAGCCACCACCTAATCCATCACCACTACCTCCAACCAATCTGAAACACCCCTGCCATGTCACCTGTTAACCATATCAGAGATGGCCATGCCCCTTATGGCCTTGACTGAGCCTTGCTTTGCTAGAAAAACGATGTAATGTTGCTTGTTAGTGTTGTTTTGCATCACCACACCTTTGCACCATCTACAAACCCATGTAGCCGACCCATATCCACCCACAACCATATCCAAACCATTGCCTTAGACATGTATTTCACCTATGGCCGAGCCTAAAGAATGTTGAAAGCAAGTGCAAAGCAATTCAGCTTGATTTATGCTGTTAATTTTAGCATAGTTTAATCGTATTTTTGGTTTGAAAGCTTACGATTGTCATATTGTTTGGTTTGATTTGTATTCAAGGGAATTGACCTTTGTCTCTCTCACTCAAATCCATGTCATGATTTTGTGCCTCTTAAGATCGTTGTTTGTGTGGTTCAGTTGTCATCTCCAGCTTAAACTATTGAGTTATTCTCACCAGACAATTTGTACATATATAACTAGTAAATTGACCACTTTTGAATCTGTAAAATGCATCACCATATTATATCTGCTATGCGATGATTATATGATGTTCACCCATGCTTAAACACCTCTAATATCATATGTTACTACCATATTATGTTGTTCAATTATTTTTATCAGTTTGTCACACTGTAAGTTCCCTTTAGATTAGAACACTATGAATTGAAATGATACATACCCGAACGGACTTTAGAATAAGGGAAAATCATTATGGGCTGAAATGATAGGCCTATGCGATTTTCAAATTATTTCATTACTTGGGACTGCGGGTTTGAAATGATAAAACCTGGGTTTTCTTTGTAAATTACGGGTTGAAATGATATATTATCAATATCACTTTACCTATCGTAGAAAATTTTATACGGACCCGTAGTTAAAATATGTTTTTTAAAATCTTTAAAATATTTTAGAAATGTAGATATTATAATATTTTGATTTAACTTAATTAAAAATGAGTTTTGTAAAATATTACTGATTTTCTGGAAATTTATAAGTGAAATAAATTAGGGAAAAGCTAGAAAATTTGAATATAAGTTATTTTGGAAACTTAAATTTGGTGATAATTGGAATTTAAATTAAATTTGAAAATATGATGAATTTATGATAATTTGGATTAAAATGAATTTTAAGAGATCTTATAATATATTAATGATTTATGAATAAAGTTAAAATGTGAAACGAGTGAATATTTAAATTGAAATTTGGAAATATAACTTAAATTAGAATTTATGAATTTTGGTTTAAAAGTGAATTTTAAGCTAAGTAAATAAAAATGAAATTAAGTTATATTTGAATATTTAAACTTAAGTGTTAAGTTAAAATTTAATTTAATGAATTTAAAGTTGAATGTTGGATTTAATAAGT
This sequence comes from Allium cepa, assembly GCA_030765085.1. Classification (NCBI taxonomy): domain Eukaryota; kingdom Viridiplantae; phylum Streptophyta; class Magnoliopsida; order Asparagales; family Amaryllidaceae; genus Allium; species Allium cepa. The sequence continues at coordinate 618,601,347 of CM060945.1, forward strand.
GAATTATTATTAAATCTTGATTTTTGAATGGAAATTTAACTTTATAAAATCATGAATTTAAGGAAAATTAAATGATGATTATAAAAGTGAAATTATATAATTTTATAAGTTAAAAATGATTTAAATAAAAATATAGTTTTTTGTGAAATTTTATTGAATATTTGAAGGTAATTAACTACATTTTTGAAATGCTATTATTTCTGATGTAAATGATAATACAGCATTTATAAATGCTGTAGTTGATATAAATGAACCAAATGGCTTAATTTAATTAAAGGCTATTATAGGATTTTGTAAGTGCTATAATTGTTGAATTTAACTAATTTTTCTTTAAAACTAATGTAAATCTATTACAGCATTTTTAAATGCTGTCTTTTGTTAAATTGAACCGTTCGAATGTGACTTTTCCATATCATTTTCTAAATGCTGCGAAAGGTGAATTTTCACTATTTTGATAAATTTAAGTGAATAAGTGAACTTTGAAAGTTCAAAATTTTGAAAATTTAATAATTTAATTATTAATTGTAATAACTTCATTTTAATAATTTAAATGAAGTAATTCGATTTGAAATATAAACTATTTTTGAAATGTGAGTTGAAATGGTAATTTAAATTGAATAAAATGAATGTGGTTTTGAAATGATATGATAAGTTGGATATTTTGAAATTGATTTTAAATGATATTGAATTGTTAGATGATATTTCATTTTTGCGATATAAATACCATTTTTAAAATTATAACTACGGGTTATAATAACGATTGGTTGTTAAAGAGACCGGGATCGGTTATGGACATACTCTCTGTCGATATCGAAAACCACTTTAACAACTGTGTATGCGGTGGAGATTCCAGAATGAAGTAGGATGGTGACGACATTCCTAAGTTACTTTACGTGGACCTAACTCCCGTGAGTTAGCTTAAGGTGACTAAAACAGGAGCGATCTCGGGCCAAAGGAGGTAGCACCTCTGGCTGGACACACTTCTTCGATACCATTCTATTACTGTTGTGATCGATTGGGTGCAACCCTTGATTTTGGAGTGTTGTTCGGGGTGGGCATATATGGCTATTGCATTACCACCAGCCCATGGGCGTAATTGGTATATCTACCCTTACATTGCCTTGTGTGCTGTGTCACCTACCATACCGAGCCTTTACTACGAGTGTTTTTCTCCCGTAGCCCATGGAGTATTTAGGGTAGTCTCCGGATCTGGAGATATGCTGATACTGGATGGACTACTGGGACTATTATGTGTGAAGGGTGATATGGGTAGCCCGGAATGCTATTTAAAAGTATGTTTATTTTACTGTAGACATTATTATAATAGCGCATATTACTATATAGTAAATAGTTTGACAGATCCTTAGAGGATGGACGGTCCCAGGCATCCTTTAAGTTACTTGTATCTTTATTATAGTTCACTTGAGTTAGTTTACATTATATAAGTATATATTGTCCCGACTCGAGTGTTTTGTGTTTTGCTTTACGCTTGAGTCAGCCTAAGTATTCACAGCTTTAAATTCTCTTCTGGAGCTGGTCTTTGCTGGAGTTTCTGCCTATCTACATTTATATCTATTTCTATTTCAGCCGTTCTAGTTTATCTCATCTATTAGTGAAGTTCTATGTATTTGGGATTTCTATTATGTTGTTTTCAGACTAATATTATGTATTTATTTTGAGACTCTATTGTAACTTCATGAACTACTATGTTATTTTTATATTCTGCTGCGAGTTATTCTGATTGTTCTGTGTCTGTTATTCTATGTATTTTATTTCCTTTGCTCCAAATTTATTTACAATCTGTTATTTCGCATCGTTCAAGTCCGACATGTGTGGATAATTGTCGATTTGAATGGTACGAAATGGCGGGTCGTCAAAGTTAGTATCAGAGCGAGGTTTTGGCAAACCATTGCCTCTATGGAGCAAAAACTCATTAGAGATAAGGTATTTCTACCCTAGAATGAGTGAAATCAATCTCAGAATCATATCCTTGTGAGAGACGTATTTTCAAAGTATAAAATGATTTTCAAAATGTTTTCAAAGGATTTTCAAAGATTATTTTGATATATAAATTTTTCTTGTTTTAAAGGATTTTCAAATGTTTTCTAACTTCCTTCCTTTCATATCTACCTTGTTAGATTTTTCTTTCTTTAGCATATTCATCCAAGTTTATTCTCTTGTCTCATCTTAACTTATCTTTGGCTTTTCTTAATCTTGTCCTAAATTCATTCTTGCTTTTTTAGGATGAATCAAGGAAATGCCATAGGTAGGGGTCGTGGTATTGCCCCAGCTCCTCAACTTGTTACTCCAGTCAGGTTCACTGTTCTTTGTAAGGAATTCTCTCAGCTTGTGGAACCTCACTCACCAGTTCAGAGAGCATCGTTGAGGCTCAATAGTGGTTGCGGAGTCTGATAGGGTATTTACTGGTCTTGATATTACTGATGCCCAGAAGCATCAGTTAGCAGCTTGGCAGTTACGTGATTCTGCTTTAGATTGGTGGGAGTCCGTTATGGCTAACACCATCGAAGTTGATATTACTTGGGAGCAGTTTAGGTATCCTTTGTGTTATCCTGAATTTTGTTCCTATTTTTTCCTTTTCTTTGAATCTATCTTCAGCTTGTTCTGTATCTCTTTTCCAGGGAGGTTTTTGTGGTAAAATGGATGTCAGAAGCCGGGAAATCCCAGCTTTATCGAGGTTTATGGATCTTAAGCAGGGTAGCATGTCTTTTGCTGAGTCTGAGAGGAAGTTCAATGAACTTTCCAAGTTCGTTCCCAGCATTATGGACACTCCTCTCAAGAAGAATGAGAAATTCATTGCTGGTGCTTGTCCAGAGTATTATAGTCGCCTTATTTCTCATGTTCATGGCTCTTTCACCCAGCTTATGGATATGGCTATTCGCTATGAGAACCCCACATCCAAAGATCCTGCAGTTTCTGGTGCTCGGTCTTCCTCTGCTAATTCCAAGAAGCGTAAGCCTAATTTCCAACAGCAGAAGAAGAATTGACAAAAGCTTCCTGGTTTGGGATCTTCATCATCTGCTTCTGCTCAAATGCAACCAGTTGATCTCTCCTCCATCACTTGCTTTAGGTGTGATCCGTAGGGGCACTATGCCAATAGCTGTCCTACATTAGCTGGTGCTGCTGTTCCTCTACCTGCTCAGTTGGCTAGGCGTGATCTTTGTCGTATCTATCTCCATCCTGTTCATTTTAAGAAGGACCATCCTGCCCAGTAGAGGGGTACTCCTTCTGGTATATTTGTTGTCACTTCTGCCTCATCTCCAGTTCATCCACCTGCTCCTGCTCCTAGTGATGGCCAAGGTACACTCCATGGTTCATTTACTTTATTCCATCATCATGTTCGTGTGTTGTTTGATACTGGTGCTTCACACAGTTTATTTCTGTTGCTTTGTGTGATAAGTTTGAGCATCTCTTATCTCCTAAGCATGCTTCTGTTCCATTATGTATTTCAAATCCTATTGGGGGTCCTGTTAACCTTAATCGGATTTGTCGAGAAGTGAAACTTCTCCATCCCGACCTCGATTTTGTGGTGATTTTCATGTTTTGGGCTTCGACGCTTTTGATTTACTGCTTGGTCAGGATTGGTAAGTGCATCATGATGCACATATCTCTTGTAAAGCCTAGACTATTCGTCTTGTTGATGATCAAAGGAATTCCTTGATTATTCAGTGCCACTTGCCTCGGGATTTTTCTGGCAACTTTATGTATTCTCTGGATTCTTCTCCTAGTGATCTTGATTCGACTCCTGTGGTTAGATTATATCCCGATGTATTTGGCGAAGTCACTTCTTTGCCTCCGAAGCGGGAAATTGATTTTAGGATTGATCTTATTCCTGGTGCTCGACCTGTTGTTGTTCCTCCTAGAAGAATGGCACCCCGCGAGAAGGTTGAGTTGGGAAAGCAAATTGAGGACTTGTCTTCAAAAGTTCTGATTAGGCCTAGTTTTTCCGAATAGGGAGCTGCGGTGGTTTTTATCCCCAAGTCTGATGGTTCTCTTTGGATATGTGTTGATTATAGGGAGCTGAACAAGCTCACTGTGAAAAACAGATATCCAATGCCTCGTATCAATGACATGTTTGATCAGCTTTATGGTGCCACAGTTTCTCTCAGCTTGATCTTGCCACTAGTTTTCATCAGCTCCGGGTTGCCAAGGATAACATTCCCAAGACTGCTTTCCGCATCGAGAATAGTTTTTATGAATGGTTGGTCATGCCTTTTGGTTTGACTAATGCTCCTGCTTTCTTTGTTGATTTGATGAATCATGTTTTTAGTGACGTGCTTAATAAATTTGTGCTAGTCTTTGTTGATGATATCCTTGTCTTCTTTAAGACCTAGGAAGAGCATGAGTCGCATTTGAAATATGTTCTAGAGACTCTCAGAAACCATCAGTTAAAGGCTAAATTTTCTAAATGCAATTTATGAAAGGATGAAGTCCGATATCTCGGGCATATTGTTTCTAGTAATGGAGTTTCAGTTGATCCAGCCAGTTCTTACTGTTCCAAATGGAAGTGAGGGATTTACAGTATATACTGATTCTAGTCGTGATGGTTTGGGTGTTGTTCTCATGTAGGATGGTAGGTCATTGCCTATACCAGCGGTTAGTTGAAAATCCACGAGGCAAATTATGTTGCTCATGATTTAGAGTTGCTTTCTATTGTCTTTGCTTTGAAGCTTTGGAGGCATCATCTTCTTGGAATCAAGTTTGAGCTTTTCACCGATCATCAGTCTCTGAGATATTTTTTTTTTTGCAGAAGGATTTAAATCAGAGGCAAGTTCGTTGGCTTGAGTTTCTGGCTTCTTACGACCTCGATATTAGCTATACTTCCGGTAAAGCTAATGTTGTGGCCGATGCTCTGAGTCGGAAGAAGGCTTTGTTGTGTCAGCTTGTTGTTTCTTCTTCTCCTCTTCTGGATCGTATTATGGCTAAGCAGGATGAGGATGAGATGCATAAATTGATGAAAGGGAGTGTTCGTAGCAGAATTGGTGGTATTAGTGGTAGTAGTGGAGCCCAGATTGATGATAGAGGGATTTTAAGGATTAATGACAGGATTTGTGTTCCGAATGTTGATGGTTTGAGGCAGGAGTTGCTTCAGGAGGATCATCGATCCAGGCTTTCTATTCATACTGATGTGTCAAAGATGTATCAGGATATGAAGAAGCTTTATTGGTGGAAGGGGATGAAGGATATCTCTATCTTTGTTAATCGGTGTGCGACTTGTCAGCAAACAAAAGCCAATCACCAAAAGACCCCTGGTTTGTTGCAGCTCCTTGAGATTCCCAATTGGAAGTGGGAATAGGTTTCCATGGATTTCATTGATGGTTTGCCGAGGATTCGGAGGGGTAATGAGAGTATCTGGGTTATTGTTGATAGACTGACCAAGTCCGCTCATTTCATTCCGGTCAAGTCTACTCGTTTTGCTTCTAGCTTATCTGAGATCTACATGAGAGAGATCGTTCATCTCCATGGTGTTCCTCTTAGTATTGTTTGTAATCGTGACCCTATCTTTACCAGTCAGTTTTGAAAGGCATTTCAGGAATCTCTTAGTACTCGTTTGAATCTAAGCACTGCTTACCATCCACAGACCGAAGGTCAAACGAAAAGAGTGATTCAAATTCTCGAGGATCTTCTTCGTGTTCGTGTGCTTGATTATGGAGGATCTTAGGAAGATTATCACCATCTTGGAGAATTTACCTACAATAATAGCTATCAGGTATAATCTTATCTTCTGTTTTTCAGTCTATTCTTGATCTTTTTATCTATCTCATTCCATATTTTCATTTAAGCCAGTCTCAAAATGTCTCTGTTTGCTGCTCTATATGGATGACCTTGTAGATCCCCATCTTGCTGGATTGAATCCGGTAATCGTCTGGTTCTTGGTCCTGATGTGATTTTGGAAGCTTTTGAGAAAGTTGAGGAGATTAAGAAGAGGTTAAGAGCCACTCAGGATAGGCAGAAGAAGTAATATGATAGGCGTAGGTGGAATTTGAAATTTTCTGTTGGTAATTAAGTGTTCCTTAAGGTTTCTCCCTTGAGGATTGTCATTCGCTTTGGTCGTAGAGGGAAGCTTTCTCCTAGGTTCATTGGTCCTTTCCGCATTGTGGAAAGAGTTGGTTCTTTGGCTTATCGTCTGGATTTGCCCGAGAAATTTTCTAGAGTGCAAGATGTATTCCATGTCTCGCATCTTCGCCATCATCTTCATGATCCATCTCTTATTGTTTAGCCTTCTGTTCTTGATAGTTTGGATATTGAGCCTAATCTGACTATTGAGAGGAAGCCACTTCGTATTGTCGACAGAGCTACGAAGCAGCTCAGAAGGAAATCTGTTAATCTGGTCAAAGTGCAGTGGAGAACTGACGATCGAGATTATACCTAGGAAACGGAGGAGAGCATTCGTGCTTCGAATTCGGAATTGTTCGATTCAGGTATTATTTTGTTTTTCTATCTTGTTTCACTTTATTTTCCTTGTAGTTCTTTTCGAGGACGAAAAGATTTGAGTTGGGGAGAGTGCAACAACCACAGATTTTTGAATATAATTTAAATTTCACTTTATTTCACTTTGAAACTATTTTAAATTTGTTTTATTTGTGATATTTCATTTCTAAATATTTTTAAAGTGATAATAGAATTTTTCCAAAATTTATTGCATTTATTTCATATTTCTAAAGGCTAGTTTCTATTTTTTGGTATTTTCTCCATTTAAATTATATTTAATTAAAATTTATTTATTTTTTGTTGTGAATGCATTTTTACTTTACGTTCTTATCTTTAATTATAAATATTTTCCAAGTCCATAAAATTTTTCCAAAGTTTATTCTATTTATTTTTAAATTTTCTAGACTAGTTTTCATTTTCTGTGCTATTTTCTTATTTTAATCATATATAATTAATATTTATTTATTTATATTTGGTTTATTTGTTATATTTCGAATTTAACTGAATTTATAAGTATTTTCGGTTATTTAAATTTATAAAATGAAATTGGAGAAATTTGAAAAGGTTGTGTGACTTTTCACTTCTTAAGGCCTTTTGCATTCACACCTTTTCACATTTTAACCATATCTTTTCATCTTTTGGCTGCCTTAACTCATTTCTTCAGCCTCCTACCTCTTTTATCATTCACATAAAAACATATTGTTTCTCATTTTTGAAAAAAATTCGGCCATTGCGTAGGGTAAAAATTTGTAAACTTTATTTCTTTTTCCATTGTTTATGCTTGAATTCATTGATTTTTGCACTTGTTCTTCTTCCTTTTAGGATCGGCCATGCTCCTCCTTCAGCCTTGCCGCCTCCACCACCACCCAAAACCATCTCCGCCACCTCCTCTACAACCCCAGCCAGGCCGTGCACCACCCTTTGTGGTAGATCCTTCACAAAATGCAAAAACTCCTCTTGAATGCTTTAGCCGAGCACATCTCCACTTCCACCACCTTCAACACCACTTAGCCACCACCTAATCCATCACCACTACCTCCAGCCGATCTGAAACACCTCTGCCATGTCACCTGTTAACCATACCATAGATGGCTATGCCCCTTGTGGCCTTGACTGAGCCTTGCTTTGCTAGAAAAACGATGTAATGTTGCTTGTTAGTGTTGTTTTGCATCACCACACCTTTGCACCATCTACAAACCCATGTAGGCCGACCCATATCCACCTACAACCAGATCCAAACCCTTGCCTTAGACATGTATTCCACCTATGGCCGAACCAAAAGAATGTTGGAAGCAAGTGCAAAGCATTTCAGCTTTGATTTATGGTGTTAATTCTAGCATAGTTTAATCGTATTTTTGGTTTGAAAGCTTATGATTGTTATATTATTTTGTTTTATTTGTATTCAAGGGAATTGACCTTTGGTTCTCTCACTCAAATCCATGTCGTGCTTTCGTGCCTCTGAAGATCATTGTTTGTGTGTTTTAGTTGTCATCTCTAGCTTAAACCAATGAGTTATTCTCACCAGACAATTTGTACATATATAACTAGTAAATTGACCATTTTTGAATCTATAAAATGCTTCACCATATTATATCTGCTATGCTACGATTATGTGATGTTTACCCATGCTTAAACACATATTTTATCATATATTACTGTTATATTATGTTGTTCTGTTATTTTTATCAATACATCACGTTGCAAGTTCCCTTCAGATTAAAATCACTATGGGTTGAAACGATACATAACCGAACGGACTTTAGAATAAGGGAAAAATTTTATGGGCAGAAACGACAGGCATGAGCGATTTTCAAATTATTTCATTTATTTGGGACTGTGGGTTTGAAATGATAGAACCTGAGTTTTCTTTGTAAATTACGGGTTGAAATGATATATTACCGTATCACTTTACCTAGCGTAGAAAATTTTATACAGACCCGTAGTTAAAACTCACTTCTTGGTCTTCGACCCCCTCGGTCACTACGAGCTCGATCAGTGCAATGGGATGTGTCTATTTATCTATCTCTTGACTCGAACCTGGTCACCGCGACCCCCTTTGCGAGGAGGCACCCCTTCTCCCAAAGTTACGGGGCTATTTTGCCGAGTTCCTTAGAGAGAGTTGTCTCCGCCCCTTGGTATTCTCTACCTACCCACCTGTGTCGGTTTCGGGTATAGGTACCCTTTTGTTGAAGGTCGTTCGAGCTTTTCCTAGGAGTATGGCATGGGTTACTTCAGCGACGCAGCGCCTGGTACTCGGACATTGGCTCAAGGCATTTTCTTCAAGTAGAAATTGAAGTCAATGGAAGAATTACAAGGATATTTAGAAAAAGGTAGATATGCTTTTTAAAATTTTCAAAATATTTCAAAAATGTAAATATTATAATATTTTGATTTAAACTTAATTAAAAATGACTTTTGTAAAATATTGTAGATTTTCTGGAAATTTATAAGTGAAATAAATTATGGAAAAGTTAGAAAATTTGAATATAAGTTATTCTTTAAACTTAAATTTGGTGATAAATGGAATTTAAATCAAATATGAAAATATGATAAATTTATGTTAGTTTGGACTAAAATGAATTTAAAGTGATTTTATAATATATTAATGATTTTTTAATAAATTTAAAATGTGAAATGAATGAATATTTAATTTGAAATTTGGAAATATAACTTAAATTGGAATTTATGAATTTTGGTTTAAAAGTGATTTTTAAGCTAAGTTAATAAAAATGAAATTAAGCTATATTTGAAAATTTAAACTTAAGTGTTAAGTTAAAATTTAATTTAATGAATTTAAAATTGAATGTTGGAATTAAATAAGTGAATTTTTATCAGATCTTGATTTTTGAATGGAAATTTAACTTTATAAAATCTTGAATTTAAGGAAAAATTAAATGATAATTATAAAAGTGAAATTATATAAGTTTATAAGTTAAAAATGATTTAAATAAAAATATTATTATTTGTGAAATTATATTTAATATTTGAAGTTAATTAACTGCATTTTTGAAATGCTATTATTTTTGATGTAAATGTTAATACTACATTTGTAGATGTTGTAGTTGATATAAATGAACCAAATGGCTTAATTTGATTAAAGGCTATTATAGCATTTTGCAAGTGCTATAATTATTGAATTTAACCAAGCTTTCTTTAAAACTAATGTAAACCTATTACAGTATTTTTAAATACCGGCTTTTGTTAAATTGAACCGTTTGAATGTGACTTTTCTGTAGCATTTTCTAAATGCCGCGAACGGTGAATTTTCACTGTTTTGATAAATTTAAGTGAATAAATGAACTTTGAAAGTTTAAAATTTTGGAAATTTAATAATTTAATTATTAATTGTAATAGCTTCATTTTAATGGATTAAGTAAAGTATTTCGATTTGAAATATAAACTATTTTTGAAATGTGAGTTGAAATGGTAATTTAAATTGAATAAAATGAATGTGGTTTTGAAATGATATGATAAGTTGGATATTTTGAAATTGATATTGAATTGTTAAATGATATTTGATTTTTGAGATATAATTACCATTTTTAAAATTATAACTACGGGTTATAATAACGATTGGTAGTTAAAGAGACCGTGATCAGATATGGACGTACTCTCTGTTGATACCGAATACTACTTTAACAACTATGTACACGGTGGAGATTCCAGAATGAAGTAGAATGGTGACGACGTTCCTAAGGTACTTTACGTGGACCTAACTCACGTGAGTTAGCTTAAGATGGCTAAAACAGGAGCGATCTCAGGCCAAAGGAGGTAGCACCTCTGGCTGGACACACTTCTTCGACACCATTCTATTATTGTTGTGATCGATTGGGTACACCCCTTGATTTTGGAGTGTTGTTTAGGTGGGCGTATGTGGCTACTGCGTTACCACCAGCCCTGTGCGTAATTGGTATATCTACCCTGGCATTGCCTTGTGTGTCGTGTCACCTATCATACCGAGTCTTTACTACGGGTTTGTTTTTCTCCCGTAGCCCATGGAGTATTTAGGATAGTCTCCCGATCTGGAGATATGCTGAATCTAGATGGACTACTGAGACTATTATGTGTGAAGGGTGATATGGGTAGCCCGAAATGCTGTTTAAAAGTATATTTACTTTGCTGTAGACATTATTATAATAGCGCAATATTACTATATAGTAAATAGTTAGACGGATCCTTAGAGGATGGGCGGTCCCAGGCATCCTTTAAGTTACTTGTATCTTTATTATAGTTCACTTGAGTTGGTTTACATTATATAAGTATATATTGTCCTGACTCGAGCGTTTTGTGTTTTGCTTTACGCTCGGGTCAGCTTGAGTATTCATAGCTTTGGATTCTCTTCTGGTGCTGGTTTTTGCTGGAATTTCTACCTATCTACATTTATATTTATTTCTGTTTCAGCTGTTCTAGTTTATCTCATGTATTAGTGAACTTCTATGTATTTGGGATTTCTATTATGTTGTTTTCAGACTGATATTATGTATTATTTTGAGACTCTGTTATAGTAGCTTCATGAACTACTATGTTATTTTTATTTTTATATTCCGCTATGAGTTATTCTGATTGTTCTATGTCTGTTATTCTGTGTATTTGATTCCATTTGCTCCAAATTTATTTACAATATATTATTTCGCATCATTTAAGTCCGACATGTATGGACTATTGTCGATTTGAATGGTACGAAATGGCGGGTCGTCACAAAACTACACTGCATCACCAAAGAATCACCTTTACCACAGACTAGAGAGACAGTATGGGAACTATAAGAGATATGGGCATCATGCCTATCCAACCAGTCTCCTCCAAATAATAGATCAAAAGCGTCAAAACCCAGAACATAGAAGTCACCAGAAAACCGATAGTTATCAAGGAAGAGTTTCACATTCCTACAAATCTTACTAAGGTTCGCAGGACCACCAATAGGGTTTGAAACACATAGAGGCACAGAAGTGAACTCAGGAGAAAGAAGACTCTTAAATTTATTACAAAGATCCACTGAGATAAAGCTACGTGAAGCCCCAGTATCGAATAAAACACGAACATGAGATTTAAACAAAGTAAAAGTTCCTTGAAGTGTACCTTGAGAATTGCTAGGAGCAGGAGCAGGTACAGGCGGTGGGGCTGGAGAAGATGCAGAAGCCACAACAAAAATACCAGATGCCTTGCCCTACTTTTGAGTAGGGTAGTGTTTCTTGAAATGTCCCGGCTGAAGAAAAATATGGCAGAGGTCTCGCCTGGCCAACTGAACTGGGCGGGGAATAGCAGCCCCTAAGGTGGGACAACTATTTGCATAATATCCCTTCTGATCACATCGGTAGCAAGTAATGGCCGATAGGTCAATCAGCTGCCTCTGAGATGAAGAAGACGATCCCAATCCTGGAGTCCTATTCTAATTTCTCTACCGATGTTGAAAGTGGGGCTTTCTCTTCTTGGAACTACCAAAAGACTGAGATGGGGCAGATCAGGCACCTGGAGGGTCCCTAGAGGCAGGATTCTCATATCAAATGGCCATGTCCATCAGAGAGGTGAAAGTACCATGCACGTGGGTAATGAGGCGATCATAGTACTCAGGGCATGCACCAGCAATAAACTTCTCATTTTTCTTGAGAGGAGTGTCTACCAGATTAAGGCCATATTGCGATAGCTCATTGAACTTCCTCTCATATTCGGTAAAGGACATATCGCCTTGCTTCAAATCCATGAATTCCTGATACAGCTGAGACTTTCCTGCTTCGGGCTTCCATTTCACGAGAAAAGCATCCCTAAAGCACGAAAAGCAATATAAGACAGATTTCAAAAGGAGGAAACCGAACCAAACTTGAACAACATAAGAAGATACCTAAATTGTTCCCAAGTGATGCCAGCCTTAACGGTGTGAGCTGTAACTGACAGCCACCAATCCAAAGCTGCTCCTTTCAATTGCCAAGCTGCCAACTGAAGCTGTTGGGAATTCGTGATCTCAAGACCGGAGAAGATTCTCTCCAAGTCCCTCAACCACTGTTGAGCTTCAATTATGCTCTCAGATCCTGTGAACTTGGTGCCACAAGCTCAGTATATTCCTTGCAAAGCTTAGTGAACCTAACTGGGGCAGCGGGTGCAGGAGCTGGGGCAGCACCACGTCCCCTACCTCTGGCATTTCCACGATTCATCCTGAGAAATCAAGAATGAATTTAAGGACAGTGGAAAAATATATACCAAGATAGATTAGATAAGACAAAGTTCAACTAGAACAGGCATTCAACAGAGGACCTAATTACATAAGGTGGATAAAGGAAAAGAAGTAGTCGAAAAAATTTGATTTCAAAACAAGAAAGTTTTTTAATCAAAATACTTCTTTGAAAATCCTTTAAAAACCGTTTTATACTTTAAAATACGTTATCTCACAAAGAAATGATTCTAAGATTGACTTCACTCATTCTAGGGTGTTTATACCCTATCTCTAGTGAGTTTTTGCTCCGTAGGCTATGGGTTGCTTAAAACCAAAGCTCTGATACCAACTGTAATGATCCACTATTTTGCACCATTCAAATTCGACAATAAATTAAACATGTCAAACTTGAATAGTTCAAAATAATAGATTGTAATAAAAATTAGAGCAAATGAAATCAAATTACAGAATCACAGACACAGAAATCAGAATACTCATAGCGGAAATAAAATACCATAGTCGTTCATGAAGCCACTATCAACATAGCTCAAAATAAATACAAATTACATAGTTGTAAAATCAATATAGTTTGAAACAACCACAGAAAATCCCAAATTTATTTGTCCCAATTACATAGCCTAAGGTAAAAGACTGAACAAAAAAAAGATAGGAGCTCGATAAAGATGATCTTCAGCAGTCCTAACTCAAGGAAATGAAGTCCGAACTGATACTCAAGCTGACCCGAGCATAAGAAATAAACACAAACACTCGAGTCAGGATATACATACTTATACAATGTAAACAAATTCTAGTGAACTGTAATATAAAGGCAAGTAACTTAAAGGATGCCTGGGACCGCCCATCCTCTAAGGATCCATTAAACTATTTACTATGTAGTAATATTTCGCTATTATAATAGTGTCTATTTGTAAAATAAACTTACTTTAAAATAGCGTTAAGGCTTTACATTTTCCACCTTAACACATAATAGTGCCAACAGTCTATACAGTACAGTAGTACCTCCTGATCGGTAGGCTACCAAAAGATACTCTATAGGCACGACACAAATCAAACTCGTACAAGGCTCGCTAGGGTAGGTGACACGTTACAACTAGGCAATGCCAGGGTAGATATACCAATTACGCTTTCGGACCGATGGTAACGCGTAACAGCTACTGCCGCCCACCTCGAACAACACTCCCAAAATCAAAGGCGTGCACCAAACAATCACAATGTAAAAGAATGGCATACGAAGAAATGCGTCCGATAAGAGGTGCTACCTCCTTAGCCCGCCGATCGCTCCAGTTTTAGTCACCTTATGCCAACTCACAGGAGTCGGGTCCACGTACATACCTCAATAGAACGTCACCACCATCCTACTTCATTCTAGAATCTTCACCACGTACACGATTGTCAAAGTGGTTTTTTGGTGTCAATAGAGAGTATGCCCATATCCGATCCCAGTCTCTTTAACAACCATTGTTATTATTACCCATGGTTATAAAATTCAAAAATAGTTTATATTCCAATCAAAATACTTCATTTTAAACTATTTAAAGGTGAAGTTATTATACTTACAAATCAATTGTTCAAAAACCTCATTTCAGCCAACTACAACACTTAACAAGTGCTACTGTAGCCCTTTTATTTGTTCAGGTTTAGTTTTAATTTTGCAACCACAGCACTTACCAAGTGCTGCAATAGCCCTTAGTCAATTTTAGCCTTTAGTTCATTTGTATCAACTACGACACTTACAAAGTGCGGTAATATCCCTTACAACAGATTTTAAGTTAATTAAATTTTCAGATTTCAATACAATTTCAGCAACAATTAAAATCTATCTTAGAAAACAAAAATCATATTTTACCACTTTACAATGATCATTTAAGATACCCAATAGTTTATGATTTTTTTATCAAGTAAATTTCACAAATAAATATCAATTTCTCAATGCTTCGCTTATTAAAGTCAAGTGCAAAATTTTCTATTCATTGTATTTTAAAATTTGACTTTACAATTAAGTTTAATTACCATTTCAAATATAACTTAATTTCCAATTTATTTCTTAACTTAACTTTTATTCTTAAACCAACTTCACATTTTTATATTAAGTTATATTTCAAATTACAATTTAAGTATTTATTTATTTAACCATTTAATTCATAGAAAACTCAATAACACTTTATTTATTCACTTTAATTCCAAATTTATCATATTTTATTTACTAAACTTGAATTCCATTTTATTTTACAAAATCAGAAATTCCAAAATAAATTTATACTTCAAATTCCAACTTAACCATTCACTTATTTACATATCTAATTTGTAGAAAATCACTAACACTTTACAAAAATCATTTTTAATCCAATTTAAATCAACAATATTATAATATACAAATTAAAAAATACATAAAATTTCTAGAAAAACATATATAAAATAATCACGGGTCTATATAATATTTTCTAACCTAGGTCAAGTGATACGGATAATATATCATTTCAATCCGTAATTTACAAAGAAAAATCAGGGTTCTATCATTTCAAACCCGCTATCCCAAGTTAAATAAATAAATAAATAAAAATCGCTCAGGCCTATCATTTCGGCCCATATTGATATTTCCTTATTCAAAAGTCCATTCGGGTATGTCTCATTTCAACCCATAGTGATTCTACTCTACAGGGAACTTGCAGTGTGATAATCGGAAATAATGAATAGTATAACAACATATAATATAACAGCAAATAATATAGCAGATGATGTGAATTTTTTTATAACAGGGTTTTAAACATCATAAAATTCATATCACAGGCAAGTATAATATTATATATCAATCCTACAATTTCACTTGCTATCCATTTACAATTCTATAAGTATGAATGTCAAGTGTGAATACTCATCTCTTCGACGATAGAGATTTTATTCAAACAAATAACGATATCCACATCGAAGAGCGCAAAGAAAGCACGATCAGATTTTAGAGGATGCGACGACTAGATTCAAACCTTGAAACAAAATAAATAAAACAAATCAAAGTATTCTAATTCAAATAAGAATACATCAAATCTGAAATAAGAAAACTGGAAAACAAATTGATCAAGATGATATAAACACAAGTGGCTCAGCCCCTTCACCAAATGACTCAACCAACATCTCAAAAGCTCGGCCATGATTAGATTTAAGGTCTGAAATGCACTCAAGGCAGTGTTGAAAAGTTTAGGCTGTGATTCAATATGCAAAGGTGGTGAACTACATGGCAAAACACGGCCAGATCTGTCACGTCAAGGGAGAGGCCTAACTGGTGGTCGAGGAGGGGCGCAGGCCAATCGTGATGGTGAATAGCTGAGCACTTGTTGGAGTAGACCAATGGAAACAAAATAAAAACAAGAAAGAAGAAAAAGAAAATAAATGAAAAAAATGCATGCGGCCATTATTACTTACAGGAAGAAGCTTCACAAGCGAGGAGACGAAGACCAAAAGATATGCAGTAATGAATTTTGTGTGCGTGATTTAGTATTTACCAGAGAAGCCTCAAGTTGATTTAGGGGAAAAAGGGAAAGAAATAAATGATTTTGAAATGGCTAGGGGAAATCAAAGATTTTATTCCTATTAAATAGAAGATGCAAATGAAAGTGGATAGTTTTACACGTGAATTGTAAGGCAAGGGTTTTGAATTCTTTCCTTCAGAATGCACGGCTGTTGATTTTAACAACTAAGATATGTAATCAAAGTGTGTGTATTATAGAGGCAAATAAATAAATTTGAAGCGTATGCCCAAAATTTATAACAAAAGTATCATATTTTAAACTTATTAGTTTCTTATTTATTTAGTAAAATATATGCTAAAGAATATTTTAGTACATAACGTACCATTTATATAACGCCAAAGAACTTAACAAGAAACGGATATATAAAACATACCAAATAAAATGTATAATTAAATTGATGTTTGCTAAATTATTTATTACTTAATTTAAATTTTTGATTTTTTTTTATTTTTTACTAAGAAAACGGACGTAGAAACGTATAAAAGAAACGCATAAATTTAATGCTTTTTACAACATTATTTATTACTCAATTTACAAGTATATGACCAAATTAAATGAAACAAAACAGAACCAATGTTGTAAATATATATAGTTTAAATAAAAAATTGAAAGTTAGAATTTAAAATTTAAAATTCCAATTAAAGTCAACTTTAACCCAAAATCAAAATTCCAGATATTGTCAATGATTTATAACCAATTCAGGAAATTTCCAAAAATTCAATTTTTTTTATATAATTCGACACCAAAGTTTTTAAATAAGATAAATAAATTATTTATTAAACATTTTGGTCTGTTACATTTTCTTTTGAAGCGAAATATGCAAACTCTCATAATGTTCATTTGAAGGAACGGGTTTGCAGTTGCAACCAATTGAAAATTACAAGATTTCCTTCTACTCATGCTATAAAGTGTATGAGCAAGTCTAAGTTGTCTGTATATGATTTTGTGGAGTATTATTTCACTGTGGATGCTTATCAATGTTTGAAACGAGCCGCCTTTCATTCCATTATAAGAAGCATCATTAAGAAGAAAGAAAGGGATAGAAAAGAGAAAAGAAAGGAAAGAAAGAAACAGACAACATCAGAATCTCACGGCGGAACGAATAAATTATATTATATCACATAAAAACTTTACATAGTATCATATACATCAGAGTGAAACAGCTAATACGACACAAACTAGACAGTTATAAATATTAGTCTAGCAATTACAATTCAAGTTTATCAGAGAAAACAGATACAACTCAAACACAGCGGAGCCACTATATATATCTACACCCTGAAGCCTCTTGCTCCATTTTCTCCTCCAGAACTCGTCAAAGCAATCCTGAAACACTTGAATACTCAAACGTAATATGAGTACCCAAGAGTTTAATAAAATAGAAAATGAACACTCGGGTCAGACATGGGTCTGGTGTGAGTAAAGGTGAATAAAAGTTTCTTAACTTTGAAAATCCTTTGAAAACAAAAGGTATCACGTAAGACTTCCCACACGTAAACATGGAAAAAAAATTACCTTATGCTAACCAAAACATTTGATAGGAAATCCATTGATATTATAATAGTGTCTAGGGTTTTCAAATACATAAGAAATAGCCGAAACTGTTACATGATTAAATTCCAGCTACTAGCCACAAAAGTGGGTTATACAATCAAAACCGTAGGGTCTCATAGGAAGAATGAGTTTCCATCAATGGCAGGGCTACTGGGGTACCGCCCGTCACAGTACATGGCCTAGATCATCGTACCGAGGAGTACGCACGCTCCCCTCCAACACAAAGCCGGAATCATTCCTTAATAAACAGTTCCGAACAAGCCCACCCCGCAGATTGGCCGTCGCCAACTGCCACACAGCCGAATATAAAGGGACCTCTAGACAGGGGTAAATCTTGCTCTCCAGTGGGAGCTACCCACGAAGCCTTGCTGCACCTCCTCTGTTTTAGCCATTCCCGATTGATGAGGCTTGAGGCTACGATTACCTTTATAGGACACATCAATCTTAGAATGCTCATCGTCCACCTGACAATGTTTTGAAAACATTCAATCCATACAAGTTCGTTCCGGGTTCGAACGAAACCGAAGGCACTATCTCGTTGCACTCATTTTGGAATCACCCTCAGAGTCAACTACCATAGCCCTTGCACTCTAAATCACCATCTCGAACCTATAAGTACTATTCCGTCGAACTCATTACGGAATCACCTACGGAGTTATACTGATGTATAGTTTTTGTACCTCGATTCTTCGCTTGCTCCACTTGGATTAACGACCTAACGTTTAATTGGAATCGATGTGGCACTCGGATATCCAAATATGGAAACCGGATCCCGGTCTCACTGAAACCAAACTCCATTTTAGTGTCCAAGTTGTACTTAAGGGTTTTAATCAATTAACTCATTTTATCTATTCCACACAAATAGATAAACTTCATATCACAATAGATAATCACATTCATATCATAAACAGATAATCTATATCATTATCACAAACAGATAATCATCACAACCAGATAATCCATCACAAACCATCATACTTTAACCAAACATCCATATCATACAAATACAACTCATCTCATTACTGAGATCACAACCATTCAATTAATAATATCCATAAGCAATGATTTATTAACCATCAATTATAATTAATTTAAAAAGAAATAAATTAATTACTTCTATCATTAATTAATTTAAATTAAATTAAATTAATTACCACATTTAAATCCTGCTTAATATCCATTAATTAATTAACCCAGTTAATTAATCATTCACTAAGTATTTAACTTGACTAAACAACTTGATTAATCATTTACTAATTACAATAAGTAATTAATCTTTAATTAATTTTCACAAATTAATTAACCTTATTCATAAGTAATTAACATTTAATTACTCATTTATTAATTAATTATAATTAATTATATTTGTCCTTAATTAATTACAATTAATTAATCACTTAATTAATTATTACTTAATCAAACAATCCTTAATTACATCATTAATTATATAAATTAATGATCTCTAATATTTAAATAAATTACTTAATTAAAATTAATTACATTTAGTAATTAATCTAATTATTAATCACCTTGATTAATATTAAATTCAGTAATTAACTCCCTTAATTACTTATTAATAAATTAATTCCCAATAATTAATTATCTTTATTAATTAATCCTTGATTAATTACAAAAGCAATTATCCAAATTACTTAATTAAAATAAATCACCTTTCACTAATTACATTCCAGTAATTATCATTATTACTTTTCTAAGTAATCCTGCTCCACTAATTACATTTAGTAATTGCATCCATTAAATCATCAAATGATTTACTTAAATTAATTAAACTAAATTAATTAACTTAAACAAACCACAATATCTAAATTAACTACAATAAGCAAATAATTCCTCCATTACTTTTATCAAGTAATTATATTTAACAAATTACAATTGATTATATTCAATTTGATAAATCTAGTTAATTATCAAAATTAATTACATTAATTAATTATATAATCACCCTTAGGTAATTATCATTATTTATTAACAATAATTCCTTAAATTACTTCTTTAAGAAACTATTCTTGAATTAATCATCATTAATCATTTCTGGTTAAATTAATTCTAAATCATTATTTAAAATCAAATAAATAAGTTAATTTTTCTTAATTATCTTAATCTTTCCTAGAACAATTCATTTACTTATTAATGACTTTATTTAACATTCAAAAATGTATTTTAAATAATACCTTTGTAACAGCCCGGAAATCTGTATCCCTTGAGTCAACACTATTCTACGTTAATTAACTCAAGTTGTACTGAAATACAAACCATTTGGGTTAAAGAAGAAGAGGTAGAAGAAGAAAGTAGAAAACAACAACGGAATCTAACCATCGCAGCGGAATAAAATATAATAGATAACAAATGATCTTTGCTCAAAATCAAATATCTCTGTTTATATATTACATCATCAGAGTACATCAATCACAGCTCAACATCAATATCATACAAATGGATGCACAACAACTCAACACAACGGAATATGTATATATAAACAAGTACGAGAGTATGTATCGTCATCCTATACGTCTCCTGAGCTCCACAGCATCACATCATGTATCCTATAATACTAGGTCTGACCCGAGCATTATAGTTAAATAACACCCGAGTCAGTCTAGAATACCGGCGTGAGAAAATCACACCCAATTGATTATTTAAGTTTCAAAATTCTTTGAAAACAAAAGCATCTCGTAAGACCACGCCACAAATAAACATGTCGGGTTTTTACCTTACGATAGCTAAAACAATTTTTATAAAAATCCTCTGATATTATAATAGGGTCTATATACAAATACTTATAAAATAGCCGAAATTGTTACATTCATTAAATTCCAGCTACTAGCCACAGAGTGGGTAATACAAACAAAACTCGTACAAGGCTCGTAGGGAGAATGGATTTCCAACTAATGACTAGGCACTGGTGTACCACCTGTCAATGTACGGGGCATAGATCATCGTACCGAGGAGTACGCCCGCTCCCCTGCAACACAAGACTAGGACTACCCCTTACTGGATAATCCCGAGTGAGATCACCCCGCGGTTGGGATCAGCAACCGCCCACTATGCCGAAATAAAAAGGGACATCTAGACAGGGATGACCTCACCCTGCTTGGGTGCTACCCACCTAGCCTTGCTGCATAACCCCTGTTTTTCAGTGATTCCCATTTGATGAGGCTTGAGGCTAAGCGTTACCTTTTAGAACATATCCCTTAGAATGCCCATCCTCCACCTGACGATGTTTCGCAAGCATTCATCCATAAAAGCCCGTCCCGGGTTCAAACGGAACCAAAGGCACTATTCCTACTACATCCATTTTGGAAATATCCTCAAGATTAGTAGCGACTAGCCCTTGCACTTCACTGCTCCATCTTCAAATTCAAAAATCGTTTTCCCCGAAAACGTACAAACCAAATCGAAGTGGTTTTCGAGAAATAAATCTCGATCCCGGTCTCTTCGAAATGATCAACGCATTTGTCCAATATTGATAGTCGGTGATTTAACTATCAATTAATATTCACAAACAACCATCCACCATTAAGTAATTTCCCAAATTATTTATTAACCTCAAAGATATCTTCACAAGATGTATTTCTATTTTCAGTTCTTTGAAAACAGTTTCAAACCATCTTTCCTTTTCAAAATAAACTTTCCAAATATTTCTATCTCCATTGAAATCACCAAGCACAAAACTAGATTTTTAAATTAATTTAAAACACTTTACTTTGAAATATACTTTAAAATATTTAAGGTAAAACTACTCCAAAAATTTTGTTAAAAATACATACTATATGAATATTTGAAAATAAGGTTACCTAATAAAATATAAAACTAAATTTTCACTTTAAAAAAAAAACCAAAATACTACGTCACTCCTTAAATAATTATTACCATAATAGATTAAAAGGAAATACTTACTTTAGAATTTAAATATTATAAATAATAATTTTTCAAAACTTTCTTTTTAAAAAAAAACAACTTTAAAACATTTAATTTATATTTGAAAATTTACTTTGAAAGCGTAATTGGTTATTCAGGGAGAATTTCCAACTTTAATCACTTAAATCAATTTTCCAAATTGATTTCCAATTTATTCCATTTGAAATAAATTTCTTTACCTACTCAATTCATTACAAAGTTGGTTAATTATGGACTTTCTTTTTATTTTCAGTTTGATTTTTAAATCTTTTAACTGAAATATACAAATTTCAGGATATTCCCAATTTCTTCTTTATGCTTCTTAAATAATTTAAATCTTAAATTTTAAAGAAAAAGTTTTGTTCTTTTAAATAATGACACTTAAGTTTAAAATTCATTAATCTTCTGATTGTTCCAAATTACCCTTCTATACTCAAGATTTATTTATTAGAAATTTTTAAGCCACTTTATTTCTTTTTCCTTCATTCTTAAAATTATTCACATTTCCATAATTATTTTACTTACAACTTCACTTCTTTTATTATCATTCCAAAAATCCAATTTATATATTCTGGCAAATCATTATACCCAATTATATCCAATCGAGCCATAACATTCAATATTCCAATATAATTCATCATAGAATATCAAATAATAACATTAGAGGGTATTAAATAATTTAAATAAATGTTTAGGGATCCATTTGGATCCCTCCAACCTGTTTTCCCTGCATCCACAGACGTTAGCACAATATAATACACCAATTCAAAAATATCATACTATATCACATCAACCAATTCAACCATCCAAACAATTATTTAAATTTAATCATTTAAATTTAAATTTAAACTGAGTGAGATTAACTCACCTTTTCTTTGCTGTTTGCAATCCATTCCAAACTAGTTTGTTCCCTTGATTTTTAAACCTTGTATAACAATTCACGACTTATTATTATTTGAACCAATCAAACAATTGTTCACCATTTATTTATTCATTTAATCAGTGATTAAATTTTAAACCTTTGATTTAATTTAACCAAAGTAGTAAATTTTTTTAAACTAATTTTCTTTTCAATTCCAGTTTAAACCTGATTACAATAACAATATCTAACCTCATTTACATTTTCTTTTCTAACCCGACAATTTCCATTTCTAACTTACACTTTCAAAATCTTACCTATTTACAATTCAAATCTAATGGATTAAGAAAATTCCAAATTTACTTCCCTTCCTATAAATAATTTAAATGAATAGTTTTAACTTACATATCATTAGATTAAAACGTATAAAATGAATTAACCATCTCATAACAACTTATGAATTTGTAAATATTTGGTTTTTATCGTGCTTTACAGTAGATATACCTCCATAATAACTATTAAAAGTTTACAGTAAAATTAAAAATGTATGTGTTCATTATATATATTTTCTTCCTAAGCTCTAATACCTAAACTCTGATACCTCTATTTTCATTATACATATCATAATAACCATTAAAAGTTTACAATAAAATTATATCCAATCAGAGTAAAATTAAAAATAATTAACGCAAGTTTGAAACCAAATACTTCTTCTATCAATTTGTATAAAAAAACAAGATTAAAATAAATGATACCTCATCGGGCGAGTATGAAATTACATCACCAGGTTGCCGAGTCCTCACGTACGAACGTGACACAAACCAAAACCCTAATCTCGAGTTCGCACCCCTAGATCTCGTCTTCGAAGTCGACATCGTTCCCCTAGGCACCGCCGCACTCTCATCCAACCCTAGTCTCGATTTTCGTCGCCGAGTATGCCACGCTCGTGATACTCCTAAACCTTTGCTTGCTACTCCAGGTCGCACGCCATCCCACGAACGAGTCGCCATACTGCTGCCAAACGTGACGAACTTGAGCTCGGCCCGCTCTTTGATTGATTTAATTAAAAAAAAATTGATTTCAGATGTCGATTTGATTTTTTTGAAAAAAAGAAGAAGAAGGGCTTCACGATTTAACTGAAAGAAGAAAGAAAAAAAAGAAAGAAGAAAAAGAAAGAGGTCGGCATGTTCAGAGATGTAGGGTGGCGCTGAGAGTACTAGTTGTTGACTTTGGAAAATTTACAACATTATAAATTTCCAAAATATCTCGCTTATAGCACCCTAAAATCCCGGGCCCCTATCGAGGCATGACGGCTAGCTTCCTAAGGTTATACTCCTATTTCAAACGCAATGGAAAAGGTTTCGAGGCCAAATTCGATCGTATGGAGAAGATAGTGTTTTGGATCGAGTTATTATATTAAATTTCAATATAGATTTGAGCGCGTTTATATATCGAACGCTCACACAACAACTCCGAATATTACGAAAATTAAAATCCGTTAATAATTCAATATTGCGGACCCAATGGAACTGGTTTCGTCGAATTCCGAGACTGTGCCTCGGAAGACTATTTTTAATTTCAATTTAAACTATAAAATTTCAAAACTGAACAAATCACTGTTAAATTCAATTTTACAACTTCTATTATCTTCAATGTTATCAATTTTAATTTTATAAGCCTTCAAATTATTTTTAACATGCTTAAAACTCCAGATTCAACATTTTACTCAACTTCAAATTATTTAATTTAATAATTTAGTTATCAAATAAATAGTGAAATTTGAATTCAAGTTAAAATTACCCTATTGAATATTTAAAATCAATTAAATATTCCGATTTTAAATGCTCGAAAATTTCGGGTCGTCACATTCCTCCCCCTTAAAAGAATTTCGTCCCCGAAATTACTAATTAGGAAGAATGGTCCAATAGTTGTTACTGCTTCTCCAAAACCAACAATTTAACATTCTACCAACAATCTTTTTATAAAAGACCATTATCATTCTTATTAACTTCTCTACAATCCCATAGTTTGCAAACAATCCTATTTGCCCAAACATTCAAGTTTTAATTTTAAAACCAATTTTGAACTATCAAAATTTTTTCAAAAATTTTCTAACTCTTTAAATTTTCGAAAAATTTCGCCAGCGTCTCCTTTGTGCGGCTAGCTCGGTACAACTACAAAATGGCCCTACGGCCTCCCAAATCCAAAAAGAAAACAAAAGGCCAAGTGGCTCGATCCAAAAACCCAATCAAATTTCATAGAAATTTAAACACATACCTTTTTGGTTGGGCAATTCAAATTTATCTTTGAATTCAAAACTAACTCTCTTTTCCTTTTTATAATACCTGCATATCCTGCTTAGTATTAATAGCCAATCACAACTTTCATAAACATTTTATCGACATTCTTACAAAATGTCAATATCTATTCATTCCAATATTGACTTAAATTATATTAGTAGTATCAATTTTCATTTAACAATTCACCACTCTCTCTTAAGTTAGTAGTAGCATTTTATGTGCTTCTTATATTCATTCCTACTTTACCACTTAATTTATATCTAATTCTATTCAAATTGATTCTTTCATTTCTATATGAATTCAATTTTATCTTCAACTCTGAATATTTGAATTTTAGTTTTCATTTATAACTAATTTATGACATTATTTTAAATTAGTTTCATTTTCTAATCTATTTCAATTTCCAAATTTGAAACCCCTTTGTTGTTAACAAAATTTTCCAAAATTTCAAAAATTCTCTAACTCCCAAAATTTCCGGGAAATTTTGGCAGAGTCTCCTTTGTACGGAGGAGCTTTTGCAATTTGACAAAAGAGATAAATATATATACATCGACCCACACGGTCGGAAAAACCAAAAATAGTTCGTATTTCCTATTTTTATTGCGTAGGCGTACCTTATTTAGCATTTTTAAGCAAGTAGCTTATTTATTTAGCCGTTAGCGTAACCAAATCCAGCCACACGGCTTCCAGGTACCTGTACTTACTCAATTTAAACATGTAAGTACCAAACATATGAAGTTTAACAATATTTCACTTATTTGCAATAGTTAAACAAATTAAACACATTAAACATACGAATTCTAACAGCAATGCATATTAAACACTCTTTATAAGCAAATTTAAATATTCCAACATTAATTTTTATTTGCTTATAACCAATCACATATCGTTTCACTTATTTCGAATGGTTAACAACTCACAAGATTGCATTAATTTATTTTTAAGCAAATGAACTCATATTTAATTCAATTTCTCTCAAAATTAATTTATTTTACTCCCATCAATTCATAGCATTTTAATTACTTCCATTTACGTCAAACGACAATTCATTCTATACAATTTGACGAGATCTATGTGAATAAATAAGTATTTATGTTTTATAACCAATTTAAATGGATTTTAACTCAATTTATACTTAATTCTATTTCATTTTTAAATTTATTCACCAGCCATATATTCTCATTTTCATTGCATTTTAAATTCGAATCCCTTCACTTGCATTTCATTTTACTAACCAAACAAGTTCATTCAAAACCATCAACAACTTAGGTTCATCTTCATTACCAATTAAATTTCCCTTTTATTTTAATTCATTCACGACCATTTATTTAGCTCGACCCTTTCCAGGCTTGCATATTACTAACCATTACCGAATTAATTCAAATCAAGCTTTATTTTAATGATCCTCCTTTTTTTTTACTCGTAGTCGAGCTTCTAATTATTCCCGACTTAAGTTAATTTACTCAATTTACTCCACTTATACTTAAGTTCACTTCCATTTGATTCTTATTTATCCCATCCATTTATTTATTCAATATAATTAGTTTATCCACTCAATCCATTATGAATTTTCATTTCCTTAAATATTATTTACAACCCACTAAATTCTGTTTCGATCCAAATTTATTTTTACTTGATTCAAATTTAATCCAATATCATTAAACTTAGTTTTAAGTTGAATTCAATTCAACTCTCCTCCTTATATTCAGCTTAAGTCAATTTATTTTGATTTATTCAAATTTTATACTTAAGCTCATTTTCATTTCACAAATAAATATTTTTCTCTTTTATTCATCTTGATTCTATCTCAATTAAATCTCGTTTTAAATCAACAATTTCCTTTGATTAGTTATTATAAAATTTAACTTTCATACTCAACTCATTCAATTGACTACATGGCCATCTCCAATTTATTTCCACTTATTTGGATTTTATTTGCACATTCAAACCATTACTATTTTAATCCATTTACATTTTTATTCGATACACTTCGATTATATTTAATTTGTTAACACTTCAAGTTAAATTTTAATTTAATACTCAAGTGCTGAATCCACGATCCATTTTCAATTTACCACCCAATTTCATGAGCTCACAATTCAATTTCATTTCCTCACTATCGATCCAGGTCGAATTTGATTTATAACTTGAGTTTTATTTCTGAACTTCAATATTAACTCTCCAATTCAGCTTTTATTGAACTACATTACATTCCCATTTACACATTTTATTAACTAATTTATTATCAAATTAGTTCTCCCCTATTTATGGTTCAATACTTGATTTTTAATTCCAAATACCACTTCATATAATTTTCTTAGTTCAATTTATTTTATAATTCAAGTTTTGATTTTCATTTTATTTTTCAATCTAGTCAAAATTTTATTTCCCAGTCTAATTTAATTCATTTTTAACTTTTCACCTTAAACTTAAATTCCAATATTCAAAGCTTATATTTCCTTCCTGATTTAAAACTCATCTCAATTTATAAGTTTACATCATATCTCATCAGGATTTTAAACTCCCGGCTTTGGTTTCAAATCATCTTGAAATCTTCTACTTCTCAAGTCACATTTCCCAAAAGTTAAACCAATCCTGGTTTTACTCCCAACAAATCTCCTTTGAAATTTCCAAAATAAACAGATTTTCCTGAACAAATCAATTTGGCAGCAATCTGTTACTTAGAAACTCGAAAATGAACATCGATGATGCTGCAGTCGTCACCGAAGTTATTTT
Organism: Allium cepa; assembly: GCA_030765085.1. Taxonomy (NCBI): domain Eukaryota; kingdom Viridiplantae; phylum Streptophyta; class Magnoliopsida; order Asparagales; family Amaryllidaceae; genus Allium; species Allium cepa. The sequence goes on from CM060945.1 coordinate 618,628,857, forward strand.
CCAGCTACTGAAGTGAATTTAATGCTATATCCTTTTCCAAAATTTATTTGAAACAATTTCCTTTCAGAAATACCCCCAAAAACAACAATGCTACTATTTATCTTCAAAATACTTCCAAAATCTCCAGGGTTTTAAAGTTTCAAATTCTATTTTAATTCAAATTTTAACTATAATGCATTTATATAGTTTATGATTATACAAATTCTCATTTGATTATATTTCAATTTATAATTTACATTTATAATTCGTATTTATAAATTTCATTTTATAATAAGTTTATTCCCTTAAACTTTGGTTCTATTTTCAATTTCTAGTTAAATTTTCAGTTAACAATGATAATAATTCAATATTATCATTTCTAACATCCAAGCAACCATATGTTAGCTAAAATAGTTTACAAAAACTTTTCTTTATATCAAAATATATTTTTGGGTAAAATTATTTCATTTACCCACATCTAAAACAATACCATGTCGATTGTTCTATTCAAGTGTTTAGAAACCCCTTCGATACAGTTATACAGACTGTGCCGACGAAGGTTCATATGCCACTCAATATCAATCAACGCAATATTAAAACAATTTATATTCACTAACAAATACGCACTCATATCTATTAATACGCTCAAACTCATTCTAGAGTACTATAGACTCTATTTTATGAGTAATTCCCAACAGAGCCAAGGTTATCACCAACCTAAGCTCTGATACCACTGTAACAGCCCGCAAATCCGTATCCTTTGAGTCAACACTATTCTACGTCAATTAACTCAAGTTGTACAGAAATACGAACCATTTGGGTTAAAGAAGAAGAGGTAGAAGAAGAAAATAGAAAACAACAACAGAATCTGACCATCGCAGCGGAATAAAATATAATAGATAATAAATGATCTTTACTCAAAATCTAATATCTCTGTTTATATATTACATCATCAGAGTACATCAATCACAGCTCAACATCAATATCATACAAATGGATGCACAACAACTCAACACAGCAGAATATGTATATATAAACAAGTACGGGAGTATGTATCGTCATCCTGTTCGTCTCCTGAGCTCCACAGCATCACATCCTGTATCCTATAATACTCGGTCTGACCCGAGCATTATAGTTAAATAACACCCGAGTCAGTTTGGAATACTAGCGTGAGAAAATCACACCCAATTGATTATTTAAGTTTCAAAATCCTTTGAAAACTAAAGCATCTCGTAAGACCACGCCACAAATAAACATGTCGGGTTTTTACCTTACAATAGCTAAAATAATTTTTATAAAAATCCTCTGATATTATAATAGGGTCTATATACAAATACATATAAAATAGCTGAAATTGTTGCATTCATTAAATTCCAGCTACTAGCCACAGAGTGGGTAATACAAACAAAACTCGTACAAGGCTCGTAGGGAGAATGGATTTCCAACTAATGACTAGGCACTGGTGTACCACCTGTCAATGTACGGGGCATAGATCATCGTACCGAGGAGTACGCCCGCTCCCCTGCAACACAAGACTAGGACTACCCCTTACTGGATAATCCCGAGTGAGATCACCCTGCGGTTGGGATCAGCAACCGCCCACTATGCCGAAATAAAAAGGGACATCTAGACAGGGATGACCTCACCCTTCTTGGGTGCTACCCACCAAGCCTTGCTGCATAACCCTTGATTTTCAGTCATTCCCATTTGATGAGGCATGAGGCTAAGCGTTACCTTTTAGAACATATCCCTTAGAATGCCCATCGTCCACCTGACGATGTTTCGCAAGCATTCATCCATACAAGTCCGTCCCGGGTTCGAACGGAACCAAAGGCACTATTCCTACTACATCCATTTTGGAAATATCCTCATGATTAGTAGAGACTAGCCCTTGCACTTCACTGCTCCATCTTCAAATTCAAAAATCGTTTTCCCCGAAAACGTACAAACCGAATCGAAGTGGTTTTCGAGAAATAAATCTCGATCCCAGTCTCTTCGAAACGATCAACGCATTTGTCCAATATTTATAGTCGGTGATTTAACGATCAATTAATATTCACAAACAACCATCCACCAATAAATAATTTCCCAAATTATTTATTAACATTAAAGATATCTTCAAAAGATATATTTCTATTTTCAATTCTTTGATAACAGTTTCAAACCATCTTTCCTATTCAAAATAAACTTTCCCAAATATTTCTATCTCCATTGAAATCACCAAGCACAAAACTAGATTTTTAAAATAATTTAAAACACTTTACATTGAAATATACTTTAAAATATTTAAGGCAAAACTACTCCAATTTTTTTTTAAAAAATACATACTATATGAATATTTGAAAATAAGGTTACTTAATAGAATATAAAACTAAATTTTCACTTTTAAAAAAAAACAAAATACTAGGTCACTCCTTAAATATTTATTACCATAATAGATTAAAAGGAAATACTTACTTTAGAATTTAATATTAGAAATAATAATTTTTCAAAACTTTCTTTTTAAAAAAACAACTTTAAAACATTTATTTATATTTGAAAATTTACTTTGAAAACGTAATTGGTTATTCAGGAGAATTTCCAACTTCAATCACTTAAATCAATTTTCCAAATTGATTCCCAGTTTATTCCATTTGAAACAAATTTCTTTACCTACTCAATTCATTACAAAATTGGTTAATTATGGACTTTATTATTATTTTCAGTTTGATTTTTAAATCTTTTAACTGAAATATACAAATTTCAGGATATTCCCAATTTCTTCTTTATGCTTCTTAAATAATTTAAATCTTAAATTTAAAGAAAAAGTTTTGTTCTTTTAAATAATGACACTAAAGTTTAAAATTCATTAATCTTCTGATTGTTCCAAATTACACTTTATACTCAAGATTTATTTATTGGAAATTTTTAAGCCACTTTATTTCTTTTCCCATCATTCTTAAATTTATTCACATTTCCATAATTATTTTACTTACAACTTCACTTCTTTTATTATCATTCCAAAAATCCAATTTATATATTTTTGGAAATTCATTATACCCAATTATATCCAATCGAGCCATAGCATTCAATATTCCAATATAATTCATCATAGAATATCAAATAATCACACTAGAGGGTATTAAATAATTTAAATAAATGTCGAGGGATCCAGTTGGATCCCTCCAACCTGTTTTCCCTGCATCCATAGATGTTAGTACAATATAATACACCAATTCCAAAATATCATACTATATCACATCAATCAATTCAACCATCCAAACAATTATTTAAATTTAATCATTTAAATTTAAATTCAAACTGAGTGAGATCAACTCACCTTTGCTATGCTGTTTGCAATCCATTCCAATTTGGTTTGTTCCCTTGATTTTTAAACCTTGTATAACAATTCACGACTTATTATTATTTGAACCAATCAAACAATTGTTCACCATTTATTTATTCATTTAATCAGTGATTAAATTTTAAACCTTTGATTTAATTTAACCAAAGTAGTAAAAAAATTTAAACTAATTTTCTTTTCAATTCCAATTTAAACCTGATTACAATAACAATATCTAACCTCATTTACATTTTCTTTTCTAACCCGACAATTTCCATTTCTAACTTACACTTTCAAAATCTTACCTATTTACAATTCAAATCTAATGGATTAAGAAAATTCCAAATTTACTTCCCTTCCTATAAATAATTTAAATGAATAGTTTTAACTTACATATCATTAGATTAAAACATATAAAATGAATTAACCATCTCATAACAACTTATGAATTTGTAAATATTTGGTTTTTATCGTGCTTTACAGTAGATATACCTCCATAATAACTATTAAAAGTTTACAGTAAAATTAAAAATGTATGTGTTCATTATATATATTTTCTTCCTAAGCTCTAATACCTAAGCTCTGATACCTCTATTTTCATTATACATATCATAATAACTATTAAAAGTTTACAGTAGAATTATATCCAATTAGAGTAAAATTAAAAATAATTAATGCAAGTTTGAAATCAAATACTTCTTCTATCAATTTGTATAAAAAACAAGATTAAAATAAATGATACCTCATCGGTCGAGTATGAAATTACATCACCAGGTTGCCGATTCCTCACGTACGAACGTGACACAAACCAAAACCCTAATCTCGAGTTCGCACCCCTAGATCTCGTCTTCGAAGTCGACATCGTTCCCCTAGGCGCCGCCTTACTCTCATCCAACCCTAATCTCGATTGTCGTCGTCGAGTATGCCACGCTCGTGATACTCCTAAACCTTAGCTTGCTGCTCCAGGTCGCATGCCATCCCACGAACGAGTCGCCATACTGCTGCCAAACGCGACGAACTCGAGCTCGGCCCACTCTTTGATTGATTTAATTAATTTTTTTTTTGATTTCAGATGATTTGATTTTTTTGAAAAAAAGAAGAAGAAGGGCTTCACGATTTAACTGAAAGAAGAAAGAAAAAAGAAGAAGAAAAAGAAAGAGGTCGGCATGTTCAGAGATGTAGGGTGGCGCTGAGAGTACTAGTTGTTGACTTTGGAAAATTTACAACATTATAAATTTCCAAAATATCTCGCTTATAGCACCCTAAAATCCCGGGCCCCTATCGAGGCATGACGGCTAGCTTCCTAAGGTTATACTCCTATTCCGAACGCAATGGAAAAGGTTTTGAGGCCAAGTTCGATCGTATGGAGAAGATAGTGTTTTGGATCGAGTTATTATATTAAATTTCAATATAGATTTGAGCGCGTTTAATATCGTACGCTCACACAACAACTCTGAATACTACGAAAATTGAAATCCGTTAATAATTCGATATTACAGACCCAATGGAACTGGTTTCGTCGAATTCCAAGACTGTGCCTCGGAAGACTATTTTAATTTCAATTTAAACTATAAAATTTCAAAAATGAACAAATCACTGTTAAATTCAATTTTACAACTTCTATTATCTTGAGTGTTATCAATATAAATTTTATAAGCCTTCAAATTATTTTTAACAAGCTTAAAACTCCAGATTCAACATTTTACTCAACTTCAAATTATTTAATTTAATAATTTAGTTATCAAATGAATAGTGAAATTTGAATTCAAGTTAAAATTACCCTATTGAATATTTGAAATCAATTAAATATTCCCATTTTAAATGCTCGAAAATTCCAGGTCGTCACAACCTCTCTAAATTAAATTGAAATTCATTTTAAAATTTAAAGATTTTCAAAATGTTTAACCATTTAAACATTACCCAAACTTTAAATAAACTTATAATCCTTAAAATAAAATAAATGTTAAAGAACATTCATTACTTAAATATAAAAGAAAGGTTTAAAACAAAATTACCTAATTAAAGAAATCAAGCTCTGAAGATAAATTGATTATTTAAACTTTCAAATTTAAATAAACACTTCATATCTTTAGTTTAAATATTAAAGGGAATAAATTCTTTCAAGTTTAAACCCTATTTGAAATCAAATTTATTTTTAAATCCTCTTAAAAGCATTTGAATCTGTTCATTATTTAAAAACTTAGAAAACTATTTTGAATCAAAAATCTGGTTTTCAAAGAAAACCTGAAACTATATTTAAACTTGATTCAAAACTAAATTTTAAATCTTGTTTAAATTTTAAAATTTTCATATTTAAAATCTTTGAGTTCAAAATTTCATTTGAATTAAGATTTAACTTACATTTGAATCAAATTTCAATTTTAAAATATGAATTTCATTCAAATTCAAAAAAAACTGCAAAATGACAGGTTTTAAACCTGTAGCACACTAACCCGAGAAACCACCAAAGCTACTTTGAGTATCAAACCCACTTGCTTTGAGACAAAAGTATAAAAACCCGAGAAACACTTCGAGTCAAAATACCCCACACAACCCCCAAAAGTTCACCAGACTTCAAACATGTACGGTGCATATGCACCGTCACCTCGGCGAACTCCAGCCACTCCAACCTACTGCTACAAGTCACCAACCATCACCTCACAAGCTTACGACCATCAGAAAGCCTACTATAGTTCGAATTCAAAGTTTAAGAAATCAAATACAACCTGGAAAAAACCCATCTACATCATACCCCAAACCTGTCAACACCCTACAAACCCACCTCTGATCATCCGGCCACCCACAACTCCGATCAACTCTTCTTCAACCTCCCCTCTACCCAATTCCAGAGTCTGGCATCACTCGATGCAACAGAGAGCATGTGAAGAATCCCAAAACTTCAACACTGCAAGACTATGGTTTGAAACCTAGAAATCCCAATTTCCATCTCCTCCTCTCTCTGATCACCTATTGCCCAATTTTCCCCACTTCCCAATCAATACTACACCTACAGGAAGCATCTTAACTTCCAAAATCCACTGAATAATCAAACAGACTAAAAAAGACCCAATTCTATTCAAAACAGAAATACTCATCCCGCGGTAATTTAAAAAATATATATATAATTTGTTTAAAATTTATGCTTTTAAACATGAATTCATATTACAAAACTGTTTTATTGATTTAAGATGTTTGATATACTTGCTTCTAGAAAATATTGACTGTTGTAAATGTTTCCAGAGACAACAGGATTTTTATATAGCTAAATTTTGATTTATAACCATCATTTCATTCTAAAAAAACAAAGTTTGTTTACATTTCAAATTCTAGTTGAGATCAAGTCAGGTGATGATGGATTCCAAATACAATCTTTGTTTTTTTTAAAAGCAAAGCAGGTTTGCAGATACCTGCAACAGCAACACACATATATATACATATTTATATATGTATACGCAGAATATTTATCAATATGAAATCACACAAACATACATATTTCTACCAATTCACATGCATAGAAACTTAAGTTTCTAAATTGTGAAGTTATTCACCAAATAAAGGCACTGCAGTTTGATTCTTTTAAAAACAGTTTGCATCAGAGTCTTTAGTGCTTATACTTGCTTAAGCATTTATTTTAAAAGAGAAACTGTTTTTAAAAATAAAAGTTTACTCACTTGTTTATTGAAGATGCAGAGCACAAATTCCAGAGATGCAATTGCATTATTCCTGGAACCTGCATAATGAACTTGCATGCAGAAATCTGGCTTGCGTTTGCTAGTTGCAGTTGATTTTCTTGATGATGTAAATTGTTAAAAACTGCATGCTGTTGATATTTGAGTCTGGTAAACTTGATTGCAACAGAACTCCAACTTGATTTGCTTAGAGTTGAATTGAGGTTGAAGATTTCCTTCAGATTGCAGTTTTGGGTTTGATTTTGCTGATTTTAGATTTGAAGTTGAACTTGAAATTTGATGTGGAAGTTGCATTTTGAATTTTTGTTTGAATTTGCGTTTTGATTTAGAATCTGATTTCTTTTGAAGATAATGTTTTAACAAACGTATTGCTATGTTTTCTTATCTAATAAATTAAATTTCAAATAAATAACATGCCACTTGTTATGTTTAGTAATAGAAAATGTTTACAAGTGTCCACTAATGGTTTAAGAATCTAACACATGTGCAATTTTAATATAAAAAAAGAATATTCTAAATCTATAAATGTAGTTAAATTTTTCACCATCTCTAATTTAATTTAAGATGTTTTAAATGTTTTATTTACATTAGCCTTTAAAATGATTACATGTTTACTTCTCTTATAAAATTGCACACAATTTTAAATGTCTATTTTAATGTTTAAAAATAATGTTTTAAAACAAATTTTCAAAAGAGAAATTTTTTAAAAGAAAAATAATGTTGAATTTATTTTATTCAAGGGTTTTAAATCAAAATACTATACTCTAATATGAATGAATTAAATCTTATTTCAAAAGAAAAACAATTTCCTTTAAAATAAACAAAATAAACTTTTATTATAAAATAAAATTTATACTATATTTATTTTTAAACAAACTAATATTTATAAACAAAATAAATATTTACTTATATTTCTTTGATAATGTAAGAAAGACTTTTAAAACAGACCTTTGAAAAGTTTTCAACACTAATTTAAATCAAGTTAATCAATTCATAAATCATACATCTTATATATATAAATAGAAAATATTCTTTATTAAATTTAAATTAAAAATAAAATCAAAACTCCTATTTACAATGTATACACATATATACATTATAAATATTTTTAAATCAGCTTAGAAAGATAATTTTATTACTTAAATATTTTTAACATTTGAAAACAATAAGATTTTCGAATTAAATTATCATTATTATTATTATTATAAATTTTGAAAAGAATATTATTTAAAGAATTAAATGATTATTAATCTTTAAAAGAAAATTCCCGTTTGAATTAAATTATTGAATCAATATTTCAATATTTTAAAATAATTTTAAATGAAATTATTAAATAAATATTGCCCAAATTTCCGGGACATCACATTCCTCCCCCTTAAAAGAATTTCGTCCCCGAAATTTAGAAGCAAAGGTAATTTAATAATCCCATACAGATTTTAAATTTTAAAATAGCAAACATATGCTATCAACCAAATACTAGCAACCATAGCAACCAATTCAAACAAACAATTATAATTATCCAGACAAAATTCTGGATAAGATTCCCTAGAGTTTCCTAGGTACAAACACCGGGACACTCGCTCTATAGAATATAAACTAACTACACCACTCAGATCTAGAGCTCCTACATATCAGATCCATTGATCTAAACAGAGAACTAGACCACAGACAAGTCCTGATCAACTTCCAAATCTCCCAAAACTACTGAGTCTAAAACCAGGGATAAACCACACACGTACTCCCTCAGAGATACGTGAAAACTTAACAAATTCCAGCTGTCCGAACTGGAAATTCAATCTCGTAGATCAAACACTTAGCTCTTAAGAGAAAACAGAAAGGTCCAATATTCTTATCCACAGCTACTCCTGTCGATCCTGAGCTGCCCTTAACTTCTAGGTCAATCAAATCTACCACACAAACTCTATTACACAAACATCAGAAGACTCCAAACATACTACTCTTATCCCGAAAAAAAAAGATGCACAAAACAATCAAGCCTCCAGATTAAAACGAATTTCCTGTAGAAATCCTTTGATCCAAGACAAAACTCAAATTCCCAAAGAATCGGGTGTTGGTTCTATCATGGAATAGCTGCAACCATGCTTCCACTGCGCAACTCTGATTTAAGAATGCTGTTGACGAACACAAGTACAAACTTGATCAACTCACTCCGGAAACATTGTTCATCAAATTCCGTAAAATCTCGGTGACCTATCTGATTCGGTCACAAACACCACAGCAAAAATTCAACCAGAAAACTAGATCTGATTGAACCTGTCAGCTTAAACAGATCTCTTCTCAAAGAGCCCTCCTACTATGCTGAACCACCGGTAAAGCTCCAAGAATCAAGTCGGAACAAAACTCAAACTCTTGATGCAGATGCAAAACTTAATTCTTTCGAAGACATCCAGAAAATACCAAACCACTTCGCTAACTCAAACATCCTCTAAAGATGCTTCAATCCAAACAAAGATTACTCAGAGAACTTCCGAACCATCGCAAGTCACTTTTGCGATTCCACTCAGTTCACATTCCAAGAAATCATTCTCCTTCAACAACCAGAACAACTAAAACCTTCTATCTAAAAGAAGAACTAGTGGTCTACCTTCAACCACAAACATCACACCCAGCTAAGTTTCTAGAAGAAATGGACAAACTTCACCATCTGCCCGGCCTACTGATAAAAGAATCATCAGAGATTTCTGAACCATCGAAGAAACATGCCACTCTACTGCTGCCAAAGACATTTTATCCAAAAGCTCATCGAATCACAAAGCTACACCAGTCACTTCCACAATAGAGCCTTCAGAAGACAGATATTCCTCAGGAAACTCGCTCTCAAACCAAGCACAAAACACTCTGTCAAACTGAGTCTCAAACTCAAATACACACAGAACTCCTCCCTGAAGTTTCCAAGATACCATCTCTGGCTTCTGTACTCCCAACTGATCCAAACTCAAGAAAATCCACTCACATGAGTGAAATCCAGCTTACAATCCAAAGATACACTCTGAATCTTGAAAAGATTTCCTTCAGAGATTGGTGAAATCCTTCACACTAAACTGCAAAACTAATCAAGATGCCCAATACTGCCCTAGCAGACTCACTACCAATCTCAAATACTAGAACTCCAATCATTAGTAGTTGTGTTACACACACCACTACCCTATCTACCTTTATTACTTATATTGGAAAACCTAAACGGGTAAGCCAACAGATAGGTAGAATTAAACAAATATATATATTCAAAATTACAAATACGCTCTCTCAAGAAGGACACCATTCCAGAGCATAGGTATTCGCTCAACCTAGTACTCTGATACCACAATGAAATGACCCACCTTTCATTCCATAGAAAGACGCATCAATAAGAAGAAAGAAAGGGATAGAAAAGAGAAAAGAAAGGAAAGAAACAGACAACATCAGAATCTCACAGCGGAACGAATAAATTATATTATATCACATAAAAACTTTACATACTATCATATACATCAGAGTTAAACAGCTAATACAACACAAACTAGACAGTTATAAATATCTGTCTAGCAATTACAATTCAAGTATATCAGAGAAAACAGATACAACTCAAACACAGCAGAACCACTACATATATCTACAGGCTGAAGCCTCCTGCTCCATTTTCTCCTCCAGAACTCGTCAAAGCAATCCTGAAACACTTGACTACTCATATGTAATATGAGTACCCAAGAGTTTAATAAAACAGAAAATAAACACTCGGGTCAGACATGGGTCTGGTGTGAGTAAACGGGAATAAAAGTTGCTTAGCTTTGAAAATCCTTTGAAAACAAAAGGTATCATGTAAGACTTCCCACACATAAACATGGAAAAGTTTTTACCTTACGCTAACCAAAACATTTGATAGGAAATCCAGTGATATTATAATAGTGTCTACGGTTTTCAAATAAATAAGAAATAGCCGAAATTGTTACATTATTAAATTCCAGCTACTAGCCACAAAAGTGGATTATACAATCAAAACCGTAGGGTCTCATAGGAAGAATGGGTTTCCATCAATGGCAGGGCTACTGGGGTACCGCCCGTCACAGTACGTAGCCTAGATCATCGTACTGAGGAGTACGCCCGCTCCATTGCAACACAAAATCGAAACCATTCCTTACTGAACAGTTCCGAACAAGACCACCCCGCAGATTGGCCGTCGCCAACTGCCACACAGCTGAATATAAAGGGACCTCTAGACAGTGGTAAATCTTTCTCTCCAGTGGGAGCTACCCACGAAGCCTTGCTGCACCTCCCCTGTTTTAGCCATTCTCGGTTGATGAGGCTTGAGGCTACGATTACCTTTATAGGGCACATCAATCTTAGAATGCTCATCGTCCACCTGACAATGTTATGAAAGGATTCAATCCATACAAGTTCTTTCCGGGTTCGAACGACCGAAGGAACTATCTCATTGCACTCATTTTGGAATCACCCTCAAAGTCAACGACCATAGCCCTTGCACTCTAAATCACTATCTCAAACCTATAAGTACTATTCCGTCAAACTCATTACGGAATCACCCACGGAGTTATACTGACATATAGTTCTTATACCTCGAGTCTTCACTTGCTCCACCTGGATTAACGACCTAACGTTTAATTGGAATCGATGTGGTTTTCATATATCCAAATATGGAAACCCGATCCTGGTCTCACCGAAACCAAACGCCATTTTAATGTCCAAGTTGTACTTAAGGGTTTTAATCAATTAACTCATTTTATCTATTCCACACAGATAGATAAACTTCATATCACAATAGATAATCACATTCATATCATAAACAGATAATATATATCATTATCACAAACAGATAATCATCACAACCAGATAATCCATCACAAACCATCATACTTTAACCAATCATCCATATCATACAAATACAACTCATCTCATTACTGAGATCACAACCGTTCAATCAATAATATCCATAAGCACTGATTTATTAACCATCAATTATAATTAATTTAAAAAGAATTAAATTAATTACTTCTATCATTAATTAATTTAAATTAAATTAAATTAATTAACACATTTAAATCCTGCTTAATATCCATTAATTAATTAACCCAGTTAATTAATCATTCACTAAGTATTTAACTTGACTAAACACTTGATTAACCATTTACTAATTACAATAAGTAATTAGTCTTTAATTAATTTTCACAAATTAATTAACCTTATTCATAAGTAATTAACATTAAATTACTCATTTATTGATTAATTATATTTGTCCTTAATTAATTACAATTAATTAATCACTTAATTAATTATTACTTAATCAAATAATCCTTAATTACATCATTAATTATATTAATTAATGATCCCTAATATTTAAACAAATTATTTAATTAAAATTAATTACATTTAGTAATTAGATTAATTATTAATCACCTTGATTAATATTAAATTCAGTAATTATCTCCCTTAATTACTTATTAATAAATTGATTCCTAACAATTAATTATCTTTATTAATTAATCCTTGATTAATTACAAAAGTAATTATCCAAATTACTTAATTAAAATAAATCACCTTTCACTAATTACATTCCAGTAATTATCGTTATTACTTTTCTAAGTAATCCTGCTCCATTAATTACATAATGTAATTAACTCCATTAAATCATCAAATGATTTACTTAAATTAATTAAACTAAATTAATTAACTTAAACAAACCACAATATCAAAATTAATTACAATAAGTAAATAATTCCTTAATTACTTTTATCAAGTAATTATATTTAACAAATTACAATTGATTATATTCAATTTAATAAATCTAGTTAAATATCAAAATTATTCACATTTATTAATTATTTAATTATCCTTAGGTAATTATCATTATTTATTAACAATAATTCCTTAAATTACTTCTTTAAGAAACTATTCTTGAATTAATCATCGTTAATCATTTCTGGTTAAATTAATTCTAAATCATTATTTAAAATCAAATAAATAAGTAAATTTTTCTTAATTATCTTAATTTACCCTAGAACAATTCATTGACTTATTAATGACTTTATTTAACATTCAAAAATGTATTTTAAATAATACCTTTCTAAATTAAATTCAAATTCATTTTAAAATTTAAAGATTTTTAAAATGTTTAACCATTTAAACATTACCCAAAATTTAAATAAACTTATAATCCTTAAAATAAAATAAATGTTAAAGAACATTCATTACTTAAATATAAAAGAAAGGTTTAAAACAAAATTACTTAATTAAATAAATCAAACTTTGAAAATAAATTGATTGTTTAAACTTCCAAATTTAAATAAACACTTCATACCTTTAATTTAAATATTAAAGGGAGTAAATTCTTTCAAGTTTAAACCCTATTTGAAATCAAAATTATTTTTAAATCCTCTTAAAAGCATTTGAATCTATTCATTATTTAAAAACTTACAAAACTGTTTTGAATCAAAAATCTGGTTTTCAAAGAAAACCTGAAACTATATTTAAACTTGATTCAAAACTAAATTTAAATCTCGTTTAAAATTTAAAATTTTCATATTTAAAAATTTTGAATTCAAAATTTCATTTGAATTCAGATTTAACTTACATTTGAATCAAATTTCAACTTTAAAATATGAATTTCATTCAAATTCAAAAACAAACTGCAAAATGACAGGTTTTAAACCTGTAGCACACTAACCCGAGAAACCACCAAAGCTACTTCGAGTTTCAAACCCACTTGCTTCGAGACAAAAGTATAAAAACCCGAGAAACACTTCGAGTCAAAATACCCTGCACAACACCCAAATGTTCACCAGACTTCAAACATGTACGGTGCATATGCACCGTCACCTCGGCGAACTCCAGCCACTCCAACCTATTGCTACAAGTCGCCGACCATCACCTCACAAGCTTACAACCACCAGAAAACCTACTGTCGTTCGAATTCAAATTTTAAGAAATCAACTACAACCTGAAAATAACCCATCTGCATCATACCCCAAACCTATCAACGCCCTACAAACCCACCTCTGATCATCTGGCCACCCACAACTCCGGTCAACTCTTCTTCAACCTCCTCTCTACCCAATTCCAGAGTCTGGCATCACTCGATGCAATAGAGAGCATGTGAAGAATCCCAAAACTTCAACACTCCAAGACTAGGGTTTGAAACCTGGAAATCCCAATTTCCATCTCCTCCTCTCGCTGATCACCTATTGCCCAATTTTCCCTACATCCCAATTAATACTCCACCTACCGGAAGCATCTTAACTTCCAAAATCCACTGAATAATCAAACAAACCCAAAAAGACCCAATTCTGTTCAAAACAGAAATACTCATCCCACAGTAATTTTTAAAAAATATATAAATTTGTTTAAAAAATTTGTTTAAAATTCATGCTTTTAAACATGAATTCAGTTTACAAAACTGTTTTATTGATTTAAGATGTTTGATATACTTGCTTCTAGAATATTGACTGTTGTAAATGTTTCCAGAGACAACAGGATTTTTATATAGCTAAATTTTGATTTTTAACCATCATTTAATTCTAAACAAACAAAGTTTGTTTACATTTCAAATTATAGTTGAGATCAAGTCAGGTGATGATGGATTCCAAATACAATCTTAGTTTTTTTTTTAAAACAAAGCAGGTTTGCAGATACCTCCAACAGCAACACACATATATATACATATTTATATATGTATACACAGAATATTTATCAATATGAAATCACACAAACATACACATTTCTACCAATTCACATGCACCGAAACTGAAGTTTCTAAATTGTGAAGTTATTCACCAAATAAAGGCACTGTAGTTTGATTCTTTTAAAAATAGTTTGCATCAGAGTCTTTAGTTCTTATACTTGCTTAAGCATTTATTTTAAAAGAGAAACTGTTTTTAAAAATAAAAGTTTACTCACTTGTTTATTTAAGATGCAGAGCAAAAATTCCAGAGAAGCAATTGCATTATTCCTGGAACCTGCATAATGAACTTTCATGCAGAAATCTGGCTTGCATTTGCTAGTTGCAGTTGATTTTCTTGATGATGTAAATTGTTAAAAACTGCATGCTGTTGATGTTTGAGTCTGGTAAACTTGATTGCAACAGAACTTCAACTTGATTTGCTTAGAGTTGAATTGAGGTTGAAGATTTCCTTTAGATTGCAGTTTTGGGTTTGATTTTGCAGAATTTAGATCTGAAGTTGAACTTGAAATTTGATGTGGAAGTTGCAGATTGAATTTGTGTTTGAATTTGGGTTTTGATTTAGAATCTGATTTCTTTTGAAGATAATGTTTTAACAAATGTATTGCTATGTTTTCTTATCTAATAAATTAAATTTCAAAAATAAATAACATGCCACATGTTATGTTTAGTAATAACAAATATTTACAAGTGTCCACTTATGGTTTAAGAATCTAATACATGTGCAATTTTAATATATAAAAAAAGAAAATTCTAAATCTATAAATGTATTTAAATTTTTCTAAATCTATCTCTAATTTAATTTAAGATGTTTTAAATGTTTTATGTACATTAGCCTTTAAAATGATTACATGTTTACTTCTTTTATAAAATTACACACAATTTTAAATGTCTATTTGAATGTTTTAAAATAATGTTTTAAAACAAATTTTCAAAAGGGAATTTTTTTAAAAGAAAAATAATGTTGAATTCATTTTATTCAAGAGTTTTAAATCAAAATACTATACTCTAATATGAATGAATTAAATCTTATTTCAAAAGAAAAACAATTTCCTTTAAAATAAACAAAATAAATTTTTATTATAAAATAAAATTTAAACTATATTTATTTTTAAACAAACTATTATATATTTATAAACAAAATAAATATTTACTTATATTTCTTTGATAATGTAAGAAAGACTTTTAAAACAGACCTTTGAAATTTTTTCAATATTAATTTAAATCAAGTTAATCAATTCATAAATCATACATCTTATATATATATATATAAATAGAGAGTATTCTTTATTAAATTTAAATTAAAAATAAAATCAAAACTCCTATTTACAATGTATACACATATATAGATTATAAATATTTTTAAATCAGCTTAAAAAGATAATTTTATTACTTAAATATTTTTAACATTTGAAAACAAAATATTTTCAAATTAAATTATTATTATTATTATTATTATTATTATTATTATTATTATTATTATTATAAATTTTGAAAAGAATATCATTTGACAAATTAAATGATTATTAATCTTTAAATGAAAATTCCTGTTTGAATTAAATTATTAGATCAATATTTCAATATTTTAAAATAATTATAAATGAAATTATTAAATAAATATTGCCCAAATTTCCAGGACATCACAATGTTCTTATGACAATGCTATAAATCCTATTCCAAATTATGATAGGCCTATTGTCGATAGTAGCATTCAAGATGTTATCAAGCCACTAAAGAAGAAATGTAGCACTCGTAGACCATCAATTAAGCGTAAAGGAGGATTTTTATATTTTTAGAACAAGCAAAATAGATGTGGCGAGTGCAAGTAGTTTGGTTATAATAAACGGAATTGTCAAACTTCAAAGTGGATATGATTTGATTTTACATTTTGAATTTTTTCAGATAAATAAGTGGATGTGTGACTTGTTTTGGTGGTTTACTGTAATTGAACCTTGTTATTAATTTGTATTCAGTATAGCATATTATCAAATTGATTTTAATTTCAGCTATTTAGTATGAATGATAGTATCAGTTTTAACATTAGTTATATATTTTTACAGTATCAGTTATGGTGTTTATTTATTTATTTATTTATTTCAAACATTTGTTTTGATATATGTTGCATACTGTTATTATCAGCTATTTAGTATCATTTTACGCATTCTGTTGGTATAAAATATGGTATCATTTTTTCATTGTGTGATATCAGTTTTTTTTCAGTTTTGTTTATTTTACTTATTTATAACAAAGTTGATAGCATAGTATATGGGATCTGATAATCATTGTGTAATTGATTGAAGAAGATGGTTGAATTGATTCATTCTTTCTATTGGTTGAAGATAATGTTTGTTTGATTGGATATAAAGGACTTTAGTATCAGTTTTGGTAAGTTTTTAGTAACAGTTTCGTGTATTATAATTTGTGCTACAACTAACACTAGTACTAATAAATAATTATAATGATATCTTGTGTTAGCAAAAACTGACACTGGCACTAATTTGTTTTTCATAAAGTATGTCAAGTGTCAGTTTTAGCAAAACTGATATATTAGTTATTAGAACTGATACCCAGTTACTATTTTGTATTGATATTTGCTATGAAATCGTATAATATTATTATATAACTGGTAGTTGCATCATAAAACTGATAATATTATGTAGGATCAATAGTTTGCATGATAGAACATTCAATATATAATCTTGTTATAATATAAACAACAGGTAAAGAAAAGAACATCAATTATAACAAATCATTCTAGCAGATCATCATTATTTTTACAAGTAAGAGCAGCATTGTTTTAGGAAATGAATATCATTATTTCACAAGTACCAACTTGCAACCGAGCATCATTACTTCATAAGTATTAAATTTAATTGTGAAACAATACAATGATTTACTTTAACACATAAAATTCTCAATTTCTGCACCTTCTTCTTTGCTGGACTGGTTATCAGTTACATTCCAACAGTGCTTGCTATCTATCGATACGTCTATTGCTAGTTTTGCTCTAGTTTTGATATCAGTGTGTTGTTGGATCTTTCTTGGAAACATGTTTCTGTTCAGTGATGCAATGTAAATCTTGACATATATTCCGCATTCAGCGCTGTTTGAAACAAAATATGTTAACAAAATACAAATTATGATATAAGGTAATGAAATCTAATTTTTACATTACCATAAATATGTTCATAGTTTGTACAACAAATTGTACTAATGTCAAGCATTGATTGTATCAACATTAAAATAGAAACTAAATTCAACTGCATATAAAAAAATATCAAAAATGTACATCAGTTCATGTGAAAATAGTAGCACTTTTTGCAAACTGTTTGATTTATTCGTTTATCTTTCTTCTTCCAAACTTGGCATGAACTTGGCTAAGCTCCAAATGTGCTCTTTGTCAGTCAATATCTCATGTGCAATTCTTGCTCTAGATTTCAGCATTTGTTCAGGGGCTATTTTGAGTGGTATTTGACTTTTTTCATTGATATGATGAATATCATCACGTATATACCACAGTCAAGCCTGTTTAAAAGAATATTTGAAGTATCGGTTTTGTGTATCTAGGTATTAGTTTTTGCATATAATTTGCGGTATCTGTTTACCGGTCACTAAGTATCATTTTCAGTATCTAGGGATTAATTTTTTCTGTAATTTTTAGTTTCTAGGTATCAGTTTAGCAGTCGGTAGCTTGAGTATCAGTTTTTGTCTGTAATTTGCAGTATCTAGGTATTATTTTAAAAGAAAATTTACAGTATTAGTTTAACCGTCAGTAGGTATCATTTTGAACAACATAAACAACTTACGTGTCTGATCCTTGTTAAGCACATGGTATTTGATGCATTTCATTTTCCTTCACCTCCTTATCCTGTATGTTTTTTTTTTCCAAAGTTCTTTCAACATTTCTTCAATTTTATTTCTATGTTAAAGACAAAACAATACAAAGTTAGCTAATGTTTGATTTATTTAATTAAATTATTTTATTTCATAACAAAAATATATCATACCAATATCATTGCCAGCTTTAGACTGGGGTTGTTTCTTTCATTAGAATTCCTTCTAGGATGTCTAGAATCTAGATGACTCCATTGCATTGTTGGGTATGTCAAAGTAACTAGTGTCCAATGGTATTCACAATGCAATGGGAAATATATAGCATCTGTGTATTCATCATCCACAATTTGTTCAGGGAAAGGCACCACTAAAGATTTTATAGTTCCATGTACATTGAAAACTATAGATTGCTGTTAAATGAAAAATAAGTTAGGATTCAATTTATATGTAGCATTTATGATATTATTGCATATTAAAGTTTTATTTACCATCATTATTGTTGTGAATGCATAGTTGTGCTCTTTTAGCCCACATTTAGATAAATACCAGTCAATTATCTATATTAACAACAAGAAAATGTAAGTTTTTGTTGTTGGTGAAGCAATATCTTTATTAATAGTTGTAATAGCTTTGGCGTCACACTTTTTTGGTATCAACATGAACTGCCAAAAATACCCCTCTATATATTATCGTATCTTAATCATTTAAAAATAAAATTTAATATTAAACTTCTTTTACAAATTCAAACGCCCCTAAAAGTAGGATCTAACAGGTAAACATGCTTTACAAATTCAAAAAGTTTCTAAAAATATAATCTAATAATAACCTTCCTTTACAAATTTAAAATACTTCTTTACAAATATACAAATCTTAATATCACTTGAAAATATAAAAAAAATCATTTTTTTCGACTGATTTAAACATATACAATTTATAAGAAAAATAATTTACGCGCGAAGCGCATGCCGTAACACTCGTTCAATAATAATCAGTATCTTTTTTTTAAATAATGGTAATATATATTACAAATTACAAGAATTATTAAGCATGAAATATGATGAAACAGCTTTTGGGCATCATTTTTGCACTGACTTAGTATCATTTTTGCACATGCTATTTAATCAGTTGCTACTACAAAACAAAAGTATGAATTTATGTCAAGTGCTATTAAGAATTAGTTTTGCACTATTTTGGTACTTATTTTGTCATATATGATGGTTAATACATAATTCAACTAATAGACCACCACTTTATAACAAATAATAATTGGGTACCATTTTCGATTATAAATAGGTATCATTTTTTGTATAAATAACATTGGAAATAGCTATTAAACATTATTTTCGTTATTATTTTTATTGGTAGCAATATTATTAAGCAAAAAAAAATGTGTACCGATCCATATGTGGCATTTTCTTCAAGAAGTTGTTGTGGTACTTTTTTTGTTATTGTACATCCTCCTCTAATTGGGTATTTATCTGTCCATGCTACATCTATGTTTTAGTAAAATAAGGCACATATCAATTATACAATGTTATTTTAACAAGCAAAATTAGTATATATGTTTGTCAACTAACTCTTTTGATGATGTCATAGCGAAGAAAGTTTTAATTGTATTTTGTTGTTCTATAATCAAGTATGCCAAGGTTTTGCTGCAGTGTCCTAGTCCTAAATTTGGAAGTGTTGGCTCTATTACTTGAATTGGCATTGGAATTAATTTTTTTGCACATTCTTTTACATCATTTTCATTTTCTTCCAATTTTTCATCATTTTTATTTCTTCAGGTTTTTTTTCGCTATTTTTTCCATTCTCCGACCATATTCGAAGCTGGGGCTTTCTGTTTTTACTTTCTCTTGTTTTTATTCTTTTCACATATGTAACGACCCACTATTTTGGACCATTCAAATCGACAATAAAACCGTACATGTCCGACTTGAATAATTCAAAATACCAAATTGTTAATAAAATTTGGCAAAACTTAAAATATACAGTAAATAAATCAATCATAGATCACTTACACAGAGTAATACAATGCAGCGGAATAGATAAAGAATAGTAGTTCATGAAGCTACTATATACCTCAGAGTTAGAAATAAAATACAACCGAATAGTTCAAATGCCATGAAGTCTCCAATGCAACAGATGGCTTCTCTGAACCAATCAACTGGATGACTGAAGGGATACATAGCTGGATCTTCAAGCAAAGCTCCAACTTCGAAGATGAGTCTCAAATGCTGTATCTCTCAGTCTGACCCGAGCGTAAAGCAAAACACAAAACACAAAACACTCGAGTCAGGATTAACATTCTTATATCTATAAATCCAACTCAAGTGAAATATCAACTGAAATATAATTAACTTAGAGGATGTTTGGAATAACCATCCTCTAAGGGTCCATGGAACTATCTAAAAGATAGAAATATACACTATAACACCGTAGTCTTTTCAACTTAATTTATACCTCAAAACCAAATATCATTTTAACTTCAAATATCTCTATACTTCCCAAATAGTATTTTTATATATTAAATAATTTGTACAGTAAAGAAATTTCAATTCCCTCAACTTAACAAATCGTTTAACATCAACCCGACCACCCCATTTAAATCTATTTCAATCTCAATTTATTAATTTAAATTCAACTCAATTTCTAAAATAACCACTTCAATTTTATCGATCTCAAATTCGGATTTGAAATCACAAAATACCCTTTATGTTCAATATATTTCAAAACTTTAAGTATTCAACGTTTCAAACTAACTTTTTAATCAATTTAGTTTCTAAATAA
The DNA here is from genome assembly GCA_030765085.1 of Allium cepa. NCBI lineage: Eukaryota > Viridiplantae > Streptophyta > Magnoliopsida > Asparagales > Amaryllidaceae > Allium > Allium cepa. The sequence goes on from CM060945.1 coordinate 618,650,158, forward strand.
TAAATTCAACTATACTGATTTCAAATACATATCCGAATCTGAAAATAAACCATTTAAATCCCAATATAGTTCAAAGCTTTAATATTTAATTAAATGTTCAATTTAATAGTTCCATATAGATCTTGATTTAACCTCATTATTATCTGGTCTTAAAATAATCCCTCATTAGATATAATGTAACGACCCAGAATTTTTATTTATTAAAATTTGAATATTTAATTAATTTTAAATATTAATAAGTGAATTTATAAGTCGAATAAATTTTTATTTGAATTATTGGATTTAATTGGATTATTAAATCGATAATTTAATGTGTTAAATTATGGAAATAATAAAAAATTGTGTTAAATATGATTGAAAATAATTTGGAAAATTTTATTTAATCATACTGGAGTTATAGAAATATTTTAGAACTTTTAAAATCGAATTAAAAGTTAATTTGTGAAAATTGAGTATTTTAATATTTAATAATCGACTGTAAAATAGTCAATTTTTGAACAGTCTCAGAATTGAACGAAACTAGTTCCATTGGATCCGTAATAGTTAGTTATTACCGGATTTCAAATTTCGTTTCAATCGGAGCTATCGTTTGATCGTGGCAGCTCGAAACGCATCGATTTATTTTTAATTTAAATTTGGCGAGTCAAAATAGCCATTTTTCAAAAAGTCTTGGAATTCGACGAAACCAGTTTCATCGGATCCGTAATGTGATATTATTGTAAGGTTTCAAATTTCAAGTCAATTGGATTTACCGTTTCTCCTGTACAAATTAAAACGCCTAGAAATCGATTTAAATCGGTTTAATTTAAATTGAGCGTTTGTAGCCATAACTCGCACATACTTCCGAATTAGCTTCCGAAACCTGTTCCATTGTGTCCGGAACGTGGGGTAAACCTTAGAAACGCTGGTTACGGCGTCTAAATCGGAGTTCGAAATTCCCGGGATGAATAGTGTTTACGCTTGCTTTTCTTATAAATAGCCACCATTCTAAATAAAAAAAAAAAATATCAAAACCCTAGCCATCTTTTACAGCCGCCACCCCTGTTTTCAAGGCCAGAATTGTCCTAACTTCCTCCCTCAATTACTCCCAATCCATTCATCGATTGACGAAGCCATCAACTACAAAGATGAAGAGCACGACGAGAGCTACGAGATCAACGGTGGAGATCGCGAATGGCTTCACGGATTGATGGGAAATGGAGTGAAAACGTGGGCTGTTCATCACCGTGCGCGCGTGCCTATGGGGGGCCGAGCCTTGAGAGCTTCTGGGCGTGGGTAGCTTAGGTTTGTGGCTTCGAAGCTATGGTGTTTGATCGTGTCGAAGTTGAGTGTGGTGGGTGCTAAAATTAACCCTAATTGTTGTTGATGGGTTCGGCTATAAGGGGGGTGTCGGCCTGTAGAAGATGAAGAAGAAAGGGTGTTGCGTTCAAGGGTCCAGATGCACTCAAGTTGGATCTGAGGGCTGTGGATAGTTAGGTTATAAAAATTTAAGTTTATGTTGTATTTAAGTTATTAAAAACGTGTACAATCTTGTAAAATTCATAACTTTTTCATACGAGGTCGAAACTGCGCGAAACCAGTTGCGTTGGAATCGTATGGACGAGCACTACGCGATGGGGTTGGTTTGGAGTCGTTTGGAGTTAGTGAGAATTTTGGGTAAAATTAAACGCGCGTTTAATTTTATTCGAAATAAATCGCTAAAACGGAAATTAAAACCAAGGTGAGAATTTCTCACTCAATCGAATTAGTTTCGATTTTATTTTTAAATAGTTAGATTTAAAATATTTGAATGCATGTTTGAATGATGACTGTAAATTATTGATTGTTAAAATAGACATTATGCGCCGTTAGTAAGCGGATGTTATTTAGTATAAACATATACCGCGAATATTTCATAAACAGTGAAATTGGTATTATATATAATATCAATATATATATATTGGCATATGTATATATTGCAGTTGTTGATTTCCCGCATTTTTTGTTTAGCGGATGAGACCCTATTACGCCGTTATTAAGCGGATAATATTTATTAAGAACATATACCGCGATAATTTCGTACTGGAGCGAAATTGGTATTGTGCTAATGTTTTTGGATGCAGGAAAACAGGTTGGAGGGATCCAACTGGATTCCTCAACAGTTTTTATTTGATTTCAGATATTTTGATATTTGATGGATTATCATATACGATATATGATGTCGTTGTAGTCGTGATTGACTATTTGGTGTGTAGCATCATTGGACCCAGATTTTGGGATTTTAAAATGATTTTAAAGTGATTTTTGAAAATATATAAGATTTTCGGAATTGACCTATTTTAAATAAATAAACGTTATAATTTTTATTGTTATAAAAATTATGGTTTTTGTGAAATATAGTTAAAAGCTGATTTTTGAGAAATATGAATTAATGATTTTATAAAATAGTTTAAACTGGATTTTTGAATTTATTATGAAAAGTTTAAATATAGGATTTATAAAATTTGATTATTTTATAAATCAAAATGGTGAAATTATAAAGGAAATTAAAGACGTTTCAGAATAATAATATAAACTGATTTATATTAAGAGATTTATAAATGGATATTTATAAATTGGAATATAGACATTATAAAACAAGTTTTTATAAATGTTTGAATGATGTGAGAATGAATTTCATAATAGAATGAAATTTATGGAATTATAAACTGCGAAGTTATAAATGAAATTTATAAATAGTAAGATTTATAAATTTGGTGAAATTATTTGAAGAATAGATTTGGTTAAATAAATGAATCTGATAAGTTATAAGATTTATAATTTGGGAAGATAAAAAGAACGATTTTGTAAAATAATCGTTTTATAAGTATTTAATTTATAATATGAACGTTTAGTTTATAATTTAGTTATAAACTGGAATAGGTTAATAAAGGAATTTATAAAAAGGAAGTTTTTATAAATAAATAGATATGGAATTTATGAACGTTGTTTTATAAATTCGCAAACGACTTATTTTGATAAGTTAATTGTTATAACTTAGAAATAGAGTCATATTCACGTTTTTAGACAGTGAATAATCCTTTGAATTAAAATGAATAAAAGGATGGAATTTGTTAAAGAAGTATATTCACGTTTTAAATAGTGAATGATATGTTAAAGAAATTGTTTTGAATGAGATGTTTAATTTGAATTAAAATGATCTAACGATGTTTTAAATGTGTTGAGATTCGAAACCATAGATTTCAACATTGATTGTTGAAATAGATGTTTCGAGAAATAGAAGGAAATGGTGGACTATAACACTGTTGTTATAGTAAATGATTTCCGAAAGGAAATGTTTTGTATAGTATTGGGATTTATATATCTATTTTAATTTCGAATCCCTATACTAGTGATTTTGGGTTGTCGTAACGATGTTTTACGTAACATTCGTTTTGGCCCAAATAAATATGTTAAAGTGAATGATTTTCCTTAAAGAATGAAATATGTACTTAATTTCGATTTAAGTATATTGAATATTTTCCAAGTGTTGAAAATAAATAAAAATTGTGAATTACTTATGAATAAATAAGTATGGAAATGTTTTTCCAATATAAAGTGAATATTAGAGAATTTATCTTTTTGAAGATAAATTGAAAATGAAAATTATAAATCGAATTGAAGTCGTATATTCATTAATACTTTGGAATGTAAATTCACCAGTGAATTTATAAAAGAAGGTGGAATTGGTTTAAAAATAAATATTGATTTATTTTTGAAGTATGAAATTATATATCTAGTGAAAATATTTTGGAAAATAAATAATTTGGAAAATTATTTGGAAACTGGTGATGTGTGCATATCCATTGATAGTTCAATAACCGACTACCAATATTTCCCTTTGAATGGGTAATTGATGTGATTTGTTTGAATGTGAATGCTACACTTATTTTTGAATAAGCGCTCACTATTCGGGTTAACCGCGAAAGGACCATGGGGTCGTATAACCCATTCCGAATATGTGATACGTCGTTGTGAATTGCATTAAAGATCGGTGTTGAAGACCGAGTATTTGTGAAAGCGATAGGATGACCTATCGATTGTTTCTGCACTGGGTAGCTCCTGGTATAGAGATTCCTTAAGTGATGGGAAATTCGATCGGGATTGTGAATACCCGTATTGCAAGGGCTTCGTAAGAAGTGCCTTCGGTTTTGTTCGAGCCCGGAACAGACTTGTATGGATTGTATGTCTGACATTACAAGTTGAGATATAAAGCCGATTTCTTTCAAATATATTTCTGTTGGTGGCGAAGAATTTATTCTTTAGCTTAACACCCTTCTCTGAGACGTACGAGCTCAGAGGTTATGTAGTTGAATGTTATCAGCGATATATTCCCAATTTGGTAATGTGACATGCTGAGTGATGCTGAAATGATCATTGTGTTGATTATTTGTGATAGGATCGTTTATTTGATCGTCTATCCTTGTGATCATTGTGTTGATCATTTGTTGACCCAAAGCATGGCTTTTGTATAAAGTATGTTTTTGTGGACGTGAATTCGTCGAGCCTCACACCCCGTGAATGGTCAAAACAGGAAAGAAGCAGCAAGGTTATGAGGGGTAGCGCCCTTTAGGATGTGTGCATTTCCTTCTGGAAAAGGGTGGTATCATGGTATGGAGCCCAGATACTTACTCATGTTGAAAACACTTTATGATTGTGTGAATTGATTACGAGCGCTCGGTGAAAGGTCCCAAAGGACCGGGGGATGGCATATTCGGTCAGTTGTTACTCAGTTAGGGGTAACCCGGCCTTGTGTTGGTAGAGATCCGGTTTGGTTCTCGGGGATGTCCATCCAGAGGCATTCTCATGTGGCAATGGGAAGTTCCTTGGCCTGACCATTTGTTGGAAATCCAATTCCTAATACGAAACTTGTACGGTATTAGTTGTAGAACCTGCTATTCACTTATGGTGGTCACCACTGTTTGGATAGTAGCTATAGTAGGCATACGATAATGGTCGTATGTTGGCTAAGATTTATATTCTACTTTCGAAATGAATTTGTTATACACTATGCACTAATAATAATATCAAATGTTATTTTAAATGCGTATCAAGCATCTTTGACTATCATAAGGAGAAATCTCCTCCGATTCTGCGTTTGCATGTGTGTGTGTGCGGGAGGCCTTATGGTAGTCTCATTTTTAAAAGCATTGCGAATTGAATTTAAAAATATTCCTATTTTGATTTTAAAGTTAAATAAACTGTTTTGAGTTCTCACACCAGTCACATGACTGACTCGGAGTTTATTGTTTTCCTTCCTAAACTCTGGGTGCCCACCAATTTCCACACGGGCAGTTAAGAGTTAGGTTTATCAGGATATTCTGGATATTCTGGAGTTGCTGGAGGCAAGCTAGATGGCATGGCGTATTACTAGTTTATATAGTATTTCTTTTTCCGCTGCACTGTTTATTGTTGTATGTTGTTGTACACTCTGATGATATGATGTGATGTAATGAAATGAAATGTAATAACTGATATAGTTCTTTGTTTAAAGATTATTCATTTATTATTATATGTTGTTCCGCTGCGAATTGTGAGATTCTGTTGTTGTTCTGTTGTTTTCTGTCCCGTCCTATTTTCTTCTGTTTTTCTCCTTTTTCTCTATTCTCTTTTTCTTTCTATTTCTAAATTTTCTATCTTCTTTTCCCTCTATCTTCTACCTTTTTCTCTCTTCTTTCTTTTCTTAAATTCTTTTTAAAACCCATAACATTCCGTGTTTTCGGCCTTCGATTTCTCGGCAGTCGATAAAGTGAGTATCGATGTCGAATTTTCGAAAGAACGAAAATCCGAAACGTTACATTTGGTATCAGAGCTGATGGTTAAGCGACAACCATGGTTCTGTAGGGTATTACTCATTAGAGATAGAGTCAGTAGTACTCTAGAATGAGTTTGAGTGTAATAATAGCTATGAGAGCGTACTTGTTAGTGAATATGAAATTGTTTTATATTGTGATGATTGGTTTATTGAGTGGCATATGAACTTTCGTCAGCGTGGTCCGCAAGACTATGCCGAAGGGGTTTCTAAACACTTGAATAGAACAATTCGACACAATATTGTTTTAAATTGGGTAAATGAAATAATTTTACCTTGAGTATATTTTATATATAAAAGAAATAATTTTTCAGAATTATTAAAGAGTATGTAAGTTGATTGTTTAGTTGTTTGAATAATCTAAATAAAAGAAAAATTGTATAAGCAAAAGAATTATAAGAATTGAATTATAATTAAAGTGATTTACAATTGTGAAATAAACTTATATATATAAGAAGTGAAACTATATGAATATGAGTTGTAAATAAATGTGAACTTAAGTTATGTGAATGAAATTCAACTTCGGAAATTGAATTGAATTAATCAATTAAATGTAAATAAAGTTGATATGAGATAATGAATGAAAGTATTAATTCATTGAAATCAAATGTTATTGGAAGTTGAATAAATTGAATGAGAATGAATATAAGCAAAGGAATTTGGTTGTAATTAATATAAATTGGTTGGTATATGATTGTTGATTGATTGTATAAAATTCATTAAGTGTTAATGAAATCGAAAGCTAAGAAATTGAATTCAAATTGAAAGTAAATAAATTTGAATATGAATGAAAGTTGATAAAATCCAATGTTAAGGAATCAAATGTGATTTGAATTGAAAACCATTTCATTGAATACTAATGAGAATATAAATGAATATTATTGATTATGAATGATAATTGGTTGATGGTTGAATATATATTGCTATTGTTGCATTTGCTATGTGATATATATAGTTGTTATGTTGCTATATGTTGTATATTGAGATTATTTGCATATGAGCATGTTCTCATGTTGTTTGTTAAGTGTTTAGTAGGTGCGGATCGCGTTTGCTTCGCATTTGGAGCTCGCTTTAGCGCTATATTAGCCGTATATGCTTGCTAATAAAATATAAGGTACATATCTCGGATTAAATACAGTACTTTTACACTTTTTTCCCTGCGGGATGCCTCATTACTTGATGAGATGTATATTTGTGATATATATACTGTCATTTTTTTTTTCGGATCGAGCCGCGCAAAGGAGACCATGGCGAATTTTTCCGGAAATTTAAGGCGTTAGAAAAAATTTGAGAAAATTGGAAAATTTTGGAAACTTTAACTTTGTTTTGGAATTGAAAGTTAAACAATAGGTAGTTGTTTTTGAAAAGATAACTAAGTATGATTCGAAAACTTAGTAAAGTTATTATAAAAGTTTAACTATGAATTTTGGAAAAATTAATAGATTTTGTAACTTTCTTACTTGTAATTTCGAGGACGAAATTCTTTTAAGGGGGAAAGATTGTAACGACCCAGAATTTTTATTTATTAAAATTTGAATATTTAATTAATTTTAAATATTAATAAGTGAATTTATAAGTCGAATAAATTTTTATTTGAATTATTGGATTTAATTGGATTATTAAATCGATAATTTAATGTGTTAAATTATGGAAATAATAAAAAATTGAGTTAAATATGATTGAAAATAATTTGGAAAATTTTATTTAATCATACTGGAGTTATAGAAATATTTTAGAACTTTTAAAATCGAATTAAAAGTTAATTTGTGAAAATTGAGTATTTTAATATTTAATAATCGACTGTAAAAAATAGTCAATTTTTGAACAGTCTCAGAATTGAACGAAACCAGTTCCATTGGATCCGTAATAGTTAGTTATTACCGGATTTCAAATTTCGTGTCAATCGGAGCTATCGTTTGATCGTGGCAGCTCGAAACGCATCGATTTATTTTTAATTTAAATTTGGCGAGTCAAAATAGCCATTTTTCAAAAAGTCTCGGAATTCGACGAAACCAGTTTCATCGGATCCGTAATGTGATATTATTATAAGGTTTCAAATTTCAAGTCAATTGGATTTACCGTTTGTCCTGTACAAATTAAAACGCCTAGAAATCGATTTAAATCGGTTTAATTTAAATTGAGCGTTTGTAGCCATAACTCGCACATACTTCCGAATTAGCTTCCGAAACCTGTTCCATTGTGTCCGGAACGCAGGGTAAACCTTAGAAACGCTGGTTACGGCGTCTAAATCGGAGTTCGAAATTCCCGGGATGAATAGTGTTTACGCTTGCTTTTCTTATAAATAGCCACCATTCTAAATAAAAAAAAAAATATCAAAACCCTAGCCATCTTTTACAGCCGCCACCCCTGTTTTCAACGGCCAGAATTGTCCAAACTTCCTCCCTCAATTACTCCCAATCCATTCATCGATTCACGAAGCCATCAACTACAAAGATGAAGAGCACGACGAGAGCTACGAGATCAACGGTGGAGATCGCGAATGGCTTCACGGATTGATGGGAAATGGAGTGAAAACGTGGGCTGTTCATCACCGTGCGCGCGTGCCTATGGGGGGCCGAGCCTTGAGAGCTTCTGGGCGTGGGTAGCTTAGGTTTGTGGCTTCGAAGCTATGGTGTTTGATCGTGTCGAAGTTGAGTGTGGTGGGTGCTAAAATTAACCCTAATTGTTGTTGATGGGTTCGGCTATAAGGGGGGTGTTGGCCTGTAGAAGATGAAGAAGAAAGGGTGTTGCGTTCAAGGGTCCAGATGCACTCAAGTTGGATCTGAGGGCTGTGGATAGTTAGGTTATAAAAATTTAAGTTTATGTTGTATTTAAGTTATTAAAAACGTGTACAATCTTGTAAAATTCATAACTTTTTCATACGAGGTCGAAACTGCGCGAAACCAGTTGCGTTGGAATCGTATGGACGAGCACTACGCGATGGAGTTGGTTTGGAGTCGTTTGGAGTTAGTGAGAATTTCGGGTAAAATTAAACGCGCGTTTAATTTTATTCGAAATAAATCGCTAAAACGGAAATTAAAACCAAGGTGAGAATTTCTCACTCAATCGAATTAGTTTCGATTTTATTTTTAAATAGTTAGATTTAAAATATTTGAATGCATGTTTGAATGATGACTGTAAATTATTGATTGTTAAAATAGACATTATGCGCCGTTAGTAAGCGGATGTTATTTAGTATAAACATATACCGCGAATATTTCATAAACAGTGAAATTGGTATTATATATAATATCAATATATATATATTGGCATATGTATATATTGCAGTTGTTGATTTCCCGCATTTTTTGTTTAGCGGATGAGACCCTATTACGCCGTTATTAAGCGGATAATATTTATTAAGAACATATACCGCGATAATTTCGTACTGGAGCGAAATTGGTATTGTGCTAATGTTTTTGGATGCAGGAAAACAGGTTGGAGGGATCCAACTGGATTCCTCAACAGTTTTTATTTGATTTCAGATATTTTGATATTTGATGGATTATCATATACGATATATGATGTCGTTGTAGTCGTGATTGACTATTTGGTGTGTAGCATCATTGGACCCAGATTTTGGGATTTTAAAATGATTTTAAAGTGATTTTTGAAAATATATAAGATTTTCGGAATTGACCTATTTTAAATAAATAAACGTTATAATTTTTATTGTTATAAAAATTATGGTTTTTGTGAAATATAGTTAAAAGCTGATTTTTGAGAAATATGAATTAATGATTTTATAAAATAGTTTAAACTGGATTTTTGAATTTATTATGAAAAGTTTAAATATAGGATTTATAAAATTTGATTATTTTATAAATCAAAATGGTGAAATTATAAAGGAAATTAAAGACGTTTCAGAATAATAATATAAACTGATTTATATTAAGAGATTTATAAATGGATATTTATAAATTGGAATATAGACATTATAAAACAAGTTTTTATAAATGTTTGAATGATGTGAGAATGAATTTCATAATAGAATGAAATTTATGGAATTATAAACTGTGAAGTTATAAATGAAATTTATAAATAGTAAGATTTATAAATTTGGTGAAATTATTTGAAGAATAGATTTGGTTAAATAAATGAATCTTATAAGTTATAAGATTTATAATTTGGGAAGATAAAAAGAACGATTTTGTAAAATAATCGTTTTATAAGTATTTAATTTATAATATGAACGTTTAGTTTATAATTTAGTTATAAACTGGAATAGGTTAATAAAGGAATTTATAAAAAGGAAGTTTTTATAAATAAATAGATATGGAATTTATGAACGTTGTTTTATAAATTCGCAAACGACTTATTTTGATAAGTTAATTGTTATAACTTAGAAATAGAGTCATATTCACGTTTTTAGACAGTGAATAATCCTTTGAATTAAAATGAATAAAAGGATGGAATTTGTTAAAGAAGTATATTCACGTTTTAAATAGTGAATGATATGTTAAAGAAATTGTTTTGAATGAGATGTTTAATTTGAATTAAAATGATCTAACGATGTTTTAAATGTGTTGAGATTCGAAACCATAGATTTCAACATTGATTGTTGAAATAGATGTTTCGAGAAATAGAAGGAAATGGTGGACTATAACACTGTTGTTATAGTAAATGATTTCCGAAAGGAAATGTTTTATATAGTATTGGGATTTATATATCTATTTTAATTTCGAATCCCTATACTAGTGATTTTGGGTTGTCGTAACGATGTTTTACGTAACATTCGTTTTGGCCCAAATAAATATGTTAAAGTGAATGATTTTCCTTAAAGAATGAAATATGTACTTAATTTCGATTTAAGTATATTGAATATTTTCCAAGTGTTGAAAATAAATAAAAATTATGAATTACTTATGAATAAATAAGTATGGAAATGTTTTTCCAATATAAAGTGAATATTAGAGAATTTATCTTTTTGAAGATAAATTGAAAATGAATATTATAAATCGAATTGAAGTCGTATATTCATTAATACTTTGGAATGTAAATTCACCAGTGAATTTATAAAAGAAGGTGGAATTGGTTTAAAAATAAATATTGATTTATTTTTGAAGTATGAAATTATATATCTAGTGAAAATATTTTGGAAAATAAATAATTTGGAAAATTATTTGGAAACTGGTGATGTGTGCATATCCATTGATAGTTCAATAACCGACTATCAATATTTCCCTTTGAATGGGTAATTGATGTGATTTGTTTGAATGTGAATGCTACACTTATTTTTGAATAAGCGCTCACTATTCGGGTTAACCGGGAAAGGACCATGGGGTCGTATAACCCATTCCGAATATGTGATACGTCGTTGTGAATTGCATTAAAGATCGGTGTTGAAGACCGAGTATTTGTGAAAGCGATAGGATGACCTATCGATTGTTTCTGCACTGGGTAGCTCCTGGTATAGAGATTCCTTAAGTGATGGGAAATTCGATCGGGATTGTGAATACCCGTATTGCAAGGGCTTCGTAAGAAGTGCCTTCGGTTTTGTTCGAGCCCGGAACAGACTTGTATGGATTGTATGTCTGACATTACAAGTTGAGATATAAAGCCGATTTCTTTCAAATATATTTCTGTTGGTGGCGAAGAATTTATTCTTTAGCTTAACACCCTTCTCTGAGACGTACGAGCTCAGAGGTTATGTAGTTGAATGTTATCAGCGATATATTCCCAATTTGGTAATGTGACATGCTGAGTGATGCTGAAATGATCATTGTGTTGATTATTTGTGATAGGATCGTTTATTTGATCGTCTATCCTTGTGATCATTGTGTTGATCATTTGTTGACCCAAAGCATGGCTTTTGTATAAAGTATGTTTTTGTGGACGTGAATTCGTCGAGCCTCACACCCCGTGAATGGTCAAAACAGGAAAGAAGCAGCAAGGTTATGAGGGGTAGCGCCCTTTAGGATGTGTGCATTTCCTTCTGGAAAAGGGTGGTATCATGGTATGGAGCCCAGATACTTACTCATGTTGAAAACACTTTATGATTGTGTGAATTGATTACGAGCGCTCGGTGAAAGGTCCCAAAGGACCGGGGGATGGCATATTCGGTCAGTTGTTACTCAGTTAGGGGTAACCCGGCCTTGTGTTGGTAGAGATCCGGTTTGGTTCTCGGGGATGTCCATCCAGAGGCATTCTCATGTGGCAATGGGAAGTTCCTTGGCCTGACCATTTGTTGGAAATCCAATTCCTAATACGAAACTTGTACGGTATTAGTTGTAGAACCTGCTATTCACTTATGGTGGTCACCACTGTTTGGATAGTAGCTATAGTAGGCATACGATAATGGTCGTATGTTGGCTAAGATTTATATTCTACTTTCGAAATGAATTTGTTATACACTATGCACTAATAATAATATCAAATGTTATTTTAAATGCGTATCAAGCATCTTTGACTATCATAAGGAGAAATCTCCTCCGATTCTGCGTTTGCATGTGTGTGTGTGCGGGAGGCCTTATGGTAGTCTCATTTTTAAAAGCATTGCGAATTGAATTTAAAAATATTCCTATTTTGATTTTAAAGTTAAATAAACTGTTTTGAGTTCTCACACCAGTCACATGACTGACTCGGAGTTTATTGTTTTCCTTCCTAAACTCTGGGTGCCCACCAATTTCCACACGGGCAGTTAAGAGTTAGGATTATCAGGATATTCTGGATATTCTGGAGTTGCTGGAGGCAAGCTAGATGGCATGGCGTATTACTAGTTTATATAGTATTTCTTTTTCCGCTGCACTGTTTATTGTTGTATGTTGTTGTACACTCTGATGATATGATGTGATGTAATGAAATGAAATGTAATAACTGATATAGTTCTTTGTTTAAAGATTATTCATTTATTATTATATGTTGTTCCGCTGCGAATTGTGAGATTCTGTTGTTGTTCTGTTGTTTTCTGTCCCGTCCTATTTTCTTCTGTTTTTCTCCTTTTTCTCTATTCTCTTTTTCTTTCTATTTCTAAATTTTCTATCTTCTTTTCCCTCTATCTTCTACCTTTTTCTCTCTTCTTTCTTTTCTTAAATTCTTTTTAAAACCCATAACATTCCGTGTTTTCGGCCTTCGATTTCTCGGCAGTCGATAAAGTGAGTATCGATGTCGAATTTTCGAAAGAACGAAAATCCGAAACGTTACATATAATATCATTTAAGTAACCTTAAATTACATTTTACTCAATATTTTCTTTAATTTATTTAAACGTGAAATATTCATTAAATCACTTAAATAAAAATCCAGTTACAAAATCATACCCTTAAATTTCCCATTCAAAAATTTCTAATTGATTTAATTGAATAAATCCTTATCTAAATACCATTTAGATAAACCCACATTTATCTCCCAATCTTAGTAAATTGCAGAATACTTTTGGAATAAAATTTACATAGATATTTAGCATAATTTATGTATTAAATCAAATTTTGACTATATTAAATATTATTAAATCTATATACCATTACCCTTTATATATAAAAAAATTTAAGGATTAACATTTAATAAGACCATATATTTCTTTTCAAAACAATGAATTAAATTTCAAAATACTTATATATATGGACCAATGATGTCTGTATATATTTCTTATCATATGGTCAAGTGTTACGGATATTTATCATTTCAATCCGTACACTAAATGTATACGGGTGGATAGCATTTCAACCCGAAATCCCAATTCAATTAAATGAAAATCGCTTGGGTTTACCATTTCAACCCATAACGATTTTCTCCTATTCTAAAGTCTGTTCGGGTATGTATCATTTCAACCCATAGTGATTTCTATACTAACAGGGAACTTGCAGAGTGATAATAGATATGTAAATAATAAGAACAACAGGCATATATCATCAAAATAAATATATAAACAATAGGATATGGTGTCATATCCCATAAGTGAATAGTTACAGATAATAGCATATATAACAATTTAAATAACTACAGCCTCATATTTCAATTGTCCTCTCAATTGAAATCAAATTTAGTAAATAAAAGAATGTTAGTCGTGAGTGATTTCTCACCTTTCGAGGCCAGAGAAAAAGAAGTGAGTTAAGAAATCCAGATCCGAATTCTAAAACAAAGCTAGATGGACAAGGTTCAATGATCAAAGCTGATAATAGGAATAGACGAATTCAAATCAGAATTGGATCAAGGAAGACAAATAGGATAAGTGAGCTTATATACAACTAGCCAACATATGCAGACACAGTTTATAAAATATGCAACAAAAAATGAATGCCTCGGTTAATATATATATATAGGTGTGCAGACCGACTATATTAATATAACCATATATAAACTATATAACATTTCTTCTTCCGATTTGTATATGACTATACATATGACTATACTTGAAATCAAATTACACATCCCTTAAAAGAAAAATCCAACGTATATCAGTCAGTGCAAACAACCTTAAGGCTGACATGAAATAAACTTTTGAAAGCATATACTGTTGAAATTATAAAATATTGATATAACTTATACTGTAAAACTACCATAGAAAATTTATATATATACCTACATTTAAATATAACTTATGTAAATTGTTGAAAATAAAATAAAATATAGTACGATAGACTCTAAAATACTAAAACAATCATAAAAATATATATATTATAAATTGACCTATCAAACTTGTACCCACCAATTTTATATAACATATATATACCAAAACAGTAACGAAAATTGAAATAATATATTTTATATATCTAACATATGAAAGCTAATAAAATAGCATATTTTATTATAGTTGAAACTGTTGTAACCAAATATATAAAACATATAAAAATACGTATATTAATAGAAGGCTGCCAAACTTATACCATATATACAGTAAGCTATCAATAGTAAAATAAAACACGTATATATATATATATTTAACTTATCAACTAGTTAGTAAAACATACGTATCTAAAAGTCGTACGATAACTATATGCTAACAAAAGTCAAAAACTATATACCGTAAAATCTTAAAATAATATACATAATACAGTATAAATATATACTAACCTTTATATATGAACAGAAGTTAAATATTTATATACACATTTATAAATATAACAATTATCATATATATACTATTATGAAATATATTATTATTTTTAAAGTTCAACTGTTAGGGAATTCAAAATCCCTATAGTTGCAGTAAACATATAAAACAAAACTTATGCACAATCTATACTGTTCTTAATATATAAAATAGACTTATATCAAATAAAATGCGTACTTACTTTTAAAAACCAGAGAGGAAATGTTTTGCCAACTAATGCATGCGGCCATGGGGAGGAGGCAGGCCAAGGAAAAGAGAGAGCTCATGCTCAGGTTTGGAAGAAATAAGAAAAGATGGAGGGGAGATGAGAACATGCGATTTTTAAAGGAAGAATGCATGCGTGATTCAAGCAACATGACATGGCGAAGGGCATTCTTCAGGCAACAGAGAAAATGCTAGTTTCTTAAATATAAAGGTAGGTCTGCATCTGATATGTGAACGTGCTATATGATTTTATATAATATTTACAAAGCTCTCTCCTCTTTTAATATTAATTTGAGGGCAACGAATAGCCTACAGAGAGAAAAGAAGATGCAATCTATGCTATAGTGTATATATATATATATATATATATTCCTAGAAACACGGAAACGAAGAGGTAAAAGAGGGAAGAGAAAGAGGCGTATAAATGAATGGTAAATAAATTTAGATTTCAAATGAAATAAATGGAACAGCAGAGATTAAAGTATGGATGTAAATCCTAGAATAATAAAAAGCAACGGTTATATGTTGATTAAGAAAAATAATTAAAACAATTAATGGCTTAAATGGGGAAGCATGTTTCAAATTTTTGAAATGCAAAAGAAACGTACACTATAAATATAAAGTTTTCAAAAGAAAAAGAAACGTAAAGCTGTCCATTAATTCATCAAAACGTTATTTAAGTAATAAATTGAAATGAAAAAAAAAGTAATTGTAACGGTCAATAGTTGATTTAGCTATACACTTAAAGCAATAAATTTTTGTTTGTTTGTACAACACGTAATGAGTTTTGAAAGTCAAGGATATAAAAATGGATAAAAGGAAAGAAATCAGGAAATTTTTGTGAGCAATAGCTTTCCAAGGAAAGGTAGGCTTACATTATATATACATGCTGAGATGATTAGGCACGTTCAAAATTTTTGAAGCAATGAAGGAATTGGAAATAAATATAAAATGAAAGAAATTTGAAAAGTCCGTAGCTATGATTTAGCCAAAATTTATTAAAGCCATTTACTAGGAAGGTTGGAACCGAAATAATAGGGAGAGGAAGGCACATTAAATTTGATGACAAAGTTGTGTTCGGATCTATAAGCAAGTGGTTTATATATTATAGGCCTTATGAAAGCGAGGGAAGGAACGGATGCTACTAGCTTGATGATTTGAGATTCTTTCAAGCGTTAAAAACAAAAATAAAGAGAGACCAGAATAAACGCACCACCATAAATATAAATATACGCTTCAATTGCAAAAGAAACGTATAGAGAAAATTATGGGTAGTGGGAAAGGTAAAGTCAGTGCACGAAACTACAAGGAATAATAAAAGCAAGGTCGATGATCTCAAATTTATTAATGGTTACGAATGGAAAAGTCTACCTGGATTGGAAAAGTATTAAGCAATAGAAATCTTTAACGGTAGTAAAAAGAAACCGTTACGCACTGATTCAGAAATCAATTAAAGCAATCAATAGCTTGAATTGGACAGCACGTTTTCTCAATTAAATAAACTTCCATAAAATTATTTGAAAATTTACAATCTGCTATATTTAAATATACGTATTCTAAATATATAAACATTTTATTTAAAAATTCAATTATTATAAGATTTCACAAATATTCAATTAAATACGTTATAGAATCAATTAAAATTGTTAAAATTTTCCGGGTCGTTACACTCTCCCCCACTCAAAACTATTCGTCCCCGAAAAGGAAGGAGGTAAGAGAATAAAACAACCAGAAAAAAAATAGATTGAAAGCCAAGATAAACAATAAATTTTAAAACTATATAATAAAATATTTATTTGAAAATATCATTTGAAATTAAATTTTCTTTAATATTTAATACTTCTTAAACTCCTTTGCAAACAATTATTTACATTATTACTTCTATTTACAAAGACTATTGAAAATATTAAATCCAAAATTTATGAAATTTTTAATTTATCTCAAGATACCTTTCAAATATTATCAATAATTTAATAATCATTTTCTTTAAAGATGTTTTATTTAATTTATAACTTCAAAAATATTTATAACACTAAAATTTTATATAAAACAATGTAGTATACAAATAAGCAATATTTAAAAGATTTATTCAAAAAGGAAAGGAAGGTAGATTCCGAAAACGGAATATAGGTGAAAATGAAGCTGAGCAGATGAGGTAGATTCAAAAGAATAGAATCGGGCATGAATAATTTATTTCAAACCATAAGAATTTTAGTTTCAAATATTAATACAAAATTTCTTTGTTGGGAAAAATACTTTAATAATAAATACCTTTATAATAATACGTTTATATCGAAATAAATCTTTCTTTCGAAAATATTTTTATAACTCGATGTTTTAACAAGTTTATCCTCGTTCTTGCAGACTCTGGCCATGCGTTGATCAGGCGCAAAGCTAGAATTCTTCAAGTACTTAGTAGACCTGTTTCAACACCTAGTGAAAATACTTGAAAAACCTTTTTAAAAACAGATATGGAAAGTACAATCCAAACAAACAACCGAACCAAAACCTTTTGTCTGACCATGGTTCGCAGATACACAATGGTTACGCCTGGGTCTCCCAGGAAACAATCCATATCCGTAAGCTTTCTCAGCCCTGCGAGTTACGCCATGATGTCTAGTAGAGTGCAGGATACACAATGGTTATGCCTGGGTCTCCCAGGAAACAATCCATATCCGTAAGCTTTCTCAGCCCTGCGAGTTACGCCATGATGTCTAGTAGAGTGCAGGATACACAATGGTTACGCCTGGATCCCCCAGTAAACAATCCGTACCCCTAGGCAAGACTCAGCCAGGCACTTGCGCTACTATTCGCGACCTACACAGATTGCAGGATACACAATGGTTACACCTGGATCCCCCAGGAAACAATCCGTACCCCTAGGCAAGACTCAGCCAGGCAGTTGTGCTATGCAGTCACGAGAGAAAATAACCATGGGTTACGCCACGGTGGGAAACACTCGAGTATTACATCCGGAAAACCGAAAATCAGAGAGAATAATATCGATAGAATGAATCCACGATGTGGCCACAAAGCGGATATCAAGCAGAAGGCACTTTCCATATCTTTACTTCGAAAATATATATCATATAGTACCTTTTCAAATACTTTCAAATATCATACTTATATAAAATCCATATATATATATATATATATAAGATTCCATTTTCAAATCGAATACTTTCCAAATCAATAGTATATCAAATCATACTTATATAGACTTCGATTTATAAAAAAAAATCTCTTTCCAAATTGAGTACCTTTCAAATCAATAGATTTCAAATCACTTCATACTTATACAAATCCATTTTATATAAGTTCGACCACTCCCAAATCAAGTGCTTAACAATATAAGGTTCTCAATTTCAAATCATTTCAATATCAATTCAGTTTCAAAATCATATAGGATTTCACCAAATTTTATTCCAAATTAAGTATCTAAATTTCAAAGTTCCCAAAATAATAGGTTTAGAAAATTATCCCAGTTTTCAAATTAAAATAATTCAAGTCAAACAAATTCATTTCCAAAATCACCATATAAGTACTGGTTTTTAATTTCAATTTAATTTCAAAACCAAATATTTTCTCAAAATCAATTATACTCAAAATGGTTTCCAAATTTATAATCATCACTTTAAAACTTTTAAACTATCTATTTCTATTAGAAATATCCAATTTACCTTTCTAAAAACCATTATTTGAAATTAAATTTTTTTTTTCCAAAACATTTCAAAACTAAATTCCATATTAGTATAATTAAAAATAGTCATATTCACTTACTTAACAAAAGGTTTCAAACTTACTTAAGTCATACTCTTCAAAACTAAACTTATATGCTATATCAAAAAATTTATACTTTTCGAAATTTCTTAGTTTAAAACTTTTAAACCTTGATTTGGAAATGCTCAACCTTCAAAATAGTCGATGAAATCAAATTTCAAATCTAAGAGTTGGAAATCAATTTTTTTTTTGTATAGAGTTATTACTAGTCAAATTGAAAACTCGAGGACTGAACACCGGTCTCACTTTAAATTGTTTCAAATATATACATATATCTTTCAAAAATATCAAATTATACTTCGGAATTTGAAATCAAAAACGGTTTTACAAAATCACTCGCATAGCGAAGCTATTAAAGTGGCCTCTCCCCCACTCTGAAACTCGAAAATCAATGTCGATGATGCGTGCACTCATCACCGAAATTATTCTCCAGCGACATAAGTGAGTTCTGGACGTCTATTTTCTTGAAAACTTCTTTGAAATTTCTTCAAAATTATTGGAATTCATTTGAACCCATTTGAAACATTTCTTATTCGAAAAAATACTTTTAAATCGTATTATTTTTATATATTTTCCCAAAATCTTAAAACCAATTTCAAAATATCGGAATTCAATTCTCGAATTTCAAATTTAACCCTTCAGTTATAAATCCTTTTTATATAAATCACTTTCTTATAAATTTTCAAAATTTCCAATCCTTTCAAAACTTTTGTATATAGAATAACATTTCTTATTCGTTTTATATATAGGTATATAATCCTTATCGAAAACATTTTCACTTTTATATATAGAATAACATCATAGTTATCAAAATAATATTCGTATAAAAATATTTTAAAATACAACAAACCCGATTTTCAAAGGATGATTCAAGAATGGATTTCAAAACAAAGATAGAGATTTAATTTAGAGGAACTCTAATCAATAGAATCCTGATTCGAAGATAGGCTCAAACAAGGTTGAGAAAATCAAATTACAAAATAGAAGATGGATATACTTCTATAAATCTCGGGCGACCTTAACCGGGTCAACCGTGACTTCAGGAATATAATTGATGCAGAATTCTAAAGCAAATCGACATTCGATTGCCAGAGATAGAATTCGGCATACCAAGATATAGCAACATCGTAAACCGAGGATACAGAAATCTCCGATGAATCAATGCCAACTGTAAAGGAGTTTTCACCTCCTTTACAATTCATTCCATGGAGTTATGGGATACTCCAGAATCAAACGAATATAAATAGGGAGAGACAAGAATGAATTTCGGAACCGAGGGACATTCCAAAATTCAAAGGAAATCAAGTCAAAAAGAAGGGATTCAACTCGAACAAAAGTGATTCTGTAAATGAATTTACCATATATGCTAGGTTTTGCCTAGAGCCAAAGCTCTGATACCAACTGTAACGACCCGCCATTTTGGACCATTCAAATCGACAATAAAACCGTACATGTCCGACTTGAATAATTCAAAATACCGAATTGTTAATAAAATTTGGCAAAACTTAAAATATACAGTAAATAAATCAATCATAGATCACTTACACAGAGTAATACAATGCAGCGGAATAGATAAAGAATAGTAGTTCATGAAGCTACTATATACCTTAGAGTTAGAAATAAAATACAACCGAATAGTTCAAATGCCATGAAGTCTCCAATGCAACAGATGGCTTCTCTAAACCAATCAACTGGATGACTGAAGGGATAGATAGCTGGATCTTCAAGCAAAGCTCCAACTTCGAAGATGTGTCTCAAATGCTGTATCTCTCAGTCTGACCCGAGCGTAAAGCAAAACACAAAACACTCAAGTCAGGATTAACATTCTTATATCTATAAATCTAACTCAAGTGAAATATCAAGTGAAATATAATTAACTTAGAGGATGTTTGGGATAACCATCCTCTAAGGGTCCATGGAACTATCTAAAAGATAGAAATATACACTATAACACCGTAGTCTTTTCAACTTAATTTATACTTCAAAACCAAATATCATTTTCACTTCAAATATCTCTATACTTCCCAAATAGTATTTTTATATATTAAATAAATTGTACAGTAAAGAAATTTCATTTCCCTCAACTTAACAAATCGTTTAACATCAACCCGACCACTCCATTTAAATCTATTTCAATCTCAATTTATTAATTTAAATTCAACTCAATTTCTAAAATAACCACTTCAATTTTATCGATCTCAAATTCAGATTTGAAATCACAAAATACCCTTTATGTTCAATATATTTCAAAACTTTAAGTATTCAACGTTTCAAACTAACTTTTTAATCAATTTAGTTTCTAAATAATAAATTCAACTATACTGATTTCAAATACATATCCGAATCTCAAAATAAACCATTTAAATCCCAATATAGTTCAAAGCTTTAATATTTAATTAAATGTTCAATTTAATAGTTCTATATAGATCTCGATTTAACCTCATTATTATCTAGTCTTAAAATAATCCCTCATTAGATACAATATCATTTAAGTAACCTTAAATTACATTTTACTCAATATTTTCTTTAATTTATTTAAACGTGAAATATTCATTAAATCACTTAAATAAAAATCCAATTACAAAATCATACCCTTAAATTTCCCATTCAAAAATTTCAAATTGATTTAATTGAATAAATCCTTATCTAAATACCATTTAGATAAACCCACATTTATCTCCCAATCTTAGTAAATTGCAGAATACTTTTGGAATAAAATTTACATAGATATTTAGCATAATTTATGTATTAAATCAAATTTTGACTAAATTAAATATTATTAAATCTATATACCATTACCCTTTATATATAAAAAAATTTAAGGATTAACATTTAATAAGACCATATATTTCTTTTCAAAACAATGAATTAAATTTCAAAATACTTATATATATGGACCAATGATGTCTGTATATATTTCTTATCATATGGTCAAGTGTTACGGATATTTATCATTTCAATCCGTACACTAAATGTATACGGGTGGATAGCATTTCAACCCGTAATCCCAATTCAATTAAATGAAAATCGCTTGGGTTTACCATTTCAACCCATAACGATTTTCTCCTATTCTAAAGTCTGTTCGGGTATGTATCATTTCAACCCATAGTGATTTCTATACTAACAGGGAACTTGCAGAGTGATAACAGATATGTAAATAATAATAACAACAGGCATATATCATCAAAATAAATATATAAACAATAGGATATGGTGTCATATCCCATAAATGAATAGTTACAGATAATAACATATATAACAATTTAAATAACTACAGCCTCATATTTCAATTGTCGTCTCAATTGAAATCAAATTTAGTAAATAAAAGAATGTTAATCGTGAGTGATTTCTCACCTTTCGAGGCCAGAGAAAAAGAAGTGAGTTATGAAATCCAGATCCGAATTCCAAAACAAAGCTAGATGGACACGGTTCAATGATCAAAGATGATAATAGGAATAGACGAATTCAAATAAAAATTGGATCAAGGAAGATAAATAGGATAAGTGAGCTTATATACAACTAGCCAACATATGCAGACACAGTTTATAAAATATGCAACAAAATATGAATGCCTCGGTTAATATATATACATAGGTGTGCAGACCGACTATATTAATATAACCATATATATACTATATAACATTTCCTCTACCAATTTGTATATGACTATACATATGACTATACTTGAAATCAAATTACACATCCCTAAAAAAATAAAATCCAACGTATATGTTAACGCTAAAAATTGAACGCTAACACCCCGGTGTGTAGAAGGTAATTGTGAAAGCACCACCCGTTGGTACGGGAACAAAATATAAGCAGAGAAATCACAGAGAAGCTATAAAAGACACAATATTTATAGTGGTTCGGCTTAAGATCTAGCCTACGTCCACTTTAAAGCTCTTTATTGCTGATTTGATTACAATTCTTTACAACAATCTTCAATTACAACACACTTAGACAAATAGCTCAAACTCTGATGTAGAAGAATCCCTCGAATGCATGGTGAATGAGTTAGATTTCCACTTGAGATTTGTTGAAATGTCTTTGGTGATTGGAGTGATAGAAGTGTTGCTTGAACGTTGCTTGAAGTCGAGTCAATGGCAGAGTAATGGCGTCCAGGAAGTCAGTCCAAAAGTCCCCTCTCTGTTGGAGTTATGGGCGTATTTATAGGCATCTTCGGAGTTAGGTCGTAACTCATGATGAGTCGTAACTCGTATACGACTCATGGTAGGTCGCGGCTGATTTACTGGGTTATCTTGTAGACTCTTTAACTCGTGGAGGCCATAAGCCGTAGATCCTTATCTCGTAGACCTTTTAACTCGTAGAGTCTTTAACTCGTAGTGGCCTTAACTCGTAGATCTTTTAACTCGTAGAGTCTTTAACTCGTAGATCCTTAACTCGTAGGTCGTTCAGCCCTTTAATTGTTAGGTCGTGAAGACCTTGAGTCGCACAGTTCTTGAGTCGTTGATCCACTGAGTCGGCCTGTCTCATGAACCGTTAACTCCATGAGTCGTTAACCCGTTGAGTCGGTCTGCCCCATGAGTCGCTAACTCCATGAGTCGTTAACCCGTTGAGTCGGTCTGCCCCATGAGTCGCTAACTCCATGAGTCGTTAACCCGTTGAGTCGGTCTGCCCCATGAGTCGCTAACTCCATGAGTCGTTAACCCGTTGACCCGTTGAGTCGGCCGGCACCTTTAAGTCGCTAAGGTTATAACCCGGTGAGTCGTTATTCCTCCTGAGTCGTTGAGTCGTAACCCTTCAAGGCCGTTAAGTCGGCAACCAGATAAGTTGAGTCGCTGGCTTACTTCACTCTTTAAGTCGTATACCGTTTTGGTCGGGGCGCTGCCCCGCACCCCGCCGGGGGCGCTGCCCCCTGGACCCCTGCGACCTGACCGGTCAGGTCGAACACCGTAGGCGGTGGCGTTGCCCCCGCACCCCCACCTTGGGGGCTTGGCACCCCCCCTGGACCCCCCCTCCGTAGGGGATCTTATCTGAAAATTCATTCAACAGAACTTGCTTTATTGGGAGGTTAAATCGACCATCCTTCGAGATGAACTATCATTGGCTTCTCGGTCGATTTTTGATGTCACGGCCTTGCTGAAAAAGCAGAGTTAACACTTGCCCCTCGAAGTATACGCCTAGGGACTAGGTCGTGTGCTTCGATTCTTCTTAACTCGTGCTTTATTGAGCTGCTGAGCTTGTACTTAGGCAGCTTTACTTTGTTTTGTCCTGAAGCCTTTTGAACTTGACCAGAATTTGTTGCATCTCTTTATAGATTATTTTAACAACCTATTAAATGCAACATTTGCGGAAAAATGGGGCGAATATACTCATCACCGATTGCCCATATCGAGTGATGGATTAGATCAAAGAACTGATATTTTACGGTAAGTAAATTAGTATGGATTTGATGAAGTGTTGCGAATCAACTATATTGAATGAAGTATCAACAAAAAATTTACACAGTTATAACTGCTATTTGCATTGATACTGCACTTATTTTCAAATAACAAGCCTCGAATTTTTCTGAATTGAGATATTTGCCAACCAGTATTATTTCGAGTATTACTTTATTAGCTTGTTATTCAAGTAGCTTTGCACAACACTTCACACGCTTTTAGGAAACATGCACCTTTATTTCTCGAATACTCAGTTCTTTATGTAGAATGTCTTCTTGATAAGAAGAAATAGTGGAGCAAGCTGGATTTTTTCACGTCTGAGATTTTCAGAATTCGAGTTGTTGAGTGCTAATTTCGTTCTTTAATTTGTAGCATTCCCTTCTCTTTCCGAATATTTCAGTCATAAGTCAATTTTTAAAAGACTAAATGCTGTGGCGGTTAAAGAGAGGAGTGTTAAATTTCTGCTGAAAGACGAATTTTTGCACTTAATTCGGACCTTTTTCCCTCTTTTGATTGACTTGGCCTTAGGATGCCCCTGATTTTCAAGCAGAGACTTCAGGTGCCCCAGCTTTCGCAGAGGAACTTGCATCTAGGAGACCTGCAAATGTATGAATTTTTTTTTTTATAGTATGGAATGAGATGATTCTTCCTACTTGTACAGAATTTTGTCTGTATTTGAGAATGCAATTATTGCTCATTTTCATATAAGTTTTTCATTTTCTTTGCATAATACTGCGGTGAGCTTGTGGTCTTTTGCTAGGGTATTGCTTTGACTAATATAGCGATAATTTATTGTCCCTATACCACAGCTTATTGTAATATTCTCCATTTTTGCGGAGATTTTGGAGGACAATTCTTCTGTTTTGAGAAGACTTGTACTCCTACTTTAGAGAATAACTCTTCCATTTTGAGAAGGCATGCACTCTTTATTTAGAGAATAATTTTCCATTTTTGGGGAAATATTATTCTTGCTCTGGTAGAGTGCGTCTTGTGTTGGAGAAGCCTTTCTTTTTTTTCTTTTTTCTTTTTTTTTTGTTGCGCCTCGCTGGAGGGCTTTGATTTGACATTTCAACTCGGGAGAAGTGGGCCTCCGTAGAGATTGCACTTCAGCTTTGGTGAAATGTGCCCTCGAAGAGGTCTTTATTTGGCATTTCAGCTCTGGAGAAGTGGGCATCCGAAGAGTTTACACTTCAGCTCTGGTGAAATGTGCCCCCGAAGAGGTCTTTATTTGGCATTTCAGCTCTGGAGAAGTGGGCCTCCGAAGAGTTTGCACCTCAGCTCTGGTGAAATGTGCCCCCGAAGAGGTCTTTATTTGGCATTTCAGCTCTGGAGAAGTGGGCCTCCGAAGAGTTTGCACTTCAGCTCCGGTGAAATGTGCCCCCGAAGAGGTCTTTATTTGGCATTTCAGCTCTGGAGAAGTGGGCCTCCGAAGAGTTTGCACTTCAGCTCCGTTGAAATGTGCCCCCGAAGAGGTCTTTATTTGGCATTTCAGCTCTGGAGAAGTGGGCCTCCGAAGAGTTTGCACTTCAGCTCCGGTGAAATGTGCCCCCGAAGAGGTCTTTATCTGGCATTTCAGCTCTGGAGAAGTGGGCCTCCGAAGAGTTTGCACTTCAGCTCCGGTGAAATGTGCCCCCGAAGAGGTCTTTATTTGGCATTTCAACTCTGGAGAAGTGGGCCTCCGAAGAGTTTGCACTTCAGCTCCGGTGAAATGTGCCCCCGAAGAGGTCTTTATTTGGCATTTCAGCTCTGGAGAAGTGGGCCTCCGAAGAGTTTGCACTTCAGCTCCGGTGAAATGTGCCCCCGAAGAGGTCTTTATTTGGCATTTCAGCTCTGGAGAAGTGGGCCTCCGAAGAGTTTGCACTTCAGCTCCGGTGAAATGTGCCCCCGAAGAGGTCTTTATTTGGCATTTCAGCTCTGGAGAAGTGGGCATCCGAAGAGTTTGCACTTCAGCTCCGGTGAAATGTTCCTCCGAAGAGGCCTTTATTTGTTTCCTACCTGCTCGCCCATGCCTTTTCACCATTTGATCCTCAGCGATTCCCCATTATCATTTCCAAACCCACATTTCCTTCTTTTTGGAAGTAGTTTATTTTATCCAAAGAAGTGTACTTCATTGTTAAGTGAGCTCGTTGGGGCGGACACAAGCTACTTAATCGAATGTTCGTCTGCACAAACGATCCCAATTAGTTTGCAAGGGCCCACCTCCGGTTGGATCACTCACTATTTGTTTGAAGCACTTCATATGTAGGATTTGGGTCTGGAATTTTTGTGGCCTGATATTCGCCTGTTGAGCGATTTGTAGGAATCGCTTGGCTTTGTGATGTGTTGACTAGGTGAGCTTTGCTTTGATTGCCTGCAACATTAAATCGACATTTTAGCAATATATTTTAAGATATTTGCATATCGAAATGAAACAAGCATTTTATAGTAATAGAAAGTTCAAGATTTATAGTTCCTCTAATTTATCTGCACTGTTTTTACAACGGCATTTTATACAGGAATCATAAAACCAGTATTATTCTATGAATTTTAAGCAAAAGCCATTAAGTGAAATATGGCCATTAGGCATCATCTTCCAGAACAAGGATATTCTCTCCCTCCGGGGCTTGTCTCAAAGCACGAGCATATCTTTCCATCTCGTCCCAACTTCTGTCCGCTGGGTGAGGGCCCCCTATGATAGCATTAATGATAAGCCTCTCAGATCCCTGCGTTGCAGTTCTTTCATTTGGGCCGTAATGATGAGTGAGAAGTATTTGCCCCTGAGTGGATGAGGATGGATCATTCCTGTTTCTCCGGACATATTGCTGAAGCTTATTCTCTTTCAATAGCTTCTCAATCAGATCCTTCAAATGGCGACACTCGTCAGTGTCATGGCCAGGTTGATTGTGGAATTTACAGAATCTTTCACTTTGCGTGGCATTTTTCCTAAGTCTCAACTTTTGTGGTTTAGGATATTCAACAATATCCTTTGTTGCTAAGAAAATGTTCTCTGGAGTATCAGTTAAGGGAGTATAATCCGACTGTTCAAAGTGGCGGTTTTTCTTTGGATTTCCCTGCTTTTTCCCATCATCATTCTTCCTTTTCTGTCCTCCAGATTCTCCTTTATTAGAAGTAACATTGACATTCTGAATTTCGGTCACGACTGCTTTTGTTGGCACAGGAAAGCTTTCCAAGCGCATAAACTCGTCGGCCTTCTTATAGAATTTCTCAAGTGAGTTTGGCTCCTTCATTTTTAGCCATTTGCCAAATTCACTTGATTAATCGATAGCCCGCATCAGGTAAGTCAAAACCATCCGTGGCTCTGCGTTATCAACCTCGGCCAAGGCTATATTGAAGCGGTTTAAGAACGATCTGATAGACTCCCCGGGATTTTGTTCTAGACTAGAGAGTGACATTATATCCTTGGCCTTTGTAGCATATAGCCTGTACTGATCTTTGAACTTTCGTGTTAAGTCGGAAAATTGATCCACGGATCTAACTGGCAGCTTTGTGAACCAAAGTAAGGCCACTCCCTCTAAGTATATCGGAAAGTATCGGCACTTGATTTCATCTGTTGCTCTTGCCCCGGTCATATGCCAATCGTACTTGTACAGGAACTGATTAGGTTCACTTGTGCCTCGATAGGCCGGGATAGTAGGAGGTACAAATTTCCTTGGAAACTCTGCCTTCAAGATCTTTTCGGTGAACGGTGTCTTACTTGGAGCAAACCCCCAATCATTTTCATCCTCTTGCCTCTGCATGCTCTCTTTCATAATTGAGCGAATCATCCCTGATAGGTACTCCTTATCGTTCAGAGGCTTTGCCGGGCAGAAGTCAGCTGCTCTTTCAGAAGTTTGCCTGGGAAAATGTTCACGAAAAATTGGCTGCGGCCTTGAACCTTCAGCTTGAGAAGGTGGCCCTGCGGCGGTGCCAACTGCTCTTTGAGGGATACCTTTCTCTTGGGAATCATGGGCATCATCTGCAAAGGTCTCTTCATTATTTTCTGTTTGACGGTTGCCCCCAAGTAAAGCATTCATTCTTTCCAGCATTAGAGCATTCTGGGCTTCCATTTGCTGATATAACCTAGAAACTGCATCATCAAACACCTCTTGTGTAATTCCAACACTCGGAGCTGCTTCATTTGGAGCAAGAGAAGTGGTAGTATTCTCATGAGCATCACCGGATCTATCAGATCTGAGCTGTCTTCCAGTAGCCATTATCTCGGATAAACTTCTGGTCTTTAGAGAGATTCTTTCAACAAACTTTCGCGTAGCAATGGTGAAAGTATTCCTGAGTTCAATTCTCAGTGAAAGCACCAAAAATGTTAACGCTAAAAATTGAACGCTAACACCCCGGTGTGTAGAAGGTAATTGTGAAAGCACCACCCGTTGGTACGGGAACAAAATATAAGCAGAGAAATCACAGAGAAGCTATAAAAGACACAATATTTATAGTGGTTCGGCTTAAGATCTAGCCTACGTCCACTTTAAAGCTCTTTATTGCTGATTTGATTACAATTCTTTACAACAATCTTCAATTACAACACACTTAGACAAATAGCTCAAACTCTGATGTAGAAGAATCCCTCGAATGCATGGTGAATGAGTTAGATTTCCACTTGAGATTTGTTGAAATGTCTTTGGTGATTGGAGTGATAGAAGTGTTGCTTGAACGTTGCTTGAAGTCGAGTCAATGGCAGAGTAATGGCGTCCAGGAAGTCAGTCCAAAAGTCCCCTCTCTGTTGGAGTTATGGGCGTATTTATAGGCATCTTCGGAGTTAGCCCATAACTCCAACAGAGAGGGGACTTTTGGACTGACTTCCTGGACGCCATTACTCTGCCATTGACTCGACTTCAAGCAACGTTCAAGCAACACTTCTATCACTCCAATCACCAAAGACATTTCAACAAATCTCAAGTGGAAATCTAACTCATTCACCATGCATTCGAGGGATTCTTCTACATCAGAGTTTGAGCTATTTGTCTAAGTGTGTTGTAATTGAAGATTGTTGTAAAGAATTGTAATCAAATCAGCAATAAAGAGCTTTAAAGTGGACGTAGGCTAGATCTTAAGCCGAACCACTATAAATATTGTGTCTTTTATAGCTTCTCTGTGATTTCTCTGCTTATATTTTGTTCCCGTACCAACGGGTGGTGCTTTCACAATTACCTTCTACACACCAGGGTGTTAGCGTTCAATTTTTAGCGTTAACAGTATATCAGTCAGTGCAAACAACCATAAGGCTGACATGAAATAAACTTTTGAAAGCATATACTGTTGAAATTATAAAATATTGATATAACTTATACTGTAAAACTACCATAGAAAATTTATATATATACCTACATTTAAATATAACTTATGTAAATTGTTGAAAATAAAATAAAATATAGTACGATAGACTCTAAAATACTAAAACAATAAAAAAAAAATATATTATAAATTGACCTATCAAACTTGTACCCACCAATTTTATATAATATATATACCAAAACAGTAACGAAAGTTGAAATACTATATTTAATATATCTAACATATGAAAGCTAATAAAATAGCATATTTTATTATAGTTGAAACTGTTATAACCAAATATATAAAACATATAAAAATACGTATATTAATAGAAGGCTGCCAAACTTATACCATATATACCGTAAGCTATCAATAGTAAAATAAAACGCGTATATATATATATATATATATATATATATATATATATATATATATATATTTAACTTATCAACTAGTTAGTAAAAATACGTATCTAAAAGCCGTACGATAACTATATGCTAACAAAAGTCAAAAACTATGTACCGTAAAATCTTAAAATAATATACATAATACAGTATAAATATATACTAACCTTTATATATGAACAGAAGTTAAATATTTATATACACGTTTATAAATATAACAATTATCATATATATACTATTATGAAATATATTATTATTTTTAAAGTTCAACTGTTAGGGAATTCAAAATCCCCATAGTTGCAGTAAACATATAAAACAAAACTTATGCACAATCTATACTGTTCTTAATATATAAAATGGACTTATATCAAATAAAATGCGTACTTACTTTTAAAAACCAGGGAGGAAATGTTTTGCCAACTAATGCATGCGGCCATGGGGAGGAGGCAGGCCAAGGAAAAGAGAGAGCTCATGCTCAGGTTTCGAAGAAATAAGAAAAGATGGAGGGGAGATGAGAACAGGCAATTTTTAAAGGAAGAATGCATGCGTGATTCAAGCAACATGACATGGCGAAGGGCTTTCTTCAGTCAACAGAGAAAATGCTAGTTTCTTAAATATAAAGGTAGGTCTGCATCTGATATGTGAACGTGCTATATGACTTTATATAATATTTACAAAGCTCTCTCCTCTTTTAATATTAATTTGAGGGCAACGAATAACCTACAGAGAGAAAAGAAGATGCAATATATGCTATACTATATATATATATATATATATATATATATATATATATATATATATATTCCTAAAAACACGGAAACGAAGAGGTAAAAGAGGGAAGAGAAAGAGGCGTATAAATGAATGGTAAATAAATTTAGATTTCAAATGAAATAAATGGAACAGCAGAGATTAAAGTATGGATGTAAATCCTAGAATAATAAAAAGCAACGGATATGTTGAAACAATTAATGGCTTAAATGGGGCAGCATGTTTCAAATTTTTGAAATGCAAAAGAAACGTACACTATAAATATAAAGTTTTCAAAAGAAAAAGAAACGTAAAGCTGTCCATTAATTCATCAAAACGTTATTTAAGTAATAAATTGAAATGAAAAAAAAAGTAATTGTAACGGTCAATAGTTGATTTAGCTATACACTTAAATCAATAAATTTTTGTTTGTTTGTACAACACATAATGAGTTTTGAAAGTCAAGGATATAAAAATGGATAAAAGGAAAGAAATCAGGAAATTTTTGTGAGCAATAGCTTTCCAAGGAAACGTATGCTTACATTATATGTACATGCTGAGATGATTAGGCACGTTCAAAAATTTTGAAGCAATGAAGGAATTGGAAATAAATGTAAAATGAAAGAAATTTGAAAAGTCCGTAACTATGATTTAGCCAAAATTTATTAAAGCCATTTACTAGGAAGGTTGGAACCGAAATAATAGGGAGAGGAAGGCACATTAAATTTGATGACAAAGTTGTGTTCGGACCTATAAGCAAGTGGTTTATATATTATAGGCCTTATGAAAGCGAGGGAAGGAACGGATGCTACTAGCTTGATGATTTGAGATTCTTTCAAGCGTTAAAAACAAAAATAAAGAGAGACCAGAATAAACGCACAACCATAAATATAAATATACGCTTCAATTGCAAAAGAAACGTATAGAGAAAATTATGGGTAGTGGGAAAGGTAAAGTCAGTGCACGAAACTACAAGGAATAATAAAAGCAAGGTCGATGATCTCAAATTTATTAATGGTTACGAATGGAAAAGTCTACCTGGATTGGAAAAGTATTAAGCAATAGAAATCTTTAACGATAGTAAAAAGAAACCGTTACGCACTGATTCAGAAATCAATTAAAGCAATTAATAGCTTGAATTGGACAGCATGTTTTCTCAATTAAATAAACTTCCATAAAATTATTTGAAAATTTACAATCTGCTATATTTAAATATACGTATTCTAAATATATAAACATTTTATTTAAAAATTCAATTATTATAAGATTTCACAAATATTCAATTAAATACGTTATAGAATCAGTTAAAATTGTTAAAATTTTCCGGGTCGTTACAACATAAGAAGGTGGCTTATGAACTGTTTGTTTCCTTCTCCGACCAGGAGGTTTTGCCGGTTTGATTTCTTTGTCCTTTTTTGTTATTCCCTCTTGCAACTATTTTTTAATATTGAGATTGAAAGATGGAGCTGTTAGGCCTAGTACCACATCACTGTATCGTGCAACTTTGCTATCTTTACTAGTATCTTCTTCCAATTTTTGAGCCTCTTTTATTTCTTTTACGCCATTTTATCTTCATTTGTTCGCAACACTGTTTCATTTGTCTTTTTCAACGTGTCTTCACTTTTTTCTTTTGTGTCCATATCTTTATCTTCAATTGGTTGAAGCACATCTTCATACATTTAGGTTGCTGTTTTAGTCTCGATGCATGTACTTTCTTTTTCAGTTGTTTGGTGGATTTGTTCTGTATTAGTGTCAGCAGTTGTGTCTTCAACTTCTTCGACATTTTTTTCAGTTGAGAATCTATATTAACAATAAGAAGCTGTTAGTTTTTCTTATTGGTGAATGAATATCATATTATTAGTATCAATAATAATGCTAATAGTAGCAATTTATGGGTATCATTTTTGCATTGATATCATTTTTTAAAACAGAAAGTAAGTACCAGTTTTTCATACATATAGGCATCAGGTTTGATTTATTTAATAGTGAAAATTGTTTGTAATATAACCAACCATGAGTTCTAATCAAACAACTACTACGTATAAATTATGCATTATTTTGGTATCAGTTTTCTACTAAATAATGGTCAACATAAATAGTTCAAGTTACATACCATCAAGTTATAAGATATGGAACGTGGTTATCATTTTTAATACATTTAGGTATCAGTTTATTTTAACTCATTCTCAAAAATATTTATAATATAAGCAAGCATGAATTCGAATCAAACATTGTTATTTTCAATAACAAAGAATCATGAAACTGTCCATTTCTGCTATTTTTGCTTGACACATTGTAGGTTCTTGTTGATAATCTTTATTTTCTTCTTCAATATTTTCAGCTGCGAATGTTTTTTCTTCATTTTATCCTTCAACTTTTGATTTTTTATTTTCTTCCAGTCTTGATATGTGTTCTTTCAGTCGTTCTTTCACTTTCAAATTTTCTTTTTATACCTTTATCCTCGACTTCTTTTCTTAGTCTAATTGCTTCTTTATTTTTTTACCTTCTTCTTCCAAATCTTTAATGTGCACTTGCAAAACATTAAGGCTTACAAAATCTTCAAAGATCGAGTATTATGTTCAGCTTCTTCAATTTTTATTTTTTTCCATTGGTTTTCTTTTCTTTTGTCCCTTGATTCACCTTTTGTTGATGTTGTTTGCACAGTATCAATTATATTATACAATAATATTTGGTATCATTTTTAACATTGCACACAACAAATTAGTAAGTGTACATAGTATCAATTTCATTACTATTATATTTTCTTCTATTAAACTAATCACTTATTAATTTCAGTTATAACATATAAGTCACAACATACTATCATAAAACATTTGCATTTAAATTTTAAAACAAAATAACTATTTCAATTACACATGTAAAAGAAATAAGCACAATTCTTTAAAAATTCTCTATTGTTTCTGGCCATGAGACAGTCTGCATTGTTTCACTATTAATCAAACAGGGTAGAATTCCCCATCTTAGTTTTTGTTGGTTGTTGGGAAAGAAAAATGTCAATAGCACTTACATTATTATCAACAAAGGCAGATCTTCTTCATCACCATTGTCCAAGTGGTTAATTGATTCGGCTTTGGTGCAAGAGGTCACAAGTTCGAAACTTGCTTTCGAACGTTTATTGACATGGGATATGTTGTTCTAATGATTTGTTGTATATAAAGTAACATTTCAAAAAAAAAAGGCAGATCTTCTTCATTTTCTTTTTTCCTTTTTGATATTTCTTCTTTTATTCTTCTTTCCACAACATTTCTTGTTATGTCAGTACATGTGCCAAAGTTTCTAGTTGCAAATTCTTTGCAGTCTGGTGGGATGGTTTTGATCGTCAATTTTTTTGTTGGTTCTATGTTTATTCATTTTAATGGCAGACCAAACAACAAGCTTATATCTCTGGCAGTGACCTTCATTTTGTCTTTTCCTAAGATGAAGGCATTAGTTTCCATACAGTAGCAGTTGTATAAAGCATCCAAGTTGTGTTGATGCTTTTTGCACTTTTTCATTGTTATTTTTTCTTCATAGATGACATTGAAGAAGTTGTAAAATGGTGTCTTCTTTAAGATGTCAAATTGTTTTTAGGTCAATCCATTTGCCAGTTTTAATATCTTGAAGATAGCTTGTAAGCCGCATCAATAAGCAGTTTCTAGCATAACATGTTTAGATTTTGCTATCTGTTTGTTTGATTTTTTTTGAGGATGCTTTTACAACATGGATTGACAAAATCATCATCGTTTTATTTCATGAAAATGTGGCATTAAGTTGTTAGTAAAACAAATAGCATTGAAACAAAACAATATATAACATGATATAGTGGTACTAGTTTCCATAAACATGAGATAAAACATGATATTTTTATCTAACCAAAATTTGGTATCATTTTTGCTAAATGTAGGTATCAATTTTTTTAAAATTATGGTTGAAATACTTGTAAAATTGCTACATAATAACTTCAAAAGAAACATATTGCATATATAATTTTTAGTTTATATTTGAGTTATCTTTGTTTCAAATTACAATGAAAGTAATTTGTATAAATAAAAGTATAAAATTCAAAGAAAGATAGAGTATCATGTTTATAAGGTGTATGTATCAGTTTGGTTCAAACAAACAGTATATTAATTTTAAAACACGATGTCCATAAAAATAGATAGTAGGTATCAGTTTTTCATTATATTAGTGTCAATTTTATATTTGTTATCGAAATAATTTCAATTATGGAGTAGTAAATTCCATCAATGATAGTGGGTATCATTTTATGAATATAACTATATCGGTTTTGTTATAAACTATTGAAAAATAATTTTCAAAATTAAAAAGTTTTGTCTTCAACTAAACAAACAATAGTTTCATTTTATGAAATTTAGGTATCAATTTGTTATACAGTGGGTATCATTTTGGGAAATATAGGTATCATTTATTGAAAAATTATAACATTGACATATGAACTAAAACATATTATACGGTGGGTACCATTTCGTCAAAATTTAGTATCAGTTTTCCTAGAAAAAAGATGGCGAAAAAATTTGTAAACTAAAATGAATCAGCTACACACAATTAGACAATAGGTATCACTATTGTAGGATATTGGTATCAGTTTTTATATGTGTGCTGAAATTAATTTTTCTACATACAAAGTATCACATTAATTCTAACAGATGTTTGGCATCATATTTTCAATATATTAGTATCAATTTTGTAACAAATGGGAATGAAATTTATTTTTTAACCAACTAAGCTTTGTCTTCTACCAAAAAAAGTATAGGTATCACTTTTTGAACATGAAAATCTTTATAAGTGACATGGCATTTAATTTTACCATGTTGGCTTGTTTATCTTCAGATTCCTCAATTACTATTTCTTTTCCCTTATTTGTTTGAGCTTTTTCCTGTTAAACATATTAACACTTTTAAAATACATCTAATTATTTAATAGTATCAGTTTTATAACTTAATGGTATTCGTTGCCTGTAAAAGTTGTTGCTGAATTATTCTCTCATTTTTTATCTTCGATCTTAATTCTCTTTTTTGCACTTATTGTATAGTTGATTTGTCACCGGCTGTTTTTTCCTGTATGGTTTCTTCATTTTTCTGTAAAATAAGTTCAACAGTATCATAATTAATCTAGAATGGTTTTGTTATGCTTCATTTCATAATACATTTACTTTTCCTTCTGTTCTGTTTTCTTAATATTTCCTTTTTGTTCTTCCCCTTTTTTGCTCTATATCTTCTTCCATTGGTTTTTCTAATGATGTTAACTTTGTGGATTCCTACTGTATCTCTACTACAGGTAGAATATTTGCTTCATGAAGATTATCAAACATAGCTGCTTGGGTATCAAATTCACGTGATAGGTTTTCAATTTCGGCTTGATTCTCAGATTGAGATTCTTTATTTCCAGATTCAAGCTGATAATCAAAATGAGGCACTAGGGTATTAGGTTATTATCTAATATCGGATTGAGGGGATAAGGTATCAGAATCATGCTCAAACTCTGCTTGTTTTTTATTGCCGTACATATGTGATTGAGATAGAGGTGGCGTTTTTGCTGTGGATTCGTTTTTTCCTTAATTTTTATTTTGTGTCATGAAGAAGAGTGTGGATTTGAAAATCGAACAGGAAGACGACTGAGGGAGATTGAGAAATGTTTTAACACGCGAATAGGCTTTGGGCCTGTCCTGTGGAAGAAAAATGTTTGTGCATGTCCTTTTGAATAAAAATTGAAAATTATTTATTCTTCAAAAAAATTCCCCTTTTATTAGTTAATTATTTAATTCAATTAAGAGAAGGAAATTAAAATTTTCTTTTTCTAACTGAATTTATGATACCTTATTAATTGAATAATTCAAGAGAAAGGAAGTGAAAAGTTTCCTTCTTTGAATAAATTTATTCCCTCTCATTAATTGAATAAGATAAGATAAAGGAAATGAAATATTTCCTTCTCTGAACAAATTTGAAAAGTAAACGTTACACAAAAATTTGTACATAAGAGTATATTTGATATACTCTAATTTACATACGCATTAAATTAAAGTTTATGTGGTTAAATAAAATATTGATTTTATTTAAAAGAAAATTAGAAAAATTCAAAACAAATTTAGACTTCATAGGCCCATTAAAGATCCAAAATGATTAAAAAAATGAAATTGGGTAATCAACTACCCTATCCTACCTGGTTGCCTGCCTAGCCTGAAAGGTGATGTGAGCCCAAAGGTTGCCCATAATAGAAAAGGCCTAGTATGAATTGGGTCGTGGGGAAACTTTCAAAATAGTTTTGAAAATTAAGACTAGATTTTGAATTTCAAATTAAAATAAAAACGTGTTTATTATAAAAGCACAATATAACATAAAATTTCAAAATGTTTGAAACTATTTGAATATTAATTTCATAATTTAAATTTTATTAATATGATTAATAAAATAAATAAATTAAATTGAGTTAATTAATTAATACTTGTATGCATGTATTATATATGTTGATACATATTATGTTATTTTAAAGTGTTTAAGATAACATAAATATACATGTATGTATATATAAGATAAATTTTGAAATTGATATTATTTAATTAAAAAATTAATTAAAAAAATTAAAGGTTAATTAATTAAATAAAAACATGCATATATAAGGTATATGTGTTATATTGTAAAGGTTACAGTGTACGCTATAAAGGTTATAGTAGATATGTCTAATATAAAAGTTGTATTGGAATAAAATTAATTAAAGAGTTAGTTAATTTAATTTAATTAGATAAGGATTTAATTAAATAAAATTTTATACATAAGACTGTCATATAAGTAATAAGAAATATAAAAGTAATATATCAATAGAACTCATATGATATGAATGTATAAAATAAAAGGGAACTTTAATGCTCATACATACTTAAGGAATAAATACAAACATAAATGTACATATATCGTGATTTCTAATGTGTCTGACACTTAAACCACGAGGGTATTTCATAAGAAACACATTATTCCGTAAGCAGATATCACTCAATATAACATATTAAATATTATGAATCTTCAATATAATTTTGTCCTCTACCACATATATTACTTGCATACTCGTTAGTTGTCGAACGAACTTAAGCTAGGGTTGTTATGTGTAGTATTATTAATATATTGAATAGAGAAGGTAAGATAACTATATGCATTTGTTGAGAAAACTCAAGGTACACG
The DNA here is from genome assembly GCA_030765085.1 of Allium cepa. Lineage (NCBI taxonomy): Eukaryota > Viridiplantae > Streptophyta > Magnoliopsida > Asparagales > Amaryllidaceae > Allium > Allium cepa. The sequence goes on from CM060945.1 coordinate 618,688,038, forward strand.
TACTATACTGATGTAGCTCAGGCCAAAGGGGTAAGGCATATACGACTTAAGGAAGGGAGTATAGGTCGTCCATGACTTAAAGAGAAGGAGCTACGACCTAACAAAGAGGATGAAAGGAAGTTACGACTTAACAGGGGCTTAAGTCGTTTGGGATGGATGAGTCGTTCACGACCCAACGACTTATCTATATGTCGTCCACGACTTATTATGAAGCAGGGGAAAGTTCCGGTTATTAAAAGCTTTGTGTCGGAGGCAGATCACGACTAAGTTAAGTCGTTTGAGGAGATATGCCGCAGGGAGCGTGAGGACTTGAGTCGCAGAAGCTATGAGTTTGGGAGCTTGAGTCGTTGAGAGGATGTAAGTCGTAAGTCGTCCTGTATCGAGTCGTGTGTGATGAGTCGTTCACGACCTATGTCGAGATGTCATATTGTACAGGGTGTCATTATTTGTTGAGTCGTTGCTGCTGAGTCGTGAGTCGTTAGGTCGTATACGACCTAACTGTTGTAAACATGTGAGTGTGTGGTGATGTAATATGCTGGGCCGTGTGAGTTAAGTCGCTGCCGACTTAAGTTGGGTCGTGTAAGGTCACATATGTACTGTAAATAAGTGTTGAGTCGTATGTCGTGGTGTACTGGTGTTATACTGTTTTAGGCAAACGCATGTTGTATTGTAAAGGAATGAGTCGTGTGTTGTTGAGTCGCTGCCGACCTAAGGCGAGTCGTGAGTCGTGAACGACTTATAGGCCAGTTGTGAAAAACGCTATAAATAGGCATGGTCGTGTCACTTTGTGGTTTTGGTTGATTTTGAATAAAATTTCTTGTTGATTGCTGTGTGCTTTCTTCTAAAATTGGTAGTTGAGTGTAATCTCCTATCTCCTCTTTCGGTTAATCGAGTGCGCTCGCTTCTACGATCGTTGAATTGAGCGCACTCGATTAACCGAAAGAGGAGATATGAGATTACACTCAACTACCAATTTTAGAAGAAAGCACACAGCAATCAACAAGAAATTTTATTCAAAATCAACCAAAACCACAAAGTGACACGACCATGCCTATTTATAGCGTTTTTCACAACTGGCCTATAAGTCGTTCACGACTCACGACTCGCCTTAGGTCGGCAGTGACTCAACAACACACGACTCATTCCTTTACAATACAACATGCGTTTGCCTAAAACAGTATAACACCAGTACACCACGACATACGACTCAACACTTATTTACAGTACATATGTGACCTTACACGACCCAACTTAAGTCGGCAGCGACTTAACTCACACGGCTCAGCATATTACATCACCACACACTCACATGTTTACAACAGTTAGGTCGTATACGACCTAACGACTCAGCAGCAAGGACTCAACAAATAATGACACCCTGTACAACATGACGTCTCGACATAGGTCGTGAACGACTCATCACACACGACTCGATACAGGACGACTTACGACTTACATCCTCTTAACGACTCAAGCTCCCAAACTCATAGCTTCTGCGACTCAAGTCCTCACGCTCCCTGCGGCATATCTCCTCAAACGACTTAACTGAGTCGTGATCTGCCTCCGACTCAAAGCTTTTAATAACTCGAACTTTCCCCTGCTTCATAATAAGTCGTGGACGACTTATAGATAAGTCGTTGGGTCGTGAACGACTCATCCATCCCAAACGGCTTAAGCCCCTGTTAAGTCGTAACTTCCTTTCATCCTCTTTGTTAGGTCGTAGCTCCTTCTCTTTAAGTCGTGGTCGACCTACACTCCCTTCCTTAAGTCGTATATGCCTTACCCCTTTGGCCTGAGCTACATCATCCTCCCCTGGTTGAGAAAAATTCGTCCTCGAATTTGTAAATTCTTCCACAACAGATTGTTCATTCCCATAATATGGTACCAGATGCTTAACATTAAACACGTCAGAAGTGTATACATCCTCCGGTAGTTTCAACTTATAAGCATTGTCATTGATTCGTTTCTCAACTTCTACGGGACCAATTTTTCTGGCTTTCAACTTGTTATAAACGCCCACTGGAAAACGATCCTTCGTTAACACAGCATACACCAAATCTCCTTCGTTAAATTCAACATTTCATCGCTTCAAGTCTGCAGTCTGTTTATACTTCTCATTTGCTTTCTCCAATCGTTTCTGAACGATCTTATGACATTCAGTTAATTCATCAACAAAATCAACAGCTCGTCTAACTGTCCCCTTTGGTTGTGGTACTACTGTTAAGTCCAACAGTCCCCTGGGTAAATTTGAATATACAATCTGAAATGGACTATATCTCGTACTACGATTCACTGCATGACTATGAGCAAACTCTGCCTGGCATAACTTCATGTCCCAACTCTTCAGATTGTCCTTCACAAGACATCGCAATAAATTTCCCAACGATCTGTTAACAACTTCTGTCTGTCCATCTGTTTGCGGATGATAAGCGCTACTAAATTTGAACTTCGTTCCAACCATCTTCCACAAACTAAGCCAAAAATGACTTAAAAATCTGGTATCCCTGTCTGAAACAATAGACTCCGACAACCCACGTAAACGATAGATTTCCTTGAAAAATAACTGAGCAACACGAACAGCATCCGCCATCTTTTTACAAGCAATAAAATGCGCCATTTTCGAAAATCTATCCACCACAACAAATATAGAATCGTTTCCCCTTTGAGTTCTCGACAAACCCAAAACGAAATCCATGCTGATATCAACCCACGGTTTAGATGGTACAGGTAATGGTATATACAATCCTGCATTTGTCGCTGTTCCCTTCGAAACCTGACATATATGACATCTCTCCACAAACCTTTCAACTTCTTTTCTCATCGATGGCCAATAATAAGATTGAGAAGTCAAATGCAATGTACGATCACGGCCCACATGTCCTTCTTCGTGCAATTCTTTGATAATTTTCATTCTCAAACTGCTTTCAGGAATACATAACCGATTTCCTTTAAACAAGAATCCATCAACCAACATAAATTCATCAGTGTCTCCATCCTTAACTTTCTTAACAAACTTCACAAAGTAAGGATCTTCTTCATACAATTCTGGCAATAATTCAAACCCCGTCACTTCAACCTCAATGTTGTCAACAAATGATTCCTCCTACTCAAAGCATCAGCCACACGATTCGTCACCCCCGATTTGTGCTTAACAACAAAGGTAAATTGCTGTAAATATGCAATCCATGATGCATGTCTCGCTGAAATCTTAACCTGCCCCTGCAAATGCTTCAACGCCTCATGATCAGTGTAAAGAACAAACTCTTTCTGAAATAGATAATGCCTCCAATGTTTCACTGCTTGCACTACGCATAAAACTCAACATCGTATGTACTATATCTCATCTTCGCCCCTGATAGCTTCTCACTGAAATAAGCAACTGGCTTCCCACTCTGACTCAACACTCCTCCAATCTCAACCTTTGATGCATCAGTGTGTAGTTCAAACAACAACTGAAAATCTGGTAATACAAGAATTGGCGCTGTCGTTAAAAGTTCTTTGATTCGTTCGAAAGCAACCCCCGCTTCCTTCGACCAAGAAAACTGCTTCCCTTTCATACAATCAGTAAACGGTGCCATCACGCTACTGAAGTGCGGAATAAACCTTCGGTAGAATGATGCCAATCCATGAAAACTTCCGACTTCAGTGATAGTTCTCGGTTGTGGCCAATTTCTAATAGCTTCAATTTTACTCTGGTCCACCTGGATTCCCTTCTCAGATACAACATATCCCAAAAATAATACACTTCTCATCATGAACACACATTTCTTTGTAGCTCCATAAAATTGTTCTTCACGAAGAATAATTAACACCTTTCTCAAATGCTCTACATGCTCCTCCGTACTCGTACTATAAATCAGAATATCATCAAAGTAAACTACAACAAACTTCCCAATGTACGGTCTGAAAATTTGATTCATCACCCGCATGAATGTACTAGGTGCATTTGATAAACCAAATGGCATAACCAACCATTCGTATAACCCTTCTCTCGTCTTGAATGCGATCTTCCATTCGTCTCCCGGTCTAATTCGAATCTGATGATATCCACTCTTCAAATCAATCTTCGAAAAGATAGTAGCCCCACTTAACTGATCTAGAAAGTCATTCAACCTCGTCATAGGAAATCTGTAGCGAACAGTAATCTTGTTCAAAGCTCTACTATCGGTACACATTCTCCAAGTTCCATCCTTCTTCGGCACCAACAAAGCTGGTACTGCACAAGGACTCAAGCTTTCCTGAACACGTCCCTGCTCTAACAATTCTTCCACTTGCCTTCGCAACTCCTCATGTTCCTTCGGACTCATTCGGTAATGTGGTCGATGTGGTAAAACTGCTCCCGGAACAAGATCGATTTGATGTTGGATGTCTCTCAGTGGCGGTAACTCCTTAGGCAACTCCTCTGGAAATACGTCTTCAAATTCTTTCAAAACTGGCTTTGCTTCTTCTGGAATTTCAACCTCTTCACTACACTCTCGCCCAATCAACAAAAACACTTCAGGCTCATCTTAAACTTCCTTAACAAACTCTTTCAAAGATAATAAAGTTTTCAGTTCTTCGATCTCCTCCAACTTGCTCTCCTTCTGTTGCTGCTTCTTGGGAACTAAAGTGATTTTAGTACCTTCGAACATGAAACTATAGCTATTAGCACGACCATCATGTTGCACTGCTCTATCAAACTGCCATGGCCTGCCCAACAACAGATGACACACATCCATGTCTACAACGTCACACCAAATTTCATCTTTGTACTTCTTCCCAATAGAAAAATTCACACAAGCCCTTCGACACACCTTCACTTAACCACCCTTCCTTAACCATGCTAACTTGTACGGTTTAGGATGCTTCTCAGTTTTCAAGTTCAACTTCCTTACTGCTTTTGTAGAGATAATATTATCACAGCTTCCAGCATCAATAACGAACTTGCAAACTTTCCCTAGAATAGTGCACCTCCTCATCATAAGATTACAACCTTTATCCCCAAACAATTCTTCTTCCTCCTCAACATAAGGTGCATTTGAACATTCTGCCTCCTCACCTTCATCCTCAATCTCAGCAACCATTGCTCTCTTCTTCGGCTTCGGACATTCATTGCTTTTGTGACCCAACTCCTGACAATTATAACATTTGAAACCACTGCAAACCTTCGCCTTCTCAGCCTCTTTCACCACTGGTTTTGTAACAGGTTTAGGAACATTAGAACTTCCACTAACACCCTTCGCTTGATTATTGGAATTAGTAAACACACCACCTCCACGCCTTCCTTTCTTCTCCCAAGCCAACGCTTTCTGATGTGCTTCTGCAACAGATCTCGGATCGAACATATTAACCATATCCTGGATCTGCATTCGCAACCCTCCAACAAATCTAGCAGTTAGCTATTCTTCCGTTTCCATAATATCATTCCTAGCAATGAGTTGGTAAAATTCATCAGCATAATCACTAACAGACTTCGTCCCTTGCCTCAGATTCTGCAGCCTCTGGTACATAAGTGATTGATAGTTATATGGTAAGAAAGTAGCTCTCATCAACTTCTTCATCTTATCCCAAGATTCAATCTTTGACTTCCCCATTCTCTCCCTTGTAAGTTTAGTTTGCTGCCACCACGCCAAAGCTCTCCCCCTCAACCTAGTAGCAACCAACTTCACTCTTCTATGCTCAGGAACCTCCTTGAAATCAAAGATCTCTTCAACATTTGACACCCAATCAAGAAATTCTTCAGCTACCATTCCACCCTTGAACTCTGGAATTTCCATCTTCATACCCGACTCCCATCGACGATCATCTTCAACATCCCGATAAGAATTTCGAACTGGGTCTCGATCTCGATAATGAATACATGCTCTATCACCCTCTTTATCAAAATCAAATGTACGTTTATATCGATCTCAACCATCAACATCCCTTCGTTCATGCATGCTTCTTCGACTATGTCTCTCTTCATCTCTATATGGCTCATTGTCAAATTCACGTTGACTTCTTCTCTCTTCATGTCCATAGTCATGGTGATCTCTCCGTGATGAAATTGATGTTTCTCTTCTATCTCTAAAAGAATGCGGTGATACCCTCCTCGCTTCCGTAACCGATGGCGAAACTCGGTTTCCTCCATGGTTCGAGTTTGGTGATCTCCTCCTTTGAGTTTGATTCAAATCATTCATCAACTTCTCTAACTTTCCAATGCCTTCATCAAATTTCTCATGAATACGTTGTTCCATAAGCTCGGTTTCTTCTCTTCTATACAAAACTTCAACATTTTGATTACGATTAGCTCTCCTTGGCGGCATGATTGAAAACTTCTTCACAAACACTTCAAAACTAGCAACGCAAGTCAAACAATTCATGGCTCAACCTAGCTCGCACAACTCCTTAGCTCGGTTCAACACTAACTCGGCTCGGTTCAACACAACTCCTTAGCTCGGTTCAACACAACTCCTTAGCTCGGTTCAACACAACTCCTTAGCTCGGTTCAACACAACTCCTTAGCTCGGTTCAACACTAACATATAAGTGCTGCTGATCATTTGTTGATCAAAGAATAGCTTTTGTAATAAGCGTAGCATTGCGGACGAGACTTGCTTTTCTTAGTGAAATGTGATAGGGGGTTCTCGCTTTGCGTTTAGGTGGCGAACGGGAGACTCTTACCCCTACACGTCCTCTTTACGGGGTTGGTTAGGCGTAACCCATGACAGTCGAAAGGCTGGCCGTAAAAGCAAGTTTCGGGTACCACTGTGAGCCACGGTGGGTCTGGGATGGTTGAAAAGCCTAAAGTGAACTAACTTGAACATGAATTAGTGAATGTAAACTAATTGAATATGAATAAATAAATGTTAGTAAAAACATCCAATGTTAATGAACCAAATGTGATTTAAATTGGAAAACCAATTCATTAAATATTAATGAGAAGTGAAAGTGTATTGAATTGGTTTCAAAGTTGGTTTTGAAAGATTGAAAAGACTCTGGAATGTTATATAAAATGATTGGAATACAATTATTAAGTTGGTTGATGGTTGAATTTATTGCTTTTGTTGCTTCTGGTATATGTTGTATATTGATATTACTTTCATATAGACATGTTTCTCACTATTTGTTGAGTGTTTAGTAGGTGCAGATTGCACTTGCTTCGCATTTGGAGCTCGCTTTCACGCTATATTAGTCGTATATGCTCGCTAATAATATATAAGGTACATATCTCGGATTACATATCGTACTTTTACACTTTTCCCTACGGGATGCCTCATTACTTGATGAGATGTATATTTGTGATATATATATTACGGATCGAGCCGCACAAAGGCTTTTAAAATTCAATTAAAAGTTAATTTGTGGAAATTTAATATTTTAATATTTAATTGACGAGTTAAAATAGCCAATTTTCAAACAGTCTCGGATTTTGACGAAACTAGTTTCATCAGATCCGTAATGTTATATCATTGTCTGGTTTCAAATTTCGTGTCAATCGGATTTACGGTTTGTCCGGGGCTACCTCTGCCTATTTTTCCTACCAACACCATAGGCTTCTCCATCACCACTAACAACCCCGACACCCCCGGTTCAACCTAGTGCCGGAAATTGATCAAAAATCATTTCCAGCTCAACACCAAACTGCTCTCAACTCCTTCACTTAAAAATCATCAATTTAATTTTAAAAATCATGGTTTGGTTCAAGGATTTGATCTATGTTCCTGAATTTATAAATTAAGATGTTCGACTTTTTGCTTATATTGAGTTGCTCAGTTTTTTCCTTGATTCCAAAGGCATTACCAATTTATTTTTAACTTAAATAAATTATAACTATAATTTATGATAAAACAAGTAAATTCTGTTTAAATACTAAATTCTAATAATATCTAGATCAAAATATAGAGCATTCAAATCAAATCCTAACTTTTGAAACTGGGAACAGAAGGGTTCGGGCATATATTCATTATTCTCAGTGACTTCTTATATACACAAATTCATATAAATAGAGAAGTTACTAAACATGTCTATTATTCACACAAACACAGACCTTCCATGACTTAACATACAGCCAGAATCAATTTAAAGATTTTAAAGGTGTGATGCTACTCACCTGTGTACTGATTAAACAGAGGAGACTCAGGCTTGAAACTGGAATGTTGATGATAACAGAGATTATGATTTGAATTTTAAACTGTAAATGCTTTTGCAAGCTAGAGTTTGATGATCTGAAATGCTTCAGGTGTGAACCCGTCTGTGTTCAGTTGTGAGGATAGGTTTATATAACTTTCCACTATTGTGTTTGTTGTTGTAGACTCTGATAATGTAATGTAAAGTGATGTAATGTAATAACATATAAGATTCTTTGTTTTAAACATTATTCATTGATATATTATATGTTGTTCCGCTGCGAAATGTGAGATTCTGTTATTGTTTCTATTTTCTTCCTCTTTCTTTCTTTCTTCTTCTGCTTTCTTCTTCTTAAAACCCTAACAATTCGGTTTTTTCGGCCTTCGACTGCTCGACAGTTGATACAGTGGTTGTATTAATGTCGATTTTCGGAAGTCGAAAATCCCATTTGTTACAATGTGGTATCAGAGCATTTGGTTAAGAGACAACCTTGGCTCTATTGGGTGTTACTCATTAGAGATAGAGTCAGCAGTACTCTAGAATGAGTGTGAGTGTAATAATAGATACGGGTGCGTATTTGTTAGTGAATATGAAAATTTGTTTTATGTTGTAATGATTGGTTTGTTGAGTGGTATATGGATTCTGGTCAAGATGAGTAATTAACGTTATTGATAGGAATCTCTAAACACTTGTACAGAACAAATTCGACACAATAGTGTTTTAAAATAGGGTAAATGAAATAATTTTACCTAAATTATTTTCATATATAAAAGAGAAAAAAATTCTGTGAATTATTATAATATATGATTGCTTGGTTGCTAGAAGGTGATGATATTAAATTATTATCATTAATGTTGAAAAAGAAACTGAAATCCTAACTCCAAAGTTAAGAAATAAATTCACATACAAATAGAATTGGAGAATATAAATTGTAAATGTGATTTGTAATTTGAAGCAAAATTTCAGAGAAATATTTGAAAATGTTTTGAAAGGTTTTGTAATTTGGAAAAGATTAAATTCCTTTTTGAGTTTGCAAATGGTTTTCAAGGGTTTGAAAAAATGTTTTTAGAGGGATAAAAGCTCTAAACTCTTTTTGGTCGCTGGAAAATAACTTCGGTAATGACTGCAGCATCATCGGGGTTCATTTTCGAGTTTCTAAAAGAGGGATTGCTACCAAGTTGTTTTAAATGAAAGTTGTTGGAAAATTTGGGTTTAGGTTTTCAAATTCGAAGGATAATTTGAATTAGTTTCAGAAATGAATTGAAATGTTGGAAAGACTCTGGAATCTGATAAAAATAGTTATGGAATAAAATTTATTAAGTTAAAAATAAATTTGGGGTTGAAACAAATGAATTGAAATTGAGTTTGAATTATGGAAATGAATTTATGAATGAATGAATTTGCAATTGCGAGTAAATAAAGTTGGAAACTAAATGTTGAAATTCATCTTGAAATTGCGAGTAAATTAAAAATTTGTCAAGTTGGATCAAATGAAGCTAAGTACTAAAATAAAATTAGTAAGTAAAACTAATCGAAGAAATGACAAATTTAATATGGATTGAAATGAATTGAATTCAACATTTATAAATAAAAGGGTAAATTAAATTCATATGGAATTCGAAATCCAGTTTAAATATAAGTGGTTATAAACCGAAATAGTGAATTGAATTGTGCGAGATGAAATGAGTTAGAACTTGTAATGAATTAGTAAAACAAACTAATTTAAAATGGCAAGATGAATCAGTTATAAATGAAAAATAATCGATAAAATTCAATATTCAGAAGGTAAATTGAATCCAAACAGAATTGAAATTGGAAATTGAATTCAAATAAAATTGATGATATGAGATTGAATGAAAATGGGTATTATGGCTAGCAGGACATACAGGTGTATTAGAGGAAACTGGGATTTTGATTTCGAAGATAAAAAAAATTGAATTACTCGACAAAAAGTTATGTATTTCAATTTCAGTATGAAATTTGATGATTTTCTTGTCCATCCACTTGGCCTTTTCTTTTCTTTTTGAAATCTGGGGGCCGTAGTGCCATTTTTGTAGTCGTACCGAGCTAGCCGCGCAAAGGAGACGCTGGCGAAATTTTTCGAAAATTTAAGGCGTTAGAATATTTTTGAGAAAATTTTAAATTTTTTAAAACTATAACTTTGATTTTGGAGTGAAAAGTTGAACGATATAGTTGGTTTTGAAAAGATAACTAAGTATGATTTGAAAACTTAGAAAAGTTATTGTAAGAAGTTTAACTATGGATTTTGAAAAGGTTAAAATGTTTAAATGAATTTGAAATTTAATTTGAACAAATGGTTTTGAAAAGTTAATGGATTTCAAGACTTTTTCTTACTTGGTAATTTCGAGGACGAAATTCTTTTAAGGGGGAAGTTTGTAACGATCCAGAATTTCTGTCATTTGAAATTCGTATATTTAATTAATTATAAATATTCACGAATGAATTTTATTAGCTGAGTGAATTAAATTTCGAATATAAGGATTTAATTGAATAATTAAATCCATAATTTAATATTTTAAATTTCAAAAATAATTGGAAATTGGGTTTAATTTGATTAAAAATGATTTGTAAATTTGTATTAAATCATATAGGAGTTAGAATGATGTTATAGAACTTTTAAAGTTGAATTTAAAGTTAATTTGTGAAAATTGAATATTTTAATATTTAATTGACGAGTCAAAATAGCCATTTTTCAAATAGTCTCGGATTTTGACGAAACCAATTTCATCGGATCAGTAATGTTAAATTATTGTATGGTTTCAAATTTCGTGTCAATCGGACTTACGGTTTGTCCGGGGCAAGCCAAAACGCATAGAAATTAGTTTAATCTGTTTAATTTAAATTTGATCGTTTATTTCCATAACTCGCGCATATGATCGAATTAGTCTTCGAAACACGTTCCATTGTGTCCGAAACGCGGGGTAAACCCTAGATACGTCAGTCGGCACGCTTCGTCTGGAGTTCGGAAAATTTCGAGTGAATATTGATTTGGCAAATTTTCTATAAAAGTGTCAGGACCCAATTCTTCGTCTTTCGAAAATTCAACATCGATACTCACTTTATCGACTGCCGAGCAATCGAACGACGGAAAACCGAACACTGAGGGTTTAAGAAGAAGAAAAGAAAGAAGAAGAGATAAGAAGATAGAAAAGATAGAGAGAAAAGGAAATAGAGAAAATAGAAAATAGAACGGAACAGAAAACAACAGAACAACAACAGAATATCACAATTCGCAGCGGAACAACATATAATAATAAATGAATAATCTTTAAACAAAGAACTATATCAGTTATTACATTTTATACATTACATTTCATAACATCATCATATCATCAGAGTGTACAACAACAACAACATCAAACAGTGCAGCGGAAAAAGAAATACTATATAAACTAGTAATACGCCATGCCATCCAGCTTGCCTCCACCTAACTCTTAACTGCCCGTGTGAAAATTGGTGGGCACCCAGAGTTTAGGAAGGGAAACAATAAACTCCAAGTCAGTCATGTGACTGGTGTGAGAACTCAAAACAGTTTATTTATCTTTAAAATCAAAATAGAAGAATATTTTTAAAGTCAATTCGCAATGCTTTTAAAAATGAGACTACCATAAGGCCTCCCGCACACCCACACAATGCAAACGCAGAATCGGAGGAGATTTCTCCTTATGATAGTCAAAGATGCTTGATACGTATTAAAAAGAACATTTTATATTATTACTAGTGTATATTGTAGGAAAAATTTATTTCGAAAGTAGAATATAAATCTTAGCCAGCATAGACATTTCGAACTATGCCTACTATAGCTAACTATGTTCAATAGCAGGTTACCGCCACATTCCATAGCAGGTTATACAACTAAAACCGTACAAGTCTCGTATTGTTTCTTTGGATTTCCAACGAATGATCAGGCCAAGGAACTTCTCATTGCCACATGAGAATGCCTCTGGATGGACATCCCCGAGAACCAAACCGGATCTCTACCAACACAAGGCCGGGTTACCCCTAACTGAGTAACAACTGACCGAATATGCCATCCCCCGGTCCTTTGGGACCTTTCACCGAGCGCTCGTAATCAATTCACACAATCATAACAAAGTGTTTTCAACATGAGTAAGTACCTGGGCTCCATACCATGATACCACCCTTTTCCAGAAGGAAATGCACACATCCTAAAGGGCGCTACCCCTCATAACCTTGCCGCTTCTTTCCTGTTTTGACCATTCACGGGGTGTGAGGCTCGACGAAGTCACGTCCACAAAAACATACTTTATACAAAAGCCATGCTTTGGGTCAAAAAATGATCATAGAAATGATCACCAAGATAGACGATCAAATAAACGATCCTATCACAAATAATCAACACAATGATCATTTACAGCAACACTCAGCATGTCACATTACCAAATTGGGAATATATCGCTGATAACATTCAACTACATAACCTCTGAGCTCGTACGTCTCAGAGAAGGGTGTTAAGCTAAAAGAATAAATTCTCCGCCACCAACAGAAATATATTTGAATGAAATCGTCTTTATCTCTCAATTTGTAACGTCAGACATACAATCCTTACAAGTCTGTTCCGGGCTCGAACAAAACCGAAGGCACTTCTTACGAAGCCCTTGCAATCTGGGTATTCACAATCCCGATCGAATTTCCCATCACTTAAGGAAATCTCTATACCAGGAGCTACCCAGTGCAGAGACAATCGATAGGTCTTCCTATCGCTTTCACAAATACTCGGTCTTCAACACCGATCTTCAAATGCAATTCACAACGACGTATCACATATTCGGAATGGGTTATACGACCCCATGGTCTTTTCCCGGTTAACCCGAATAGTGAGCGCTTATTCAAAAATAAGTGTGGCATTTAAATTCAAACAAATCACATCAAATACCCATTCAAAGGGAAATATTGATAGTCGGTTATTGAACTATCAATGGATATGCACAACATCACCAGTTTCCAAATAATTTTCCAAATTATTTATTTTCCAAAATATCTTTACTAGATATAAAATTTCACACTTCAAAAATAAATCAATATTTATTTTTAAACAAGTTCCCCTTTCTTTTATAAATTCCATAATGAATTTATAATCCAAAATATCTATGAATATTCAATTTCAATTATTCATTTTAATTTATCTTCAAAAAGATAAATTCTCTAATATTCACTTTATATTGGAAAAACATTTCCATACTTATTTATTCATAAGTAATTCACAGATTTTATTTATTTTCAACACTTGGAAAATATTCAATATACTTCAATCAAAATTTAGTATATATCTCACTCTTTAAGGAAATCATTCTCTTAAACATATTTATTTGGGCCTAAACGAATGTTGCGTAAAACATCGTTACAACCTCCCAAAATCACTAGTATAGGGATTCGAAATTAAGATAGATATATAAATCCCAATACTATACAAAACATTTCCTTTCGGAAATCATATACTATAACAATAGTGTTATAGTCCACTATTTCCTTTTATTTCTCGAAAACGTCTATTTCAACAATAAATGTTGAAATCTATGGTTTCGAATCTCAACATATTTTAAAACATCGTAAGGTCGTTTTAATTCTATTTAAAACATCACATTCAAAACAATTCCTTTAACATATTATTCACTATTCAAAAACGTGAATATACTTGTTAACAAATTTCATCCTTTCTATTCATTTTATTTTAAAGGATTATTCACAGTCAAAAACGTGAATATAACTCCATAAATAAATCATAACAATTTACTTATCAAAATAAGTCGTTTGTGAATTTATAAAACAACTTTATAAATTCCATTTCTATTTATTTATAACAACTTCCTTTTATAAATTCCTTTATTAACCTATTCGATTTATAACTCAATTATAAAACAAAGGTTCATAATATAAGTCAAATACTTATAATTTATTCGTTCACAAAAATCGTTCCTTTGAACTTCATAATTATAAATCTTATAACTTATAAGATTCAATTATTTATCCAAAACCATTCTTTTAATGACTTTATAAATTTTATAAACCTACTGTTTATAAAATCCCATTTATAATTTCACCGTTTATAATTCTATAAATTTCATTCAATTTATGAAATTCATTTTCACTTCATTCAAACACTTATAAAAACTCGTTTTATAATGTCAATATTTCAATTTATAAATATCCATTTATAAATCTCTTAATATAAACCAATTTATATTATTCTTTAAAACGTCTTTAATCTCCTTTATTATTTCACCATTTTGATTCATAAAATAATTAAATTTTATAAATCCTATATTTAAACTTTTTACAATAAATTCTAAAATCCCGATTTTACTATTTTATAAAATCATTAGCCTCATATTTTCAAAAATCAACCTTTAACTATATTTCTCAAAAATATAATTTTTTTTATAACATTAAAATTTATACGTTTATTTATTTAAAATGAATCAATTCCAAAATTATTTTATAAACGTATACTTTCAAAAATCACTTTGAAAATCATTTTTAAAAATTCCAAAATTTGGTCCAATGATGCTACATACCAAATAGTCAATCACGACAACAACGTTATCATATATCGATATGATAATCCATCAAATATCAAAATATCTGAATTTAAATAAATACTGTTGAGGAATCCAGTTGGATTCCTCCAACCTGTTTTCCTGCATTCACAAACATTAGCACAATACCAATTTCGCTCCAGTACGAAATTATCGCGGTATATGGGATTTAGAATATTATCCGCTTAATAGACGGCGCAATAGGGTCTCATCCGCTAAACAAAAAATGCGGGAAATCAATAACTCCAATATATACATATGCCAATATATATATATATATATATTGCTATTATATATAATACCAATTTCACTGTTTATGAAATATTCGCGGTATATGTTTTTAATAAATAACATCCGCTTACTAACGGCTTATAATGTCTATTTTAACAATCAATAGATATCAATCATCATTCAAACATGCATTCAAATATTTTAAATCTAACTATTTAAAATAAAGTCGAAACTGATTCGATTGAGTGAGAAGTTCTCACCTTGATTTCAATTTCGTTTTAGCGATTTATTTCGAATAAAATTAAACGGACGTTTAATTTTACCCAAAATTCTCACTAACTCCAAACGACTATAATCCAATTTCATCGCGTAGTGCTCGTCCATACGATTCCAACGCAACTGGTTTCGCGCGTTTTCGACCTCGTATGAAAAAGTTATGCATTTTTGAAGTTATACGAATCTAAAATATAACTTTACAACATTTATATTAATTTTTTCTAACCAAAATCAATCCTAGCCCTTGGATCCAAATGCTGCAACATCAGGCCGCACCTTGCCTTCTCCTTCATCACGTTCAAACTATAGGCTTCAACACCGCAACCATGAACCCATCAACACCAAATTAGGGTTAATTTTTGCAACCTCCACGTCGAGCTTTAACGCGATCAGGATACACCATCTCGAAGAGCATGGCAAGAAAGACACTCGGCCAAGATAGCATGGAGCTCGGCCCCCCCTTCCACCTTAATTTCCGTGCGCAACCTACAGCCATCGGCCCCACTTTGCTCCCTCCACGTCGCTCCAAACACGATCTCCACCGTTGGATCTCGAGATCTCACTATGCTCTTCGATTTTGCTTCAGCAAGTTTAGCCTAATTGTCGACGGATTTGGAGTAATCGAGGGGGAAAGGTCGTGAGTTCCTGGCCGTTTATCAGGGAGGTGGCGGCTGCTGTATAGATTAGGGTTTTAAATTTTTTTTTTATTTATGAAGGTGTTGGGGCTATTTATAAGAAACGAACGACACTATTCATCCCGGAAATTCCGAACTCCGATTTACGCGTCGTAACCAGCGTTTCTAGGGTTTACCCCGCATTCCGGACACAATGGAACAGGTTTCGAAAGCTAATTCGGACATCTGTGCGAGTTATGGCAATAAACGTTCAATTTGAATTTAACCGATTTAAATCGATTTCTAGGCGTTTTAATTTGTACAGGACAAACGGTAAATCCAATTGACACGAAATTTGAAACCTTACAATAATATCACATTACGGATCCGATGAAACTGGTTTTGTTGAAATCCGAGACTTTTTGAAAAATGGCTATTTTAACTCGCCAAATTAAAATTAAAAACAATTCGATGCGTTTCGAGCTGCCACGATCAAACGATAGCTCCGATTGACACGAAAATTGAAATCCGGTAATAACTAACTATTATGGATCCAATAGAACTGGTTTCGTTCAATTCTGAGACTGTTCAAAAATTGACTATTTTCACTAGTCGATTTTAATATTAAAATATTCAATTTCACAAATTAACTTTAAATTCGATTTTAAAAGTTCTAAATTATCGTTCTAACTTCAATATGATAAAATAAAATTTTACAAATCATTTACAATCATATTTAACCCAATTTTCAATTATTTCCATAATTTAACATATTAAATTATCGATTTAAATTATCCAATTAAATCCAATAAATCGAAATAAAAATTTATTCGACTTATAAATTCACTTATAAATATTTCAAATTAATTAAATATTCAAATTTAGATTAATAAAAATTCTGGGTCGTTACAATCTTCCCCCCTTAAAAGAATTTCGTCCTCGAAATTATTAAGTAAGAAAAATTACAGAATTTATTAACTTTCCTAAAATTCATAGTTAAATTTCTTACAATAACTTTACTAAGTTTTCAAATCATACTTAGTTATCTTTTCAAAAACAACAACTACTATTGTTTAACTTTCAATTCCAAATCAAAGTTAAAATTTTCAAAAAATTTCCCATTTTCTCAAATTTTTTCTAACGCCTTAAATTTTCGGAAAAATTCGCCATAGTCTCCTTTGTGCGGCTCGATCCGAAAAAAAAATGACAGTATATATATCACAAATATACATCTCATCAAGTAATGAGGCATCCCGAAGGGAAAAAATGTAAAAGTACGGTATGTAATCCGAGATATGTACCTTATATTTTATTAGCAAGCATATACGGCTAATATAGCGCGAAAGCGAGCTCCAAATGCGAAGCAAACGCGATCCGCACCTACTAAACACTCAACAAACAACATGAGAACATGCATATATGAAAATAATCTCAATATACAACATATATCTCCATAACAACTATATATGTTAACATATCAAATGTAGTAAAAGCAACAAATGCAAACATCAACCAATTATCATTCATATTCTCATTTATATACAATGAAATGGTTTTCAATATCAAATCACATTTGATTCATTAACAGTGGATGTTCTTACTAACATTCATTTTCAATTAGTTTATATTCACTAATTCATATTCAAGTTGGTTCACTTCCAAATCAAATTCAATTTCATTAACTCTTAATGAATTATATACAATCATCTAACAACCATATAACAACCAATGTATATTAATTACAACCAAATTCCTTTGCTTTCAATTGGTTTTAATTGATTTTCATTCAACTATTCAACTTTCCAATAACATTAAATTTTAATGAATTAACACTTATATTCATTATTTCATATCAACTTTATTCACATTAAATTGATTTACATTCAATCCATTAATTTAATTTAATTTCAAAAGTTGAATTTCATTTACATAACTCAAGTTCACATTTATCACTTAACTTTATTAATTTACTTTGATACTAATATCAACTTCATTCAACATCTCTTAAGTTATATTCATATATATATTCATATAGTTTCACTTCTCATATATATAAGTTTATTTTTCAATTGTAAATCACTTTAATTATAGTTTCAATTCTTATAATTTTTTTGCTTATACAATTCTTCTTTTACTTAGATTATTCAAACATCTAAACAATCAACCTATATACTTTAATAATTTCGAAAAATTATTTTCTTTATATATAAAATATACTTAAGGTAAAATTATTTCATTTACCCAAATTTAAAACAATACTGTGTCGAATTATTCTATTCAAGTGTTTAGAAACCCCTTCGGCATAGTCTTGCAGACCACGCTGACGAAAGTTCATATGCCACTCAATAAACCAATCATCACAATATAAAGCAGTTTTATATATTCACTAACAAATACGCTCTCATAGCTATTATTACACTCAAATTCATTCTAGAGTACTACTGACTCTATCTCTAATGAGTAATACCCAACAGAACCATGGTTGTCGCTTAACCATAAGCTCTGATACCACATTGTCAGGACCCGATTCTTCGTCTTCCGAAAATTCAACATCGATACTCACTTTATCGACTGCCGAGCAATCGAACGACGGAAAACCGAACACTGAGGGTTTAAGAAGAAGAAAAGAAAGAAGAAGAGATAAGAAGATAGAAAAGATAGAGAGAAAAGGAAATAGAGAAAATAGAAAATAGAACGGAACAGAAAACAACAGAACAACAACAGAATCTCACAATTCGCAGCGGAACAACATATAATAATAAATGAATAATCTTTAAACAAAGAACTATATCAGTTATTACATTTTATACATTACATTTCATAACATCATCATATCATCAGAGTGTACAACAACAACAACATCAAACAGTGCAGCGGAAAAAGAAATACCATATAAACTAGTAATATGCCATGCCATCCAGCTTGCCTCCAGCAATTCCAGAATATCCTGATATACCTAACTCTTAACTGCCCGTGTGAAAATTGGTGGGCACCCAGAGTTTAGGAAGGGAAACAATAAACTCCAAGTCAGTCATGTGACTGGTGTGAGAACTCAAAACAGTTTATTTATCTTTAAAATCAAAATAGAAGAATATTTTTAAAGTCAATTCGCAATGCTTTTAAAAATGAGACTACCATAAGGCCTCTCGCGCACACACACAATGCAAACGCAGAATTGGAGGAGATTTCTCCTTATGATAGTCAAAGATGCTTGATACGTATTAAAAAGAACATTTTATATTATTACTAGTGTATAGTGTAGGAAAAATTTATTTCGAAAGTAGAATATAAATCTTAGCCAGCATAGACATTTCGAACTATGCCTACTATAGCTAACTATGTTCAATAGCAGGTTACCGCCACATTCCACAGCAGGTTATACAACTAAAACCGTACAAGTCTCGTAATGTTTCTTTGGATTTCCAACGAATGATCAGGCCAAGGAATTTCCCATTGCCACATGAGAATGCCTCTGGATGGACATCCCCGAGAACCAAACCAGATCTCTACCAACACAAGGCCAGGTTACCCCTAACTGAGTAACAACTGACCGAATATGCCATCCCCCGGTCCTTTGGGACCTTTCACCGAGCGCTCGTAATCAATTCACACAATCATAACAAAGTGTTTTCAACATGAGTAAGTACCTGGGCTCCATACCATGATACCACCCTTTTCCAGAAGGAAATGCACACATCCTAAAGGGCGCTACCCCTCATAACCTTGCCGCTTCTTTCCTGTTTTGACCATTCACGGGGTGTGAGGCTCGACGAAGTCACGTCCACAAAAACATACTTTATACAAAAGCCATGCTTAGGGTCAAAAAATGATCATAGAAATGATCACCAAGATAGACGATCAAATAAACGATCCTATCACAAATAATCAACACAATGATCATTTACAGCAACACTCAGCATGTCACATTACCAAATTGGGAATATATCGTTGATAACATTCAACTACATAACCTCTGAGCTCGTACGTCTCAGAGAAGGGTGTTAAGATAAAAGAATAAATTCTCCGCCACCAACAGAAATATATTTGAATGAAATCGTCGTTATCTCTCAATTTGTAACGTCAGACATACAATCCTTACAAGTCTGTTCCGAGCTCGAACAAAACCGAAGGCACTTCTTACGAAGCCCTTGCAATCCGGGTATTCACAATCCCGATCGAATTTCCCATCACTTAAGGAAATCTCTATACCAGGAGCTACCCAGTGCAGAGGCAATCGATAGGTCATCCTATCGCTTTCACAAATACTCGGTCTTCAACACCGATCTTCAAATGCAATGCACAACGACGTATCACATATTCGGAATGGGTTATACGACCCCATGGTCCTTTCCCGGTTAACCCGAATAGTGAGCGCTTATTCAAAAATAAGTGTGGCATTTAAATTCAAACAAATCACATCAAATACCCATTCAAAGGGAAATATTGATAGTCGGTTATTGAACTATCAATGGATATGCACAACATCACCAGTTTCCAAATAATTTTCCAAATTATTTATTTTCCAAAATATCTTTACTAGATATAAAATTTCACACTTCAAAAATAAATCAATATTTATTTTTAAACAAGTTCCCCCTTCTTTTATAAATTCTGTGACGACCCGTTTTCCCGTACCCTTTGAATCGACAATAAACCACCCATGTCTAACTCAAATTGCACGAAAAAACGGATCATCAAGGGTGATTAAGAAAAATAGACAGAACAGAATCTCACACGAATGGAATAACATATATTATTTCAATAAAAATATTTACAGCGGAAAATTTTGAAATACAATATCAGAGTCTAACCTAGATTCAGCTTGGACAGTTATAAAACCTGCCCTTACAATTGCTGACAAACATCAAACAAAATACACTAAGCAATGGCGATGAAAGAATATCTTCATGCGTCCATGAATATCTCCAGCTCTCCCCTGGAACTTCAACTTCCTTCGACTATCCTGAAACTACTCGGATCTGACCCGAGTATTGAAAATACCCGGATCAGGCTTGATAAACCAGCGTGAGAAAAACTCAATAATAAATGACAGTGTCATATATCAGCCTTTGGATAAAATTCTTTGAAATAAATAGTATCTCATAAGACCACGTCCACACATAAACACGAACGGGTTTTTACCTTATGATAACTAAAACACTTTTATATCAAAACCTTTGATATTATTTCTAATGACATCTCTTTGAAAACATTTGCAAATAAACTTATTAATCTTATCCGAAATGGTTACCCATATAGCATTTCGAGGCTATTCATTACGCCAATACAAACAAAACCGTAGGTTCTTATTGGAGAATGGATTTCCATACAAATGACCAGGCGCAGGATCTACCTTCCGAAATGGGTACACCTCTAGATGGATGTCCCGAGGCACAGAACATCTGCCCTCTACCAACACAAGACCGGCCTACCTCTGTAACTAGATAGTACCGAATATGTCATCCCCCGGTCGTTGCCGACCTTTAACCGAGCGCTCGTTTTCCATACACCACATTAATTAACATCCCGACGTCATAGCGGGAAGAAATATATCTAGAAGGGGATGATCATACCCTAATGGGAATGACCCACATAGCCCTGCTGCATCTAATCCTGTTTCGGTCATTTCCGGTTTGATGAGGCTTAAGGCTACGATTACCTTTTCACAAAGCACATATCAAATCTTTGAATGCCACATTGCCATTTCCGTTAACTACTAATTGCCTTCCACAAAAATACAACCCTTGAGCTCGTATGTCTCAAGGAGGGTGTTAAGCTAGAGAAGTTGCCTTCTCCGCCACCACTGATGTACGTTTGTAAAAACCAATGTACGTAATCTTTAGAAATGCAACGTCAGACAAACGTCCATACAAGTTGTCCAGGAACAGGACAAACCGAAGGTACTTTCCTCGGCCATTACTAGGCGAGAAGCCCTTGCAATCCGCAAAATCTCCATCACGAGGAGACCACTGCTATATATAACTCTACAATGGGTGCGCACCCTGAGCAAATCAACAAGCAGTCCTCACGCTATGAAGATCCACGGTCTTCAATCACCATCTTCAACATGTCTTCACGTTCGAACGTACACATTGGTTCGAAGTGGTTTTCGGATAGGAATTAACCAAATCCGACTCCGGTTCCTTCGAAATCCAATCATCGATAAAAAGTGAATATGAGAATATAGGATTTATTAAGTCTCTTTTCACTTTAATTCTCTTCGGATGATTTCGAAATTCTCTTTCTTTCAACTTAGGATAATTCTAAGTAATTCATTCTTTTGTTTTGGAAAATATCTCAGATTTCTTTACTTAATTCTTGATCCAAATTTCTTAACTTTTAACTTAAGGAAAACATTCCCTTTATAATATCACCTTCCAAAACATCCATTTAATTTAAAGGATTATTCACTGTCCAAAATCGCGAATATAATTCCTTTAACATTTAACTTATCAATTTAAATTGATTTCAGATTTACAAAACGGTGTTTATAAATTCCATTTTTATATCTCACTTGTAAGTCAAAATCCAATACTCTTATTTACCAATTCATTCCTTTCAAATCTTATCATTCCTAAAATTCATTATAAATTCTTTTCTAAACTTCACAGGTTCGTAGAAATCATTCATTTTGGAGATTGCTTAACTTTTGGGTAATACCAATCTTCTTTTATTTTGGAAAACTTAACAGAATCTTTTTATTTTGAGAGCATCCGGGCTTTCCTTTCGATCTGTTCCACCCCTCGCCTAAGAAAAGAAAACATAGGCCAGGTAAGTTCAGGGCACTGGTTGCTCCATCCCTAACCTTAGTTAAACACCTTGTTTTATCTTCCCAGATCTCACAGGCGGGACAAATGTACTAGTCGTTTCCGCATACTCAGATTTTCAACTTATTTTGGAATTGCTTATAAATATTCCAAATTATCTTTCAAAACGCTTAATTATCCTTTTTAAAACATTCACGATTATTCTTGGAAACGTCGTTACATTTAAACTCATATTCCAAAAGTTATAGAATTCACAGCATAAAAGTGCTGCGGAAAGTGCTATATAAGCCTATTTGATTAAAACAACTTTTAAACATTCGCTAATTCATATTTTCCAATCCAAATCTCTTTTAAATCATTTAAATAGATTTATCAAATTTATTCCATATTTTTCCATAATTAAAAACATCCATTTAAACAGATTTCCTTTTATGGTCACTAAACTGCACTAGCGCGATTTTTCTAGAAAATTGATTTGGACTTAATTCAAAATCTACTTATCGAAACTTTGATTTTCTTTCTTCGTTTAGAAGATATGGATATAATAGTCCGGAATTTTCTTATCTCGAAGAATTCCGAGCAATATTCCACTCTACACATTCATTTGAACTTTTCAACGCGAAATCGCGAACTACCGTTGCGCGACGCGTCTAGTTTTAACTTATTTTCCAACATTTGAAATAATTTATTCAAATTGGATTTCAATACTTATAAAATGATTAGAAACCATTTTAAATCAATATTTTCACCTTTTAAAGTATTTAATATATATTTTCACTCTTACCACATTAAAATATTATTATATTCCCATTATTTTTATATTAAATTTTAAATCCCAATTTTAACTCAATTTCAATTCTAATCTCAAATTAAACACATTTAAAACTTAGATTTCAAATCTAATTCCAATTTAAATTTCAATTTAATCTCAAACTAAACTTCACTTTTTCAAAATCGATTTTAATTTCAATTTCACTATTCATCTAACTTTCAATTTTCTAATTAGCTATTCTTTTCAAATCCGTTTCACTTCAAATTTCAAATTCTCTTTCATTATAACTTAAATTTCACTTCTAAATGAAAAGAGACTTATTTTTCCACAATTTCTCATATTACTAAAATATGGTCTTTTAAACAAAAGTGATTACTAAATCAATAGGAATTTGATATCCAAATTATCATCACATCCATATAACAATCATATAACATCAACATTTTCAATATGGTAAATGTCATAATATTACTACGGATTATCCAACATATCCAAACAATCAACCAAACATACATATCATCAAATAGTGATTATCTAACATAACAATTTAGCATGATAATCAATATAATTTAAAAGCGATGAGAATTTCTCACCTTTACCCAAATGTTTAACTTCCTACCAACATTCATATCAACAACACTTCACTAAAACTTCAACTAATCAACTTTTACTCCATTTCATCGACCACTTCTTCCATAAGTTCGGCCTCCTCCTATTCTTCCTCTTTCTCCATCATTTCTTCACTTATTAGATGTTAAACCATGTTCTCATGGTATTCTAAGGTCTTTGACAAAGTTTGGTGGTGTTTGGAGTTGATTTAATATGGTTTTGAAAAAGTTAGTAAGCATTTTGGAAGAGAAGAAGAAGCCATTAAAGAGAGCTTCAAAGAGGAAGAAGAAGAAGAAGAAAGTGAAGAAGAAGGTAGAGAATGAAGTGTGAAAAATGAAAGGTATGGATGCATATTTATATTTGAGCTTTGGATGGCAAATGACTAAAATACCCTTCTTTACTTTTTGACTTTTTAATTTACTTTTCTACCCTTGATTTAACTCTTTAAGGACATGCATTAATGGTGAAATGATGGTAGGATGTAAGTTTGTACTTAATGAAATGATGTTTGCCTCTTTTTCTTAAACTTTTAAAATGTTAAAATAATATTTTGCTCCTTTTCCATGTAAAGTAGTAACATCTCATTAATGTGATTTGAATTTATAAAATGATTACTCTTTTTTTTTTCTTAAACTTTGTGTAAAAAGGAAATAAGACTTTTGCTTGATTTGATTTGCATTAATGGTGGAAAGATGGTTTAGTAATGATATTGTTTTTATGTCAAATCATGTCCTTTTATTTTTTTATTTATGTAAACTATTTTCAAAAGTAAACTCCTTTTGTCTTTTAGTGCTAAATGTAAAGTGTTTAAATAGTTTGTAAACTTGTAATTTTAAGTTATAAAATGTATTAAGTTGCAACAACTTGTCGACAACTTGTTTTGGTTGAAAACGGTGTTTTCCGCCGACAAAGTTTACAGTCAAAATTTGACGTTTTTATTAAGCTATATATTGATGTAAACCAAACTTTAAAATGAACTTTTTACTTCTTTAAATAAATTAAAACATGTCTCTTTATATTAAAAAATCATATTTAATTAATATCAAAATCTCTAATTTTACCGCGTATGTAAAACTAACAAAATGCGACAAATTTTGGTTATTTTTGTAAAACGATTATTAACAAACTTTTAAATCTTTTAACATACTTTTATTATCTTTATAAGATTTATCCTTTTAGATTTTAAATCGTTCGAAATCTCTCATTTTCGAAGTAGCGAAAATACGGGTCGTTACATTCTCCCCTACTTAGAAGCATTTCGTCCTCGAAATGAAAGTTAGATAAAGGAATCTATCTCATACTCATCTCCTCAAATAATTTGACTTATTTCTACTGATGATAGAAAAGAAGAAGGCCGATATCATAACAATACTAAAACAAATGATGCCAAACATGCATATAAAGATTCCCCACACTAACCTAAGTATCTATTACGTACTTACAGTTATATGTACATACATCAAGTCAAACTTCTATCCTTCCCATCCTAGTGCGTACTGCACACTTAAGATAATGTATCCAACTATCAAATAAGATTATACATCCAAAAACAACCAAACTAATACTATATCAAGATAAATGAATACATCCACATAACCCATCTTCTGACCTAAGCATGTACTACACCTGAGGTCTATATATTAAAACATAAGTCCAACCCTTATATCTTAGCGTCTACTATTTAAGATAACTATCCAACTACTATGTTGACATACCCAAAACATCATAATATATGTTATATTTGATTCGATCTATTATTCAATCCACAACTTTTCTTTCGAACTAGTATCGATCCCCCGATTTTCTATTGCGGACTTTGATCAGACTTCTTAATCACAAACTCTTGCTTTCCTTGCATAGCTCTCAACTATGATAGAAAACTCGTGTACATAATCACAAACTCTCATCAATGTTCGCCATCAAAAATTGAGTGATAAATCCCTTTTTTCGGATTGGTGTAAACACCTCAAAGTTCTATACTCAAATCTTAGATCAAAATTTATCTACGTTTAACTTATGTACTTATTCACATTTATCTTTACTTAATACATTTCTTCCAAAACTTCTATTAATCCAAGTTTATTTCACAACCATTTACTTTCTTCTAAATCCATTATTACTTAAGCTTACAAATATGACTTAACTTGTATAATATATTTTTACTTCCTAAGAGTATATATACATATCCCTAATCTTCAAATCGTCATTACTTCAATTAGGGTTTTCAACAAATGTGGAATTCTATTATTCCAAATAAATAAGTTATAAAACTTAATCCCTAGTTTTCTTTACCTAAGGTCTCCATTTAGCTAATATTATTTATCTAATCCATATATTAATCAGACAACTTTACTAAGTGTACATCCTTTTTCTTACAAAGTTAACTTATTTACCTATCCATTTGCCAAATCAAAATTTCTTAATCTTAAATCCATCAAATACCTTATAGTCAAATTTGTGAAACTTAATTCACATGGTATTTGTTATTTAAACATTTTCATCCAACATTCAACTACTAACCATATTATTCAAAACCATCCACTTTTCATCTTACTTCATTTTGAATTACAAATGTTACCCTAATGTATCATTAATTCAAATTTTTATATTAGGATGATATTTCTTATATCTCTTGTTCCTAAATTTCACTTTGATTTTTTTTAAACTTAATCAAAGTGTCTAAATTCCAAATTACCTTATCTCATTTATAAGTTATAGAACTTATCCTTTCATAATATATTAACCCAAAATTTCAATTTTGGCTTATCTTTTCTGTCTTATTGATAAGAATTTTTCTAAGTGTAAATTTTCACTTTACTTCCTCTAATTACACTTCTAGCTTCAATATTATCATCAAATATCTTATAATCAAATTGTGAATTTTACTTCACAAGATATTTGTACTTAGCTTTTTAAATCCATTCATTATGATAATCACTTAATCATTATTATTTCTTAATACCAAAGGTCTAGGGGTATATGGTCAAAATTTTAAATTCTAGCTTTCAACTAATTAATTTTATATGAAATATCTTATAGTCAAATTTGTGCAATTCTAATCACAAGATATTCATATTTTAATTTCACTAAGCTAAATCACAATCAATCCTTAACCCAAAAGATAATAATATCCCCTTTAGTATTTATAATATAAACCCAAGGTAAAATTATTTCATTTACCAATTTCTTTTAAAACAAAATCATTTTTATAAATTTAACAAATACGCGCTCATATATATAATACTCTCATAACTCATTCTAGGGCGTTACTAACCCTATCTCTAATGAGTTACTCATCCTAGGATATTACTAATCCTATCTCTGATGAGACTTTACCCATAACAGAGCCAAGGTTCTCGCTTAACCTTCAGCTCTGATACCAAATGTCACGACCCGTTTTCCCGTACCCTTTGAATCGACAATAAACCACCCATGTCTAACTCAAATTGCACGAAAAAACGGATCATCAAGGGTGATTAAGAAAAATAGACAGAACAGAATCTCACACGAATGGAATAACATATATTATTTCAATAAAAATATTTACAGCGGAAAATTTTGAAATACAATATCAGAGTCTAACCTAGATTCAGCTTGGACAGTTATAAAACCTGCCCTTACAATTGCTGACAAACATCAAACAAAATACACTAAGCAATGGCGATGAAAGAATATCTTCATGCGTCCATGAATATCTCCAGCTCTCCCCTGGAACTTCAACTTCCTTCGACTATCCTGAAACTACTCGGATCTGACCCGAGTATTGAAAATACCCGGATCAGGCTTGATAAACCAGCGTGAGAAAAACTCAATAATAAATGACAGTGTCATATATCAGCCTTTGGATAAAATTCTTTGAAATAAATAGTATCTCATAAGACCACGTCCACACATAAACACGAACGGGTTTTTACCTTATGATAACTAAAACACTTTTATATCAAAACCTTTGATATTATTTCTAATGACATCTCTTTGAAAACATTTGCAAATAAACTTATTAATCTTATCCGAAATGGTTACCCATATAGCATTTCGAGGCTATTCATTACGCCAATACAAACAAAACCGTAGGTTCTTATTGGAGAATGGATTTCCATACAAATGACCAGGCGCAGGATCTACCTTCCGAAATGGGTACACCTCTAGATGGATGTCCCGAGGCACAGAACATCTGCCCTCTACCAACACAAGACCGGCCTACCTCTGTAACTAGATAGTACCGAATATGTCATCCCCCGGTCGTTGCCGACCTTTAACCGAGCGCTCGTTTTCCATACACCACATTAATTAACATCCCGACGTCATAGCGGGAAGAAATATATCTAGAAGGGGATGATCATACCCTAATGGGAATGACCCACATAGCCCTGCTGCATCTAATCCTGTTTCGGTCATTTCCGGTTTGATGAGGCTTAAGGCTACGATTACCTTTTCACAAAGCACATATCAAATCTTTGAATGCCACATTGCCATTTCCGTTAACTACTAATTGCCTTCCACAAAAATACAACCTTTGAGCTCGTATGTCTCAAGGAGGGTGTTAAGCTAGAGAAGTTGCCTTCTCCGCCACCACTGATGTACGTTTGTAAAAACCAATGTACGTAATCTTTAGAAATGCAACGTCAGACAAACGTCCATACAAGTTGTCCAGGAACAGGACAAACCGAAGGTACTTTCCTCGGCCATTACTAGGCGAGAAGCCCTTGCAATCCGCAAAATCTCCATCACGAGGAGACCACTGCTATATATAACTCTACAATGGGTGCGCACCCTGAGCAAATCAACAAGCAGTCCTCACGCTATGAAGATCCACGGTCTTCAATCACCATCTTCAACATGTCTTCACGTTCGAACGTACACATTGGTTCGAAGTGGTTTTCGGATAGGAATTAACCAAATCCGACTCCGGTTCCTTCGAAATCCAATCATCGATAAAAAGTGAATATGAGAATATAGGATTTATTAAGTCTCTTTTCACTTTAATTCTCTTCGGATGATTTCGAAATTCTCTTTCTTTCAACTTAGGATAATTCTAAGTAATTCATTCTTTTGTTTTGGAAAATATCTCAGATTTCTTTACTTAATTCTTGATCCAAATTTCTTAACTTTTAACTTAAGGAAAACATTCCCTTTATAATATCACCTTCCAAAACATCCATTTAATTTAAAGGATTGTTCACTGTCCAAAATCGCGAATATAATTCCTTTAACATTTAACTTATCAATTTAAATTGATTTCAGATTTACAAAACGGTGTTTATAAATTCCATTTTTATATCTCACTTGTAAGTCAAAATCCAATACTCTTATTTACCAATTCATTCCTTTCAAATCTTATCATTCCTAAAATTCATTATAAATTCTTTTCTAAACTTCACAGGTTCGTAGAAATCATTCATTTTGGAGATTGCTTAACTTTTGGGTAATACCAATCTTCTTTTATTTTGGAAAACTTAACAGAATCTTTTTATTTTGAGAGCATCCGGGCTTTCCTTTCGATCTGTTCCACCCCTCGCCTAAGAAAAGAAAACATAGGCCAGGTAAGTTCAGGGCACTGGTTGCTCCATCCCTAACCTTAGTTAAACACCTTGTTTTATCTTCCCAGATCTCACAGGCGGGACAAATGTACTAGTCGTTTCCGCATACTCAGATTTTCAACTTATTTTGGAATTGCTTATAAATATTCCAAATTATCTTTCAAAACGCTTAATTATCCTTTTTAAAACATTCACGATTATTCTTGGAAACGTCGTTACATTTAAACTCATATTCCAAAAGTTATAGAATTCACAGCATAAAAGTGCTGCGGAAAGTGCTATATAAGCCTATTTGATTAAAACAACTTTTAAACATTCGCTAATTCATATTTTCCAATCCAAATCTCTTTTAAATCATTTAAATAGATTTATCAAATTTATTCCATATTTTTCCATAATTAAAAACATCCATTTAAACAGATTTCCTTTTATGGTCACTAAACTGCACTAGCGCGATTTTTCTAGAAAATTGATTTGGACTTAATTCAAAATCTACTTATCGAAACTTTGATTTTCTTTCTTCGTTTAGAAGATATGGATATAATAGTCCGGAATTTTCTTATCTCGAAGAATTCCGAGCAATATTCCACTCTACACATTCATTTGAACTTTTCAACGCGAAATCGCGAACTACCGTTGCGCGACGCGTCTAGTTTTAACTTATTTTCCAACATTTGAAATAATTTATTCAAATTGGATTTCAATACTTATAAAATGATTAGAAACCATTTTAAATCAATATTTTCACCTTTTAAAGTATTTAATATATATTTTCACTCTTACCACATTAAAATATTATTATATTCCCATTATTTTTATATTAAATTTTAAATCCCAATTTTAACTCAATTTCAATTCTAATCTCAAATTAAACACATTTAAAACTTAGATTTCAAATCTAATTCCAATTTAAATTTCAATTTAATCTCAAACTAAACTTCACTTTTTCAAAATCGATTTTAATTTCAATTTCACTATTCATCTAACTTTCAATTTTCTAATTAGCTATTCTTTTCAAATCCGTTTCACTTCAAATTTCAAATTCTCTTTCATTATAACTTAAATTTCACTTCTAAATGAAAAGAGACTTATTTTTCCACAATTTCTCATATTACTAAAATATGGTCTTTTAAACAAAAGTGATTACTAAATCAATAGGAATTTGATATCCAAATTATCATCACATCCATATAACAATCATATAACATCAACATTTTCAATATGGTAAATGTCATAATATTACTACGGATTATCCAACATATCCAAACAATCAACCAAACATACATATCATCAAATAGTGATTATCTAACATAACAATTTAGCATGATAATCAATATAATTTAAAAGCGATGAGAATTTCTCACCTTTACCCAAATGTTTAACTTCCTACCAACATTCATATCAACAACACTTCACTAAAACTTCAACTAATCAACTTTTACTCCATTTCATCGACCACTTCTTCCATAAGTTCGGCCTCCTCCTATTCTTCCTCTTTCTCCATCATTTCTTCACTTATTAGATGTTAAACCATGTTCTCATGGTATTCTAAGGTCTTTGACAAAGTTTGGTGGTGTTTGGAGTTGATTTAATATGGTTTTGAAAAAGTTAGTAAGCATTTTGGAAGAGAAGAAGAAGCCATTAAAGAGAGCTTCAAAGAGGAAGAAGAAGAAGAAGAAAGTGAAGAAGAAGGTAGAGAATGAAGTGTGAAAAATGAAAGGTATGGATGCATATTTATATTTGAGCTTTGGATGGCAAATGACTAAAATACCCTTCTTTACTTTTTGACTTTTTAATTTACTTTTCTACCCTTGATTTAACTCTTTAAGGACATGCATTAATGGTGAAATGATGGTAGGATGTAAGTTTGTACTTAATGAAATGATGTTTGCCTCTTTTTCTTAAACTTTTAAAATGTTAAAATAATATTTTGCTCCTTTTCCATGTAAAGTAGTAACATCTCATTAATGTGATTTGAATTTATAAAATGATTACTCTTTTTTTTTTCTTAAACTTTGTGTAAAAAGGAAATAAGACTTTTGCTTGATTTGATTTGCATTAATGGTGGAAAGATGGTTTAGTAATGATATTGTTTTTATGTCAAATCATGTCCTTTTATTTTTTTATTTATGTAAACTATTTTCAAAAGTAAACTCCTTTTGTCTTTTAGTGCTAAATGTAAAGTGTTTAAATAGTTTGTAAACTTGTAATTTTAAGTTATAAAATGTATTAAGTTGCAACAACTTGTCGACAACTTGTTTTGGTTGAAAACGGTGTTTTCCGCCGACAAAGTTTACAGTCAAAATTTGACGTTTTTATTAAGCTATATATTGATGTAAACCAAACTTTAAAATGAACTTTTTACTTCTTTAAATAAATTAAAACATGTCTCTTTATATTAAAAAATCATATTTAATTAATATCAAAATCTCTAATTTTACCGCGTATGTAAAACTAACAAAATGCGACAAATTTTGGTTATTTTTGTAAAACGATTATTAACAAACTTTTAAATCTTTTAACATACTTTTATTATCTTTATAAGATTTATCCTTTTAGATTTTAAATCGTTCGAAATCTCTCATTTTCGAAGTAGCGAAAATACGGGTCGTTACAAATTCCATATTGAATTTATAATCCAAAATATCTATGAATATTCAATTTCAATTATTCATTTTAATTTATCTTCAAAAAGATAAATTCTCTAATATTCACTTTATATTGGAAAAACATTTCCATACTTATTTATTCATAAGTAATTCACAGATTTTATTTATTTTCAACACTTGGAAAATATTCAATATACTTCAATCAAAATTTAGTATATATCTCACTCTTTAAGGAAATCATTCTCTTAAACATATTTATTTGGGCCTAAACGAATGTTGCGTAAAACATCGTTACAACGTCCCAAAATCACTAGTATAGGGATTCGAAATTAAGATAGATATATAAATCCCAATACTATACAAAACATTTCCTTTCGGAAATCATTTACTATAACAATAGTGTTATAGTCCACTATTTCCTTTTATTTCTCAAAAACGTCTATTTCAACAATAAATGTTGAAATCTATGGTTTCGAATCTCAACATATTTTAAAACATCGTAAGGTCGTTTTAATTCTATTTAAAACATCACATTCAAAACAATTCCTTTAACATATTATTCACTATTCAAAAACATGAATATACTTGTTAACAAATTTCATCCTTTCTATTCATTTTATTTTAAAGGATTATTCACAGTCAAAAACGTGAATATAACTCCATAAATAAATCATAACAATTTACTTATCAAAATAAGTCGTTTGTGAATTTATAAAACAACGTTTATAAATTCCATTTCTATTTATTTATAACAACTTCCTTTTATAAATTCCTTTATTAACCTATTCGATTTATAACTCAATTATAAAACAAAGGTTCATATTATAAGTCAAATACTTATAATTTATTCGTTCACAAAAATCGTTCCTTTGAACTTCATAATTATAAATCTTATAACTTATAAGATTCAATTATTTATCCAAAACCATTCTTTTAATGACTTTATAAATTTTATAAACCTACTGTTTATAAAATCCCATTTATAATTTCACCGTTTATAATTCTATAAATTTCATTCAATTTATGAAATTCATTTTCACTTCATTCAAACACTTATAAAAACTCGTTTTATAATGTCAATATTTCAATTTATAAATATCCATTTATAAATCTCTTAATATAAACCAATTTATATTATTCTTTAAAACGTCTTTAATCTCCTTTATTATTTCACCATTTTGATTCATAAAATAATTAAATTTTATAAATCCTATATTTAAACTTTTTACAATAAATTCTAAAATCCCGATTTTACTATTTTATAAAATCATTAGCCTCATATTTTCAAAAATCAACGTTTAACTATATTTCTCAAAAATATAATTTTTTTTATAACATTAAAATTTATACGTTTATTTATTTAAAATGAACCAATTCCAAAATTATTTTATAAACGTATACTTTCAAAAATCACTTTGAAAATCATTTTTAAAAATTCCAAAATTTGGTCCAATGATGCTACATACCAAATAGTCAATCACGACAACGTTATCATATATCGATATGATAATCCATCAAATATCAAAATATCTGAATTTAAATAAATACTGTTGAGGAATCCAGTTGGATTCCTCCAACCTGTTTTCCTGCATTCACAAACATTAGCACAATACCAATTTCGCTCCAGTACGAAATTATCGCGGTATATGGGATTTAAAATATTATCCGCTTAATAGACGGCGCAATAGGGTCTCATCCGCTAGACAAAAAATGCGGGAAATCAATAACTCCAATATATACATATGCCAATATATATATATTGCTATTATATATAATACCAATTTCACTGTTTATGAAATATTCGCGGTATATGTTTTTAATAAATAACATCCGCTTACTAACGGCGTATAATGTCTATTTTAACAATCAGTAGATATCAATCATCATTCAAACATGCATTCAAATATTTTAAATCTAACTATTTAAAATAAAATCGAAACTGATTCGATTGAGTGAGAAGTTCTCACCTTGATTTCAATTTCGTTTTAGCGATTTATTTCGAATAAAATTAAACGGACGTTTAATTTTACCCAAAATTCTCACTAACTCCAAATACTCCAATCTAATTTCATCGCGTAGTGCTCTTCCATACGATTCCAACGCAACTGGTTTCGCGCGTTTTCGACCTCGTATGAAAAAGTTATGCATTTTTGAAGTTATACGAATCTAAAATATAACTTTACAACATTTATATTAATTTTTTCTAACCAAAATCAATCCTAGCCCTTGGATCCAAATGCTGCAACATCAGGCCGCACCTTGCCTTCTCCTTCATCACGTTCAAACTACAGGCTTCAACACCGCAACCATGAACCCATCAACACCAAATTAGGGTTAATTTTTGCAACCTCCACGTCGAACTTGAACGCGATCAGGATACACCATCTCGAAGAGCATGGCAAGAACGACACTCGGCCAAGATAGCATGGAGCTCGGCCCCCCCCCTTCCACCTTAATTTCCGTGCGCAACCTACAGCCATCGGCCCCACTTTGCTCCCTCCACGTCGCTCCAAACACGATCTCCACCGTTGGATCTCGAGATCTCACTATGCTCTTCGATTTTGCTTCAGGAAGTTTAGCCTAATTGTCGACGGATTTGGAGTAATCGAGGGGGAAAGGTCGTGAGTTCCTGGCCGTTTATCAGGGAGGTGGCGGCTGCTGTATAGATTAGGGTTTTAATTTTTTTATTATTTATTTATGAAGGTGTTGGGGCTATTTATAAGAAACGAACGACACTATTCATCCCGGAAATTCCGAACTCCGATTTACGCGCCGTAACCAGCGTTTCTAGGGTTTACCCCGCGTTCCGGACGCAATGGAACAGGTTTCGAAAGCTAATTCGGACATCTGTGCGAGTTATGGCAATAAACGTTCAATTTGAATTTAACCGATTTAAATCGATTTCTAGGCGTTTTAATTTGTACAGGACAAACGGTAAATCCAATTGACACGAAATTTGAAACCTTACAATAATATCACATTACGGATCCGAGGAAACTAGTTTCGTCGAAATCCGAGACTTTTTGAAAAATGGCTATTTTAACTCGCCAAATTAAAATTAAAAACAATTCGATGCGTTTCGAGCTGCCACGATCAAACGGTAGCTCCGATTGACACGAAAATTGAAATCCGGTAATAACTAACTATTACGGATCCAATGGAACTGGTTTCGTTCAATTCTGAGACTGTTCAAAAATTGTCTATTTTCACTAGTCGATTTTAATATTAAAATATTCAATTTTCACAAATTAACTTTAAATTCGATTTTAAAAGTTCTAAAATATCGTTCTAACTTCAATATGATAAAATAAAATTTTACAAATCATTTACAATCATATTTAACCCAATTTTCAATTATTTCCATAATTTAACATATTAAATTATCGATTTAAATTATCCAATTAAATCCAATAAATCGAAATAAAAATTTATTCGACTTATAAATTCACTTATAAATATTTAAAATTAATTAAATATTCAAATTTAAATTAATAAAAATTCTGGGTCGTTACAAAAAGGACTTGATATTCTTCATTTGCAACAAAACCGTAGAGCAACTAGGTCTAGCCGCCAGTTTTATAATCAAAGGCCGAAAATTCAATCTCTTTTTCCCTCATTTTCTTCAAATCCGTAAAACGATTCAACAAACTTTCAACTGCAACTTCGTAGAGCACGTCGTGAACTACGATTTCAACGGCTATGATCGTGGACAACGTTGTAGATCAACGGCAAAGCTCAGTTGAACGCGTGCACTCAAGCACAAAATCCGAGGCTAATATAGGGCCGAGCTCGAAGTTCTCTTGGCCGAGGGTGGAGCTCATCATGGCGAGTTGAACGGCACCATTTGATCGAGTTGAAGATGCTCGAGTAGGGCATGCTAATCTAGGGTTTCACGGCAGCATGGGTTCGTTCGAACCGAGAATGTTGTCATGCGTGGAAGAAGGACGCGTACACGGCCTTGATTTTGCTGAACGAGATCTAACGGCCTGAGATTAAAAGGTTGAAAAACAATAAAAGAAAGTTGTAAATTTATTTATATTATAATTTGTATAAACTTCTAAAATGCATAATTTTGTCATACGAGGTCCGTTTTGGACGAAACAACTTGCGCTGGGTTCGTATGGACGAACATTACGCAATGGAGCGGGAATAGAATCGATTGGACCTAGTGAAAATTTTGGGTAAATTAAACGCGCGTTTAATTTTATTCAAAATAAAACACTACAACTGTATTGAAACCAAGGTGAGAACTTCTCTGTAACGACCCGTATATTACGTATCGAGAGATCGTAAAACCGTTGTTATTAGGTCGTTAGTGTTGTTAAGTCGTCCAGAGTTTAAGTCGACCAGAGGTTAGGTCGTAGAAGATCTTGAGTGTTGAGCGACCTAAAGATAAGGCAGAGCGACCCAAGGAAGTCGGCGACTTAAGGGTTTAGGTGACCTAAGGAGTTAGATTGTGTGATAGCTTAGGTCGTATAGTAGCTTAGGTCGGTGGAGCGACTTAGGGGGTTGGAGCGACTTAAGGAAGTTAACGACCTAGTAGTTAGCGATTTAAGGAAGTTAACTACCTAGTAGTTAGCGGCTTAACGGGTTAAGCGACCTAGGAGTTAGCAGCTTAGGGAAGTAAGCGACCTAAGAGAATTAGCGGCACAGGAAGTTAGTGGCATAAGAAGCTAACGAATTAAGGGAGGTGGGTCGCTAACGACTTAAGGAGGAGAGCGACCTATGTTAGATGCCGTGTTGAAGTTAGGTCGTAAACGACCTAAGTTAGATTCTGTGTTTAGTTAGGTCGTGGACGAGATAAGGCTTAGGTCGTATGTCACGTGAAGGCGAAGGTGTTAGGTCGCGTAAAGGGTTAAGACGTTAGGTCGTGTGTGTAGCTAGGCCGTGTAAGGGCATGAGCAGTTAAGTCGTTAGGTCAGCAACATCGTTGGGTCGTGTTTGTGTTAGGTCGTATATGTGTTAGGTCATTGAGTCGCGTGAAGGCTTGAATGTTAGGTCGCGCATATACTCGAGTTGATAGGTCGTAGGTCGTGGGGTTTCGTTAAGTCGTGAGCGACTTAAAGGCGAGCGACTTATGGGTTCGGCCTATAAATACACGGATTAGCTTCATTTTTGGGATCCGGATTTTGAAGCAACGAAGTTCTGCCATTTTGAGAGCTCGAGAGCTACACTTCTTCACTTCTTTTCTACTCTTTAATCTTGTGCTTCCTTCCATCCAAATCGAAGATCAAATCGAAGATCCAAGAGCTTAGATTGAAGATCTCCATCCATCGAAGAGGGATTTCATCGTTTGGAGCGGAATTTTGGCGAATCGAGCTAGATCCTTCGCTGTCCAGATTTGGAGTGTGTTGATTTTAAGGTGTTTAGGTGATTCGGTGAGTGATGGTTATCTCTCACACGGACCCAAAGGAGTATATTGGATTGGTGGCTTGATTTTTTGTTAAAAATAGTGATTTCATGCATTTTCGTAAACCTAAGTATAGATCCATTGTTCATGAAGATTTGAAATCCATTATAATACATGTTAACATATGCAAGTTCATCCATCAAGTTGTAGAGATATTATTCATGATTATGCTTGTTAGATTTAGACTCTTTATTTACAAGATTGCCATTTTTGTTATAATTGCTTTTAGATCATGTTTGAATGCTTAATTACTTGGATTAATGATTGACTTGATTGATTATTATAAATTAGTTGATTAGTGGTTGGATTTGGACAAGTTGGTCGAAGATGATTCAAAGGCTAAGGGGGAAGCTCTTGAATAGAAAAGCTGCACGTGGCATATGTAGTGAATGATAAAGCTCATATGGACGGATTTGATGATGATGTTGAGATGGAGCTTTGCTATGAATGAGATGAGGCAAGGCATGATGTGAGGTAGCTTTGGTATAATCCAAACGGGATCATTCCAAGCATGTTGATAACTCGAGGGATGGTTCGAGTTTGTGGATAATGGTTGGCTCGAGAGGCGCTTGAGCTAGTATGAGAATAGTCGTCGAGGAGGATGACTAGAAGGCTGAGATTTCTTCGTTATTGAAGGTTCTAGCAGACTCAAAGCAATAGTACGCTGGGCAGATTCGATAGTCCCAAAAGACTACCGTTGGTGGTCGAGTACTCTGGGCAGATTCGATAGTCCGAGGCACGGGCTGCGACGACGTGCAGAGTTTTGTCTAGAACCGGGGTTACCATTAGCCCTTAACGGATGGCTGCAAGAAAGGTGCCGGTCATTCAGTTAATGATGGTATCGAAGCAATGATAACAGTGATAGCCAGAGTCATGGATGTTTGGATGTTTTGGTTGTATCGTCATTCGGTCTCAAGAGCGATGTTTTCCGGGTGCTTATCTGATCTTGGTTTAGGCCTTGGGTGTTTGTACTTGGAAAACATCAACCTTGACTCGAGTGATAATTGCTTTACTTTAAATGTCTGATTTGCTATGTTTACTTCTGCTTAGTGTATCTGGGTGCTATCACTATAGAAAGAGGTGGAGTGGGAGGGTTGGGTTTCTATTCCTTTTACCTTTATGCTCTTTTGGTATGTTGTTAGTTAATTTACCGTCACTAAGACTGTTGTTTGACTCAAGGTTTTATGTTCAACTCTTGTTACCTTGGGCTGTTCATCCATTTTGGGATGGGAAGACTAGGTAGCAGGTGACAGGTGCTGTTCTTAGTGACCAACGATGCTGATGACGAAGACGAGCTGGAGGCTTGCATATTATTTTCTTACTATATGTACTGGATGTTCCGCTGCTTGTATATTCTCTGAGTGATATGTAGTGAGGCTTGATGTATTGACTATTCAGATTTTTGTATCAAACTACTATGAGGCTTACTTGACGAGATTCTGTTTTGTAGAGCTTCACTATATATATATATATATATATATATATATATATATATATATATATATATATATTCTATTGTATTTTACCCATGTGCTGTGAGTAATACGATAGACTTCGCTGTTTTTACCTTACCTTGATGATCATCCATGGCTGCCTAGCACACTTTACTGCGCACTATTTCCTTATTTAGTGCAGGAGTCATGGGCGGTTGTCATATTTGGTATCAGAGCTTTGGTTAAACGATTTTAGCCAACGCTCGCTGACGTAACTACGTATGAGAGACGTAATTGTATTTTGATGGATGATTACTATAATATAGTGGCATAGAAAGATTTGAAACTCTTATGCAGTTGTTTCTCAAGGTGCACTAATCATTTTCTATAGATATTAAGAATGAGTCGAAGGGGGAGACCAGCTGCTAGGGAAGGCCGTGCTGCTGAGGGGGCTGCTGATTATGCTGCTATGTTCGAGGCTATGATGACTTCGATCATGAGGAGGATGCTAGCTCCGGGGCCAGCAGTAGATGTTGGAGTTCAAGTTCAAGCTCCAAGACCGGTGGATTTTGCTAAGTTTTGTAAAGACTATACTGCTCTTGGAGGGAAGGTTTTCTTGGGAACAGAGTCAACCATTGAAGTCCAGAGATAGATAGATGCTTGTAGAAGAATCTTTGGTGATTTGGGAATTGAGGATGCAACCAAAAGGAAGCTCGCATCAAGACAGCTTCAAGGGAGAGCTTCTGACTGGTGGAACTCTATCACCATTGATACTCCGGAGGAAGAAATTACTTGGGTGCAATTCCAAGCCAGATTTGAAGCTAATTTCATTTCTACAGCTCAGAAATCCGTTCTATTCAAGAAGTTTGTGGAGCTCAAGCAAGGAGGAAGACCAGTTCTTGAGTATGTTTCTGATTTTGAAGCCTTGTCCAAGTATGCCCGGTCGTATATTGAATCTCCATATCAGAAGAACAAGAAGTTTGTGACAAGCTTGGACATTTATCTAGGGAGGCAGTTGGTGGATCATCTTGACGATCCATTTGAGAAGCTTGTGGAGAAGGCTCTCAGGCACGAGAATCTTTTTCCTAAGGAAGGATCTGTTGTTGCTGTGACCAAGGAGGAGTCTAAACCACAGCAAGGTGGAAACAAGAAGAGGAAGCAGCAGCTGTAGAAGGGTAAGGATGGCTAGAAGGAGCCGAAGGGCGAAGTGACCTGCTACAATTGTCAGCAGAAGGGCCATTTCTCCAAAGATTGCAAGAATCCAAAGGTGCCAGTGAAGTGCCACAACTGTGACAAGCCAGGGCATATCAAGAAGAATTGTCCAGAACCAAGGAAGGACAGGCAGATTGTGCAAGCTTATGCTTTGGGGGCTGCGCCATCATCTTCAAAAGCTCCTAATGCAGAAGAGAAAGGAAAGAGTATGGTGGTACAAGGTACCCTTTCCATTTGTGGTGTTCCAGTTAGAGCGTTATTCGATACCGGGGCGTCACATTCTTTTGTTTGTAATGAACTTGTATGTCGGTTGGGTTTAGAACCGAATATTGTTGATAGACCATTGGTTGTGACTAATCCAGTAGGGGGTTCGTCCTGTCTGTGTATGTTATGCCGTGATCTGATTGTATCGAGTCATGATTGCTCTTTTGTTTGTGATTGTTTTGTTCTAAACTTTGCGGGGTTTGGAATTATTTTGGGTATGGACTGGCTTACGAAGTACGCGGCAAAGGTTGATTGTAAAAGGCTGGAGGTGACAGTCGAGAATGTGGAAGGGCGAAAGGTTGTGATACGATGTAAGCATGAGGAAGGCGTCTTCATGTATTCGCTGGTTGTTCCACGGGATGGACTGTCATCGGTGCCAGTCGCAAATGGATTTGAGGATGTCTTTGATGAGGTCAAAGGGTTACCGCCGCATAGAGAGATCGAGTTTCGCATCGATCTAGTTGAAGGATCCAGACCTGTTGTGATGCCTCTTAGGCGGATGGCGCCTAGGGAAAAGCAGGAGTTGAAGGTGCAAGTTGATGAGCTTTTACAGAAAGGATTCATTCGGCATAGTGTGTCCGAATGGGGTGCACCAGTAGTGTTTGCAACCAAAGCAGATGGATCGTTGAGGTTGTTTGTGGACTATCGTGAGCTGAATAAAGTGACTAAGAAGAACAAGTATCCATTGCCAAGAATAGATGACTTGTTTGATCAGCTTCACGAATCCAAGGTGTTTTCTCAGATGGATTTGGCAACGGGATTTCACCAATTAAGAGTGGCAAAGGATAGTGTGCCGAAGACTGCTTTCAGGACACCATCTGGTTTCATTGAGTGGCTGGTAATGCCGTTTGGATTGACCAATGCACCAGCATATTTTGTGGATCTTATGAATAGAGTGTTCAGGGATCAGTTGAACAAGTTCGTACTAGTGTTCGTGGATGATATTTTGATTTATTCCAGTAATGAAGAAGAGCACAAGACGCACTTGCATATTATTTCGGAAACCTTGCGGAAACATCAGCTGAAGGCTAAGTTTTCGAAGTGTCACTTCTGGAAGAGCGAACTAAGGTTCTTAGGCCATATTATCTCTGGAAGTGGAGTAGCGGTTTGTGACGTTTGCAGATTTTTCGTTGCCGAAAAACCAAAATGTCAGGTTTTAAAAAGAAGAAAGAGGTAGAAGAAGAGAGAGAAAGTTAGAACATAACAGAAAGAAATAACAGAACAACATCAGAATCTTACAATTCGCAGCGGAACAACATATAATACATAAATGAATAATCTTTAAACAAAGAACTATATCAGTTATTACATTACATTTCATTACATCATCAGAGTGTACAACAACAAACAACATCAACAGCGGAAAAGAAATATTATATACTAGTAATACGCCATGCCATCCAGCTTGCCTCCAGCAACTCCTGAATATCCTGATAAACCTCAACTCTTGACTGCCCGTGTGGAAATTGGTGGGCACCCAGAGTTTAGGAAGGAAAACAATAAACTCCGAGTCAGTCATGTGACTGGTGTGAGAACTAAAACAATTTATTTTTCTTTAAAATCAAAATAGAGGAATATTTTTAAAGTCAATTCGCAATGCTTTTTAAAAATGAGACTACCATAAGGCCTCCCGCACACGCACACAATGCAAACGCAGAATCGGAGGAGATTTCTCCTTATGATAGTCAAAGATGCTTGATACGCATTAAAAAGAAACATTTGATATTTATACTAGTGCATAGTGTAGGAAAAATTCATTTCGAAAATAAAGATATGCATCTTAGCCAACACACGACCATTATCGTATGCCTACTATAGCTACCATCCAAACAGTGCGGCGCCACCATAAGTGAATGATAGGTTCTACAACTAAAACCGTACAAGTCTCGTATTGTTTCTTTGGATTTCCAACAAATGGTCAGGCCAAGGAACTTCCCATTGCCACATGGAAACGCCTCTGGAATGACGTCCCGAGAACCAAACCGGATCTCTGCCAACACAAGGCCGGGTTACCCCTAACTGGTAACTACTGACACGAATATGTCATCTCCCGATCGTAACCGATCTATCCGAGGATCCTCGATTTCCAACAACCACAAAATTTGCAGCAGCAACATAGGTTAAATATCTGGGCTCCATACCATGATACCACCTCTATCCAGAAGGAATGACATACACTAAAGGGGAGCTACCCCCAAATAACCTTGCCGCATCCTTCCTGTTTTGACCATTTTCGGGGTGTGAGGTCCGACGAAGTCTCGTCCACATAGCCACGTTTTATACAAAAGTTGTGCTTTGGGTCAATCAAATGATCATAGAAATGATCACCTAGATAAATGATCAAACAAATGATCATATCACAAATGATCAAACAATGATCATTTCACAGCAACACTCAGCATGCCACACTACCAAATTGGGAGTATATCACTAATAACCTTCAACTATATAACCTCTAAGCTCGTATGTCTCAGAGAATAGTGTTAAGCTAAGAGAATAAATTCTCTTCCACCAACAGAAATATATTTGAAAGAAATCAGCTTTATATCTCAATTTGTAATGTCAGACATACAATCCATACAAGTCTGTTCCGGGATCGAACAGAACCGAAGGCACTTCCAAAGAAGTCCTTGCAATCCAGATATTCACTAATCACGACCGGACTTCCCGTCACTAAGGGTGATAAAACTTCTATATCGGAGATCAGCCGATGCAGAGTAACTCAACGGTAATCCTTCCATTTTCAAAAATATCCGGTCTTCAATACTGGTCATCGAATGCAATCCATTACGACGTATCACATATTCGGAATGGGTTATACGACCCCAAGGTCCTTTCCCTGCTAACCCGAATAGTGAGCGCTTATATTAAAAATAAGTGTGGCATTCAAATTCAAGCAATTCACAACAAATACCTATTTAAAGGTAAATATTGATAGTCGGTTATTGAACTATCAATGGGCGTGTTCAACATCACCAAATTCCAAATAATTTTCCAAATTATTTATTTTTCAAAATATCTTTACTAGATATATATTTTCCACACTTCAACAATTTGAAAACAATTTTTCAAATCACTTTTCCTTACTCGGAAATACTTTCATTTCAAAATGGTTCATTTAAACCAATTTAAATAAATCCCTACCGATTTACTTTATATTTACGTTCCAAATCCGTAAATTTATTCCCACACTTTAAACGTTTATTTTTAAACTAATTCCCCTTTCTTTTATAAATTCCATAGTGAATTTATAATCTAAAATATTTATGATGTACGATTTTCAATCGATTTTCAATATTCACTTTCAATTTATCTTACAAGGATAAATTCTAAAACGTTCATTACACTTTGGAAAAATATTTCCATACTTATTTAATAATAAGTACATCACAAATCTATTTATTTTCAACATTTGTAAATATTCTGTAACGACCCAGGATTTTCAGTAATTAAAATTTGGATATTTAATTAATTTTAAATATTAATAAGTGAATTTATTAGTCGAATAAAATTTATTTCGAATAATTGGATTTAATTGAATAATTAAATCGATAATTTAATATGTTAAATTATGGAAATAATTGAAAATTGAGTTAAATATGATGGAAAATGATTTGTAAAATTTTATTTTATCACGTTGGAGTTAGAATGATATTTTAGAACTTTTAAAATCGAATTAAGAGTTTATTTGTGAAAATTGAATATTTTAATATTAAATCGACTAGTGAAAATAGTCAATTTTTGAACAGTCTCAGAATTGAACGAAACCAGTTCCATTGGATCCGTAATAGTTAGTAATTACCGGATTTCAATTTTCGTATCAATCGGAGTTACCATTTGATCGTAGCAGCTCGAAACGCATCGAATTATTTTTAATATTAATTTGGCGAGTTAAAATAGCCATTTTTCAAACAGTCTCGGATTTCGACGAAACCAGTTTCATCGGATCCGTAATGTGATATTATTGTAAGGTTTCAAATTTCGTGTCAATTGGATTTACCGTTTGTCCGGTACAAATTAAAACGCCTAGAAAATCGTTTAAATCGGTTTAATTTAAATTGAACGTTTATTGCCATAACTCGCACAGATGATCGAATTAGCTTCCGAAACCTATTCCATTGTGTCCGGAACACGGGGTAAACCCTAGAAACGCTGGTTACGGCGCGTAAATCATAGTTTGGAAAATCGAAATGAATAGTGTTCGATTTTTCCTATAAATTGCCCCCTCTCTCTCATAAATTAAAAAAAAAAACCTAAACTAAACCCTAGCCGCCAGTTACAAATGGAAGGCCAGAAATCATCCTCCTTTCCCCCTCAATCACTCCCAATCTACAAACAATTAGAAGGAG
Source organism: Allium cepa (assembly GCA_030765085.1). Lineage (NCBI taxonomy): Eukaryota > Viridiplantae > Streptophyta > Magnoliopsida > Asparagales > Amaryllidaceae > Allium > Allium cepa. The sequence continues at coordinate 618,732,789 of CM060945.1, forward strand.
TGATCAACTGCAAAGTTGTAGCTAACGTCGAGGGCTTCAGATCTATACGGTGATGATGGGGTATGGCGCGACGTGGAGGGAGCTAGGGGCGTGCGTGCGTGGCCGTTCATCTTCGTGCATGCACGTGTAGGGGTGGCCGAGCTTGCTATGGTGGCAGGCGTGGGTAGAGGAGGAGATGAGCTTCGTGTTGCAAGTTCCTGATCATGCTAGAACGCGACGTGGAGGAGGCAAAATTAAACCCTAATTAGGTGTTGATGGGTTCATGTGTCGGCCTGGAGGCAACGTGCGTGAAAGAGGGAGGTTGGAGTGGACGGTCTTGATGAGGGGCAGTGGATCCAATGGCCAGGATTTGCTTAGGTTTATAAAATTTATTTTATGTTGTAAATTTGTTATAAAAATTCGAGTAAACTTGTAAAATGCATAACTTTTTGATACGAGGTCGAAAACGCGCGAAACCAGTTGCGTTGGAATCGTATGGACGAGCACTACGCGATGGAATTTGATTGGAGTCGTTTGGAGTTAGTCAGAATTTGGGGTAAAATTAAACGTCCGTTTAATTTTATTCGAAATAAATCGCTAAAACGAAATTGAAATCAAGGTGAGAACTTCTCACTCAATCGAATCAGTTTCGATTTTATTTTAAATAGTTAGATTTAAAATATTTGAATGCATGTTTGAATGATGATTGATATCTGTTGATTGTTAAAATAGACATTATGCGCCGTTAGTAAGCGGATGTTATTTATTAAAAACATATACCACGAATATTTCATAAACAGTGAAATTGGTATTATATATAATAGCAATATATATATATATATATATATATATTGGCATATGTATATATTGGAGTTATGGATTTCCCGCATTTTTTAGCGGATGAGACCCTATTGCGCTGTCTATTAAGCGGATAATATTTTAAATCCTATATACCGCGATAATTCCGTACTGGAGCGAAATTGGTATTGTGCTAATGTTTTTGGATGCAGGAAAATAGGTTGGAGGGATCCAACTGGATTCCTCAACAGTTTTTATTTGATTTCAAATATTTTGATATTTGATGGTTTATAATATCGATATATGATATCGTTGTTGTCGTGATTGACTATTTGGTATGTAGCATCATTGGACCAAATTTGGAATTTTAAAATGATTTTTAAAGTGATTTTTGAAAGAAAACGTTTATAAAATATTTTTGGAATTGATCCATTTTAAATAAATAAACGTATAATTTTAATGTTATATAAAAATTATGATTTTTTAGAAATATAGTTGAAAACTGATTTTTGAGAATATGAAGCTAATGATTTTATAAAATAGTTAAATCGGAATTTTAGAATTTATTGTGAAAAGTTTAAAAATAGAATTTATGAAATTTAATTATTTTATAAATCAGAATGATGGAACTATAAAGGGGATTAAAGATGTTTTAAAATAATAGTATAAATTGATTTATATAAGATTTATAAAATGATAATTTATAAATTAAAAATATTTGAGTTATAAAACGAGTTTTATAAGTGTTAGAATAAATTGTGAATGAATTTCATAAATGAATGAAATTTATAGAATTATAAACGGCGAAGTTATAAATCGAATTTTATAAGCAATAGGTTTATAAAATTTGTAAAGTTATTAAAAGACTAGATTTGGGTAAATAAATGAATCTTGTAAATTATAAGATTTATAAATTGGGATGTTTAAAAGAACGATTCTTGTAAACGAATAAATTATAAGTGTTTCACTTATAATATGAATTTCTAGTATATCATGAGATATGAATTGAGATATGTTAATAAAGGAGATTTATAAAAGGAAGTAGTTATAAAACAAATAGAAATGGAATTTATAAACGTTATTTTATAAATTCGCAAACGACTTATTTTGATAAGTAAATTGTTGAAACCTATTAATGGAGTTATATTCACGTTTTTTGACTGTGAATAATCCTTTGAAATAAAAATGAATAAAAGGATGAAATTTGTTAACGTAGTATATTCACGTTTTTGAATAGTGAATAATATGTTAAAGAAAACGTTTAGAATGTGATGTTTTAAGTAGAATTAAAACGATCTAACGATGTTTTAAAATGTGTTGAGACTCGAAACCATAGATTTCAACATCTATTGTTGAAATAGACGTTTCGAGAAATAAAAGGAAATGGTGGACTATAACACTGTTGTTATAGTAAATGATTTCCGAAAGGAAATGTTTTGTATAGTATTGGGATTTATATATCTATTTAAACTTTGAATCCCTATACTAGTGATTTTGGGTTGTCGTAACGATGTTTTACGCAACATTCGCTTTGGCCCAAATAAATACATTTAAGTGAATGATTACCTTAAAGAATGAAATATATACTTAATCTCGATTTAAGTATATTGAATATTTTCCAGGAGTTGAAAATAAATAAAATTTGTGAATTACTTATGAATAAGTAAGTATGGAAATGTCTTCCAATATAAAGTGAATATTTAGAGAATTTATCTTTTTGAAGATAAATTGAAATGAATAATTGAAATCGTATATGCATGGATATTTTGGAAAATAAATAATTTGGAAAATTATTTGGAATCTGGTGATGTTGTGCATATCCATTGATAGTTCAATAACCGACTATCAATATTTACCTTTGAAAGGTATTTGTTGGGATTGGTTGAATTTGAATGCTACACTTGTTTTTTTTAAATTATTGTGCTCGTTATTCGGATTACCCATTCCGAATAGTGATACGTCGTTATGAATTGTATTTGAAGATCGGTGTTGAAGACCCGGTATTTGCGAGAGCGATAGGATGACCCGTCGATTGACTTTGCACCGAGTTGCTCCGGTATTGAGTTCTCCATATGTGATGGGAAATCCGATCAGGATTGTGGATATCCGGATTGCAAGGACTTCTTTGTAAGTGCCTTCGGTTTTGTTCGAGCCCGGAACAGACTTGTATGGATTGTATGTCTGACATTACAAATTGAGATATAAAGCAGATTTCTTTCAAATATATTTCTGTTGGTGGCGGAGAATTTATTCTTTTAGCTTAGCACCCTTCTCTGAGACGTACGAGCTCAGAGGTTATGTAGTTGAAGGTTATCAGCGATATATTCCAAATTTGGTAATGTGACATGCTGAGTGTTGCTGTGAAATGATCATTGTGTTGATTATTTGTGATAGGATCGTTTATTTGATCGTCTATCCTGGTGATCATTTCTATGATCATTTGTTGACCCAAAGCATGGCTTTTGTATAAAGTATGTTTTTGTGGACGTGACTTCGTCGAGCCTCACACCCCGTGAATGGTCAAAACAGGAAAGATGCAGCAAGGTTATGAGGGGTAGCGTCCTTTAGGATATGTGCATTTCCTTCTGGAAAAGGGTGGTATCATGGTATGGAGCCCAAATACTTAATCATGTTGAAAACACTTTATGATTGTGTGAATTGATTACGAGCGCTCGGTGAAAGGTCCAAAAGGACCGGGGGATGGCATATTCGGTCAGTTGTTACTCAGTTAGGGGTAACCCGGCCTTGTGTTGGTAGAGATCCGGTTTGGTTCTCGGGGATGTCCATCCAGAGGCATTCTCATGTGGCAATGGGAAGTTCCTTGGCCTGATCATTCGTTGGAAATCCAAAGAAACAATACCATCTTTTACGGTATTAGTTTTAGAACCTATCATTCACTTATGGTGGCGCCCCACTGTTTGGATGGTAGCTATAGTAGGCATACGATAATGGTCGTATGTTGGCTAAGATTTATATTCTACTTTCGAAATGAATTTTTCCTACACTATGCACTAGTAATAATATAAAATGTTCTTTTTAAATGCGTATCAAGCATCTTTGACTATCATAAGGAGAAATCTCCTCCGATTCTGCGTTTGCATTGTGTGTGTGTGTGCGGGTGGCCTTATGGTAGTCTCATTTTTAAAAGCATTGCGAATTGACTTTAAAAATATTCCTCTATTTTGATTTTAAAGATAAATAAACTGTTTTGAGTTCTCACACCAGTCACATGACTGACTCGGAGTTTATTGTTTTCCTTCCTAAACTCTGGGTGCCCACTAATTTCCACACGGGCAGTTAAGAGTTAAGGTTTATCAGGATATTATGGATATTCTGGAATTGCTGGAGGCAGGCTGGATGGCATGGCGTATTACTAGTATATAGTATTTCTTTTTCCGCTGCATTGTTTGATGTTGTATATCGTTGTACACTCTGATGATATGATGTAATGAAATGTGATGTAATAACTGATATAGTTCTTTGTTTAAAGATTATTCATTTATGTATTATATGTTGTTCCGCTGCGAATTGTGAGATTCTGATGTTGTTCTGCTGTTTTCTGTTTCCGTTCTATTTTCTATTCTCTTTCCTCTCTATTTATCTATCCTTTCCTCTCTTCTTCTACTTTTTCTTTTTCTTAAAACCCTAAGTGTTCGGTTTTCCGTCGTTCGATTTCTCGGCAGTCGATAAAGTGAGTATCGATGTTGAATTTTCGAAAGTCGAAGAATCGGGTCCTTACATCTGGTATCAGAGCTTATGGTTAAGCGACAACCATGGTTCTGTTGGGTAGTACTCATTAGAGATAGAGTCAGTAGTACTCTAGAATGAGTTTGAGTGTAATAATAGCTATGAGAGCGTATTTGTTAGTGAATATAAAATTGTTTTATATTGTGATGATTGGTTTATTGAGTGGCATATGAACTTTCGTCAGCGTGGTCCGCAAGACTATGCCGAAGGGGTTTCTAAACACTTGAATAGAACAATTCGGCACAATATTGATTTTTAAATTGGGTAAATGAAATAATTTTTGCCTTGATTATATTTTTATATATAAAAGAAATAATTTTTCAGAATTATTAAAGTGTATATAAGTTGATTGTTTAGTTGTTTGAATAATCTAAATAAAAGAATAATTGTATAAGCAAATGAATTATAAGAATTGAATTATAATTAAAGTGATTTATAATTATGAAATAAACTTATATATATAAGAAGTGAAATTATATGAATATATTTATGAATATGAGTTGTAAATAAAAATGAATTTAATGTTAAATGGAAATTTACTTTAGAATTTGGAATCTGAATTGATTTATAAATATGAACTTAAGTTAAGTAAAACCAAGTGACGTTTATAAAATGAAATATAACTTAAGTGATGTTGAATGAAGTTTATTTAGGTATCAAAGTAAATTATTAAAGTTAATTGATAGATATGAACTTGAGTTATGTAATGAAATTCAACTTTAGAAATTGAATTGAATGAATGGATTGAATGTAATCAATGGAATGTAAATTAAATTGATATGAAATAATGAATGTAAGTGTAATTCATTAAAATCTAATGTTATTGAAAGTTGAATAGTGGAATGAAAATCAATTTAATTAAACCAATTATAAGCAAAGGAATTTGGTTGCAATTAATATACATTGATTGTTATATGGTTGTTAATTAGTTGATTGTATATAATTCATTAAGAGTTAATGAAATTGGAAGCTAAAGTAATTGAAATCCAATTGGATGTTAAGTGAATCTTAAATAGAATTGAATTTGATTTTGGAAGTGAACCAACTTGAATATGGATTAGTGAATATAAACTAATTGAAAATGAATGTTAGTAAAAACATCCACTATTAATGAATCAAATATGATTTAAATTGAAAACCAATTCATTGAATATTAATGAGAATATGAATGAATATTTATTGGTTATGGATGTTAGTTGGATGATAGTTGGTTGATGGTTGAATTTATTGTTTTGCTGCATTTGCTATGTTGGCATATATAGTTATTATGTTGCTATATGTTGTATATCGATACTATTGTCTATATACATGGTTCTCATGTTGTTTGTTGAGTGATTAGTAGGTGCGGATCGCGTTTGCTTCGCATTTGGAGCTCGTTTTCGCGCTATATTAGCCGTATATGCTCGCTAATAAAATATAAGGTACATATCTCGGATTAAATATCGTACTTTTATACTTTTTTCCCTTCGGGATGCCTCATTACTTGATGGGATGTATATTTGTGATATATATACTGTCATTTTTTTTTCGGATCGAGCCGCGCAAAGGAGACCATGGCGATTTTTTCCGAAAATTTAAGGCGTTAGAAAAAATTTGAGAAAATTTGGAAAATTTTGAAAACTTTAACTTTGATTTAGAATTGAAAGTTAAACAATAATAGTTGTTTCTGAAAATATAACTAAGTATGATTTGAAAACTTAGTAAAGTATTATAAGAAGTTTAACTATGAATTTTGGGAAAATTAATAGATTCTATAACTTTTCTTACTTGATAATTTCGAGGACGAAATTCTTTTAAGGGGGGAAGATTGTAACGACCCATGATTTTTAGTAATTAAAATTTGGATATTTAATTAATTTTAAATATTAATAAGTGAATTTATTAGTTGAATAAAATTTATTTCGAATAATTGGATTTAATTGAATAATTAAATCGATAATTATATATGTTAAATTATGGAAATAATTGAAAATTGAGTTAAATATGATGGAAAATGATTTGTAAAATTTTATTTTATCATGTTGGAGTTAGAATGATATTTTAGAACTTTTAAAATCGAATTAAGAGTTTATTTGTGAAAATTGAATATTTTAACATTAAATCGACTAGTGAAAATAGTCAATTTTTGAACAGTCTCAGAATTGAACGAAACCAGTTCCATTGGATCCGTAATAGTTAGTTATTACCGGATTTCAATTTTCGTATCAATCGGAGTTACCATTTGATCGTAGCAGCTCGAAACGCATCGAATTATTTTTAATATTAATTTGGCGAGTTAAAATAGCCATTTTTCAAACAGTCTCGGATTTTGACGAAACCAGTTTCATCGGATCCGTAATGTGATATTATTGTAAGGTTTCAAATTTCGTGTCAATTGGATTTACCGTTTGTCCGGTACAAATTAAAACGCCTAGAAAATCGTTTAAATCGGTTTAATTTAAATTGAACGTTTGTTGCCATAACTCGCACAGATGACCGAATTAGCTTCCGAAACCTGTTCCATTGTGTCCGGAATGCAGGGTAAATCCTAGAAACGCTGGTTACGGCGCGTAAATCGGAGTTTGGAAAATCGAAATGAATAGTGTTCGATTTTTCCTATAAATAGCCCCCTCTCTCTCATAAATTAAAAAAAAAACCCTAAACTAAACCCTAGCCGCCAGTTACAAATGGAAGGCCAGAAATCATCCTCCTTTCCCCCTCAATCATTCCCAATCTACAAACAATTAGAAGGAGTGATCAACTGCAATGTTGTGGCTAACGTCGAGGGCTTCAGATCTATACGGTGATGATGGGGTATGGCGCGACGTGGAGGGAGCTAGGGGCGTGCGTGTGTGGCCGTTCATCTTCGTGCGCATGCGTGTAGGGGTGGCCGAGCTTGCTATGGTGGCAGGCGTGGGTAGAGGAGGAGATGAGCTTCGTGTTGCAAGTTCCTGATCATGCTAGAACGCGACGTGGAGGAGGCAAAATTAAACCCTAATTACGTGTTGATGGGTTCATGTGTCGGCCTGGAGGCAACGTGCGTGAACGAGGGAGGTTGGAGTGGACGGTCTTGATGAGGGGCAGTGGATCCAATGGCCAGGATTTGCTTAGGTTTATAAAATTTATTTTATGTTGTAAATTTGTTATAAAAGTTCGAGTGAACTTGTAAAATGCATAACTTTTTCATACGAGGTCGAAAACGCGCGAAACCAGTTGCGTTGGAATCGTATGGACGAGCACTACACGATGGAATTGGATTGGAGTCGTTTGGAGTTAGTGAGAATTTTCGGTAAAATTAAACGTCCGTTTAATTTTATTCGAAATAAATCGCTAAAAAGAAATTGAAATCAAGGTGAGAACTTCTCACTCAATCGAATCAGTTTCGATTTTATTTTAAATAGTTAGATTTAAAATATTTGAATGCATGTTTGAATGATGATTGATATCTATTGATTGTTAAAATAGACATTATGCGCCGTTAGTAAGCGGATGTTATTTATTAAAAACATATACCGCGAATATTTCATAAATAGTGAAATTGGTATTATATATAATAGCAATATATATATATTGGCATATGTATATATTGGAGTTATTGATTTCCTGCATTTTTTAGCGGATGAGGCCCTATTGCGCCATCTATTAAGCGGATAATATTTTAAATCCCATATACCGCGATAATTCCGTACTGGAGCGAAATTGGTATTGTGCTAATGTTTTTGGATGCGGGAAAATAGGTTGGAGGGATCCAACTGGATTCCTCAACAGTTTTTATTTGATTTCAGATATTTTGATACTTGATGGTTTATCATATCGATATATGATATCGTTGTTGTCGTGATTGACTATTTGGTATGTAGCATCATTGGACCAAATTTGGAATTTTAAAATGATTTTTAAAGTCATTTTTGAAAGAAAACGTTTATAAAATATTTTTGGAATTGATCCATTTTAAATAAATAAACGTATAATTTTAATGTTATATAAAAATTATGATTTTTGAGAAATATAGTTGAAAACTGATTTTTGAGAATATGATGCTAATGATTTTATAAAATAGTTAAATCGGAATTTTAGAATTTATTGTGAAAGGTTTAAAAATAGAATTTATGAAATTTAATTATTTTATAAATCAGAATGATGGAATTATAAAGGGGATTAAAGATGTTCTAAAATAATAGTATAAATTGATTTGTATAAGATTTATAAATTGATAATTTATAAATTAAAAATATTTGAGTTATAAAACGAGTTTCATAAGTGTTAGAATAAATTGTGAATGAATTTCATAAATGAATGAAATTTATAGAATTATAAACGGTGAAGTTATAAATCGAATTTTATAAGCAGTAGGTTTATAAAATTTGTAAAGTTATTAAAAGACTAGATTTGGGTAAATAAATGAATCTTGTAAATTATAAGATTTATAAATTGGGATGTTTAAAAGAAGGATTCTTGTAAACGAATAAATTATAAGTGTTTCACTTATAATATGAATTTCTAGTATATCATGAGATATGAATTGAGATATGTTAATAAAGGAGATTTATAAAAGGAAGTAGTTATAAAACAAATAGAAATGGAATTTATAAACGTTGTTTTATAAATTCGCAAACGACTTATTTTGATAAGTAAATTGCTGAAACCTATTAATGGAGTTATATTCACGTTTTTTGACTGTGAATAATCCTTTGAAATAAAAATGAATAAAAGGATGAAATTTGTTAACGTAGTATATTCACGTTTTTGAATAGTGAATAATATGTTAAAGAAAACGTTTAGAATGTGATGTTTTAAATAATATTAAAACAATCTAACGATGTTTTAAAATGTGTTGAGATTCGAAACCATAGATTTCAACATCTATTGTTGAAATAGACGTTTCGAGATATAAAAGGAAATGGTGGACTATAACACTGTTGTTATAGTAAATGATTTCCGAATGGAAATGTTTGTATAGTATTGGGATTTATATATCTATTTAAACTTTGAATCCCTATACTAGTGATTTTGGGTTGTCGTAACGATGTTTTATGCAACATTCGTTTTGGCCCAAATAAATACATTTAAGTGAATGATTTCCTTAAAGAATGAAATATATACTTAATCTCGATTTAAGTATATTGAATATTTTCCAGGAGTTGAAAATAAATAAAATTTGTGAATTACTTATGAATAAGTAAGTATGGAAATGTCTTCCAATATAAAGTGAATATTTAGAGAATTTATCTTTTTGAAGATAAATTGAAATGAATAATTGAAATCGTATATGCATGGATATTTTGGAAAATAAATAATTTGGAAAATTATTTGGAATCTGGTGATGTTGTGCATATCCATTGATAGTTCAATAACCGACTATCAATATTTACCTTTGAAAGGTATATGTTGGGATTGGTTGAATTTGAATGCTACACTTGTTTTTTTTAAATTATTGCGCTCGTTATTCGGATTACCCATTCCGAATAGTGATACGTCGTTATGAATTGTATTTGAAGATCGGTGTTGAAGACCCGGTATTTGCGAGAGCGATAGGATGACCCGTCGATTGACTCTGCACCGAGTTGCTCCGGTATTGAGTTCTCCATATGTGATGGGAAATCCGATCAGGATTGTGGATATCCGGATTGCAAGGACTTCTTTGTAAGTGCCTTCGGTTTTGTTCGAGCCCGGAACAGACTTGTATGGATTGTATGTCTGACATTACAAATTGAGATATAAAGCAGATTTCTTTCAAATATATTTCTGTTGGTGGCGGAGAATTTATTCTTTTAGCTTAGCACCCTTCTTTGAGACGTACGAGCTCAGAGGTTATGTAGTTGAAGGTTATCAGCGATATATTCCAAATTTGGTAATGTGACATGCTGAGTGTTGCTGTGAAATGATCATTGTGTTGATTATTTGTGATAGGATCGTTTATTTGATCGTCTATCCTGGTGATCATTTCTATGTTCATTTGTTGACCCAAAGCATGGCTTTTGTATAAAGTATGTTTTTGTGGACGTGACTTCGTCGAGCCTCACACCCCGTGAATGGTCAAAACAGGAAAGATGCAGCAAGGTTATGAGGGGTAGCGCCCTTTAGGATATGTGCATTTCCTTCTGGAAAAGGGTGGTATCATGGTATGGAGCCCAGATACTTACTCATGTTGAAAACACTTTATGATTGTGTGAATTGATTACGAGCGCTCGGTGAAAGGTCCCAAAGGACCGAGGGATGGCATATTCGGTCAGTTGTTACTCAGTTAGGGGTAACCCGGCCTTGTGTTGGTAGAGATTCGGTTTCGTTCTCGGGGATGTCCATCCAGAGGTATTCTCATGTGGCAATGGGAAGTTCCTTGGCCTGATCATTCGTTGGAAATCCAAAGAAACAATACCATCTTTTACGGTATTAGTTGTAGAACCTATCATTCACTTATGGTGGCGCCCCACTGTTTGGATGGTAGCTATAGTAGGCATACGATAATGGTCGTATGTTGGCTAAGATTTATATTCTACTTTCGAAATGAATTTTTCCTACACTATGCACTAGTAGTAATATAAAATGTTCTTTTTAAATGCGTATCAAGCATCTTTGACTATCATATGGAGAAATCTCCTCCGATTCTGCGTTTGCATTGTGTGTGTGTGCGGGAGGCCTTATGGTAGTCTCATTTTTAAAAGCATTGCGAATTGACTTTAAAAATATTCCTCTATTTTGATTTTAAAGATAAATAAACTGTTTTGAGTTCTCACACCAGTCACATGACTGACTCGGAGTTTATTGTTTTCCTTCCTAAACTCTGGGTGCCCACTAATTTCCACACGGGCAGTCAAGAGTTAAGGTTTATCAGGATATTATGGATATTCTGGAATTGCTGGAGGCAAGCTGGATGGCATGGCGTATTACTAGTATATAGTATTTCTTTTTCCGCTGCATTATTTGATGTTGTATATAGTTGTACACTCTGATGATATGATGTAATGAAATGTGATGTAATAACTGATATAGTTCTTTGTTTAAAGATTATTCATTTATGTATTATATGTTGTTCCGCTGCGAATTGTGAGATTCTGATGTTGTTCTGCTGTTTTCTGTTTCCGTTCTACTTTCTATTCTCTTTCCTCTCTATTTATCTATCCTTTCCTCTCTTCTTCTACCTTTTCTTTTTCTTAAAACCCTAAGTGTTCGGTTTTCCGTCGTTCGATTTTTCGGCTGTTGATAAAGTGAGTATCGATGTTGAATTTTCGAAAGTCGAAGAATCGGGTCCTTACATATTCGATATACTTAAATCAAAATTTAGTATATATTTCATTCCTTAAGGAAATCATTCTCTTAACACATTTATTTGGGTCAAAAACGAATGTTGTGTAAAACATCGTTATGACGACCCAAAATCACTAGTATAAGGATTCAAATTTTAAATAGATATATAAATCCCAATACTATACAAAATATTTCCTTTCAGAAACCATTTACTATAACAACAGTGTTATAGTCCACCATTTCCTTCTTTCTCGAAAACGTCTATTTCAACAATAAATGTTGAAATCTATGGTTTCGATTCATAATACATTTTAAAACATCTTTAAAATAATTAACTTCATTCTATAATATTCATTTTTCCAAACGTGACTATTTTATTCAATAATGTATTCACTGTCCAAAATAGTGAATATATTTCCTTTAATAAACTTCAATATTCAATTTGTCAAATTAAATTGATTTCGAATTTATAAACAATGTTTATAAATTACATTTCTATTTATAAGCTTCGATTTATAAATCTCATTATTAACAATTCCATTTATATCTCATTTAAATGCCAAAATCCGATTTATAAGATAATTACTTATAAATCTTCTATTTCACAAAAATCCATTCGTTTTATAACTTCACAATTTATAAATCTATAAATTCCGTTCACTTATGAAATCCATTTTTATTTCATTTTTACACTTATAAAAACTCGTTTTAATATTCCAATATTTTTAATTTATAAAACATCAATTTTATAAGTCTTTTATACACATCGTTTTTAATAATTCAAAAATCCCAATTTAAACCAATTTATAAATTACTTAACTATTTATTTCCAAAAAACTCATTTCGGTTATATTTCTCAAAAATCTAAATTTTTATAACATAAAAATTTATAACGTTTTAATTTTTAAAATGAATCAATTCAAAATTTAATAAAAACATATACTTTGAAAAATCACTTTAAAATCCTTTCAAAAACCAAAATCATTATTTTTAAACTTTAAAAATGGATCTGATGATGCAACAGCACCAAATAGTCAATTACGACATCCAAATATCATATATCGATATGATAATCAACAAATATCGCAATATCTGTAAATAAATCAATACAGTTGAGGAATCCAGTTGGATCCCTCCAACCTGTTTCCCTGCATCCACAAACATTAGCACAACACCAATTCCGTTCCAGTACGGAATTATCACGGTATATGGGATTTATGAAATATTATCCGCTTAATAGACGGCGCAATAGGGTCTCATCAGCTATATAATGCCGGAAAATCAACTCCAAGTACATAAATAATACCAATTCCATACAAGTTGAATTATCGCGGTATATGTTTTTAATAAATAACCTCCGCTTACTAACGGCGCATAATGTCTATTTTAACAATCAATAGATAACAATCATCATTCACGCATACAATCAATAATTTTAAATCTAACTATTTAAAATATAAATCGAAACTATTCGATTGAGTGAGAAGTTCTCACCTTGATTTCAATTTCGTTTTCAGCTTTTATTTCGAATAAAATTAAACGAACGTTTAATTTTACCCGAAATTATCACTAACTCCAAACGACTCCAATCCAATTCCATAGCGTAGTGCTCGTCCATATGAACCCAACGCAAAAAGTTTCGTCGAATTCCGACCTCGCAGTAAAAAGATATTGCATTTTAAATATTACATGATTTTAATATACAATTAATTTACATTTTTTTCAAACCCACTCGATATCTGCCGTTCGTTTCCTGCTTGCTCCAGATCGGCCCATCCACTCCCTCCTTCCTCTTCTACGTGAAACCCCCGATCCACAAACCCAGAGCCGCCACCTTTCCCTTGATTTTCGCAACCAACCACCACACCCGGACGTTGATCAGGCGACGCCATATCGAAGGCCTCGTCGCCGTGCACCACCGCGCCCAGCCACATGGCACTCAGCCCCACTATTTGCATGAAAAAACGTGCCGAATGCATGGCCTTTGCAGCCACTTTCCCGATGATCCAAAGCTCCAAACACGATCATAGCCGTTGATCTCGTAGAGTTCGTCGAGCTCTTCATCTTTGCAGTTGGAAGTTTATTGAAACAATGCTTGGATTTGAAGAAAATGAGGGAGAAAGAATGGTGTTTTCTGGCCTTCGGTTTCATTGGAGGCGGCTAGGATTTTAAACCCTAATTTTTTTTATTTTTGTGAATAAAGGGGTCTATTTATAGAAAATATCGAACACTATTCATTCCGGAATTTCCAAACTCCGATTTACGCGCGGTGACCGGTGTTCCTAGGGTTTATCCCACGTTCCGGACACAATGGAATAGGTTGCGGAAGCTAATTCGATCATCTGTGCGAGATATGGCAATAAACGATCGATTTAAAATTAAATCGATTAAACCGATTTCTAGGCGTTTTTGCTTGCATCGGACAAACAGTAAATCCGATTGACACAAAATTTGAAACCATACAATAATATCACATTACGGATCCGATGAAACTAGTTTCGTCGAATTTCGAGACTTTTTGAATGGCTATTTTAACTCGCCAAATAAATATTAAAAACAATTTCGATGCGTTTTGAGCTGCCACGATCAAACGACAACTCCGATTGCTACGAAAATTGAAATTTGATAATAACAAACTATTACGGATCCAATGGAACTAGTTTCGTCCAATTCTGCGACTGTTCGAAAATTGGCTAATTTCACTAGTCGATTAAATATTAAAATATTTAATTTTCACAAATTAACTTTTAATTCGATTTTAAAAGTTCTATAACATCATTCTAACTCCAATATGATAAAATAAAATTTTACAAATCATTTTCAATCATATTAAACCCAATTTACAATTATTTCTGTAAATTCAACTATTAAATTATCGATTTAATTATCAAATTAAATCCAATACTCGAAAAATAAATTATTCGACTTATTAATTTCACTTATTAATAATTAAAATTAATTAAATATTCAAATTTAAATTATCAAAAATCCTGGGTCGTTACACGGTTGATCCCGCCAAGGTGGCAGCAATCTAGGATTGGGTTAGACCTAAGATGCATCTGATGTGAGAAGTTTTCTTGGATTAGCAGGATACTATCGTCGATTTATCAAAGACTTTTCCAAGGTAGCTGCACCATTAACAGGATTGACGAAAAAGAACCAAGTATTCAGATGGGATGCTAAGTGTGAGCAAGCTTTCGGAATCCTGAAAGAGCGACTAACAAGTGCTCCTGTTTTGACTATTCCAAGTGGAAATGATGAGATGGTGGTTTACACCGATGCATGTGGTACTGGACTTGGAGCAGTACTGATCCAGAAGGGTAAAGTTGTTGCATATTCAAGTCGACAACTAAAGCCGCATGAAAGGAATTATCCGACTCATGATTTGGAGTTGGCGGCGATTGTATTTGCTCTGAAGATGTGGAGACATTACCTATTAGGAGTTCGATTCGAGTTGTTCACAGATCATAAGTCGCTGAAGTATCTTTTCTCCCAAAAGGATTTGAATATTCGACAGCAACGATGGCTAGATTTTTTGGCATCATATGATTTTATTATAGCCTATACTCCGGGAAAGGGTAACGCAGTGGCAGATGCGTTAAGTCGAAGACAGGCAGGATTGGGAGCCATGTTTTCAGAATGGAAGAGTCTCGAGTATTTGGCTGGATTTGACTTCAGGCCCAGATGTGAATTGGAACCTGAGATGTTGGCAAACTTATCGATAAGACCTACTCTTGTGGAAAGGATTAGCGAGAGCCAAAAGCGAGACGATAAGCTTGTCAAGATTATCCGTGATTTGGAATCTGGGTTGGAACCAGAGAAGAATAAAGGATTCGAGGTCGATCGAGAGGGTTGGCTTCGGAAGCAAGGACGACTAGTTGTTCCCGATATAGATGAATTGAGAGATGAAGTTCTAAAGGAGAGTCATCACTCGAAGCTGACAATTCATCCAGGTGGAAATAAGATGTATCGGGATATGAAAAGAACCTATTACTGGGAAGGTATGAAGAAGGATGTTGGAAATTTTATTTCCAAATGTATGAACTGCCATTTGGTAAAAGCCGAGCAGAAGAAGCCCAGTGGATTGCTTCAGCCATTAGAAGTTCCTACATGGAAGTGGGAGCAAATATCGATGGATTTTATCGATGGGTTACCTAGAACAAGAGCGGGAAATGAAAGGATTTGGGTCATCATAGATCGTTTGACTAAGAGTGCAAGATTTATTCCTGTTCGATCAACTAGGACTGCATCGAAGTTAGCTGAGCTGTATGTTAAGTGGATAGTTCGATTCCATGGTATTCCAAAAAGTATAGTGAGCGATCGAGACCCATTGTTCACTAGTGGATTTTGGAAGAGCTTCCAGGAAGTTTTGAGAACCGAGTTGTGTTTGAGTACAGCTTATCACCCCCAAACAGATGGTGAGACCGAGAGAGTCAACCGAGTTTTGGAAGATCTCCTCAGAGCATGTGTTTTGGACTTCGGAGGATCATGGGAAGATCATCTTCATTTGGTGGAATTTTCGTATAATAACAGTTACCAGTCCAGCATTGGTATGGCGTCGTATGAACCATTGTATGGAAGACCGTGTAACTCTCCGACATGTTGGTTGGAAACGGGAGAAAAGTTGATACTTGGGCCAGAAATGATTCAAAAGACTTCGGATTGCGTAGAGATCATTCGGCAACGAATGAAGGCAGCCCAAGACCGTCAGAAAAGTTATGTCGATAAGCGTCGTAAGGATTTGGAGTTCGACGTAGGTGATACGGTTTTTGTGAAGATTTCTCCACTGAAGAATGTTATTCGTTTCGGGAGGAAAGGAAAATTGACTCCGAGATTTGTTGGACCATTCTCGATCATTGAGCGAATTGGAAAGCTCGCCTATAAATTGGAGTTACCAGAAAAGATGTCGGGTGTGCACAATGTTTTTCATGTATTGTATCTATGGAAGTATATGCACGAGTCAAATACAGTGGTTTCTGCTGATAGCTGTGAAGATTTTGAGGTTAATCCAGTTGATAAGAGACCTCGTAAGTCGCTTCGTGTTGTGGAAACTGACACGAAACAGCTTAGGAGGAAGGTAGTTAGGTTGCTCAAGGTACAATAGAGTGATGATGTTAACGACTGTACATGGGAGGTGGAAGAGAGGATAAAGGCAGCTTATCCTGAACTCTTCGAGGTATGACCATAAGGTGTCGTGTCATCTCATGACATTGTAACTTGTTCTAGTCTTAGAATTCTGCATAGTAGGCTAGTAATTGGATGCATGGTTTGTTGGTTGCTATGGATGGTAGGCATGCAGAATAGTTTTCGGTTGTTCTTATTTGTTTGGAATTTCAGGGGCGAAATTCCTAAGGGGGAGAGAATGTAACGACCCGTATTTTACGTATAGAGAGATCGTAAAACCGTTGTTATTAGATCGTTAGTGTTGTTAAGTCATCCAGAGTTTAAGTCGACCAGAGGTTAGGTCGTAGAAGATCTTGAGTGTTGAGCGACCTAAATATAAGGCAGAGCGACCCAAGGAAGTCGGTGACTTAAGGGTTTAGGCAACCTAAGGAGTTAGATTGTGTGATAGCTTAGGTCGTATAGTAGCTTAGGTCGGTGGAGCGACTTAGGGGATTTGAGCGACTTAAGGAAGTTAACGACCTAGTAATTAGCGACTTAAGGAAGTTAACTACCTAGTAGTTAGCGGCTTAACTGTTTAAGCGACCTAGGAGTTAGCAGCTTAGGGAAGTAAGCGACCTAAGAGAATTAGCGGCACAGGAAGTTAGCGGCATAAGAAGCTAACGACTTAAGGGAGGTGGGTCGCTAACGACTTAAGGAAGAGAGCGACCTACGTTAGATGCCGTGTTGAAGTTAGGTCGTAAACGACCTAAGTTAGATTCTGTGTGTAGTTAGGTCGTGGACGAGATAAGGCTTAGGTCGTAGGTCGCGTGAAGACGAAGGTGTTAGGTCGCGTAAAGGGTTAATATGTTAGGTCGTGTGTGCAGTTAGGCCGTGTAAGGGCTTAAGCAGTTAAGTCGTTAGGTCGGCAACATCGTTTGGTCGTGTTTGTGTTAGATCGTATATGTGTTAGGTCGTTGAGTCGCGTGAAGGCTTGAATGTTAGGTCGCGCATATACTCGAGTTGATAGGTCGTAGGTCATGGGGTTTCGTTAAGTCGTGAGCGACTTAAAGGCGAGCGACTTATGGGTTCGGCCTATAAATACACGGGTTAGCTTCATTTTTGGGATCCGGATTTTGAAGCGACGAAGTTCTGCCATTTTGAGAGCTCGAGTGCTACACTTCTTCACTTCTTTTCTACTCTTTAATCTTGTGCTTCCTTCCATCCAAATCAAAGATCAAATCGAAGATCCAAGAGCTTAGATTGAAGATCTCCATCCATCGAAGAGGGATTTCATCGTTTGGAGCGGAATTTTGGCGAATCGAGCTAGATCCTTCGCTGTCCAGATTTGGAGTGTGTTGATTTTAAGGTGTTTAGGTGATTCGGTGAGTGATGGTTATCTCTCACACGGACCCAAAGGAGTATATTGGATTGGTGGCTTGATTTTGTGTTAAAAATAGTGATCTCATGCATTTTCGTAAACCTAAGTATAGATCCATTGTTCACAAAGATATGACATCCATTATAATACATGTTAACCTATGCAAGTTCATCCATCAAGTTGTAGAGATATTATTCATGATTATGCTTGTTAGATTTAGACTCTTTATTTACAAGATTGCCATTTTTGTTATAATTGCTTTTAGATCATGTTTGAATGCTTAATTACTTGGATTAATGATTGACTTGATTGATTGTTATAAATTAGTTGATTAGTGGTTGGATTTGGACAAGTTGGTCGAAGATGATTCAAAGGCTAAGGGGGAAGCTCTTGAATAGAAAAGCTGCACGTGGCATATATAGTGAATGATAAAGCTCATATGGACGGATTTGATGATGATGTTGAGATGGAGCTTTGCTATGAATGAGATGAGGCGAGGCATGATGTGAGGTAGCTTTGGTATAATCCAAACGGGATCATTCCAAGCATGTTGATAACTCGAGGGATGGTTCGAGTTTGTGGATAATGGTTGGCTCGAGAGGCGCTTGAGCTAGTATGAGAATAGTCATCGAGGAGGATGACTAGAAGGCTGAGATTTCTTCGTTATTGAAGGTTCTAGCAGACTCAAAGCAAGAGTACGCTGGGAAGATTCGATAGTCCCAAAAGACTACCGTTGGTGGTCGAGTACTGTAGGCAGATTCGATAGTTCTAGGCAAGGCTTCGACGACGTGCGGAGTTTTTTCTAGAACCGGGGTTACCATTAGCCCTTGACGGACGGCTGAAAGAAAGGTGTCGGTCATTCAGTTAACGATGGTATCTAAGCAATGATAACAGTGATAGCCAGAGTCATGGATGTTTGGATATTTTGGTTGTATCGTCATTCGGTCTCATGAGCGATGTTTTCCGGGTGCTTATCTGATCTTGGTTTAGACGTTGGGGTTTATACTTGGAAAACATCGACCTTGACTCGAGTGATAATTGCTTTACTTTAAATGTCTGATTTGCTATGTTTACTTCTGCTTAGTGTGTCTGGGTGCTATCACTGTACAAAGAGGTGGAGTGGGAGGGTTGGGTTCCTATTCCTTTTACCTTTATGCTCTTTTGGTATGTTGTTAGTTAATTTACCGCTCACTAAGACTGTTGTCTGACTCAAGGTTTTATGTTCAACTCTTATTACCTTGGGCTGTTCATCCATTTTGGGATGGGCAGACTAGGTAGCAGGTGACAGGTGCTGTTCTTAGTGACCAACGATGTTGATGACGAAGACGAGCTGGAGGCTTGCATATTATTTTCTTACTATATGTACTGGATATTCCGCTGCTTGTATATTCTCTGAGTGATATGTAGTGAGGCTTGATGTATTGACTATTCAGATTTTTGTATCAAACTACTATGAGGCTTACTTGACGAGATTCTGTTTTGTGGAGCTTCACTATATATATATATATATATATATATATATATATATATTCTGTTGTATTTTACCCATGCGCTGTGAGTAATACGATAGACTTCGCTGTTTTTACCTTACCTTGATGATCATCCATGGCTGCCTGGCACACTTTACAGCGCACTATTTCCTTGTTTAGTGCAGGAGTCATGGGCGGTCGTCACATTCTCACTCAATCGAATCTGTTTCGAATTTAAATTTTAAATAGTTAGATTTAAAATTGCTTGATTGTATGCTTAGATGATAATTATTATCTATTGTTTTGAAATAGACCCTATAGGCCGCATATTAAGCGGATGTTATTTATTAAACACATATACCGCGATATTTCACCTCGAAGTGGAATTGGTATTATATATGTACTTGGAGTTGATTTACCGTATTATATAGCGGATGAGACCCTATTGCGCCGCGTAATAGCGGATAAAATTTTATAAAACCCATACACCACGATATTCCGCCTTGAAACAGGATTGGTATTGTGCTAACATCTGTGGATGCAGGGAAACAGGTTGGAGGGATCCAATTGGATTCCTCAACAGCATTGATTTATTTTTAGATATTTGTTATATATTCTATTATCATATTGACACATGATGATTGGATGACGTGGTTGATATATAGTTGCTGTTGCAGCATTGGCCTATTTTTACAGTTTTAAAAGAATGTTAAAATAACGATTTCGAATTTAAAAGGATTTTTAAAGTGATTTTAGAAAGTATACATTGTATTGAATTTTAGAATTGATTCATTTTAAATAAATAAACGTTATAATTTTTACGTTATAAAAATTATGATTTTTGTGAAGTATAACCGAAATGGGATTTCTGAAATAAGTAGTTGATTAATTTGTAAAGTGGTTTAAATTGGGATTTTTGAATTATTATAAATGGTTTATATAAAAGATTTATAAAATTGATATTTATAAATTAAAAATATTGGAATTATAAAACGAGTTTTTATAAGTGTTAAAAATGAAGTATAAATGGATTTCATAAGTGAATGAAATTTATAGATTTATAAATTGTGAAGTTATAAAATGAAATGATTTTTGTAAAATAAAAGATTTATAAGTAATTAACTTATAAATTGGGTTTTGGCATTTAAATGAGGTATAAATAGAATTTGCTAATTAAGGGATTTTATAAGTTGAAGTTTTTATAAAATATACAAATGTGAATTTATAAACGTTGTTTTATAAATCCGAAATCGACTTATTTTGATAAGTTATTTATTATAGCTTATTAAAGGAGATATATTCACAATTTTTGACAGTGGATAATCCTTTAAAGTAAAATGTGTAGAAATGATGAAATTGGTTAACGATTTATGTTACGTTTTTGGACAGTGGATAATCCTTTAAATAAAATGTGTAGAAAGGTTGAATTTGGTTAACGAGGTATATTCACGATTTTGGACAGTGAATAATATATTAAAGAAATGTTTTGGGAAGTGATATTTTAAATAGAATTAAAACGATTTAAAGATGTTTTAAAATGTATTAAGTATCGATACCATAGATTTCAACATTCATTTCTGAAATAGACGTTTTCGAGAAATAAAAGGAAATTGTAGGCTATAACACTGTTGTTATAGTAATTGATTTTCGAAAAGAAATGTGTTATACAGTATCGGGATTTATATGTCTATCTTAATTTTGAATCCCTATACTAGTGATTTTGGGTTGTCGTAACGATGTTTTACACAACATTCATTTTGACCCAAATAAATGGGTTTAAAGTGAACGTTTGTAACAACCTGCATATTTATCGATTTTATATTTAAATATTTTATTTAAATATTTTATCAATACTCGGAATTTAGTCCGAAAAGCTACTTTTTGCATACGGTCGAATAAGGACTTAGGACCACTTCCATTGAGTTCAAAACGCCGTTTGCGATCTTTTTTAGTATAAACTTTGATATGTTTGGAGTTAGTGGAATTTTGCCACTTTTCACTTAGGGCTTTGGTTTGGGCTTAGCCAAATAACCCCACTAACTAACTCAGTCCCAACCCTCTCCTCTTCATTTACTTCCTTTCTATTTTCCTAATACTCAAGCTTTTATAACAATGGAGAGTGGAATGGGAAATTGAAACTCAAGCCCTAGTTTTCTTTTGCAAATCAAGCTCTAGCTCCAAACTAATAGAAGAAACTTTGGTAAGCCTCTTCTTCTTCTTCTCCAACTCATTCTCTTATCAATTTCAGAAATTCCTAAACCTAACTTTGGTAATGTTCTTCTTTTTGAGCATAGATTCAAGCTCGTTTGGGTTGTGTTGAAGAGTGGTTGATTCTCCCTTTTGCTTTCAAGCTTCTTCTTCATTGTTTTTGTGAAAAGGTGAGATTTTTATCTCACATCTATGACTATAATTATCTTTGGTTGTTGGGTATGAATTCCTAACACTTCTTCATATGCATTTGCTCTTGATTTGAATTGGTTTTGTGAATATTCCAATTTTTTTGGTTTTTAAGTCAAATTTGTGTGAAAATCCTTTTATGGATTTTTGATCATGCTTTGGATGATGTATCGAGGAGCATATAGGGCCTGGTTGCCGATTGGCATAAACCCTTGGAGCCAATGTTCGTCCGGTTGCATTTTGGAAGAGTTTGCCCTTTATTTGGATAGGCTGAAAAATAGCCCAGCATGATTCAGTCGACTGAAATCTCTGTTCAGTCGACTGAATCTGGAACCCGAAAGTTTCCAGGCAGGGTTTAGTCGACTGAAAATCTCTGTTCAGCCGACTGAACCTGGAAACAGAAAGTTTCCACGTAGGTTTAGTCGACTGAAAATCTCTGTTCAGTCGACTGAACCTGCAAATAGAAAGTTTCCAGGCAGAATTCAGTCAACTGAAATCTCTATTCAGTTAACTGAAATCTCTGTTTAGTCAACTGAATTTGCTGTTTCAGCCCACTTTGCCTTTTAGGATTGAATTTCTAATTTGAATCGATTCGTGATGATCCTATTTGTTGTTATCCTTTATTATGACTTTGATGACTCCTTTTTAGGGATTTTTGAATATCCATTTCGATGGATTCTATATCGATTTGTTTGGAATTTATTCACGTCTTCCTATGTGAATTTTGATGATCGATTGTTCTACTATCATCTTTGTGATTTGTCACTTCAAAATATACAAAGGTTTCAATACTAGTAGTAAATATCAAAACCCTTTCATTAAAATGATTTCAGCACTATTTTATTACAAAGCTCGTTTCTTAAATCGTTTTCCAATCTATTAGTATATACAAACCTTTACCTTACTCGTATGAGAAATCTAATTAAACGATTTAGTAAAACAAGTGGTATGAAACGCTTACGTTTACTTCATCGGTTAATTCTTGGACTTGTTCGATTGAAACTCTTATGATAATTTTCTAGTGGAGATCTACAATTTGTTCGTAAATATTTAAGTTAAGCTAGTGGTTATGGGACATGAAGCTAAGCTCAAATATTTACTAGCTTGGTGTAATTGACACTTCTTGATGATCATGGCGATCATTTTTTTGTGATTTAGACTAGCAATTGTGTGATGTCTCTTTGTCTGCGAGGGAGACTAGACCCCGTTTCAGTGTGATTTCGACTCACACATGTGGGGTAGCACCCCATGGTCTTCGGGCCGTTCGTGTGTCAAAAATTAGTGGCTAGCTACCATGAGATAGCATCTCGTTCGTGTGATACATATGTTGGTGAGTTTTCATGCTCCAGTTCATGTGATAGGCCTCCCCCCTTTTTTATGATTTTTGGATTTCGTGTGTTGATTTCTGGAATTTGTGCTTTACCAATTTTAGTGATTTTCATTGATATGATTTATCAATTTTTATGCATTGGTAAATTTGTGTGTCATTGACTTGTTGTGAATACAAGTTTTGGGTATGAAATCCTTTTTGGATCTTTGAGAAGATTCTTGTGATATTGATTAACCTCATGTTTATTTTCAATTTCATACTTATAGTAGTATGCCATTATGGTTATCATATGTTTATGCCATATCTCTTATTCTATATCATGTCATCTGATATTTATGGCTAGACTGATCCGTTTATTATTTTCTTATGAAATAATACTCGGGTCAGACCGAGATGTTACAGGTGCTTCTGCTTGACTTCTCCCCAGGGATTCATTGCTCTGACTTTTGGCTAACTACTTAGATTAGTAGTTTTTGTTGTAAACATTTGAGATATAGACTCTATGATGTATACTTATTCTTTTGTATAGCACATGTTGCTATTCTTTTGGGTTATTGTGGATCTTTCTGACCACTACTCTGATGAGCACTTTTATGTGTTATATATATTCATATCTATTTCCGCCTTTGTGATATGAATTATCTGTGACTGATTTGTGTTATGTTTATTTCTATATTTGTCTCCGGAGACACTATATCCACTGTGTAGTAGCTTTGAGTTTGTGTCGGTATGTCGGATTTCCTCTTGAAAGGAATGCAAGTTATATTTTATCTGACATATCGATACTCGCACAAAGCAATTATACAGATGGTCGCTCCTCAACAGCCTTATTCTCCATGCTAGTTGACGGCATTACTTCGTAGTGTCCTTGGCTAGCGTGGGTATAGAGGTGGGGCATCACAGCATGGTATCAGAGCCAAACTTCGGAACAATGTAGAA
This sequence comes from Allium cepa, assembly GCA_030765085.1. Taxonomy (NCBI): domain Eukaryota; kingdom Viridiplantae; phylum Streptophyta; class Magnoliopsida; order Asparagales; family Amaryllidaceae; genus Allium; species Allium cepa. The sequence goes on from CM060945.1 coordinate 618,757,153, forward strand.
TAATTTAACAATGATCATCGTCCTAAGTCCTTCTTAGGAGTCGTGCCTTAGGATTTAATTCGAGTCTTCGTACCGATTCATCCTATTTTCATTATGATTCCTTGTTTTATCTATCAAGATTGCTTGATATTCATTTGGTGAATAACCGTTTTCTTCTTCTTTCTTTCTTTCTAAGGAAGAGAAATGGTAAGACATGGCCGTCCCAGCGCTGGTCAATCTAGTGCTACTCCCCAAGATGGAGTTTTTATGTCTGCCCAACAGCTTCTTGATCTAGTAAAGAATGCTCAAGTAGTCGGTTCTAATCCGGAACCTACTCACCCTAAGTCTGGATTTGCACGCTTGTGCAACGATTACACAAACTTGGGTAGGAAGCCATTCAAGCGTTCTGAAACTATTATTGAGGTCCAGGCTTGGTTAAGAACATGTGATCGAATCTTTTCTCGCATGAACCTCATTGATCTTCACCGAGTTCCAGGTGGCCTCTAGTATGCTCCAAGAAAGAGCATTGGACTGGTACGAACTTCTTATTTCTGAAATTAATGAAGCGGATCTCACCTGGGAGCAATTTCGGGGATGCTTCGAATTAAAATTTGTGCCGGAAGCAGAAAACGTGACTTTGGCTCGCCGTTTTATAGACCTTGTTCAAGGTGAATCCTCTGTGACTGATTATGTTGCATCCTTCGAGTCACTTTCCAAATATGAGGTTGAATACATCAACACCCCATTGAAGAAGAACCAAAAATTTGTCTATGGCTTAAACAAAAATCTCAAGAAGCCACTACTTCTAAAATTAGAAGTTCCCTTCAACCAACTCATTGACATCGCTCTTCGTCTTGAAGAGGCGGATAGGGAAAGTGATGTTGAATTAGTGGGTCCCAAACCAAACTTCAACAACAAAAAGAGGCCAAACAAATTCAAAGGTCCTTATCCCAACAAAAAGGGTAAGCAAGCAACTCCTTCTGCTAAGGCTCCTTCTCCTAGTGGTGGGAAATGCTTCAACTGTGGGTCTAGGGACCATTTTGCGAACAAGTGTTCAAAGCCCCATTGTTGTCGCTATTATAAGAGCCCGGATCATTATATACATCCATGCCTCAAACTTGAAGGCAAGAAGGAGGGAAAGTTAAATGCTGCTCAAGCCACTGGAAACACATCTCGTGGTCAAGGTACATCTCATTCTATCCTGGATGGTATTATTTTATTTCGTGATCATCCTATTCGAGTTCTTTTTGACACGGGTGCGTCCCATTCTTTTATATCAAAAGAACTTGTTGATACTTTTTCTTTGGATGTTTTGTGTTTAATGACTTCTTTTAGAATTGCGAATCTGGTTGGTGGATCTACAACGATCAGTTTATTGTGTAATGATGTCGAGATTATTTTTTGTGATTTTTCTTTCCGAGCCGATTTGCATGCCATGCACTACTCAGGCTTTGGAATGATTTTGGGAGTGGATTGGCTTAACCGTTATGAAGCTCTTATCTATCCTGAGCGGACTGTTCATCGTCGACATCCTCAATCTTTTAAGCAGATTTCTATTAATCTTAAAGATTCGGATTCCAGCTTGGTTGCATCTTTATATTCTTTGAATCCTCATGATGATGATGATAATGATGATGAGGAAGATATTATTTCTCTTATTCACGTTGTTCGTGAATTTTTCGACATATTTGAGCCCGTTTCAGGATTACCACCTAAGCGAGCAATTGAGTTCAGAATTAATCTCATTCCTGGAGCTCAACCTATCACTCATCCTCCTTATCGTATGTCCAATAAAGAAAATGAGGTGATGCGCAAACAATTATCCGAATTGGAGACGAAGCAATTTATTCGCTCTAGTTCCTCTCCTTGGGGAGCTTCGGCTATTTTCGTGAAGAAATCCGATGGTACACTTAGGCTTTGCGTTGACTACCGCAAGCTTAATGATCTTACTATAAAGAACAAATATCCTTTACCTCGGATTGATGATCTATTCGATCAACTTAATGGTGCTAGAGTCTTCTCACAATTAGACTTACCTACCGGTTTTCATCAGCTTCGTATAGCAAAGGATAGCATTCCTTTAACATCGTTCCGTACTCGTTATGGATCTTATGAATGGCTTGTTATGCCATTTGGTTTAACGAATGCTCCGGCTTATTTCGTTGACCTTATGAATCGAGTTTTCAAAGACTTCCTCGATCGGTTTGTTCTCATCTTTATTGATGATATTCTTGTGTATTCTAAAACCGAGGAAGAGCATGAAGAGCATCTTAGGATTGTGTTGGAAACTCTTAGGAGCAATCAATTGAAAGAATTTTTTTCTAAATGCCACTTTTGGCAATCTCGTGTGAAGTTTCTCGGTCATATTATTTCCGAATCCGGAATTTCCGTGGATCCTTCAAAGATTGAAGTGATTCAAAATTGGAAGAGACCGGAGAGTGTGACGGAGATCCGTAGCTTCCTTGGATTGGAAGGTTATTACCGCCGTTTCATAAAGGACTTTTCTAAAATTTCCGTGCCTCTTACTAGTTTAACCAAGAAAGGTGTTAAATACATTTGGTCGGACAAATGTGAAGCTTCTTTTTAGAAACTAAAAAAACTCCTTTCTGATGCTGCTATTCTTGTTATTCCCGAGGGGAATCAAGATTTCGTTGTTTGTACCGATGCTAGTCGCATTGGTTTGGGTGCCGTTTTTATGCAAAAAGAACGTGTTATTGCTTATGCTTCTAGGCAATTGAAGCCAGCCGAGACTAGATATGCCACACATGATTTAGAACTCGCAGTTATTATTTTCGCTCTTCGTATTTGGCGTCATTATCTTTTGGGAGAAAAATTTATTCTTTACATCCATCATAAATCTTTGAAATATTTATTCTCTCAAAAGGAACTTAATTTGCGTAAATAGCATTGGCTCGAATTCCTTGCATCTTATGATCTTGATATTCTTTATACTCTCGGAAAGGGAAATCGAGTTGCCGATACACTTAGTCGCGAGCAACAAGCGGTTGTTTCCATGATGATATTCAAATGGAATGATCTCGGAATTTTATCCACTTGTGAGATTCGAGATCGTGTTCTCGATCTATGTTCATCCCTTGTTTTATGTAGCCTTGAGGCTAGTCCTTCTCTTTTAGACCACATCCTTGAAGCTCAAAAGCTAGATCTCGAATTGGCCCTTCTTTGCCAAAGATTAAGGGATAAAACTGATATTGAAGATTTGAAAGACTTTGATGTCGATTCTCATGGCGGCGTTCGAAAATTTGGTAGACTTATCGTGCCAAATATTAGTGATCTTTGTAAAGATATTTTTGAAGATCCACATCGTTCTAAATTTACCATTCATCCCGGTAGTAGTAAAATGCACGCGGATATGAAGCGACTTTATTATTGGGAGGGAATGAAATCTGATATTGCTAATTTTGTTAGGTGTTGCATGAATTGCCAACTTGTCAAGGCCGAACATCAAAGGCCCGGTGCGTTATTGCAACCTTTAGACGTTCCAATTTGGAAGTGGGATCAAATTTCCATGGATTTTATTGACGGCCTTCCCCGTTCTCGTTCTGGTAATGATAGCTTATGGGTGATAGTCGATAGACTTACTAAATCCGCCCATTTTATTCCCATTCGGTCTAATCGAACCGTCCCTATTTTGGCCAAACTCTTTATCAAAGAAATTGTTAAATTACATGGAGTTCCTACTTCTATTGTTAGTGATCGTGATCCATTGTTTACTAGTGGATTTTGGAAGAGTCTTCAAAAAGCTTTGGGAACAAAGCTTAATTTTAGCACCGCTTATCATCCTCAGTCCGATGGACAAACCGAGCGTGTGAAACAAACTCTTGAAGATCTTCTTCGTGCATGTGTTCTTGATTTTGGTGGAAGTTGGGAAGATCATATTTCTCTTGTTGAGTTTTCCTATAATAATAGCTTCCAATCTAGTATTAGTATGGCTCCTTTCGAGGCACTCTATGGAAGGCCATGCCGATCTCCTTCTTGTTGGCTTGAGGCCGGTGAGAAGCCGGTTTTAGGTCCAGATTTTATTCGTGATTCCACAGAAAAGATTGATCTTATTCGTCATGGGATGAAACAAGCCCAAAGTAGACAAAAATCCTATGCCGGTAACCGGAGAATGAAATTAGAATTTTCTGTGGGAGATCTTGTGTTCATTCGTGTTTCACCTATGAAAGGTGTTGTACGTTTTAGTCGATCGGGAAAATTAGCACCTCGTTATATTGGGCCATTTTCTATCACTGAACGTATTGGTTCCATGGCTTATTGCCTTTTATTACTGGCTCAGTTTTCTTCTATTCATGACGTTTTTCATGTTTCTCAACTAAGGAAGTGCCTTCGAGATTCCGATTCTATTCTTGAGCCCGGTGTTGTGGAAGAAATTGAAGTTTCGCCTAATTTAACTTATGAGCAGCATCCTATTCGAATTATTGCTTCGGAGGTTAAACGCATTCGAAATAAAGACGTCCCGCTTGTGAAAGTTCAATGGTCCTCAAATCCTAAAGATTGCTCTTGGGAATCTAGAGAGTTCATTGAGCAAACACATCCGGACTTACTTTCCCGTGCTCTGTAAGGTGAACCTTTTATTCCAAATTTCTTTTATGATGAACATGCTCTCATGGTTGTTACTATATATCTTCTTCTTAAATATTGCGAGGACGCAATTTCTTTAAGGAGGGGAGTCTGTAACAACCCGCATATTTATCGATTTTATATTTAAATATTTTATCAATATTCGAAATTTAGTCCGAAAAGCTACTTTTTGCATACGGTCGAATTAGGACTCGGGACCACTTCCATTGAGTTCAAAACGCCGTTTGTGATCTTTTTGAGTATAAACTTTGATATGTTTGGAGTTAGTGGAATTTTGCCACTTTTCACTTAGGGCGTTGGTTTGGGCTGAGCCCAATAAACCCACTTATTAACTCAGTCCCAACCCTCTCCTCTTCATTTACTTCCTTTCTATTTTCCTAATACTCAAGCTTTTATAACAATGGAGAGTGGAATGGGAAATTGAAACTCAAGCCCTAGTTTTCTTTTGCAAATCAAGCTCTAGCTCCAAACTAATAGAAGAAACTTTGGTAAGCCTCTTCTTTTTCTTCTCCAACTCATTCTCTTATCAATTTCAGAAATTCCTAAACCTAACTTTGGGAACGTTCTTCTTTTTGAGCATAGATTCAAGCTCGTTTGGGTTGTGTTGAACAGTGGTTGATTCTCCCTTTTGCTTTCAAGCTTCTTCTTCAATATTTTTGTGAAAAGGTGAGAATTTTATCTCACATCTACGACTATAATTATCTTTGGTTGTTGGGTATGAATTCCTAAGACTTCTTCATGTGCATTTGCTCTTGATTTGGATTGGTTTTGTGAATATTCCAATTTTTTGGGTTTTTAAATCAAATTTGTGTGAAAATCCTTTAATGGAGTTTGATCATGCTTTGGATGATGCATCGAGGAGCATATAGGGCCGGGTTGCCGATTGACATAAACCCTCAGAGCCAATGTTCGTCCGGTTGCATTTTGGAAGAGTTTGCTCTTCATTTGGATGGGCTGAAAAAAAGCCCAAGCATGATTCAGTCGACTGAAATCTCTGTTCAGTCGACTGAATCTGGAACCCGAAAGTTTCCCGGCAGGGTTTAGTCGACTGAAAATCTCTGTTCTGTCGACTGAACCTGGAATCAGAAAGTTTCCAGGTGGGGTTTAGTCGACTGAAAATCTTTGTTCAGTCGACTGAAGCTGGAAACAGAAAGTTTCCAAGCAGATTTCAGCCAACTGAAATCTCTGTTCAGTCAACTGAAATCTCTGTTTAGTCAATTGATTTTGCTGTTTCAGCCCACTTTGCCTTTTAGGATTGAATTTCCAATTTGAATCAATTCGTGATGTTCCTATTTGTTGTTATCCTTTATTATGACTTTGATGACTCCTTTTTAGGGATTTTTGAATATCCATTTCGATGGATTCTTTATCGATTTGTTTGGAATTGATTCACGTCTTCCTATGTGAATTTTGATGATCGATTGTTCTACTATCATCTTTCTGATTTGTCACTTCAAAATATACAAAGGTTTCAATACTAGTAGTAAATATCAAAACCCTTTCATTATAACGATTTCAACTGTATTTTATTACAAAGCTCGTTTCTTAAACCGTTTTCCAATCTATTAGTATATACAAACCTTTACCTCACTCGTATGAGAAATCTAATTAAACGACTTAGTAAAACAATTGGTATGAAACGCTTGCATTTACTTCATTGGTTAATTCTTGGACTTGTTCGATTGAAACTCTTTTGACAATTTTCTAGTGGAGATCTACAATTTGTTCGTAAATATTTAAGTTAAGCTAGTGGTTATGGGACATGAAGCTAAGCTCATATATTTACTAGCTTGGTGTAATTGACACTTCTTGATGATCATGGCGATCATTTTTTTTGTGATTTAGACTAGCAATTGTACAATATCTCTTTGTCTGCGAGGCAGACTAGACCCCGTTTCAGTGTGATTTTGACTCACACATGTGGGGTATCACCCCATGGTCTTCGGGCCGTTCATGTGTCAAAAATTAATTTCTAGCTACCATGAGATAGCATCTCGTTCGTGTGATACATATGTTGGTGAGTTTTCATGCTCCAGTTCGTGTGATAGGCCTCCCCCCTTTTTTATGATTTTTGGATTTCGTGTGTTGATTTCTGGAATTTGTGCTTTACCAATTTTAGTGATTTTCATTGATATGATTTATCAATTTTTGTGCATTGGTAAATTTGTGTGTCATTGACTTGTTGTGAATACAAGTTTTGGTTATGAAATCCTTTTTGGATCTTTGAGAAGATTCTTGTGATATTGATTAACCTCATGTTTATTTTCAATTTCATACTTACAGTAGTATGCCATTGTGGTTATCATATGTTTATGCCATATCTCTTATTCTATATTATGTCATCTGATATTTATGGCTAGACTGATCCGTTTATTATTTTCTTATGAAATAATACTCGGGTCAGACCGAGATGTTACAGGTGCTTCTGCTTGACTTCTCCCCAGGGATTCATTGCTCTGACTTTTGGCTAACTACTTAGATTAGTAGTTTTTGTTGTAAACATTTGAGATATAGACTCTATGATGTATACTTATTCTTTTGTATAGCACATGTTGCTATTCTTTTGGGTTATTGTGGATCTTTCTGACCACTACTCTGATGAACACTTTTATGTGTTATATATATTCATATCTATTTCCGCCTTTGTGATATGAATTATCTGTGACTAATTTGTGTTATGTTTATTTCTATATTTGTTTTCTGGAGACACTATAGCCACTGTGTAGTAGCTTTGAGTTTGTGTCGGTATGTCGGATTTCCTCTTGAAAGGAATGCAAGTTATATTTTATCTGACATATCGGTACCCGCACAAAGCAATTATGCAGATGGACGCTCCTCAACAACCTTATTCTCCGTGCTAGTTGACGGCATTACTCCGTAGTGTCCTTGGCTAGAGTGGGTATAGAGGTGGTGCGTCACAACGTTTTCCTTAAAGAATGAAATATATACTTAATCGTGTTTTAAGTATATTGAATATTTTCTAAGTATTGAAAATAAATAGATTTGTGAATTACTTTTATTAAATAAGTATGGAAAGGTTTTCCAATATGAAGTGAAATGTTTTGAGATTCATATCTTTTAAAGATAAATTGGAAGTGAATGTATGAAATCGATTTGAAAATCCTATATCAGTGGATATTTGAAAATTTAAATTCACCATGGAATTTATAAAGGAAAGGGAAATTTGTTTAAAAATAAACATGGATTTATTTTTGAAAGGTGGAAATAAATTTACAGATTTGGAACATAACTTTGAAGTAAATCGTTAAGGATTTATTTAATTGATTTAAATGAACCATTTTGAAATTGAAAATGCATAAATATTTGGAAGTGTTTCCTCGTAATGAAATTTTTTTGAAATTTGTTTTCAAAAGTTGTAAAGGTAAATTGAAAAGTGATTTGAAAATTGTTTTCAAATGGTTGAAGTGTGAAAAAATATATCTTGTAAAGATATTTTTGGATAATAAATAATTTGAGAAATTATTTGGAATCTAATGATGTTATGCATATCTATTGATAGTTAAATAACTGACTATCAATATTTACCTTTAAATGAGTATTTGTTGTGATTTGCTTGAATTTGAAATCTGCACTTATTTTAAAATAAGCGTTCATTATTCGGTTTAGCCGGGAGAGGACCTTTGGGTCATGAATCCCATTCCGAATAGTGATATGTCGTAATGGATAGCATTTGAAGACCAGTGTTGAAGACGGGGTATTTTCGAAAACGGAAGGATTACCGTCGAATGTCTCTGCATCGGCTGATCTCGGATATAGAGATTTTATCACCCTTTGTGATGGGAAGTCCGGTCGTGATTAGTGAATATCCGGATTGCAAGGGCTTCTTTGGAAGCGCCTTCGGTTCCATTCGATCCCGGAACAGACTTGTATGGATGTGTGTTTGATGTTACAATTTGAGATGTAAAGCTGGTTTCTATTAAATACATTTCTGCTGGTGGCGGAGAATTTATTCTCTTATCTTAACACCCTTCTCTAAGACGTAAGAGCTCAGAGGTTATGTAGTTGATCATTGCTAGTGATACATTCCCAATTTGGTAATGTGGCATACGAAGTGCTGCTGATCATTTGTTGATCAAAGCATAGCTTTTGTAAAAAGCGTAGCTTTGTGGATGAGACTTCGTCGGACCTCACACCCTGTTAATGGTCAAAGCCGGAAAGATGCAGCAAGGTTTTAGGGAGTAGCACCCCTTAGTGTATGTCATTTCCTTCTGGATAGTAGTGGTATCATGGTATGGAGCCCAGATACTTAACTTTTGTGAATGTAGCAAATATATATGATTTTGTGATTGATGTTGGTTGAGGATCCTCGGATAAAGGTTGTGTACAACCGGGGGATGACATACTCATGCCAGTAGTTACCTACTTTTGCAGAGGTAACCCGGCCTTGTGTTGGCAGAGATCCGGTTAGGTTATCGGGGCGTCTTTCTAGAGGCATACCCATGTAGCAATGGGAAGTTCCGTGGCCTGACCATTAGTTAGAAATCCAAAGAAACAATACGAGCCCTGTACGGTTTTAGTTGTAGAACCTGCCATTTACTTATGGTGGCACCCCACTGTTTAGATGGTAGCTATAGTAGGCATAAGTGTGGAATGCCTATGCTGGCTAAGATTTATATTATACTTTCGAAAGTGTTTTCTGCACTTTACACTTATAGTAATAATATCAAATAAATTTCTCGTATCAAGCATGTTTGACTATCATAAGGAGACATCTCCTCCGATTCTGCATTTGCATTGTGTGTGTGCACGGGAGGCCTTATGGTAGTTTCATTTTTCAAAAAGCATTGCGGATCTATTTTAAAATATTTCTTTGTTTGCTTGTAAAGATAAACTGTTTTAAGTTCTCACACCTGTCCTATGACTGACCTGGAGTTTACTGTTCCCTTCCTAAACTCTAGGAGCCCACCAATTTCCACACGGGCAATCAAGAGTCAGGTTATCAGGTCATTCAAGAGTTCAGGAGTTGCTGTGGAGCTCAGGAGGCAAGCTGGATGGCAAAACGTATCACTTGTATATGATATTATCTTTTCCGCTGTGTATTCAGTTGTGAGGACAGGTTTATATAACTTTCCACTATTGTGTTTGCTGTTGTAGACTCTGATAATGTAATGTAATGTGATGTAATGTAATAACAGATAAGATTCTTTGTTTTAAAGATTATTCATTGATATATTACATGTTGTTCCGCTGCGAAATGTGAGATTCTGTTATTGTTTCTGTTTTCTTCTTTCTTCCTTTCTTTCTTCTTCTACTTTCTTCTTCTTAAAACCTTAACAATTCGGTTTTTCCGGCCTTCGAATGCTCGGCAGTTGATACAGTAGTTGTATTAATGTCGATTTTCGAAAGTCGAAAATACCGTTTGTTACAATATACCCCTAGATATTTTCGTTATTAAGAAATAATGGTTTAATGATCTGAAAAATGATGGATTTAAAAGCTAAGTACAAATATCTTATGAAGTAAAATTCACAATTTGGCTATAAGATATTTAGTGATAATATTGAAGCCATAAGTTGTAAGTAGAGAAAGTAAAAATAAAATGAATACTTAGAAGAAGAAAAATTCTTATCAACGAGATAGAAAAGGATAGGCCTAAATTGAGATTTTAGGTAAATATAATATGAAAGGGTAAGTTCTATAACTCATAAAGGAGATAAGATAATTTGAAATTTAGACACTCTGATTAGGTTAAAATTCAAAGTAAATTTTAGGAATAGGAGATATAAGAAATATCATCCTAATATAAAACTTTGAGATAGTGATACATTTAGGGTAACATTTGTAATTCAAAATGAAGTAAGATTTGAAGTGGATGGTTTTGAATTATATGGTTAGTAGTTTGATTGTTGGATGAAAATGTTTATAATAAATTCCATGTGAATTAAGTTTCACAATTTAACTATAAGGTATTTCATGGATTTAAGGATCAGAAATTTGATTTAGAAAATGGATAGGTAAATAAGTTAAGTAGATAATTAAAAGAAAAAGGTGTACACTCAGTAAAGTTGTCCTATTAATATATGGATAAGATAAACAATATTAGCTAAATTGAGATCTTAGCTAAATCAAACTAAGGATTAAGTTTTATAACTTATTAATTTGAGATAATAGTAGAATTCCACATTGGTTAAACCTCCTAATTTAAGTACTGACGATTTGAAGTTTGGGGATATGTATATTTACTTTTAGGAAGTAAAGGTATATTATACAAGTTTATGTCATATTTGTAAGCTTAAGTAATAATGGATTTAGTAGAAAGTAAATGGTTGTGAACCAAACATGGATTAATAGAAATTTTAAAGAAATTTATTAGGTAAAAATGAAATGTGAATAAGTATATAAGTTAAATGTAGATCATTTCGGCACATAAATTTTGATCCAAGATTTGAGTACAGAACTTTGAGGTGTTTACACCAGTCCAAAAAAGGATTTCTTACTCGATTCTTAATGGAGAACATTGATGAGAGTTTATTATTATGTACACGAGTTTTCTATCATAGTTGAGAGCTATGCAAGGAAAGAAAGGGTTTGTGATCAATAAATTTGATCAAGTCCACATTAGAAAATCCGGGGAACGGTACTAGTTCAAAAGTAAAGTTGTGGATTCGAATAATAGATCGAATCAAATATCACATATAGTACGATGTTTTCGGTCTGTCTATATAGAAATTGGATAGTTATCTATATGGCAGTTGGATAGTTATCTTAAATAGTAGGCACTAATATATAAGGTTTAGACTTATGCTTTGATATGTGTATATATATAGACCTCAGGTGTGGTACATGCTCTGGCCAGGGTATGAGTTATATGGATGTATTCAGTTATATTGATATAGTATTAGTTTGGTTGTTTTTGGATGTATAGTCATGTTTGGTAGTTGGATGTACCATCTTAAGTATGCAATAGACACTAGGATGAATATGATAGAAGTCTGACTTGATGTATGTATATATAACCTTAAGTACATGATAAGCACACATGTTAGTGTAGGGAATTTTCTGTATGTATGTTTGGTGTCAATTGTTTTAGTGTTGTTATGATATCGATCATCTTCTTTTCTATCATCAGTACAATTAAGTCAAATTATTTGGGGATACGAGTATGAGATATATACCTTTATCTAACTTTCATTTCGAGGAAGAAATGCTTTTAAGTAGGGGAGAATGTAATGACCCGTATTTCGCTACTTTTAAAATGAGAGATTTTGATTATTTTAAATTTAAAAGAATTTAAAACTTAAATAAATATGTTATATACAATAAATAATTATCTGTTCTTATAGTTAATAAATTAACAAGCATAAATTTGGATTTTAGAACAAATTAACAAAAATTAAGTTTTGTTAATAATAAATAAAGGCTTAAATAAATAAGTTTAAATATTTACTTGATAAGTTAAATTTTATTTAAAACATCTAGTAAATATAATAAAAGTATATTAAAAGATTTAAAAGTATGTTAATAATCGTTTTACAAAAATAACCAAAATTCGTCGCATTTGTCTGTTTTACATACATTGTAAAATTAGAGATTTTGATATTAATTAAATGTGATTTTTAAATATAAAGTGACATGTTTTAATTTATTTAAAGAATTAAAAAGCTCATTTTAAAGTTTGGTTTACTTCAATATATAGCTTAACAAAAAGGTTAAATTTTGACTGTAAGATTTGTCGACAAAAAACACCGTTTTCAACCAAAACAAGTTGTCATCAAGTTTTTGCAACTTGATACATTTTCTAACATATAAATACAAATTTGCAAACTTCTTAAACACTTTACATTAGCACTAAAAGATAAAAAGAGTTTACTTTTGAAAAGTTTACATAAAAGAGTATAAAAGGTGAAAAGATATGATTTAACTAATTAAATTTTATTTTAAATTTTTATAAACAACATCATTACTTTACATCTTCTCTCATTAACGAGATGTTACTAATTTACATGGAAAAAGAGAAAATTTTATTTTAACATTTCTTAAATGTAAGAAAATGAGAAGAAATCATGTCATAAGTACAAAATCAAATCAATACATCAATTCCACGTTAAAGCACTACATTTCAACATTAATAACAAATCAAAATCATGCATTGGAAAGTGTGAAAGGGAAGACAAATTTTTATTTGATATAAAAGGTATTTTGGTCTTTTTGGCTAATGATAAAATGGTAATTTGGTTGTAGAACTTCAACCCTCCTTCATTCTTGCACACTTATTCCTTACTTTTTTCTTCACTTTCTCTCCTTCTTCGCCTCCATTTCCATGGCTTCCCACCTCTCCATTCTCTTCTACCTTCAAGCTACCACCTCCACATCACCGCACCATCACCTTTCACTACCATAACCAAGCCTAGCTTCCACCTACCCACCTCCTACACCCGCCTACCTTGGCTACACACCAACCCAAGCCCATACTCCACCACCCCAAGCCGTACCCCCTACACACCAAGGTCGTACCCTCCTACCCCATGGTCGAGCCCTCCAAACCACCTACCCACCTCAAAACACACACACATACTCACATACTGTAACAACCCGACTTCCTACGCCCAGGAAGACGTATGGTTTTTAAGAAAGAAAAGGGTGAGAAAATAGAAAAGATAGAGAAGAAAGAACAACAACATAAAAATCTCACAGCGGAACGAATAAATTATATTAATCACATAAATATTTACATAATATATAACATCAATCAGAGTGATACATATAGTACATCACATACTAGACAGTTATAAACACCTGTCTAGTTAATACACCTCAATACAATACAGCTCAAACAATATGACTCAGAGATACCAACACAGCGGAACTATATATATATATATATATATATATATATATATATATATATATATATATATCTACAACGCTGAAGCCTCTTGCTCCATTGCTCCACCAGAAATTCGTCAAAGCTAACCTGAATCCCTTGGCTACCCGTAAAAATTTGGGTACCCGAGAGCTTATGAAAAACAAAAATAAACTCCGGGTCAGACATGGGTCTGGTATGAGTAACAGGTTAAAGTTGCTTAACTTTGAAAAAAATCCTTTGAAAAGAAAGGTATCACGTAAGACTTCCCACACATAAACGTGGAAAAGTTTTTACCTTATGCTAACCAAAACATTTGATAGGAAATCCAGTGATATTATAATAGGTCTAGGGTTTCCAAGTAAATAGAAAATAGCCGAAATTGTTACATTCATTAAATTCCAGCTACTAGCCACAAAAGTGGGTAATACAATCAAAACCGTTGGCACTTATTGGATTGTGGATTCCATACAATGGCAGGGCTACTGGGGTACCGCCCGTCACAGTACGTAGCCTAGATCAATGTACCGAGGATCACTCCCGACCCCCTGAACACAAGGCCGGAACCATTCCTTACTGAGCAGTCCCGAACAAGATAAACCCCGCAGTTGGCTGCAGACCAACTGCCCACACAGCCGAATAAAAAGGGACATCTAGACAGGGGAATATCCTTGTCCTGCTTGGGCATGACCCACCTAACCTTGCTGCACCTCCCCTGTTTTAGCCATTCCCGGTTGATGAGGCTTGAGGTTACGATTACCTTTATAGAACATATCTCTTAGAACGCTCATCGTCCCCCTGACGATGTGTTGAAAGCATTCAATCCATACAAATTCGTTCTGAGTTCGAACGAAACCGAAGGCATTATCTCGTTACACTCATTTTGGAATCACCCTCAGAGTTAACGACGATAACCCTTGCATTCTGAACCTTCATCTTCACTTCAGATTCACGTCCTATCGTTAATTTGGAATCGATGTGGTTTTCAGATGTTCCAAATAAGGAAAACCGATCCCGGTCTCATCGAAATCCAAAACGTGTCTTTTAAGGCCAAGTTGTCTATTTAGTCTTAACAGTGAATTCAATATTATCAATATGCACAGATAGATAATTCACATCTCATAATAGATAATCACATTATCATAAACAGATAATTAAATATTATCATACTTAAACCATACGTCCATATCACATAGATATTACTCATCTCATATCTGAGATCACATCAATCAATGAAATATCAATCTCATCCATCAGCAATGATTTATGAATCACAATCTATAATTAATTTAAAATAAATTAAATCAACTACTTCCATTTTTAATTAATTTAAAATAAATTAAATTAATTACTCATTCCATAAATCCTGCTCTAACAATCATTAATTAATTATAAATCAAATTAATTAATCATTCTCTAATTACAAGAAGTAATTTAGTCTTTAATTTATTTCTCAAATGAATTATTTTAAAACATTCATAGAAATTAACATTTAATTACTCCCTTATTAATTATTCCTTAATTTACAATTCTTTAATTACATCATTAATTATATTAATCAATGATCTCCAACTTATATTAAATTACTTTATTTAATTTAATTATAAAATGTGGTTAATCTTTAAATTAAACACAATTATTAATCATCCTCGATTAATAACAAACCAGTAATTAACTACCCTTCTTTACTTATTAATCATCCCATGATTAATTAATTCCATAAATTAATCCTTTGATTAATTACAAAAGAAATTACCCAAATTACTTCACTTACAAATCATCTTGTATTAATTTCATCAAGTAATTATCATATAATTACTATTCTAAGTAATTATACTCCATTAATTACACTAAGTAATTACACATACCAAATCATCAAATGATTTCTAAAATTAATTAATTAACTTAATTTAAATCTTATTATCAATTACTTATATTTTCAAATTAATCATCTTTGATTTAAATATCTTTCGCTACATTCCAGTAATTTCCTTTAATTCATTTACAGAAATTAATCTAGAATAAATCCATTAATTAATTTCATTTATATCGATTTATTATCATTTAATTATCTTGTTGATTTATTATTCCCAAATAAATCAATCTCTAATCCCATCATTAATTATATTAATGAATGATTTCTAATTACATTTTCATTTGTTATTTTATTAATTATATTAAGAATACAAATCTTCAAATCACATATATTAACCCTCTTGATTAATACGTACAGTAATTAATCGTTCTTAATTAATTACTTCTCAATAACAAGCTTAATTAATCCCTTGATTAATTTCATGTAATTATACTCCAGTTACTTCCATTTCCCATTTTCCAATGATTTCATCAATTACTTCACTAAGTAATTTACTTCCAAAATATCAGTTAATTAAACTAAATTAATTAACTCAAATTAAATCAATTTACACAATTAATAAGTAATTAATTTCTAATTACTTTCCAAATAAATAATTACAATTAAACTATTGCAATGATTATTATTGAATTAATTAATCCAATTAATTTATAAAAAATCAATTTCATTAATTATAAAATAATCTAGTTAATGACCTTCATTAACACTTATTTAATTATTTTCTTCTAAAATAACCAACTTATATTAATCATTATTAATTATAAGTTAATTAACCATTATTAAAAAAAAATCTAATCTATGATTCTAAATCACATATTAGTTAATTAATTCATCAATTAAATGATTAATACATTTGAATTTATAATTACTAATTTAAATAATATCAATCATTAATTATTTATGCTTAATTTACTTAAAGGTTAATGCATATAAATTCTGAATCTTCATAACTTAAAGTAAACCATTCCTATAATGTTTTCAATTCCAATATGTTTAAAACATTTATTTCAATTTACTTTCTAACTAAAAACCAATTTATCCTTAATAAAGTTTTAAAACTGATTTTTTTTCCAAAACACTTTTAAACTTACTTAGCATTATAACTTATTTGAATCAATTTAAATCATAAAACTTTAATTTAGTTTCAAATCTAGAATTTCAAACCTAAGTCCTGATTTCCAATTTTGGAGTTAACTTGTGTCAATCTTTCCTTAACAGTTTATATTTTCATTTGAACTCCACTCTAGTTTGAAAATATTTTAATTATTAACCACCTTTAAATTATTAAAATAATTTAAATTATGAAACTTAATTACTTCCAACTATATTTCAAAACTAACTTAATTCACTGTTTAAACTTGAGTTAGAGCTAGTGCTTGACTTTGATTACATTTAAAACCAAGCTTCAATATTGTAAAAAAACAGCTACAGGTTTTAAAACCTGAATACCAATAACCCGACCCCCCCCCTCTGGTTTACTTCGAGAAAACACATGAAGTTCCCCGAGAAAAACATCCATCTACTTCGGGTTTTTCCCAGGCGCGCAACAACCAAAACAAAACCAGACTTTTCCCTATTACTTCGAGACCAACCCCAAAGTTTCGAACAAGTACTCGATCCCTTCTCGAGACCATTACAAAATCACCCAGCGCCACTAACAAACCCAGTTCTTTAATCTCTCCTTCGTGCACGTGCACATGGTCGCCGACCAACTTAGACCGCCGCCGATGATCCTCCCACATCAACAAACACCCATACACCCAAGTACGATCATCATATCGTTTCCCAATTCTCGAGTTCGAATTCGAGACCTTCATTCCAAACATGAAAACACAAAAGCCTCTTCACCACCATACCTGAAACACACGACCCACATTCCATCCAAACCTATCATCGCCGCCCTCTTCCAACCCTGACCACCTGGAGACCAACAGCTCCGGCCATGAACGCGACTATGACCAAGCTACCCCCTCACAAAACTCCGCTGCACTCGATCGCCTGATGGTGACGAGCGGAACCAAACACTTCGGCCACTCCAAACTAGGTTTACATGCAAAAATTTGCTCACCGCCTCTACCACGTTCATCGAACCACCATACGAATATTTTTCCCGCAATCACACTTCACTCTTACACGTGCGTTCAAGATCCCATCCACCACCAACCCAGGGATTATCAAAGATTGACAAAAACCCATTTCTCGATCAACCGAGAACTACTCTTCCAACCCCTATCTAAAACTTCTGATTCGAGCTTTAAAAATCAAGTTTTCGTGTACTATTTTCATTTACATGCTTGAATCTATGAACTATCAAATTTGGATTTTGATCGTTTTAAAGTTTCCTAAGTGGTGCAGTATTTCTAGAGCAAAAATTCAATTTGATCTGAGCTTTAATGATTTTAAACTAAAGCCAAGGATATAACAAATATATTTATCCAACCTTAGGTTTAAATCAAATCTTTAATTAGGAACAAATAAATTTGGGTTAGCTTTGAACCTGGAACCAAAGTCAGGCAACAACCCAGACACAGAGCAATGTACACACACTTATTCAAATACACACAGAAATATCTTTGCAATCATTCTTAAATTCAGGGAATAAGCATACCACCATTTAATATATACTTAAAACATATAACTGATTTATGTTACTCACCTGCAATTGTAAAAGAACAGCGGCTACTTTGATAATGAAACAATCTGCAGTTAAAGTGTTGAATTCCTGTAAACTTCCTTTTTGCTTTCTGAATTTTGTTTGTTTATTTTTTTCTTTTGCTTTTGCTCAGGCTTTGCTTTCATAAATTTAATTACTGATTGACTGAATTAAAAGATAGGAAGTGATGAATACATATATATATAACTTTGAACAAGTTGTCTTTTTAAACAAGCTTTGACTTGATAAAATATTGCTTTAGTTTTATTTGTAATAATGTACTGTAAACTGAGCTAAGATAAATATTTCAGCTATAAGATATTTTCAGACAGAAATGTGTGCTAATTAAAGGGTTATGTCCTTGTATTAGTATACACTATTCAGACACTACAATAAATAAAGATATTTGCAGATTTTTGTTTAATTACTTTTGTTTGCTTAAGTATGCATTACACAGTCTTCTCTAGCAAGCTTTCATGTATACATTTGTTTTTGTTACTTTCTTTATTTGTTTTTATCTTGCTTTCCAGATACATTCGAACTGATATGAAGATAAGTTGATATATACTTGCAGCTACAGGTTATAATATCATGATGTTTGTACAACAAAACAAAGATATTTTATTTGTTGGAGGCTGAAGTGAAAACATTAAATGTATATGTCCTTTATGCTTGTATGTGTTCAAAGACATATCTTATATTTGCCTTGCATACTTATTTGACTTTGGTTTTTTTTCAGCCTGCACATATTTTAGATTTTGCTTCTAGTTGTTATTTGTTTCCCTTTGAACAATCTGATATATTTGTTTTGGTTAGTCACTTACAAACTTGAAGACTCTTTTGTTTCTAGTTTTATTATTGACTTATTATTATATTTTTGAAATGTATGAGAATGTTGTCATTTTTGTTTTGTTGTTTGAAAACTAAATGAACATTATAGTTGTTATGTTATTATAATTTAACCAATGTACTTACTTATATTTTTTTGCCAATTTATCTTGTGGTCTTGTATTTTTATTTATTAATATTATTTAAAAGTAACTCATTTATCAATTTGAAATGATAAATAAAATAAATCATCTTTTTATTATAAAATACATATTTTATAAATGTGCCATTTGACAAAAATTGCATTAAAACTCATATATAATTTTAAATTCATATTTAAATCAAGCTATACTAAAAAGAAAATAAAACAAATCTTTTTGTTAATAAATTTAAATTTTAATCTTAAGCTAAAATAAGTTTTTGAACTATTTAAACATTTATCTTATGTATTTAAAATCACATATTTATTTATTTATTTATTTAGCTTTGAAAAGTTTATATTAAATAAATCATAATTTCCAATTCACTAAAATGTATATTTGCATTTGAAACATAACTTATTGGTTAAACTTTAGAACAAATCTCATCTATTTACAATGTATACAAATATATATATTTATAAATAGAAAACAATGGTTTTATTTTAACAGATAAAATTTACCAATTAAATATTTATTAAAAGAAAAGTATCAATTCAGATCTTATTAACAAAAATATATCAAATCAATTTAATATTTAATGCAGATTATTAAACTGATATTGGTAGAAAATTCCGGGTTGTCACATTCCTCCCCTCTTAAAAGAATTTCATCCTCGAAATTTAAACGCAAAGGTAATTTAATAATATATTTAAGATTTGAAATTAATTAATTTCAAATCACACTCATAAATCAATCACATGCTAACAATCATCACAACTAATCTACTCAATCAACAAAGCTAACTATCCATACAAAATTCTGGATAGAGTTCCCTAGAGTTTCCCAGTATAATACCGGAATACTCGATCTATAGAATCCAAACAGTCTATACTACTAATCTATAGAGCTCCTTTGAATCAGAGAAAATTCATACAAATCAAATCTACGACTCCGAAATCCAAATTCCTTCGTCTCTTATCCACCAAAACTTCTGACAATCCAGAGCTGCCTTCAACCTACTGATCAGCTCAACCTTTGCTGATAACTCGTAAAACAATCTGAATCCAAAAACAATCCAGTAGAATGATCTTCTCAAAATCAACCAAAACCAAAAACACAACCTTTACTATCATCAATAGAAAACAACTTCACTTTTCCAGAAAAGAAAAACAGATGCACTTCTAACTGCTTCCGCTGCACAACCCTGATCTGGATAGATGAAAATGATGATGATACACATATGCACAAACTGGACATCACATTACAAAAATATGGTTCAACAGATCCACAATAACTCAGAAGTTCCTCCAAAATCTGAGCTGCTTTACCAATTCCTCTCTCTAGAAATCATTCTACTACTAGGTTGAACCATCGGCACTACTTTTGGAATGCAGTCGATATGAAAACTCAATCCTCAGATGCTAAGGTAAACCACTGACCTCTTCAAAGATATCCAGAAAAATTTCTGCCATCCAGAGAATACTTAACTATCGCAAGTCTCTTTTGCGATCAATCCAGGCTAATATCCAAAGAAAACTGTGCTCCCCTTACCAAACTGAACAACTTAAGCTTATCTGGCCAATCCATTGAAGAAATGGATTCACAAAACTGCCTCTGAACTTCACCTCTAAAGAACTGCTGACAGATGACTTCCTCGCGTGTCGGCAGAACAATCTGAGCTGCAACACTGCTACTGATGCCCAAAAATTTCTTAATCCAAAATTCCTCGAAAACTCAGGCCTCACAACATTCAGCTGAACTCAACCTCAAAACTAATGCAGACACTCTTCCTTATCCAAAGATCCTTGAGAATTTCTTCGGAAACAATCCATCGCTACTGCATCTCAACACACAACTACTACTTCTTGAGTTACCAAGATAATATTTCTAGCTTCTGCTCAACTGACAAAATCCAATTTCTACTCATCCAATCTTGTACAACAAAAATGGACTCCAAATCTTAACAGTTTCCTCAAGAGATTTGGTGAAATCCTTACACCACAAATTTAGTTGAGACGGTATTAGGTCTACAGTCTCGTCAGATATACTTCTAACCACAGGTAGTCATGTTACACACACCACTACCAAATCTACCCTTATACTTATATTGGAAAACCTGAACAGGCAATCCAACAAATAGATGAAATAAATATATATATATATATATATATATCAAAATTACAAATACGCTCTCTCGTGAAAGAAGTCACTCAAGAGCCTAGGTATTCACACAACCTAGCGCTCTAATACCACTGTAACGACCCGACTTCCTACGCCCAGGAAGACGTATCGTTTTTAAGAAAGAAAAGGGTGAGAAAATAGAAAAGATAGAGAAGAAAGAACAACAACATCAAAATCTCACAGAAGAACGAATAAAATATATTAATCACATAAATATTTACATAATATATAACATCAATCAGAGTGATACATATAGTACATCACATACTAGACAGTTATAAACACCTGTCTAGTTAATACACCTCAATACAATACAGCTCAAACAATATGACTCAGAGATACCAACACAGCATAAATATATATATATATATACACACACACATATATATATATATATCTACAACGCTGAAGCCTCCTGCCCCATTGCTCCACCAGAAATTCGTCAAAGCTAACCTGAATCCCTTGGCTACCCGTAAAAATTTGGGTACCCGAGAGTTTATGAAAAACAAAAATAAACTCCGGGTCAGACATGGGTCTTGTATAAGTAACAGGTTAAAGTTGCTTAATTTTGAAAAAAATCCTTTGAAAAGAAAGGTGTCACGTAAGACTTCCCACACATAAACATGGAAAAGTTTTAACTTACGCTAACCAAAACATTTGATAGGAAATCCAGTGATATTATAATAGGTCTAGGGTTTTCAAGTAAATAGAAAATAGCCGAAATTGTTACATTCATTAAATTCCAGCTACTAGCCACAAAAGTGGGTAACACAATCAAAACCGTTGGCACTTATTGGATTGTGGATTCCATACAATGGCAGGGCTACTGGGGTACCGCCCGTCATAGTACGTGGCCTAGATCAACGTACCGAGGAACACTCCCGACCCCCTGCAACACAAGGCCGGAACCATTCCTTACTGAACAGTCCCGAACAAGATAAACCCTGCAGTTGGCTGCAGACCAACTGCCCACACAGCTGAATAAAACGGGACATCTAGACAGGGGAATATCCTTTTCCTGCTTGGGGATGACCCACCTAACCTTGCTGCACCTCCCCTGTTTTAGCCATTCCCGGTTGATGAGGCTTGAGGTTACGATTACCTTTATAGAACATATCTATTAGAATGCTCATTGTCCGCCTGACGATGTGTTGAAAGCATTCAATCCATACAAGTTCGTTCCGGGTTCGAACGAAACGGAAGGCATTATCTCGTTACACTCGTTTTGGAATCACCCTCAGAGTTAACGACGATAACCCTTGCATTCTGAACCTTCATCTTCACTTCAGATTCATGTCCTATCGTTAATTTGGAATCGATGTGGTTTTCGAATGTTCCAAATAAGGAAAACCGATCCCGGTCTCATCGAAATCCAAAACGTGTCTTTTAAGGCTAAGTTGTCTATTTAGTCTTAACAGTGAATTCAATATTATCAATATGCACAGATAGATAATTCACATCTCATAATAGATAATCACATTATCATAAACAGATAATTAAATATTATCACACTTAACCATACGTCCATATTACATAGATATTACTCATCTCATATCTGAGATCACATCAATCAATGAAATATCAATCTCATCCATCAGCAATGATTTATGAATCACAATCTATAATTAATTTAAAATAAATTAAATTAACTACTTCCATTTTTAATTAATTTAAAATAAATTAAATTAATTACTCATTCCATAAATCCTGCTCTCACAATCATTAATTAATTATAAATCAAATTAATTAATCATTCTCTAATTACAAGAAGTAATTTAGTCTTTAATTTATTTCTCAAATGAATTATTTTAAAACAGTCATAGCAATTAACATTTAATTACTCCCTTATTAATTATTCCTTAATTTACAATTCTTTAATTACATCATTAATTATATTAATCAATGATCTCCAACTTATATTAAATTACTTTATTTAATTTAATTATAAAATGTGGTTAATCTTTAAATTAAACACAATTATTAATCATCCTCGATTAATAACAAACCAGTAATTAACTACCCTTCTTTACTTATTAATCATACCATGATTAATTAGTTCCATAATTTAATCCTTTGATTAATTACAAAAGAAATTACCCAAATTACTTCACTTACAAATCATCATGTATTAATTTCATCAAGTAATTATCATCTAATTACTATTCTAAGTAATTATACTCCATTAATCACACTAAGTAATTACACATACCAAATCATCAAATGATTTTTAAAATTAATTAATTAACTTAATTTAAATCTTATTATCAATTACTTATATTTTCAAATTAATCATCTTTGATTTAAATATCTTTTGCTACATTCCAGTAATTTCCTTTAATTCATTTACAGAAATTAATCTTGAATAAATCCATTAATTAATTTCATTTATATCGATTTATTACCATTTAATTATCTTGTTGATTTATTATTTCCAAATAAATCAATCTCTAATCCCATCATTAATTATATTAATGAATGATTTCTAATTACATTTTCATTTGTTATTTTATTAATTATATTAAGAATACAAATCTTCAAATCACATATATTAACCCTTTTGATTAATACATACAGTGACTAATCGTTCTTAATTAATTACTTCTCAATAACAAGCTTAATTAATCCCTTGATTAATTTCATGTAATTACACTCCAGTTACTTCCATTTCCCATTTTCCAATGATTTCATCAATTACTTCACTAAGTAATTTACTTCCAAAATATCAGTTAATTAAACTAAATTAATTAACTCAAATTAAATCAATTTACACAATTAATAAGTAATTAATTTCTAATTACTTTCCAAATAAATAATTACAATTAAACTATTACAATGATTATTATTGAATTAATTAATCAAATTAATTTATAAAAAATCAATTTCATTAATTATAAAATAATCTAGTTAATGGCCTTCATTAACACTTATTTAATTATTTTCTTCTAAAATAACCAACTTATATTAATCATTATTAATTATAAGTTAATTAACCATTATTAAAAAAAAATCTAATCTATGGTTCTAAATCACATATTAGTTAATTAATTCATTAATTAACTTTGATTAATGCATTTGAATTTATAATTACTAATTTAAATAATATCAATCATTAATTATTTATGCTTAATTTACTTAAAGGTTAATGTATATAAATTATGAATCTTCATTACTTAAAGTAAACCATTCCTATTATTTGATTATGTTTTCAATTCCAATATGTTTAAAACATTTATTTCAATTTGCTTTCTAACTAAAAACCAATTTATCCTTAATAAAGTTTTAAAACTGATTTTTTTTTTCCAAAACCCTTTTAAACTTACTTAGCATTATAACTTATTTGAATCAATTTAAATCATAAAACATTAATTTAGTTTCAAATCTAGAATTTCAAATCTAATTCCTGATTTCCAATTTTGGAGTGAACTTGTGTCAATCTTTCCTTAACAGTTTATATTTTCATTTGAACTCCACTCTAGTTTGAAAATACTTTAATTACTAACCACCTTCAAATTATTAAAATAATTTAAATTATGAAACTTAATTACTTCCAACTATATTTCAAAACTAACTTAATTCACTGTTTAAACTTGAGTTAGAGCTAGTGCTTGACTTTGATTACATTTAAAACCAAGCTTCAATACTGTAAAAAAACAGCTACAGGTTTTAAAACCTGAATACCAATAATCCGACCCCCCCCAATCTCTGGTTTACTTCGAGAAAACACACGAAGTTCCCCGAGAAAAACATCCATCTACTTCGGGTTTTTCCCCGGCGCGCAACAACCAAAACAAAACCAGACTTTTCCCTATTACTTCGAGACCAACCCCAAAGTTTCGAACAAATACCCGAGCCCTTCTCGAGACCATCACAAAATCACCCAGCGCCACTAACAAACCCAGTTCTCCAATCTCTCCTTCGTGCACGTGCACATGGTCGCCGACCAACTTAGACCGCCGCTGATGATCCTCCCACGTCAACAAACACCCATACACCCAAGTACGATCATCAGATCGTTTCCCAACTCTCGAATTCGAATTCGAGACCTTCATTCCAAACATGAAAACACACAAGCCTCTTCACCACCATACCTGAAACACACGACCCACATTCCATCCAAACCTGTCATCGCCGCCCTCTTCCAACCCTGACCACCTGGAGACCAACAGCTCCGGCCATGAACGCGACTATGACCGAGCTACCCCCTCACAAAACTCCGCTGCACTCGATCGCCCGATGGTGACGAGCGGAACCTAACACTTCGGCCACTCCAAACTAGGTTTACATGCAAAAAATTTCTCACCGCCTCTACCACGTTCATCGAACCACCATACGAATATTTTTCCCGCATCTACACTTCACTCTTACACGTGCGTTCGAGATCCCATCCACCACCAACCTGGGGATCATCAAAGATTGACAAAAACCCATTTCTCGATCAACCGAGAACTGCTTTTCCAACCCCTATCTAAAACTTCTGATTCGAGCTTTAAAAATCAAGTTTTCGTGTACTAGTTTCATTTACGTGCTTGAATCTATGAACTATCAAATTTGGATTTTGATCGTTTTAAAGTTTCCTAAGTGGTGCAGTATTTCCAGAGCAAAAACTCAATTTGAATTGAGCTTCAATAATTTTAAACTAAAGCCAAGGATATAACAAATATACTTATCCAACCTTAGGTTCAAATCGAATCTTTAATCAGGAACAAATAAATTTGGGTTAGCTTTAAACCTGGAACCAAAGTCAGGCAACAACCCAGACACAGAGAAATGTACACACACTTATTCAAATACACACAGAAATATCTTTGCAATCATTCTTAAATTCAGGGAATAAGCATACCACCATTTAATATATACTTAAAACATCTAACTGATTTATGTTACTCACCTGCAATTGTAAAAGAACAGAGGCTACTTTGATAATGAAACAACCTGCAGTTAAAGTGTTGAATTCTTGTAAACATCCTTTTTGCTTTCTGAATTTTGTTTGTTTATTTTTTTCTTTTGCTTTTGCTCAGGCTTTGCTTTCATAAATTTAATTATTGAATGACTGAATTAAAAGATAGGAAGTGATGAATATGTATATATATAACTTTGAACAAGTTGTCTTTTTAAACAAGCTTTGACTTGATAAAATATTGCTTTAGTTTTATTTGTAATAATGTACTGTAAACTGAGCTAAGATAAATATTTCAGCTATAAGATACTTTCAGACAGAAATGTGTGCTAATTAAAGGGTTATGTCCTTGTATTAGTATACACTATTCAGACACCACAATAAATAAAGATATTTGCAGATTTTTGTTTAATTACTTTTGTTTGCTTAAGTATGCATTACACAGTCTTCTCTAGCAAGCTTTCATGTATACATTTGTTTTTGTTACTTTCTTTATTTGTTTTTATCTTGCTTTCCAGATACATTCGAACTGATATGAAGATAAGTTGATATATACTTGCATCTACAGGTTATAATACCATGATGTTTGTACAACAAAACAAAGATATTTTATTTGTTGGAGGCTGAAGTGAAAACATTAAATGTATATGTCCTTTATGCTTGTATGTGTTCAAAGACATATCTTATATTTGCCTTGCATACTTATTCGACTTTGTTTTTTTTTTCAGCCTGCACATATTTTAGATTTTGCTTCTAGATGTTATTTGTTTCCCTTTGAACAATCTGATATATTTGTTTTGGTTAGTCAGTTGCAAACTTGAAGACTCTTTTGTTTCTAGTTTTATTATTGACTTGTTATTATATTTTTGAAATGTATGAGAATGTTGTCTTTTTGTTTTGTTGTTTGAAAACTAAATGAACTTTATAGTTGTTATGTTATTATAATTTAACCAATGTACTTACTTATATTTTTTTTTCTAATTTATCTTGTAGTCTTGTATTTTTATTTATTAATATTATTTAAAAGTAACTCATTTATCAATTTGAAATGATAAATAAAATAAATCATCTTTTTATTATAAAATACATATTTTATAAATGTGCCATTTGACAAAAATTGCATTAAAACTCATATATAATTTTAAATTCATATTTAAATCAAGCTATACTAAAAAGAAAATAAAACAAATCTTTTTGTTAATAAATTTAAATTTTAATCTTAAGCTAAAATAAGTTTTTAAACTATTTTAAACATTTATCTTATGCATTTAAAATCACATATTTATTTATTTATTTAGCTTTGAAAAGTTTATATTAAATAAATCATAATTTCCAATTCACTAAAATGTATATTAGCATTTCAAACATAACTTATTAGTTAAACTTTAAAACAAATCTCATCTATTTACAATGTATACAAATATATATATATATATATATATATATATAAAAATAGAAAACAATGGTTTTATTTTAACAGATAAAATTTACCAATTAAATATTTATTAAAAGAAAAGTATCAATTCAGATCTTATTAACGAAAATATATCAAAACAATTTAATATTTAATGCAGATTATTAAATTGATATTGCTAGAAAATTCCGGGTTGTCATACATACCCAAGCCAATACTCCACATACCCCAGGTCGTACACTCTTCCAAAAAATCTCATGGCCAAACAAATAAAAAAAGAGAAGAAAAATAAAAAGGAAAGAAAGAAGAAGAGAAGGAAAGTAAAGCGATAAAGTCGATGTCACAACCCGAATTTCACTCCCAGAAAATCGCGTCATGAATTAAGAAAGAAAGGGATAGAGAATAGAATAGAAAGAAGAGAAGAAGAAACAACATCAGAATCTAACACAGCGGAACGAATAAATTATATTAATAACATAATACTTTACATAGTATCATATGCATCAGAGATACACAGCATAAACAACTCATACTAGACAGTTATAGACACCTGTCTAATTATACAACATAATACAACAAACTCTCAGAGAACACACAGCGGAATACTCTATATATATCTACCCGCAGAAGCCTCCTGCTCCATTGCTCCTCCACAAGTCGTCGATGCTAATCCAGAATCCTAACCTGAATTCCCTTGACTACTCATAAAAATTTGAGTACCCAAGAGTTTATGAAAAACAAAAATAAACTCCGGGTCAGACATGGGTCTGGTGTGAGTAACAGGTTAAAGTTGCTTAACTTTCAAAAACCTTTGAAAAGAAAGGTATCACGTAAGACTTCCCACACATAAATATGGAAAAGTTTTTACCTTACGCTAACCAAAACATTTGATAGGAAATCCGATGATATTATAATAGTGTCTAGGGTTTTCAAATAAATAAGAAATAGCCGAAATTGTTACATGATTAAATTCCAGCTACTAGCCACAAAAGTGGGTAATACAATCAAAACCGTTGGCACTTATTGGATTATGGATTCCATACAATGGCAGGGCTACTGGGGTACCGCCCGTCACAGTACGTGGCCTAGATCACCGTACCGAGGATTACTCCCTTCATCCCCTGCAACACAAAGCCGGACCCATTCCTTACTGAACAGTTCCAAACAAGACAACCCCGGCGATTCTAGCTAGCAATCGCCCCACACAGCCGAAATATAAAGGGACTTCTAGACAGGGATCAATCTTGCTCTCCAGTGGGCGCGACCCACGAAGCTTTGCTGCACCTCCCCTGTTTTAGCCATTCCCGGTTGATGGGGCTTGAGGCTACGATTACCTTTATAGGACATATCACTTAGAATGCTCATCGTCCACCTGACGATGTTCTGAAAGCATTCAATCCATACAAGTTCGTTCCGGGTTCGAACGAAACCGAAGGCATTATCTCGTTACACTCGTATTGGAATCACCCTCAGAGTTAACGACAATAACCCTTGCACTCTGATTCACCATCTCGAATCTATAAGGTCTATTCTGTCAAACTCATTACGGAATCACCCACAGAGTTATACTGACGTATAGCCCTTACACCTCGAGTCTTCACAAAGCTCCACTTTGAATCACGACCTAACGTTATTTGGAATCGATGTGGTTTTCGGATATCCAATTATGGAAACCCGATCCCGGTCTCATCGAAAACCAAAGCGTGTCTTTTAAGGTCCAAGTTGTTTTAAAGTTTTAAAACATTTCAATTACAGTATCTATATACACACAGATAGATAACTCAAATCATAACTGATAATCAACATTATCACATAACAGGTAATTCACATCATCAATATCATATAGATATTCCATATCTCAACATCACAATAGATAACCTATGATATCATCACAATATAACCAACATCCATACCACACAATATCATTTATCTCATTACTGAGATTACAAAGCATCCAAGTCAAACCATTCATCCATAAGCAAAGATTCACTCATCACAATTTAATTAATTTAAAATGAATTAAATTAATCATCTCTATCTCAAATTAATTTAAAATGAATTAAATTAATCCCTTCATCTTTAATTAATTTAAAATAAATTAAATTAATTGCTTTACCAAAATATCTTGCTTACTCAATCATTTAATTGATTTCAATCAATTAATCAATCATTCAAAATAACTTACCTTAATTAATCACTCTTGATTAATTACTCTTAATTACATTCATGTAATTATCCTCAATTAATTTTACAAAATTAATTATCCTCAACTAAACAGTAATTAACTTTTAATTACTCCAACTAATTAATTAATCATAATTAATTACATTTATCCTTAATTAATTACATTAATTAATTACCTTTAATTACCTATTATTGATTAATTAATCATAATTAATCAACTTAAATTACATCATTAATTAAAATAATTAATGATCTCAATTACTTCTTAAATTAATTATCAAAGTAATTAACAAACTTAATTACTATATTAAACCAAATTAATTACCCTTAAATTAATTTCTTAATTAATACCTTGATTAATTATTTAAATAATTAATCCAAATTCCTTCATACTTAAACATCTCCTTAATTACAACCTGTAATTATTATATAATTACTTAACTAAGTAATTTCCAAAACATAAAGTAATTATCCTTAACCCAAGTGTTTAAAATTAATTAAACTTAATTAATTAAATTAAACAATCTCATTTAATTAAATTAATTACAATAAGTAATTAATTTATTAATTACTTTATCAAGTAATTACTCAAACCATTTACAATTGATTATTATTAAATTAATTAATCTAATTAATTATAAAAATTAACTATATTAATTAATTGTTAAATAATCATGGTTAATGACCTTCAATAACCATCCTTAAATTATTTTATAAGGTAATTAACTTAAATTAATTACAAATTAGATTATCTTTAATCATTTATTAATTAAAGTTATTTATTAAATTAATTAACCTTGATTTAAAACTTAATTACATAATTAATATTCATTTATCATTAATTAATAACTTAATTAATGACCTTAATTTCAAATTGATTAATCATTAATCAATTATTAATTCCAAATTTAATTAGTTAATTAAATTAACAAATCTTAATTACATTATTAATTAATTCTAAAACATAAATCTTAATCAAATTTTCAAAATAAACATAACTTAATTATGTTTAAAACAATTTGATTCAAAACAAAATACTTTGAAATTAACTTTAAATTTCAATTTAAATTTAAATTTTAAAATAAATAAAATTTAAACTTATCAAAGTTTTAAATAAATTTAAAACTTATTTAAATTTACAAGTCAAAACAAATACTATATGAAATTTTAAAGCTAATTCCATTTCAAACCTTTATTAACTTAAATTTCCATTGTAATTTAAAACTTCAAATTCAAACCTTATTTGAAATTTATACTGAATTTCAAATTAAACTGCTAAATTTCCAGATTTAAACAAATTTCAAATCTTCTCATATTTTAAAACCTCATTACTAAAATGTTCAAACTACTTATCAACATGATATAGTTAATAAAGTTAAATTTTTAAACTTAAGTTTCTGTTTTAAAACTGGAATTTTAAAATCAAATGAGAAATTAACTTACATTTAAATTTGAGCTTAAATTCTACTCAAAACCATAACTGCAGATTTAAAAAATTTAAATCCAGGTTTTTGCAGAAAACAGAAAAACAGGTTTTAATTCAAACCTGGAATTTTAAATTCAAATTATTAATTCAAACTTGACCTAAATTTTAAACCTAAATTTTATTTTAAAAACTATAACTACAGATTTCTAAATTTGAAATCCCAGATTTATAAAAATTTAAACCCAAATTTAAAAAAAAACACAACACAGATTACTATGTAAACTGTAACTACAGTTTAACCCGAGAAAACAAAATCTTGCTTCGGGTTCTCTCCCCACTTACTCCGAGTTTCACACTACCCTGCTTCGAGTCACACTCCCACTTCCCCCACAACTCTCCTGCAACATCCAAAATCACACAGTATGCCTGAAAACATGCCGCCGTGCATATGCACGGCGACCACCACCTCTGATGACCCTCAGTGAAGATCCAACATCAACCATAAACCCACCATAACTTCAAACATCAACCCAGATCAACTAGAAATCTGAGAATTCAAGCTATACCCAATTTTTTTACAAACCTGGAAATGTCTACAGGTTATACTTAAACCTGTCAACAGCCACCATGTTCACCTCCGACCATCTTGATCACCACCTCTCCGGCACCACACTCCTCTACATACCAACTATCCATACCCCAAACACCATAACACTCGGTCAATCCATCACTTCAAACTGACTCAAAGATCAACCCAATACTAAACTAGGTTTACCTGAAGAAACTTAAAACTGCACTCAAACTAATCAATTTAATCACTTCTCTGATTTTTCTCCAGGATCTAAGATCCATTCCTGATAACTCAAAATAAATTTGAGTTTCCTTCAAACTACAGATTGTATACATTTGCCCAAATTTATTATTATTGTTTCAGACCAGACAGTAATTGAAACAAACTTTTAAAAATATTAATATTTGATTTATAAATCCAGATTTATGTCAATGTATTAAGTTTATGAATTTGGATTTAATGTGTTTGATTTTAATCTAGAACAACATAAAATAAGATTGCAAAACTTTTCACTAATTCATACTTTGTTTCAAAAATAAACTGAAATGAAACATGCACCTATAAATGTCAGTACTTGATTTAAGAGTCAAGTTCCAGTTTGTTTGATCAGTATTACTGAATTATCATATCAATTAGATTTAGTTTGATTAAAATTGTACAAACAAAATGATCTTTCCTGTGTTACAGATATGTCACACTGTATTAACTTAACTAGAAAAATTTAAGTCTTAACTTAAAAAGTTAAAACACATTACTATATAAATCTGAATTCTAATCTCTGATATAAAATCTTCTTTTATTTATTCTAACACACCAATATAAATCTCAAATTAAATCAATTTGTAAAGATTTCTAAACAGTGTGTAAATCTGGGAACATTACTCAACATAATCAACATGCATAACAATCATAATTACCACAGCCATTTCATAGCACACAAACATAATTTTATCTCAAACATTTAAATCAAGCAACCTAATATAGTTTAAGTTTTAAATGTTACTCACCTTTTCATGTATGCAGACCACTGATTAGCTCCTGTTTTGGATTTGCAGAAAACCAAAAATGCAGGCTTGACTCAGTTGAAATCTGAGTTGCAATTGATGATATGCTCATGCTCATGATCCCATACACTTATTACTTGTATGTAGATGATGCAGTTGCTGGATTCTCTCATTCATGCAGATGCACTCCCTTCCCAAATTTAAAACAGTGCAGATTTAAAAAAAATGCAGGTGCTTTCTGTTATGCTTCCTCTGTTGTTATAAGTCTGGTTGCTCATGCTTGCATGCAGGTGTTTAGATGAACTTGCATGTAAATGTAGATGA
The DNA here is from genome assembly GCA_030765085.1 of Allium cepa. Lineage (NCBI taxonomy): Eukaryota > Viridiplantae > Streptophyta > Magnoliopsida > Asparagales > Amaryllidaceae > Allium > Allium cepa. The sequence continues at coordinate 618,790,056 of CM060945.1, forward strand.
TGCTGAGTTGATCTTTGGTGGAGTATGCAGGTTCTTTGATTTGAGAATTTAATGAAGGTGGATTTGATTGTGCAGGTTTGATTTGTGGTATGCAGATTGGTCTTCATTTTATTGTGAATGCAGATTTGTATAAGAAGTGAGATATGTATGTGTTTGGATTTGAATATGAATATACAGATTTGTGGATTGCAAAATGAAAATGAATTTTTATGCATTTGTGAATGCAGATTTTTAGACATGCAGGTGAATTTTGATGTGGAGTTTGATTTTTCTTTGATGAAGGAAAATAAAATGAGCATGCAATATGAAGTAAAGATGCATACTAATGTATTTCAGATTTTATGAAAATAAAAGAAAGATAAAAATCAATTTTAACACTTGTCAATTTAACAACACTTGTCAAAAGAATACATATAAATCAAACACTTGTTTTCTCATTTAAAATAATTAGTTTTTAATTATAAATTAATGTTATATTAGCTTAAATTAAGTTGTTAATGTAAATTTGAATATGTGTATGAATTATAAAAGAAAACAACCCATGTTTACAAAGGAAATTTATACAAACAATTTAAAGACTTTATACTTTTAAATTCAAATTCAACTAAATTCAAAATCAAATATTTTTCAAATCAAGTTATAATAATAATTCAAATTAAGTTAAAAATAAAAATACAATTTGAAATAAACATTACAAATCTTATTCAAAACTTATTTATAAAGACAATACCAAATCAATATTGTTTTTATAAATATCTCTTATTAAATTAAAATCATTTTATTGAATTTATTCTAAATTTAAAACTATACCAATCTATTTAAAATATAAACCATATATTCATATTGTAAATAGAAATCAATTTATTATTTTTAAAAGATAAAATAACCAATTTAAATAATTATTGAAAAAGATTATTAAATTTATCTGAATAATTATCATCAGAACATCAATATCAATTTAATTTTAATTACAGATTATTAAATTGATATTGTCAAAAATTCCGGGATGTTACAATCCTTCCCCCTTAAAAGAATTTCGTCCTCGAAATTTAAAACAAAGGTAATTTAATAATCTCATTATATTTTTATTTTAAACACAAGTATATATCAACATATGCTAACAACCAAACAACCAATTCAACCAATCCAGCAAATCTAATTATCCAGACAAATTCTGGATAAAATTCTATCGAGTTTCCCCTGTGTATATATATATCCACCGGGATACTCACCCTAGAAAATCCAAACAAACAATACTATGAAGCTACAAAGCTCCTATACAACTATATCTATAACACTAGACAAAATATCAGACTACAAACGAGTCTGACTCAACAACCAAAACTCCAAAACTGCTGGTTCCACAACCAGAGACAGATCATACACCTACTCCCTCAGAGATACGTGAAACTCATCAATTCCCAGTTATCCAAACTGGCAACTCAATCCTGTAGACCCATCACTTATTCTCCAAGATCATAGAAAAGATCCAAAACACTACAGAGCTACTTCACAGACTTACCCAAACTTATAGCTCAGTTACGATCAGAGAAAACTTATCCAAAATTAAACTTCCGACTTCAGAGTCCAAATCTCTTCGAATCTTATCCACAAAATCTCTTCGGACGATCTTGAGCTACCTACAGCCTACCCGCTCAGCTCAACCTACGCTGATGCTTCTAGAAACAAACCAGACCAATCAACTCAACAAAATGATCTCCTCAAGATCAACCAAGACCAAGAACTCAAACTCAACTCCTCAACATCAGAAAACAACAACTTACTTCTCCTGTCCAGAAAGAAAAGCAGATACACTCCCCAACTGCTTCCGCTGCTCAACTCTGATCCGAAGAAGAGAATTGTTGAAGAAGAACACAAGCACAACTCAACAACATACCCCAAAGATATGGTTCAACAAATCCATAAGAATCATTCAGGAGTTCCTCCAAAAACTCCAAGCTGCTACACCAACTCAATCTCCTAGAACCATTCTACTATTAGGCTGAACCACCCGAACCACTTCTGGAATCCCAGCCGATAAGGAAGCTCAATCTCCAGATGCAAACCAAACTCTGACTTCCTGAAGACATTCAGGAAAACTCAGATAACCCAAGAGAACACTCCATCAATCGCAAGTCACTTTTGCGATCAACCCAAACCAAATCCAAGGAAAACCGTTCTCTCTTAACCAAATATAACAACTTAAACTTAATTAGTCAACCCATCGAAGTAACGGGTCTACTAAACTGCTCCTGAACTCTACTTCAGAAAAACTGCTAAATCAGAAGATCTCTTGCCAATGCCGAGAACACCCCAAACTACACTGCTGCCACAGATGCCAAAGAATTCCAAAACAAAGCTCTCCGAGAAATTCGGACTTCAAAGCAAACAGAAACTCCGGCTGAACACAGCCACAACACTGAAGCAGACTCACCTTCTTAAACTTGTTCCAACGAAAACATCTTCGGGAACATCCATAGTCACTGCATCTCATCACGCAGCTACTACTTCCGGAGGTATCAAAATACCATCACTTGCTTCAGCTCAACCAAACAGATCCAAACACTACTCATCAACTTCAGAAATAAACTCTGAACCTTAACAGGTTTCCTTCAGAGATTAATGAAGTTCTTCATCACTACAGGACTCACTCGAGATGGTATTAGGTCTACAGTCCCAACAAAACACCTCCAACCTCAAACATTCAAACTCCAACCAATGGTAGTAATCGTGTAACACACAATACTACCTCATCTACCTTCATAACTTATATTGGAAAACCTGAACGGGTAACCCAACAGATAGGTAGAAATATATATAGTTATACATAAAAATTACAAATACGCTCTCTCAAGAAAGACACCACTACTGAGCCTAGGTATTCACTCAACCTAATGCTCCCTAAAGAAAGATTCATTCCAGAGCCTAGGTATTCGCTCAACCTAAAGCTCTGATACCACAATGTCACAACCCGAATTTCACTCCCAGAAAATCGCGTCATGAATTAAGAAAGAAAGGGATAGAGAATAGAATAGAAAGAAGAGAAGAAGAAACAACATCAGAATCTAACACAGCGGAACGAATAAATTATATTAATAACATAATACTTTACATAGTATCATATGCATCAGAGATACACAGCATAAACAACTCATACTAGACAGTTATAGACACCTGTCTAATTATACAACATAATACAACAAACTCTCAGAGAACACACAGCGGAATACTCTTTATATATCTACCCGCAGAAGCCTCCTGCTCCATTTCTCCTCCACAAGTCGTCGATGCTAATCCAGAATCCTAACCTGAATTCCCTTGACTACTCATAAAAATTTGAGTACCCAAGAGTTTATGAAAAACAAAAATAAACTCCGGGTCAGACATGGGTCTGGTGTGAGTAACAGGTTAAAGTTGCTTAACTTTCAAAAACCTTTGAAAAGAAAGGTATCACGTAAGACTTCCCACACATAAATATGGAAAAGTTTTTACCTTACGCTAACCAAAACATTTGATAGGAAATCCGATGATATTATAATAGTGTCTAGGGTTTTCAAATAAATAAGAAATAGCCGAAATTGTTACATGATTAAATTCCAGCTACTAGCCACAAAAGTGGGTAATACAATCAAAACCGTCGGCACTTATTGGATTATGGATTCCATACAATGGCAGGGCTACTGGGGTACCGCCCGTCACAGTACGTGGCCTAGATCACCGTACCGAGGATTACTCCCTTCATCCCCTGCAACACAAAGCCGGACCCGTTCCTTACTGAACAGTTCCAAACAAGACAACCCCGGCGATTCTAGCTAGCAATCGCCCCACACAGCCGAAATATAAAGGGACTTCTAGACAGGGATCAATCTTGCTCTCCAGTGGGCGCGACCCACGAAGCTTTGCTGCACCTCCCCTGTTTTAGCCATTCTCGGTTGATGGGGCTTGAGGCTACGATTACCTTTATAGGACATATCACTTAGAATGCTCATCGTCCACCTGACGATGTTCTGAAAGCATTCAATCCATACAAGTTCGTTCCGGGTTCGAACGAAACCGAAGGCATTATCTCGTTACACTCGTATTGGAATCACCCTCAGAGTTAACGACAATAACCCTTGCACTCTAATTCACCATCTCGAATCTATAAGGTCTATTCCGTCAAACTCATTACGGAATCACCCACAGAGTTATACTGACGTATAGCCCTTACACCTCGAGTCTTCACAAAGCTCCACTTTGAATCACGACCTAACGTTATTTGGAATCGATGTGGTTTTCGGATATCCAATTATGGAAACCCGATCCCGGTCTCATCGAAAACCAAAGCGTGTCTTTTAAGGTCCAAGTTGTTTTAAAGTTTTAAAACATTTCAATTACAGTATCTATATACACACAGATAGATAACTCAAATCATAACTGATAATCAACATTATCACATAACAGGTAATTCACATCATCAATATCATATAGATATTCCATATCTCAACATCACAATAGATAACCTATGTTATCATCACAATATAACCAACATCCATACCACACAATATCATTTATCTCATTACTGAGATTACAAAGCATCCAAGTCAAACCATTCATCCATAAGCAAAGATTCACTCATCACAATATAATTAATTTAAAATGAATTAAATTAATCATCTCTATCTCAAATTAATTTAAAATGAATTAAATTAATCCCTTCATCTTTAATTAATTTAAAATTAATTAAATTAATTGCTTTACCAAAATATCTTGCTTACTCAATCATTTAATTGATTTCAATCAATTAATCAATCATTCAAAATAACTTACCTTAATTAATCACTCTTGATTAATTACTCTTAATTACATTCATGTAATTATCCTCAATTAATTTTACAAAATTAATTATCCTCAACTAAACAGTAATTAACTTTTAATTACTCCAACTAATTAATTAATCATAATTAATTACATTTATCCTTAATTAATTACATTAATTAATTACCTTTAATTACCTATTATTGATTAATTAATCATAATTAATCAACTTAAATTACATCATTAATTAAAATAATTAATGATCTCAATTACTTCTTAAATTAATTATCAAAGTAATTAACAAACTTAATTACTATATTAAACCAAATTAATTACCCTTAAATTAATTTCTTAATTAATACCTTGATTAATTATTTAAATAATTAATCCAAATTCCTTCATACTTAAACATCTCCTTAATTACAACCTGTAATTATTATATAATTACTTAACTAAGTAATTTCCAAAACATAAAGTAATTATCCTTAACCCAAGTGTTTAAAATTAATTAAACTTAATTAATTAAATTAAACAATCTCATTTAATTAAATTAATTACAATAAGTAATTAATTTCTTAATTACTTTATCAAGTAATTACTCAAACCATTTACAATTGATTATTATTAAATTAATTAATCTAATTAATTATAAAAATTAACTATATTAATTAATTGTTAAATAATCATGGTTAATGACCTTCAATAACCATCCTTAAATTATTTTATAAGGTAATTAACTTAAATTAATTACAAATTAGATTATCTTTAATCATTTATTAATTAAAGTTATTTATTAAATTAATTAACCTTGATTTAAAACTTAATTACATAATTAATATTCATTTATCATTAATTAATAACTTAATTAATGACCTTAATTTCAAATTGATTAATCATTAATCAATTATTAATTCCAAATTTAATTAATTAATTAAATTAACAAATCTTAATTACATTATTAATTAATTCTAAAACATAAATCTTAATCAAATTTTCAAAATAAACATAACTTAATTATGTTTAAAACAATTTGATTCAAAACAAAATACTTTGAAATTAACTTTAAATTTCAATTTAAATTTAAATTTTAAAATAAATAAAATTTAAACTTATCAAAGTTTTAAATAAATTTAAAACTTATTTAAATTTACAAGTCAAAACAAATACTATATGAAATTTTAAAGCTAATTCCATTTCAAACCTTTATTAACTTAAATTTCCATTGTAATTTAAAACTTCAAATTCAAACCTTATTTGAAATTTAAACTGAATTTCAAATTAAACTGCTAAATTTCCAGATTTAAACAAATTTCAAATCTTCTCATATTTTAAAACCTCATTACTAAAATGTTCAAACTACTTATCAACATGATATAGTTAATAAAGTTAAATTTTTAAACTTAAGTTTCTGTTTTAAAACTGGAATTTTAAAATCAAATGAGAAATTAACTTACATTTAAATTTGAGCTTAAATTCTACTCAAAACCATAACTGCAGATTTAAAAAATTTAAATCCAGGTTTTTGCAGAAAACAGAAAAACAGGTTTTAATTCAAACCTGGAATTTTAAATTCAAATTATTAATTCAAACTTGACCTAAATTTTAAACCTAAATTTTATTTTAAAAACTATAACTACAGATTTCTAAATTTGAAATCCCAGATTTATAAAAATTTAAACCCAAATTTAAAAAAAAAACACAACACAGATTACTATGTAAACTGTAACTACAGTTTAACCCGAGAAAACAAAATCTTGCTTCGGGTTCTCTCCCCACTTACTCCGAGTTTCACACTACCCTGCTTCGAGTCACACTCCCACTTCCCCCACAACTCTCCTGCAACATCCAAAATCACACAGTATGCCTGAAAACATGCCGCCGTGCATATGCACGGCGACCACCACCTCTGATGACCCTCAGTGAAGATCCAACATCAACCATAAACCCACCATAACTTCAAACATCAACCCAGATCAACTAGAAATCTGAGAATTCAAGCTATACCCAATTTTTTTACAAACCTGGAAATGTCTACAGGTTATACTTAAACCTGTCAACAGCCACCATGTTCACCTCCGACCATCTTGATCACCACCTCTCCGGCACCACACTCCTCTACATACCAACTATCCATACCCCAAACACCATAACACTCGGTCAATCCATCACTTCAAACTGACTCAAAGATCAACCCAATACTAAACTAGGTTTACCTGAAGAAACTTAAAACTGCACTCAAACTAATCAATTTAATCACTTCTCTGATTTTTCTCCAGGATCTAAGATCCATTCCTGATAACTCAAAATAAATTTGAGTTTCCTTCAAACTACAGATTGTATACATTTGCCCAAATTTATTATTATTGTTTCAGACCAGACAGTAATTGAAACAAACTTTTAAAAATATTAATATTTGATTTATAAATCCAGATTTATGTCAATGTATTAAGTTTATGAATTTGGATTTAATGTGTTTGATTTTAATCTAGAACAACATAAAATAAGATTGCAAAACTTTTCACTAATTCATACTTTGTTTCAAAAATAAACTGAAATGAAACATGCACCTATAAATGTCAGTACTTGATTTAAGAGTCAAGTTCCAGTTTGTTTGATCAGTATTACTGAATTATCATATCAATTAGATTTGGTTTGATTAAAATTGTACATACAAAATGATCTTTCCTGTGTTACAGATATGTCACACTGTATTAACTTAACTAGAAAAATTTAAGTCTTAACTTAAAAAGTTAAAACACATTACTATATAAATCTGAATTCTAATCTATGATATAAAATCTTCTTTTATTTATTCTAACACACCAATATAAATCTCAAATTAAATCAATTTGTAAAGATTTCTAAACAGTGTGTAAATCTGGGAACATTACTCAACATAATCAACATGCATAACAATCATAATTACCACAACCATTTCATAGCACACAAACATAATTTTATCTCAAACATTTAAATCAAGCAACCTAATATAGTTTAAGTTTTAAATGTTACTCACCTTTTCATGTATGCAGACCACTGATTAGCTCCTGTTTTGGATTTGCAGAAAACCAAAAATGCAGGCTTGACTCAGTTGAAATCTGAGTTGCAATTGATGATATGCTCATGCTCATGATCCCATACACTTATTACTTGTATGTAGATGATGCAGTTGCTGGATTCTCTCATTCATGCAGATGCACTCCCTTCCCAAATTTAAAACAGTGCAGATTTAAAAAAAATGCAGGTGCTTTCTGTTATGCTTCCTCTGTTGTTATAAGTCTGGTTGCTCATGCTTGCATGCAGGTGTTTAGATGAACTTGCATGTAAATGTAGATGATGCTGAGTTGATCTTTGGTGGAGTATGCAGGTTCTTTGATTTGAGAATTTAATGAAGGTGGATTTGATTGTGCAGGTTTGATTTGTGGTATGCAGATTGGTCTTCATTTTATTGTGAATGCAGATTTGTATAAGAAGTGAGATATGTATGTGTTTGGATTTGAATATGAATATACAGATTTGTGGATTGCAAAATGAAAATGAATTTTTATGCATTTGTGAATGCAGATTTTTAGACATGCAGGTGAATTTTGATGTGGAGTTTGATTTTTCTTTGATGAAGGAAAATAAAATGAGCATGCAATATGAAGTAAAGATGCATACTAATGTATTTCAGATTTTATGAAAATAAAAGAAAGATAAAAATCAATTTTAACACTTGTCAATTTAACAACACTTGTCAAAAGAATACATATAAATCAAACACTTGTTTTCTCATTTAAAATAATTAGTTTTTAATTATAAATTAATGTTATATTAGCTTAAATTAAGTTGTTAATGTAAATTTGAATATGTGTATGAATTATAAAAGAAAACAACCCATGTTTACAAAGGAAATTTATACAAACAATTTAAAGACTTTATACTTTTAAATTCAAATTCAACTAAATTCAAAATCAAATATTTTTCAAATCAAGTTATAATAATAATTCAAATTAAGTTAAAAATAAAAATACAATTTGAAATAAACATTACAAATCTTATTCAAAACTTATTTATAAAGACAATACCAAATCAATATTGTTTTTATAAATATCTCTTATTAAATTAAAATCATTTTATTGAATTTATTCTAAATTTAAAACTATACCAATCTATTTAAAATATAAACCATATATTCATATTGTAAATAGAAATCAATTTATTATTTTTAAAAGATAAAATAACCAATTTAAATAATTATTGAAAAAGATTATTAAATTTATCTGAATAATTATCATCAGAACATCAATATCAATTTAATTTTAATTACAGATTATTAAATTGATATTGTCAAAAATTCCGGGATGTTACAGTCGAGATGCTTGGAAATAGCACATTAGTTCGTTAGTCGCATGCACGCAGATACTCCTAAAGATTGACGAAGTGGAAATAATGGTGAGAACTTCTCATCCCTTTTGAATTTATATTTTGGTTATGTTAAAACAATCATATTTATACCCTTACGTCGTATGAATGTTTATTTGATTGTTAATATGGATGTTTGATTTTTGGTTAGATAATGGAATTGTGATAATGTATTTCGTTATGGTATAAATAGTGAATGTTGAATTTGAAATCATATGTTATGTTATTGGTTGAATGGATGTTATGTTAGTGATAAATATGGATATTGGTTATGTTCATTTTGATTAAGTAATCACCTTTATTAATAAGACCATATTTTAGTGATATGAGATATTTTGGAAATAATAATTCTCTTTACAATTAGAAGTGAAATTAAAGTAAAAATACAAGAGAATTTGATATTTGAAGTGAAACGGATTTAAAAAGGATAGTTAATTTAAAATTGAAATTGAGATGAATAGTGAAATTGAAATTTAAATGGATTTTGAAAATCGAAGTTTAGTTTGAGATTAAATTGAAGTTTAAATTAAAATTAGATTTTAAATCTAAGTTTTCAATGTGTTTAATTTGAATTTAGAATTGAAATTGAATTGAAATTGGAACTTAAAAATTAATATTAAAATAATGGGAATAAAATAATATTATAATATGGCAATAGTGAAAATTCATTTTAAATATTTTAAAAAGTGAAAATATTGATTTAAAATGATTTATAATAATTTTATAAGTATTAAAATTCAATTTGAATAGATTATTTCAAGTATTGAAAAATAAGTTAAAACTAGGTGCGTCGCACAACAGTAGTTCGCGATTTCACGCCAAAAAGTTCAAATGAACGTATAGAGTAAAATATAGCTCGGAATTCTTTGAAATAAGAAAATTCCGGACTATTATATCCATATCTTCTAAAGAAGAAAAAATCAAAGTTTTGTTGAGTAGATTTTGAAATAAACCAAAATAATTCTCTAGAAAAATCGCGATAGCGCAATTAAGTGACCGTTAAAGGAAATCTGTTTAATTGAACATTTTTTATTATGGAAAAATATAAAATAAATTTTATAAATATATTTAAATAGTTTAAAAGAGATTTGGATTGGAAAATATGAATTATCGAATGTTTAAAAGTTGTTTGAATCAAATAAGCCTACATAGCACTTTCCGCAACACGTTTATGCTGCAAATTGTGTAACTTTTGGAATGTGAGTTTAAATGTAACGATTTTTTCAGAATTAATTGTGAATGTTTTTAAAAAGGAAAAAAAGCGTTCGAAAGATAATTTGAAATCTTTAAAATCAATTCCAAAATAAAATTGAAAATATGAGTATGCGAAAACGACTAGTACATTTGTCCCGCCTATGAGACCTGGGGAGATAAAACATGGTGTTTAACTAAGGTTTGGGATGGAGCAACCAGTGCCTTGAACTTACTTCGACTATGTTTTCTTTTCTTGGGCGAGGGGTGGAACAAATCGAAAGGAATGCCCGGATGCTCTAAGATGAAAAAAGATTTTGTTAAGTTTTTCAAAATAGAAGAAGATTGGTATTACCCAAAATTTAAGCAATCTCCAGAATGAATTTTTTTTACCTACTAAAAAATGTTGCTAAAATTGATTTTAGGGTTTATCATAAACGATGTCTTATATAACATTGTTTTTGACCCGCCTAAAAGTTAAAAGATTTGATTGAAAGTTAAGCAAGGAAATTTAAGATATTTTCTGAAGCAAAAGAATTAATTTCTTAGAAATTATCCTAAGTCAAAAGAAAGAGATTTCAAAATCATCCGAAAGGAATTAGAGTGAAAATAGACTTAATAAATCTTGTATACTCATATTCATTTTTTATCGATAATTGAATTTCGAAGGAACTAGGGTCGGTTTGGGAAATCCTATCTGAAAACCACTTCGAACTAATGTATATATTCGAACATGAAGAAATGTTGAAGATGACTGAAGACCGTGGATCTTTATAGCGTGAGGACTGCTTGTTGACTTGCTCTGGGTAGCTCCCGATTTATATATGGCAGTGGTCTCCTCGTTATGGAGATTTTTCAGATTGCAAGGACTACTCGCTACTAGTGGTAGTAGGAGAGTGCCTTCGGTTTGTCCTGTTCTTGCACAACTTGTATGGACGTATGTCTGACGTTGCATTTCTATTGATTACGTATATTGGTTTTTACAAATGTAAATCAGTGGTGGCTCAGAAGGCAACTTCTCTCAGCTTAACACACCTTGAGACGTACGAGTTCAAGGGTTGTATTTTTGTGGAAGGCAATTAGTATTTAACGAAAATAGCCATGTTGCATTCAAAGATGTGATATGTGCTTTGTGAAAAGGTAATTGTAGCCTCAAGCCTCATCGAACCGGAAATGACCGAAATAGGAATAGATGCAGCAAGGCTAAGTGGGTCATTCCCAAGTAGGGTATGATCATCCCCATCTAGATATATTTCTTCTTGCTATGACGTTCGGGATGTAAATTAATATGGTTTGTATGCTCGGGCACCCAGTTTAATGGTCGGTAACGACCGGGGGATGACATATTCGGTGCTATCTAGTTACAGAGGTGGGTAGAGCATCCTTTGTGATGGTCCTCGGGACATCCATTTAGAGGTGTACCCATTCGGAAGGTAGATCCTTCACCTGGTCATTTGTATGGAAATCCTTTCTCCAATAAGAACCTACGGTTTTGTTTGTAGAACTTACTATGCTGGAATTTAATAATGGTAACAATTTCGGCTAAGATTAATAAGTTTATTGGCAAAAAATTTCAAAGAGATGTCATTAAAAATAATATCAAATGTTTTGATATAAAAGTGATTCAGTTATCATAGGGTAAAAACCCGTCTGTGTTGATTTGTGGGCATGGTCTTATGAGATACTCTTTGTTTTCAAAGGATTTTTATTCAAAGGCTGATTTATGACACTTTCATTTATTATTGATTTTTTCTCACGCTGATTTATCAAGCCTAATATGGGTATTTTCAATACTCGGGTCAGAACCGAGTAGTTTCAGGTTTAATCAATGACGGTTGGAGTTTCTTGAGGAGAGCTGGAAATATTCATCTACGTATGGACATATATTATTATCCATTGTACTTACTTTGTTTTAGTTAATGTTTATCAGCAATTATAAGAACGGATGTTTATAACTGTCCAAGCTGAATCTAGGTTAGACTCTAATACATGTATTTAAAAAATGCCATTGTAAAAATATTTGTTCAATATTATATATTATTCCCTTCGTATGAGATTCTGTTCCGTCTATTTTTCTTTATTACCCTTCATGTTCCGTATTTTATGAGTTGCACATGTGTGGTTTATTGTCGATTCAAAGGGTACGGATAAAAGAGCCTTGAAAAATCTACCACCGATTACTTAAACAGATCATATATCAATATATATGGAATTAAATTAAAAAAATTTGAGGAATCCAGCTGGATCCCTCTAACTTGTTTCCCTGCATCCACAAATGTTAATACAATGAAAACACCAATCTCACTTCTAGGGGGATATCGCGGTATACTGGGTCATCGGCTACTATGCGGGGTGCATAGGGTGTCATCCGCTATATATATGCGGGAATATCAATCACTCCAACATATATATACTACTATATATAATATCATATCCAACTAATAATAATTTATCAATTCTATCAATCAATCAATAATTAATTTTAACTATTTATAATTAATCACGGAAATCCAAAGTTGGGTGAGATTAACTTACCTTGATTTTCAAATCTTTTCCAATTTCAAATTAAATCGAATATGTGTTCAACTTATTTTAAAATTCCAACTGACTTTAAAATCTCTAAACCAATTTAGCTTATAGCCTACGCCATTATGAATCCAACCACCTGTTGTCGCTGCACTAGGCCTCATAAGAACAGTTATAAAGCTACGAGATTTCTATTTAAAAATTAAAATTAACTTTACGAATTACCACTTAAGTTAATAATGCATGTACAAATTTCTAAATCTTAGCAACTAGCCCTTTATTGTGTCAATATAACTGTGAGTACATGTTGGTATACATAACACTAACTAATGATTTTTTTCTTCAGCAAACCTTTGCATCAATTGATGAATTAGTGAAATTAAACATATAGAACTAGACAAGAAAGTTGTCTATCTGAACTCTAACATATCATGATTGATTATTTCCGTCTCTCGATCATTTTAGCCAGCAACCCTACAGCTCGGCCTCCATCACCAGCCTCCATCCTCTGGTCATCAGTCTCACACGCGACACCCACTATCGCGGTTTAACATCCTAAAATATTCGACTTCGCTAATCCAACACTATTGCGTTCACTGTAGAAGTGCCGAGCAATCGAACGCCGGAAATCACAGTTTGTTAGGGTAAAGAAGAAAAGAGATAGAAGAAGAACAGAAAACAAAACACAGAATCTCACATTCACAGCGGATTAAAATATGATATCAAATAATAGCATTTATATAAAGATAAGCAGTAATTGTCGGGTTACATTCAACATATCAGAGTACAACCATTTACAAATAAACTGGATAGTTATAATTAACTTGTCTCAGAATACAATCAAATCAAACTCAAATATACAGCGGTAAACTTCATACATTCTTGCCATCCAGCTCACCTCCTGAGCTCCAGAGCATCCTAACCTGAAAATCTGTAATACTGGTCTGACCCAAGCATTACAATCAAGTAACACCCGAGTCAGGCTAGAAACCACTTTAAAACATAACTGAAGACCCGAGGTAACTTGTACTACGAGATCTTAACTTGTTATAGTAAATAACTTATTGCCAAAAATATTTTAAACTGTTACCCACTTTAAATGGTCGTGTTATTTAATTTATTCCATTCCAGCTTATTTGATTCTAAACACAAATCTATTATTTTCTGATACCCGACCCCGGTCTCTTCGAATCCAGTGTCCTCTTAATCCAAGTTGTTTAAGTGAAAACAATTTAATTCATTAAACAGGATGACAGTTTACACAACATTTCATCATAGATAGATAACTTACATTATCACAGTTCAACTAAGCATTTCAAAGCATAGAGCATCACACATTAATCAATTCAAAGCATTCAACATAACATAATCACCCAAAAGCAAGAATAATTGATCACATAATTAATTTAACCCAATAAATTAATAATCTAACCCTGCTTAATTATAATTACAACCCATTAATCAACCTTAATTAATTAACCTTTAATTATTAATTAATTAACCTTTAATTAATTAACCTTAAATTACAAATTATCTTTTTAATTACTTACATTAAGTAATTAACCCTTAATTAGTTAATTATCCCTTAATTAACCACAGAAATTAATTAACCTTATTAATTACATTAATTAATTAACCTTTAATTAGTTATCCTTTAATTAATTAATTATCCTTAATCAATTACAATAATTAGTTATCCCTTAATAAATTTCTTAATTTATTAGCCTTTAATTAATTTCATTAAGTAATTACTTTTTAATTACTTTCCTTAATAAATTATCCTATAATTGCTTAAGTAAATTAATTAACCCTTATTTGCTTAAGTCCATGATTAATCTAAGATAAACCATTATCTTAATTAATTACTTAATTATCATTTAAATCATATTTAAATTGAATGCTTCAAAATTAATTTATACTTAACATACAAAAATTACTTGAGACCCTTAATTAACTTAAGTCTAATACACTTATCTTAAAGCATCTACTTAATTAAATCATTATTAAATCACATTTGAGAAATACTTATGAATTAATTTATTATCAACCCTATATATATAATTATTTCAAATCAACAATTTAAATTCAAAACACGTTAACTTTATAAAATTTTAATTTCTTGAAAAGCTAGGTTAATACTTTACATTGTTTTAAAACCTGTAAACACCCTATTTTGATTCTTATTCAATTTCTATTATTTTAACCATATCAAGGTAACCCGAGATAAAACCAAATATCCTCGAACAATCACTCGAGTACTCTACCCTTTTACTCCACTAATGAACCTCGCGAATGAGTCCAGAACAACATCGATCCAGACCAAAACTTTCCCGATTCTCTTCTCTCTACTTCACTACTTCTTCTACTCCTGCCTAACCTCAGATTCTAACCACCGTGTGCACGCACGCGTATCCATGCACACTTTCTACGATCGCCCAGCCACACCGACGACCATCCACACCTGTCACACGCGACCTCTAGTCCCCTCTTAACACCTAGAACAGCGACCTAGGCATACCGGTCAAATTTCGAACCTGAGCCAAATAAACCGCCATCACTCGAGCTTGTAAAATCACTTCACCGTGCCACCACAGACAACCAACGCCCACCATGCCTCGTCACCAACTCCTGCACAACCTACTCCTTCTTCCTACTCAGGTGCACAGTCCCTTCCTCTCCTATCGACCACGCCATATTCCTTCAAACCAAAGCTATGACAACAGCGACTAAAACCCTGATTGACCCTTCCTCATCCATCCATGCTACAGGAATTTCATCTACCATTTTTCCTTGATGCCACTCCGATCGATGCTCCTTCCAGCCAACTGCCTCGTCGCACGAGTGACCCTATCGCCAGAATTGACAACACACCCAAAACCGTTCAACTTCCAAATTCATGAAAATTACAGGCTTAAAAATTTGGATTCTAATACCAAAAATCATCATTCCTAAAGGCGAATCTAGTTATATAACCGAAATACGAAATTTAATCAGTTCATTTTCTGACATAACCTGATTTTCGATGTAATTTCTTGTTTCTGAAATATTTGTTTAGTAGATTTCCTGGAAAACATTTTTAAAAGAAGTTATCATGCTAACATTCAAAGTTTCTTTACTCCTCAATGCCAAAAAGTATCTGAGTGAAGAGTTAAGAATTTTTGAAAAAGATTTGAGGTCTGAAAAATCAAGAACAGAGGCCAAAAATTCTTCACACGGACATGCGCACATATATTCACAACAAACAAATCTTTAACTCTGGCAAAAACATTTATACATTCATGCAAAACATGTTTGAATCATTTCCATGACTAATTGTTGCATGCACGTGTATTATAGATGCTTAAATTTACAAAGATTCATGTTTACTCACCTCTGAACAGAGACGAACTGCTGCTAGCTTGCATGGCTCTGTATTTGATCTGTACTTGGTTGATGGCTGTGAACTGAAGCTCTTGTTTCTGATTTTTTTTTTCAACTTGAATTTATATTTTCATTAAATTTTGTTTTTGTTTTATGGTTATTTGAATAGATTTTGACTCTTTTCTTTCCTGGTTTGTATTTTAGGTTTGAATAACAAAGAAAAATGAGAAAGGAAGTAGTAGAAATGTATTTATAATCTCTTCTTAACTTTATTTATCATTTTGAAAATAAAAAGACATAAATGAAACTTGTTAATTACAAATTAATATTATCTCACAAATGTCCAAAGAATGTTACTTAGCTTACAAATTTTTAAACCTTTATTTTATTCATTACTTATGTATTTATTAATAACTATTATGTTTTTAGATACAAATTATACTTAGTTATGTATAATTTAAAAAGAAAGAAAATTAAATCTTTTATTAATCTTGTTTAAAATTTTAATTTAAGGTATTATACTCTTATTTATTTATTTATATATATATATATATATATAGAATTAACTTAAAATATCTTTTGGAAATATTATATTGAATTCAAAACAATAGCTTCCTAATCACAATATATATATTATAATTAGAAATATTTTAAGTGAATTTTTGATAAATATAAATGTATCCACATTTTTACACCTTCCAAATATTCTACTTCTCATGGCATATATACACACACACATATGCATCTTTTTATATATATTTACATATATATTATCTTGAATTAAATAGTGAAATATATTGTTCATTTATCCAGAGATTTATTTTTCAATATTTATTATAGTATCCAATCTATATATATCCATATATTTATCATAATTGTATTTGTTTGACATACAAATCAGTATTTTTATAAATTTAATCGTGTTAATTACCAATTAACAGATGCCTAAAAATCCGGTCTATCACATTCTTCCCTCCTTTGAACTTTTCATCCTCAAAAAGGAACAAAGCTAGAATTTTAATTATACTGCTAATGTAACATTCTTGAATTTTAACCAAGTTTAATTTGGCAATTAATTTTATTTCGGAATTTATTTGTGAATTAATTGTGAATTAATTAGAAAATTTATAGAATAAATAATTATTTTAGATTTTATAAAGAACTTTGGCTTGAAATTTATGGATAAGTATTTTATAAATAGATATGTTGAAATTAAATTGGATTTAAAATCTTATTTTTAAGTAATAGGAATTTATTTCTAATTATTTAAAAGTGCATTATAATTTTAAAATGATGTCTGAAATTGATTATAATTTTTTTTAAAAGCCAATTAAGGATAAATTATTTATTCAGGTGTAATTAAAATTTGTAAAACCATCTTTTGCTTTAAAATATTATATAAATGATTAATAAAGAGATGTATTTATTTAGATAAGAAATATGATATAAAGTTATATTTAAAATATTATTTGTAGTGTTCAAAATGTAGTTAGAATAAATATAAAGGCCTTGTTATGAATATACCTTTTTGGTAATAAACATTTAATGTAAAACATGTTAATAAATTAAAATGAAATGAGGGTTAAAAACAAATTTACAAAATAATTTGAATTAAGGGTATAAACACAAAAATGCTACATATGAACATTTGTAAGAAGATAAGAAAATGTAAATTACAAGTGTAATAAAAGTGCAGAAGTGGCAAGAAAATTTATTTCTTTTGAATTGAATCTTTGGAAACATGCAAAAGAAGAAAAGACAGCTGCTTTCATCTTTCTCAAAGTTTTCTCAGATCTGAGAAAACAGGAATTCGAAATTCTTTACAAATCTAGAAAATTGAAACAAACCACCGAAACTGGAAAACTAAACGCAAATCAGATTTTAAAAGCCTGAGCAGTGTTCTAGGAGCTACAAACTGTTAGCTTCAAATTTTAAACACCAAACAAACAAAATCATTTCAAGCTCACAATCAAATCTGAAAATCAAGTTTCAGATTTGATTTCAAAAGCTTGAAGCAAAGCAAGTTCAAATTCAAGAAACAAGCAAAGTTAAAGAATTAAAATAATCAGACAAGTAGCAGTTCAAATTTCTGCCTCAGCTTCAACCTGAAAACTAGAAGATCGAAAGAAAATATTCTGTAAAATTACAAATCTTGGAAGCTCTTTTGAAATCAAATCATAAAAAAAAGTAGCTTCAGTCTGGAATATGGGTCAAGATTCTAGAAACAAATCAAGGCATGCATTAAAATTTAGCTAACAAAAATCAAAATCCAGTTTTGAAGCCCTCTGCAAATCATAATCTGCGAGAAAACCTCTTAAACCTGTTCTTATCTCTGATGTGTGGTTAACACTTGAATCCGTTATGGGAACGTTGCTTAGTTGTTAAACATATCTGTATGCATATATGCATATGTATATGTTGCTGTGTGCATGTCCAGTTCCAGTAATATATATTCTTGTTCAAATACCGACAGGGTTTAAATTCAATTCGAATTCTTCTACTCCAAATCATGTTATAGTTTAGGATCAGAAGAAAACATGTGCATTCAATCAAAAATCAAAATTCTGAAATTATTTTTGAGATAAATTTTAACATAGTTTTAACCTGGGAGAAGAATTTACAGTGAAGTTCAACATACGATAAAAGTTCGATCTCCTTAATTATTTGATTCGCTTATATAATCGTAATCACCATAAAATGTCACGATTTTTGAAAGTTATATCAAAAATTTTAGATTCGGGAATCTCGAGAATTCGTGAGTTGAACTAAGATGGATTTTCTGTCGAATTCGTCCGATCGGGGGATGATTGGACCTCAAGATCGTGGGTGAAGTTAGCTTGGGTGTTGGCGGTTCCAGGAAAAATACTCGCAAAAAATTTTCATCGATCATGATGGTCAAGCGGAATGATTTTAGGGTTTTGTGAGATGGTTGAGTCGACGATGTGTTTGAGTTCGCTGTGATGTCAGACGTGGATCGGACTTCACCGCAAGTAGAGGAATCGAAGCTGGAGACCGAGATGGGGCTTGGGTCGTGAAGGCGTGGATGATCGTAGGAGAGATCATCGGCGATGATCGGTTTTCTAGTCGGGTTGGTTCCAGAGTTTGGAACGATGGGATCGTTTTCAATTTGTTTTTGATTCGTCGATCTGGTTGGTCGTGAGGCTTAGGGTGATAAACGAGTATGTGTGGGGGATCGTGGCGATGGTCAAAGTAGCTTTGGTCGGCGGTGCAGGTGCACGTGTATGGTTGTATCTGAAGGAGATCGTGAAGTTGAGAAGAAGATGGGAAACTCGTGACGATCTTGAGTAAATGGCGCAAGTGACTCGAAGGCGAGAGTGGGTGGGTTCAACCCGAAGTTAGTTTCGTGGAAATCCAGTAATAGCTCGGGTCACTTAACATGTTTAACAGGATTTTAAAATGTGAAGTATAATCTGTTAGAAATTAGTTTAAAATTTGAGAAAAATATATATAATAAGTCTCAAACAGTTGTTTTTAGCCAAGTTTAAAGTGTACTGGAATGATCAAGATTGAAAAGGGTTTGAAATAAGAGGGTTTCAAAGAATAATAAGCCAAGCTTTCAAATTTAAATTTGCAAATAGGTTATTAAAACACTTTTCTTTTCTAACTTAATCAATGTTTGTTTAAATTGAAATTACTTGAAGGGTAAAAAAAGATAAAATGTTTTTGTTTGCTCATACCAATCCCATGACTGACCCGGAGTTTATTGTTCCCTTCCTAAACTCTAGGTGCCCACAATTTTCCACACAGGCAGTCTAGAGTTGGGGTTCTCAGATAGTCAGATAGTAGATATCGGTTCTGTAGCTTTCAGCTTTCTCTTTGGTATTCTTTGGGGTCTTTGGATATTGGATTCTTAGGATCCACGGCTGACCTTGGTTAGTCCAACTTGATGGTGGTTCGAGCTAGTGGTTTGGAGTTTTGGCTTTGGAGCATTGGATTTGAATTGCAATTTGATATTAGAGTTATCTCTTTGGCTATTTGTTTTTCCACTGTTATTTATTGTCTCTGAAATTCTTGTATCACATTGATATCATTGTTGTACAACATTGGATATTGTATTCATTGGAGTTGTATATGATATTCATTTCTTTTCTTCCGCTGTGTTGTTATACTTAATGTGTTATAAGCTCCGGCGAACCAAATTCGACATTTGGATCTGCGACATTAGAATATGAGTGACGTATTTGGTGCCAATTTTCGAAGGTCGAGTCAGGGTCGTTAGATCTAATTATCAGTTAAATTATCCTTTAGTCATTTTCAACTATAAACTCTTTTATTAAGAATTTTTAAAACACTTTAGAATCAATAAAATATTACCAAAATAATAATACTTTTTATAACTCGATGTCTCAACAAGTCCATCCTCGTTCTTATAGAATTTCGGTCATATGTTGATCAGGCGTAGGACTGAAAATCTAGAAGTACTTAGTAAACCCTTTTCAACATCTAGTGAAAATATTTGGAAAAAATTTCGAAAACTTAATAAAAATATAGAAAACGTTTTTGAAAATGTAGAAATCATTTTTGGTGAGAATGTTCTGGAAATCATCACCCCCTCGATGGTCACAATTAACCCGATGGTTACGTTGCCATCCTGGCAAAATTAAACGTAGACGTTGGCTCTTAAGGCCACATGACTTCCGCTATGGTCCGTAGTAGATTGCAATGACATTGAGTTACACCGTCGTCATAGCATAACCCAAATGTCTCTATAGGAATAAGCGCCCTCAAATTTCGCTACCCACAGATAATCCTCAGGAACTTCAGTTTGTCCTAACTTCCTCCTAGGATCCAATTTAGAGCCTCCCCCTTAGGGCTCAAGGAAGAACCACCCTGTGGATCTCCTATGAAATTTATTTCAATGGAAGCGCCTTTTTCCCCAATGTCAATCTCAAAACATTTTATACTATACACTTATAGTATCTTTCAAATCATACTCTTTATGATTCACATAAATTCCCCTTTACTCAAAATCGATATCCCAAATCGATAGTTCCAAACTTGGCTTTCCACATTCCCAAAATTGATTTTTCCCAAAAATCAAAAGCCTTTTCGAAATCCATAGGTTCCAAAACCTTTGTCCAAAATCATTCTCATAAAATCACTTATATATATATATATATATATATATATATATATAAAATCTTGAAAGATCCTAGATCACTTCATACTTGTATAAATTCTCTTTTATACTTCAAATATTTCCAAAAACCCTTTCTTCTGGCTATAAAATCAACAAGGGGAGTTTATCAGATATAACAAACATATATATATATATATATATATATATATATACACACATACTTCATTTATGCCAAATCAAATATTCAAATTTGATATTTTTTATAAAATTATTTACCATATCACTTACTTTTCAAAAAGTGAATTTCAGTTATAAAGATATCCAACTTCCATTTTTTATTCATATATATTTCACAAAATATACCTTTCTTCTCAAAAATTATTTTTCATTTCTTTTAAAATTTCAGTATCAATTTCACTCAAGCACGTACGATGTACATATATCATCCATACGCAATATCAAATCCGATCGCTCACTCGATCGCAAAATTTCACATCCGAACTAGTATCGTCCACCCGACTTCCTAGTGCGGACTCAGATCTGGTTTCTTGATCAGAAACCATCATTCTCCTTGCATAGCCCTAACTATGATAGAGAATTTCCAGAATCAATCAAAAATCCATATCTAGGGTCCGCCATCGAAAATCGAGTGAAAAATCCGTACTCGGATCGATATACTATCTCTCGATTCTGTGCTCGACTCCGGATCAAATCATTATGCGAATAGAATAATATAAGTACATCCTATGTATTTACCTTCATCGATTATTAGCTAAATCAATTTTATTTTTATACACCTTCATTTTAATTCTATTCACTTATTCACAATTGCCACTAATTTCCATTTGGATTTTCACGTCAATTCTAAACAATTTGCACTCTGACCCACTTGAATTTAGAAAATTGCTTGAAAATTTTAAAATAGATAAGTAGTTGTAAAATAGCAATTAATTGTAAAATAGCAGTAAAATAGTTAAGTGATTATAAAATAGTTGTAAAGTAGTTAAATAGTCGTAGAATAGTTAGATAGTTGCAAAAATAGTTGTAAAACAAATGTAAAATAGTAATTAGTTTTCAAAATAATTATAAAATAAGTATAAGATAGTTCGGGTTTCAAAAGATAGGTTGTACAGTAAATAGCGATGAAAAATAGATATAAAATGGTTATATTAGAATAATTTATTTGAAAAATAGTTCAGAGCCAAATTGTCCCCAATCTCCATTTCCAATTCCATTTAAATTGATTCTGTGATATCCCGGAATTTTTAGCAATATAAATTTAATAATCTATATCTATAATTAAATTGATTTGATAAATTTTGTTAATAAAACTTGACTTGATCTAATAATCCAATTAAATAGATATTTAATTGGTGAATTTAATCTTTTAAAAGCTAATAAATTGGTTTCTGATTATAATGTATATATATGTGTATATATTGTCAATATATGAACTTTTTTTTAATTTAATTAATAAGGTATATTTTCTAATTCTAATATTTTTTATTAAGCTTTTCAAAGCTATTTTATAAATAACTATTTGATTTTAAATACATAAAATAAATGTTTAATTATTTAAAAAGGATTTTAGCTTAAAGTTTAAATAAGATTAATAATATGATTTGTTTAACATTCTTTTTAAATTATTGATTAATAATATGATTTGTTTAACATTCTTTTTAAATTATTGATTAATAATATGATTTGTTTAACATTCTTTTTAAATTATTGATTAATAAATCTGGTTTGTAAATTAGGTGCGAAAGTTTAAAATACAACTAATATAGGGAACTTTATTCATTTAAATAATAAGTAATTTATAACCTCTTTTATAAAATCTATTTAAAATGAAAAAAAATGTTATTTTCAAATAAGAGATATGTGTATTGTTTTTATTTATAATTATACTTGGTTTTATTTCTTTAAAGCTGGCTATATATATAACTAAGTATTTTAAGAACTAATTAATTAAGTTAAAAAGCTTCTATTTACATTTAAAATAAATACTATATTACTTAAAGAACATGTGTTGTTTTCATAAGGCTTCTAATAACACGTGTTAAATTAATAAACAAGGAAATTGACAAATGTAAATATTTAGGACAAGTGTCATGTTTTAATTTTCATTTTTCTTCATTTTTTATTAAAACAAAAATTAAGTTATATAAGAGAACATCTTTGATTTTTATTTCTTTTTTCTATTCTCAATTCAAAACTCAGAAACTTAACCTGTTATGTTCCCAAACCAAAAATGAAAACCATAATCAAACATCTCTGGTCAAATCCCTGTAAACCATTTACCCCATAACCG
The DNA here is from genome assembly GCA_030765085.1 of Allium cepa. Taxonomy (NCBI): domain Eukaryota; kingdom Viridiplantae; phylum Streptophyta; class Magnoliopsida; order Asparagales; family Amaryllidaceae; genus Allium; species Allium cepa. The sequence goes on from CM060945.1 coordinate 618,813,746, forward strand.
TCTTCAAACATGCAAATCATTCCCTGTAACACATTTTCAAAGCAAATATGTTCAAGTCAGCATATTCTCTTCAATCTGGAATGGTTACTGCATGCAACTCAGCTTCTAAACAAGTTTTAAAAGCAAGACATTTCTGGTTGACAAAGCAATTGCGTTCTTCAAAATCTGTAGCCTGCATTCATCATTCAACCTATTTTTTAAAAAAAGCAAGCAAGCCTGTAATCATTTTTTTCAAATTTTCAAATGCAATCTGAAAATCGGCTACTGCATGCAAACCTGGGAACTAAAGCAAGTTAAAAACATCAGAAACTCAAGTTTTTAATAGCATGGGGCAATTCGGTTTTAAAGATTCAAAAGGCTATTCAAAATTAAATGTGCCCTGTTCATCAAGTTTTAACAGGTGAGTAACTTCACATTTTAAAATTTTAAGTATAAAAAAAATCTATTTGTTTGATTTATCCATGGAAATAAGTAGGATTGTATATATATTGTTAAATACATTGTTGTGTATATATATGTATGAATGAGATGCATGTCTGTTTACAGTACAAGCTCAAGTTGATCAAAATTCTTTTTCTCTTGATCTGGTTGCTGTTATGACTTAGTATTTGAATGAAACTTGTTTGTTACATAATAAAGTAAAATTTAAAATTTTATATAAGTTAAATAATTTTGTATTGGCTTTGGAAATAAATAACAGAGCAAAAAAAATTAGTATAAGTGAAAATTTCAAACTTCTCAATTCATAAATCCAAGAACATCAATTGAATCCTTGAACCAAAACATGAGTTTTATAACTAAAATCAAGATTTTATTAATAGGAGTTAAGTGCAGTTCTTGTTTGAACTGGAAATGGAAATTTGAAATTTTCTGGTGATCTGCTTGATTTTGGAGGTTGGGTTTCTTCCTGGAGGCGGAGGAGTGATCAGGGATGTGGGGAAAATTATCTGATTTTGGTGTATTTCATTGTCGAGATGGTGGTTGTGATTTGAAGTTTGGAACCCTAGTCTAATTGGGCTAGGTAAAATTGATCGCCTTGGCATTTGTAGTTGATCGAGTTCAACAATATTTTGGGTGATGATAGTATGGTAGTTGACGAAGGCATGGATGAAGTTGTAGGATTTCTGGTGACCGGAGGTATGGGAACAAGGCGTTTCCAGGTTTGATTGTGATGTTCGAGTTTTGTTCCAAGTTTGCTTCAGGGATCTCGATTTTTGATTTCAAGCATGAATCAATGGAATTGGTGTATTGATGGTCTGAGGTGATGATCGTCGATTGTGCAATGATCGCGAAGATGACCGTAGCTGGTCGAAGCCACCGTACATGTGCACGGTGCACTCTTGCATTCAGGCTTTGTTTGTTTGGGAAGATGATGGAGTTTGGTATTGAAGCAGGTGTAGCATACTCGAGTGATTCGAGTGTTTGACTCGAAGCGTTGTGGGGTTTTGCTCGAAGCAAATTGATGTGTGGCTCGGGTTAAAATTTGGTCACAGGTTTATTTCAAACCTTATTTGTTTTTTCTTTAAATAAAATTTGAATGAAGTAAATGTAAAGCAAAGTTTAAACTAAGTTTAAATTAATGTTTAATCTGGATTTAGGTTAGTTTGAATCTTAGATTTGAAATAATTTAAGTTTTTTTAAAATTTAAATGGTTTTAACAACTTTTAGTGTTTAAATTATATTTGGTTTGAAATTAAAAATGAAGTTTTAAATTATAAAGTAAGGGTTTAAATCAAAGTTTAAATCTGGATTCAAATCAAATTTGTATCCTAGTTTTGAGATAAAAGAAAGCTTTTCTAAAATTTAAAATGTTTTAAATAACTTTGACTGTTAAAGTATATTTAAAAATGATTTGAATTTAAATTTGATTTGGTTTTTAAATTCTTTAAAACTCTTTATATAATAAGTATTTCCTTAACATGAGATTTTTGAAGGTCTTTAGATTGTGTTTTAAACCTTGTTAAAGTCAAATTTGTGTTCATTTTAAATCTTAAATTTAAAAGTAAATTTGAAAGCAAATTGTTTTTAAATGCTTTGATTAAGTAAAAATGTTTTATTTTAAAGTTAAATTAGAATTTAATGATTTATAAATCATTTAATTATTAAGTTAATTAAATGGATAATTAATCTATTTAATAAATTAATGAAATGGATAATTATTTAAAGTAATTAAGGGTTTAAAATTTAAAGCTTAAGATTAATTATTCTTAGAATAATTAATTTGTAATTTAAAAATCATTAATTAAATAAGATTCGTTTTTAAATTAATGATTAGAAATTAAAAAATCAAGTAATAAAGAATTAATTTAACACTTAATTAATTAGATAATTAAAAATTAATTAATGGATTATTAGAGACTAATTAATTTGTAATTAATAATGATTAATATAAGTTAATTTCTTAAGAAAGAAATTAAAGAATAGTTAATGAAGGTCATTAACTAAGATTATTTAACAATTAATTAATGTAATTAATTTTAATAATTAATTAGATTAATTAATTAATAATAATCATTAGTGAAATTGTTTAAAGTGTAATTACTTAATGGAAGTAATTAATTACTTAATGTTATTAATTGGGTTTAATGTGATTAGTTTAGATTAATTAACTAAGTTTAATTAATTTAAACACTTGATGATTTGATAAATAATTACTTAATGTAATAAATGGAGTATGATTACTTAGTGAAGTAATTAATGGTAATTACTGGATGTAATTAATGGAAGATGGTTTAATAATAGAAGTGATTTGGATTAAATTACTTAGTAATTAATCAAGGGATTAATTAAAGATAATTAATTAAGGAGTAATTAATTTATGGAATGAGTAATTGAGGGTAGTTAATTACTAAATGTGATTAATCAAGGGTGATTAATAATGTGGTTTAATTAGGAATAATTACTTATTGTAATTAATTTAAATAAAGTAATTAATTAAAATGTTATTAGGAATCATTAATTAATATAATGAATGATGTAATTAAGATTGATTAATTAAGATTAATTAATCAATAATAAGTAATCAAAGTAATTAATTAATGTAATTAATTAAGGATTAATGTAATCAATTATGGTTAATTAATTAATGAAGTAATCAAAGGTTAATCACTATTTTTGGTTAAGAGTAATTAATTTATGAAATTAATTAAACGATAATTACTTGAATGTAATTAAGGGATAATTAATCAAGTGTGATTAATTAAGATGGATCATTAGAGAATAATTAATTAATTAATTTGTAATAAATTAATGGATATGTAAGCAATATTTATATGATAAACGTAATTAATTTAATTCACTTTAAATTAAGTGGAGATGGAAGTAATTAATTTAATTCATTTTAAATTAATTATAGATGGTGTGATTATAGATCATTGCTTATGTATGGACGGATAATATTGTTTGCCTTGAATGGTTTGAAATCTCAGAAATAAGATAAGTAATGTTGTGTGATATGGATGCTTTGGATTGCATTACAATGATAATATGGATTATCTGTTTATGATGATATGTTGATTATCTATTGTGAATCTGTGAATTATAAAATAGTTGTAAAGTAGTTAAATAGTCGTAGAATAGTTAGATAGTTGCAAAAATAGTTGTAAAACAAATGTAAAATAGTAATTAGTTTTCAAAATAATTATAAAATAAGTATAAGATAGTTTGGGTTTAAAAAGATAGGTTGTACAGTAAATAGCGATGAAAAATAGATATAAAACGGTTATATTAGAATAATTTATTTGAAAAATAGTTCAGAGCCAAATTGTATAATTCCCCAATCTCCATTTCCAATTCCATTTAAATTGATTCTGTGATATCCCGGAATTTTTAGCAATATAAATTTGATAATCTATATCTATAATTAAATTGATTTGATAAATTTTGTTAATAAAACTTGATTTGATCTAATAATCCAATTAAATAGATATTTAATTGGTGAATTTAATCTTTTAAAAGCTAATAAATTGGTTTCTGTGTATAATGTATATATATGTGTATATATTGTCAATATATGAACTTTGTTTTAATTTAATTAATAAGGTATATTTTCTAATTCTAATATTTTTTATTAAGCTTTTCAAAGCTATTTTATAAATAACTATTTGATTTTAAATACATAAAATAAATGTTTAATTATTTAAAAAGGATTTTAGCTTAAAGTTTAAATAAGATTAATAATATGATTTGTTTAACATTCTTTTTAAATTATTGATTAATAATATGATTTGTTTAACATTCCTTTTAAATTATTGATTAATAAATATGGTTTGTAAATTAGGTGCGAATGTTTAAAATACAACTAATATAGGGAAGTTTACTCATTTAAATAATAAGTAATTTATAACCTCTTTTATAAAATCTATTTAAAATGATAAAAAAAATGTTATTTTCAAATAATAGATATGTGTATTGTTTTATTTATAATTATACTTGGTTTTATTTCTTTAAAGCTGGCTATATATATAACTAAGTATTTTAAGAACTAATTAATTAAGTTAAAAAGCTTTTATTTACATTTAAAATAAATACTATATTACTTAAAGAACATGTGTTGTTTTCCTAAGGCTTCTAATAACACGTGTTAAGTTAATAAACAAGGAAATTGACAAATGTAAATATTTAGGACAAGTGTCATGTTTTAATTTTCATTTTTCTTCAATTTTTATTAAAACAAAAATTAAGTTATATAAGAGAACATCTTTGATTTTTATTTCTTTTTTCTATTCTCAATTCAAAACTCAAAAACTTAACCTGTTATGTTCCCAAACCAAAAATGAAAACCATAATCAAACATCTCTGATCAAATCCCTTTAAACCATTTACCCCATAACCATCTTCAAACATGCAAATCATTCCCTGTAACACATTTTCAAAATGCAAAGCATTTTCAAAGCAAATATGTTCAAGTCAGCATATTCTCTTCAATCTGGAATGGTTACTGTATGCAACTCAGCTTCTAAACAAGTTTTAAAAGCAAGACATTTCTTGTTGACAAAGCAATTGCGTTCTTCAAAATCTGTAGCCTGCATTCATCATTCAACCTATTTTTTTAAAAAAGCAAGCAAGCCTGTAATCATTTTTTTCAAATTTTCAAATGCAATCTGAAAATCGGCTACTGCATGCAAACCGGGAACTAAAGCAAGTTAAAAACATCAGAAACTCAAGTTTTTAATAGCATGGGGCAATTCAGTTTTAAAGATTCAAAAGGCTATTCAAAATTAAATGTGCCCTGTTCATCAAGTTTTAACAGGTGAGTAACTTCACATTTTAAAATTTTAAGTATAAAAAAAATCTAGTTGTTTGATTTATCCATGGAAATAAGTAGGATTGTATATATATTGTTAAATACATTGTTGTGTATATATATGTATGAATGTGATGCATGTCTGTTTCACCTAAGTTACTGTCTGTTTACAGTACAAGCTCAAGTTGATCAAAATTCTTTTTCTCTTGATCTGGTTGCTGTTATGACTTAGTATTTGAATGAAACTTGTTTGTTACATAATAAAGTAAAATTTAAAATTTTATATAAGTTAAATAATTTTGTATTGGCTTTGGAAATAAATAACAGAGCAAAAAAAATTAGTATAAGTGAAAATTTCAAACTTCTCAATTCATAAATCCAAGAACATCAATTGAATCCTTGAACCAAAACATGAGTTTTATAACTAAAATCAAGATTTTATTAATAGAAGTTAAGTGCAGTTCTTGTTTGAACTGGAAATGGAAATTTGAAATTTTCTGGTGATCTGCTTGATTTTGGAGGTTGGGCTTCTTCCTGGAGGCGGAGGAGTGATCAGGGATGTAGGGAAAATTATCTGATTTTGGTGTATTTCATTGTCGAGATGGTGGTTGTGATTTGAAGTTTGGAACCCTAGTCTAATTGGGCTAGGTAAAATTGATCGCCTTGGCATTTGTAGTTGATCGAGTTCAACAATATTTTGGGTGATGATAGTATGGTAGTTGACGAAGGCATGGATGAAGTTGTAGGATTTCTAGTGACCGGAGGTATGGGAACAAGGCGTTTCCAGGTTTGATTGTGATGTTCCAGTTTTGTTCCAAGTTTGCTTCAGGGATCTCGATTTTTGATTTCAAGCATGAATCAATGGAATTGGTGTATTGATGGTCTGAGGTGATAATCGTCGATTGTGCAATGATCGCGAAGATGACCGTAGCTGGTCGAAGCCACCGTACATGTGCACGGTGCACTCTTGCATTCAGGCTTTATTTGTTTGGGAAGATGATGGAGTTTGGGATTGAAGCAGGTGTAGCATACTCGAGTGATTCGAGTGTTTGACTCGAAGCGTTGTGGGGTTTTGCTCGAAGCAAATTGATGTGTGGCTCGGGTTAAAATTTGGTTACAGGTTTATTTCAAACCTTATTTGTTTTTTCTTTAAATAAAATTTGAATGAAGTAAATGTAAAGCAAAGTTTAAACTAAGTTTAAATTAATGTTTAATCTGGATTTAGGTTAGTTTGAATCTTAGATTTGAAATAATTTAAGTTTTTTTAAAATTTAAATGGTTTTAACAACTTTTAGTGTTTAAATTATATTTGGTTTGAAATTAAAAATGAAGTTTTAAATTATAAAGTAAGGGTTTAAATCAAAGTTTAAATCTGGATTCAAATCAAATTTGTATCCTAGTTTTGAGATAAAAGAAAGTTTTTCTAAAATTTAAAATGTTTTAAATAACTTTGACTGTTAAAGTATATTTAAAAATGATTTGAATTTAAATTTGATTTGGTTTTTAAATTCTTTAAAACTCTTTATATAATAAGTATTTCCTTAACATGAGATTTTTGAAGGTCTTTAGATTGTGTTTTAAACCTTGTTAAAGTCAAATTTGTGTTCATTTTAAATCTTAAATTTAAAAGTAAATTCGAAAGCAAATTGTTTTTAAATGCCTTGATTAAGTAAAAATGTTTTATTTTAAAGTTAAATTAGAATTTCATGATTTATAAATCATTTAATTAAGTTAATTAAATGGATAATTAATCTATTTAATAAATTAATGAAATGGATAATTATTTAAAGTAATTAAGGGTTTAAAATTTAAAGCTTAAGATTAATTATTCTTAGAATAATTAATTTGTAATTTAAAAATCATTAATTAAATAAATTTTTTTTAAATTAATGATTAGAAATTAAAAAATCAAGTAATCAAGAATTAATTTAACACTTTATTAATTAGATAATTAAAAATTAATTAATGGATTATTAGAGACTAATTAATTTGTAATTAATAATGATTAATCTAAGTTAATTTCTTAAGAAAGAAATTAAATAATAGTTAATGAAGGTCATTAACTAAGATTATTTAACAATTAATTAATGTAATTAATTTTAATAATTAATTAGATTAATTAATTAATAATAATCATTAGTGAAATTGTTTAAAGTGTAATTACTTAATGGCAGTAATTAATTGCTTAATGTTATTAATTGGGTTTAATGTGATTAGTTTAGATTAATTAACTAAGTTTAATTAATTTAAACACTTGATGATTTGATAAATAATTACTTAATGTAATTAATGGAGTATGATTACTTAGTGAAGTAATTAATGATAATTACTGGATGTAATTAATGGAAGATGGTTTAATAATAGAAGTGATTTGGATTAAATTACTTAGTAATTAATCAAGGGATTAATTAAAGATAATTAATTAAGGAGTAATTAATTTATGGAATGAGTAATTGAGGGTAGTTAATTACTGAATGTGATTAATCAAGGGTGATTAATAATGTGGTTTAATTAGGAATAATTACTTATTGTAATTAATTTAAATAAAGTAATTAATTAAAATGTTATTAGGAATCATTAATTAATATAATTAATAATGTAATTAAGATTGATTAATTAAGATTAATTAATCAATAATAAGTAATCAAAGTAATTAATTAATGTAATTAATTAAGGATTAATGTAATCAATTATGGTTAATTAATTAATGAAGTAATCAAAGGTTAATCACTATTTTTGGTTAAGAGTAATTAATTTATGAAATTAATTAAACGATAATTACTTGAATGTAATCAAGGGATAATTAATCAAGTGTGATTAATTAAGATGGATCATTAGAGAATAATTAATTAATTAATTTGTAATAAATTAATGGATATGTAAGCAATATTTATATGATAAACGTAATTAATTTAATTCACTTTAAATTAAGTGGAGATGGAAGTAACTAATTTAATTCATTTTAAATTAATTATAGATGGTGTGATTATAGATCATTGCTTATGTATGGACGGATAATATTGTTTGCCTTGAATGGTTTGAAATCTCAGAAATAAGATAAGTAATGTTGTGTGATATGGATGCTTTGGATTGCATTACAATGATAATATGGATTATCTGTTTATGATGATATGTTGATTATCTATTGTGAATCTGTGAATTATCTATCTGTGTGTATATAGATAATAGAATTGAATTGTTTTAAACTCTAAAACAACTTGGACTTAAAAGATACGTTTAGGATTGGATGAGACCGGGATCGGGTTTCCATATTTGGATATCCAAAAACCACATTGATCCAAATTAACGACAGGTCGTGAATCTCAAGTGAAGATGAAGATTCAGAGTGCAAGGGTTATCGTCGTTAACTCTGAGGGTGATTCAAAAATGAGTGTAACGAGACAATGCCTTCGATTTCGTTCGAACCCGGAACGAACTTGTATGGATTGAGTGCTTTTAGAACATCGTAAGGTGGACGATGAGAATTCTAAGATAGATGTGTTCTATAAAGGTAATCGTAGCCTCAAGCCTCATCAACCGGGAATGGCTAAAACAGCGGAGGTGCAGCAAGGCTAAGTGGGTCATGCCCAAGTAGGACGATATTTACCCATGTCTAAATGTCCCTTTTATTTTGGCTATGTGGTGCGGTTGCTGATCACAACTGCGGGGTGGTCTTGTTCGAAACTGTTCAGTAAGGAATGGTTCCGGCCTTGTGTTGCAGGGGATTTAGGGTGGATCCTCGGTACGTTGATCTCGGCCACGTACTGTGACGGGTGGTACCCCAGTAGCCCTGCCATTGTATGGAATCCAAAATCCAATAAGTGCCATCGGTTTTGTTTGTATTACCCACTTTTGTGGCTAATAGCTGGAATTTAATCATGTAATAATTTCAGCTATTTCTTATTTACTTGAAAACCATAAACCTATTATAATATCACTGGATTTCCTATCAAATGTTTTGGTTAGCATAAGGTAAAAACTTTTCCATGTTTATGTGTGGGAAGTCTTACGTGATACCTTTCTTTTTAAAGGATTTTGAAAGTTAAGCAACTTAACCTGTTACTCACACCAGACCCATGTCTGACCCAGAGTTTATTTTTTGTTTTCTTAAACTCTTGGGTACTAAAATTTTTTACGAGTAGCCAAGGGATTCAGGTTAGCTTTGACGAATTGTGGAGAAGAAAATGGAGCAGGAGGCTTCTGCGTTGTAGTTATATAGTGTTCTACTGTGTTGGTATCTCTGAGTAGTTTCTTTGTATTGTATTGAGTTGTAATAACTAGACAGGTGTTTATAACTGTCTAGTATGTGATGTATAACTTGTGTAACTCTGATAGCTGTTGTATGCTATGTAATATTTATGTTATTAATATAATTTATTCGTTCCGCTATTGAGATTTTGATGTTGTTTCTTCTTTCTCTTCTTTCTTTCTCTTTTCTATCCCTTTCTTTCTCAAAGATGATGCAACTTTCTAGTCGTTGAAAGTTGGGTCGTCACAGATTCAATTTCAATTCAAATTAAATAAACTTCAATTCCTTTCCCAAATTCAAATCAATTCCCATTTGAATTTAAACTTATTCAACTTCAATCTCACTTCTAATTAATTCAAATCAAATTCAATTTGAACTAATTTCAATTCCAATCTCAACTTTAAACCATTTCGAATTATATAAATTCAAGTTAAATTTTTGAATGTTAATTTAATCTCCTTAAATCAAATTAACCTTTACTTTTTTAATTTAACAGCTTAACTCTTTAAGCAATTAAGTCCAAATTCCAAAATTCATTTTAAATTACCTTTACTTAACTTATTTCATAGTCCAAATAAGAGTTCAAAAAAAATTATTCTTCAGAATCCAATTTATTACCCAATTTTAACTTCGAAACCAATTCTTAACAAATTTTCAGTTTGAAAGTTCATTTAAATCTTAAGTTCAAAATGATTCCATCACCATATACTCAACCTTTATTTGAAATCAAAATTATTCAGATAGTTTCAAATTAAAGTTTTCATTTCCATTTAATTTCAGTAATGATTATATTATCTCGATCCACTTCTTATCTTAATTAAGATAATCCGATTCTTGGTTTCATAGATTATTAATAACAATAGGATGATATCAGGATAAGTCAAAATAAATAAATATCCAAATTATTTAAAACATCCACCCATAGCATACATTACCCATTCTAGATCTCAAACCCATTTTGAGATCACACATAACTCTCATTTCAAACCAACCTATTTAACTTCCTAAGTTAAATCTTAATTTCATCTTGAAATTTACAATTCAGGTTGTTTGTTCTAAACTTATTTAACTTCCCCTAAGTAAAATTCAATTCATTTAATCCAGTCAATCTTACTAAATTTGAATTCTCCATTTTAAATTTTAAACTTCTTATCAATATCCCTTCTCACTTATAAGTCAAAGACTTATTTCACTTTAGGTTATTACATCACATTTGAGGGAAAATTCAAAACTCAACACTTAGTGTTTACTTCCAATCATCTTTGATATTATGTATATCCCATATATATATACATATTTATTTCATTTGCACAACAAGTCATAGTTTAATTTTAAACCATTCTTGCTTATTCGTTCAAAACATATTTCTTTTAAATTTTAAAACAATTCTTCTTTTAAGATAAGATTCCCACATTTAAAAATATTATTATTATATCTTTTAATATTTTGAAACTATTTCCAATTTTCTGGACTTAGATTTAAAACTTCACGACTTAAACCCCTTCCAATTTACATGTCATACTTGTCTAAATTGTTACTTCCTTAAAACATTTCATTTTCTTTATCATTATTTATTTTAGAAAATAAACACTCGTTAATTTAGGCACAACAAACTTTTATGATAATAACCAAGTTTATCTTATCTGGAAACCAATTCACTATTATATTATCTCATAATTTGTTAGAAAAATAAAATCAGGGTAACTTAATTTAACATTCTGAAAAACACTTCTACAGATATCAGGATTTTATTCTCTAGTTTGAATCCATTTCTAGCTTAACTTATTTGTATAGTTCGTATTATCCAATTCTTATTAGGTTGTATTTCTATTACCACTTAATTCTTAATCAATTTCATTAACCAATAACCAATCTCTTAATTTAGAAAAAAATTATTGCTTTATCTCAAAATATAAGTTTATATAAAGACCAATTTTAAAACCGCTTTAAAACCTTTATATAAGAAAAAAAAAATACGCCCTCATATATATATATATATATATATATATATATATGCACTCAACTCATTCTAGGGTACTATTGACCCTATCCTTAATGATTAAACCCACTAGAGCCAAGGTTCTCACTTAATCTTCAGCTCTGATACCAAATGTAACGACCCGAAATTTTTGACTTTGAGAATTCGACACTAAAACGTTCAATCTAGAAGTGCCAAGCAATCAAATTCCTGAAATCTTCGATTTTTAGGGTAAAGAAGAAAAGAGGTAGAAGAAGAACAGAAAAAAATGCAGAATCTCACATTCACATCGGATTAAAATATAATATCAAAAAATAGCATTTATACAAAGATAAGTAGTAATTGTCAGGTTACATTCAACATATCAGAGTACAACCATTTACAAATAAACTGGACGGTTATAATTAACTTGTTCCAAACAATAATCAAATCAAACTCAAATATAAAATGGTAAACTCCATACGTTCCCGCCACCCAACTCGCCTCCTGAGCTCCAGAATGTCCTAACCTGAAAATCTTTAATACTCGGTCTGACCCGAGCATTAAATCAAGTAACACCCGGGTCAGGCTGGAAACCAGCGTGAGTAAACCCATCGAATTTGAAATACTAAGTTTTAAAACATAACTGAAAACCCAGGGTAACTCATACCATACTACGAGATCTTAACTTGTTATAGTCAATAACTTATTACCAAAAATATTTTAAACTATCACTCGGTTTGAATGATCATGTTATTTAATTTATTCCACTCCAGCCTATTTGATTCTAAACTCAAATCTATAAAGAATCGAAGTGGTTTCGGGTATTAGCTGATACCGGACCTCGGTCTCTTCGAATCCGGTGTCCTCTTAATCCAAGTTGTTTAAGTGAAAACAATTTAATTCATTAAACAAGATGTCAGTTTACACAACATTTCACATAGATAGATAACATACATTATCAAAGTTCAACCAAGCATTGCCAATCACAGAGCATCACACATTAATCAATTCAAGGCATTCAACATAACTTAATCATAACTTAATCACCCAAAAGCAAGATTAATTGATCATATAAATAATTTAACCCAATAAATTAATTACCTAACCCTACTTAATTAACATTAATTAATTACAATCCATAAATAATCCTTAATTAATTAACCTTTAATTATTAATTAATTAACCTTTAATTAATTAACCTTAAATTACAAATTATCTATTTAATTACTAACATTGAGTAATTAACCTTTAATTAGTTAATTATCCCTTAATTAACCACACAAATTAATTAACCTTATTAATTACATTAATTAATTAACCTTTAATTAATTATCCTTCAATTAATTAATTATCCTTAATTCATTACAATAGTTAGTTATCCCTTAATAAATTTATTAATTTATTAACCTTTAATTAATTTTATCAAGTAATTATTCTTTAATTACTTTCTTTAATAAATTATCCTATAATTGCTTAAGTAAATTAATTAACCCTTATTTACCTAAGTCCTTGATTAATCTAAGATAAAGCATTATCTTAATTAATTACTTAACTATCATATAAATCATATCTAAATTGAATGCTTTAAAATTAATTTATACTTAACCCACAAAAATTACTTGAGACATTTATTTAACTTACGTTTAATACACTTATCTTAAAACATCTACTTAATTAAATCATTACTAAATCACATTTGAGAAATACTTGTGAATTAATTTATTATCAACCCTATATATAATTATTTCAAATCAACAATTTAATTTAAAACACATTTATTTTATAAATTTTAAATTTCTTGAAAAGCTAGGTTAATACTTTAAATTGTTTTAAAACCTATAAACACCCTGGTTTGATTCTTATTCAATTTCTTTTATTTTAACAACAGGTCAAGGTAACCCAAGTCAAGACCAAATATCACTGAACAATCACTCGAGCACTCCATCCTTTTACTCCACCGATAAACCTCGTGAATGACTCGACAACGACATCGATCCAGACCAAAACTTTCTTGATTCTCTTCTCTCCACTTCATTGCTTCTTCTACTCCTACCTAATCCCAGATTCTAACCACCGTCCATGCACGTGCGTCCGTGCACAATTTCGACGATCGTCCAGCCAAACCAATGACCATCCACACTAGTCACACGCGACCCCTCGTCACCTTTTATCACCTGGAACCGCGACCTAGGCTTATCGGTGAAATTTCGAACCTATGCCAAAAAAATTGACATCACTTGAGCTTGTAAAATCACTTCGCCGCGTCGCCTAACACAACCAGCACACACCATACCTCGTCACCAACTCCTCCACAACCTCCTCCTTCTTCCTACTCAGATGTGTAGTTCCCTCCTCTCCTATTGACCCTGCCTTATTCCTTTAAACCAAAGCTATGCCAACAACGACTAAAACCTTAGGTCGACCCTTCCTCATCAATCCATGCTATAGGAATTTCATCTACCATTTTTCCATGACGCTATTTCGATCAACGCTCCTTCCAGCCAACCGCCTCGTCGCACGAGTGACCCTATCGCCTGAATTTGACAACACATCCATAACCGTTCAAATCCCTAATTCACACAAATTACAAGCTTAAAAATTTGGATTCTAATACCAAAAATCATCATTCCTAAAGGCGAATCTAGTTATATAACCGAAACACGAAATTTAAACAGTTCATTTTCTGACTTAACCTGATTTTCGCTGTAATTTCTTATTTATAAAATATTTGTTTAGTAGATTTCCTAGAAAACATTTTTAAAAATAAGATATCATGCTAACAATCAAAGTTTCTTTAGGCCTCAATGCCATAAAGTATATGAGTGAAGAGTTAAGAATATTTGAAAAGGACTTGATGTCTGAAAAATCAAGAACAGAGGCAGAAATTCTTCACACAGACACGCACACATATATTCACAACAAACAAATCTTTAAATCAGGCAAACATATTTATACACTCATGCAAAACATGTTCGAATCATTTCCATGACTAATTGTTGCATGCACAGGTATTACAGATGCTTATATTTACAAAGATTTATTTTTACTCGCCTCTAAACAGAGACGAACTGGTGCTAGCTTGCTTGGATTTGGATTTGATCTGTACTTGGTTGATGGTTATGAACTAAATCTTTTGTTTTGAGATGATCTCTGAATCATTTCGAACTAATGTCTGAGATGCATTTGAATTTGCACCTTCTTTTCTGAACAGTTTTTGTGACGCCCCACCTCTATGCTCACAATAACAAAGGTTATTATAAGGTATAACGTCTGCTATTGCGAAGAATAAGGCTTATTAGAAGCGACCATCCGTACGTTATGCCTTAGACGAGCATTGATTACATCGAGAGGAGTTGTATAACTTACTCCCAAAGATATAAATTCAATCCAAATCTAAAACGAAACCACGGTGGCTAAAGAAAAATCCAGAACAACTCATAATAACAACAACACAAATAGTATAATCACATCAGAACAGAAATATCAGATATATATATATATATATATATATATATATATAGCGGAAGACAAGTCTAGATACATGCTACAACAACCGATGGTTCACAAGAACCAAATGTACATATACATATACATCATAACATACATGAGATGAGAACTAATAAACAAAAAGTACTTCTCGAAGGCTAGGCAAAAGATGATGTGAAATCCTAAAAGCTAAAGCTGCTACTGAATCAGAGATAGCGACTATCCTGAAATAACTCGATCCGACTCAAGTATTATTTAAAAGAAAATAATAAACGGATCAGTCTAATTTATTCTTAGAAGTGAATGCATCATAAACAACATCAAGCAAAATAATAATAATCTCGAATGAGACTATTCAACATAAGAAATAAACGTAGTTTAAATAAAGAAATCACATCCAACTCCATCAAAATACACTTTCAAATTCATAACTGAATTCAAAACAACAATTCACAAAAGCTAGACATCAAAAATAGATAACTAAAAAAATCAGCATAAAAGTGGATCGATCCCATCATATGGCGAGTCTAAGCTACGCCGCACGTGCATCAACATATGGCTGAAGCCTACCAAGTACTGTCATCATAATTTTGACGCCCAACATATGACCCGAAGGTCTAGTACTGGAAATTGTCCCGAAGGTCCATCATATGACCCGAAAGTCCAACATAGTGGCACGAAAGCCCAACAAAACCATCAAAATCATCAAACAACAAATCCATAACGAATATTTCAGTTAACGAGTCCAGAATTAACAGAATTAGTAAAAGCGTGGTTCCATATTCCGCACTTTTTCTAATTCGTTTAAATCTCATCATCGTTTCCTTGAAAGTGTAAAATTGTGTATTTTACATAAATAAAATTTTCATTCTCAAACGGACATGTTCGGAATTGAGCGAATCAGTAAAAGTAAGGGTTCATAGTCCTCAATTTTGTTGAAGTGTTTAAATCGGTTCCTTTTTTTTAAAGCGCAAATCGTAAAATTTCTGGAAATAATTTTATTTTAAAATGATTTTTAAAACCCGTGATTAAAACAGCAACAACTATAGCAATTTCAACGATGAAATTGCACCTCATAAAACACCGTAAAAACGGGTATCAAACCAGCGTTGCGGGATAACCGCTTAAAAATTCACTTTAAATTGAAGGTTGCTGAAGTCAAAATAATAGTGATTTTTATTCGTAAAAAAATGTCATCAAAACAACACGCTTCAAAAATATAATACCAGCGTAAAAATTTCCGTTATAAAAGTAACGGTGCATAATACCTTTTAAATTCAAACACCGGTCCAAAATAAATTTAACGGTAGACTGCACTAAAATTTTCAAGTATGAAAAATGATGTCTGGACCATAAATTTCCGTGTGCTATGCAATGTAACTAATGAAAATAAGAATTACAATCTGGACATACCAGCGTGTTATTCAACTTGTACTAAAGGAAGTTGTTAAAAATGATGGCTATATATATACATATATATATACGCACACACTTTGCACGCGTGAAAAATGCAAACTGCAAACACATGTACAATAAAATGCATGGCCTGTGAAAGATGCAAGCAAGTAACAACACACGAGAAACAAAGTTTAAAATATTTTTCTTGCAATTCTATGGAGTATGCATGCTATATTTTAAAGACCTGGCACTAAATATATTTGCACGCGAATAAAAATTAGAAACAAGACCTGAACATTATTTTTGTATGCAAAAAAACAGACACAAGACCTGGACATTAATTATGTGTGTGATGAAAAATAATGACCTAGCCTTATTTTTTTATTTTTAGGCAAAATAAATGAAGGGACCTGGCCCCATTTTCATATATTACAACTACACATACAAAAGGTAAATAAAAAAATGGTGGCCAGGCAATACCTCTACGCACGTATAAACTGAAATATTTGGCCCTGACACGTTTACAGGGACATGTGCAAATGCAAGGTGACAATGCAAGTAGCACACTACACATGCAAGAAGTAACTCGCTTCAATGTTTACCAGTGCGTTGCAATACCGGCGCATGGAATGAATTGAAACAACACGCTACATACAACACAGAAGGAATTAAATGCAAAAATTATACAATGCACGCAAAGCAATACCAGTGCAATATTTACGTGCACACAAAACTGAAGTGATGTAAATTATGATTTGAACTTGACTTTCAAGTATTTCATTTCAAATATGCTGCATACAATAGATTTTTCAATGAACATGAAAGTTTGGTCTGGACATATACAGTGCTTCGTGTATTACATGCACACATACTTGACTAAAAATGCAACGGCATGAACTAAGTTTAGTCAAAGAATTCAAAACCAAGCCCAGACTACAATTACATAAATCGGTGACTATATATGCAGTGTACTCAAGTTAACCAGACCAGAGAAGAAAATAAACAAAAAAAAGAAGTAACGAATAAATTAGCAATGTGAGTTTTACACTCACCAAAATATTTGCTTCAAAACCAATAAATAACCTAGATCCAAGAGAGCAACACAATGAACTGCCATTAATGTATTTCCTGAGCAGCTGGAAGAAAAAGTGGAACAAAGGATGATGTAGTGCTATTTTTTCTTTTCTTTTTTTTTCAAAATTGTATAAGTCAAAGCAAAAAGTGATGGCAAACATTTTGGGTACAACTGCATTAAATTGTATATATGCTCTAGTAGAAGAAAAGGACTCACTGTAGTTAAAATAATGATGGTGAATAATGTGATCAACCTTTGCTTTTAAAGCTTTTGTGACAGCAAGCTTTTCAACTGTTTTTAAAAAGGACCCATATTTACTAGCACCTGAAATAAAATTGAAAGTATAACACAACTTAGATATATTCAATGCAACATGAAATTTGCACTGACTTTGCAAATGAATTTGCATCATTATTTTTTTTCAAATTTTAATATAAAAATTTCTATTTTAAATTTTTATTATGACGGTAATAAATCACAGTCGTTACAAACTCCACCTTTATAAAAATTGCATCCCCGCAATTTTCATACTAAAAGTTGTTTATAACGCCAATTATTTGTCACAACAAAGGTTAAAATAGAAAAGATGGATAAGAATGCTCACACCCCCCGAAGAGGAGAGAAAACCCGGATAAGAACGCTCGATGAATTCTCTGGTTTCCCAAGTGCAATTTTTGGGGTTTGCGGACTATTGAATTTTCACAAGTGGGACTTCTTTATTCCGAAGGCGATTAACCTCCGAAGCTAGCACACGAATAGAATTTTGCACCATAGACAAGTCGGGTGAGATCTCAAGATCTTGTAACACAAGAGGATCAATAATAGAATCCGAATCTTGAAGGCATTGATGAAGCTGGGATACATGAAATACGTCATGAATTCCCAAAAACTGAATAGGTAGAGATACACTACAAGCAACTGGGCCAATGCGTTCCTTAATAAGAAACGGTCCAATATATCAAGGAGATAATTTCCCGAAGCTACTAAAACGCACCACACCCTTCATCGGGGAAACACGAATGAATACAAGATCGCCAACAAAAAATTCCAAAGGCTTCCTACGATGATCGGCATAAGATTTCTGCCTATTTTGAGCCTCTTTCATTCTCTGTCTAATAATATCAATCTTTTTAGAAGATTCACAAATATAATCGGGGCCGAGAACTTACTTTTCCCTTGATTCCAACTAACAAGATGGTGACACGGCGTTCCATAAAGAGCTTCGAAAGGAGCCATACCGATACTGGATTGAAAACTGTTGTTATAAGAAAATTCAACAAGAGATAAGTTGTCTTCCCAACTACCACCAAAATCAAGAATACAAGCTCGAAGGAGATCTTCTAAGACTTGATTCACCCTTCCAGTCTGACCATTAGACTGTGGATGATAAGTTGTACCGAGATTGAGCTTAGTGCCCAAAGCTTTCCAAAGGCTCTGCTAGAAACCACTAGTAAAAAGCGGAGCTCTGTCACTAACAATATAACTAGGCACACCATGAAGTCGAATGACTTCCTTAATAAAAAGCTTAGCCAATAAACGAGCAGTCCGATTGGACTTAATTGGAATATAATGGGCTAATATAGTCAATCTGTCAACAATCACCCAAATACTAATATGGCCCTACCTCGAACGAGGTTGACCATCAATGAAGTCCATAGAAATCTGATCCCATTTCCATAATGGAATCTCAAGAGGCTGCAAAAGACCACTGGGACGCTGGTGTTCTGCTTTAATAAGTGGACAAGTCATGCAACGACTTACATAACTTGCAACATCACACTTCATACCTTTCCAATAGTATAAGCGTTTCATAACAGCATACATCTCACTACTACCCGGATGAATAGTATACTTAGAACGATGACAGTCCTCAAGAATGTCATTTCTAAGATTAGAAACATTAGCCACGATCAACCTTCCCTTCTTCCAAATACAACCATGAACATCAATATCGAAATCCTTTAGATCATCACTTCGGGATTCTGATTTACAACTCTGAATAAGATAAGCAAGATCTGAATCCTGTTTCTGGGCATTGGCAACACGATCTAGCAAACTAGGACGAGCTTCCATGCTAAATAAAAGCATGGAAGAATCAGAACTGAAGGACGGTCTCTAATATCACAAAGATATAAAGCTTCCAACATATTCCACTCTGCTAGCATCATGGAAACAACAACTTGTTGCTTGCGACTAAGCGCATTAGCAACTCGATTACCCTTACCAGGGGTATGCTGAATATCGAAATCATATGAAGCAAGAAATTCGAGGAAATGCTGTTGCCTCATATTAAGCTCAATCTGAGTAAATAAATACTTCAGAGATTTGTGATCAGTGAAGAGAATAAAACGCTCGCCCAATATATAATGTCATCAAATCTTTAGAGAAAAGACTATACCGGTTTACTCTAAATCATGGGTAGCATAACGAATCTCGTTAGGCTTTAGTTGTCTAGAAGCATAGGCAACTACTCTATCCTTTTGCATGAGAACAGCACCGAGTCCATATCCAGTGGCATCGGTATAAACAACAAGAGCATGATTCCCTTCGGGAACCACTAAGATAGGAGCACGAGTAAGGAGATCTTTTAACTTCAAGAAAGAAGTCTCGCACTTATCAGACCAAATAAAAGGAACAACTTTTCTCGTAAGAGTGGTAAGCAGTAAAGCAATACGAGAAAAGTCCTTAATAAACCGGCGATAATAACACGCCAATCCAAGAAAACTACGAATCTCAGTAACAGTCTCAGGCCTCTTCCAATTCTGAATGGATTCGATCTTGGAAGGATCGACAGAGATACCATTGGAAGAAACAATATGACCAAGAAACTTCACCTTATTCTCCCAGAAGTGACACTTGGAGAATTTGGCATAAAGCCGATACTGACGAGGAGTGCTCAAAATAATCTCCAACTACTGAATATGATAGGCTTCAGATTTGGAATAAATAAGGATATCATCAATGAAAACCAAAACGAATTTATCGAGATATTGCCGAAATATCCAATTCATAAGATCAACAAAATATGTCGGAGCGTTCTTCATCAAACTGAATTGCATAACAAGCCATTCGTAAGAACCATAACGAGTGCGGAATGCGGTAAGAGGAATGCTATCTTCCGCAACTCGTAACTGATGAAAACTAGTAGCAAGATCGAGTTAGGAGAACAGTTTAGCGCCACTTAATTGATCAAACATGTCGTCGATCCTAGATAGTGAATACCTATTTTTGATAGTGAGCTCGTTAAGCTTGCGATAATCAATGCAAAGCCTAAAAGTACCATCTGGCTTCATAACGAAGACAATGGCGGCCCCCCAAGGAGAAGAGCTAGAACGAATAAAACGCTTGGCTTCCAACTCAGATAATTGTTGCTTGAGTTCCTCATTTTCCTTAGCAGACATCCTCGTGGGAGGTCGACTGACAGGATGAGCACCAGAGATAAGATCAATACGGAACTCAGTTGCCCTCTTTGGCGGTAATCTCGAAATAGGCTCAAAGACATCAAAAAAATCACAAACAACCGGAATATTAGCTATGACATCCTCCGATTCGAAGGAAGAAATGAAAGCATTCAAAGTATGATCCACGCTTCGAAATTAATAGATAACCGCTCGATAGCATCGGGATGCTTGACATATAAAGTTCTTTCCGGACATAGGATTTGAACTTCATAACTGACGAGCCAATCCATACCCAAAATCATATCAAAATAAAAATGATCCATAACATGCAGATTCGCATGAAAGGAGAAACCACAAAGAATAATCTCAACATCAACACATAATAAACCAAGAGTAGCGGATCCACCAATTGGATTCACAATCCTCAAAGGGTTGAAAAGAGTAACAACATCCAAAGGAATAACATCAACAAGCTTCTTTGACACAAATGAACGCGATGCACTCGTATCGAAAAGAACTCTAATAGAACGACCATGAAATAAAATAAAACCTTCCAAAACAGAAGGAGTAACACCTTTGGGCTTAAAGGAATCACCGAAAGCTTTAGCAACATTAAGCTTTCCAGATTTGATACCCTTAGGAGCAGTAGGACAATCAGAAACCCAATGACCTTCTTTCTTGCAATAGCGACAAATGCGAGGCTTAGGACAGCTACGGAGAAAATGATCCAAAGAACCACAATTATAGCACGCCCTCTAAATAGAAGGTGCACTAGTAGGCTGAGAACTAGAGGTAGCTTGCTTCTTCTTCTTCTTCTTGGAAGAAGAATTAGGCCTATGAAATGGAAACCTCTTCTTAGTGGAGTTGTTAGAAACCTCAAACTCATCACCACTATCACGCTCCTTTTCAACAGCTTCCAAGCAAAGTGCCAAATCAACAAGCTCCTCAAAAGTGAGCTGAAGCTGAAGCAAAAGAACTTTCTTCAAATACTTCTTCAAACCATCAACAAAATGAAGACTCTTCTTACACGGAGTGTTAATGAACTCAACTCTGTATTTGGACAAGGCCTTGAAAGATGCAACATAATCGAAAACAGAGGAATTTCCATGCTTTAACTCAAGGAAACTACGAGCAAGATTAGCCTTTTCTAATTCAGGAACAAACTTGAGTTCGAATCGTTCCTTAAACTGAATCCATGAGAGAGAGTACTCATCAACTTCCACAGTAAAAAGCTCATACAAATCAAGTGCACACTCTTGCAACATGCTAGATGCCACGAGAACACGATGATGATCAGAAAGATCCATCCGAGAAAATATGCGCTCACAAGCACGCAACCAAGTCTGAACCTCCAATACACTTTCCGTACCCTTGAAAGGCTTGCCTCCAAGGTGGGAATAGTCACTACACATGCGGGCGAAGGCAGACTTATGAGAGGGAGCTGTGGGAGTAGCAACAGAAGGCCGAGTACCCCTAAATAGCTCCATAAACTGATCAGCTGACATATAGACTCTGTCCGGATGAGAACAACTAGACGGGCTTGTAGAAGAACGCTTTCCTCTACCTCTTCCAGCCATAGGCTGAGAGAACAAGAGAAGATAAGGATTAGTTAAACAGCACACAATTTGATAAGAAATTTAACAAATGGAATACTACGGAATATGAAATTTATTCCTAGACATACTCCAACATGTTAAAGTGAAAAGAATAGATTAGAATGGCACGAATAAAACCCTAGAATAGTTGTAGCGCATGTTCCATTCTGCTTCTGTTATATGTTTATTATAATTTTTTTTGAATTTTAGCTCTGATACCAAGCCATGACGCCCTACCTCTATGCTCACAATAACAAAGGTTATTATAAGGAATAACGTCTGTTATTGCGAAGAATAAGGCTTGTTAGAAGCGACCATCGGTAAGTTATGCCTTAGATGAGTATTGATTACATCGATAGGAGTTGTGCAAAGATATATATTCAATCCAAATCTAAAACGAAACCATGGTGGCCAAAGAAAAATTCAGAACAACTCATAACAACAACAACACAGATAGTATAATCACACCAGAACAGAAATATCAGATATATATATAGCGGAAGAGAAGTTTGGAATACATGTTACAACAATTGATAGTTCACATGAACCAAATGTACATATACAAAGACATCAACGTACATGAGACGATAGTCAATACACCAAAAGTACTCCTCGAAGACAAGACAAAAGATGGAGTGAAATCCCAAAAGCTGAAGCTGCAACTGAATCAGAGATAGCGACTATCCTGAAATAACTCGGTCTGACCCGAGTATTATTTAAAAGAAAATAATAAACGGATCAGTCTAATTTATTCTTAGAAGTGAATGCATCATAAACAACGTCAAACAAAATAATAATAGTCTCGAATGAGACTATTCAACATAAGAAATCAACATAGTTTAAATGAAGAAATCACATCCAACTCCATCAAAATCAACTTTCAAATTCATAACTGAATTCAAAACAACAATTCACAAAATCTAAAAATCGAAAATAGATAACTAGAAAAATCAGCATAAAAGTGGATCGATCTCATCATATGCCAATCTAAGCTACGCCACACGTGCATCAACATATGGTCGAAGCCTACCATGTACTGTCATCATAATTTTGGCGCCCAACAAATAACCCAAAGGTCCAACATATGACCCGAAGGTCTAGTACCGGTAATTGACCCGAAGGTCCATCATATGACCCGAAGGTTCATCATATGACCCGAAGGTCCAACATAGTGGCTCGAAAGCCCAACAAAACCATCAAAATCATCAAACAACAAATACACAACGATTATTTCAATTAATAAGTCCGGAATTAACTGAATTAGTAAAAGCGTGGTTCCATATTCCGCACTTTTGATAATTCGTTTAAATCTCTTCATCGTTTCCTTGAAAGTGCAAAATTGTGTATTTTATATAAATAAAATTTTCGTTCTCAAACGGACAAGTCCGAAATTAAGAGAATCGGTAAAAGTAAGGGTTCATAGTCCTCAATTTTACTTAAGCATTCTTTTGAAAGCTCAAATTGTAAAAATTTTGGAAATAATTTTATTTTAAAATGATTTTTAAAACCCGTGATAAAACAGCAACAACTATAGCAATTTCAGCGAGGAAATTGCGCTTCACAAAACACAATAAAACAGGTATCAAACCAGCGTTGCGGGATAACCGCTTAAAAATTCACTTTAAATTGAAGGTTACTGAAGTCAAAATAATAGTAATTTTTATTCGTCAAAAAATGTCATCAAAACAGCACTCTTCAAAAATATAATACCAGCGTAAAAATTTCCGTTATAAAAGTAACAGTGCATAATACCTTTTAAATTCAAACACCGGTTCAAAATAAATTTAACGGTAGACTGCACTAAAATTTTCAAGTATGAAAAATGATGTATGGACCATAAATTTTCATGTGCTATGCAATGTAACTAACGAAAAAAAGAATTACAATCTGGACATACGTGCGTGTTATTCAGCTTGTACTAAAGGAAGTTGTTAAAAATGATGGCTATATATATGCATATATATATATATATATACACTTTGCACGCATGAAAAATGCAAACTGCAAACACACGTTCAATAAAATGCACGGCCTGTGAAAGATGCAAGCACGTAACAACACACGAGAAATAACGTTTAAAATATTTTTTGCGCAATTCTTTGAAGTATGCATGCTATATTTTAAAGACCTGGCACTAAATATATTTGCACGCGAATAAAAATTAGAAACAAGACCTGAACATTATTTTTGCACACAAAAAAATAGACACAAGACCTGGACATTATTTATGTGCGTGATGAAAAATAATGACCTGGCCTTATTTTTTTTAAGGCAAAATAAATGAAGGGACCTGGCCCCATTTTCGTATATTACAACTGCACATACAAAAAAAAAGATGGTGGCCAGGAAATACCTCTGCGCACGTATAAACTGAAATATTTGGCCCTGACACGGTTACAAGGACGTGTGCAAATGCAAGGTGACAATGCAAGTAGCACATTACACATGCAAGAAGTAACACGCTTCAATGTTTACCAGTGCAATGCAATACCAGTGCACGGAAGGAATTAAAACAACACGCTACATACAACAAAGAAGGAATTAAATGCAAAAATTATACAACGCACGCAATGCAATACCAGTGCAATATTTACGTGCACACAAAACTGAAGTGATGTAAATTATGATTTGAACTTGACTTTCAAGTATTTCATTTCAAATATGCTACATACAATAGGTTTTTCAATGAACACAAAAGTTTGGTCTGGACATACACAGTGCTTCGTGTATTACATGCACACATACTTGACTAAAAATGCAATGGCATGAACTAAGTTTAGTCAGAGAATTCAAAACCAAGCCCAGACTACAGTTACATAAATCAGTGACTATATATGCAGTGTACTCAAGTGAACCACACCAGCGAAGAAAACAAACAAAAAAAAAATTAACGTATAAATTAGCAATGTGAGTTTTACACTCACCAAAATATTTGCTTCAAAACCAATAAATAACCCAGATCCAAAAGAGAGCAACATAACGAACTGCCATTAATGTATTTCCTGAGCAACTGGAAGAAAAAGTGGAACAAAGATGATGTAGTGCTATTTTTCTTTTCTTTTCTTTTTTCAAAATTGTATAAGTCAAAGCAACAAGTTTTGGCAAACATTTTGGGTACAACTACATTAAATTGTATACGTGCTCTAGTAGAAGAAAATGACTCACTGTAGTTAAAATAATGATGGTGAATAATGTGATCAACCTTTTCTTTTAAAACTTTAGTGACAACAAGCTTTTCAACTGTTTTTAAAAAGGACCCATATTTACTAGCACGTGAAAGACAATTGAAAGTATAATACTACTTAGATATATTCAGTGCAACATGAAATTTGCACTGACTTTGCAAATGAATTTGCATCATTATTATTTTTTTTCAAATTTTAATTTAAAATTTTCAATTTAAATTTTTTATTACCACGGTAATAAAATCAAGGTTGTTACATTTTTTTCAACTTGGATTCGTATTTGCTTTAAGCTTTGTTTTTGTTTTCTGGTTTTTGATTTGAACAGATTTTGATTCTTTTCTTTCCTGGTTTGTATTTTAGGTTTGAATAACAAAGAAAAATGAGAAAGGAAGCAGTAGATATGTATTTATAATCTCTTCTTAACTTTATTTATCATTTTGAAAATAAAAGGACATAAATGACACTTGTTAATTGCAAATTATTATTATCTCATAAATGCACAAAGCATGTTACTTAGCTTACAAATGTTTAAACCTTTATTTTATTCATTACTTATGTATTTATTAATAAGTATTATGTTTTTAGATGTTTACAAATAATACTTGGTTATGTATAATTTAAAAAGAAAGAAAATTAAACCTTTTATTAATCTTGTTTAAATTTTTGACTTAAGTTATTATACTCTTCTTTTTATTTATTTATATATATATAGAATTAACGTAAAATATATTTTGGAAATTATTATATTGAATTCAAAATAATAGCTTCCTAATCACAATATATATATATATATATATATATTATAATATGTGAATTTTTGATTAATATAAATGTATTCGCATTTTTACAACTTCCAAATATTCTACTTCTCATGGCATATATATATATATATATACACATGTATATTTTTTATATATATATATATATATATATATTTTATCTTGAATTAAATAGTGAAATATATTATTCATTTATCCAGAGATTTATTTTTCAATATTTATTATAGTTTCCAATCTCTATATATATATATCTAGATATTTATCATAATTTTATTTGTTTAACATACAAATCAGCATTTTAATAAATTTAATCATGTTAATTACCAATTAACAGATGCCCAAAAATTCGGGTAATCGCAGCGGTCATCAAGACGAGTCGCCATGCCTAGACTTATCTGGAAGTCGCTCAGTCCCACATCACCACCACTCCCATCGTTACTCATCGGAGAACTCACCGCTCCCAGGTTTGGGTGCGACCATTCTCTACTACCGTCGACGGCCATGGCAACCTCTCCTCACATTCACGACCACAACCCATTTGAGCATGCCGCCCTCATCTCTAGCTGCCATCTAGTCGTGTTTTCCTTAACACCGTGCCACCCTATCAAATCTCGATTTAAATCCCGAACTGCTTCCTCGCCTCTCGACCTAGCCTCCGTTCGTGAATTTATGTGTGAGTTATTTGTTGTTGATTTAAACTGAAAAGGGAGAGGAGATAGATCGTGATTTTATTCACTTTCATTTCGAAATTGGAAGCTTGCCTCTTTTCTTTAACCATTCTGCATATTATGTTTATAAAGAGAAGGGGGATGAATGTTAGCGTGTTCGAATGGGCAATGTAAAATCCTAGGCAGCGACGAAAAGAAAGAAAGTTGTTGATGTGAATATAGTCAAAATCAATGAGGATTTATATATATATATATATATATATATATATTAAATTTTCAATCGTCATGATTACATGGCTCAAAATCTCGAACCCTACCGAGGTGTGCCGCTAGGCGTTTATAACGTTATACTCCTATTCTGAACGTAATGGAAAAAGTTTCGAGTCCTAATTCAATTGTATGGACAAGATAGCTTTTTAGACCCAATTATTATATTAAATTTCGATATAAATTTCAGCGCGTTTTTAACCTGTATGATCAAACGATAACTGCAAAAGCTACGAAATTTAAAATTTGATAATATTACACTATTGCAAATCCATTGAAACTATTTACGTCGATTTTCGAGACTGTGGCCCGGAAAGCTATTTTTAAATGTCAATTGAACAAGCTATTTCTAAAATTGAACATATCACATTTAAATTCAATTTTAAAACTTTTATTATCTTTATTATTATTAACATAAATTTTACAAGCCTTTAAATTATTTTTATCAAGGTAAAACTCAAGATTCAAAATTTTAACCAATTTTTAATTATAAAATTCAATAATTAAATAATCTAATAGATCGTTATAATTGAAATTTAAGTTAAAAATTAACTTTTAAATATTTAAAATTAATTAAATATTCCAATTTCAAATAACCAAGATTCTAGGTCCTTACATCCCCCCCACCCCCTAACCTACAAGAATTTCGTCCTCGAAATTTCTAAGGTAGGAAGAATGCCCCAACCCCATTAACTAATTAAAACCCACTTAGTGAAACTCATTATTTCACTTTTCAATCTTTTAGTTCCAACCAAACAATTAGGTTTCAATCTCTAAGTCAAAATCCTTTATTTAAATTTTAGTTCAAAGTCAATTAGTTGTTAATACAAGTTTTCTAAAAAAATTCAAAAAATTTCTAACACCCTAAATTCCCAAAAAAAAGGGCAGAGTCTCCCTTGTACGGAGAGCCTTTTGCAATATGACAAGAGAGATAAATATATATACATCGAACTATATGGTCAAAAAACAAAATATATAACAATATTTATATTTTCACAGTATTTAATCCGAAAACGTACCTTATTTTATCATGTTTAAGCAAGCGGCTTATTTTACTTTGTAATTCGCGCAATCAAAGTCAAGAAAAATAGCTCCATGTACCTCTACTTGCTTAATTTAAACACGTAAGTACCAAATATATGAAATCCCATGACATTTCATTTATTTAACTAGTGCAAACCCATAAGTTTCATAAGCAATGAATGCCAAACAATTATCATAAGCAATTTATAAGGTTCTAATACTAATTTAATTGTTTTCAACCAATCCATATACTATTTCATTCAATCTGAAATGATTTACACCCACTTTACATGAATTTGATTTAGTTTTAAACCAAACAACTCACATCCATTCCAAATTGATTTCAAAATCAATTTTATTCACTTCTATTAATTCATAGAATCTTATTTATACATCAACGACCAATTTTCTATGCAAATTTGGCGATATTTACTTAAACAAATATCCACCTTAGTTTATAACCATTTTAGCTTGATTCAACTCAATTTATATTCAATTCTACTCCATTTTAATTTGACTCTCAACCAATTCATTTATATTCCACTCATAACCATAATCATTATATTCAAATCGATTTTATTAAGCTTGGAATCATTCAATGCTAATTTATTAAATGGCCATTTCATAAATTATTTAAGCTAAGCTTCCATTAAAATATTGACTCAAGTTAATTTATTTATTTCTAATTATTCCAACTATATAACTTGAGTTCATTTATTTTTACAATAAATTCTATTTCCATTTTAGGTCGATTCTTATTCAACGAATTCCATTCTTTTTACTAATTAATTTAATTAGTCCATTCATCTTATCCATTTCAATTTAATTCCCATATTCAAATTCATTCTCGAATTTATTAAAATAATATTCAATGCTATTTTCAATTTACTTATGCTCAAATTTGGTTTATTTGCAACTCAACCCATTTCTACTTCAATTCAATTGCATTTGTCCGACACGTTTCCAATTATATCTAATTCACCTACAATTTAAGTCGAATTTTATTTATAACTCAAGTTCCACTTCCAAAATCCATTTTTAACTCGCAATCCAATTTTTATTCAACCAAATTAATGTCCATTATTTATTCAGTTAACTAGTTAAATTAGCTAATTAGTTCACTTCCATTCTATAGCTCAATACTTGGTTTTTATTTCACTTTATTTAATTCTTTGAGTTCAATTTTACTTACAATTCAAGTTTGGGTTTTTATTTCATTACTAAATATCAAACGCTTTTATTTTCAGCTTATCTATTCCACTTTTAAATTTTACATGTCACACGACTTATTTCTCCTATTTCCATCAATCCTATAACCGAATATATTCATTTTTCCTTCTTAACACATAGTCATACATTGCTTAATAGCTTTAATATACCTTTATTTTATTAATTCCAAATTCCTTAAACTTTTGAAATTTATTTATTCCAATTTAATTTTTATTGAACTTAACTTACGTTAAATCTCAATCCATACCATCCATTTTAATTAATTCACTAATCCCTTTAATTATTGCCATCACTTCAATTATTTATTCCATTTTCTTTGCTTAAGTTTAATTTATTTTCCAAAAATCAATTCCCATGTTATTCTTTAAAATCATTCACCATTTTTAAATTCATAACTTATTTTTTGATAGTTTCTAAAACATTTAAATACTAATTTCAAAATTCAAACTCCATGTTTTTTTTCAAATCAGTTTGAAATCCATTATAGACATATATATAACCCTTCGTTTCAACAAACCATTCCATTAATTTTTTTTTCACTTCACTTGGTTCCATCCTAAAATAATTTCCCTTCGAAATTTTCAAAACACATGTTTTCCCTCGAAACAATCCAAAAATAACGACCACAGCAGCAATCCATCACTTAGAAACTCGAAAATTAACACTGATGATGTCATGATCATCATCAGAATTATTTTCTAGCGATCGGAGTGATTTTAGTGCTACATCCCTTCAAAAACCCATTTTCAAAAAAATTTCCAATCAACACATTCTAATAATATTACTGTTATTCATTCCCAAAATTATTTTCAATATAATACTATCCCATAACACTTCTGGAATCTTTTCCAAACCATCCAGGATTTAAAATTTTCAAATTCTAGCTTGAGTTCATTTTTAGTTTTATTCATTTATATAATTCATTCTTTTACCATTTTACATTTTGATTATTATGAACCATTTCCAATTTTTATAATCTTCTTTTGATTGTATAATAATAACCAAACGTAACACTATAATAATTTTCAAAAAATTATTCCCTTTTATATCAAAATATAATATGGGTAAAATTATTTCAATTACCCGCTTCAAAACCATACCGTGTTAGTTTATCGTGTTCAAGTGTTTAGAAACTCCTATCGATTTAGTGGCGTCCCAAAATTCGATCAGAATTTATATGCCATTCAACCAATAAGTCAACACAATGTAAGACCATTTATATTCACTAAAAAATACACACTCATATTTATTAATACGCTCAAACTCATTCTATAGTACTACTGATTCTATCTCTAATGAATAATCCCCACCAGAGCCAAGGTTTATGCTTAACCTTCAGCTCTGATAACAAATGTGATGACCGAGATTTTCGACCTTCGAAAATCGACATCAATAAGTTCATTGTATTACATGCCGAGAAATCGAATGACGGATACCAGATCGTTAGGGAAAAGAAGAAAAATAGAAACAACAACACAGAATCTCACAATCGCAACGGAACAAGTATATAATAGATAATAGTTTATCTTTATATAAAAAGAACTATAACTGAGTACAATATATCAACAACTCAATACCTGGTTGTTATAAGGACTTGTCCACACAAAGTTGAATATTCAGCCTTCAATACATTGCGAAATATAAATCGGCTACATGTAATACGTCTTCGTCGTCCACCTTGTCTCCTAAGCTCCATAGGATCCCATCCTTAATCTGTAATACTCGATTTGGCCCAAGCATTATAATAAAATAACACCCGAGTCAGTCTGGAAAACTAGCGTGAGAAAACACACTCAAATTGGATTATTAAAATTATCAAAATCCTCGAAAATCAAAGGTATCTCGTAAGACCACGCCACAAATAAACACGATGGGTTTTTACCTTACGATAACCAAAATATTTCATATCGAATCCTCTAATATTATAATAATGTCTAAGTACAAGTACTTATTCAAATAGCTGAAATTTTTACATAAATTAAATTCCATCATACTAGGCTCCACAATCAAAACCGTAAAGGCATGTATTGGAGAATGGATTCCATATGAATGAGTAGGTACTGGGATATCACCTGTCACAGTTTAGAACAGCTTACTGAGAACCATGCCTGGATCTCCCGCAACAAAAGACCGGTCCACCTCTAACCTGGATAGACCGAATATGCTATCACCCCGGGTGTTCCCACCCTTTTTCGAGCTCCATAAATCGTAGAAAAAATATCCGAGGGTATCTTGAAAGGTGATAAACATACCCTAATTGGGTGCGACCTACTTAGCCTTGCTGCAAATCCTCTTCTTTTATGTCATTCCCGATTGATGAGGCTAGAGGCATGATTACCTTTTTAAGGAAATTTTAATTAGAATTCTCATTGTCCTCCAATGTAATTTATTGATAGCATTCAACTATACAAGTCTGTCTTGGGTCCGAACGGAACTGAAGGCACTATTCTTACAATATCCTTTTTGGAATCATCCTTAGGAGTAGTAGCGATTAGCCCTTTCACTTCACTGCTGCATCCACACCTCCATGCACTTGTTTTCACAATGGAAATATATTCATTGGATCGAAGTGGTTTTTCGAATAACAAATACGATCTCGATCTCTTCGAAAAAAAGTTCGATATTTTTTCGGCAAACTCAACCCGGTTCTTTAGGAAATAAACAGACGAAAATAAGATCGGAGATCACCTCCTAACCGTTAGTGAAGGATTTCCTTATAAACGTTCTAGAAGAATGAAGCAAGTTTATACGTACAACGTAGCACTCTGAACGGTAACTATACCATATACTTCGTATTTCTCCTAGATATTTTCAAAGTTATATTCTGGGTCCAGATTTGATAGTCGGTTATTTAACTATCAAATAAACAATCATACAATCACAAATTCCATTTTACACTAAAAAACTCCAAATTTCATTTAATTTAGATTTAATAAATTAAATCACTTTATCCAATATATATACTTATCTTATCAAATTTAGTAAATTCACAAAATATCCCTCTCAATAAGAATATTTGAAAACCCTTTTAAAAATAACATGGAAAGTACCACTGCGGTATCAAACCGTGGAAAGTAACCTTTCATATTTTGGTTTATGTTTGAACTTTTTACTGAAATGATGTCACCTGGTAGGATCACGGGTGTGAAAAATTCCTCTTAGAAACTAGAAAAAAATACAATACCTATGATGGAATCTTCTCTAGAGAAGATCGAAGCTGTATCCAAATATTCTTTATTATCCTCCCAGGATGAGTTGAAAGCTATTCTAAATGACTTCGACATCACTAGGGTAAATGCCATTCCCCCGAGCGATGGCGACACCATTTAAAATCCTCCTGAAGGTTATTTCTTCTCTACTGCTATCCATATTTGGCACGGTGGCTTCCAGCATTTCTTGGGTTTCTTGACCAAATTCTTGACCCATATGGGCATTGCTCCCTTCCAGCTATCTCCTAGTGTATACACATACCTTCTTTCTTTGGAATTCATGGCTCTAAAGTCAAATCTAGGGACTGGGAGATGCAATTATTCTTCGTCAAATGCTTTTCTAACAATAGTGGAGTCTTTTCTTCTCCTTGTAAGTTGATCGTAGTCTTTTTTATCCAATTACATTTCTTTGCTATCCTACACTTCTCTATTATGTCTTTAAGTTAATGAATTGAATAAAGAAGATAAGAAAATTGTTACGCTGCTGATTGCTACCTTAAGTAGCATCAGGAATAGGTTTACTCTATTGAATCCCTCAAACCTTCAAAAGCATTCTCTTTTTCCTGCCGAACAGAGAGTCCTTGGTCAATATCCCTTGGGTCAACACGCTTCTCGGGGAAAATGCTTCTTATCCTTGGGTGATCCTAAGAACTTCTCCCCTCTGTCTCCTATTTTCCATGATCTCTCTGGTAAACTTAGACATGGTACTTATAGTTTGTGTTACTCCTTAAATTACTTCACTAACTCGTAATTTTTTGAACCTTCAACTGTTGCTCCTCAAGTTAAATCAATCACAAGTGATCCAGCTCTTTCAACGTCCATATCTCATGCATCATCATTGACTCAAGCCATTGCTAGGTCAAAGATGATTATTAAAAGAAAACTAGGCAAGGTGGCTATTGCGGGCCCATCACTCAAGAAGGCCAAGACTATAGAAGTTCCAGATTCTTACTACTAGAAGAGGATGAGACTATTGATATGGGAAATTTTTTGAAGAGTCCAATTGTTCAAACATCTATTGATCGAACCATGACGACTCCCTCAAAAGATGATCCCTTATCTCGCATCATCGTTTTCTTCTCTTCTCACGTCATTGAGAAAATGCAAAAAGACTTAGGGACATCAACTCCCTCCCAGGAGTTGAACCCTTCTAGACCCACGTCACACGTCGTACAAGTGATTTTTAAAAGATAGTTTAATCTATCTTGAACTCTTCATCATTTTCTTCCATTCACCTGCCTTCTTCTGTTCCTGACTTGGAGGGTCACTATCGGTCTCTAATGGAATAATAACTCCTGGTATGTTTCACATTATTTATCCTTCTTAACATTGTTTCTCTCTAAATGCTGACTTGCATCATACTTTTCCTTACAGATTTTCAATAGCTTGCTCTCTCTGCAAGAAAGCGCTTTATAATCTTCTATAGGGACATCTAGGCTTCGAGAGGAAATTTCAAACTTGAACAGCCAAGCCATCTCCTTGTCTGCCGGAAAAAATGAAGCTAATATGGTACTAGAGAGAGATTGAGAACCTCTCTTGCTCAATTAGAATCTATTCTTTCTGAGGGAAGAAAAGCACATCAACTTCTAGCTGATGAAAATTTAGCCTTGAAAATGGCTTTGAAAGAGTCTGAAGATGAAATGCTCAAATGGCGGCTAAACAATCTTCTCTCATGAAAAAGTTGGAGAAAAAGAAAATTTCTCCAAAGTTGGTTATCAATACTATCTTTGATTCAACGAGTGTCATAATTTCTGAACCCTACCATGATGATATTATTATAAACTCTTATCAGGAAACCTTGTTGCTTGCCTATGCCAACAACATTGAAAAAGGCCTAAATTTGAGCTTTCCTTCACTCGACCATATTCTTGTCAATAGATTTATGGACAAAATCAAAAGAATGGAGTAGGGAGTTGAAGTTCCTGAGAGAGAAGAGATTGATGCCTCCAAAATCTTAACTTTCGAAGTCCCTTCTATCGAAATAGACTCAGATTCTGATAAAGTAGGTGACGAAGATAAAGCCATCGCTGAAGAAGGCCGCAAAAATGATGATGATGGCAATGATAATGATGATTATAATAATGATGATAAATAGGATAAAGGAGAGGGTTCTGGTGGCGATGGAGATGGTCACACTGCTATTCATGAAAAAGATGGTGATGACGTCACCGAGGCTTCAGAATAGGTCAATCTCGATCCAAGTATCCATGAAGCAAACCCACCTGAACCCCTAGAACCTTCTGATTGCAAACATCAACGTTAAAGAACAAAGATAGAAAAAGCTGGTCTCTCAAACTACAATTCTCATTTCTCAGGTAAGGGAATCCTTGTCTAAATGGATTTCACTTCCAAGATAATAATAGTTTACATCTTTTCATTTTAGATAAGGAGGAAATCCACTTAGCTTTATAAAGCCATGCTTGAAAGAAAATAAGCAGAAATAAATAGCTTGTGTAAAAAGTTAGATAAGCGGTTAAAAAAACACAATGTCCTCTCCGACGAGTATCATAGGCTTAACAGAAGATTGGTAGTGTTAGCGTCTTTCAAAGATCAAGAAGTTTCCCCATGATTGAGGAGGGAACGCCTTAGATATGATAACCTTTTGAAAGAGAATTAGAAGTTAATTATGCTCTTTTGGATGTTGGTTGAAGAGAGGAACATCCTTGTAGACTTCCTCTACAAAGCCTATTGCAAACATCCAACTATAGATTTTTCATACTTATGTGATTATAGTGGGTCGTTAGGATTTACACAAGAGATATTTGGATGAATTTGGATCTGATAAACATGCAAGAATTTACCGTGAGTCAAATCGATTCCCCATGAGTCGCCTCGTAAAAAAATTAAATATTATAAGGAAAAATTTGTTTCAGAGTTATTTAAAAGGTCAATTTTTTATGAACCGTATGAACACTTATAAGTTTGTAATAATATCAATTTGTAAATTTATTATTCTAGCTTCCTGTTATACTTAGTTGCATTTTATTATGTTATCACAGATTAAATGTTTTCCCGATAGCCTTTTTGTAGAGATTATTTAAGCAAGTATGATAAATTAAGAAGAGATTATCTAGAAAGGCTTCACTGTTAAAATCTTCAAAAATAGCCAAACACTACTTTCTTAGAGACTTGCAGAGACTTTACATGGAACATCCTTACCTTCGTTTTGATTTACTTAACGAGGACAAAGAAAAACTTCTTAAGGAAATTCAAAACATATCACACCAAATTAATATGCAGTCGTGACACCCCCCCCCCCCCCATCGGGGAATGGAATTGTAGCAAATATCCTCTAGTTATTACCTTGGAAGGATTTAACGCGCTTTTTAATTCTATAGTTATTCTTTCAGCTAATTCCTGGATTAAAGTTAGAAACGCGGTTTCTCAACTTTAAGTGTGAAAAAATGTCCAATAGTATCTTTTTGTTTCATTTTTACTTAAGTTGTAATCTTTTATTGTTATAATAAAAGAGATTGATTATTCAAGCCTTGACTTTATTTTCTTTTTCTTTTTTTTAAATAGGAAACACAGTTATCTACAACGCTACTCTCGTAAGATTCAACATCTTGCTTTATCAGCATTAGAGACAGGTTATTAGCAAATATTAAAAGGAAGAAACTTCTTGATGATCCTTTGTCTACTCGTTTTCCCAACGAACACTGAAGCACTAGAATGGCATAGGAGATTTTTTTCTTCAGAAGATGATTGTTATAGGTCTTAATGATCGGATTACAAGTGTTAAAGTAGATACCAAGAACAAGGATGAAACGATTTCTCAACTAAAGCGTCAAGTTAAATCAAATCCTTCAATTGATTTTGACCAAAAGATGTCTGAACTTCTCTAGCAAATAAATGATTTGGAGATTAAGTTAAAAGCCAGCAAGCTCGGTGTGAATCGCGAGTATTCAATATGGGGAATAACATATCAAACATCGATTTACCAGCTTCTCCCATTATTTCATATGTTGCAAAATCAACAAGGTCTACTTCTCTTGCCATCCAAAAGTTTCCTACTACGACTAATCCTCCTCCTTGCTTAGATGCGAAGGTAGTAGGAGAATGGTGTAGGATAGTCAAATTTGAGATGATGAAATATTTTGATGAACAACAAAGAGTATGGTACCCGCAGCGTATAAATGAGTTTGCAGCTAGGATCTATAAACTTGAACGAAAAAAGTATCTTCTTCAAAAGCGTATTACTAATTTAGAAAGGGAAAATAAAACTCTCAAAGCGGAAAACAAAGCCTTTAATCTTTCTTTAAAGGCCATATCGAATCTATTGATGACGCCGATAAGATAAGAAAAAAGAGAAGAAGCTTAAGATGTTCTTTGTATTGCAATTCGCCACATTGCTGATTATTTAATTGCCGAGAATCTAGATAAGGCTATTTAAGATTTATGAAATATATATTTGTACTATATACTTGTAAATAATTTCATAAATTACGCAAATTATGAAAATTTTATAAATATTACTTGGTCTATAGTCCTTCCTTATAATGTTATTTTTGAATCAGCTTTTTGATAACTAGTGCTTTGATTTTTGTATTTGCTTGATCTTTCAATACTCTTTACTGATCTCCATTCCCTGAAAAGTATGAATATACAATATTCTTTATCATTAATTTTAATTCTATATAGAAATTTATCCACATTACTTGTGGAGGTTAACAGATCATTATGTTAACATATGATCGTAAGTGAAAAGTAATTCTATAATTGAATACGGTTGAATGTCTTGAAACCCATCTTTGGTAATGAAGAGAGAGAAGCAGGAATTAAACTTCAATTATGTTGGTGGAATACCATAAATCCAGTGGTAGAAAACCATAAATTCATTTAGGAATTCAATTTTAGATGTTTAGAAATTTATCTTCTGGATGTGGCTAGTAGAAAGTCGATAATGATTATGTAATAGAAGTCAAGAAATCATTGTTTGAAAGTTTGTTGTAGAAGTCCAATAACATAGATTCGGGCATTAATAAATGAAATTTTAAAATTAGAAAATCTAAAACCTGGATTCGAGTATCAATAGATGATAACTAGAAGTCCACAATAATAATCCGCTTAATAGAAATCTTAAGCCCAGATTCGAGGATTAATGAGTGAAGTTTAGTAATTAATAGTGATAGCCTCGAAACCTAGATTTTGGTACGATAGAGACCATAATTAAGAGACTTGAAACCCTGATTCGGGTTTTAATAAGTGAAGTCCCAAACTTAATAATGAAAGACCCAAAACCTAGATTCGAGTATTAATAAGTGCTGTATGGAAATTCTTCTTTGATGATTAGTTGGAGGCTGCAGATTCTTATTTAAGCCTTCTGTTCTATACCGCTCCTTGGGATTTGACTCTTTCGACTTGTATTAACTCTTTAAGCCTTATATGTTGTTGCCGTTTGATTTGTCGCATCTTGGGCTCGGACGTTCTAGTCCATTGTTTGTCGTGCCGCTTCTTGGGTTTGGACATTTTACTCCATTGTTGGATATGCCACTTCTCGGGTTCGGACGTCTTAGTCCATTGTTTGATGTGCCCTTCTTGGCAGTGGACGTCTTAGTCTGTCGTTGCCTAGTGGGCTTGGTTAGCGTATTCACAATTAGGACCAAAGGACTCACCCAACCTCCCTTCAGGAGGTGCCTTGACCTGGCCATAGTGTGGCGCGATCAAGGGCTTGTTCGGTGCCTTGGCCAGGCCATAGTGTGGCAGGACCATGGGCTTACTCCGTCCTCCCTCCAGGAAGTTCCTTGACCTAGCCATAGCGTGGCGCGATCAAGAAATTTTCTGGTGCCTTGGCCAAGCCATAACATGGTAGGGTCAAGGTCTTACTCCATCCTCCCTTGAAGAGGCGGCTTGACCTGGCCATAGCGTGGCGCAATCAAAGGCTTGTCGATGCTTTAATCAGGCCATAGAAGGGTGCGAATAAAGGCTTACTCTAACCACCCTCCAGGAGGCGCTTTGACCTGGCCAACTGGACAAAGGCTTTGATTGTTTAAGGTAATGTCCAAGTGCAAGGAGAATTTCATTCCCAACCATGTAGATTTTTCTTAGTAAAGTGGTTCTTTACTGAATCCAATTAGGATCCCTTTACAAATTCATTGATTTTGCCATGTTTGGAGAAATTGATCACCATTCCTTCCAGTGCCCTGCACTAATTTGTCTCATGTCCATTCATCATGTGGTAGTGACAATAGGATCCTCCCAGATTCCTTTCTTATTTAGATTTTTTTTCTTTTATGATGACCAGTGGTTAAGCTCTTCATTTGTTAGTAGATAAACATTCTTGATTGACGTTGTCAAATTGCATTCCTTAGAAAGTCTCGACTTGAAGCTTGTCTTTTGAGGATGGTTTCTAGATTTTTCATTACTTAGATCTGGTGCTTCACCCTCAATGACCAGTTTTCCTTTTAAAATGGTTTGAAGTTTATAAGTTGGCAGTGTCACACTTGTTGCTCGATGCAACTTATGTGCAAAGGCATTATAATCAAAAATCGTTCCTTCTTCAAAGATTGTGCCTTTTGTGTACAGTTGAATCATTTTTCTCATTTGGTTAAAAAAAATGTTACTTTCATTCTTTGACCCCCCTAAGGCAAAGATTGGTGTGGGGCGAACGTGAAAAGGGTTTAAACTCCAGATGGATCAAAAGATTCAGCTTCATTTTTCTTCAGGGTTCTTAAAGCTTCCAATCTTAACATTTGTTCTTTATGGAATATAGAATCATTAACTATCCTATGTGAGAATCCAATTGGATGTGGCT
Organism: Allium cepa; assembly: GCA_030765085.1. Lineage (NCBI taxonomy): Eukaryota > Viridiplantae > Streptophyta > Magnoliopsida > Asparagales > Amaryllidaceae > Allium > Allium cepa. The sequence continues at coordinate 618,853,270 of CM060945.1, forward strand.
CAGAGGATCCTTTTCGGATGTTTTGATCTTGCTGAACATGATGATGTAAAGTTTAAAGTAGGTAAGCTTGGAATGAGATTAGGTTAGTGGTAAATGGTGTTGAATGTTCAACAAGAGCAGAGGTTCAGGCCCTCCTTCTGGTGCGAAAATGTTAACAAAAAAACTTGTCAACACTCCAAGTTGAATTCGAAGTGTAGATGAATTTATTGAAACCTTCTTTTAAAAAGATGAAAGTGGTCAACACTTCTCAATCAAGTGAAGATGGCTATAATCCATTCTATTCTCTTCAGTTTTTCTTTCAAATAGGTTATTGTAGTAGAAACTCCATATTGAACCTTTCGATTAAGAAGAAACATTAAAATCCTTCTTATATTGTCTTTCGATCAAGTTAATCTGATTTAGTATACCTTCGAAAACTCCCTTTCGAATTGGTTAAGTTGACCCTAAGGCTGGTTCTAATGGGTTAAGGATGCGAATCAAATGGATAGCTTCCACTCCTTTGGAAGCTGACCTTTCGACGACTTGAGGATAGGAACTAAAGTTCTGTATCAGTTGAATTAAGGGTGTTGACCTACTCTAATAGAGACCCTTCGAACCAATTAAAACAAGAAGATTACAAATTGAATCTGTTAGAAATATCAAATCAGCGAGATGACCAAAAATTCCATAATCTTTCTTACATTGCACTCAAGTAGTACAAATTGATCAAATTCCCAATCAGATTTAAAATTAGGGTTTAAAACTTTAAGAAAATACCAGAATGGAGTGAAGGAATTCGGATCCCCAAAATGAGACCCTAAGGGTCTTATTTATAGGTGCAGGTTGGCACCTTTCGACTCAATGCTTTCGGTCTTTTTGAAAGGCGACCTTATAGGCCTTTCGTTACCATCAACATTTGGGCATCCTTCTACATTGCATCGAAATGGACTAGAGTGCTTTCATCTTCATCAAAAGGGGTAGGTTTGCATTTCCACCCTGTGTTGCTTTGTTGTAGCAACTAAGAAGGGGCATGAGCTTTTGACTCTGTCAATCAGTACATCTTTGGGGTTTCGAAGGTATTGAAATACCGTGGATTTCAATATGGAAGATAAGTTCCAAAAACATACTGGCGGATTAATGTGGAACCCCTCTTAGTTATGAATGGTTTCGTCCGGTTCGAAAGATTTAATTATGCTTTCGATGGGGTTGCTCTAACAAAACATCTTTCTGAGTAATTTGAATGAAGACGAAACCTTCAGTTTTGAAAGGTTTGGTGCGCATGCGAGTGGCTGTTATTTGTTGCCTTCAAAAGGTATTCCTTAACTTATACGAAATGTCTTCATGTAGGTGAATGCATCTGTTTCAAAAGGAAGCAATTGAAACAAAAGGGTGCTTTCGATCCTTTCGAGCCCTTTGAAATCTTGCGACACATTCGACTTTTGGTTGTAGCATCCCTTCGACTCCTTCGAAAGGCTTTGTTGATGCTATTATCTCTTGTACATTCTTCTCTTCAAATCACCTTGGTTTCGACAAAATTGAAACGAGAATTGGTGGTAACATTTTCCTTCTGCAAATAAATTTATGCCTCCTCATTAATTGAATAAGTTAAGTGAAAGGAAATGAAATATTTCCTTCTATGAATAAATTTGAAAAGTAAATATTGCACACAAATTTGTACATAAGAGATTTTTGATATGGACTTACTTACATACACATAAAATTAAAGTGAAACGTTATTTTTGAAGTTAAATAAATATTGATTTTATTTAAAAGAAACTTATAAAAGTTCCAAATGAATTTAGACTTTTTAGGCCTATTAAAGATCCAAAAGGGTTAAAAAAATTGAATTCACCCATTTCTTCCGTTGTATGCTGGCCTAGTTCATTTAAGGGTATCAGAGCCCAATAGCCTATATGGTCTAAATTATTCATGTTAGGGCTAACTAATTAAGCTTGTACACTTAGTGCAGTGTCTATAAAGGAGATGGCTATGATTGGAATTGCGTAATCAAGTACGATGTCCTACTTGGTTGCCTGCCTAGCCTGAAAGGTAATGTGAGCCTAAAGGCTGACCCTAATAAAAAAGGCCCAATTTGAATTGGGCCTTGGGCTAATTTTCAACATAGTTTTGAAAATTAAGACTAGATTTCAAGTTTAAAAGTTAAATTTGAAACAAAACTTGTTTATTATAAAAGTTTATAATATAACATAAAATTTTAAAATATTTGAAACTATTTGAATATTAATTTCAAAATTTAAAATTTGTTAATATGATTAACAAAATAAATTAATTAGATTGAGTTAATTAATTAATACTTGTATGCATGTATTATACAGTTGATATATGTTATGCTGTTTAAAGTGTTTAAGATAATATAAGTACAAGTATACATATATATAAGATAATTTTGAAATTAATATAATTTAATTAAAATTGTTTAATTAAATAAATTAATTAAAGTTTAATTAATTAAATAAAAATATGCATATATAAGATATATGTGTTATATTGTAAAGTTTATATTATACGCTACAAAGGTTACAATAGACATATCCAATATAAAAGTTGTATTGGAATACTATTATAAAATTAATTAAAGAGTTGATTAATTTAATAAGGATATAATTAGATAAAATATTATACATAAGACTATCGTATAAGTAATATGAAATATAAAAGTTATATATCAATAAAATTCTTATGATATGAATGTATAAACTAAACATGGAACTTTAAAGAAACCCATATAGACTTATAGAATAAATACATACGTATATGTATGTATACCATGATTTATGATGTGTCTAACACTTAAACCACGAGGGTTTTTCATAAGAAATACATTGTTCCACAAGTCGATATCACTCGATATAATATATGAGTGTTCAATATAATGTTGTCTTCTACCATATATATATATATATATATATATATATATATATATATTAATTACTTGCATCCATTAGTTGTTAAGCAAACTCAAGCTAGGGATGTTATGTGTTGTATTATTAATATATCGAATAGACGAGGTAAGATAACAATATGTATTTTTTGCACAAACTCAAGGTACATACACTATACTTAGGCCGTCATGATATGGTAGGTATGAGTAAATAATCTCTTTCGATTTGTTGAGCAAACTTAAGGTCGAGATGATGTTGGGACACTGAAACATGGGTCAGGAGTTGTACGTGATACAACTGATAAGGAGTTATCCATTGTTTGTAGGGCTATGATTTGTTCAGCAAATTCAAGATCAGAGTACCAAAACAGACGAGTTCTAAAACCCATTGGTGAAGTCAAAAGACTTCTACGTTTCATTTTAGGGTCTGGAGAAACATAAAACATTGGTGGGAGCCTTATTAGAAAAATGAAATGATAGTATTTAACCTTTCTAATATTATAAGAACAATATAATGTTACAATAATCCATATTGATAAATTTGTGCATTTAATAAGATTGATAAAATGTTTATTGGTTAAGATATACTAATGAATTGAAGATTGATAAATAAAAATATAACATATACTTACCAAGAAAAGATTATTGCATGTTAACATTTTGTTAACAAGAAATCTAGCTAACACCCTGATGTGGAATTAAAGGATAAGGTTGATCCTTTTTTGTTTCCCTTAGGTAAATGGAGAATATTAGAATGTGTGTGTCCTTTTTGGTTTCCCTTTCAATTAGGCTACTGTATTAAGAACTTGTTCAGATCGACCTTCCGACCCAGTCGAAATAGCTTGTTTCTTTTCTTAACAGCCTTTCGAGCTTGCTGATATGATGTAAACGTCCCTTCAAAAGCCTTCCTTTTGAAGTGGTTGCAGCACTTAAATGGATATCCTATGGAATCTAAGGTTAAGTTTAGTTTGGTGGGTTTCAACCCTGTCGAAGGCTAAGATGTTTTGTGCTTAAGGCTTCGGTCAGGGATTCAGGATTGAGGTTTTGATCCAGTTGAAAGTGGCACCTTTAAATGTCTTCGATTTGGTTTGGGAATCTAAGGCCAAAGTAATGGTAATAGGTTTCAACCTTTTCAAAAGTAGAATTATCAGGGAAGGTGACCTGGATTTTGCAGCTGGTATCACTTGAAATTGTTAGGGTTTCGACCTAGTCGGAAGAGACCTTTCAATACAGTCGATACCTATAACACAAGGTCAGACCTGATAAAAGCTTTAGAAATAGTAAAGTAATTAGAAATACTGAAGACTTCCCTTTATTTTCTCAAAGAAGACTTTATTAATCCATTTCCCTAATTCGATTTATAAATTAGGGTTTACAACTTTTTGGCTTAAGAGAATACAAGTTTAGAATCATTCAGTTCAGATCCCCAAAACCAGACCCCTTGGGTCTTATTTACAGTTGTGGTCAGCACCTTTCGACCCCAATGCTTTCGTCCAAGTCAAAAGGTGGTTATCGTATTGACTCTAGAATGCTTTCGCCTTTGTCGAAAGGAATGGTGGAGCCTTTCTTCTCTACGTTGCTATGTAGGAGCTTTCGCTATCGATAGGCTTTATTTGGTGGTTTCGAAGATGTTGAGGTGCCGATGGCTTCGATGCTGTTGGTTGCTTCTAAACTCTTGCTTATGACTCGATGCAAAACCTCCCTAGACAATAATGGATTCGACCTGTTCGAAAAGTTTGGTTTAGCTTTCAAAAGGGTTGTTCAGAGTAATACATGCTTTCGAGTGGTTTGAGTGAAGGCAAAACCTTTGGCTTTGAAAGGTTTGGCACATATTTGAAGGGTTGTCCTTCATTGTCTTGAATGGTGTTGCTTTGACTTATTCGAAAGGTTTTTATGCATACATAATCATTGCTTCAAAAGGAGGTCACTGATGGCAAAAGGGTGCTTTCGACTCTTTCGACCCTTTCGAAATGTAAAGAATCTTCTAGACCTAAACTGTAGCATCCTTCTGATCCTTTCGAAAGGTTCTTAAGCTTTTGGAGTTTGGCTGTAGCATCCCTTCGACTCATTCGAAAGGTCTAGCCGGAGCCTTTTCCTCTTGTTCTTCTTTGCCTTCTGCTCAGAATGAGACTAAGTCAAAGAAATTTTGGGTAATAACGTTTGCCCCTCCCCCCCCCCCACGAAGGGATGCACTTGACTTTCCAAGCCAACTGTGTCGAAACCTAGAAACTTCCCACCTTTTGGCATTCTCGCCTGAATCTGGACCGTTCATTTAAATCCGATTTAACGACCTGCCGCTTTTGATGACTTTTCTTATAACTACGTCTTCTTCCTTCTTCCATTTCACTTATTTGCAATCAAATTTCAAGTGAAAGTAAAGGAATTCTAAAATCCTCAGATTATCTTTTTCCACAATCAAGGAAGAAACCGGATGCAACCATAAGTTAAAATTATTTTTGTTCTTCTAATCTCTCCCTCTTTTATTTCATGATGAATCTTAATTTTTCCCCGAATCTCATGACCGAGATTCCAGTTTTTGATTCCAATTTTCCTGAAACTTGTTCGAATTTTAACTTCACTAGAAGTGCTTTTTGATTCGATTTCATTGTTTGATTTAATTTATTATTACTCTCTTTTCTGTTAGTTCTTCTTTTAAACTCAATTCCAGGTTTTGCGATTTTTGCTACTTTTTAGAAAACTTGAATTTTCGTTTTAGTAATTCTAAAATTTAAAAAGGTTAATTCATGTTTAAATTTGTTGGCTTAAGGTTTCTGATTCATTTGTTTATTAATTTTTTGGATTGCTAGTTTTGAAATCGGGTTTGGGGAAGAAAGGTTTTTTTTTCTTTTCCTCACGTGGAAGCTTTGAATTGTAAAGATTAAAAATTAGTGCCATAAATTTACCTTTCTACCCATTAGAAAGGGATTAAGGCGGCAACTTTTATTTTGCTTTCTTAAACTATTTCGATGGGGTCAAAAGGTATTGTAGTGTTAATTTAACCGACCTTGTCGAAAGTTTGTATAGTAAAGTAGCATGTAGTCACTCCTCTCGAAAGCAAAACATTTTGACCTAGTTGAAACCTGTTTTACAGAATAAAACATTTCCCTTTTTGTATGTTTTCGAAACCATGGTGCCTTTTTGACCCTAACAAAACCTTTTGTACCTAATGAGTCAAAATCCCCCGTAATCACCTTTCTCCATCATTTTCGAAACATTCTAAGTTCAAATGATTTTAACTTAGGACCTTTCGACTCAATGGGTATATAAGGATTCGATGGCATTCATAATTTTGCTAGAAAAACTTAAGCCATCGGTTTCGACAGTGTCAAAGGGTCTTCTTATTCTGTCTATTGAACATTAATAGTATGTTCAAATTTTTAACTTCGTTTTACCTTTTCCCTCTTAATAACATGGTTTCTATTGAGCTTCCAGCATTGTCAAGAGGTGTATGTTAAATGTTAATTTTTTCCTTCTCTTTCGACTTTGTCGAAAGCTATAAATTTCTAATTTTTAACTTTAACATTCTTTCAAGAATTTAATGTTTCATGTTTGGTTTTATATTTAAGTTTCCATAGTAGGTTTTTTCAACTCTTGAGAGAATGTTAGGTACTTAACAAACTGAAAATATTAACTGAAATATTTTCACCTGGCAGAACCATGAGCTCCAACGAAGGTCGAACCACCCCATAACATTCTCTGATATCTGCAGGAGATGAAGAAGACGCCATTCTCAATGACTACTTAATTACCAGTGTGGAAGCTATCCCACCTAGGGAATATGACACTATCAACTACCCTCCCGAAGGTTTATTTGCTTATACTTCCATTCATATATGGCACATAAGGTTTCTCCCTTTTTCGAAATTTTTGTCTAAGTTCCTTTCTTACCACGGAAGCACTCTAATCTAGCTATCCCCGAATGTATACACTTACCTTCTATCTCTGGAGTTGATGGCATTAGACTCTGGTCTTCCATCTTTAAGTGTTGAAATATCGAACCACTTGGTTCGACTGGTCAAACTCAACAATCTTAATAGCCAAATCTTCATGGCAAACCCATCAAAGAAGTTGATATCAGAGGGGGTTAACAAGTTTAGAGACTGGGAGAACTAGTTCTTCTTCATCAAATGCTTCCCAAATATTAATGGGACTTTCTCTACTACAAGTAAGTTCATATTTTTATTATTTTCCTTCCACCTATTTATCTTTCTTGTCTAATCTTGTCTTATGTCAGGTGCTCTTTCCAAAGAACTTAATGAGACCGATAAGAGAACAGTAGAGTCTCTAGTCGTAGCTTCTAATAAGATTGGAAACTAACCGAAGCTGCTAAATCCAACCAACTTGAAGAAGCATTCCTTCCTCCCTTCCGATCAATGGATTTTGGGGCAACCTTCTTTGATCCAACACACATCGCGAAGAAAACACTTCCTTTCTCTGGGAGATCCTGCAAATTTCTCCCATAAGTCCCCCATTTGCTTTGACAATGTGGTAAGCTATAAATGCTGCTCTTGATATCTATGGCTATGTTATTTTTTCAAATTATTCTATGGACTTTTAATCTGTTTGAATCTCTACAGCTGCTTCTCAGGTTAAAAAACCTGCTAGTGATAATGCTCCTTCTCCTACAGCTTCTTGTGCGCCATCCATTGCTCATTCTCTTGCCAAAACTAAGATGGTCGTCAAGAGAAAGGTGGAGCAATCAACTATAGCGGAACCACCTCCTAAAATAGATAAAGTGGTTAATGTTCCTGATTCGAAAGAGGAGAAGTCTTCATCTCTCAATAAAGCTTTAGAGAACCGGATCATTGAAGCTCCTTAGGATAAATCCAAGCAGACTCCTACTACGATCGCGTTACTATCTCGAGCTCTCTAACTACAATCGAGCAAATGCAAAATGCTATAGAGATGAACCCTGCTCAAAAGTGCATCCTCCAAGGCCTATATCTTCTTTTTCCTCCACTAATTTTGAAGAGATACCCTAATCTATCTTAAACTATGAGTCTTTTGTCTCCATCCTCCACCCTTCCATCGTATTTGACTTAGTGGGTCACTGTTGTTCTCTGATAGAACAACAATTCTTGATAAGTTTCTCTTCATTGACTTTATCATTACCGTTCTTTCCTAAATTTATAACTTGTGCTATGTTTATTCTTTCAGATTTCCAAGAGTTGGTTAACTTTACACGAGCAGACATCTAAATCTTCAGTCGAATCCTCTAAGTTTCAGGAGGAAATTCTGCTTAAAGAATGAAATCCCTTCCTTATCCTGGAAAAAATAAAGCAACCTCTGAACTGTAGTGATTGAGATCTTATCTCGCCCAGTTGGAATCTGCTACCTTGGAAGAAAGAAAGGCTTGTCAACTCCTCACTGATGACAATTTTGCAATGAAACTAACCATAAAAGAATCCGATGAGGAGAATACCCAAATGGCATCAAAGAATGCCTCTTTGAAAAAGAAGTTAAAGAGAAATAAGGCTTCCTTGAAACTGGCAGTCAATACCATTTCAGATGTCAAACGGCAAGTATCTCAATTTCTCAAAACTACCTTTAAGGAGATCATGATGAATTCTTTTAAGGAGGCTCTGATGCTCACTAATAGAAATAATATCAGCAAATGCCATGATTTAAGTTTTCCTTCGCCTGACTGTAACGACCCGCCTTTTCGCAAGCTTTAAATCGACACACGTGCCAATTCAAACCATACAAAAGGGCGGATTGTTATAGGGTACATAAGAAAAACAAGAAAGAAATAAACAAAATAGAATCTCACAGCGAAAGGACAAAATATAATAGTAAATATAAAATTCATAAAACTGTTTACAAAACGTTGATTCTTCTTTATACAATAATTATCAGAGTTCGCATACCAATATAACAATGCAGCGGAACAATTTGAGTGTAGTGGAATATAATAAATAATAATAATAATAGAAATCTTCGTCTTTGTCCTCCAAAGGTAAAGTCTTCGATCCTGAAACGCTCGGACTGACTCGAGTGAATTGAAAGGACAAAACACTCGAGTCAGAACTAAAAGATCTTATGTAAGTTAAATCAACAGGGATAAATATGAGTGCAGTAACTCAAAAGATGCTCGGGATTCACATCTCTTAAGGATCCATTAAACTATTTACTATCGCTATTATAATAGTCTCTAATGGTAAAATAAACATACTTTTAAATAGCGTTAAGGAGTTACCCAATCTCCCCCTTAACACAATAATAGCCCCAGTAGTCCATCCAATATCATAGTCCCTCCTGATCGGGAAGCCACCAGAGGATACCACACGGGCTACGGGAGAAATCCAAACTCGTACAAGGCTCGGTATGGTAGGTGACACGACACAACTAGGCAATGCCACGGTAGATATACCAATTACGCATCCGGGCTGGTGGAAACGCGCAGCGCGCAGCTACCGCCCACCTAGAACAACACCCCCAAAAATCAAAAATCAAAAGTGGCCACCAAATCAATCCAAAAGTCAAAGTATAATAGAGCGCGTTCGATCAGAGGAATGACCTTATTGGCCCGAGAATCGCTCCTGTTTTAGCCACCTTATGCCAACTCACGGGAGTTGGGTCCACGTATTTACCTTATAGGAAACGCTGCCACCAACCTACTTCATTCTGGATTCTCCACCGCGTACACGGTTGTTAAAGTGGTTTTCGGAGTTGGCAGAGAGTATGACAACTTCCGATCCCGGTCTCTTCAACAATCAAACGTTATCATAACACCGCGGTTATTTCAAAATAAATTATACTTTAGAACTTAAATATATATCCATTTAAAAATCATAATATTTCGATATCATTTCTTCTTTTAAAACCAAATCAATATGATATCACTTTTATTTCAAGTATCTTTTTTTAAAAAAAATCATAGTACTTTCAAACATATATTCCTTAAACCTATAGCTTCGAAACATGATTTTTAAATACTTAAATGGTTTAATAATAAATTACTTAATAAAGTAAATTAGCTTTCAATTTCTCAAATCAATTCCAAATCAGATTTAAATTCATAAATAAACCATTTATATTTCATATATTTCAAAGTTTAAATATTCCATCATTTCAAAACTAAATTTTTTATTCATACATACATATATATATATATATATATTAAATTCACTTTACTATTATTTAGTTTTGAAATACTTACTTAATAGATAAAATATAGTTTACGTAAAATCTTTAAACTTTGAATAACAGGATATTCTTTCAATTTTATTAACGTGATAATATTCATTTAATCGACTTTATATTCATTTAAGTCCTCTAAGCTAAAATCAAGTTACAAAGATCATCCCTTTTAAAATCCCAAATTCATCTAAATTTAAATAAATTTTTATTAGAGAATAATACTTAAATACTTTAATTCAAAGAAAATGCATATTTATCTTCCACAGTTTATTTTATTTAAGACATTATGCTCTATAAATAAATTTTATTAAAATACTTAACTGTATTATATCAAAATAAAATTTAACTCTTATTTTTAAACTTCTTTTATTCTTTAAACCAGTTTTATCCATAGCTTAAATTCAAGCATTCTATATATAAAAGTAATATATATATATATATATAATACCAAAAATCAATATTCACTAAATGAAATTATATACAACGTTCAAACGTAATTACTTTGCATATTTTATATTTCAAAGCATATTTATATATAGTTAAAATCAAAAATAAATTTAACGTTTATATAAAATCAAAAATCAATAATTATATAACCCGCATTTCTTTACCAAAAGCATAAAAATCCTTGTAAAAATAATTATATATATATATATATATATATATATATATATATATATATATATATACCGCAGTGCCTATATATAATTTTCTATCCTATAGTCAAGTGATACGGATATTTATCACTTCAATACGCAATTTAAAATAAAATGCGATTGTATATCATTTCAAACCGCAATCCCGAATGAAATAAAATGCATGATAACTTGCATATTATATAATATAGAACACATCATCCATTCACCAAACATCAATCATCAACCATTTATTACAATCATCATCCAATTTGATCAAAACATCAATATATAGCATATAAAATATAACAGGTATCAACGAACAGTTTATATGAAATAATAAATTAATAACTGTTTAATTTGAAGTTTATGTGCTAATATAAATAAATTTAACTATCCATTTATATGCAATAATAAAATTAAATAACAATTAAATTTAAATAAATGTAATCTAACTGAGATGATGAATAAAATATGCCAAATAGTCATAAATGAATTTCTACTCATATCATAAATCAAATTAACAATCATAAGAAATTTTAAAAGTTGTGAGTGGGTTAAAACACCCACCTTTTGAATTTAAATTAGATTTAAATCCAATTTAAACCCAAAAATTACGCAGTCTCCAAATCTATCCAAACCAGTGCCAAAACATCCGGAATTTTATTACGATCCTAACAAAAAATTTCGTGTGAAACGGAGTTCGTACATAAAATTTATTCACGTTAAACGAGTTGAAAACAAAATTTAAAATAAAATTACTAAAACAAAAGCAAACCTAACCCAAAATGCCACGTCACCAAATTTTTCTTCCCTCTCGTCTACAGGAAAAAACGAGCCAACCGAACCCAAGAACCCATTTGACCACCGCGTTGACTTCGTTTGCACGCCCTATGGCTCACCATCGGCCACGCCGCGACTCTCTTGGCGTTCGCCTCGGCCTCCTCTACGCTTCGACGTGGGTGCGGCACCCCCTAGTGCCCGACACCGCCACCAAGAAACTAGGGTTTCGAACCCTAGTTCGATTATTCCGGCCACCTCAAGCATCTCCAAGTCAAACGTCCACCACAGAACCCCTCCAGACATCGAGCCCGACAAAACCCCTCAGTCAATTTCGCCTATCGACAACGAAATCGAAACCCCAAATTCTGACTTTGACCTCGATTTCCCACTGATCGAAGCGCAATTTCGAAAAACAAACAGAGATTCTGATTCGTATCGTCGAGATGTTCGATGTAAATTTTTTTCAGATTTTTCTGAGGACTTTGAATTTTAGGCTTTGGATTTGATTTTTGAAATTTGAAATTGGATCTAGGGTTTGCAGCCATTGGAAGAAGAGGAGGAACTGTGTGATTGTATACACAAATGAGAATAGATGTAGGCTAAGGTTTTTAGCTGGGTTTATATAGATAAAGTTGAAAAATAAATGGATCGGGTTGATAGATATACGTGCTACCGCTAACGTGGCCCAAAAAGCACGTTCTGACCCCGGAACAAAATTGGTTAAACCCATATATCAAAATAGGTGTTTAAAAATATTCTAAACGCGATGGAAAAAGTTTCACATGCAAATTCATCGTATGAAGAAGTTATGCTGAAAACAATATTTCAAATTGATTTCAATTAAATCGATTCCAAGGCGTTTAGCGTTCGTACAATCAAACGACAGGTCCGATCGCTACGAAACTTGAAACCCTACAATAATTCACCGATACGGATCCGATGAAACTAGTTACGTCGAAATCCGAGTCAGTGGCCAAAATGGCAATTTTTATATTAATTAAATAAATTTAAATAAATTAATTAAATCAAATTTCGCGTTAAAAAAAATTCTGAACTTTACAATCTTTATCACTTTATAATTTTCAAACATTTACAATGATTTAACAAATTTTTAAAAGTCAATTTGTTAAAGATTAATCAATAGAAATCTTCAATTTCATAAAATTCAAAAATTATAGATAAATTTCCAAAATTTCCATTAAATTGAATTATCCCATAATCATTCCAGTCCTAATTCCAAATAGAAGGGTTTACCAGTGGATTTAAAATTATTACACAATTATTTCTCGTTTTCAACTTAATTTTTAAATTATCGTAATAATTACATATTTGATTTCATTCATTTGCAATAAATCCAACTATTATAAATTAAATAAATTAACTCACTATAAAAATTCAAATTCCATGATTCATAAATTTTATCATCTTGATTTACTTGTAGATTTATAATTCTTTAAACCAATTCCCATCTCTATTTAAAGTAACTTAATTCATCCATTATAGAATTTATTTCAGTTTCTTAAAATAGCCCCTTTATTATAAATTGGATCTAACTTGTTTTAAGAAGTTTCCAAATTAAATGGATTAGATTCAATTTCAACCTTTAACTTACACTTAAGTTTAGGTCATAATCAATTTATAACGTGTTACTTTCATAGTTATTTACGTACTTCTCGCATTAATTTCACCATTAATCATAATTATTAAAGTAACGCTTATAATAAATACGACCCTATAATTACTCAACATTTAAACGAACGTTATTTCATTTTCCATTAGTGTAACATTCATTTATTTTATTATCACTTATTGCAAATTCTAATTCAATTAACAAATAAGCAGGTAATTTATAATATATGTTACAAATTTTTAATTAATCACTATTCATTATTATTGACTTTAATTTAGCATTACTTACCTTGCATTAACATTGTTACTCAAAATCCCTATCCAATTGCAATTAATATTCTAATGAATATATTTACTCTTTTTCGTTATGTTATTAACTACCATCAAGGCACATCTAATTATCTTTATTGGTAAATGAGTGAATTTACTAGTAAACCACTGTTATAACCTTTAATATACTTGTATATTTATTTATCAATCAATATTTACGTTTTTTTTTCATTCAAATTTATTTATAACCTAATATACATTTATATTAGTCCCATTTCATTCCATTCATTAATAGGTATTGCACTAACCTTATTACTTTACATTACATTCAGTTTCCAAATTTTATAGAATTAAATTCTAATTACTTACCATTTAATCCGTCAATTATTGATTTTATCCAAACATGTATTTAGATTTTATTTTAATTAATTTATTCAATGTTTACATCCACTTAATAAAATTTACTTTCATTTATATAATTGTAATTCAATTCAGTTATTATTTCATTAATACTATTTCTAATTTATTTCTTCCAGTGTTAATTTCACAAATCGAATTTAATTAACAAATTATAATGGTTTCCACTATTTCTTCAATTGGATTTCATTTCAATACTAATTTATCACCTTTTTTTATTTTTACAAAATTTCAATTACAAAATCCTATTTAATTAACAACTTTAATTGTCGAAATTTACGGGTCGTTACACTCTCCCTCACTCAAAACTTTTCATCCCCGAAAAGGAAAAGAAGGGAAGAGAAGAATTAAGAAATCATTATATCTTATAAAATATTAAATTTATAACCAAATAGATTTACCAAATTAACTAATTTAAATACAATATACTAATTTATAACCATTAAATCTTTTTATACTTAAATTAACAAAGTTTGTAAATCATTTTCAAAAATTTCTAAGTCCGAAAATTTCGAATTTTTTTTTGCAGAGTCTCCTTTGTACGGAGAGGCTTGGGAGAAAATATAATATCAAAATATAACAATTATTTTACATACATTATCCAAAATATAATATCCCAACCCGGGAAAAATTATAAAATAGCGCTATAAACCAAAATCCAAAATGTACCTATTTTCGGGCAATTTACGCTTAATTTATGGAACCAAAAGCAGTAGCAATTGCTTCCATAACGTGTATTTCACTTATATAATCTGATAAGAGTTAGCAATTATATAGAACGAAATATTAAGGTTGTTCAACTACAGACAAACAATTCAATAAAATCAACAATCCCTTGCACCCAGGCATTCAACCATCCCATAAAATCAACACAATCAAACATTCCTTTATATCAAACAAACAAATAGTTGTTCAGGTTTTAAAACTTTAAATTATACGGAAAGAAAATAAACTACTAAGCGTACCCTTCACTCAACAGTCTTAGGTGACACTGAATAGATTATTCATACCTTCCAAACTGATTTAAAGCACCCTCGCCCGAACTACCATAAACCAAAACAACAACAATTCCTACTAACAAATCAAATTAACTTATTATTAATTTTATTTCATACATTAGTTGTTTGATTTCCATTCTTTCATTCATTCAGTGATTCCTTCATTTATTTATTTTTTATTTATTACTTACAATATTCATTTTTTCATTTTAATGTCATGTAAATTTCTACATTATTGCATCCTATGTTATTATAGTAGCATTTCTTTTTTATTTACTTAAGTTTATAATCATCTATTTATGATACTTACCTTTAATTATAAATAAATATCGTAAAATTCCAATTGCAACTTAAGTTCACAATAATTACACATCAAATCCTTGTTTATTAAAGAATTTCATAAATTACTTTCATTATCTCAAGTTTATTTCTTGTATAATATCTATTACATTTTCTTATTAACATTTCAACTTTTAATATTTGGTAAGTCATATATATGCTTTTTAAGAATGTAGTTTGAAAGTTATACAAGTTTTATTCTATTTCTTCTAATTAATTTTATGTTCCATAATTATATCCTTTATTTCATAGGTTACAAATTTCAAATTTCATTTAATACCATTTATAACCTAGCATTAAATTTCTTATTTTAATTAAAGGCTCCAATTATTACTTAACTTCCATTTTATCACACTAATTGAAACTATAAAATACGGAAACCTAAGAATTTAAATACCGGGTTTAATTTCAAATCATTATAAAGATAATAGATAAATATACTCCTTTAAATTTACATATATCGAATTATATTAAAACAGTTTAAAAATTTATATTTGTTTATCCAAATAAATCTACGGTAAAACTACTATGGTGGCCTTCCCACTTCGAAACTCAAAAATGAATGTCGATGATGCGTGCACTCATCACCGAAATTATTTTCCAATGACAGAGGGGGGAGTGCAACTTTATCTTTCCAAAATTTCTTTTAAAACATTTCTTTCAAATTATATTGAAATATTTATCAGAAAATACTTCTAAATACTATTATTATAATATCCAAAAATCAATTGAAAGAAATTTTCAAAACCCTGGAACTTAAGTTCTAAAATTTCCAAATTTCATTTATTTTATTTTTCAAATCTTATTTCTATTATTATTTATACACTTTATTACCTAACAACAATTCTATTGCAGCCCAATATAGATATCATTTGAAAATTTTATTTTATATATAGAAAATGTAATAGGAAAAATTATTTCATTCACCTATATAAAACAAATATTATGTCGGTCTGTCCTATTAAATGTTTGGAAATCCCTATTGATGTCACAGCGTCCCATGCACCAACCAGAATTTGTGAATACAAAACGGAACAAATTAACACAATATTAAAACCTTTTTATAACACTAACAAATGCGCTCTCTCATATGTACACTCTCAGCGACTCCCATAGGGTATTTCTACCCTATTAATAAAGAGTCAAACCCCACAAAGCTAAGGTTTATGGCTAAACCAAAGCTCTGAGACCAGATGTAACGACCCGCCTTTTCGCACGCTTTAAATCGACACATGTGCCAATTCAAACCATACAAAAGGGCGGATTGTTATGGGGTACATAAGAAAAACAAGAAAGAAATAAACAAAATAGAATCTCACAATGGAAGGATAAAATATAATAATAAATATACAGTTCATAAAACTATTTACAATACATTGATTCTTCTTTATACAATAAACATCAGAGTTCATATAACAATGCAGCGGAACAATATGAGTGTTGTGGAATATAATAAATAATAATAGAAATCTCCATCTTCGTCCTCCAAAGCTAAAGTCTTCGATCCTCAAACGCTCGGACTGACCCGAGCGAATTGAAAGGACAAAACACTCGAGTCAGAACTAAAAGATCTTATGTAAGTTAAATCAACAAGGATAAATATGAGTGCAGTAACTCAAAAGATGCTCGGGATTCACATCTTTTAATGATCCGTTAAACTATTTACTATGTAGTATATTTCGCTATTATAATATTGTCTAATGGTAAAATAAACATACTTTTAAATAGCGTTAAGGAGTTACCCAATCTCCCCCTTAACACAATAATAGTCCCAGTAGTCCATCCAATATCATAGTCCCGCCTGTTCGGGAACCCACCAGAGGATACCTGTGACGCTCCACCTCTATACCCATGCTAGCCAAGGACACTACGGGTTAATGCCGTCAACTATTGCGGAGAATAAGGCTGTTGAGGAGCGACCGTCCACGTAATTTCCTTGTGCGAGCATCGATATGTCAGATTGCACAACAAGCGTTTGGTTGAAGGAGGAAATCCGACATACCGATACAAACTCAAAGCTACTACACAGTGGCTATATTTATTCTTCAGAAACAAATATAGGAATAATCATAACACAAATCAGTCACAGACATCCATATCACAAAGGCGGAAATAGATATGAATATATAGCACATGAAAGTGTACATCAGAGTAGTGGTCAAACAAGATCCACAATGTCACAAAAGAATAGCTACATGTGCTAGACAAAAGAATAAGAATACATCTATGAGTCTATATCTCAAATGTATACAACAAAAACTACTAATCTAAGTAGTTATCCAAAAGTCAGGGTGATAATCCAAGATGTGAATTCAAGCAGAAGCACCTGTAACATCTCGGTCTGACCCGAGTATTATTTAATAAGAAAATAATAAACAGATCAGCCTAGCTATAAATATCAGGTAAAATGATATAGAATAAGAGATATGACGTAAATATATGATAACCATAAAGCTATACTGTGATAAGTATGCAATTTAAAATCAATAAGGGATTAATCAATATCACGAGAATCTTCTCAAAGATCAAAAGCAATGTCATACTCTTTATTTACCAAACAACCAAACTATAAATATTGACAATAATACCAATGCCAATCACAAAAGTTAATGACACACAAATTCACCAATACACAAATATTGATAAAACTTATCAATGTAAATCACGAAAATTGGTGAAAACGCAAATTCTAGAAATCATCAATGGAAATCCAGAAATCACAAAAAGGGGGAGGCCTATCACAAAAATGGGAGCATGAAAACTCACCAACACGTGTATCACAAAGTGGAACGCTATTCCATGGTTTCTAACCATTAATTTTGAGCCAAAGCTCCACAAAACGGCCCGAAGACCATGGGTCGCTACCCCACCAAATTGAGCCGAAGCTCCACAGAAACGGGGTTTAGTCTCCCTCGTAGACAAAGAGGTATCGCACGTTTGCTAGTCTAAATCACAAAAATGATCATCAATGATCATCAAGAAGTGTCAATTACAGTAAGCTAGTAAATATATAAGCTTAGCTTCATGTTCCATAACCACTAGCTTAACTTAAATATTTACGAACAAATTGTAGATCTTCACTCGAAAATTGTCACAAGAGATTCAATCGAAAAAGTCCAAGAATTAACCGGCGAAGTAAATGCAAGCATTTCATACCATTTGTTTTACTAAGCCGTTTAATTAGATTTCTCGTACGAGTGAGATGGAGTGACAAATCACAAAAATGATTGTAGAAATAATAAATCACAAAAATTCACATTCGAAGACGTGAATACAATCCAAAGAATTCGATTCCAAATTCATCAATGTGGAAATACCCTTGCGACATAAAAGTCACGACTTACGACTTAACATAAGTCAACACAAGAAATCAGCGGCTCAAGAAATAGCACACGGCTTAACAGAGCAACTAACATGGCGCGACCTAAGGCATGACCCGACCTAAAGCATGGCACGACCTAACATGGTGCGACTTATGTTGTGAAGAAGGCTGAGCGACTTATTAGACCAATGGCGCGACCTAACAGAACAAGCAACATAACATGGCCGAGCGACCTAGGGGGGAGAACGACTTAATGAGGTAACGGCATAACGTGGTCGAGCGACCTAAGGGGTTGCGACCCAAGTGGTTGCAAGATAAGGAAGGCCGACCTAGACGAGCGACCTAATATATAGCCGAGCGACCTAAGAGCTCGCGGCTTAAGGAGGTGAGCAACCTAAGTTGTAGCGGCATAAGTGCAGGCCGAGCGACTTAAGGAAGTAGTGCAACCTAACTGCCGAGCGACCTAAGTTGGTAGCGGCATAAAACAGGCGAGCGACCTAACATGGTACGACCCAAAGTATGGAGCGACCAAACACATGGGCGAGCGACGTAGTGCAGGCCGAAACGACCTAAGTTAGAGAATAGGTCGTGCGGCCTAGTGAAGCGACCTAAGCAATGCCGAGCGATCTAACATGGTCGAGGCGAACGACCTAAGATACATACGACCTAGGGAGGTAACGATGTAGGAGTATCATGCGGCCTAAGGAGTGCGACCTAAGGCGCAAGCGACCTATGAACATGGCGCGACCCAGTGGTTGCGAGCTAACACGGAGCGACCTAACTGCAGAAAGTCCAAGCGACTTAGTGGTTGCAACGACCTAGCCGAGCGACCTAGTGGTGGAACGACCTATGCGCAGAAGTCCAAGTGTCTATGGGGTTGCAGGCCGAGCGACCTAGCAGCAGGCCGAAAATGACCTAAGCAATAAAAGTGCAAACTCTCTCAATTTGCAATCGGACGAGCACGAACGCTAGGGGATTGCGCTTATCGGCTACCCGGTCCTATTGGCTCCTCGATGCATCACCAAAAGCATGTTCCAACATCAAAAATTGAATTTTTAAGGATTTGAACCCAAACCACTAAAAAATGGGATTTTCACCAATTCAATCCAAACCAAAGGCAATTGCATATGTAAAGATGTCGAGATTATTTTGTGTGATTATTTTGTGTGGCACCCCCTAGTGCCCGTCGCCGCCACCAAGAAACTAGGGTTTCGAACCCTAGTTCGATTATTCCGGCCACCACGAGCATTTCCAGGCCAAACGTCCACCACCGAACCACTCCAGACATCGAGCCCGACAAAACCCCTCAATCAATTTCGCCTATCGACAACGAAATCGAAACCCTAAATTCTGACTTTGACCTTGATTTACCACTGAACGAAGCGCAATTTCGAAAAACAAACAGCAGATGCTGATTCGTATCGTCGAGATGTTCGATATATATATTTTTTCAGATTTTTCTGAGGACTTTGAATTTTAGGCTTTGGATTTGATTTTTGAAATTTGAAATTGGATCTAGGGTTTGCAGCCATTGGAAGAAGAGGAGGAACTATGTGATTGCATAAACAAACAAATGAGAATAGATGGAGGCTAGGGTTTTTAGCTGGTTTATATAGATAAAGTTGAAAAATAAATGGATCGGGTTGATAGATATACGTGCTACCGCTAATGTGGCCCAAAAAGCCCGTTCTGACCCCGGAACGAAATTGGTTAAACCCCTATATCAAAATAGGTGTTTAAAATTATTCTGAACGCGATGGAAATAGTTTCACGTCCAAATTCCATCATATGAAGAAGTTATGCTGAAAACAATGTTTCAAATTGATTTCAAACTGATTTCAAGTAAATCGATTCCAAGGCGTTTCGCGTTCGTACGATCAGACGACGGGTCCGATTGCTACGAAACTAGAAATCCTACAATAATTCACTGATACGGATCCGATGAAACTGGTTTCGTCGAAATCCAAGTCAGTGGCCAAAATGGCTATTTTTATATTAATTAAATCAAATTTCGCGTTAAAAAAATCTAAACTTTGCAATCTTTATCACTTTATAATTTTCAAACATTTACAATGATTTAACAAATTTTTTAAAGTCAATTTGTTAAAGATTAATCAATAGAAATCTTTAATTTCATAAAATCCAAAAATTATAGATAAATTTCCAAAATTTCCATTAAATTGAATTATCCCATAATCATTCCATTCATATTCCAAATAGAAGGGTTTACCAGTGGATTTAAAATTATTACACAATTATTTCCCGTTTTCAACTTAATTTTTAAATTAACGTAACAATTACATATTTGGTTTCATTCATTCGCAATAAATCCAACTATTATAAATTAAATAATTTAACTCACTATAAAAATTCAAATTCTATAATTCATAAATTTTATCATCTTGATTTACTTATAAATTTATAATTCTTTATACCAATTCCTATCTCTATTTAAAGTAACTTAATTCGTCCATTATAGAATTTATTTCAGTTTCTTAAAATAGCCCCTTTATTATAAATTGGATCTAACTTATTTTAACAAGTTTCCAAATTAAATGGATTAGATTCAATTTCAACCTTTAACTTACACTTAAGTTTAGGTCATAATCAATTTGTAACTGTTACTTTCAAAGTTATTTACATACTTCTCTTATTAATTTCACCATTAATCATAATTATTAAAGTAACGCTTATAATAAATACGACCCTATAATTACTCAACATTTAAACGAACGTTATTTCATTTTCCATTAGTGTAACATTCATTTATTTTATTATCACTTATTGCAAATTCTAATTCCATTAACAAATAAGCTGGTAATTTAAAATATATGTTACAAATTTTTAATTAATCACTATTCATTATTATTGACTTTAATTTAGCATTACCTACCTTGCATTAACATTGTTACTCAAAATCCCTATCCAATTTCAATTAATATTCTAATGAATACATTTAATCTTTTTCGTTATGTTATTAACTATCATCAAGGCACATCTAATTATCT
This sequence comes from Allium cepa, assembly GCA_030765085.1. Taxonomy (NCBI): domain Eukaryota; kingdom Viridiplantae; phylum Streptophyta; class Magnoliopsida; order Asparagales; family Amaryllidaceae; genus Allium; species Allium cepa. The sequence continues at coordinate 618,874,692 of CM060945.1, forward strand.
TCACTGGTAAATGAGTGAATTTACTAGTATCCCATTATTATAACCTTTAATATACTTGTATATTTATTTATCAATCAATATTTATGTTTTTTTTCATTCAAATTGATTTATAACCTAATATACATTTATATTAGTCCCATTTCATTCCATTCGTTAATGGGAATTGCAATAACCTTATTACTTTACATTACATTCAGTTTCCAAATTTTATAGAATTAATTCTAATTATGTTTGTACCAAAATTGGGCACAACACTCTTCGGAAGTTTTTAAAGAGATAATAAATGGAAAATGTAAATTGAAAATGAGGATTATCTAATAAAATCTACAATTAACAAGAATGTAAATGCGAAGACAAGCGATTTATATCGGTTCGGCGTGTTGCCTACGTCCACTATGAAGTTTTTGCAATTTTATCGATTCTCTTTCAATGTTTACAAGTGATTGCAGCGAACAACAGCAATTTCAACTGGAAATTCGAAATCAACAGTAAGAATATGATGCAGGATGATGGAGATCTTGATCCGGTAGAGTCTGGGCACTTGAGAATCAAAAGATCCCTTCTCTGTAGGCTCTGAGGCTCTATTTATACGCGTAGGAGGATGAGACTTCGCTCAAATCTCGGGAGACTTTTTCTGGCATGTGAGTGGGCCCACGCGACCAACCTCAGGAAGTTTGGACTCGATCGGCGATCGATATGAAGCCATTTCGTATCGATCAAGGTGACGTCCAATCGAGCTGAAATTTGGTATGAACACTCCATGACATGTAGGGAATCTCCTGTGAAAATTTCATAGCATTTGGATCAGTGGATCATGAGTTATCGTCGATACGAAATGAGTATTCTTGAGTGGTTGTTTGGTTCGAATCCATCTCTTCGAATCAGTGGTTTCGAATCGATGGTGGCACGCGTCTTCGTGATGATGTTGAGCGCAAACTTCGCCTCGATCCGGTCTTCACTCCGAGTTGACCGCACCGACTCCATATATTTCGCCTTGTTCGTATCGAGGGATGACACGTCACCTTGATCTATTAACTGGATGGATTCGAATAAGGCCTCACTGATGGATTCGAACTACTGATGTTCATTGGTTACGAATCAAATCTATCCTCGATGGACATGAAACCAATCGATGCGAACTGGAACCTTTCGATGGATACAAAGTAGGATAACCTGATGGATACGAAATAGGATAGTCTGACGGATACGAAGTGCCTTGCCCATTATGGGTTCGAAGAGAGGTTTCCACGATGGATACGAAGTAGTGACCGTTGCCTCAGTTGATGGATGTGAAATGCTCTGTCTGCCGATGGATACGAAGTAGGGAGATGCCAACGGATTCGAACACAGCCAAGTTCATCGATACGAACCGGTGCTCTTCGATGGATACGAAACCGGTGGACCCATGATCGATACGAAATCGATCGATACGAACTGGAGCATGATGATCGCTATGAAACCGGAGCTTTTCCCTTCAACTTACATCCATCATAACTTGAGCATACGAACTCGGATTAACTTGAAATTTGGAATGATGGTTCTTATGATGTTGCTTGTCATGTCCTATCGATTGTGGCCTGATCTGGGCTCGGACGAAATTCAACGATATCCATAGTGAAGCAAAGTATAACCAATCTTTGAGACGAACTGTCCTTTGTTTTCGATTGATCTTTTGATATCATGGCTTTGTCAAAAAGCGGGATAACACTTGCTCCCCAAAGTACGTCTGATGGAAACATGACGTGCTTTGAAAAGCTGCAATTTCTGTCTGAACAATCGTTGCTCTCTCTTCTGTTGAAAGTTGTACTCTGCATCGCTGTAACCTTGCGTTGATATAACCGATTGCTGTGTAATAGTGATTGGCTGTTTGTCGCCGTAATCATAATGAGATGAGTATTCGATTCCCGTGAATGTTGAAAATCGAATATTAGTCCGACATACGTGCATATATGTTAATTTGACTCTCGTTAACGTTGCCTGTTCACGAGTCGTTGTCAGTTTAGTTTGTTGTCGGATTTCGTATCGATTCTCTCTTAAACCTATTTGAAATTCGAGTTGAAACAACACTTGATCGTTATTTTTGACTATCCTCTTGTATCGATCCTCTCCTCGATCGATGTAAAAGGTTGAAAAGTAGTTTTTCATATCGATGCGAGTCGAAACGATGGATACAAATTGATCGTTAGTATCGATGAGTCTTGATGGATACGAAGTATCCATTCATATCAATGATTTTTGATGGATACGAAATTACTGTTCGTATCGATGAGCTTTGATGGATTCGAAATTACTGTTCGTATCGATATGCAGCGGAAGGAGATATGAACTTGTTGACGCTAACAGGGCTTCGAGTCGATGGGCACCATCGTCTTCAGCCGTTCTTGCCATGTGCTTCGCATCGATAGATCCACCGTTTATTTCGAATCGATAGAAGACTCGGGTTTTGATCGGTTGCGACCGGTCAAATGGAATGGGAGGCGAATCGACCTGGTCCATTTCTAAGTTCCATAAAAATAGCTAGGCCTTGGCCATTTTTTCTCTTTTTTACTTTTCACTGCCGTCTCTAACCTTCGTATCAATTCGAAACATCGGGAAAAAACAGAACTGCGCCACGCCTTCGATTCGACAAGATTCATCTCTTAAATTCTTCGAATCCCACTTTCAAATTAGGTAATCAAACATGAATCCAAGCAACGAAGCTATTCCAGATCTACTCTTCCTTCATTGATTATCCATTCGGATAATTGATAAAGCTAGATCTGGTTTGGAGAAGAAAGAGTGGGGAGGACAGAATCGAATCAATCTAGGGACTCATGTTCGAATTGATGAAGACATCAATATTATTTTTTGGATTTCGCATCAATCCCTGGGATGCTCTAATGGAGATGATGCGGTTCGTACCGATAGTTATGGTGATGAATCATTTCGATACGAAATTATCGATACGAAAAGATAAGTCGACGGTCGATTCGAAGTTCCCAACTTTAGATCGATACAAACTACATCTCTCTGATCAATACGAAAAGTATCGATTCGAACGTGATTGATGTTGAGTTGTGGCATTCCTGATCGGTACGAACCAAGCAACCAAGGATCGATTCGAAGTCATCTCACCTTAATCGATAAGAAACCGGCCCTTGATCATCGATTCGAAACGTGCCCCCTTATATCGATTCGAAGTGATATCCCGATGGATTCGAACGAGCTTCCTGTGATCGATTCGAACCCTTCCTTTGATGGATACGAAATTTTGAACAATTGACAGCATGATTCCGACGAGCTTCATCCTTGTATATCTGGGTTTAACTGTTAAACTACACACTTGACTTATCCTTTCGAAGCTCTTCGACGGAACTATAACTTAACACCGTGATAACAAACTTTAACTCGAATCGATTACCAACATCTGGATGATACAGTTGCGACGGTCAGCGATGACGGTCACTCCTACGGGACTCTGATTATCTTCGTTGCTTGCAAGTTTTCTTTAATTCTGCAAAATCTTTTCCAGTAATGCACATCACTGCACAACACACACTCTTACACATGGGGAATACACGGGTTTTTTATCCTCTAATGATAATTTCTCATAAGCTAGCCAGTTATGGAACCATCAAGTTCGCAGCCGCAAGAAATCCAAAGTAAAATTCCTCCGAGACTTGAAATTTCAGACATTGAGCCCGAAATCATTGGTCCAACCCCGGACGAATTACCCGATGCATCTTTCATTGCCAATCCATCGGACTCCGTTCAATCCAGCGTCTCTGAAGATATGCTAGGGAGAATATGCTTAAGGCATGGCCTGTCAATGGACGACGTATTATTGCTGGGACCAAATGAAAGACCACACAATCCCCCAGAGGGATATAGCGCATTCAATCGTCACGCTGTGCAGCCGGAACGCTCCCTCCGTTCAATGAGCATATAAGAGAAGTATTGTCTTTTTTGGGGATCGCTCCATCTCAACTACACCCAAATGGATATGCTTTAGTGAATAGCTTGTTCATCGTCTTTATGGAGTATCTTCATCGACCACCGATCCCGATTGAGATCAGATATCTGTTCAACTTCAAAAGCCGAAATGATAACCCATCCTTTACATTCTTGGAGGCAGTAAGGAATTGTCAAGTGGTCACCGGGTCCTGGACCAGGTAAGCTACTTCAAGACGGAGTGGTTTTAGGTTAGGTGACCCCTAGGGTTCTCCCGGCGATGGTTATTCAGACGTGAGTATAGCTGAGTTTTCAAGTAATTATTAAGGCGATTGCAGTTGAAGTGAAACTTATATCCTTTCTTTTTCTTACAGCAATAATTCAGCGAACGAAAGGTGGATACTTCAAGGAGATAGTCCGGGTGCTTCAGGAGGTCCCGAGCGAAGATAGGAATATTGAATTTCTCTTGACGGATAGAAATCTCAGAATTCTTGGGTTGATCGGGCGGAAACAAAGCATAGTGCTTGACGGTGCATTAAGAACTGCCTCAAGAGAGCGAGTCAAGCGAAAAATGCCTAAAGTTGTCGTAATCGAGGAGGCGGTTTCCGAGAGAACTCACACTAATGAGGAACCCTTGGTGAACCTGATAATGTAGCCCAGGGCACTGAAGAACAGAGAAAAGGCAAGGCAGCCGTTTTTAAGTGCCTAAAAAGGGAAGACGGAAATCGGTCGTCACGTCCTGGCTCGCCTCCGAAATTAGAATTTCGGAGATGTCTCCCCCAAGAACAGAAAGTCTCTATGAAGGGCTCGGCGATCTTCCAATCCCGGATGATGTGTCTTTCCAGCATGATGCCGGGTTGGAGGAATTCCACCATACCTTAGAATTGAGCGAGCCTTTTACTGCTAGCGTGGTCGACACTTCCGGTTGGTCGGGGGGGTTGCACATTCATACACATTTCACGACACTACACAACCTTTAACCGTAAGTCATCTGTTTCGAAAAGCCACTAACTCTATTTTCATTTTGCTTCACATATATTATGACTGGACGAGGTTCGATGCTGGGATGTCTTCGACGGGCTCGTAGATCTTCCACATATTACGAGTCGCAAAGAAGGGAAGGGGATAGAGATTACGATCGTAGATACTCTAGATATTCTAGCCAAGAAAGATATGATAGAGATAGGGATTACAGACGTCGATCTCGATCTCGTACTCCTCCTCCCAGAGCACCTTCACAATCTCCCGTCTATGTTTCTCGTCCTTCCGAATCTTCGCGGCACAAGTCAACTTTCCAGTCTTCCAGGTCCGAGCCCCATCACCCCAGATCTGAGGCAATGACCCCAGTAGTTGCGGAACAGCCTCCTACGGAAATTTCGAGGGAAGAGGCAATCAGGCTTGCGCAGTTAAAGAAGGACTTCCCGAACATTTGTTTTGATAACTACATTTTCCCTCCTCATTTGAAAAGAATCCCGCCGGAGGCTGAGCAGATGGCGCATGATTATGTGCATGACTTATATGCCCAATATAAGGCATGGTCTAACGCGGCTGAGAAAGCATCGTCATTAGCCTTTGAACGAGCGGCTATCATTGAGAAGCTACAAGCCGAGCTAGCTCAAAAAGACCGTATTATACCAGTACTAAACACAGAAACCGAATCATCTCGAAAATCAGAGATGGAGGCTCTTAAGAACGCTGATGAAACTCAAGTGGCTATGGACAGAATGAAAAAAGAGCATTATGTCATGGTGGAAGACATGGGCCACCGAAACACCATTGTCACCGTCGAGAGGGATGCGGCGGTGAAGGAGCTTACTGAGCTTAAGGCTAAAGTTTTGAAAATCATGAAGGAATGGGTTGCTGCCAATATTTCTGCACAGGAGGCATGTGATCAGGCAGTAGAATTTCGGACCGAGCGAGACGCGGCGGTGGCTAAAGTCCTGGAGATCGAAGCCGAAGTTGATAGAAAAATTGAAATTGCCGAGTCCAAGCTGAAGGCCGACATTGAAGACCTCCTCATCACTTATAATGCTAATGTGTTAAAGCATAGGAATTTGGCTTGGCTCAAGAATTATTCGGTACATCTTCACAGTGGTTGGGGCCGGTTGATTGAGGAGGAGAAAGCGGCGCATCCGGATGAATCAATTGATCAGTTTGAGCTTGAAAACCGGTTGCTGACCGAAGATGAAAAGAAAGTCCTTCATGACGCCATAATTTCTTATGAGAAGGAGATGGTCGGCGCCCGACATCTGGGGGTCGAGGAAGGTTCAGGTGTTGAACACCAGGCTACAGTTCTTGATATCACCGCTCCAATCCCATCAGAGCCTACATCTGCGGTTGATTCACAGTCTGTCCCAGCCTATAACCCGGAGCAACCGCAGCTATCTCCTATCCGGGAGCATGTGTCTGAAGCCGCTCAGTCGTCAACAGGCCAAGTTGAGGAAGGTACTCCGAACTTATCTCAAGTATGTTCCAAATGGAGAGTTTGTTTTGAAGCGATTACTAATAACTTCTTCTTATCTTTGCTCAGTGACTGGAGTTGCGCCAATTGCTGCGAGTCAAGAATCAAGTCAAGGGCAGAAAGCCATCACTACCGAGACGACTGTCGTGACAACAACAGTGTCAACTGAGATGACGCAGGGGAGCACGATATCTCTTGATGAGCAACTGGTGAGCGAGCTACTCGGCCAACATGGTGGCTCCTTTACAGACTTGTCGTTCATCATTAGTGGACTCCCGACAGCCTCTAGCTCTTCAGTGCAGACTACAGATGCCCCCAGCCAGGCCCAAGCGATTCGTGATGAAGAAATTATGGCCAAGATTAATGCTAAATTAGAGGCTGCGACGCAAGGTGGTAGTGTTGGTTGTGATATGGCGGTGCACAACCCAACGCCTCTAAGGATTATATCACCGGGTGTCTGTTCCATCTTCCACTGCAGATCCAGTCCCTCCATCTCCTCCGGTAGGAAGTATACACCTAGAATCAAGCTCAGAGGAGGACGTTGACATTATGCCCCCAGCAGAGGAGCAACCATCGGAGGGGAAAATCTCAAAACGGAAGATTTCTAGTGAGTCGGAGGGTTCCCCGTTGAAGAGAAGGCCGAGGAAGAAGAAATAGATTGGCCACTTAAGCAAATTTTTGATAGATAGGAATTTGTTTTTGCTTCTCATTAGTAGGCCGGGTATAGATGCAGGTTCGGCCACTACTAGTAAGAATTTTTGGAAGAACTTGCACATAAGCTCTTGTTTCTAGTTAGTTGAAATAAAATTTAGCTTTCTTCATTTCAACTATTTTTTCTTGCTTTACTTGTTTAAGTGTTGTGATGATCAGCTTGTTTCCGCACCTATTACAGATCTTGAGCACACATCTGCTCTCCAGGGACTTTGAATAGTTTGCAAGCAATAATTTGGTTCGCACTCCGAGAATCTGATAATTATTGATGTCTATGGCACAGTTCGCACTCCGAGAACTTCGAGTTGATATTTACACTTCAATTCACACTCTGGGAATTCGGAGTTAGCATTTACGCTTTGGTTCGCTCTCCGGGAACCTAAAGTCGATATTTATACCCCAATTCTCACTCTGGGAATATGGAGTTAGTATTTATACTCCGGTTCACACTCCGGTAACCTGGAGTTGGTGTTTATATTCCATTTCACGCTCTGGGAACTTGTAGTTAGCCGACAGATGGTCAGTTACATCTGTTTGACCTTTTTAAGAATTCGTTCGTACTCTGGGAACGATGGACTTATCGGGATCATGGATGGTCGGATCACATCTACCCCGAGTTTACAAGCGAGGTCGTTAGATGGACGGGTCCATCCTCCTCGAACTTGTTTAAGATACGGTCGAAGTCGTTAGGAGGATGGATCCACCCTCTTCGAAGTAGTATTTATAAGCGTTATACTCCGACTCACACTCTAGGAGTTTGAAGTTAGAATTTATACTCTGGTTCGTGCTCTAGGAACCTAGAGTTGAGGTTTATACTCCAATTCGCACTCTAGGAATTTGGAGTTAATGTTTATACTCCAGTTCGCACTCTGGGAATCTGGAGTTAATGGAAGGATTGTCGTGTATCAATCCTTTTAGATGTTGGTGTCGTGACATGCCCCCGAGCTCGGGTTTCACTTAGTGAGTGACCAGTCGTATCTCAATCACTCCCTATTTGAATAAATCCCACCATATGATGGGACTTAGCTCTCCATTCATCGTGATGTTTTATGTCGTATTCAATAAATCATAGCTCTGGCTCGAAGAGATAGCATTTTATTGCTGAAATAAGAAAATATGGCAAAGTCAGTTGTCTTATTACAAGTTCAAATTTCAAAATGCGAAAATAAAATGCAAAGGAAATAATGGGTTAAAACAAATAAAGCCTGTCATGTATAGTAGCGACAGAGACTCTCGCTATTCCAGGCCTCGGTAGAGTAAGACCGTCAACGGTCGATAACTTGAATGAGCCATCTCCGAGCTTTTGTGAAATCACATATGGTCCTTCCCAATTAGGTTTCATGTGTGAAGGAACATGGTAGATCCTCTTGAGTACGAGATCGCCGAGCTCAAAGGTTCATGGCCGAACCTTGGCATTGTATATTCAGGCGACTCGACTTCGATACGCGGCTGCTCTCAGATTGGCCTCTTCACGCTTTTCATCGAGTAAATCCAAAGATTCAGCAAGTAGTATGGCATTCATTTTCGGATCATAGTATGTCACACGATGAGAAGACACTTCCATCTCGACTGGAATAACGGATTCCGAGCCATAAGATAGAGAAAATGGAGTGTGTCCGGTTGTAGTCTTGTGGGTCGTTCGGTAAGCCCATAAAGCCATAGGAAGTTCATCAACCCATTTGCCCCCGGCCTTTTCCAGTCGTTTCTTCATAATATATTTGATAACTTTATTAACAGCTTCGACTTGGCCATTCGCTTGAGGGTGTGCAACAGCAGAGAATTTCTTATGGATATTTGACAGAAATTCTTGAATTGAACGCTGTAGAACTGGGCTCCGTTATCAGTGATAATAGTATGCGGGAGACCAAACCGATAGATAATGTTACGTACTACAAAGTTGATTACTTTCTTCGTCGTGATTGTTGCAAGAGGTTCAGCTTCAGCCCATTCGGTGAAGTAATCAACTGCGATGATGGCGTACTTCGCGTCACCTTTGGCTAAAGGCAATGTACAAATTATGTCAATGCCCCATACTGCAAATGGCCAAGGATTGACCATTTGGATTATCTCAGTACGTGGGGCTCAAGGAATCCAAGCATGTTTTTGGCATTTATCACATTTTTTGGCGTAGTCTGCTGCGTCACGGTTAACAGTGGGCCAGTAATACCCGTACCGGAGTACTTTCTTGGCGAGTCCTTGCCCCCCAGTGCAATCGCCACATTCTCCTTCGTGTACATCATGTAACACTCGTTTGATTTTGTCGTGCGCGATACACCGGAGGAGAGGAACAGAATATCCTCTTCGATACATAACTCCGTTTTGAATGATGAACCGCGAGGCTTTTCGAAGAATCTGTCTCTTCTCACTTCTGCACTCAGGCAATATCCCATGCTCAATATAATCTCGATAAGGGGTCATCCATGACTCCCTACTGGAAGTAGTCTGAAAGGTGAAGTCAATCTCCAATTGATCAATGCTCGGAGAGGATATAGTTTCAACAGGGACGAGCCCTAACTGCTGAGCTTCGCCCGTACTTACTAACTTTGCCAACGAATCAGCTTTTTGATTATGCTCTCGGGGTAGTTATAAAATGGAATAGTAATCAAACTGATCAAGCACTTCTTGGATCCGGGCTAAATAAGCAGCTAGCCTTCGATCTTTCGCCTGATATTCGCCCTGGACCTGGCACATGACTAATAGGGTGTCGCAATAGATTTCCATAGTGGTAATTTTCAGATCACGAGCCAGCTTCAAGCCAACAAGTAGAGCTTCATATTCGGCTTCATTATTGGTCGCACGGAACTCGAACTTTGAAGCATAACATATGAATCGGCCCTCGGGGGTTTCAAGTACTACCCCAGCGCCCGAGCACTGATCGTTGGATGCACCATCAGTATGTAACTTCCAGATGTACTCAGGAGATTTGCTGGTCTCAGGCAAGTCTTCAGGAATAGTAAACTCGGCTATAAAATCTGCTAGGACTTGACCGTGAATAGCTCTCCTCGAAGTGTAAGTGATATCGAATTTACTCGGTTCGATGTTCCATTTGAGTAACCTACCAGACGTCTCAGGCCACGTGAGGACCTGTCGTAACGGCTGATCGGTGTACACAGTGATGGGATGAGCCTGAAATTATGGACGGAGCTTCCTTGAGGCAATGATTAAGCAGTAGGCTAAGCAGTAGGCTAAGCAGTAGGCTAATTTCTTCAGCTTCGGATAGTTTCTCTCAGCTTCGGTGAGCCGTTTGCTAACATAATAGACTGGTTTCTGAACTCTGTCTTCCTCCCGAACAAGGGCAGCGTTAATTGCATTTTCTGATACTGCCAGGTAAAGATACAACTGTTCGTGGTTGATAGGCTTTGAAAGAATCGGCGGTGTGGAAAGGTGTTGAACCAAGGATTGGAATGCGCCCTCGCACTCCGTAGTCCATTCGAAGTTCCGCTTCCCTTTTAGGATCAAATCGAAGAAGGGGATGCACTTATCGGTGGACTTTGATATAAACCTGCTTAACGCTGCTACCTTTCCGTTAAGACTCTAGACTTGCTTTATAGTTCTTGGAGTCTGTAAATTTATGATAGCCCAGATCTTTTCGAGGTTGGCTTCTATTCCTCTGGCGTTGACGATGAACCCAAGGGATTTTCCGAATGCGACTCCAAAATGACACTTTAGCGGATTGAGCTTCATCCCATATCTCCGAAAGGTATTGAACATTGTCTCCAAGTCTCTAATGTCGTCAGCGGAGTACCGTGATTTCACCAACTTATCGTCCACATAAACCTCCATGGTCTTTCCGATCTGGTCAGCGAACATCCGGTTCACAAAGCGTTGTTAACTTGCTCCGGCGTTCTTCAATCCGAAGGGCATGACTTTGTAGCAGTATAGTCCCAGATCGGTTACGAAGCTTGTATGCTCTTGGTCGGGCACATGCATGGTTATTTGGTTGTAGCCCGAGTAAGCATCCATAAAAGATAATAATTCATATCCGGCCGTTGAATCTACGAGTTGATCAATTCGAGGAAGTGGAAAGCTGTATTTCGGAAAGGATTTGTTTAAGTCAGAATAATCAATGCATGTTCTCTATTTCCCATTTGGTTTTTGGGCAATTACAGGGTTGGATACCCACTCCGGTTATAGAGAATCCCGGATGAACCCATTGGCTTTTAGCTTATCAACTTCTTCTTTAAGGGCAGCAGATCTCTCCGGATCCATACCGTGCCTTTTCTGCTTGACCGGGATTTATCGCGGGTCAATATTCAGGGCGTGGCTCGCGATGTCCGGCGAGATCCCACACATATCAGAGTGTGTCCAGGCAAATACGTCGAGATTCGTCCGGAGAAAATCAACCAATTCCTGTTGCATTTCTTGGCTCAACTGAGACCCAACCTTCAACATTCTCGGATCATCATCATCTTCACCATCGATTGGAACATCAATCGTCAGCTCAGCCGGGGATGCCTGACTTTCAATAGATTCTTCCTTATTTTCATTGTCTCTCGGGTCAAGATCCCTGTGGAATTGGTTGTGGTGCCCGGGCCAAGGCCCGGGCACTAATTGTAAATTGTTTGTAAAATCGACGCAGAGAGATTCCTCTAGGCCCTTTCCTTTCTCTCGTCGTTGTGCCTCGCGCAGCTCAGCCACGTAACAGGCTCTTCCAGCAGCCTGATCTCCCTGTAATACTCCAATCCCACAATCAATGGGGAATTTCAAGGTCAAACACCATGGGGCAATTGCTGCCCTGAACTCAGCAAGGGCCGGTCGGCCCAAAAAAGCATTGTATGAGGATTGAATATCCAAAACAACAAACTGTAAAAATCCAAACTCTTCGGCACTCTCCAACTCCTAACTCCACTGGCAATTCTACCACTCCAGTGGGTATATTAGCACTCCCATCGATGCCATGAATTCTAGATTGACAAGGCTTTAAATCTTTGGCTTACATTTTCATCTGGTCGTATGCTCTCTTAAACAAAATATTTACTGAACTCCCACTGTCCACCAGGATCCTCTTCATCCAAGCAGGACCAACCTGGGAAGATATGACAAGTGGGTGAATAGCTGGGGCTTCGACCCTATCAGCATCTCGGCTCCTGAATACGATGTCATCTGTTATCGTCTTTTTTAGTTTTGCCGGGGCCCCTTCATCGAAACTACCGCAACACTCAAAATCCACATGCCTGATAGAATTGGCATATGACTCCATTTCCCTCCAGCTTCGGTCTACTGGATGGGGACCACCACTGACTGCATTAATAACTAACATCCCGCCTGTATGGGAAGGTTCCTCCTGTCTTTCTTGAGTTTGCACACGGTTTTGATTGGATGGGCCCGCACCACCAGACTGCGACGCCCGAACGAACTGGTCTAGCTTTCTTTCTCTGATCAACTTTTCAATGAGGTCCTGCAAATGTCTACACTCATTGGTATTATGTCCATAACTTTCATTGAATCTATAGAACTTTCCTGTTTGAATCTGCCTCTCCGACGATGGCATCGGAGCAGGTTTCTTATACTGCATAGCGTTGCAAGTCTGTAGGTACACGTTCTCCAGCGACGTGTTCAGTGGTGTATAATTGTCAAACATTGGAGCCCTACGTCGCGGGCCATGGTTCTGATCCCGTTTTCTGTTCTGATTATCACTGTTCCTTGGTTGTTGAGTTTGTTTATTTTGAATATTTAACTGGACTTTTCCTGAACTTTCACCAGATTGTTTGACTGCAACATTACTCTGAATCCCCTCACTACTAGGTCTTACATCATCCTGTTTCCTAGACTGTTTCGCATCCTCTCGCCTCAAGAATTGAGCCGCTTTGGAACAGAAACAGTCCAACGATACGGGAGGCTTCCCAGCTAACCAGTTTCCAAACTCGGAAACGGGGTCAATCCCCTTAGTTAATGCCATTAAGATCGAATTATCATTGGGGTTACTGATCTCTGTGAAAGCGGCATTGAACCTTTCCAAGTATCGCCTGAGTGTCTCTCCGGGAGCCTGAGTGACACTGGATAAAGTATTAACGTCTTTAGGCCTGGCGACGTGCATGCGAAACTGCTCGACAAACTTAGTAGCCAACTGGTCGAACGAAGAGATTGATCAAGGAGGCAATCGTGTAAACCACATCGTTGTGATGCCCCCCTCAAAGAAATAGGAAAACTACGGCACTTTACTACATCATCAGCTCTTGCAGCACTCATCGACCATTCATATTTCAGGATATGTTGATTGGGGTCGGAATTCCCTTCGTACATGGGCAGAGTCGGCATTCTGAATCGCCGAGGGGGTTCAGCGTATAAAATTTCATCCGTGAACGGAGTATGACTTCGGGAGATTCCCCAATCATCATTTGTCAAGCCCCGACTCTCGCGAATCATTTGGCATATCATGGCTGAAAGATCTGGCATCGGAGCATTTTGCGCACGTTGGGCCAAAGTGTGGTCGAGTTCCACATTGCGAGGTTGGACCGGGCGCTGTCGACGGTCTCTGTCTCGCCTCGTTGGCTCAACATTTTCTGGAACGTACGGTTCAGGAGTACATCCTTGTTGGTTATGGGTATCAATCCCTATATCAGCCGTGGTAGCAGTGGCACGGTTATCCATGGTGTATTGTGGAACAATGCCTCCTCGGGAGGAGGGTCCAGTATGAAAACTGGCAGAACGGCCAACTCTCATATGCCCAACGGTCAATGCTGCTGGTGATCAATTGCCTATGCATAATTTCCTTCTAGCTTGGGTCGGGTAGATCTGTGATTGTAATCGGATGAAGTAGAACTTTCAGTGGAGGAGCGAGACGCATGATCCCGTCTGGATCTTCTACGCCCTTGGCAGTCTAGTTGATTAGCTAATTCAGAATTAATGCGCAACTGCTCAGTTAGCTGTTGTCGGCTTTGAGTCGGTCCTTGGAGAAATGTCTGGAACTCTTGTCTAGTAACGGGCCTGATGGATCGGAATGCCCGGTATCATCTTGATTAGATGTAGGCATTTGCGTGGGATTCTATCTATCCCAGCCTTCTTGACCAATGGCGGTAGAAGCGGTTCTTGTGCTAACCATCTTGAGATGTGGAATCCATTCCCTAGATTTTTGCAGATCTGAATTGAACGGAAGGAATCTAAAATTGAAATCTGGATCTCTCTCTTAGATTTATGCAATCCGGTATCGATGACAGATCCAATGAGCAGGAGAAAATCTGGGTTTTCTCTGTGAAAGCACCAAAGTGTTTGTACCAAAATTGGGCACAACACTCTTCGAAAGTTTTTGAAGAGATAATAAATGAAGAATGCAAATTGAAAATGAGGATTATCTAACAAACTCCAATTAACAAGAATGTAAATGCAAAGACAAGTGATTTATAGTGGTTCAGCGTGTTGCCTACGTCCACTGTGAAGTTTTTGCAATTTTATAGATTCTCTTTCACTGTTTACAAGTGATTACAGCGAGCAACAGCAAGTTACAACTAGAAATTCGAAATCAACAACAAGAATATGATGTAGGATGATGGAGATCTTGATCCAGCAGAGTCTGGGCGCTTGAGAATCAAAAGATCCCTTCTTTGTAGGCTATGGGGCTCTATTTATAGGCGTAGGAGGATGAGACTTCGCCCAAATCTCGAGAGACTTTTTCTGGCATGTGAGTGGGCCCACGCGACCAACCTCACAAAGTTTCGACTCGATCGGCGATCGATATGAAGCCATTTCGTATCGATCAAGGTGACGTCCAATAGAGCTGAAATTTGGTATGAACACTCCATGACATGTAGGGAATATCTTGTGAAAATTTCATGGCATTTGGATCAGTGGATCATAAGTTATCGTCGATACGAAATGAGTATTCTCGAGTGGCTGTTTGGTTCGAATCCATCTCTTCGAATTGATGATTCGATGGTGGCACGCGTCTTCGTGATGACGTGGAGCGCAAACTTCGCCTCGATCCGGTCTTCACTCCGAGTTGACCGCATCGACTCCATATATTTCGCCTTGTTCGTATCGAGGGATGACATGTCACCCTGATTTATTGACTCGATGGATTCGAATAAGGCCTCACTGATGGATTCGAACTAGTGATGTTCATTGGTTATGAGTCAAATCTATCCTCGATGGACACGAAACCAATAGATGCGAACTGGAACCTTTCGATGGATACGAAGTAGGATAACCTGATGGATACGAAATGGGACAGTCTGACGGATACGAAGGTCCTTTCCCATGATGGGTTCGAAGAGAGGTTTCCACGATGGATACGAAGTAGTGACCATTGCCTCAGTTGATGGATGCGAAATGCTCTATCTGCTGATGGATACGAAGTAGGGAGATGCCGATGGATTCAAACACAGCCAAGTTCATCGATACGAACCGGTGCTCTTCGATGGATATGAAACAGCTGGACCCGTGATCGATACGAAATCGATCGATACGAACTGGGGCACGATGATCGATACGAAACCGGAGCTTTTCCCTTCAACTTACACCCATCATAACTAAAGCATACGAACTCGGATTAACTTGAAATTTGGAATGATGGTTCTTATGATATTACTTGTCATGTCCTATCGATTGTGGCCTGATCCGTGCTCGAACAAAATTCAGCGATATCCATACGAAGCAATGTATAACCAATCTTTGAGACGAACTGTCCTTTGTTTTCGATTGATCTTTTAGTATCATGGCTTTGCCAAAAAGCGGGATAACAAATTAATTACCATTTAATCCATCAATTATTGATTCTATCCAAACATGTATTTAGATTTTATTTTAATTAATTTATTCAATGTTGACATCCACTTAATAATATTTACTTTCATTTATATAGTTGTAATTCAATTTAGTTATTATTTCATAATACTATTTCCGATTTATTTCTTCCAGTATTAGTTTCACAAATCAAATTTAATTAACAAATTATAATGGTTTCCACTATTTCTTCAATTGGATTTCATTTTAATACTAATTTATCACCTTTTTTAATTTTACAAAATTTCAATTACAAAATTCTATTTAATTAGCAACTTTAATTGTCGAAATTTACGGGTTGTTACACTGACTCTGCCCTTATTGATAGAGTTATGGGCAAGATCAATCTAATGAAGCAAGGAACTGAAGCCGCAAAAAGGACGAATTCAATGCCTCCAAGATTCTTTCCTTTGAAGTCGAACTCGATTTAGAGATAAAGGCAGCAAAGATGATGCTGCTGAAGGGGAGGGGGATAATGAAGGTGATGACAACGAAAATGATAGTGATGATGCTGATAACGACAATAATGGCGGTCAAGGTTCAGATGGCGACAGAGGGGGCCACAATGAGACTTCTGACAAAAATGGAGATGATAGTGTTGGGGCTTCTAAAAAAGATCCATTTCCTCACAAGGCAGCCCAGCCTGAACCCGACGCACCTTTTGCCCCTTAAGAAGATCCAGCTTCTGTTAATGTTGAAGCGCTGATGGAGAAGGGGAAAGCTTCTCAAACATCAGTCTGTATATCTCAAGTATAGGATTCTCTGTTTAAACTACTTTTACTTCGAAGGAGATAATAATGTAAATCTTTTATTTAGATAAGAAGGAAATCTATACACCCTTATAAAACTTAGCTTGAAAGAAAACAAGCGGAGATAAATATTCTATATAAGGAGTTAGACAGGCGATTGAAGAAGCACAACGTCCTTTGTGATAAATACCATAGACTCAATAGAAGTGCATCTCTGTTAGCCTCTTTTAAGCATCAAGAAGATGCCCCACGATTAAGGAGAGCGCGCCTCCGTTATGATGGTCTTCTTAAAGAAAATCGATAATTAATCACCATTTTTGGATGTTGATTGAAGAGAGAGACATTTTAGTTAACTTCTTATAGAAGACCTATTGTAGACACCTAATCGTTGGCTTTTCATATTTAGGTGAATTTAGCTAGATCTACTTGATGCTTTCAAAAAAGATATTTGGACAAATTCGAATCTGACCCACATCCTAGAGTTTGTTGGAATTTACAATGAGTCGGATCCATTCCCTATGATCTACCTCCTAAAAAGCTTAAGTATTATATGGAAAAATCTGTCTGTGAATTATTTACTAAGTCAATCTTGTATGAACCAGATGAATGTAAAGAACCGAAAATCCGCACTCCTTTGAGCTGGCAACATTCCACAACAACCCAGCCAAAGAGGAAAAAACTTACGAGTCTTTAGGGTTAAAGAAAAAGAAAAAGGTAGAAGAAGAGAGAAAAAGATAGAACAGAACAGAAAGAATCAACAAAACAATATCAGAATCTCACAATCACAGCGGCACAACATATAATAGATAAATGAATATCATTAAAACAAAGAACTATATCAGTTATTACATTACTCACATTACATTACATTTCATCATCAGAGTGTACAACAACAAACAGCGGAAAAGAAATACTATATACTAGTGAATACGCCATGCCATCCAGCTTGCCTCCAGCAACTCCTGAATTCCAGAATATCCTGATAACCTAACTCTAGACTGCCCGTGTGGAAATTGGTGGGCACCCAGAGTTTAGAAAGGAAAACAATAAACTCTGAGTCGGTCATGTGACTGGTGTGAGAACTTAAAACAGTTATTCTTTTGAAAACAAACAAAGAAATATTTTTTAAGTTAATTCGCAATGCTTTTTGAAAATGTAACTACCATAAGACCTCCCACCACACACATAATGCAAACGCAGACTTGGAGGAGATTTCTTCTTATGTTAGTCAAAGATGCTTACTACGCAAAATCAAATCGTTTTTGATATTATTATTAGTGCATAGTGTAGAAAACATTTCGAAAGTAGAATATAAATCTTAGCCAACATAGGTGCCATTATATTATGCCTGCTATAGCTACCTCCTGAGGAGGCAGGTTATATAACTAAAACCGTACAAGGCTCGTATTGTTTCTTTGGATTTCCAACAAATGGTCAGGCCAAGGAACTTCCCATTGCCACATGGGTACGCCTCTGGAAAGACGACCCGAGAATCAAACCGGATCTCTGCCAACACAAGGCCGGGTTACCCCTAACTGGGTAACTACTGACACGAATATGTCATCCCCCGATCGTAACCGATCTATCCGAGGATCCTCGATTTCCAACAACCACAAAGCAATAAATTTGCAGCAACAACATAAGTTAAGTATCTGGGCTCCATACCATGATACCACCTCTATCCAGAATTAATGACATACACTAAAGGGGCGCTACCCCCTAATAACCTTGCCGCATCCTTCCTGTTTTGACCATTTCCGGGGTGTGAGGTCCGACGAAGTCTCGTCCACAAAGCCACGCTTTATACAAAAGCTGTGCTTTGGGTCAACAAATGGTCAAAGTAATGATTACCAAGATAAATGATCAAACAAATGATCATATCACAAATGATCAAACAATGATCATTTCACCGCATCATTCAGCATGCCACACCACCAAATTGGGAGTATATCACTAATAACCTTCAACTACATAACCTCTGAGCTCATACGTCTTAGACAAGGGTGTTAAGCTAAGAGAATAAATTCTCCGCCACCAACAGAAATATATTTGAAAGAAATCAGCTTTATATCTCAACTTGTAATGTCAGACATACAATCGATACAAGTCTGTTCCGGGCTTGAACAGAACCGAAGGCACTTAAAAAGAAGTCCTTGCATTCCGGATAATTTCTAATCACGTCCGGACTTCCCGTCACTAAGGGTGATAAAACCTCTATATCGGAAATCAGCCGATGCGGAGCAACTCAACGGTAATCCTTCCATTTTCAAAAATATCCGGTCTTCAACACCGGTCATCAAATGCAATCCATTACGACGTATCACATATTCGGAATGGGTTATACGACCCCAAGGTCCTTTCCTGGCTAACCCGAATAGTGAGCGCTTATTCAAAAATAAGTGTGGCATTCAAATTCAAACAATCACAACACATACCTATTTAAAGGTAAAAATTGATAGTCGGATTATTTAACTATCAAATGGCATGCTCAACATCACCAGATTCCAAATAATTTTTCAAATTATTTATTTTCCAAAATATCTTTACAAGATATATATATTTCCCACACTTCAACATTTGAAAACAAATTTTCAAATCACTTTTCACCGTTACTACTTTTGAAAACAAATTTCTATCAATTTCCTTATGCGAAATACTTTCATTTCAACATGGTTCATTTAAACCAATTAAATAAATCCTTACCGATTTACTTTATATTTACGTTCCAAATCCATAAATTTATTCCCACACTTCAAAAAATAAATCAACGTTTATTTTTAAACAAATTCCCCTTTTCATTTATAAATTCCATAGTGAATTTACATTCCAAAATATTTATGAATATATGACTCCCAAATCGATTTCTAATATTCATTTTCAATTTGTCTTCAAAAAGATAAATTCTCAAAACATTTCATTTCACATTGGAAAAACATTTCCGTACTTATTTATTAATAAGTAATTCACAAATCCATTTATTTTCAACACTTGAAAAATATTCAATATACTTAAACCGAAATTAAGTATATATTTCATTCTTTAAGGAAATCATTCTCTTAAACATATTTATTTGGACCAAAACGAATGTTGTGCAAAACATCGTTACGACAACCCAAAATCACTAGTATAGGGATTCGAAATTTAGATAGATATATAAATCCCAATACTATACAAATACATTTCCTTTCGGAAAGCATTTACTATAACAACAGTGTTATAGTCCATCATTTCCTTCTATTTCTCGAAAACGTCTATTTCAACAATAAATGTTGAAACCTATGTATTCGGTTCATAATACATTTTAAAACATCGTTAAAACGATTAACTTCATTTTATAATATTCATTTTCCCAAGCATATCCACTTTATTTGATAACATATTCACTGTCCAAAAACGTGAATATACTTCCTTAACCAATTTCAACTTTCAATTTATCAAATTCCATTGATTTCGAATTTATCAACAATGTCTATAAATTCCATTTCTATTTATAAGCTTCGATTTATAAATCTCCTTCATTAATCCAATTTATATTTCGTTTATATGTTGAATCTAACTTATAAGTAAATTACTTATAATCCATTTATTCACAAATCCATTCTTTTATATCATCGTTTGTTTATAAATCTAAAATTCTTATTTACTTATAAAACTAACTACAACTTTATTTTAACACTTATAAAAGCTCGTTTTATAATTCCAATATCTTTAACTTATAAAATATAAATTTTATAAATCTTTTATGTAAACCGTTTATAATAATTCAAAAATCTCAATTTAAATAAACCAATCTGTTCATTAATTTACAAAACGTTATTTAAAACTTATATAACTCCAAAATTACACTTAAGTATTATTTTCCCAAAAATATAACTTTTATAACCATAAAATTAAAATGTTTTTTTATTTTAACAATTCAAAATTAAATAAAACGTATACTTTCAAAAATCACTTTAAAAATTCTTTTAAAAACCAAAATCATTATATTAAAACTTCAAAAGTGGGTCCGATGATGCAACAACACCAAATAGTCAATCATGACATCCAAATATCATATATCGATATGATAATCAACAAATATCACAATATCTGTAAATAAATCAATACAGTTGAGGAATCTAGTTGGATCCCTCCAACCTTTTTCCCTGCATCCACAAACATTAGCACAATACCAATTCCGTTCCAGTACGGAATTATCGCGATATACAGGATTTATAAAATATTATCCGCTTAATAGCCGGCGCAATAGGGTCTCATCCGCTATATAATGCGGGAAATCAACTCAAAGTACATAAATAATACCAATTTCACTGTATTGTGAAATATTCGAGGTATATGTTTTTAATAAATAACATCCGCTTATTAACGGCGCATAATGTCTATTTTAACAATAAATTGATAACAATCATCATTCAAACATGCATTCAAGAATTTTAAGTATAACTATTTAAAATATAAATCGAAACCGATTCGATTGAGTGAGAAGTTCTCACCTTGATTTCAATTTTGTTTTCAGCTTTTATTTCGAATAAAATTAAACGTGCGTTTAATTTTACCCGAAATTTTCACTAACTCCTAACGACTCCAATCCAATTCCATAGCGTAGTGCTCGTCCATACGAACCCAACGCAACTGGTTTTGTGCGTTTTCGACCTCGTATGAAAAAGATACGTTAATTTAAACATTCACGAATTTTAATATAATAATTTACAACATTATTTATACTTTTGAACCCTACATCTATCATCACCGTCCAAACTCCATTGCCCAGATCCTAGCCGCACCCCTTTCTTCCTCTCTTCTTCGTTCTATCCCCAGTAATAGCCGAACCCATCTTTGTAAACTAGGGTTTAATTTTCGAGCCTCCACGACGACTTCGACAACGATCAGCAAGCACCATTCGAAAGGCCATTGCCTACTCCACCTTCAGCCAGAGCATCATCATGCTCGGCCTCTCCTATTGCACGTGCCTCGAGGATGAACGGCCTACCTTCCAACTGAAACTGCAATCGATCCAATGCGTGAAACCCCATCTCGACCGTATGGATCTGAAGATCTTTTCGAGCACTACAACATTGTAGTTAATGCTTTCTCGAATCGATGCATAGATTTGAAGAAATTAAGGCGAGAAGAATGGAGCATTTCTGGCCTTAGAAATTAAAAATGGCGGCCGGTTAAAATTAGGGTTAGGGTTAATTTTTCTCAAAAAAAAAGAAATATGGGGTGCTTATATAGAAAAAAAATGACAAACACTATTCATCCCGGGATTTCCGAACTCCAATTTACGCGCAGTGACCGGCGTTTCTAGGGTTTAACCCGCGTTCCGGACACAATGGAACAGGTTTCGGGAGCCAATTCGATCATCTGTGCGAGTTACGGCAGTAAACGATCAATTTTAAATTAAACCGATTTAAATGAATTTCTAAGCGTTTTGGCTTGCACCGGACAAACGGTAAATCCGATTGACGCGAAATTTGAAACCTTACAATAATATCACATTATGGATCCGATGAAACTAGTTTCGTCGAAATCCGAGACTGTTTGAAAAATGGCTATTTTAACTCGCCAAATTAATATTAAAATAATTTCGATGCGTTTCGAGCCGCCACGATCAAACGAAAACTCCGATTGCTACAAAAATTGAAATCCAGTAATAATAAACTATTACGGATCCAATGGAACTAGTTTCGTCCAATTCTGAGACTGTTCGAAAATTGACTAATTTCACTAGTCGATTTAAATATTAAAATATTCGATTTTCACAAATTAACTTTTAATTCGATTTTAAAAGTTCTAAAATATCGTTCTAACTCCAATATGATAAAATAAAATTTTACAAATCATTTTCAATCATATTTAACTCGATTTTCAATTATTTCAGAAATTTCAACTATTAAATAATCGATTTAATTATCCAATTAAATCCAATATTCGAAAATAAATTATTCGACTTGTAAATTCCACTTATTAATAATTAAAATTAATTAAATATTCAAATTTTAATTAATAGAAATTCTGGGTCGTTACAGACTTCCCCCTTAAAAGAATTTCGTCCTCGAAATTACCAACTAAGAAAAAATTTACAAAATCCATTAACTTTCCAAAACAAACCATTCAAATTAGATTTTTCAAATCTATTAAGTGTTTAACTTTCTCAAAATTCATAGTTAAACTTCATACAAAATCTTTACTAAGTTTCCAAATCCATATATAGTTTTCAAAAGTTTTCCCATTTTCTCAAAAATATTCTAACGCTTAAATTTTCGGAAAAATTCGCCAGAGTCTACTTTGCGCGGCTCGATCCGAAAAAAAAAATGACGGTATATATATCACAAATATACATCTCATCAAGTGATGAGGCATCCCGCAGGGAAAAAAGTGTAAAAGTACGCTATTTAATCCGAGATATGTACCTTATTTATTATTAGCGAGCATATACGGCTAATATAGCGCGAAAGCGAGCTCCAAATGCGAAGCAAACGCGATCCGCACCTACTAAACACTCAACAAACAACATGAGAACATGTATATAGACAATAGCATCAATATACAACATATAGCAACATAACAACTACATAATATAGCAAATGTAACTAAAGCAACAAATGCAACCGCCAAATCAATATAATTTTACTTCTCATTAATATTCATTGAATTGGTTTTCCAATTGATTCATTAACATTGGAATTTTACTAACGTTCATTCATTCGATTTCAGTTAGTTTACATTCACTAATTTATTCACATTAATTCGCCTTCAATCGAAATCAAATCCAATTCTATTCAAATTTATTTACTTCCAATTTGGATTCAATCACATAGCTTTTAATTTCGCTAATTCAATTTCATTAACACTTAATGAATTATTTACAATCAACTAACATTCATGTGACGACCCGGAATTTTCTAGCAATATCAATTTAATAATCTACATTAAATATTAAATTGAATTGATATATTTTTGTTAATTAAATCTGAATTGATACTTCTCTTTTAATAAATATCTAATTGGTAAATTTTATCTGTTAAAAATTAATTGGTTGTTTTCTATTTATATATGTATATATTTGTATACATTGTAAAGAGATGAGATTTTGTTTTAAAGTTTAACTAATAAATTATGCTTTAAATTCTAATATACATTTTAGTGAATTAGAAATTATGATTTATTTAATATAAACTTTTTAAAGTTAAATAAATAAATAAATATAGGGTTTTAAATATATAAGTAAATGTTTAAATAGTTCAAAAACTTATTTTAGCTTAATTTTAAATTTTAATTTACTAACAAAAAGATTTGTTTACTTTTCTTTTTAGTATAGTTTGATTTAAAATATGAATTTAAAATGATATATGAGTTTTTAACATAATTTTTTCAAACAATACATTAACATATATTATAAAATATGTAGTTTATAATAGAAAGATAATTCATTTTATTTATCATTTCAAATTGATCACATGTTTTATAATATAAATAAGTAAGAATATATATATAGGGATACAAGATTTTAAGTAATAAGTTAAAATAAGAAATAATCATACTGGATAAATAATATAACAACTATAAAATTAGTTTTCAAACATAGAAATAAAACAAAAATAATAACAAGTCACATACATTTCATAAATATAATAACAAGTCAATAATAAAACTAAACACAAGTCAACAATGAAATTAGAAACAAAAGAATTTCAAAGTTGTAAGCTAACATAAAACTGGACTGCAGTATACATATGTATATGTTTAAAGCATCTAGATAAATATTTTTATACAAACAAAATGAAAGATATAAAAATATCTGTGTGTGCAGGCCAAATTAAGTAAAACAAAATAGGGACAGTAATAAAAATATACGTGTTATACAAACAAGTAAAATCATATGCATGCTAATGAACAAATATAATATGTGTAGGCCAAACTAAGTAGATAAAGTAAATGACAAAATAAACCAAATATGTGTGAAGCTTGTGAAGGAAGACATTATTAAATATCTTTAAGCAAACAAACAAAAATTATTAATGTAAAAATCTTTTTAGTACACAATTGTATTCATATCAGCCACCATTAACAAATATCTCTGGAAAAACAAATCTGTACAAACAAAAGATAGTATGCAATATTATTACAGTTTCATGAAACATAATTATAACTCTGTCACTTAATTTTTTTTATAAATTGGCATATTCAGTTCGAACTAAGTAACAACTAGAATAAACTTCATTTTAAACTAAAACTAGCTTTTACTTGAACATCAACAAAAATTCAATTCAACCTAAGAATCAAATAAGAGAGTTCAACCTGAAATTGCAAGCCTGTTGCTTAATCAAGGAGCAACTATTCTTCTCTGCAAATTGGTGAGTAACACTTTTAAGATTTACTTAAGTTTTAAATTCTGATGCATGCCAATCTTTGAATGCTTAAATAAATTGTGTGAACATTTATATACTCATTTTCTCTGGATATTTGTAAGATGGAGTTCTGCATATCTCAAGCCTGCATACTGTGTTTTCTATTTGCTGTGAGTAACTCATTTTTTTTTAAGGAATTAAAAGTATAACTTAGTTTGAAGTTATTGCAGTGATAAATATTGTATTGTAGAGTATGGTTGAGTGTTTATATCTGTGAACTCTGGAAGTATGATTGTGTGTAGGTATTTAAACTTGCAATTTGCTCTGTTTCGAGTATTGTCCATTTAAATTCAAATTTTTGAATTAATCCTTTTTTAGCCTTAGGATTTAAATGAAATCTGTAAGTTTCATTTCAAAACATTGGTTAGGAATTTACTTAAACAAAGTAATGTATATATATGACTCAGGAAACCAAGAAAAATAAAACAAGACTGAGCATCTCTATAATATTAAAAATTCAAATATCTTAATTTATGAATTCAGGTACATGGATCGAATCGTTAAACCAAATTATGATTTTTAAAATGAATATGGTGATTTTTAGTGGAGGGGCTGAGGTATGGTTCGAGTTTATCCATTTCAGGCTTTTTGAGTCGCCGTGGACGAACGCGTGGATGGGGGAGGTCGTGACTGGAACTGGAGATGCAGGGGCGATAGTGGGGTCTGGGAAAAATGTGTGGAGGTCGATCTAAGCCTTGTGGTGGCGGCGTTTGACGTTCTAACTCAGGTGACCTAGTTTTAAGGTACCGGTTTCTCTTGGCTTGTTCATCACCGTTGATGAACCGAGTGCCACGTGGTCTGGAGGGGAGGTAGGGGAGAGATAGTCGATGTAATGACCGGAGTTTGGTGGCCTCCGGTGGTAGGAGCATTGCGTACGCGGCGCTGACAGGTTTGAGGGAGGTGAGGTCGTGTTTTTTTCAGGTTGTGTAACTCGATTTCATTTGTGCGCATGGAGTAACTCGAAGCAAGCTACGGGTTTTATCTCGGGAAACTTTAAATATTACTTGAAGTAACATAAGGGAGGGACTCGGCTGTTGTTTTTTCAGGTTTTAAAACCTGTAGCTGTTTTTGTTTTACAGTTTTGAAACTTGGCTTTAAAATGTAATCAAAGTCAAGCTTAGTTTTAAATCAAGTTTAAATCGTGAATTTAAGTTAGTTTTGAAAGAGAGTTGGAAATAATAAGTTTTTAAAATTTAAATACTTTTATAACTTAAAAGTGGTTAATAATTAAGAAATATTCAAACGAGATTTAAGTTCAAATGAATTTAAACTATTAAGAAAAAAATTGAAAACAGGTTAACCTCAAAAATAGAAATTAGGACTTGAATCTGAAATTCTAAATTTGGAAATAAAATAAAGTTTTATAATTTAAATTTATTCAAATAAGTTTTAGTTGCAATTGAACATGTGAGTTTACAAAGAGTTTTGAAAAAAATATAAATTAGTTCTAAAACTTTATTAATGATAAATTGGTTTTTAATTAGAAAGTAAATTAAAATAAATGTTTTAAACATATTGGAATTTTACTCTAATTCAGGAAGTTTTAGAATTTTATATGCATTAACCTTTAAGTTAATTAGGTAAGAATAATTAATGATGGATATTAACTAATTTAATAATTATAAGTTTAAAGGTAGTAATTAAAGTTAATTAATGAATTAATCAACTAATATGAGATTAAGAACCATAAATTAGATATTTACTTAAATTAATAAATTTTTATGGTTAATCAAACTTATAATTAATGATGATTAATATAAGTTAATTATTTTAGAAGATAATAATTAAGTAAGTGTTAATCATTAACTAGATTATTTATAATTAATTAATGTAATTGATTTTTAATAAATTAATTGGATTAATTAATTCAATAATAACCATTGTAATAGTTTAATTATAAATTATTTATTTGGAAAGTAATTAAGAAATTAATTTCTTATTAATGGTGTAAATTGATTTGAGTTAATTAATTTAGTTTAATTAACTGATATTTTGGAAGTAAATTACTTAGAAAAGTAATTGAAGGATAATTACGGGATGTAATTAATCGATGTTGTTAATAGGAGTAACTGAAGTATAATTACTTGAATTAATCAAAGGATTAATTAAGCTTGTTATTGAGAAGTAATTAATTTAGGATGATTAATTACTGTATATATTAATCAAGAGGATTAATATTTGTGATTTGAAGATGTGTATTCTTAATATAACTAACAAATGAAAATGTAATTAGAAATCATTAATTAATATAATTAATGATGGGATTAGAAATTGGTTTATTTGGGAATAATAAATCAACAAGATAATTAAATGGTAATAAATCGATGTAAATGTAATTAATTAATGGATTTATTCAAGATTAATTTCTGTAAATAAATTAGGGAAACTACTGTAATGCAATCAAGTATATTTAATCAAAGATGATTAATTTGAATATATATAAGTAATTGATAATAAGATTTAAATTTAGTTAATTAATATTAATTAATTGAAGAAATCATTTGATGATTTGATTACTTAGTGTAATTAATGGAGCATAATTACTCAGAATAGTAATTGGATGATCATTACTTGATGAAGTTAATACAAGATGATTTGCAAGTAAAGTAATTTGAGTGATTTCTTTTATAATTAATTAAAGGATTAATTTATGGGAATAATTAATCATGGAATGATTAATTTGTTAATAAGTAATTAAGAGTAGTTAATTACTGGTTTGTTATTAATCAAGGGTGATTAATAATTGTGTTTAAGTAAAGATTAACCACTTAATTAATTTAAATAAGTAATTTAATATAAATTGGAGATCATCAATTAATATAATTAATGATGTAATTAAAAATTGTAAATTAAGGAATAATTAAATAAGGGAAGTAATCAAATGTTAATCTGCTATGAATAATTTAGAATAATCCATTTTAGAAATTTATTAAAGACTAAATTATTTCTTGTAATTAGAGAATGGTTAATTAATTTGATTTATAATTAATTAATGATTGTGAGAGCCGGATTTATGAAATGAGTAATTATTTTAATTTATTTTAAATTAATTAAAGATGAAAGTAGTTAATTTAATTCATTTTAAATTAATTATAGCTTGTGATTCATAAATCATTGCTTATGGATGATATGGTTATTTCATTGATTGATTGTGATCTTAGATATGAGATGGATAATGTCTATGTGATATGGATGTATAGTTTAAGTGCGATAATATTTAATTATCTGTTTGGATGATGATATTAGTTATCTGTTTATGATGATGATGTGATTATCTATTATGAGTTGTGAATTATCTATCTGTGCATATTGATAATATTGAATTCACTGTTAAGACTAAATAGACAACTTGGCCTTAAAAGACACGTTTTGGATTTCGATGAGACCGGGATCGGTTTTCCTTATTCGGAATATCCGAAAACCACATCGTTTTCAAATTAACGATAGGTCGTGAATCTGAAGTGAAGATGAAGGTTCTGAATGCAAGGGTTATCGTCGTTAACTCTGAGGGTGATTCCAAAACGAGTGTAACGAGATGATGCTTTCGGTTTCGTTCGAACCCGGAACAAACTTGTATGGATTGAATGCTTTCAGCATATCGTCAGGCGGACGATGAGCATTCTAAGAAATACGTCCTATATAGGTAATCGTAACCTCAAGCCTCATCAACCAGGAATGGCTAAAACAGGGGAGGTGCAACAAGGTTAGGTGGGTCATGCCCAAGCAGGACAAGGATATTCCCCTGTCTAGATGTCCCTTTTTATTCGGTTGTGTGGGCAGTTGGTCTGCAGCCAACTGCGGGGTTTATCTTGTTCGGGACTGTTCAGTAAGGAATGGTTCCGGCCTTGTGTTGCAGGGGATGAAGGGAGTAATCCTCGGTACGTTGATCTAGGCCACGTACTGTGACGGGCGGTACCCCAGTAGCCCTGCCATTGTATGGAATCCACAATCCAATAAGTGCCTACGGTTTTGATTGTATTACCCACTTTTGTGGCTAGTAGCTGGAATTCAATGAATGCAACAATTTCGGCTATTTTCTAT
Organism: Allium cepa; assembly: GCA_030765085.1. Taxonomy (NCBI): domain Eukaryota; kingdom Viridiplantae; phylum Streptophyta; class Magnoliopsida; order Asparagales; family Amaryllidaceae; genus Allium; species Allium cepa. Next base: position 618,903,713 of record CM060945.1, read on the forward strand.
TTACTTGAAAACCCTAGACCTATTATAATATCACTGGATTTCCTATCAAATGTTTTGGGTTAGCGTAAGGTAAAAACTTTTCCATGTTTATGTGTGGGAAGTCTTACGTGATACCTTTTCTTTTCAAAGGATTTTCCAAAATTAAGCAACTTTAACCTGTTACTCATAGCAGACCCATGTCTGACCCAAAGTTTATTTTTGTTTTCATAAACTCTCGGGTACCCAAATTTTTACGGGTAGCCAAGGTATTCAGGTTTAGCTTTGACGAATTCAGGAGGAGCAATGGAGCAGGAGGCTTCAGCGTTATATATATACATATATACATATATATATATATATATATATATATATATATATATATATATATATATAGTTCCGCTGTGTGGTATCTCTGTATTGTTTTGTGCATTGAGTTGTATAACTAGGCAGGTGTTTATAACTGTCTAGCATGTGATGTACCATATGTATCACTCTGATTGATGTTATATACTATGTAAATACTTATGTGATTAATATATTTTATTCGTTCCACTGTGAGATTCTGATGTTGTTGTTCTTTCTTCTCTATCTTTTCTATTTTCTCACCCTTTTCTTTCTTAATAACGATACTACTTCCTGGGCGTAGGAAGTGGGGTCGTTACAGTGGTATCAGAGCGCTAGGTTGAGCGAATACCTAGGCTCTTAAGTGATTTCTTTCCTAAGAGAGCGTATTTGTAATTTTGATATATATATATATATATATATATATATATATATATATATATATATATTCATTTCTATCTATTTGTTGGATTACCTGTTCGGGTTTTCCAATATAAGTATAAGTGTAAATTGAGTAGTGGTGTGTGTAACACAACTACCTGTGGTTGGAAGTATATTTGACGAGACTGCAGACCTAATACCGTCTCGAGTAAATTTGTGGTGTAAGGATTTCACCAAATCTCTGGAGGAAACTGTTCAGATTTGGGGTCCATTTTGTAGTACGAGATTAGATGAGTAGAATTTGGATTGTGTGAGTTGAGAAGAAGCTAGAATATTATCTTGGTAACTCAAGAAGTAGTGGTTGTGTGTTGAGATGCAGTAGCGATGGATTGTTTCCAAAGAAGTTCTCAAAGATCTTTGGATAAGGAAGTGTGTCTGCATTGGTTTTGAGGTTGAGTTCAGCTGAATGTTGTGTTTGGCTTTGAGGCCTGAGTTTTTCGAGGAATTTTGAATTAAGAAATTTTTGAGCATCAGTAGCAGTGTTGCAGCTCAGATTGTTCTGCCGGCACGCAAGGAAGTCATTTGTCAGCAGTTCTTCAGAGGTGAAGTTCAGAGGCAGCTTTGTGGATCCATTTCCTCAATGGATTGGCTGGATAAGTTTAAGCTATTCAGATTGATAAGAAGAGTACAGTCTTATTTGGATATTAGCCTGGGTTGATCGCCAAAGTGACTTGCGATAGTTAAGTATTCTCTGGGATGGCAAAAATTTTCTTGAATATCTTTGAAGAGCTCGGTGGTTTGCCTTAGCATCTGAGGAGTTGAGTTTGGTATCGACTGGATTTCAGAAGTAGTGCCGATGGTTTAGCTTAGTAATAGAATGGTTTCTGGAGAGAGGAATTGGTTAAGCAACCCAAGGTTTGGAGGAATTTCTGAGTTTTATTTTGCATCTATTGAATCATATTTTTGTCATGTGTTGTCCAGTTTATGCTTATGTGTATCATCAGCATTTTCATCTTCTACAGATCAGAGTTGAGCAGCGGAAGCAGTTGGGAGTGCATTTGTTTCCTTTGCTGGAAAAAGAGAAGTTGTCTTCTACTGAGGATAATAAAGGTTGTGTTTTTGGTTTTGGTTGGTTTTGAGAAGATTATTCTACTGGATTGTTTTTGGATTCAGATTGTTTTAGGAGTTATCAGCAAAGGTTGAGCCGATCAGCAGGTTGAAGGCAGCTCTGAATTGTCAGAAGTATTTGGTGAATAAGAGACGAAGGAATTTGGATTTTGGGAGTCGGAGATTTCATTTTGTATGAATTTTCTCTGATTCAAAGGAGGTCTATAGATTAATAGTATAGACTGTTTGGATTGTATAGATCGAGTATTCCGGTATTATACTGGGAAACTCTAGGGAGCTCCGTCCAGAATTTTGTCTGGATAGTTTGCTTTGTTGATTGAGTAGATTGGTTGTGATGATTGTTAGCATGTGATTGATATATGCTTATGGTTTAAAATTAATTAAAATCTTAAATATATTATTAAATTACCTTTGCTTTTAAATTTCGAGGACGAAATTCTTTTAAGGGGGAAGGAATGTGACGACCCGGAATTTTCTAGCAATATCAATTTAATAATCTACATTAAATATTAAATTGATTTGATATATTTTTTTTAATTAAATCTGAATTGATACTTTTCTTTTAATAAATATCTAATTGGTAAATTTTATCTGTTAAAAATTAATTGGTTGTTTTCTATTTATATATGTATATATTTGTATACATTGTAAAGAGATGAGATTTTGTTTTAAAGTTTAACTAATAAATTATGCTTTAAATTCTAATATACATTTTAGTGAATTAGAAATTATGATTTATTTAATATAAACTTTTTAAAGTTAAATAAGTAAACAAATATAGGGTTTTAAATATATAAGTAAATATTTAAATAGTTCAAAAACTTATTTTAATTTAAGTTTAAATTTTAATTTATTAACAAAAAGATTTGTTTACTTTTTTTTTTAGTATAGTTTGATTTAAAATATGAATTTAAAATGATATATGAGTTTTTAACATAATTTTGTCAAACAATACATTAACATATATTATAAAATATGTAGTTTATAATAGAAAGATAATTCATTTTATTTATCATTTCAAATTGATCATGTGTTTTATAATATAAATAAGTAAGAATGTATATATAGGGATACAAGATTTTAAGTAATAAGTTAAAATAAGAAATAATCATATTGGATAAATATTATAACAACTATAAAATTGGTTTTCAAACATAGAAATAAAACAAAAATAATAACAAGTCACATACATTTCAGAAATATAATAACAAGTCAATAATAAAATTAACACAAGTCAACAATGAAATTAGAAACAAAAGAATTTCAAAGTTTTAAGCTAACATAAAACTGGACTACAGTATACATACGTATATGTTTAAAGCATCTAGATAAATATCTGTTATACAAACATAATGAAAGGTATAAAAATATCTGTGTGTGCAGGCCAAATTAAGTAAAACAAAATAAGGACAGTAATAAAAATATACATGTTATACAAACAAGTAAAATCATATGCAGGCTAATGAACAAATATAATGTGTGCAGGCCAAACTAAGTAGATAAAGTAAATGACAAAATAAGCCAAATATGTGTGAAGCTTGTGAAGGAAGACATTATTAAATATTTTTAAGCAAACAAACAAAAATTATTAATGTAAAAATCTTTTTAGTATACAATTGTATTCATATCAGCCACAATTAACAAATATCTCTGGAAAAACAAATCTGTACAAACAAAAGATAGTATGCAATATTGTTACAGTTTCATGAAACATAATTATAACTCTGTCACTTATTTTTTTTATAAATTGGCGTATTCAGCTCGAACTAAGTAACAACTAGAATAAACTTCATTTTAAACTAAAACTAGCTTCTACTTGAACATCAACCAAAATTCAATTCAACCTAAGAATCAAATAAGAGAGTTCAACCTGAAATTGCAAGCCTGTTGCTTAATCAAGGAGCAACTGTTCTTCTCTGCAAATTGGTGAGTAACACTTTTAAGATTTACTTAAGTTTTAAATTCTGATGCATGCCAATCTTTGAATGCTTAAAAAATTGTGTGAACATTTATATACTCATTTTCTCTGGATATTTGTAAGATGGAGTTCTGCATATCTCAAGCCTGCATACTGTGTTTTCTATTTGCTGTGATTAACTAATTTTTTTAAGGAATTAAAAGTATAACTTAGTTTGAAGTTATTGCAGTGATAAATATTGTATTGTAGAGTATGGTTGAGTGTTTATATCTGTGACTCTGGAAGTATGATTGTGTGTAGGTATTTAAACTTGCAATTTGCTCTGTTTCCAGTATTGTCCATTTAATTTCAAATTTTTGAATTAATCCTTGTTTAGCCTTAGGATTTAAATGAAATCTATAAGTTTCATTTCAAAACATTAGTTAGGAATTTACTTAAACAAAGTAATGTATATATATGACTCAGGAAACCAAGAAAAAAAGAAAACAAGACTGAGCATCTCTATAATATTAAAAATTCAAATATCTTAATTTATGAATTCAGGTACATGGATCGAATCGTTAAACCAAATTATGATTTTTAAAATGAATATGGTGATTTTTAGTGGAGGGGCTGAGGTATGGTTCGAGTTTATCCATTTCAGGCTTTTTGAGTCGCCGTGGACGAACGCGTGGATGGGGGAGGTCGTGACTGGAACTGGAGATGCGGGGGCGATAGTGGGGTCTGGGAAAAATGTGTGGAGGTCGATCTAAGCCTTGTGGTGGCGACGGTTGACGTTCTAACTCAGGTGACCTAGTTTTAAGGTACCGGTTTCTCTTGGCTTGTTCATCACCGTTGATGAACTGAGTGCCATGTGGTCTGGAGGGGAGGTAGGGGAGAGATAGTCGATGTGATGACCGGAGTTTCGTGGCCTCCGGTGGTAGGAGCATTGCGTACGCGGCGCTGACAGGTTTGAGGGAGGTGAGGTCGTGTTTTTTTCAGGTTGTGTAACTCGATTTCATTTGTGCGCATGGAGTAACTCGAAGCAGGCTACGGGTTTTATCTCGGAAAACTTCAAATATTACTCGAAGTAACAAAAGGGGGGGACTCGGCTGTTGTTTTTTCCAGGTTTTAAAACCAGTTTTTGTTTTACAGTTTTGAAACTTGGCTTTAAAATGTAATCAAAGTCAAGCTTAGTTTTAAATTAAGTTTAAATCGTGAATTTAAGTTAGTTTTGAAAGAGAGTTGGAAATAATAAGTTTTTAAAATTTAAATACTTTTATAACTTAAAAGTGGTTAATAATTAAGAAATATTCAAACGAGAGTTAAGTTCAAATGAATTTAAACTATTAAGAAAAAAATTGAAAACAGGTTAACCTCAAAAATAGAAATCAAGACTTGAATCTGAAATTCTAAATTTGGAAATGAAATAAAGTTTTATAATTTAAATTTATTCAAATAAGTTTTAGTTGCAATTGAACATGTGAGTTTACAAAGAGTTTTGAAAAAAATATAAATTAGTTCTAAAACTTTATTAATGATAAATTGGTTTTTAATTAGAAAGTAAATTAAAATAAATGTTTTAAACATATTGGAATTTTACTTTAATTCATGAAGTTTTAGAATTTTATATGCATTAACCTTCAAGTTAATTAGGTAAGAATAATTAATGATGGATATTAACTAATTTAGTAATTATAATTTTAAAGGTAGTAATTAAAGTTAATTAATGAATTAATTAACTAATATGAGATTAAGAACCATAAATTAGATATTTACTTAAATTAATAAATTTTTATGGTTAATCAAACTTATAATTAATGATGATTAATATAAGTTAATTATTTTAGAAGATAATAATTAAATAAGTGTTAATCATTAACTAGATTATTTATAATTAATTAATGTAATTGATTTTTAATAAATTAATTGGATTAATTAATTCAATAATAACCATTGTAATAGTTTAATTATAAATTATTTATTTAAAAAGTAATTAAGAAATTAATTTCTTATTAATGGTGTAAATTGATTTGAGTTAATTAATTTAGTTTAATTAACTGATATTTTGGAAGTAAATTACTTAGAAAAGTAATTGAAGGATAATTACGGGATGTAATTAATCGATGTTGTTAATAGGAGTAACTGAAGTATAATTACTTGAATTAATCAAAGGATTAATTAAGCTTGTTATTAAGAAGTAATTAATTTAGGATGATTAATTAATGTATATATTAATCAAGAGGATTAATATTTGTGATTTGAAGATGTGTATTCTTAATATAATTAACAAATGAAAATGTAATTAGAAATCATTAATTAATATAATTAATGATGGGATTAGAAATTGGTTTATTTGGGAATAATAAATCAATAAAATAATTAAATGGTAATAAATCGATATAAATGTAATTAATTAATGGATTTATTCAAGATTAATTTCTGTAAATAAATTAAGGAAACTACTGGAATGCAATCAAGTATATTTAAATCAAAGATGATTAATTTGAATATATATAAGTAATTGATAATAAGATTTAAATTTAGTTAATTAATATTAATTAATTTAAGAAATCATTTGATGATTTGATTACTTAGTGTAATTAATGGAGCATAATTACTCAGAATAGTAATTGGATGATCATTACTTGATGAAGTTAATACAAGATGATTTGGAAGTAAAGTAATTTGAGTAATTTCTTTTATAATTAATTAAAGGATAATTTATGGGAATAATTAATCATGGAATGATTAATTTGTTAATAAGTAATTAAGAGTAGTTAATTACTGGTTTGTTATTAATCAAGGATGATTAATAATTGTGTTTAAGTAAAGATTAATCACTTAATTAATTTAAATAAGTAATTTAATATAAATTGGAGATCATCAATTAATATAGTTAATGATGTAATTAAGAATTGTAAATTAAGGAATAATTAAATAAGGGAAGTAATCAAATGTTAATCTGCTATGAATAATTTAGAATAATCCATTTTAGAAATTTATTAAAGACTAAATTATTTCTTGTAATTAGAGAATGGTTAATTAATTTTATTTATAATTAATTAATGATTGTGAGAGCGGGATTTATGAAATGAGTAATTAATTTAATTTATTTTAAATTAATTAAAGATGAAAGTAGTTAATTTAATTCATTTTAAATTAATTATAGCTTGTGATTCATAAATCATTGCTTATGGATGGTATGGTTATTTCATTGATTGATTGTGATCTCAGATATGAGATGGATAATGTCTATGTGATATGGATGTATAGTTTAAGTGTGATAATATTTAATTATCTGTTTGGATGATGATATTAGTTATCTGTTTATGATGATGATGTGACTATCTATTATGAGTTGTGAATTATCTGTCTGTGCGTATTGATAATATTGAATTCACTGTTAAGACTAAATAGACAACTTGGCCTTAAATGACACGTTTTGGATTTCGATGAGACCGGGATCTGTTTTCCGTATTCGGAATATCCGAAAACCACATCGTTTCTAAATTAACGATAGGTCGTGAATCTGAAGTGAAGATGAAGGTTCTGAATGCAAGGTTAATCGTCGTTAACTCTGAGGGTGATTCCAAAACGAGTGTAACGAGATGATGCTTTCGGTTTCGTTCGAACCTGGAACGAACTTGTATGGATTGAATGCTTTCAGCACATCGTCAGGCGGACGATGAGCATTCTAAGAAATACGTCCTATAAAGGTAATCGTAACCTCAAGCCTCATCAACCGGGAATGGCTAAAACAGGGGAGGTGCAGCAAGGTTAGGTGGGTCATGCCCAAGCAGGACAAGGATATTCCCCTGTCTAGATGTCCCTTTTTATTCGGTTGTGTGAGCAGTTGGTCTGCAGCCAACTGCGGGGTTTATCTTGTTCGGGACTGTTCAGTAAGGAATGGTTCCGGCCTTGTGTTGCAGGGGATGAAGGGAGTAATCCTCGGTACGTTGATCTAGGCCACGTACTGTAACGGGCGGTACCCCAGTAGCCCTGCCATCATATGGAATCCACAATCCAATAAGTGCCTTCGGTTTTGATTGTATTACCCACTTTTGTGGCTAGTAGCTGGAATTTAATGAATGTAACAATTTCGGCTATTTTCTATTTATTTGAAAACCCTAGACCTATTATAATATCACTGGATTTCCTATCAAATGTTTTGGGTTAGCGTAAGGTAAAAACTTTTCCATGTTTATGTGTGGGAAGTCTTACGTGATACCTTTTCTTTTCAAAGGATTTTTCAAAATTAAGCAACTTTAACCTGTTACTCATACCAGACCCATGTCTGACCCGAAGTTTATTTTTGTTTTCATAAACTCTCGGGTACCCAAATTTTTACGGGTAGCCAAGGGATTCAGGTTTAGCTTTGACGAATTCAGGAGGAGCAATGGAGCAGGAGGCTTCAGCGTTATAGATATATATATAGTTCCGCTGTGTGGTATCTCTGTGTTGTTTTGTGCATTGAGTTGTATAACTAGGCAGGTGTTTATAACTGTCTAGTATGTGATGTACTATATGTATCACTCTGATTGATGTTATATACTATGTAAATGCTTATGTGATTAATATATTTTATTCGTTCCGCTGTGAGATTCTGATGTTGTTGTTCTTTCTTCTCTATCTTTTCTATTTTCTCACCCTTTTCTTTCTTAATAACGATACTACTTCCTGGGCGTAGGAAGTGGGGTCGTTACAATTCACATGACAACCAATGTATATTCAACATAACCAAATTATTTAATTTACATTCAATTTGGTCCAACACTTTTAATTCCAATTGGTTTGATATTCTATTGAATTTCATTCAATTTATTCAATTTCCAACAACATTAGCTTTTAATGAATTAACACTTATATTCATTGTTTCATACTAATTATTTACATTCAATTGTTTAATATTTCAACCCTTCATCAATTCAATTGTTAATTCCTTTAACAATATAAAGTTGAATTTCATTCATATAATTCAAGTTCAAATTCTTAATGACTTCACTTCATTAATTCACTTATTAATTTACTTTGACACCAAAAATCAACTTCATTCAACATCACTTAAGTTATATTCCATTTCAAACATCTTATCAAATCCAAATCAAATCCATATTTTCCAAACAACTTTCTTTTAAACAATTTGGCAGCAATCCCTCTTTTGGAAACCTGAAAATGAACACCGATGATGTCATGATCATCATCGGAATTATTTTCCAGCAACCAAAAAGAGTTTAGAGCTTTAATTTCTCCAAAATAATTTTCCAAAATATCAAATCCTTTCAAAACACTTCTCTGGAATTTTTTTTTTCAGATTATAAATCACATTTATAAGTCTTTTACTTATATAATTTCACTTCTTGTATATAAGATTATTTCACAATTGTATATCACATTAATTATAGTTCCATACTTATAATTCATTTGTTTATGCAATTATTCTTTAAAAATTGTTGTTTTTATTCAAGAACCAAACAATCAATTCATATACACTTTAATAATTCTGAAAAATTATTCCTTTATATATAAAATATAATCAAGGTAAAATTATTTCATTTACCTTATTTTAAATAATATCGTGTCAAATTGTTCTGTACAAGTGTTTAGAGATCCCTATCAACAACGTTAATTACTCGTGTTGACCAAAATCCATATACCACTCAACAAACCAATCATCACAATATAAATAAATTTATATTCACTAACAAATACGCGCTCGTATCTATTATTACACTCAAACTCATTCTAGATTACTACTGACTCTATCTCTAATGAGTAATGCCAGACAGAGCCATGGTTGTCGCTTAACCATAAGCTCTGATACCAAATGTAAAGGCCCGAAAATCCGTACTCCTTTGAGCTGGCAACATTTCACAACAACCCAGCCAAAGAGGAACAAACTAACGAGTCTTTAGGGTTAAAGAAAAAGAAAAAGGATAGAAGAAGAGAGAAAAAGATAGAACAGAACAGAAAGAATCAACAAAACAATATCAGAATCTCACAATCGCAGCGGAACAACATATAATAGATAAATGAATATCATTAAAACAAAGAACTATATCAGGTATTACATTACATCACATTACATTACATTTCATCATCAGAGCGTACAACAACAAACAGCGGAAAAGAAATACTATATACTAGTGAATACGCCATGCCATCTAGCTTGCCTCCAGCAACTCCTGAATTCCAGAATATCCTGATAACCTAACTCTAGACTGCCCGTGTGGAAATTGGTGGGCACCCAGAGTTTAGGAAGGAAAACAAAAAACTCCGAGTCAGTCATGTGACTGGTGTGAGAACTTAAAACAGTTATTCTTTTAAAAACAAACAAAGAAATATTTTTAAAGTTAATTCGCAATGCTTTTTGAAAATGTAACTACCATAAGACCTCCCACCACACACACAATGCAAACGCAGACTTGGAGGAGATTTCTTCTTATGTTATTCAAAGATGCTTACTACGCAAAATCAAATCGTTTTTGATATTATTATTAGTGCATAGTGTAGAAAACATTTCGAAAGTAGAATATAAATCTTAGCCAACATAGGTACCATTATAGTATGCCTGCTATAGCTACCTCCTGAGGAGGCAGGTTATATAACTAAAACCGTACAGGGCTCGTATTGTTTCTTGGGATTTCCAACAAATGGTCAGGCCAAGGAACTTCCCATTGCCACATGGTTACGCCTCTGGAAAGGCGACCCGAGAACCAAACCGGATGTCTGCCAACACAAGGCCGGGTTACCCCTAACTGGGTAACTACTGACACGAATATGTCATCCCCCGATCGTAACCGATCTATCCGAGAATCCTCGATTTCCAACAACCTCAAAGCAATAAATTTGCAGCAACAACATAGGTTAAGTATCTGGGCTCCATGCCATGATACCACCTCTATCCAGAAGGAATGACATACACTAAAGGGGCGCTACCCATTAATAACCTTGCCGCATCCTTCCTGTTTTGACCATTTCCGAGGTGTGAGGTCCGACGAAGTCTCGTCCACAAAGCCACGCTTTATACAAAAGCTGTGCTTTAGGTCAAAAAATGATCGAAGTAACGATCACCAAGATAAATGATCAAACAAATGATCATATCACAAATGATCAAATAATGATCATTTCACCGCAACACTCAGCATGCCACACTACCAAATTGGGAGTATATCACTAATAACCTTCAACTACATAACCTCTGACCTCGTACGTCTCAGAGAAGGGTGTTAAGCTAAGAGAATAAATTCTCCACCACCAACAGAAATATATTTGAAAGAAATCAGCTTTATATCTCAACTTGTAATGTCAGACATACAATCCATACTAGTCTGTTCCGGGCTTGAACAGAACCGAAGGCACTTACAAAGAAGTCCTTGCATTCCGGATAATTTCTAATCACGTCCGGACTTCCCGTCACTAAGGGTGATAAAACCTCTATATCGGAGATCAGACGATGCAGAGCAACTCAACGGTAATCCTTCCGTTTTCAAAAATATCCGGTCTTCAACACCAGTCATCAGATGGAATCCATTACGATGTATCACATATTCGGAATGGGTTATACGACCCCAAGGTCCTTTCCCGGCTAACCCGAATAGTGAGAGCTTATTCAAAAATAAGTGTGGCATTCAAATTCAAACAATCACAACAAATACCTATTTAAAGGTAAATATTGATAGTCGGATTATTTAACTATCAAAAGGCATGCTCAACATCACCAGATTCCAAATAATTTTTCAAATTATTTATTTTCCAAAGAATCTTTACAAGATATATATATTTCCCGCACTTCAACATTTGAAAACAAATTTTCAAATCACTTTTCACCTTTACCACTTTTGAAAACAAATTTCAATCAATTTCCTTATGCGAAATACTTTCATTTCAACATGGTTCATTTAAACCAATTAAATAAATCCTTACCGATTTACTTTATATTTACGTTCCAAATCCGTAAATTTATTCCCACACTTCAAAAAATAAATCAACGTTTATTTTTAAACAAATTCCCCTTTTCATTTATAAATTCCATAGTGAATTTACATTCCAAAATATTTATGAATATATGATCCCCAAATCGATTTCTAATAATCATTTTCAATTTGTCTTCAAAACGATAAATTCTCAAAATGTTTCATTTCACATTGGAAAAACATTTCCGTAATTATTTATTAATAAGTATTGACAAATCCATTTATTTTCAACACTTGGAAAATATTCAATATACTTAAACCGAAATTAAGTATATATTTCATTCTTTAAGGAAATCATTCTCTTAAACATATTTATTTGGGCCAAAACGAATGTTGCGCAAAACATCGTTACGACAACCCAAAATCACTAGTATAGGGATTCGAAATTTAGATAGATATATAAATACCAATACTATACAAAAACATTTCCTTTCGGAAATCATTTACTATAACAACAGTGTTATAGTCCATCATTTCCTTCTATTTCTCGAAAACGTCTATTTCAACAATAAATGTTGAAACCTATGTATTCGGTTCATAATACATTTTAAAACATCGTTAGAACGATTAACTTCATTTTATAATATTCATTTTCCCAAGCATATCCATTTTATTTGATAACATATTCACTGTCCAAAATCGTGAATATACTTCCTTAACCAATTTCAACTTTCAATTTATCAAATTCCATTGATTTCGAATTTATAAACAATGTCTATAAATTCCATTTCTATTTATAAGCTTCGATTTATAAATCTCCTTTATTAATCCAATTTATATTTCGTTTATATGCCGAATCTAACTTATAAGTAAATTACTTATAATCCATTTATTCACAAATCCATTCTTTTATATCATCATTTGTTTATAAGTCTAAAATTCTTATTTACTTATAAAACTAAGTACAACTTTATTTTAACACTTATAAAAGCTCGTTTTATAATTCCAATATCTTTAACTTATAAAATATAAATTTTATAAATCTTTTATATAAACCATTTATAATAATTAAAAAATCTCAATTTAAATAAACCAATCTCTTTATTAATTTACAAAACGTTATTTAAAACTTATATAACTCCAAAATTACACTTAAGTATTATTTTCCCAAAAATATAACTTTTATAACCATAAAATTAAAATGTTTATTTATTTTAACAATTCAAAATTAAATAAAACGTATACTTTCAAAAATCACTTTAAAAATTCTTTTAAAAACCAAAATCATTATTTTAAAACTTCAAAAATGGATCCGATGATGCAACAGCACCAAATAGTCAATCACGACATCCAAATATCATATATCGATATGATAATCAACAAATATCACAATATCTGTAAATAAATCAATACAGTTGAGGAATCCAGTTGGATCCCTCCAACCTGTTTCCCTACATCCACAAACATTAGCACAATACCAATTTCGTTCCAGTACAGAATTATCGCGGTATATGGGATTTATAAAACATTATCCGCTTAATAGACGGCGCAATAGGGTCTCATCCGCAATATAATACGGGAAATCAACTCTAAGTACATAATTAATACCAATTTCACTGTACTGTGAAATATTCGCGGTATATGTTTTTAATAAATAACATCCACTTACTAACGGCGCATAATGTCTATTTTAACAATCAATAGATAACAGTCATCATTCAAACATGCATTCAAAATTTTTAAATATAACTATTTAAAATATAAATCGAAACCGATTCGATTGAGTGAGAAGTTCTCACCTTGATTTCAATTTCGTTTTCAGCTTTTATTTCGAATAAATTTAAACGTGCGTTTAATTTTACCCAAAATTTTCACTAACTCCTAACGACTCCAATCCAATTCCATAGCGTAGTGCTCGTCCATACGAACCCACCGCAACTGGTTTCGTGCGTTTTCGACCTCGTATGAAAAGATACGTTAATTTAAACATTCACGAATTTTAATATAATAATTTACAACATTATTTATATTTTTAAACCCTACATCTATCATCACCATCCAAATTCCATTGCCCAGATCCTAGCCTCACCCTTTTCTTCCTCTCTTCTTCGTTCTATCCCCAGTAATAGCCGAACCCATCTTTGTAAACTAGGGTTTAATTTTCGAGCCTCCACGACGACTTCGACAACGATCAGCAAGCACCATTCGAAAGGCCATTGCCTACTCCACCTTAGGCCAGAGCATCATCAAGCTCGGCCTCTCCTATTGCACGCGCCTCGAAGACAAACGGCCGACCTTCCAACTGAAACTGCAATCGATCCAATGCGTGAAACCCCATCTCGACCGTATGGATCTGAAGATCTTGTCGAGCACTACAACATTGTAGTTAATGCTTTCTCGAATCGATCCATAGATTTGAAGAAATTAAGGCAAGAAGAATGGAGCATTTCTGGCCTTAGATATTAAAAATGGCGGCCGGTTAAAATTAGGGTTAGGGTTAATTTTTCTTAAAAAAAAAAGAAATATGGGATGCTTATATAGAAAAAAAGGACAAACACTATTCATCCCGGGATTTCCGAACTCCAATTTACGCGCGGTGACAGGAGTTTCTAGGGTTTAACCCGCGTTCCGGACACAATGGGACAGGGTTCGGGAGCCAATTCGATCATCTGTGCGAGTTACGGCAATAAACGATCAATTTTAAATTAAACCGATTTAAATGAATTTCTAAGCGTTTTGGCTTGCACCGAACAAACGGTAAATCCGATTGACACGAAATTTGAAACCTTACAATAATATCACATTACGGATCCGATGAAACTGGTTACGTCGAAATCCGAGACTGTTTGAAAAATGGCTATTTTAACTCGCCAAATTAATATTAAAACAACTTTCGATGCGTTTCGAGCTGCCACGATCAAACGAAAACTTTGATTGCTACGAAAATTGAAATCCCGAAATAAAAAACTATTACGGATCCAATGGAACTAGTTTCGTCCAATTCTGAGACTGTTCGAAAATTGACTAATTTCACTAGTCGATTTAAATATTAAAATATTTGATTTTCACAAATTAACTTTTAATTCGATTTTAAAAGTTCTAAAATATCACTCTAACTCCAATATGATAAAATAAAATTTTACAAATTATTTTCAATCATATTTAACTCGATTTTCAATTATTTCAGAAATTTCAACTATTAAATAATCGATTTAATTATCCAATTAAATCCAATATTCGAAAATAAATTATTCGACTTATAAATTCCACTTATTAATAATTAAAATTAATTAAATATTCAAATTTTAATTAATAGAAATTCTAGGTTGTTACAATGAATAAGTATAAACATGTGATAATTTATTGATTTATGAATATTTGATTTAGTCTTGCTTTTTTATGCTTAGCTTCATTTCATTATGTTATTATAGAGCAACTATTCATCAGACCAACTTGTTTCTAGAGACGATTTAAGTCAATATGTTAAACCGAGAAGATTTTAACTTGAAAAATCATCAATTTTAAAGTCTTCAAAATCAGCAAGATACTATTTTCTTAGAGACTTGTAAAAACTTTATATGGAGCATCCTCATCTCCACTTTTATTTCCTTAGTGATGAAAAAGAGAAGCAACTTAAGTAAATCAGGACATTCCATACAAAGTTAATTTGTGGTAGTGATAGTCCTCCAACTGGGAAGTGGGACTATAGCAAATGTCCTTCGATGATTACTTCGGAGGGACTAAATAATCTTTTTGGCTCTACAATTATTCTTTCTTCCAATTCATTAGATAAAGATAGAGATGATGTTTCTCATCTATAGATGTAAATGCAATGTCTAATGTATATTTTAATTTTGTTCTCGTTTGAATTATAACCTTTTATCGTAATAATAAAGAGAATTTTCATTTCGATTTTGACTCCATTTTGTTTATTTGTATATTTTAATAGGAGTTACAATTATCAGCAGCTCCTCTCTCACTTGATTAAATGTCGCTCTTTACTAATCTTAGAGATAAGCTTTTGACATAAGTTGAAAGGAGCAAACTCCTTGATGATACCTTATTCGCATGCTATAACGGCAATGCTGAAGCTTTAAGATGACACAAAAGATACTTACTTCAGAAAACTATTGTTAGCAATCTTAATGATCAAATTGCTAGTTTAGAGGCATATGTCAAAAGTAAAGATGAAACGATTTCCACAATAAAGCAACAACTTAAGTCGAATCCTTCAGTTGATTTCGACCAGAAGATGTTAGAACTTCTCGAACAAGTAAGTGATTTGGAGTTGAATTAAAGGACAACCAAGCTCGATGTGAGTCGCTTAAATATATTATGGGAGATAACATTCTGAGTGTTGATTTACCGACTCTACGCGCTATTCCTTTTGTCGCCAAATCCACAAGGTTGACTTCTCTCGCTGCTTAGAAATTTCCTATGATGACCAACCCCCCTCCCGGCTTAGACGAGAGGGTAGCAGGAAAATGGTGTAGGAAGGTTGAATATGAAGTGGCTAAGTACTTCAATGAACAACAAAGAGTGAATATTCACAAGGCATAAATGAGTATGCCGCTAGAGTTCAAGAACTTGAATGTAGCAACTACTTCCTTTAGGAGCACATCGTAGAATTAGTAAGAGAAAATAAAACCTTTAGGGGATCAAACGGAGCTTGTAATCATGCTCTGAATACTATTATTGATGTAATTTACAATGCAGATAGGATAAGGTAGAAAGAAAAGAAACTCAAAGAGGTCCTCCGCATCGCAATTCTTCACATAGTAGATCCCTCAATTGCTGAGAACTTGAATAAGGTTACTCAAGACTTATAATAGATTTGTATTCATGTAAATGTATATACTTATCCTACATATTTGTAAAAAGTTTCATAAATCATGTAAACTTTGTAAATATCACATGATTTGTGATTCTTTCCTGTAATTTCATTTCCGAAATGCTTGTTTGATAGCTTATACCATAATTTCTGTATTTGCCGAATCTTTCATCCTTCTATATTGTTTTCATTTCCCTGAAAAGTATGAAGTAAACAATATATTCAATTATTAGCTTGAAATTGACATATAAGTCTATGGATTAATGGCTCATTATGTCAATCACATGAAAATTACATTATATCAAATTTCTAAATCCCATCTTTAACCATAATGAGAAACAATTAAGAATTTAAGTTTAACCATTTTGCTTGAATGTCTGAAGTCTGTTGATAGAAAATCCTGCACTGAAGCAGGGTTATAAATGTTTACAGATTCGTTCCCTAAAGATAGTCAATAAAGAATTAAATATGGAAGATTCCAGAAATCGTTCGTAGTAAAAAAAATCGAATGACCCATACTATGACATTAATGAAATTTGAAAGCTTAGAAGTCTGAAACCCAGATTCAGGTATTAACCAAAACTCATAAATATGATCCTCTTAAGTAAAATTTTTGACCTAGATTCAGGCCTTAATGGTGGATAATTTGAAGTCCACGACGGAAATCTCAAGCCCATATTAGGGCATTAATAAATAATAGTTTCGAAACCTAGATTCAGGTTTGATTATGACAATTAGTGATCGATAAAGACCCGAAACCCAGATTTAGGTATCAGTAAATGAAGTTTAGAAATGAAAGTCCAGATTCATGTTTAAAAGTGGAGTTCTGTCCTACTCCTTTGATTTTGTCTTCTTCGACAGGCATAAACCCTTTAGACCTTATATATATAGGAGTAAT
This sequence comes from Allium cepa, assembly GCA_030765085.1. NCBI lineage: Eukaryota > Viridiplantae > Streptophyta > Magnoliopsida > Asparagales > Amaryllidaceae > Allium > Allium cepa. Next base: position 618,921,085 of record CM060945.1, read on the forward strand.
TTGATTGGATGCTTCACGAGCTAATCTTAGTCCATAATCTAATGTGCCACTTCTTGGGCCTGGATATCTTAGTCCATTGGAAATATTCCGATTCTCAGGTTTGGACAACTTAGTCTGTTATTTGATAAGCCTCTTCTTGGGCTTGGACATCTTAGACCATTATTTAATGAGCTTCTTCTTGGGCTTGGACATCTTAATCCATTATTTGATGAACCTCTTCTTAGGCTTGGAAATCTTAATACATTGCTTGATAAGCCTCTTCTTGGGCTTAGACATCTTAGTCCATTATTGTCTAGTGCTCCAAGTTAGCTTATCTTAGAGGCTAGAACCAAGGACTTACCCAACCTTCCTCCAGGAGACGCCTTGACCTGGCCAAAGGCGCAGCCAAAGGCTTTTCCAGTGCATTAACCTGACCATGGTGTAGCGTGAATAAAGGCTTACATCGTCCTCCCACTAGGAGGTGCCCTGCCCTGGCCATAGCATAGCGTGGACATGGGCTTGTTCGGTGGTTTATCTTGGCCATAACATGGCACGAACAAAGGGTTACTCCATCCTCCCTCCAGGAGGTGCATTGACCTAGCCAGAGACATGGCCAAGGGCTTGTATGGTGCTTTAATCGGGCCATAGCTTGGCGTGTTTGAAGAATTACTCTGCCCTGCCACTAGGGGGTGCTCTGTTTCGACCAACTCGGTGCATACAGAGGCTTTTCTACCATCTTGGTAATATTCTACCATCTTTGGTAGTATCCAAATGCAAGGAGCATTTCACTCCCAACCATGTAGATCTTTCTTAGAAAATTAACTCTTTATTTATTTTTCTCATGTTCTTTTTACAAATTCTTTAATCTTTCCTTGGCGGAATAAATTGATTATCATCTACTCTAGGGCTCTGCATTGATTGGTCTCATGTTCGTTCATGATGTAATAGTGATAGTAGGATCTCTCTAAATTACATTCATGTTTTGGCATCTTTTTCTGTGATGCCCAATAGTCAAGCTCATCCTTGGTTAGCAAGTAGACATTCTCTATGGATGTTGTTAAGTTGCATTCTTTAGAAAGTCTAGACTTGAAACTTGATTCTTAAGGATGGCTTTTTGATTTCTTGTTCCTTGGCCTTACAGTTTCACAATCTTCCATCGCTTTCCTATTCGTCGCCCTTCGGAGTTTTTATGTGGGAAGTGTTCTTGTTGTAGTTTGTTACCATTTTTGTGCAAAGGCATTGTAGTCAGCCATTATCTCTTCTTCAAAGGTTGTGCCTTTGGAGTTTGGAATGGTGTTGAATAGTCCTTCTCATTTGATTGAGAAAATTGTCGCTTCCATTTTTCCCCTTTCCTAAGGCAAAAACAAGTGCGGGGCTAATATAAAAGGGGTTCAAGCTCCATTTCTCAGGATTATATGATTTCGCTTTTTTCTTGTTTATAATTCTTAGAGCTTCAAGTCTTGGCATTTGCTCTTCACTTTGGTTTAAATCCTTGGTGGTTCTTGGCATGAATCCTATCAAATGTGGCTCGGAAGACGCTTACTGGGATATCTTAATTCTTCTTGCCATGATGATGTTAGATCAAAGTAAATAAGCTTGAAATTGAGTTGGATTAGAGACAAGTGGTGTTGGGTGTTCAACCAAGTCGGAGGTTCGAGCCCCCTTTCTAGAGCCGTAATGTTTAATACGAAATCTTGCTAAAACCATGATGTGGAATTAAGGGATAAGGTTAATCCTTTTCATTTTCCCTTAGGTAAATGGAGAAGAGTAACGTGTTTGTGTCCTCTTTGGTTTCCCTTTCGATTAGGTTGCTGTAGTAAGAACTTGTTCTAATCGACCTTTTGACCCATTCAAAATAGCTGTTTCTTTTCTTAATAGCCTTTCGAGCTTACTGAGATGATATAAGCGTCCCTTTGAAAGCTTCCTTTCGAAGTGGTTGCAGGACTTAAATGGATATCCTAAGGAATCTGAGGTTAAGGTTTGGTTTGGTGAGTTTCGACCCTATTGAAGGCTTAGTTGTTTTGTGGTTAAGGCTTGGTCAAAGATTCAAGATTGAAGTTTCGATCCTATCGAAAGAGGCACCCTTAAATGTCTTAGATTTAGTCAAAGAATCAAAGGCCAAAGTGGATTGGTAATAGGTTTCAACCTTTTCGAAAGTAGAAGTTTTAGGGAAAGTGGCCTGGAATCTGCAGGTGGTATTACTAGAAAATGTTAGGGTTTCGACCAAGCCGGAAGAGAACTTTCGATGCAGTCAATACATCTAACATAAGGTTAGACCAGACAATAGCTTGAGAAACAGTAAAGTAATTAGAAATACTGAAGACTACTTTTTCTTTTCTCAAAGAAGACTTTTTTAATCAATTTTCCTAATTCGATTTACACACTAGGGTTTACAACTTTTTCGATTAAGAGAATACAAGTTTAGAACTGCTCAGTTCGGATCCCCAAACTAGACCCTTAGTTCTTATTTATAGATGCAGATCGGTACCTTTCGACCCCAGTGCTTTCGACCAATTCGAAAGGTGGCTGCCGTATTGACTCTAGAATGCTTCCGCCTTTGTCGAAAGGAATGGTTGCCTTTCTTCTCTATGTTGCTTTATAGGAGCTTTCGACTCTATCGATAGGCTTTATTCAATGGTTTCGAAGAGGTTGAGGTGTTGATGGTTTCGATGTTGTTGGTTGCTTTTGAACTCTTACATGTGACTCCATGCGAAACCTCCCTAGACAATAATGGCTTCGACAGTTTGAAAGGCTTGGTTTAGCTTTGAAAAGGGTTGGTCAGGCCAATACATGCTTTCGAGTGGTTTGAGTGAAGGCGAAACCTCTGGCTTCGAAAGGTTTGGCGCATATTTGAATGGTTTTCCTTCATTGTCTTCGAAAGGTGTTGCTTTAACTTATTCGAAAGGTTTTCTTGCATATGGAATCACCTTCTTTGAAAGGTGGTCAATGATGGTGGAAGGGTACTTTCGACTGCATTGACCCCTTGGAAAGGTAAAGAATCTTCTGGACCTTGACTATAGCATCCTTTCGACCCCTTCGAAAGGTTCTAAAGCTTTTAGACGTTGGCTGTAGCTTCCCTTCAACTCTCTCGAGAGGTCTAGCCAGAGCCATTTCCTATTGTTCTTCTGTTCCTTCTACTCAAACTGGTTTTGACAAAGTCGAAAGGAATTTTAGGTAGTAACACGTTTTAACACCCATGCATGTGCCCGATTTTACAACTACCGAATACATTCGTAGTTTGGTTACCTACTCGTTTAATTTGACGAGGCCATGTATCATTCTATGAGATTTGAAATATAAAAGCAATACAATACTATGGATATAGGATACATATACAATCTTGTATAAATGTTATATAGTGAATGGTCAAAATTTGTAATGCACAATATTTCAATGAAATTAGTTCATCCGAAAAACCAAATAAACCTTAGTGCAAAATTGAGTATTCAATCTGATAAATTACAAAAGGAACGTATTATGTTAAATGTAACAATAGACCAAAACTACAAATAAATGTAAGAACTCGATTGTTGAAATGTCAGTTTGATCAGTTTACATAAGCAGATAATATCTAATGTCCTTAAAAGCTAAGGATAATTGAATGCGCTTTTGTAAAGAGTATGTTATGATATTGTAGTAAGGATTTTCTTTTGAATGATTAGACCATTTAGAAAGGAAACTGAATGTATAAGAGTAAATATGACTTAAGGTATAACTGGGATATAGTGAATAATCATGTCTGCTTCATAAAGAAACAACGAAAATGGGAATTGTAATAATAGTGACTAATGCTTCACGTTGGAATAAATGTCATTTCTATTCCAAAATGTAATTTCGTATAGAAAATTATTTTCTATGGGATTTATTTCATTGGGTTTAGGATAATTGATCAAATAACTTTCCGCTGTAAACTAGTTACACTATGAAATGAATAAACTATATTAAGTGAATGATGAACCTCCAAATTTAGTGCGCTATTATAACAATGGAGGAAATAGTGGGAGCATGCCATAAAGCACTTATAGATTGCACATATTATGAAAACTGTTTTCATAAAATGTACCAAACATTATTTATAAAATAATGACTAATTTTCGTTTCGACTAAGAAACAGGCGTAGCTATATTTCCATATGAATATTCGTTATGAAATAAAACTACAATGTGGATCTTGTTTTCATACAAAAGGTGTGCATTGGAAAATACAGAAGTATCCAATATTATTTACAGTATTTTGGAATTACAAACTAAGCCATAGTTTTGAGAAAATAATTTTATTATATGACTATGAATCATATGATAGTGGTTGATTATATCTCAAGTTATTAAGGGCAATGCACCCATTCAGTAGGAGCATCGTAAGAGTTGATGAACTCTTCGGATTGATACATATAGATGTATGCAATCATTTTTCTATTAATACCAAAACATTTCTATGTACTTCGTCATATTCACCAATGAGTTATCATCGACATGATACACATGTAGTATGTCTATGGTAAACTCGTAGAGTATGAAATAGAAATAAATGAAATAACATGCAATAGAAATTATTTAAATTTGATCGAATGAGTGATACATTGGAAAAAGTTCCGAACGTACCTAAAATTGAATAAATATTCAATCTCAAAAGTCACTCCTCCATGTGATACATAATGATGCATCCATTAGGAGTAATCGAACTTTGTCCAACAGTGTACGATTAATTATGAGTGAAGTTCAGTTAGTTTCTTTCTATAAGATCATGTACTTAAGAGTAGTGCATAACTTTAATATTATTTCATCGAAATAATAGTTTACAAAATCATACAAGATAAGGATTTATAAGAAACTCCAACATATCCTCGGTCAAGGAGTTGACAAGTTGTGCGAGTCAAAAGATTGCACGTAATAACTGTTCTAAGGGATCTTGTACGAATCTCCCTGAAAGAATTTTTAGAAGACTATCATTGGATGACGCATTTATGTTTTGAACATAAGCTTTGTAAAGTAAAGCAAATCTATAATAAAAAAATTTATAAAATGTTTATGAATACCTATTCGGTTGTACTGAGAAACAATTGTTGTTTCAAGAAATATTAACTTCATTGTACAAGAATTTCTTTGAGAAATTATAGATAGTAAAATAGATTTGGATACGATCCAAAGATAGAACTGATTAGATGAGATGAAATTGACTAACCTAAATGTACACATCGCATTAAAGTATCTAATAAGTATTCTCGCACATTGAAGAGAAACTATGAGTTTCTTATCAATGTCAAAAATATATAATCCTCGATTGTTGAATTAAACCACTAAGAGTGTTGACTCTATGATATGGTATGATGCGCAATTCTGAAAGAATTTCAAGTACGCTATCAAAATATGATTTTGGTAGTTGTAGCCTTAGGGCTGCAATCCATCAGCCATGGTTGTGCCTTTATGAGCAAGACTAATGCAGTTGGAATTAATGAGCAATGTTGATAAGAATAATATCACAAATTTTAATTATTGAAATTAACATAATAGATTCAGTATTCAACTTGCTTATGTTAATTCGGATTTACTCGCAAAATTACCACTTGATATGACTTTATGTTTGGTATATGTGTATTCAAAAAGAAAATTATAAATAATGATTTAGAGTAAACTTTTCACACATAATAACCAAAATGTCTCGAAGTCAGTGGAAGTGATATTGAGTTTGTGAGTCTGTGGATATGATCCAAGAAATGATAAAAGGTGTCATTTTATGAGCATCAAAATTGAAATAATATTTTGACAGAAATATCAAATATTTTGATATCAATCAAAATGCAGAGGAAGCGTGTGTTCATAAGAAAGAATGTTAAAAGATACATTTATATTTCTAAACTATAAATAAACAACACGTTGTTGATTTTAAACGATATAATTGTGTTAGATAAATCTTAGTTGTTTCAATGCTCAATTTTGGATTGTAAATGATGTCTTTTATAGTGAGTATTAAAGATATTGGGAATGTCCTAAATCGATATGCGAAGACACCTTATTAAATTGTTTAATACAGAACATGTGAGATTAGTTCCTTATGCTCTGGCAATATGAATTATCATACATGTTATGCTTTCTGCGAATACATGATTTATTTACGTATTTGATACATGAAGCAACTGTCAAATCCAGATTGATACCACTAAATGGTTGTTTGAAGTGGTTTCGTTGTATTAATAAAATAATAGAGAATACAGAAACAAAAACTCCTTATAAAGGAGTGTCCAGACCCAAACTTCATAAACGATACTGAGTAAAGTATGTCAATAATAAATTCAATTTAAAAATCTTAAGTTGAAATATTCCAAATGAAAGACCGTAACCTATTTAATGAAAAAGGCTAAGTGCATCACCTTGAATAGCACCGCAATAAAAACAATGTATATAAAAATATAACTGCACAAATTTATAACTGAGCTGATTCCAGATGTTGAGAATCTCATAACATTATATATGATAATAATGTCATGATATAGTTTGTAACAGAACTTATAGCTCACCAGAAGTCGAGAGACTACTCCCATGTAACACATGATAAAGCGGTCTATCACCATCGGAAAGATTTGATTGACAGAGTAGACAATTGAAACATAATAGCATACCCGTTCACAAAGGGACTGACCCTATTGGTTTTGACAAAACCGATTGAGGAAGTTAGAATAAGATTCCATAATTCACCCCATGTGCAAGTGGGAGATTGATAGAGTTAGGAGTATTCCCTAGGGGCATTATGTAATTTGTTACATATATCTGACTCGTTGACCAATCTTGTTTGAAATAAAGGTATTTTCCATCTATAATGTAGTTGATATAATGTGGTTATATTAAATAATCAATTTAATTAAAGTATATTTAATAGAAAATCCATAAATGGCATGTTTTGTGACAGTAGTTACAAAGAGTTATAATCGTAAGTAATTTATCACAATGAAAAAATATACCATTTTAAATATTTCTTGTCAAGATGTATCGAGACTGGATATCGATACATCCCTCGAGAGTAGAGTACGTAATGCTCTCCAAATGTAGAATAGTGTATTAATCATGACTGCTGAGAGCACCAAGGGGTTACTTACTGATAGTTATTAGATAACTATGGAGTGACTCACAGTATAGTTTTCTGTTGGCTAATATAAATAAGTTCAAGCAGAGAATATCGATATAACTAATTTACATAGTTCTCTTGATTTGAGAATATTGTTGATCTTCAATGTGAAAGCTCCACTTTAATTATCGTTATATCATAGTACGACATCCATCGATCGACTATAGTTAGGTCGAGTGGAAGCATTGGAACTGAAACACTATTCAAAAAAAGATTCGTCTCCTTAGTTATATGAGGTTAGTATTACGATCAACTTACGTCAACTCAATGTCAAAGTCTCTGACCAAAGCATTTTTGTTAATAATAATTGGTATTATAAGACTTTGTGTTTGGACTATAGAGTTGAATGTGTATGATATTGGAATTTTGACCATTACCAAATGCCATAAATCCTAATGTGATAGAGTTTTGACGAAGAAAGTTGGTGTAAATAATTGTCAATATTAGGTATTGCTTATAATAAGTAAAATTGGATTTTACCAAAAGACGTGTAAGCGATAAATTCGACCAAAATGTCACACCACCTGCTAAGTGACATGTGAACGTTAATATTCAAATAGTTTGATTTAATCAGTGACTAAATTTACACCTTTGAGTCGCACTACAATAACGATGAATTCTCTAAAAAACCACATAATTTAATTGATTTATAAAATGTTATAAATTGATTAGATTAATTGATATTTGAGAAATATTACTTATTGTTTTTTGATGTTTGGAGGTTTTTGGTAATTATTTTAACGCATTTATAAAAGTTATATTTGCGCGCATTGATATAAAATATCAATGTAATTTAAAGATAATTGCATGAAATTATTTATGGAAATTTATGTCATTTGATGACATGATTCATGGAAATATTTTGTAATTTAATGACATATCATGTGTAAAGAATGGACTTGATAGAGAGAAGAAATCAAGGGAATTAATTATGGAAGTTTTAGTTAAAGAATGAAAAAGGTTTCAGTTCTTTAAATAAAACATATTCCGTAATCCATTTTGTACGTATAATTCATTCTTTCTCACTCAGTATGTTTCTTTCTCTTCTCCTAACTTTTCATGGCAGTAAAAAACAAACAAATTTCCAAAATCCTTGTAACAACCCGTATATTTATCGGTTGAATATTTAAATATCTTATTTAAATATAATGTCGTTTTTCGGATTAAAGTCCAAAAAGCTACTTTCTGCAAACGGTCGAATTGGGACTCAAGACCACTTCCATTGAGTTCAAAACGTCGTTTGCTATCTTTTTGAGTATAAGCTTCGATAGATTTGGAGAAAGTTGTATTTTTCTACTTTTTCTATTGGGTTTTGGATTTGGGTTCAGCCCACTAGCTAACTTAATACCCTAACTCAGCCCTCTCCTCTCCATTCACTCATTCCCACTCCTCGAACTTAAGCTATAACTGAAAATGAGGGAAAGAAAGAGGAATTTGAAATTCCAAGCCCTAGTTTCTTCTTGTAAACTTGAATTCTTGCTCCAAAATCAAAGAGAAGCTATTGGTAAGCCTCCTCTTCATCTTCTCCAACTCTTTTCTTCTTCAATTTCAGAAAGTTTCCTAAACCTAACTTAGGAAATACTTGTTTTGATTTTAGATTAAAGCTTGTTGGGTTGAAGTAGAGATTGGTTGGTCTTCTCCTTTTAATTGAGCTCCTTCTTCTTCTTTGTTTTGGGTTAAAGGTGAGATTTTTATCTCACGTCTATGACTATAATTATCTTTGGTTGTTAGGTATGAATTCCTAACACTTATTCATATGCATTTGCTTTTGGTTTGGGTTGAATTGGCGAATATTCCAATTTTTAGTGTTTTGGGTTCAAATATTTAAAATCCTAACTTTGATGTTTTGATCATGTTTTGGTGATGCATCGAGGAGCATATAGGGTCGGGTTGCCGATTGGCATAAACCCTTGGAGCCAATGTTCGTCCGTTTGAATTTTGGAAAAGTTTGCTCTTCATTTGGATAGGCTGAAAAACAGCCCAGGCATGATTCAATCGACTAAAATCTCTGTTCAGTCGACTGAATCTGGAACCCGAAAGTTTCCAGGTAGAATTCAGTCAACTGAAAATCTCTGTTCAGTCAACTGAATTTGCTATTCAGTCGACTGAAATCTCTATTCAGTCGACTGAACCTGAAAACAAAAAGTTTCTAGGCAGAATTCAGTCAACTGTACATCTCTGTTCAGTCAACTGAATTTGCTGTTTCAGCCCACTTTGCCTTTTGGGATTGAATTTCCAATTTGAATCAATTTGTGATGATCCTAATTGTTGTTATTGCATTTTTTGACTTTGATGATTTCTTTTTAATTTCATTTACGAGTTTTATAAATGATATCTTCCAATCCTATTAAAAGCTCACTTCTCTAATTTATAAATCCTATTTAAAACACACACACAATTTCGCACTTCGAGCGAAGTGGAAAGGAGATCAAATGGTTAAGTAAAACACAGACCATGAATCTGTGCGTTTATCTTTCCGATTAATCCCCGACCTATTTGGTTGATTGTTTTGACCTTTTGGCCTGGTTTACCAATGAGATGAGGTAAACTTTGTACTGCTTTGAGTGTGGAATTATCTAATGGATAGTAAACCGTTTAGTGCGAACGGGTGGTTATGGGACTCACGTTACCACTTTTCGGATTCCTTTTCAAGAGTTGTGACACATTCTGCCAGTTAGTGGTGTCCAGTACTGGGCCTCCGGACCTTCACCACTACGGTTTGTTGCCTTTGGGGTAGTGTCTTCGGACTGTCTTCTTCAGGTTTGTTGCCTTCGGGTATGTTGCCTTCGGGTATGTTGCCTTCGGGTTTGTGCCTTCGGGTTTGTTGCCATATAGTATCGCTTTTGGAGTTGGTCATTCATCACCGTTCGAGTGATATTGGGTTTGGAGTCTTCGGGCTCATGGATCTTTGTTTATACAGTGCTGAGCACGTGCAATTTTCTGATGTTTCATTGTTATGTATATTCCCTAGGTATCGCTCTTCCGTGTTGGTCTTTTCAAGCCGCATAATATAGAGATTACCTTGTGGAACTTGTGTTACCTTCATTGGTATTTGTTATTGCCTTTTTGGATTGTTATGGGATATTCATATCCTTTGTTCATTTGTGTTTCCGATGATATGAGGCTTGTCTTGTTATGATTCATCTTTTATTAGATGATTGTTGTATCTCTTTTAGAGATATTTGTTATACTTTATGACCTTGCAGGTTTATTGTTGTTCAGTTTATTAACTGATTTGTTTAGCTATACTGACCCGTGTATTTTATACTCCGGTCAGACTGAGTTGTTTCAAGTTAGGTGCATTTGGACTTAGCCTCTTTTGCTTCCGCATGGACTATTTTGCTAGTTTCTTTTGTCATAGCTTTTTGTGTAGTCCTTTTGGTTAAAACTCTAATATGTATTCTATTGGCTCATCTGTATATTGTGGTTTGCTATACCACTTGACATGTATTAGTCTGTATACTCTGTTATGTATCTGTATATGTGTATATGATGATCTAGTGTTATGTGATGTATATTACATTTGAGTTGTTATATTCTGTTCTGATAGATCCTCCACCTACATATGGTTTTGTTTTAAGTATTCATTGGATATGTCAATCTGCTTGGTATGACAATTATTGATGTATTTAATAGATAATTAGAGCAAGTCTATAAATGGTCGCTCCTAACCAGCCTTATTCTCCGCGTTAGTTGACCGCATTACCCCGTAGCGTCCATCGCTACCGTGGGTATAGAGGTGGGGCGTCACAGCTTGGTATCAGAGCTGAGTTCAGAACAAAATATGATAAACACTGAGTAGAAGCATATATTTCGGTACATCAAAGTGAATAAGTGTTACAAATCTTCGAACCATCGTGCCTCTATATTCCTTCTATGCCTTGATGGTAGATAGAATGTGGGAATACGTCTAGGAATGCATTTTGTTCCGTTGTATTCCACATTTAAATTAATGACATCTACCTTGTGAATAATCTTGTTCTTATCTTACTTTCAGTGTATGGCTAGAAGAGGCAGGAGACGACGTCCGGATGCTGGGCAATCCAGTGGCTCACATCCGGATGGCGTTGACATGTCTGCCAATCAGTTTTTGGAATTGTTTAGGAGCAATCAGCCTCCAGTTCCTCGTCGAGTATCTCCACCTCGTAAGTCTGCCTTTGTACGTCTGTGCAGTGATTTTTCTCATCGTGGGGGAAAGCCGTTTAAAGGCTCCGAGTCTGTTCTTGAAGTCCAAGCTTGGCTTCGTACGTGCGAGCGTATCTTCTCTCGCATGGATCTTTCTGATCATGATAGAGTTCTTGTAACTTCTAGTTTATTACAAGGGCGTGCTCTTGATTGGTACGAGCTTCTTGTAGCAGAAATTGATGAGTCTGCTCTTTCTTGGACCCAGTTTCGGGGATGATTCGAACTCAAGTTCGTTCCTGAATCTGAAAAAGTTTTGTTGAACCATCGCTTCTTTGACTTGAAGCAAGGGAAATCTTTTGTTTCTGAGTATGTTGCATCTTTCGAGGCTTTATTTAAGTATGGTCTTGAATTCATTAGCACTTCGTATAAGAAAATCTGAAGTTTGTCTCTGGTCTTAAGAAATATCTTAAGAAATTTTTGATGCTTGAGCTTAAGCTTTCTTTGGAGGAGTTGGTTGATTCTGCACTTCATCTCGAAGCCATCGAGAGGGAGTGTGATAGTGGTGATGATGTTGAGGTTCGTAAGAACTCCAACAAAAAGCAGTCTCCATTGGATGAGCGAGAATTTTTCCCTTCCAAGAAGAAAAAGCCCGTTGAATCTGATTCTCAGTCTCAGCCAGCTGGAACGCCTTCCATTCGAAAGTGTTTCAATTATGGTTCTCCTGACCATATCATTCGAGGTTGACCTAAGCCTCTCTTCTACCGCTATTGCAAGAAGGAAGGCCATCGTAGTTCCACTTGTCCCATTGCTCCGAATAATTCTCCATCTGGCAAGTTAAATGTAATAGATGCTTCTGGAGGTTCTTCTCAGGGATAAGGTACATCTCCATCTATTTTGGAAGGTTTCTATTTTTCTTTGTGATTCGATTCCAATTTGATGGCATCATTTTATTCTTTAAGCCCTCATGATGAGGAAGGTTTGGTTTCTCTCATTCATATAGTTTGAGAATTTTCTGGTATTTTCGGTCTTGTCTTAGGATTATCACCTAAGAAATCTTTTGAGTAGTGTTAAGGTCTTTTTAGCCCAACCTTACCGCCGGTTTTGATTTGGCTACTAGTTGCGGAAGTAAGCACTCCACTTACCACATTCCGCACTCATTGTGATTCTTATGAATGATTTATTATGTCATTCAGTTTGACTAGCTCATTTCATCCATTTTATAAATTGAGTATTCTGTGAATATTTCTATGACTCCATTCTTTTATTTATTGATTTTCGATGAAATTAGCAATTTAAAATTTTTGCATATCTTTTTCATAAGATTTAGCTATAAGTATAAATGGGATTTTGTTCTTAAAATGAATAAAGAGAATTTTTAAAAGTTTTTAGAAACATGTTTATCATATAGAAGATGGTTTTGTGATTGTATTTCCCATTGAGTTCTTTAAGAATTCTGGTCGATGCGCTTGATCAACGTTATCGATAGGAATCTCCTAAACGCTTTGATGAGGCAATTTGACACAATAAATTGATTTGAAATAAGAAAATAAATTCAAGAAAGATGATTTCATGAAGGTAATTGTAATTTTGAAATGTTTATTTTCTCATAAGAAACTTAATTTTGGTTCGAGTTCCTTGCATCTTATGATCTTGATATTCTTTTTATTCTCGAAAGGGGGATCGTGTTGCCAATGCATTTAGTTGTAAGCAACAAGTGATTGTTTCTTTGTTGATGTCTGAATGGAATGATCTTTTCACCAAGTTCATCGGATGTTTTGTTGCACTTCGTTTTGTTGAGCTTCTGTTCATTTGACGTACCATTTGTATTACGTCGTTGTTTCGAATTATTTGAGCTTAGGAATTCAAAAAATTCCCTAAGCAAATAAGTTTGGGCTTATCCTTTCGTGCACTTTATGGTGAACTTCTTATTCGTTATTCTTTTGCGTTGATATTCTTTTATGGTTGTTACTCTTCATTTTCTTCTTAAGAATTGCGAGGATGCAATTTCTTTAAGGAGGGGAGTCTGTAACAACCCACATATTTATCGGTTGAATATTTAAATATTTTATTTAAATATAACGTCATTTGTCTGATTATAGTCCAAAAAGCTACTTTCTGCAAATGGTCGAATTGGGACTCAAGACCACTTCCATTGAGTTCAAAACGTCGTTTGCGATCTTTTTGAGTATAAGCTTCGATAGATTTGGAGTAAGTTGTATTTTGCTACTTTTTCTATTGGGTATTGGATTTGGGTTCGGCCTACTAGCTAACTTAATACCCTAACTCATCCCTCTCCTCTCCATTCACTCATTCCCACTCCTCAAACTTAAGCTAAAACTGAAAATGAGGGAAAGAAAGAGGAATTAGAAATTCCAAGCCCTAGTTTCTTCTTGCAAACTTGAATTCTTGCTCCAAAATCAAAGAAAAGCTATTCGTAAGCCTCCTCTTCATCTTCTCCAACTCTTTTCTTCTTCAATTTCAGAAAGTTTCCTAAAACCTAATTTACGAAATACTTGTTTTGATTTTAGACTGAAGCTTGTTGGGTTGAAGTAGAGATTGGTTGGTCTTCTCCTTGTAATTGAGCTCCTTCTTCTTCTTTGTTTTGGGTTAAAGGTGATATTTTTATCTCACATCTAAGGCTATAATTATCTTTGATTGTTAGGTATGAATTCCTATCACTTATTCATGTGCATTTGCTTTTGGTTTGGGTTGGATTGGTGAATATTCCAATTTTTAGTGTTTTTGGTTCAAATCTTTAAAATTCTGACTTTGATGTTTTGATCATGTTTTGGTGATGCATCGAGGAGCATATTAGGCCGGGTTGCCGATTGGCATATACCCTTGGAGCCAATGTTTGTCCGGTTTGCATTTCGGAAGTGTTTGCTCTTCATTTGGATAGGCTGAAAAACAGCCCAGGAATGATTCAGTCGACTGAAATCTCTGTTCAGTCGACTGAATCTGGAACCCGAAAGTTTCCAGGCAGAATTCAGTCAACTGAAAATCTCTGTTCATTCAGCTGAATTTGCTATTCAGTCGACTGAAATCTCCGTTCAGTCGACTGAACCTGGAAACAGAAAGTTTCCAGGTAAAATTCAGTCAACTGAAAATCTCTGTTCAGTCAACTGAATTTGCTGTTTCAGCCCACTTTGCATTTTGGGATTGAATTTCCAATTTCAATCAATTTGTGATGATCCTAATTGTGTTATTGCATTTTTTGACTTTGATGATTTCTTTTTAATTTCATTCACGAGTTTTATAAATGATCTCTTCCAATCGTATTAAAATCTCACTTCTCTAATTTATAAATCCTATTTAAAACACACACACAATTTCGCACTTCGAGCGAAGTGGAAAGGAGATTAAACGGTTAAGTAAAACACAGACCATGAATCCGTGCGTTTATCTTTCCGATTAATCCCCGACCTATTCGATTGATTGTTTTGACCTTTTGGTCTGGTTTACCAATGAGATGAGGTAAACTTTATACTGCTTTGAGTGTGGAATTAACTAACGGATAGTAAACCGTTTAGTGCGAACGGGTGGTTATGGGACTCAGGTTTCCACTTTTCGGATTCCTTTTCGAGAGTTGTGACACATTCTGCCAGTTAGTGGTGTCCAGTATTGGGCCTCCGCACCTTCACCACTACAGTTTGTTGCCTTTGGGATAGTGTCTTCAGACTGTCTCCTTTAGGTTTGTTGCCTTCGGGTATGTTGCCTTCGGGTATGTTGCCTTCGGGTTTGTACCTTCGGGTTTGTGCATTTAGGTTTGTTGCCCTATAGTATCGCTTTTGGAGTTGGTCATTCATCACCGCTCGAGTGATATTGGTTGGAGTCTTCGGGCTCATGGATCCTTATTTATACAGTACTGAGCACGTGCAATTTTCTGATGTTTCATTGATATGTATATTCCCTAGGTATCGCTCTTCGGTGTTGGTCTTTTCAAGCCGCACAATATAGGGATTACCTTGTGGAACTTGTGTTGCCTTCATTGGTATTTGTTACTGCCATTTTGGCTTGTTTTGGGATATTCAAATCCTTTTTTCATTTGCGTTGCCGATGATATGAGGCTTTTCTTGTTATGATTCGTCTTTTGTTAGATGATTACTGTATCTCTTTTAGATATATTTGTTATACTTTATGACCTCGCAGGTTTATTGTTGTTCAGTTTATCTAACTGATTTGTTTAGCTAGACTGGCCCGTGTATTTTATACTCGGGTCAGGCTGAGTTGTTTCAGGTTAGGTGCATTTGGACTTAGCCTCTTTTGCTTCCGCATGGACTATTTCGTTAGTTTCTTTTGCCATAGCTTTTTGAGTAGTCCTTTTGGTTAAAACTCTGATATGTATTCCATTGGCTCGTCTGTATATTGTGGTTTGCTATACCACTTGACATGTATTAGTTTGTATGTTCTATTATGTATCTGTATATGTGTATATGATGATCTACTGTTCTGTGATGTATATTACATTTGAGTTGTTATATTCTGTTCTGATAGATCCGCCAGCCACCTATGGTTTTGTTTTAAGTATTCATTGGATATGTCGATCTGCTCGGTATGACAATTGTCGATGTATTCAATAGATAATTAGAGCAAGGCTATAGATGGTCGCTCCTAACCAGCCTTATTCGCCACGTTAGTTGACGGCATTACCCCGTAGTGTCCTTGGCTACCGTGGGTATAGAGGTGGGGCATTACAATTCTTTCTGCTCCATATGAAAACATTGAAAAAAACAAAAGTGGTTCATCCATCTCTGGCAAGAACAGATGAGGATCTTGAAGATTTGAGAAGATACCATCATTCAAGGTGTGACATCTAGGTAACATCCTAAGCATAGTCCATTTTTTAAGATGTGCTTCAAGGCTTTGAGTAATAAGGTATGTTTTTCTTTAGTAGATAATGATATGTGATGTAGTGTTTGTTGAAAGAGAAATTTGATTATCATTATTCGTATGTACATATCATTGCCTCATTTAATATGAAAATTCTTTATGTAGCTTGAATTGTTTTTTGAAAGATTTGATTGGTGTTTTATTTTAATAAATCAAAACTAATATTTGTATATGTTTAAATACACTTCTTTTTTGGAATGATGTTCTAAACATTCAATTTAAAGTCTAATTTTTAGATCAAAAATTTTGCATGTTCAATTTATCAATTAGGTTCTTATTTTCTTAAATTAAAATTAAAATTAAAATTTGTATATGTTTGAATACAATGTTTCATTTTAGATTTATATTGTAAACATTCAATTCAAAGTATAATTCTTTAAATCTAAAACTATGTATATTGATATTGTTTTGATTGGATTTTACTTCAACAAATTAAACTAAAATATGTCTATGACTATTACGGTGTTTTACTGAAGATTCATGTTTTAAATAATATAATACAAAATGTAATTTTAGATTTGAAAGTTTACATGCATGTATTTGGTGTTTGTATTGATTGAGAAATTTCAAAAAAGGGAAGATGTTTTGGCAATAAATCAAAATTTTAATTTGATTACTGTACGTTATCATTTGAATTAATTTAGGATATTATATTGAATCTTACATACACACAATTAATGTTTCGACAACAAATCTATTTTTAAATTAATTGTTTTAAATCTATAATTTGTATTAATTAGAAAGACTTATTTTACTCTTATATGCACACAATTAATTTTATATGTAAGTTTGTATGTATAAAAACTTATTGTATGCATTACATATTGTCAAAGTATGAATTAGATTTCTTTTCGGAAAAAAAAAATTAAAACAAGGCAATTATATATGCATACATTTATTTTTGACTGTTAATATCCTTATCTTATGATACCTAATAATTGTCATCTATATGTTGTATTGAGTAAGTTCACTAAAAGCAAAACTGTATCAACCACCCTTGACATCTCTTATTTATTTCCACTTCAATTCCTATGTAATAACCATTCTAATTTTTCTTGTTTATTTTATGTATACATATCAATTACCACTGACTATGCACGCTCTCTATATGTTACACTTGCACAATATTTACTATGAATATATTTACAATTCATGTCATATTTAGATTAGTCATTAATGTTAATTTATTAACAGGAAATTCTCCTCAAGGAAAACTTTAGGGCTTTTTTTGAATGTAGGATAGCCCACTAATAATTTTATCTAAAGGACAAATTATCATATTTTCCTTCAGGCCCACTTTCGCGTGCTTCTTCTTCTTTTCTATCAAATTTTCTATCTCGATCCAATTTCTCTCTCGCAATCAAAATATTGATCAACCTCGTTTGGTCATTTCAATTCAGTTCTTCTGAAAATTGTATTTCATTAATCAAATTTTTCTCACGTTCATTTGTCGATCTCCTTCTTTTGATATTTCACTGTGATCTTGTTTTTCTTTAAACTGTATTAACTAGGTATGCTTATATTATTCTATTTTTTGTTTTTTCTATTACAGTTAAAAAAATTTGATTGTGGTTTCTATTTGTAGACGTTTTTACAAATTACGTGCAGTATTGTTTTTCTAATTGCTTGTTTGTTCTTCTATGGAAACTTTTGAAATCAGTAGTAGGTTTTTTATTTATTCTTTTCTTTATGCAGTGTTCTATTCTAATATGCTTTAAATTTAATTTATCTTGCATAATCTTGCATTTATGTATGGATGATTGGAAAAGTATGATTGCTTAGGTTGTATATAAAGTTGTGATAGAGCGGAAAGTATCATAGTTTAGGTTCAATTTCTGCCTATCATTTTTACTTTTTTTCTTTGTATCATTTATTATTATTAGTAGTAATTAGGCGTCAGTTTTGTAGACGATAGGTATCAGTTTTGTGAAATGGAAAAACTAATGTTCTAAACTGAACATATTTTTACTAATGTTTTTATTTTTATTTTTTTGGCAGTGGTTATAACAGTCTTCTTTGTCTGTTTGTGTTGAATAATAACACTTTTAGCACTCGATTGTCTATCGATTGCTCTTTATATCATTTGAAGAATGAGATATGTCGATGTTGATCTCAATTAACTCCATCTTCCATTCAAATTTCTTATGCACTTGAGGACAAAGTTATTATGGTTGATACTGATTCTGATATTCAGAGTATAATTTGTTTTTAGTTATGC
Organism: Allium cepa; assembly: GCA_030765085.1. Classification (NCBI taxonomy): domain Eukaryota; kingdom Viridiplantae; phylum Streptophyta; class Magnoliopsida; order Asparagales; family Amaryllidaceae; genus Allium; species Allium cepa. The sequence continues at coordinate 618,939,416 of CM060945.1, forward strand.
AAGAAAAGTTCTTTCTTTAGTTTTACTATTAAAGTTAAGGGTTTTGAATTGGAATATGTTGATGGTGCTTCTATTTAAATTTCATCTAATGTTCGTGCTTCTTCATCTTCTACTGTATGTGTCTGTTCAAATGTTGTAGTTAATGGTAAAAGTTATTTAAAAGATATATTGAAGAAAGCATCGACATTATGCATTTGCAATTTTGTTGGTTTTTGTTTTGGAGGAGCTGAACATTTTAGAGAATTTTTAATGGCATATCAAATCCAAAAGCGATATGAATTAGTATATTTAAAAATGTGCTACAAGAGTTACTATAATTTGCTCTTCATATAAGGATGGTTGTCTTTTCAAAGTCCATGCTACTTATGATTTTGGAGAATTGAAAAAGATTTTATGAGAAATATGGTTGATGATCATTCTTGTGGCGATGGTGTTAGAAATGTGAATAATCCACATATATCTAGTTCGTTTCTTTAATCGTTGATTATTGATGAGATCTGTGATTGTCCTAGTAAAAAGCCTAAAGATATTATAGTTGATTTTAGAAGAGAATACAATTTTTAGTTGTCTTACAGTTATGCTTATCATGGGAAACAACTTGCATTAATGGAGTTGCGTGGTAATGATGCTTTGTCTTATAATGATTTGAGTTGGTATTTGAAAGCAATGAAGAAGTCTAATCCAAATAGATTTGTGGACAGGGATGTTGATCCTTGTAGTAACGAATTTGACATGGTGGTTATTGCTTTTGGTGCTTGTTTACTTGGATTCAAGCATTGTCATTCTATGATCTTCTTAGATGCTACTAATTTGAAGGGGCGTCCTGGTGTTTTGATGGGTACTACTGCAAAAAATGGTGATCAAGTTATGTTTTTGTTTTCAATTTTGATTTGTTTGTATTGACATCATAATAGGTTGGCATTAGTATTAATATGTATTTGTTATTATGTATTATGTTCTTATCGGTTTTAAGATATGTAGTTTATAGTTAGCAAGTTTCTAGTTTCATACTGGTTAGCAGGCAATTAGTAGCAGTTTGTGTAATGTTAGTATCAAGTTCATGTATGTTAATATATGGTATCATATATAGCTATGTAGTATTGGAATTTCATTTGTATTATAATATATGTTAATGTACATTACTTTTTTATGTTAGAATACAGATTAGTGTGTATAATGTCCTGGTTATCAATATTTTTATAATGGTCATATCAGGTTTTCAGTATCAGTTTTTTTAATGTTAGTATAAGTTTCATGAATGGTTTCAGATTTATGGTCAAAATTAGTTTTAGTTTTTTTGACTAATTATTTTTGCATTTGCAGGTCTCTTCCCTTTAGCTATGAGCGAGTTTCTGTAGAAAATGTGGATAATCGGATATGGTTTTGAATTATTTAAAACAGATGCTTCAAGAAGATCGTATATGGTATTTATTTCAGATCGACACCAAGGTTTGCTTTTAGGTGTTCGTGAAAATTTTCCTTTAGCTTATCACAGTTATTGCTATTTGTATATGGAACAAAATCTTCTTTCGGCAGTAAAAGCCAAAAATGCAAATGTGTCAATTGTTGATCTATTCAAAATATGTTCTAGAGCTTCTAATCTATATGGATTTGAAGGAGAACATTCTGTTAAATTGGTGGTGTTGCTGGTGTGAATTATTTAAACGATAAGCCTTTTGATGAATAGGTAGATTTATTTTTTCCATGGAAATGTTAAGGTGAAATAGTTTGAATGTTACAGAAAGTATTAACAGTTGGATTTTAGATAAACAAGCATCGCCTATTACTTTGTGTTTAGATGGTATTCGTGTTAAGATTATGGAACAAATGGCTAGAAGGAGAGAAAAGTGTCATTTGTGAAAACTCATTGCCCTTCTATGGAGCTGCGTTTAGGTGAACTGATTGAAGAAAGATTTGGATGAGATGTGTATAAATCTTCTAATTTTCTTTTGAAGTGAAATCTCCAAACTCTCGTTGTATTGATTTTAAGGAACGGGTTTGTAGTTGCAACCAATGGAAAATTACAGGATCTCCTTGTGCTCATGCTATAAAGTGTATGAACAAGTCTAAGTTGTTTGTATATGATTTTGTGGAGTATTATTTCACTGTTGATGCTTATCGCTGTTCTTATGCCAATGCTATAAATCCAAGTCCAAATTATGATAGGCCTATTGTTGATGGTAGCATTCAAGATGTTATCAAGCCACTAAAGAAGAAACGTGGCACTGGTAGACCATCAATCAAGTGCAAAGGAGGATTTTTTGTATTTTTAGAACAAGAAAAATAGATGTGGTGAGTGCAAGAAGTTTGGTCATAATAAACGGAATTGTCAAGCTTCGAAGAGGATATAATTTGATTTTACATTTTGAATTCGTTCAGATTAATAAGTGGACATGTGACTTATTTTGGTGGTATATTGTAATTGAACCTTGTTATTAATTTGTATTAAGTATAGCATATTATCAAATTGATTTTAATTTCATCTATTTAGTATAAATGACAGTATCAGTTTTAATATTAGTTATATGTTTTTACAGTATCAGTTCTGGTGTTTATTTATATGTTTATTTCAAACATTTGTTTTGATATTTGTTGCAAACTGTTAGTATCAGCTGTTTAGTATCATTTTACGCATTCCGTTGGTATAAGATATGGTACCATTTTTTCATTATGTGATATTAGTTTTGTTTTTTGTATATTTTATGTGATATCCCGAAAATTTCAAGCAAAATTAAATGTGATAATTCCCTTTTTAAGTTATTTTAAATTGATAAAAATTGTTATTTTCAAACAATAATGATAATGGGTTGTTTTTAAATATAGATGAATAAATTTTTAAATAGAATTACTAATTAAAAATTGAATTTGGTTTGTTTAAAATATATGTGTATTGTTGACTTGAGTTTAAATTAGATTTTCAAATTTAATTTGAATATAAATTTGGATTTATTAAGTAATTCAAAAGATAGGCATTTTAAAAATATTTAGATTTAAAATATATGTATAAGCCTTTATTTATATATAAATAGTTTTATTACATTTTCTTTAAAAAGAATACATATATACATTTACATAAGAATGAATAAAGTAAATAAAAGCTTATTTTTAACATTTAAATAAATTAAAATTATGTTATTACAAGTGTTAATTCCTTAAGACACCTAAATAACATGTATTAGGTAAATATTAATTCAAGATGTCAAATGTTAATATAATTGGACAAGTGTCAATTTATTTTAGTTTTTCTTTTATTTTAATAAAATCAAATTTCAGCCTTTATAAATACATATGTTTTCTTATCTTCCTTTTTTTAATTCATTTTCAAAGCTAAGAAAGTTAAACAACTCCTCTTAAGACAAATCTTAAACTCAAAACCATTTCAAAGGAAAAATCAGTAGATCAAACTCCACAAACCAGAAAATTTGTATCGCTTCAACAACCAGCAATTCATTTTCAAAGACCAAATTTACAAATCAAAAGCAAGTTCAAAAAAAAGCCTGAACTCATTTCTTAAAACCTAGACATAGAATCTGAACATCATTCTTCAACTCTGTTTTAAAATCAAAGCCCGTGCGTTCTTTTTCTTCAACCTGGAGCATATTCCAGCAACTTCAATTCTGTTCGAAAGTAAGCATGAAAGATTTAATAACAAGCATTCAAGTTTTTTAATCGAAGAAGCTTCAAGTTTAAGGTTTTCAAAAGCAAAGGGCAATGCAAGTTTCCATTTTTAAAACAATTCAAGTTTTAAAAGTCTAAAGCTTTTTCAAAACAAAGAAGTGCTCTGTTCATTTTAACACGTGAGTAACACTCTTTTTAAAAAATTTAAGTATGAATATCTGTTGCATGTTAATCTCTGTGATAGGTATATATTGCGTGGATGTATATGACTGAATTTTCCGTGTGTATGAAAATGTGTAGACATATGCTTGCAGTTGTCTCTATGCTTCACTGTATTAGTTTTAGAAGCTAAGATTTTTTTTCAAAATCCATTATCACTTGATTTGTTCCTTATTAGGATGTAGGATTCAAACAAAAGTTGTTTGTTTGATATAGATTAAGTTTTAAATTTTATTTAAGCCAAAGTAAATTTGAAATGGCTCTGGAATCAAAAACAAAAGAATAAACTGATTATAAGTAAAAATTCAAACATTCCAATTCATCAACTCAGTATCATAAAATTTAATTCTTAACTCAAAACATGATTTTTAGGAATGAAATCTTATTTTTTAGTAAAGGGGTGAAGGAGCAATTCTAGTTTGATCAGTTTGGGTGTTTGGGGTTGTCTTTGGTGATCTCGATGGTCTGGGAGGTCGGAGTTCCTTCTGGTGGTAGTAGGATGATTGGAGATGGAGAGAAAAATGGTATGTAACAACCCGCATATTTATCGATTTTATATTTAAATATTTTATTCAAATATTTTATCATTAGTCGGATTTTAGCCCGAAAAGCTACTTTTTGCATACGGTCGAATTAGGACTCGGGACCACTCCCATTGAGTTTAAAATGCCATTTGCGACCTTTTTGAGTATAAGCTTCGATATGTTTGGAGAAAGTTGATTTTTGCTACTTTTCACTTTGGGTTTGGTTTTTGGGCTCAGCCCTATGTTTTACTTATGCTCAAATCTGAGCCACTCTTCCCCATTCACCCTCATTCTCTTCTCTTTTCAGTTTTAAAGTATTAATGGTGGGAGAGATTGGAAATTAAAACTCCAAAACCCTAGTTCCTCTTGCAAAATTCAAATTCCTAGCTCCAAACTCAAGAAGAACCCATTAGTAAGCTTCTCTTCTTCTTCTCCAACTTATCCTCTTACCAATTTCAGAAATTCCTAAACCTAATTTTGGGAATGTTCTTGTTTTGAGCATAGATTCAAGCTCATTTGGGTTGTGTTGAAGAGAGGTTGATTCTCCATTTGCTTTCAAGCTTCTTCTCGTTTGATTTTGTGAAAAGTTGAGATTTTTAATCTCACATCTAAGTCTATGAATTATCTTCGAATGTTAGGTATGAATTCCTAACACTTATTCGTGTGCATTTGCTTTTGGTTTGGATTGAATTGGTGTATATTCCAATTTTTGGTGTTTTGAGCTCAATTCGTTAAAAATCCTAACTTCTATGTTTGAACATGTTTTTGGTGATGCATCGAGGAGCATATAGGGACGGGTAGTCAATTGGCATAAACCCTTAGCGTCGTTGCTCGAGAGAATGAAATTTGGACGAGGTTGGCGCTCATTACTATAGGCTGGGAAGAGGCTGGCAACAGGTCCGGTCGACCGAGCTCCCTGAGTCGGCCGACCGACCTGCTGCCGAGTGCATAAGCACTCCTCTGTTTAAGGCTCGGTCGACCGACTCAGGGAGTCCGGTCGACCGACCTGCTGTTAATTGCCAGATTAGCCTATTTTGCTAATCCGTTTGAATATCCAACTTTAATCGATTCGGGTAGTCTCCCTTTTGTTGTTGTCATTTATTATCGACTTAGATGACCTTTTCTTTGGGAATTTTAGATATATCCACTTTGATGGATTTTATATCGATTTCTTTGGATTTTATTCACGTTTTTGAATGTGAATCTTAGTGATTGATTGTTCCTACAATCTTCTTTGTGATCTGTCACTTTAAAAATATAAAGGTTTTCTATGCTAGTAGCAAATATCAAAACTCTTTCCTCAAACGATTTCAACACTATTTTAATACCAAATTCGTTTATAAAACCGTTTTCCAATCTATTAGTATATATAAACCTTTACCTCACTCGTATGAGAAATCTAATTAAACGACTTAGTAAAACAAGTGGTATGAAACGCTTGCGTTCACTTTGTTGGTTAATTCTTGGACTTGTTCGATTGAAACCCTTGTGACAATTTTCTAGTGGAAATCTACAGTTTGTTCGTAAATATTTAAGTTAAGCAAGTGGTTATGGGACATGAAGCTAAACTCATATATTTACTAGCTTAGTGTAATTGACACTTCTCGTTGATCATGACGATCATCTTTATGATTTAGACTAGCAATGTGCGATGTCTCTTTGTCTACGAGGGAGACTAAACCCCGTTTTGTAGAGTTTTGACTCAATTTGTGATGGGGTAGCAACCCATGGTCTTCAGGCCATTTGTGGAGCTTCGGCTCAATTTGTGATGGTTAGCGACAATGGAATTAGCGTTCCGTTTGTGATACACGTGTTGGTGAGCTTTATGCTCCCGTTTGTGATAGGCCTCCCCCCTTTTGTGATTTCTGGATTTCTTGAGATGATTTCTAGAATTTGTGTTTCACCAATTTTTCGTGATTTCCATTGATAAGCCTTATCGATATTTGTGCATTGGTTAATTCGTGTGTCATTGACTTTAGTGATTTCTGGATTTCTTGTGTAGTCTTCTGGAATTCGTGCGTCATTGACTTTTGTGATTGACATTGATATTATCGTCAATATTTGTGGTTTGATGAACGAAATAAAGAGTATGACACTTCTTTGATTCTTGTGTAGATTTTGTGATATTGATTAATCTCTTGTTGATTATCAACTACTTATATATCACAGCTTGGCCTTGTGATTATTATGTGTTTAGTCATAACTCTGATTCTATATCGTTTCATCTGATATTTATAGTTAGACTGATCCGTTTATTATTTTCTTATTAAATAATACTCGGGTCAGACCGAGATGTTACAGGTGCTTCAGCTTGACTTCTCTCTTGGGATTGATTTCTCTGACTTTTGGTTGACTACTTAGATTAGTAGTTTTTGTTGTATACATTAGAGATATAGACTCCATAATGTATACTTATTCTTTTGTGTAGTTCGTGTAACTATTCTTTTGTGATATTGTGGATCTTTCTGACCACTACTCTGATGTACACTTTTATGTGTAGTATTCATATCTTATTCCGCCTTTGTGATATGAATTTTCTGTGACTGATTTATGTTATGTTTATTCCTATATTTGTTTTTCCGAAGTTATTTATAGCCACCGTGTAGTAGCTTTGAGTTTGTGTCGGTATGTCGGATTTCCTCTGGATAAAGCATTGCATGTTATACTATCTGACATATCGGTGCTCGCGCAAAGAAATTACACGGATGGTCACTCCTCAATAGCCTTATTCTCCGTGCTAGTTGACAGCATTCACCGTATTGTTCTTGGCTAGCGTGGGTAAAGAGGTGGGGCGTCACAGCTTGGTATCAGAGCCAAACTTCAGAACAATATGGAATATTATAACAAGGATCATCGTCCTAAGTCCATCTTAGGAGTCGTGCTTTAGGATTTAATTCGAGTCTTCGTACCGATTCATCCTATTTTCCTTATGATTCCTTGTTTATCTATCAAGATTGCTTGATATTCAATTTGGTGAATAACCTTTTTCTTCTTCTTCCTTTTTTCTAAAGGGAGAAAAATGTCTAGACCAGGCCGCCCTAGAGTCGTGCCATCTAGCACTCCGCCCCAGGATGGAGTTTTTATGACTTCTCAACAGCTTCTTGATTTAGTGACGAATGCTCAAGCAGCTGGAGCTAACCCGGAACCTACTCACCCAAAGTCGGGTTTTGCACGCTTGTGTAGCGATTACACTAATTTGGGTGGGGAGCCATTCAGAGGTTCCGAAACTGTTATTGAAGTACAGGCCTGGCTAAGGTCATGCGATCGAATCTTTTCTCGCATGAATCTTATTGACCTTCACCGAGTTCAGGTGGCCTCAAGTATGCTCCGAGAAAGAGCATTGGACTGGTGCGAGCTTCTTATTTCTGAAACTAATGAAGCGGATCTCACTTGGGAGAAATTCCGAGAACGCTTCGAATTGAAATTTGTACCAGAAGCTGAGAAAGTGACGATGGCTCGTCGTTTCATTGACCTTGTTCAAGGCGAATCTTCCGTGACGGACTATGTTGCTTCTTTTGAATCACTTTCCAAATATGGGGTTGTATACATCAACACCCCTCTGAACAAGAATCAGAGATTCGTCTATGGCTTAAACAAAAGTCTCAAGAAGCCATTACTTCTAAAATTAGAAGTTTCTTTCGACCAACTCGTTGATATCGCTCTTCGTCTTGAAGAGGCGGATAAGGAGAATGATGTTGAAGTGGTGGGTTCCAAACCAGACTTCAACAACAAGAAGAGGCCAAACAAATTCAAAGGCCCTTATCCCAATAAGAAAGGGAAGCAAGCAACCTCCGTGGCAAAGACTTCTTCCTTTGGTCGTAGGGAATGCTATAATTGTGGTTCGAAGGACCATTATGCGAACAAGTGCCCAAAGTCTCTCTCTTGTCGCTACTGCAAAGTTCCCGGTCATGTTATATCTTCATGCCCCAAACTTCAAGGCAAGAAGGAGGGAAAGTTAAATGTTGATCAAGCCCCTGGCAACACATCTCGTGGCCAAGGTATTTCTCATTCTATTCTGGATGGAATTATTTTATTTCGTGATCATCCTATTCGAGTTCTTTTTGATACGGGTGCGTCCCATTCTTTTATATCAAAAGAACTTGTTGATACTTTTTCTTTGGATGTTTTGTGTTTAATGACTTCTTTGAGAATTGCGAATCCGGTTGGTGGATCCGCAACAATCAGTTTATTGTGTAAAGATGTCGAGATTATTTTGTGTGATTTTCCTTTCCTAGCCGATTTGCATGTCATGCGTTATTTAGGCTTTGGAATGATTTTGGGAATGGATTGGCTTAACCGTTATGAAACTCATATCCTATGTCCTTAGCGGACTATTCATCTTCGACATCCTCAATCTGTTAAGCAGATTTCTATTAACCTTCAAGATTCAGTTTCCAGCTAGGTCGCATCTTTATATTCTTTAAATCCTCGTGTTGACGATGATGATGATGAGGTTGATATTATTTCTCTTATTCACGTCGTTCGTGAATTTTCCGACATATTCGAGCCCGTTTTAGGATTACCACCTAAGCGAGCAATTGAGTTCAGAATTAATCTTATTCCTGGAGCTCAACCTATCACTCGTCCTCCGTATCGTATGTCCAATAAAGAAAATGAGGAGATGCGTAAACAATTATCTGAATTGGAGACGAAGCAATTTATTCGCTCTAGTTCCTCGCCTTGGGGAGCTTCGGCTATTTTTGTGAAGAAATCCAATGGTACACTTAGGCTTTGCGTTGACTACCGCAAGCTTAATGATCTTACTATCAAAAATAAATATCCTCTACCTCGAATTGATGATCTATTTGATCAACTTAGTGGTGCTAGAGTCCTTTCGCAATTAGACTTAGCTACTGGATTTCATCAGCTTCGTATTGCAGAGGATAGCATTCCTTTGACATCGTTCTGTACTCCTTATGGGTCTTATGAATGGCTTGTTATGCCATTTTGTTTAACGAATGCTCCGGCTTATTTCGTTGACCTTATGAATAGAGTTTTCAAAGACTTTCTCGACCGGTTTGTTCTCATCTTTATCGATGATATTCTTGTGTATTCTAAAACCAAGGAGGAGCATGAAAAACATCTTCGGATTGTGTTGGAAACTCTTAGGAGTAATCAATTAAAGACAAAATTTTCTAAATGCCATTTTTGGCAATCTCGTGTGAAGTTTCTCGGTCATATTATTTCCGAATCCGGAATGTCCGTGGATCCTTCAAAGATTGAAGTGATTCAAGATTGGAAGAGACCGGAGAGTGTGACGGAGATTCGTAGTTTTCTTGGATTGGCGGGTTATTCCCGGCATTTTATCAAAGACTTTTCTAAGATTGCCGTGCCTCTCACTAGCTTAACGAAGAAAGGTGTTAAGTACATTTGGTCGGACAAATGTGAAGCTTCTTTTCAGAAACAAAGGAACTTCTTTCTGATGCTCCTATTCTCGTTATTCCCAAGGGGAATCAAGATTTCGTTGTTTATACCGATGCTAGTCGCGTTGGTTTGGGCGCCGTTCTTATGCAAAAAGAACGTGTTATTGCTTATGCTTCTAGGCAATTAAAGCCTGCTGAGACTAGATATGCCACTCATGATTTAGAGCTCGCGGCTATTGTCTTTGCTCTTCGGATTTGGCGTCATTATCTTTTAGGAGAGAAATTTATTCTTTATACCGATCATAAGTCCTTGAAATATTTATTCTCTCAAAAGGAACTTAATTTGCGTCAACAGCGTTGGCTTGAATTTCTTGCACCATATGATCTTGATATTCTTTATACTCCCGGAAAGGGTAATCGTGTCGCCGATGCTCTTAGCCGTAAACAACAAGCTGTTGTTTCTATGAAGATATCTGAATGGAACGATCTCGAGATATTATCCTCTTGTGAGATTCGAGACCGTGTCTCCGATTTATGTTCATCACTTGTGTTATGTAGCCTTGAGGCTCATCCTTCTCTTTTTGACCGCATTCTTGAAGCTTAAAGGCTAGATCTTGAATTGGCTCTTCTTGGCCAAAATATTAAGGATAAAATTGATATTGAAGGTTTGAAAGACTTTGATATCGATTCTCGTGGCGGCATTCGGAAATTTGGTAGACTTGTCATGCCAAATATTGGTGATCTTCGTAAAGATATTTTGGAAGATTCTCATCATTCTAAATTTACCATTCATCCCGGTAGTAGTAAAATGTACGCGGATATGAAGCGACCTTATTATTGGGAGGGAATGAAACTTGACATCGCTAACTTCATTAAGCGTTGCATGACTTGCCAACTCGTTAAGGCCGAACATCAAAGGCCCGGTGGGCTATTGCGACCTTTAGAAATTCCAATTTGGAAGTGGGACCAGATTTCCATGGATTTTATTGATGGCCTTCCCCGTTCTCGTTCGGGTCATGATAGCTTATGGGTGATTGTTGATAGACTTACTAAATCTGCCCATTTTATTCCCGTTCGGTCTAACCGAACCGTACCTCTTTTGGCCAAACTTTTTATTAAAGAAATTGTTAAATTGCATGAAGTTCCTACTTCTATAGTTAGTGATCGTGATCCATTGTTTACTAGTGGATTTTGGAAGAGTCTTCAAAAAAGCTTTGGGAACGAAGCTTAATTTTAGCACCGTTTATCACCCCCAGTCCGATGGACAAACGGAGTGTGTGAATCAAACTCTTGAAGATCTTCTTCGTGCATGTGTTCTTGATTTTGGTGGAAGTTGGGAAGATCATATTTCTCTTGTCGAATTTTCCTATAATAATAGCTTCCAATCTAGTATTGGTATAGCACCTTTTGAGGCACTCTATGGTAGGCCATGATGATCTCCTTCTTGTTGGCTTGAGGCCGGTGAGAAGCTGGTTTTAGGTCCAGATTTTATTCGTGATTCCACAGAAAAGATTGATCTTATTCGTCATAGGATGAAAGAAGCCCAGAGTAGACAAAAATCCTATGCCGATAACCGAAGAAGGAAGTTAGAATTTTCTGTGGGAGATCTTGTGTTCATTCGTGTTTCACCTATGAAAGGTGTTGTACGTTTCAGTCGATCGGGAAAGTTAGCGCCTCGATATATTGGGCCATTTCATATCACTGAACGTATTGGTTCTGTGGCTTATCGCCTTTTATTACCGGCTCAATTTTCTGCTATCCATGACGTGTTTCACGTTTCTCAACTTCGGAAATGTCTTCGAGATTCTGATTCTGCTCTTGAGCCCGGTGTTGTGGAAGAGATTGAAGTTTCGCCTAATCTAACTTATGAGCAACATCCTATTCGTATTATTGCTTCGGAGGTCAAGCGACTTCGAAATAAAGATGTTCCGCTTGTTAAAGTTCAATGGTCTTCAAATCCTAAGGATTGTTCTTGGGAATCTAGAGAGAACATCGAGCGAACACATCCGGACTTACTTTCTCGTGCTCCTTGAGGTGAACTTCTTATTTCAAATTTCTTTTGTGTTGAATATGCTTTTATGGTTGTTACTTTATGTTCTCTTCTTAAATATTGCGAGGACGCAATTTCTTTAAGGAGGGGAGTCTGTAACAACCCGCATATTTATCGATTTTATATTTAAATATTTTATTTAAATATTTTATCGTTAGTCGGATTTTAGTCCGAAAAGCTACTTTTTGCATACGGTCGAATTAGGACTCGGGACCACTCCCATTGAGTTTAAAATGCCGTTTGTGACCTTTTTGAGTATAAGCTTCGATATGTTTGGAGAAAGTTGATTTTTGCTACTTTTCACTTTGGGTTTGGTTTTTGGGCTCAGCCCTATGTTTTACTTATGCTCAAATCTGAGCCACTCTTCCCCATTCACCCTCATTCTCTTCTCTTTTCAGTTTTAAAGTATTAATGGTGGGAGAGATTGGAAATTAAAACTCCAAAACCCTAGTTCCTCTTGCAAAATTCAAATTCCTAGCTCCAAACTCAAGAAGAACCCATTGGTAAGCTTCTCTTCTTCTTCTCCAACTTATCCTCTTACCAATTTCAGAAATTCCTAAACCTAATTTTGGGAATGTTCTTGTTTTGAGCATAGATTCAAGCTCATTTGGGTTGTGTTGAAGAGAGGTTGATTCTCCATTTGCTTTCAAGCTTCTTCTCGTTTGATTTTGTGAAAAGGTGAGATTTTTAATCTCACATCTAAGTCTATGAATTATCTTCGAATGTTAGGTATGAATTCCTAACACTTATTCGTGTGCATTTGCTTTTGGTTTGGATTGAATTGGTGTATATTCCAGTTTTTGGTGTTTTGAGTTCAATTCATTAAAAATCCTAACTTCTATGTTTGAACATGTTTTTGGTGATGCATCGAGGAGCATATAGGGACGGGTAGTCGATTAGCATAAACCCTTAGCGTCGTTGCTCGAGAGAATGAAATTTGGATGAGGTTGGCGCTCATTACTATAGGCTGGGAAGAGGCTGGCAACAGGTCCGGTCGACCGAGCTCCCTGACTCGGCCGACCGACCTGCTGCCGAGTGCATAAGCACTCCTCTGTTTAAGGCTCGGTCGACCGACTCAGGGAGTCCGGTCGACCGACCTGCTGTTAATTGCCAGATTAGCCTATTTTGCTAATCCGTTTGAATATCCAACTTTAATCGATTCGGGTAGTCTCCCTTTTGTTGTTGTCATTTATTATCGACTTAGATGACCTTTTCTTTGGGAATTTTAGATATATCCACTTTGATGGATTTTATATCGATTTCTTTGGATTTTATTCACGTTTTCGAATGTGAATCTTAGTGATTGATTGTTCCTACAATCTTCTTTGTGATTTGTCACTTTAAAAATATAAAGGTTTTCTATACTAGTAGTAAATATCAAAACTCTTTCCTCAAACGATTTCAACACTATTTTAATACCAAATTCGTTTATAAAACCGTTTTCCAATCTATTAGTATATATAAACCTTTACCTCACTCGTATGAGAAATCTAATTAAACGACTTAGTAAAACAAGTGGTATGAAACGCTTGCGTTCACTTTGTTGGTTAATTCTTGGACTTGTTCGATTGAAACCCTTGTGACAATTTTCTAGTGGAAATCTACAGTTTGTTCGTAAATATTTAAGTTAATCAAGTGGTTATGGGACATGAAGCTAAACTCATATATTTACTAGCTTAGTGTAATTGACAGTTCTCGTTGATCATGACTTTCATCTTTGTGATTTAGACTAGCAATGTGCGATGTCTCTTTGTCTGCGAGGGAGACTAAACCCCGTTTTGTGGAGTTTCGACTCAATTTGTGATGGGGTAGCAACCCATGGTCTTCGGGCCGTTTGTGGAGCTTCGGCTAAATTTGTGATGGTTAGCGACCATGGAATTAGCGTTCCGTTTGTGATACACGTGTTGGTGGGCTTTATGCTCCCGTTTGTGATAGGCCTCCCCCCCTTTGTGATTTCTGGATTTCTTGAGATGATTTCTAGAATTTGTGTTTCACCAATTTTTCGTGATTTCCATTGATAAGCCTTATCGATATTTGTGCATTGGTGAATTCGTGTGTCATTGACTTTAGTGATTTCTGGATTTCTTGTGTAGTCTTCTGGAATTCGTGCGTCATTGACTTTGTGATTGACATTGATATTATCGTCAATATTTGTGGTTTGATGAACGAAATAAAGAGTATGACACTTCTTTGATTCTTGTGTAGATTTTGTGATATTGATTAATCTCTTGTTGATTATCAACTACTTATATATCACAGCTTGGCCTTGTGATTATTATGTGTTTAGTCATAACTCTGATTCTATATCGTTTCATCTGATATTTATAGTTAGACTGATCCGTTTATTATTTTCTTATTAAATAATACTCGGGTCAGACCGAGATGTTACAGGTGCTTCAGCTTGACTTCTCTCTTGGGATTGATTTCTCTGACTTTTGGTTGACTACTTAGATTAGTAGTTTTTGTTGTATACATTAGAGATATAGACTCCATAATGTATACTTATTCTTTTGTGTAGTTCGTGTAACTATTCTTTTGTGATATTGTGGATCTTTCTGACCACTACTCTGATGTACACTTTTATGTGTAGTATTCATATCTTATTCCGCCTTTGTGATATGAATTTTCTGTGACTGATTTATTTTATGTTTATTCCTATATTTGTTTTTCTGAAGATATTTATAGCCACCGTGTAGTAGCTTTGAGTTTGTGTCGGTATGTCGGATTTCCTCTGGATAAAGCATTGCATGTTATACTATCTGACATATCGGTGCTCGCGCAAAGAAATTACACGGATGGTCGCTCCTCAACAGCCTTATTCTCCGTGCTAGTTGACAGCATTCACCGTAATGTTCTTGGCTAGCATGGGTATAGAGGTAGGGCGTCACATGGTAGGAGTAATGGCAGTGAACTGTGGTGGCGGAGGCGATCGATTTAAGCTTTTAAACCTAGTTTTGACATGATGAAAGTTTTTGATCATCTCGGTGTCTCTGGTAAACCGAGTGCCACCATATTTTGGAAAATTTGAAGTTTGGGTGCTGGCGAAGGTGTTGTCGAAAGTGTAGGCACTCCGGTGGTCGAAGGTGCAAGAGTGAGGCCATCCCAGGTTTCAATGGGTGTTCTAGTTTTGGCTTTAAGACTCGATTTTGATTTTTGGTTGCTCTTTGAGTTCTGGTGGTCGTACTCTGATCTGGAGATGATCGTCGACTTGTTAGGATTTCGTAGGTGATCGGAGGAGGGTGGTTGGTCAGTGCATATGCACGGTGCATTCCTATGTACCTGGTGAAGTTTGATTTGGGAAGAAGGGTATTCGAGTTGCTCGAGTATTTAGCGTGGGTTACTCAAAATGATGTGAGGCTGGACTCGAAGCATTTGAAGATCTGGTCCGGGTCATTATTTGATTACAGGTTTTAAACCTGTCGGTGTTTAAGTTTTTAAAATGAATTTTAAAATTTGAAATAAGATTTAAACCAAGTTTTTAAATCTGGATTCAAATTTAATTTTTGTTTTAGTTTGGAATAAAATAAATTTTTATCAAATTTAAAATGTTTAAACAACTTTAAAAATGTTAAAGTATATTTTATAAAATAATTCGAATTTAGCTGTTTCGGTATAAAACACTTATAAATTTAATTTATAAGTGATAAGTTATCCTTTAACAGTTGGATTTAAAAAGGGTTTTTAAATTGTTTTAAAATTTTGTAAAGTTAAATTTGTATTCATTTTAAATCTTAAATTTGAAATGGAATTTAAATGAAATTTTAAAGTAAAATGTTTTCAAATACTTTTGTTAATGACAATTTAATTGTTAATAAGAATAATGTCTTTATCTTAAAAGATAATTAAGATTTAATGATTTGTGATTCATTAAATTATTAATATAATTAAATAATAGTTAATTAATTTAATTTATTAATGATTTGATTAATTAATTTAGTAATTAAGGGATTAAATTAATTAATTAATTAAGGTTTAAGTGATTAATTAAAGAATTATTAATAGTTAATGAGAGATTGTTAACTAGGGATTATTAAATAATTAATTAATGTGATTAATTTTAATAATTAGTTATATTGGTTAATTAAAAATGATCATTTGTGGAATTGTTTAAGTATAATTACTTAGTGGAAGTAATTAAAAGGATTAATTACTCAGTGTAATTAATTAAATTAATGTGACTAGTTAAAGTTAATTAATTAGTTTAATTAATGATCATTGGATGATGGATTAAGTATAAATTACTTAGTGTAATTTATAAAGTATAATTACTTAATGAAGTATTTAGTGGATAATTACTGGATGTAATTAATTGAAGAATGGTAATGGTTTTGGGTTTAATTACTTTGCGTAATTAGTATGAAGGATAATTACTTTGTGAAAGTAATTAAGAATTAACTACTTAGTGTAATTAATTTAAGACTTAATTAACTAATAAAATATTAGAAGTTAATTAAGTAATGTAATTAATTAAGGGTAATTAATTACTAAATGTGATTAATCAAGCTGATTATGAATAAAGATTTGATTAATTAGAACAATAATTAATTAAAGAAATAATTTAGAATCATTAATTAATATAATTAATGAAATAATTAAGGATTGATTAATTTAAGTTAATTAATCAAGGAATTAATTATAGAAGAATTAATTAATGAAATTAATTGAGAAATAATATAATTAATTGTAGTTAATTAATTAATAGGAGTAATTAAAGGTTAATTACTATAATTGTTTGAGAATAATTAATTTGTGTAATTAATTAAGGATAATTACATAATGTAATTAGAGAATGATTAATCAAGGATGATTAGTCAAGATGTATAATTAAGGGTTGATTAATTAATTGAATATAATTAATTAATGTTAAATAAGCAAGATTTATAAGTAATAAAGTAATTAATTTAATTCATTGGTAATTAATTAAATTAATCAGAAATGGTATGACTAATTTATCTTGCTTATGAATGATTGAATGATATTTGAATGCCTTTGATTATTTGTTATCCCTGATATGTGATTGTGATGCTTTGTGAAATGAAATGTTTTTGTAATATGATATGTTGGGTTGAACAGAGATAATGTGGTTATCTATGATGAATTGTTGTGTAAAAGTGACATCAAGTATTTAAAATTTAATCACTTGAATAACTTGGGTTAAGATGACATTGGATTCGAAGAGACCGGAGTCGGGTATTAGTTAATACCTGAAACCACTTCGATTCTTTATAAATAAATATGTGAAATCAATAGGCTGGTATGGAATGATTTAAGTGAATTTGACCATTTAATCAAAGTTTTGGTACTTAGAAATTGATGTGTGAAATAAGTGATGTCTATAACAAATTGTGGATTTGTAAACTGATATGAGTTACCTAGGGTTTTATGTAAGTTTTATGATGTTGTATTCCATGTTAGATGGGTTTACTCATGCTGGTTTCCAGCCTGACCCGGGTGTTACTTTGATGTAATGCTCGGGTCAGACCGAGTATTTCAGATTTTCAAGTAAGGACGTTCTGGAGCTCAGGAGGCGAGCTGCATGGTAGGAACATATGGAGTGTGTAATATCCCGCCTTTTCGCACGCATTAAATCGACACACATGCCAATTCAATCCATACGGAAGGGCGGATTGTTATGGGGTAAATAAGAAAAAACAAGAAAGAAATAAAACAAAACAGAATCTCACAGCGGAAGGATAAAATCTAATAATCAAATATACAGTTTATAAAGCTGTTTACAAAAACATTTGATTATATTTATATAATACATATCAGAGTTACACATACCAATAATAATGCAGCGGAACAGTATGAGCGTAGTGCAATAATAAATAATAATAGAAATCTCCGTCTTCGTCCTCCAGAGCTAAAGTCTTCGGTCCTGAAACGCTCGGACTGACCCGAGCGAATTGAAAAGACAAAACACTCGAGTCAGAGCTAAAAGATCCTATGTAAGTTAAATCAACAGGAATAAATATGAGTGCAGTAACTCAAGAGATGCTTGGGATTTACATCTCCTAAGGATCCGTTAAACTATTTACTATGTAGTATATTGCGCTATTATAATAGTGTCTAATTGTAAAATAAACTTACTTTTAAATAGCGTTTAGGGGTTACCCATATAGCCCTTAACACAAAATATATTCCCATAGTCTATACAGTACCGTAATTTTCCCCGTACTGGGCGTCGTCATAGGGCACTCCATAGGTATGGTACAAAACAAAATCGTATAAGGCGCGCTAGGGTAGGTGACATGGCACAACTAGGCAATGCCAGGGTAGATATACCAATTGCTATCGGGGCTGGTGGTAACGCGTAGCCGCACCTAGCACCCACCTCGGACAAACTCCCCCCTAAAATCAAAAATCAAAAGTGGCCACCGAATCAAATCCAAAAGTCAGAGTATAATATCGAAGAGGAGTATCCGATAAAGGGCGCTAACCCCCTTGGCTCGAGAATCGCTCCTGTTTTAGCCACCTTATGCCAACTCACGAGAGTCGGGTCCACGTATTTACCTCAGAGGAAACGCCGCCGCCATCCTACTTCATTCTGGAATCTCCACCGCGTACACGGTTGTTAAAGTGGTTTTCAGAGTTGGCAGAGAGTATGACAACTTCCGATCCCGGTCTCTTCAACAACCAAACGTTATTATAACACTGCGGTCATTTAAAAATAATTATACTTTCAAAACCAAAATATAATATCTATTTCAAAACCATATAAAGACGATGTCCATTTCGAACAAACTCATTGGATGTTATTTTTATAAAACCCAAATTAATATATATCATTTTATTTCAAATATATTTCTTTCCAAAATCATATTACTTTAAAATTTATAATAATTGGAAACCAAGCATTTGAATTATAACTTTCAAACATAAAACTACGAAATTTGTAGCTTTAAAACGATAACTTTCAAAACTTAAATTGTTTGGATATTCAACAGTATGTAAAATAGTTGATTTTAAATTACTTCATAAAGTAAATAATTTCCACGCCTTTACCATTATTCACTTCAAAGTAAGTCTAAACTTATAAATTTTTAGATTCACTTCCAATTTCAATAAAAACACTTCGATTCCAATATATTTCAAACTTTGAGTAATTAACAATTTAAAACTAAGGTTGGAAATTTCTATTCAACAATTTATTGTCTTGTTATTTAGTTTGAAATATTTACAAAATGAATCCAAAATCATTAAAAATAAACTCAAATTACTAACAACTAAATATTTCCTTCGATTTAATTATACTAGAAATATTCATTTAATTTATCCTGAATAAAAATCCAGTTATACATATCATACCTTTAAATTTCCAAATTTAAATAAGTTTGCATCAACTTATGGAGTTTAATTTTTAAATAAGCTCAATTCCAAATAAATTTCCAATTTATCTTCCAATCTTAATTGATTTGAATCATTTAAAACTCTATATATATACAAAATTTAAACCTACACTTAAACAAAAATATGAATTATTAAACTTCATTTTTCAACTTATTCATTTTTGTTTAAAAAATTTATACATAGCTTAAATTCAAAATTTTAACTATATATGTATATATAAATAAGATTTTATGTAAGATCAAAATTTAATATTTATTAAACAGTATCCTATCCAAACCATAGAAATCATTTCAAAATATTTTTATATATAGACCGCGGTGCCTGTATATAATTTTCTATCCTATGGTCAAGTGATACGGATATTTATCATTTCAATCCGTAATTAAAATAAATTTTTATGTTATATATCATTTCAAACCGCAATCCCGAATGAAATAAGATGCATAACATCTTGCAGTTAATATAAATAAACATCCATTCATCCATCAAAATCATACATCCATTTATCACAATCATCAACCAAATTCAAACAATACATCAGGTTATAAATAACTGGTATCAATTATCAGTTTATATTTAAAAATAAATTTAATAACTGTAAATTGGCAGTTTATATGCAAAATAAATATAAATTTAACTGGCAGTTAATATACAATAAAATTAAATAACCATTTAATTTAAATGAATGCAATCAACTGAAATGATGATTAAATATGCCAAATAGCTGTAAATAAATTTCACTCATATCATAAATAAATTTAACAAACATAAGAACTTTTAAAAGTTGTGAGTGGGTTAAAACACTCACCTTTTGAATTTAAATTGAATATAAATCCAATTTAAACCCAAAATTTGAACGGTCTTCAAATTTGTCCAAACCAGCATCATAGTGTCCGGAATTTTATTACGATCCTAACAAAAAAAGTTGCGCATGAAATGGAGCTCATATGAAAAAGTTAGGAAAAATGGAAATTCTGGCCATGAGTCGACTTCGGGTTCAACTTCGGTCCACCACCTCAATTCCCCGGTGCTTGCTTGGAGTTTTTGCCAAAACGACCCGGAGCGACCCGAGTCACTTTCTTCCTAACCCGAAGCAGATGCAGCGTTTTTGCATCTGAAACTCGAAATGCGACCAGAAGTTGCTGCAGATCCGCAAAACTTTTTTTTTAAAAATTGAAATCGGATTGGGAAGACTAGGGTTTAAGGTGGAATGAGGAAGAGCATACGTTCAGAATGAGAAATAAGCAATGACCTAGGGTTTATAACCACATATATATAGGCAAACAGAATGGAAAGAATGGGCTAGGTTGGATTTGGGTTTTGAACGATAATTTACCTGAAAAGCCCGTTTCGATTCCAGAACGGAAAAAGGTCAATCCATATATCAAAATATATGCTTAAAAATATTTTAAACGCGATGGCAAAACTTCACATCCAAATTCCATCGTACGAAGAAGTTATGCTAAATTCAAATTTTCCAAATTGATTTCAATTGATCTAAATTGCATAAATTTCAAGGTGTTTCGAGTCTGTACGATCAAACGACAAGTCCGATCGCTACGAAACTTGAAACACTATTATAATTCACCATTACGGATCCAACGAAACTTGTTTCGTCGAAATCCGAGTCTGTGGCTAAAATGGCAATTTTCCATTAATTAAATAAATTAAATTAATTAAATCCAAATTTAAATTCCAATCTTAAAATTTCCAATTTCAACATTTTAAAATTCTTAACCATTTACAAGGCTTCGAACAAAATTTAAATGTCAATAATATTTGGTTTATTTATCATTTCCAATGTAAATCTACATTTCAATATTAAATTTCAATTTCATTAAATTTAGAAATTAAAAAAAAAACTCCAAAATCCACTATTTAAATTCCTACCCTTGTTATTCGAGTCTTATTAAATTTAATATTTCTAATAAATTAACAAAGCTTGGTTTTCACTCCTTAAATCTACCGATTTCCATTTTATAATTAAAATTAACATTTATTGCATCTTATAGAATTAATCATTTCAAATGACCAATCACATCTACCATAACTGCACAAATTTTATAAACTAGTAGATTTTTGTCATTTTTAATCCGTTAGATATTTATAATAACTAAAAGAAAATTCACATATCAATTTAGTGTCAATTATTCCAGTAAATACAGTATTCAAATGCCAACTGCAATTAATCCAATTAATTGCAAATTAATTCTAATAAATTTGATTTTATTCAATTACAACTAAATACTCAATCAATTATTACTCAACTAACAAGTTAACATTGTTTTATATTTCATTACATTAATATTTCTATATACATCTTAGATTTGTATCAACGGTTATACTTAAAAATGTGAATCTTGTCAATTACGCGTATTAATTAAGTTTTAAACTCAATTAACAAATTTCCTAAGTCAAATCCCTTTTTACCAAATTTAAAAATCCCTAACCATTTGTACTACATCCCATATTAATGTAATATTTATTAGATTTTACTTCAAATTAACATACAACTTAATTTCCCTTAATTGAGATCTGATTTCAAAAAAAAAATTACGTACTAAATGAATAAATAACCTATAGATTGTTACCTATTTCCTTTACATGTCTTTATAGGTTTATTACTAAACAATCACCGCTAAAAATCCCGTGTATACACAAATTTTATATTTCGTAATCATATTCAACCAATTACGTATTACTTTCCAGCAAGTAATATGATTACTTAGAGAACGTGACTTTTATTCAATTACCATTTATTGAAATCCATATTAATTAATTTTATTAAATGCTTACATTTATTTCTCTATATCTAATTTGTTTCAACTTTATTTACATTAATACTATTCCCTTAATTTGGTTATTATTTATTAACTTGTTCAAAATTTATTACCTAAATTTCCGTTATTATAAACCATTATTTGTTCATTTTAAATTAAATTTTAAATTCCCAATTCAATCAACCATTTCAACATGCAACTTATAATAACTGCTTACAAGTTTGACTGGAATCATCATTTATTCCAATATTATCTTAATTTACATTAACATATTAATTGATTTCCTTTTAATCAATTTTATATCCAGGTATAATATTTACCCCATTTCATTTATTAAAATTTATTCAAATTGCTAGTAATAGGTTTTAATCATCATTTATATATTTTATTTTAGCGTTCATTTCAATATTTGTTTATAAAGTTTTTTTTTCTACTAAATTTAATTACGAAACTCATTAATTCAACCAATTTTAAATCCACGAAATTTACGGGTCATTACACCCTCCCCCACTCAAAACTTTTCATCCCCGAAAAGAAAAAAGAAGGGAGAAGGAAGAATTAAATAAACAATACATCTTATTCAAAATACTAACTTATAAACAATAATTTACAAATTTATTACTTTAAATAAAATGTACCCATTTTATAATCATTATATCTTTTTATATTCAAATAAATAAAGTTTTGAAAAATATTTTCAAAAAAATTTCTAAGTCCAAAAATTTATGTGGAAAATTTTGGCAGAGTCTTCTTTGTTCGGAGAGGCGCGGGAGAAAATATAATATCAAATATAAAAATTATATTTCGTATACTATCCAAAATATTATATCCCAACCCGGGAAAATATGTAAAATAGCGCTATAAACCGTAATCCGTAACGTACCTATTTGTCGGGCAATTTACGTTTAATTTATGGAACCAAAAGCAGTAGCAATTACTTCCATAACCTGCATTTCACTTATAAAATCCCAAGGGTTAACAATTTATATAAAGTGAAATATTTAAGTGGTTTCAATCACTAACAAAAAATCAATACAACAACCATCAATTTCAACAAACAACATACACACAAATACAAAACAACCATTTAATCAAACAAACAAATAGTTGTTCGGGTTCAAAACTTTTTAAACTGTACAGAATGAAGAATAAATCATCAAGTGCATCATTTGCTCAACAGTCTTAGATTAAACACAATGGATTATTCATCCATCCTTACAAAATTAAAGTTTCCTTACCCAACAACCACAAACCACGACAAACAAAAATTTCAGCAATAGATTTAGTCTATTCTTATTTATTCCATTCATACATTTGTTGTCTGATTCTTTCCATTCATATAACGGTTTATCTTTTTATTTTCATTTATTTCTTTCAATTTAATTTTCATTTTATTTCTTTCAGTTTTATTTAGAAATAACTTCAACCCTTTTTCTTAAGTTTACAATTTCTCTTTATTATATTACATTCATTTATTTTCACTTACTACTTACTATTATTCATTTCCATTAACTTAGGTCATGACAGTTTCTTTATTTCATTATAATTATTCATTCATTTATTATTGCATGTTCTCATTTATTTATTACTTAATTTCATTTATTACAGTAATCATTTTCCTACTAATTTTATTTATAAATAGCTTCAACTATTTATTTGAGTTCATTATCATTCATTTACACTACTTCATTTCATTTATTTATCAATTTAAACTTAAGTTTATAACTCTATACCACCAATTCTAATAAATAAAAGCAATTTTATTGAACCCTTTCATTACATACTTTTACTTTACAAATTTCCATTACATTTCTTATTAAACATTTCAACTTTTAATATTTGGTAAGTTATATATATATGCCTTTAAAGAATGTAATTGAAAGTTATACAAGTTTTCTCATTTCTTTTAATTAATTCATTGTTCAATAAATTTTAACCCTTTTTTCTTATAAGTTACAATTTCAACTTCCTTTTTATTTCCTTTATAGCTTGGCATTAAATCTCTTACCTAAATTAGAGGTTTCCATTTATTAATTACTTACTTTTTATTTCACTACAATAATTGAAACAATTAATTAACGGAAATTTAAGAATTTAATGCCGGGTTAAATTTCAATTTATTTAAAATAATAGATAAACATATTCTTACAACTTATACATATCTAATTATATTTATAACAATTCAAAATCTAATTTTTTTTTTCAAAAATGAATCTGCAGTAAAACTATTACAGTGGCCTTCCCTTTTGAAACTCGAAATTGAAAATAGATGATGCGGCCGCCATCACCGAAATTATTTTCCAGCGACAGAGAGGGGAGTACAGAAATTTTCTTTTCGAAATTTCCTTTTTAAAACAATTCTTTCAATTTATATGGAAATATTTATATCAGAAAATACTTATAAACAATATCATTGTATTCAAAATTATTCAAAAAAAAATTTCAAAATCCTGGAACTAAAGCTTTAAGTTTCCAATTTCATTTATCTTATTTTCAATCTTATTTCGACTATTAATTATAAATTTATTACCTAACAACCAAAATACTACAACCAAATATAAAATTTATTACTTTATATACAAAAAATATAATAGGAAAAATTATTTCATTCACCTATATTAGAAAAAATATTATGTCGGTCTGTCCTATTAAGTGTTTAGAAATCCCTATTGATGTCATAGCGTCCCATACATCAACCAGAATTTATCAATATAAAACGGAACAAATTAACACAATATTAAAACCTTTTTATAACACTAACAAATACGCTCTCTCATATTTACTCTCAGCGACTCCCATAGGGTATTATTACCCTATTAATAAAGAGTCAGACCCCACAAAGCTAAGGTTTATCGCTAAACCAAAGCTCTGATACCACGTTGTAACATCCCGCCTTTTCGCACACTTTAAATCGACACATATGCCAATTCAATCCATATGGAAGGGCGGATTGTTATGGGGTAAATAAGAAAAAACAAGAAAGAAATAAAACAAAACAGAATCTCACAGCGGAAGGATAAAATATAATAATCAAACATACAGTTTATAAAGCTGTTTACAAAAACATTTGATTATATTTATATAATACATATCAGAGTTACACATATCAATAATAATGCAGCAGAACAGTATGTGTGTAGTGCAATAATAAATAATAATAATATAAATCTCCGTCTTCGTCCTCCAAAGCTAAAGTCTTCGGTCCTTAAACGCTCGGACTGACCCGTGCGAATTGAAAAGACAAAACACTCGAGTCAGAACTAAAAGATCTTATGTAAGTTAAATCAACAGGAATAAATATGAGTGCAGTAACTTAAGAGATGCTCGGGATTTACATCTCCTAAGGATCGGTTAAACTATTTACTATGTAGTATATTGCACCATTATAGTAGTGTCTAATTGTAAACTAAACTTACTTTTAAATAGCGTTAAGGGGTTACCCATATATCCTTTAACACAAAATATATTCCCATAGTCTATACAGTACTATAATCTCCCCCGTACTGGGCGTCGTCAGAGGGCACTCCATAGGTATGGTACAAAACAAAATCGTATAAGGCGTGCTAGGGTTGGTGACACGGCACAACCAGGCAATGCCATGGTAGATATACCAATTGCTATCCGGGCTGGTGGTAACGCGTAGCCGCAGCTACCGCCCACCTCGGACAAACTACCCCCTAAAATCAAAAATCAAAAGTGGCCACCGAATCAAATCCAAAAGTCAAAGTATAATATAGAAGAGGAGTATCCGATAAAGGGCGCTAACCCCTTGGCCCGAGAATCGCTCCTGTTTTAGCCACCTTATGCCAACTCACGGGAGTCGGGTCCACGTATTTACCTCAGAGGAAACGCCGCCACCATCCTACTTCATTCTGGAATCTCCACCGCATACACGATTGTTAAAGTGGTTTTCGGAGTTGGCAGCGAGTATGACAACTTCCGATCCCGGTCTCTTTAACAACCAAACGTTATTATAACACCGCGGTCATTTAAAAATAATTATACTTTCAAAACCAAAATATAATATCTATTTCCAAACCATATAAAGACGATATCCATTTCAAACAAACTCATTGGAAATTATTTTTATAAAACCCAAATTAATATATATCATTTTATTTCAAATATATTTCTTTCCAAAATCATATTACTTTAAAATTTATAATAATTGGAAACCAAACATTTGAATTATAACTTTCAAACATAAAACTACGAAATTTGTAGCTTTAAAACCATAACTTTCAAAACTTAAATGGTTTGGATATTCAACAATATGTAAAATAGTTGATTTTAAATTACTTTGTAAAGTAAATAATTTCCACGCCTTTACCATTATTCACTTCAAATTAAGTCTAAACCCATAAATTTTTGGATTCACTTCCAGTTTCAATAAAAACACTTCGATTCCAATATATTTCAAACTTTGAGTAATTAACAATTTAAAACTAAGGTTGGAAATTTCTATTCAACAATTTATTGTCCTATTATTTAGTTTGAAATATTTACATAATGAATCCAAAATCATTAAAAATAAACTCAAATTACTAACAACTAAATATTTC
Source organism: Allium cepa (assembly GCA_030765085.1). NCBI lineage: Eukaryota > Viridiplantae > Streptophyta > Magnoliopsida > Asparagales > Amaryllidaceae > Allium > Allium cepa. The sequence goes on from CM060945.1 coordinate 618,965,882, forward strand.
CTTCAATTTATTTATACTAGAAATATTCATTTAATTTATCCTGAATAAAAATCCAGTTATAAATATCATACCTTTAAATTTCCAAATTTAAATAAGTTTACATCAACTTATGGAGTTTAATTTTTAAATAAGCTCAATTCCAAATAAATTTCCAATTTATCTTCAAATCTTAATTGATTTGAATCATTTAAAACTCTATATATATACAAAATTTAAACCTGTACTTAAACAAAAATATAAATGACTAAACTTCAGTTTTCAACTTATTCATTTTTGTTTAACAAATTTATACATAGCTTAAATTCAAAAATTTAACTATATATGTATATATAAATAAAATTTTATATAAGATCAAAATTTAATATTTATTAAACAGTATCCAATCCAAACTACAGAAATCATTTCAAAATATTTTTATATATAGACCGTGGTGCCTGTATATAATTTTCTATCCTATGGTCAAGTGATACAGATATTTATCATTTCAATCCGTAATTAAATTTTTTTTTACGGTTATATATCATTTCAAACCGCAATCCCAAATGAAATGAAATGCATAATATCTTGCAGTTAATATAAATAAACATCCATTCATCCATTAAAATCGTACATTCATTTATCACAATCATCATCCAAATTCAAACAATACATCAGGTGATAAATAACTGGTATCAATTATCAGTTTATATTAAAAAATAAATTTAATAACTGTAAATTGGCAGTTTATATGCAAAATAAATATAAATTTAACTGGCAGTTAATATGCAATAAAATTAAATAACCATTTAATTTAAATGAACGCAATCTAACTGAAAGGATGATTAAATATGTGCCAAACAGGTGTAAATAAATTTCACTCATATCATAAATAAATTTAACAAACATAAGAACTTTTAAAAGTTGTGAGTGGGTTTAAACACTCACCTTTTGAATTTAAAATGAATCTAAATCTGAAACCCAAAATTTAAACGGTCTCCAAATTTTTCCATACTAGTATCAAAGTGTCCGGAATTTTATTATGATCCTAACAAAAAAAGTCGCACGTGAAACGGAGCTTGTATGAAAAAGTTAAGAAAATTAGAAGATTGGAAAATTCTGGCCCTGAGTCGACTTCGGGTTCAACTTCGGTCCACAGCCACAATTCCCGGTTGCTTGCTTGGAGCTTTTGCCAAAACGACCCGGAGCGACCCGAGTAACTTTCTTCCTAACCCAAAGTAGATGCAACGTTTTTGCCTCTGAAACTCGAAGCGCGACCAGAAGTTGCTGCAGATCCGCAAAACTTTTTTTTTGAAATTGAAATTGGATTGGCAAGATTAGGGTTTGAGGTGGAATGAGGAAGAGCATACGTTCAGAATGAGGAATAAGAAATGATATAGGGTTTATAACCACATATATATAGGCAAACAGAATAGAAAGAATGGGCTAGGTTGGATTTAGGTTTTGAACGATAATTTACCCGAAAAGCTCGTTTCGATTCCGGAACGGAAAAGGTTCATTCCATGTATCAAAATATATGTTTAAAAATATTTTAAATGCGTTGGAAAAAGTTTCATGTCCAAATTCCATCGTACGAAGAAGTTATGCTAAATTCAAATTTTCCAAATTGAATTCAATTGATCTAAATTGCATAAATTTCAAGGCGTTTCGAGTCTGTACGATCAAGCGACAAGTCCGATCGCTACGAAACTTGAAACACTATTATAATTCACCGTTACGGATCCAACGAAACTTGTTTCGTCGAAATCCGAGTCAGTGGCCAAAATGGCTATTTTTCCATTAATTAAATAAATTAAAAATTAAATTAATTAAATCCAAATTTAAATTCCAATCTTAAAATTTCCAGTTTCAACGTTTTAAAATTCTTAACCATTTACAAGGCTTCGAACAAAATTTAAATGTCAATAATAGTTGGTTTATTTATCATTTCCAATGTAAATCTACATTTCAATATTAAATTTCAATTTCATTAAATTTAGAAATTAAAAAAATAAAACTCCAAAATCCTCTATTTAAATTCTTACCCTTGTTATTCGAGTTTTATTAAATTTAATATTTCAAATAAATTAACGAAGCTTGGTTTTCACTCCGTAAATCTACCAATTTCCATTTTATAATTAAAATTAACATTTATTACATCTTATGGAATTAATCATTTCAAATGACCCATCACATCTACCATAACTGTAACGCCCCACCTCTATACCCACGCTAACCAAGAACACTACGGTGTAGTGCTGTCAACTCGCACGGAGAATAAGGCTGTTGAGGAGCGACCATCAATAGTTAGGCCTTATACTAGTATTGGTTACCTCAATGGGAGTGGTATATAAATATATATTCTTTCATTTTTCATCTCTGATCTATTTTCTCCCATCGACATACCCCAATTCCAGTATAAAACGAACTACGATGGTTCATAATAGTTTAGAACAGTAAATATAAAATATCACACAGATAATATAATGCGGAACACAAATCAAACAGAAAGTCTCATATATACAATAACTGATGTCAGTTACAATACATTTGATACAATACATATGACACGGTACATATGATACAACTACAACAGTCGACTAAGGAAGTTACATATACAAGTACATTAACGTATATAATATACATGAATACATATCTTCCTATACAATTTTACAGACTACTACAAATGACGACGACTACTCCAAAAGATATGAAAGAACTTCATAGCTCTAGCAGCAACCCAAAGCAGAATATCTACAACCTGAAATACTCGGTCTGACCCGAGTATTAGATTCAAAAGAAAATAATACTAGGGTCAGTCTAATTCAAACTCAGTTATTAGTGCACAGAAGCAATAATAATCAAATAATGAATAGACGACAGTAATTAAACTAAGTCAGAATGCAATTCAGAAATATTGAACTGAAATAAACAGAACAGTTCAAACCATTGAAATATCAATTAAAATATTAATTCAAGTAGGGCTGCAGTACACGCACGCGTGCACTGCCTCGCCACTACGGAATATGGAATACGCAAAAAGATCCATAAGTCAAAAAAAATAGAATATCATACACGCCATACCGTGTGGCTGCAGTTCACGCTTGCGTGCACTGTCTTGCCACTATGGTGATAATGTACCCAAAAAAACTCAATTCCGTGTGGCTGCAGTTCACGCTTGCGTGCACTGCCTTGCCACAACAGTAACTATGTACATAACCGGGCACACAAGGTCAAACCCAAAATAAAAAGACGGGTTCAACACAGGGCAATATAAACGGAATGCATAAGTAACTGTACAACAACAAGTTCTGACCAAAAAGCAATGCAAGTGTAGTAATGGGTGGACAGACCACAGATGTGCAACACAGTGAAGATGACAAATACAACATAAACATCCAGATCAAATGCACAATACCAAAGACACAAAGGCAACTGACCCAATGCCAGAGCTCAGTGATACTCAAGCACCAAATCAAACTGAAATAGCAATATGGAGGGGATGTTTTGTTTGAACTGTTTGGTTTTTAAAGTTGATGAGGCAGCAAGACTGTGTTAGTGATGCAGATAGGCAAATGATACCAAATAAAACCAGACTACAAAAGCCAATGGCGAAGTCATTCCAGCAAGATGACAATGAATCAAGTGACTTGATGAAGAGATATCAACAAGCACATAAATGAAACAAGTGATTATGCACCACTGACCATGAATGCAGTAGGAGTCAATTTGAATGCAAGTATTTCAAAAATGTACAAATGGTCAGTCCAGTTCTAAACATGCATCAAAAGTGGCTTTAAAAATGAAGACTGCAATTATCAAAAGTGAAGAATGGATGCAACAATACCCAAGACAAATGAAACGTGATACCAGCAACATGAATATGAGAACAAGCATACTTGAAGACTACTGGAATGCACAGTTAACTTGAATGAAGACATGAGTTAATGCAAACTTCAGCTACAAATGGTCAAGTGAATCTGTATATTAATTATGCAAACACAGGTTATAAAATGACCAATTTGCAAACATAAATGCTCAAGTATATCTGCACATCAAGTATGCAAACCAAAGTTACAGTAAAACAACAAAAAGGCACAAGTCAACATATATTATCCAGGCTGGCTACACCATATCAAAGTGCAACAGAATCTCAAGCATCGCCAACAATAAGGATACAACTATATGAACACAGTAGTATGAAGGTGAGAGCACCATAGAGATGGCACCACAGCACACCACAATAAAAGATCAATGTTGATGCCATTGAACAGCAGGGCAAAGGCAACAAAAAGTAATCTAGTACAAATTCCAGTTATCAACTGAAAACTCAAGAAAGCAATAGTTAGTGATGAAGACAAAGCACATAAAGGCACCTGAAGGTAGCAACAAGGTACAACACAATTTAGCACGCAGGGTACAAAAATCCATGAAACAAATTTCCATACTGTCGCATATGGTCCCAACAGCTATAATGAAGCTGCAGTAACATGAAGCAATAATCGACACAATTTCAATCCAAAGCAATGCATCATGAGTACAGATACATGCACTAGTGGAGTAAAATGTCACAGACCATTCATTGATCAAATAATAAAACCGAGTGCAATCTCAAGTGAACTCAACAAGATATCAAATTCAAATGCAAACTGTTTTGGAGGAACAACAATTAGACCAACAAGCATCCCTAGTTGATAGTTATAACAAAGTCATGTTTAATATGCAAGAAAATTAATATTGGACCAATTCAAATGCCACGGTGAGCCTCCAGAATTTCAAATCAAGCGAGACAAGGCTAAATATCAAAAACCACTTTCTATAAACAGAAGTATTAAGTTCCATTGAAATAATCAGAAAAAAAAATATATCAAAGCAGTGGTGATGACTGACGATAAAACAAAGTCATGGAATCGCACTCACACAACCACGTGACCGAAGTCAGATGGAAGTAGAGTCGTGGTGGTCACGAGATAAAGCACTGCCGTGATAATCAGCAACCAAGAAATCAGCAACATCAAAATAAATTTTCCACGAAAAAACGACAGTTTAAATTCACGTCAACACAAAAATCGAACTGTAGGAACATACCACTAAAGTCGAATTAGATGTGAGTAAACTCACAAAAGCACAAGATTTAACTAGCTAGAGTTTAAATTAGATGTGAGTGAATAATTACATCACTCACCTTTGTAAAACGAGGCAGCCGAGGGGAGACGAAGCCATTGTCCTCACGAAGACGTTCGAAGCCATCAACGTCGGCATCTTCAATTTCGAAAAGCCCTAATCTATGAGTGACGAAGAGGAGGCCGCCATTATTTTCCTTTCGGTGGTTTTAGGTTTGCAAACGAACAAATAAGAAAAATGAATTTCTTTATAAAGAGGGATGGGTTATTTGTTTTGAGAATTAACACGGCCCAATAAAAAAAAACATGGGCCACTATTAAATTTCGAAGCCCAAAATTCCTTCTAAAAATTTATCAAAGAATTTTAACTTAAAATTGCAAAAAAACTTCAATTGGCAATAAGCAACAATGTTAATCGTTTAAATGTCGGTTATTAATTGAGGCGAAGATCCGGGTTGTTACAGACTCCCCTCCTTAAAGAAATTGCATCCTCGCAATCATAAGGAATAAATGGACAAAAGGTAACAACCATAAGAGCATGAAAGAGTAAGCTTGAACGTGTTTGCTCGATGAATTCTCTGGATTCCAAAGTGAAATCCATAGGATTTGAGAACCACTGAGCTTTCATGAGAAAAACATCTTTATTTCGAGGATGCTGAACCTCCGAAGAAATGATGTGAATAGAAGGTGGCTCGAGAATAAGAATAAGGATCGGAAATCCCAAAGGCATTTCCGTAATTGGAAGACGTGGAAAACGTCATAAATAGCAGAAAATTGAGCCGGTACACTGGCGTAGTACAATATAAACGCCAAAGAAATCTTTTAATTTCATAAAAGAAATTCACAAATTCTCAACAAAATTTGGTTATCAAATAGATAATCAGAATACAGAAATCCCGAAACAGCAATATCTAATCATCGATTCGATAATTAGAAGACAGCAAAAATTTAATTATCAACAAAGATAATTAGAAAACACAAATATCTAATTATCCATAGATAATTCAGAAATCTCAAATCACAAATATTCGATTATCAAAAACGATAATCAAATCAACAAGTATTCGATTATCAAAATCGAAAATCAATCTTAAATCACAAATATTTAATTATCACAAACGATAATTAAATCTCAAATATCTAATTATCACAAGCGATAATTAAATCTCAAATATCTAATTATCACAAACGATAATTAGAAACAATAAATATCTGATTATCAAAAATGATAAATCAGAAATCATAAACATCCAATTATCAAAACGACAATCAGAAATTACCACAACGGTAATCAAATTTCAAATCACAAATATTTAATTATCACAATTGATAATCAAATCTCAAATCGCAAATGTTTAATTATCACAAACGATAATTAAATCTCAAATATCTGATTATCACAAGCGATAATCAGAAACAGCAAATATCTGATTATCACAAACGATAATCAGAAATCACAAATTTTTAATTAACAAGTCCGAAATTAACCGAAATAGCAAACGCACATGACCCATAACCACGAGTTTTACTAAATCGTTTAATTCACTTCATCGTTTCCTTGAAAGTGCAAAATTGTGTATTTTAAATAAATAACATTTTACGTTCTCAAACGGACAAGTCCGGAATTAAGCGAATCAGTAAAAGAAAGGGGTCATAGTCCTCGATTTTTCTGAAACGTTTAAATCGCTTCCTCATTCTTTTGAAAGCGTAAACTATAAAACTTCTGAAAACAATTTTCATTTATTTTATAAAAAATAATAATAATAATAATAATAATAATTTACATTCTCAAATGAACAAGTCCAGAATTAAGCGAATCAGCAAAAGAAAGGGGTCATAGTCCTAGATTTTACTGAAACGTTTAATTCGCTTCCTCATTCTTTTGAAAGCGCAAATCGTAAAAATTTTGAAAACAATTTTGATTTATATTTAAAACAATTTTTAAAACACGTGATTAAAGCAGCAACATCCGTAGCAACTTCGACATACGTCAAAATTTCATCGAAATAATTGGCATCAAAATATAATACCAATGAATTTTCATTCATCGAAAATGTCGAAAGGATCTTCTCAAAGATAGGAAAGGGTTTCATACCCTAAACTTGTATTCATAACAAGTCAATAACACACGAATTCACCAATGCACAAAAATTGATAAAACTTATCAATAGAAATCACGAAAATTGGTGAAGCATAAATTCTAGAAATCTACACAAGAAATCCAGATATCACAAAATGAGAGTATGAAAACTCGAACGGAGTACCAAATCTCGAATGGGAGTATGAAAACTCGAACCGGAGTATGAAAACTCGGACGGGAGTATGACATACAATAAAAGATATGGCATAACATAAAATATCCATATTATCATACTGCTATAAGTATGTAAATAATGATCAACAGGAGATCAACCGACATGAGGTATGGAATAAATATGAAATATCCATACTGACATACTACTATAAGTATGTAAATAATGATCAACAGGAGATCAACCGATAAGAGATAATCAATATCACAAGAATCTTCTCAAAGATCCAAAGAGGTATCATACCCCAAATTTGTACTCATGACAAATCAATAACATATGAATTCACCAATGCACAAAAATAGGTGAAGCATAAAATTTCCAGAAATCAACATAAGGAATCTAGAAATCACAGAAAGGGAAAGAGGCCTATCACATGACGGTCCGAAGACCAAGGGGAGCTACCTCGCATGTGTGAATGGAATCACACAGATTGAGGTCAAGACTAACCAAAAAGCAGAAAGGTATGTGTGAATGGAATCACACAAGTGGAGTCTAGTCTGACCATCAGATCGATCATCATGATCAACGAGGAGTGTCAATTACACTAAGCATGTGTGAATGGAATTACACAGATTGAGGTCAAGACTAACCAAAAAGCAAAAAGTTATGCGTGAGTGGAATCACACAAGTGGTGTCTAGTCTAACCTTGCAATGAAAGAGACATCGCGAAATTGCTAGTCTAATTCATAAAGTGATCATCAAGATCAACGAGAAGTGTCAATTACACTAAGCTAGTGAATATAAAAGTTTAGCTTCATGTCCCATAACCACTAGCTTAACTTAAATATTTACGAACAAATTGTAGATCTTCACTAGAAAAATGTCACAAGTGGTTCAATCGAACAAGTCCAAAAATTAACCGACGAAGTAAACGCAAGCGTTTCATACCACTTGTTTTGCTAAGCCATTTAATTAGATTTCTCATACGAGTGAAATAAAGGTTTGTATATACTAATAGATTGGAAAACGGTTTAGGAAAAGATTTTGATATTGAAAATAGAGTTGAAAACATTTTGATAAAAGAGTTTTGATATTTACTACTAGTATTGAAACATTTATATTTTTAAAGTGACAAATCACAAAAATGATTGTAGAAACAATCAATCACAAGAATTCACATACGAAGACGTGAATAGAATCCAAAGAAATCGATACCGAATTCATCGAAGGGTATGTTCACAAAAATCCCGAAGAAATGGTCATCAAAGTTGCTAATAAATGATAGCAACAAATCGGGAAATAATCAAAAATCGATTAAATTTGGAAACCAAATCAATTCACCAAAATTCACATTCGAAGACGTGAATAAAATCCAAAGAATTCGATGCTAAATCCATTAAAGTAGGAATATCCAAAAATCCCAGAAATAGAAGTTATCAAAGTCGACAAAGAAGATAACAACTAATCGGAAAAGAAGAATCGATTAACAATTGGAAATACAAAGCAGAACGAGCATAAATGCATAAAGGACTTCAACAAAAATAAAAATCAAGTCAATGTCGAAGTCAACAATTAATGGCCATAATCGAGTACAAAACGATTCAACATCATCATCAAAGAATTCAACGGCAAACCAAGTCAGAGTCTTGGAAATCAAGAATTTAGAAATTTCTCAAAAACAAAGTGACCGAAGTCGAATGGAAATCAAGCCGAGGAAAACATAAAATATCAAGTTCGGAATCGCTGAGATTCGAACAAAAATCAATCATCGGCTAAATCAAATCAAAGCCGAAAACACAGGAATCAAAATCAAATGCATATGAACAAGCGTTAGGAATTCATACCTAACAATCAAAGACAATCATATGCAAATATGAGAGATAAAACGTCAACAAATAGTTGTAACATATGTGCTATCTAAGTTATGTTTTATATTTGTTCTAAACCTCAGGCTCTGATACCAAGCTATAACGCCCCACCTCTATACCCACGCTAACCAAGAACACTACGGTGTAGTGCTGTCAACTCGCACGGAGAATAAGACTGTTGAGGAGCGACCATCAATAGTTAGGCCTTATACTAGTATTGGTTACCTCAATGGGAGTGGTATATAAATATATATTCTTTCATTTTTCATCTCTGATCTATTTTCTCCCATCGACATACCCCAATTCCAGTATAAAACGAACTACGATGGTTCGTAATAGTTTAGAACAGTAAATATAAAATATCACACAGATAATATAATGTGGAACACAAATCAAACAGAAAGTCTCATATATACAATAACTGATGTCAGTTACAATACATTTGATACAATACATATGACACGGTACATATGATACAACTACAACAGTCGACTAAGGAAGTTACATATACAAGTACATTAACGTATATAATATACATGAATACATATCTTCCTATACAATTTTACAGACTACTACAAATGACGACGACTACTCCAAAAGATATGAAAGAACTTCATAGCTCTAGCAGCAACTCAAAGCAGAATATCTACAACCTGAAATACTCGGTCTGACCCAAGTATTAGATTCAAAAGAAAATAATACTCGGGTCAGTCTAATTCAAACTCAGTTATTAGTGCACAGAAGCAATAATAATCAAATAATGAATAGACGACAGTAATTAAACCAAGTCAGAATGCAATTCAGAAATATTGAACTGAAATAAACAGAACAGTTCAAACCATTGAAATATCAATTAAAATATTAATTCAAGTAGGGCTGCAGTACACGCACGCGTGCACTGCCTCGCCACTACGGAATATGGAATACGCAAAAAGATCCATAAGTCAAAACAAATAGAATATCATACACGCCATACCGTGTGGCTGCAGTTCACGCTTGTGTGCACTGCCTTGCCACTGTGGTGATAATGTACCCAAAAAAACTCAATTCCGTGTGGCTGCAGTTCACGCTTGCGTACACTGCCTTGCCACAACAGTAACTATCTACATAACCGGGCACACAAGGTCAAACCCAAAATAAAAAGACGGGTTCAACACAGTGCAATATAAACGGAACGCATAAGTATCTGTACAACAACAAGTTCAGACCAAAAAGCAATGCAAGTGTAGTAATGGGTGAACAGACCACAGATGTGCAACACAGTGAAGATGACAAATACAACATAAACATCCAGATCAAATGCACAATACCAAAGACACAAAGGCAACTGACCCAATGCCAGAGCTCAGTGATACTCAAGCACCAAATCAAACTGAAATAGCAATATGGAGGGGATGTTTTGTTTGAACTGTTTGGTTTTTAAAGTTAATGAGGCAGCAAGACTGTGTTAGCGATGCAGATAGGCAAATGATACCAAATAAAACCAGACTACAAAAGCCAATGGCGAAGTCATTCCAGCAAGATGACAATGAATCAAGTGACTTGATGAAGAGATATCAACAAGCACATAAATGAAACAAGTGATTATGCACCACTGACCATGAATGCAGTAGGAGTCAATTTGAATGCAAGTATTTCAAAAATGTACAAATGGTCAGTCCAGTTCTAAACATGCATCAAAAGTGGCTTTAAAAATGAAGACTGCAATTATCAAAAGTGAAGAATGGATGCAACAATACCCAAGACAAATGAAACGTGATACCAGCAACATGAATATGAGAACAACCATACTTGAAGACTACTGGAATGCACAGTTAACTTGAATGAAGACATGAGTTAATGCAAACTTCAGCTACAAATGGTCAAGTGAATCTGTATATTAATTATGCAAACACAAGTTATAAAATGACCAATTTGCAAACATAAATGCTCAAGTATATCTGCACATCATGTATGCAAACCAAAGTTACAGTAAAACAACAAAAAGGCACAAGTCAACATATATAATCCAGGCTGGCTACACCATATCAAAGTGCAACAGAATCTCAAGCATCGCCAACAATAAGGATACAACTATATGAACACAGCAGTATGAAGGTGAGAGCACCATAGAGATGGCACCACAGCACACCACAATAAAAGATCAATGTTGATGCCATTGAACAGCAGGGAAAAGGCAACAAAAAGTAATCTAGTACAGATTCCAGTTATCAACTGAAAACTCAAGAAAGCAAAAGTTAGTGATGAAGACAAAGCACATAAAGTCACCTGAAGGTAGCAACAAGGTACAACACAATTTAGCACACAGGCTACAAAAATCCATGAAACAAATTTCCATACTGTCGCATATGGTCCCAACAGCTATAATGAAGCTGCAGTAACATGAAGCAACAATCGACACAATTTCAATCCAAAGCAATGCATCATGAGTACAGATACATGCACTAGTGGAGTAAAATGTCACAGACCATTCATTGATCAAATAATAAAACCGAGTGCAATCTCAAGTGAACTCAACAAGATATCAAATTCAAATGCAAACTGTTTTGGAGGAACAACAATTAGACCAACAAGCATCCCTAGTTGATAGTTATAACAAAGTCATGTTTAATATGCAAGAAAATCAATATTGGACCAATTCAAATGCCACGGTGAGCCTACAAAATTTCAAATCAAGCGAGACAGAGGCTAAATATCAAAAACCACTTTCTATAAACAGAAGTATTAAGTTCCATTGAAATGATCAGAAAAAAAATATATCAAAGCAGTGGTGATGACTGACGATAAGACAAAGTCATGGAATCGCACTCACACAACCACGTGACCGAAGTCAGATGGAAGTAGAGTCGTGGTGGTCACGAGATAAAGCACTGCTGTGATAATCAGCAACCAAGAAATCAACAACATCAAAATAAATTTTCCACGAAAAAATGACAGTTTAAATTCACGTCAACACAAAAATCGAACTGTAGGAACATACCACTAAAGTCGAATTAGATGTGAGTAAACTCACAAAAGCACAAGATTTAACTAGCTAGAGTTTAAATTAGATGTGAGTGAATAATTACATCACTCACCTTTGTAAAATGAGGCAGCCGAGGGGAGACGAAGCCATGGTCCTCACGAAGATGTTCGAAGCCATCAACGTCGGCATCTTCAATTTCGAAAAGCCCTAATCTATGAGTGACGAAGAGGAGGCCGCCATTATTTTCCTTTCGGTGGTTTTAGGTTTGCAAACGAACAAATAAGAAAAATGAATTTCTTTAAAAAGGGGGATGGGTTATTTGTTTTGAGAATTAACACGGCCCAATAAAAAAACATGGGCCACTATTAAATTTCGAAGCCCAAAATTCCTTCTAAAAATTTATCAAAGAATTTTTAACTTAAAATTGCAAAAAAACTTCAATTGGCAATAAGCAACAATGTTAATCGTTTAAATGTCGGTTATTAATTGAGGCGAAGATCCGGGTTGTTACAATAACTTCACAAATTTATAAACTAGTAGATTTTTGTCATTTCTAATCCCTTAGATATTTATAATAACTAAAATCAAATTCACATATCAATTTAGTGTCAATTATTCCAGTAAATATAGTGTTCAAATGCCAACTGCAATTAATCCAATTAATTGCAAATTAATTCTAATAAATTTGATTTTATTCGATTACAACTAAATACTCAATCAATTATTACTCAACTAACATAGTTAACATTGTTTTATATTTCATTACATTAATATTTCTATATACATCTTAGATTTGTATCAACGGTTATACTTAAAAATGTGAATCTTGTCAACTACGCGTATTAATCAAGTTTTAAACTCAATTAACAAAATTTCCTAAGTCAAATCCCTTTTTACCAAATTTGACAATCCCTAACCATTTGTACTACATCCCATACTAATGTAATATTTATTAGATTTTACTTCAAATTAACGTACAACTTAATTTCCCTTAATTGAGATCTGATTTCCAAAAAAAAATTTACATACTAAATGAATAAATAACCTATAGATTGTTACCTATTTCCTTTACATGTCTTTATAGGTTTATTACTTAACAATCACCGTTAAAAATCCCATGTATACACAAATTTTATATCTCGTAATCATATTCAATCAATTACGTATTACTTTCCAGCAAGTAGTATGATTACTTAGAGAACGCTGACTTTTATTCATTTACCATTTATTGAAATCCACATTAATTAATTTTATTAAATGCTTACGTTTATTTCTTTATATCCAATTTGTTTCAACTTTATTTACATTAATACTATTCCCTTAATTTGGTTATTATTTATCAACTTTTTCAAAATTTATTACCTAAATTTCTGTTATTATAAACCTTTATTTGTTCATTTTAAATTAAATTTTAAATTCTCAATTCAATCAACCATTTCAACATGCAACTTATAATAACTGCTTACAAGTATGACTGGAATCATCATTTATTCCAATATTATGTTAATTTACATTACCGTATTAATTGATTTCCTTTTAATGAATTTTATATCCACGTATAATGTTTACCCCATTTCATTTATTGAAATTTATTCAAATTGCTAGTAATAGGTTTTAATCATCATTTATATATTTTATTTTAGCGTTCATTTCAATATTTGTTTATAAAGTTTTTTTTATACTAAATTTAATTACAAAACTCATTAATTCAACTAATTTTAAATCCACGAAATTTACGGGTCGTTACAGAGTGTATTACGTTGTGATATATTGTTTGTATTTTTGGGACAAGCTATTTTAATTGGCCAGTGATTATGAAATATTTTAACTCCGATGTATTAAAATGTAATTGACTGACTCAGCTTTCTGTGTATAAAGAATATTATTTGATATTATATTTTATCTGCGAATGTGAGATGTTGGTGTTTCTGTTTCTTCTTTTCTTCTATTTCTTTCCTTCTTTTGCTAACTATCTGGAGTTTTCGAGATCGAAAATTCTGGGTCGTTACATTTGGTATCAGAGCCAGGTTAAGCGAGAACGTTGGCTCTGGTGGGATTACTCATTAAGGATAGGGTCAATGGTACCCTAGAATGAGTTGAGTGTGTGTGTGTGTGTGTATGTGTATGAGAGCGTACTTGTATTTTCTTATATAAAGAATTTAAATGATTTTAAAGGTAAATGATTTTATATAAGATTATATTTTGATATATAAAGCGATATTTCTTCCTAAATAATATTAAGGTAATTGGTTGTTAGATTATTGGAATTAAATTAAGTGGTAACAGAAACACAACTAAATTTAAATTGAATAAAGATAAGTTTGAGAAAGATTCAAACTAAAATTAAATTTGGAGAAGAATTTTCAGAATAAGATAATAGTGAATTGATTTCCAGTTGTAATAACCTTGGTTATTATCCTACAATAATGAAATGTATTAGAGATGTAAAACATTTAGGGAAGTATGACTTATTAATTTGAAACTAAAGATGATCTGAATTGTGAAGTTTTAAATCTAGGTCCAGAAATTTGAAAATTGTTTCAAAGTGGTAAAGAAATAATAAATATTATTATTTAATGTATTTGAATGAAAGGGTCCTATTTCAAACAAGAATTGTTTGAAAATTTAAAGAGATTTTTTTGAATTAAAAACCAAAGATGATTTTAGATAAACTCTAAATGTTGAGTTTTAAATTTTTTATTGGGAATGAGATGTGAAAACCCAAAGTGATATAAGTTTTGAACTTATAAGTGAAGAATTTTGAAATTTGAAGCGGGAATTCAAATTTGAGTAGGGTTGACTGGATTAAGTAAATTGGATTTAACTTTGGGAAAGTTAAATAAGTTTAGAACAAACAACCTGAACTGGAAATTTCAAGATGAAATTGGAATTTAACTATTGGAAGTTAAATGGTTAATTTGAATTGGGAGTTTGTGTGATCTCAAAATGGGTTTGAGATCTGGAAATTGGAAATGGATGGATGTTTTAAAATAATTTGAATGATACCATCCTGTTGTTATTAGTAATCTTTAAGCTGAAATGGGATTTGTTTAAATGAATGAAGAAATGGGGTGTGGTAATATATCCATTATTAAGATAAAATGGAATCGTTTTGTAACGACCCATAAATTTCGACGATTTAATTTATTTAATAGAATTTTGTAATAAAATTTAGTAGAAATAATAAAAGGTGATAAATATATATTGAACGCTAATTTAACAATGGTAATTTAAGCCTTTGTTTGTGATATAAATAAATTTTTCAATAAAAATTGGTGTAAGTATTGTAATTGAATATAATGGGAAGATAGAGAATATAGGTAAGGCATTTAATTAGTTAAGTGTAAATTTATGGGTATAATAACAATTCGTATACATTACCTAATTAATCTGTCAATTAATTTGTTAAAAAATCCAAAACCTTTTAATTTGGTAAATAATTGGATGTGTATTGATAAGCGTTACTTTAACGATTAATTTTAAAGTGATGGGAAGAAAATAAGTAAAGTTATGCAGTAATAAATAAATAAAAATATTGTAACAACCCGCATGTTTAACGATTATATATTTAAATGTTTTATTTAAATATAGCGTCGTTAGTCGGATTTTTGGGTCCGAAAAGCTACTTTTTGCAAACGGCCGAATTGGAGCATGAAACTACCTCCATTGGTTCCAAAATGGCGTTTGCGATCTTTTTGATTATAATCTTTGATATGTTTGGAGTAAGTGAAATTTTGACCTTTTCTATTGGGCTTTGGGCTTGGGTTTCACCCAAACTGTTCTAATTAACCCCAACTCAGCCCTCTCCTCTCATTCACTTATTCCATTTCTTAAAACTTAAGCTCAAAACTGAAAATGGTGGAAGGGAAAGAGAAATAGAAATTGCAAGCCCTAAATACATTTGCAAACTCCAAATTCTTGCTTCAAAATGAAAGAGAATCCATTGGTAAGTTCTTCTTCATCTCCTCCAACTCTTCTCCTCTTCAATTTCAGAAAATTTCCTAAACCTAAATTGGGAAATTTGTGTTTTATTCTTAGATTGAAGCTTGTTGAGTTGAAGTAGTGTTTAGTTGGTCTTCTCCTTGTTATTGAGCTCCATCTTCTTGTTTTGGGTTAAGGTGAGTTTTGAACTCACATCTACTTCTCTTGATTTCATTGATGTTGGGTATGAATACCTAGCACTTGTTCATATGCACTTGCTTTTAGTTTGGATTGAATTGGTGAATATCCAAATTTTTAGTGTTTGGGTTCAATTCTTGAAATCCTAACTTTGATGTTTGATCATGTTTATGGTGATGAATCAAAGTGTTTATAGGGCCGGGTAGCCATTAGGCGTAAAACCCTAGCATCCGTGCTCGTCCGGTTGAAAGTTGGGAGAGTTTGCACTTCATTTGTTATAAGTAGGAAATGCAGAAAATTGGGTTCAGTCGACTGGATCCTCTGTTCAGTCGACTGAGCTGAAGCCCGATATTTTTTTGGACAATTTTCAGTCGACTGAACAGGGATTTCAGTCGACTGACCTGCTCCTGTTTTCCTGTTTTGCCTATTTATGCTTATCTTGATTGGTTTTCCGGATTTTATCGATTCATGTTGGTTCTTAGTGGTTGTTATTGCCTCTTTGACTTTGATAACTTATTTTTGACTTCATCCACGGGTTTTTATAAAATAATCTTTCTAATCATATTACCTCCAATTTATAAATTCAATTTAAACACACGCACAATTTCGCACTTCGAGCGAAGTGGAAGGATGATTAAATGGTTGGGCAAAACACGGACCATGAATTTGTGCGTTTATCTTTCCGATTAATCTCCGACCTATTCAATTGATCGTTTCGACCTTCGGGTTTGGGTTACCGATGATATGAGGTAAATTTGTACTGCTTTGAGTGTGAAATAAACTAACGGATAGTAAACCGTTTAGTGCGAACGGGTGGTTATGGGACTCACGTTACCACTTTTCGGATTCCTCTCTGGGAGTTTGTGACACATGCTGCCCTTGGGATAGTGTCTTCGGACTGTCTCCTCTGGCTTGTTTCCTTTAAGTATCGCCTTTGGGGTTGGCCCTTTGCCCCGACTCGAAAAATATATGGGGTTGGCGGTTGTCTTTAGTATTGCTTTCGGAGTGGTTTCTTCACCACTGCTCAAGAGATATTGGAGTGGTTTCTTCACCACCGCTCAAGAGATATTGGAATGGTTTCTTCACCACCGCTCAAGAGATAACGGAGTGGTTTACTCACCACCGCTCATGATGTTTCATTTATATGTATATTCCCTAGGTATTGCTTTTCTGTATTGGTTCTTTGGAGCCACACGAAATATAGCGTCTACCTTGTGGAACTCGTATTATCGGTATTTGTTGTTTGCCTTATGGCTTGCTTTGGGATATTCTTATCCTTTGTTTCTACATGTTGCCGATGATATGAGGCTTGATCTATATGATTCATCTTTCGTTAGATGATTGTGTATCTCTTTTAGAGATATCTATTATGCTTTGTAACCTTGCAGGTTTATTGTTGTTCAGTTTATTTAACTGATTTGTTTAGCTAGACTGATCCGTGTAATTTATACTCGGGTCAGACCGAGTTGTTTCAGGTTAGGTGCTTTTGGACTTAGCCTATTTTGCTTCCGCATGGACTATTCTCTAGCTTCATTTTGTTGTAGCATCTTTTGTGGTCCTTATCTGTTGTAACTCTGATATTTATATTTTTGTCTCGTCTGTATATTGTGGTCTCCTGTACCACTTGACATGTATTATTTTGTATACTCTGTTGCGTATCCGTTTATGTGTATATTATGATCGACTGTTCTATGATGTGATTTACATTTGAGTTGTCATATTCTCTTCTGATAGATCCTATAGCCATTGTAGTTTTTCCTTAAATATTTATTGAATAGGTCGAATTTTAATTTGACTACTTTTCGACGTATTTAGTGAATAGTTAAAGTAAGATTACACATGGTCGCTTCCATTATACTCTATTGTCCGCGTTAGCCGACAGTATTATCTATGTAATACTCTTTGTTAACGAGGCTCTCGGATTGGGGCGTCACAGCGTGGTATCAGAGCTGAGTTCAGAACAAAATATGATAAACACAGAATAGATGCACATATTATGGTACATCAAAGTGTACAAGTGATACAAATCTTTGAATCATCGTGTCTCTTTATTCCATCAAGGCTAGATAGTATTTGGGAATACGTCTAGGATTATTCCGTAGTATTCCGTAATGAAGTATCTACCTTGTGAATAATCTTGTTCTTATCTTACTTTCAGCGTATGGCTGGAAGATGCAGGGGACGACGTTCGGATGCTGGGCAATCCAGTGGCTCACATCCGGATGGCGTATATATGTCTGCCGATCAGTTTATGGAGTTGTTTAGGAGCACTCAGCCTCCCGTTCCTCCTCGAGTGCCTCCACCTCGCAAGTCTGCTTTTGCACGTCAGTGCAGTGATTTTGCTCATCTTGGAGGAAAACCGTTTAAGGGTTCCGAATCCGTTCTTGAAGTCCAAGCTTGGCTTCGCACGTGCGAGCGTATCTTCTCTCGCATGGATCATTCTGACCATGATCGAGTTCTTGTGACTTCTAGCTTATTACAAGAGCGTGCTCTTGATTGGTATGAGCTTCTTGTAGCCGAGATTGATGAGTCTACTCTTTCTTGGACTCAGTTTCGGGGACGATTTGAACTCAAGTTCGTTCCTGAATCTGAAAAAGTTTTATTGACCCGTCGCTTCCTTGAGTTGAAGCAAGGGAAATCTTCTATTTCTGAGTATGTTGCATCGTTCGAGGCTTTATCTCGGTATGGTTTTGAATTTATCAGCACTTCTTACAAGAAGAATTTGAAGTTTGTTTCTGGTCTAAAGAAATATCTTAGGAAGTCTTTGTTGCTCCAGCTTAAGCTTTCTTTCGAGGAATTGGTTGATTCGGCACTTCACCTCGGGACCATCGAGAAGGAGGGTGATAGTGATGTAGATGTTGAGGTTTCTAAGAACCCCAACAAGAGGCCGTTTCCAATTCAGAAGAAGCCTTTTCCTTCTAAGAAGAAGAAGACTGGTGGTCCTACTTCTCAGCCTCAGTCTTCCGGAACACCTTTCGTTCAAAAGTGTTTCAATTGTGGTTCTCCGGATCATATTATTCCAGCTTGTCCAAAGCCTCTCTTCTGCCGTCACTGCAAGAGGGAAGGTCATCGTAGTTCCACTTGTCCCATTGCTCCGAATAATTCTTCATCTAGCAAGTTAAATGTAGCGAATGCTTCTGGAGGTCCTTCTCAATCCAAAGGTATATCTCCATTTATTTTGGAAGGTTTTATTCTATTTCATGATCATAGTATTCGAGTTCTTTTCGATAAGGGTGCTTCACATTCTTTCGTATCGAAGAAGCTCGTTGATGATTTATCTTTGGATGTTTCTTGTATGGTTACTTCTTTAAGGATTGCGAATCCTATTGGGGGATCCGCGACCCTTAGCTTGTTTTGTGATGATATTGAGATTGTTTTATGTGGCTTTTCTTTCCGTGCGAATCTGCACGTTGTTTCTCATTTGGGTTTTGATATGATTTTTGGTATGGACTGGCTAGTGAGGTACGATGCCAGGATTATTTGTTCCGAGAGAATTTTATATCTTTGTCATCCTGATTCTCCTTCTCAGTTATCTCTTGTTCTTCGGGATGTGGATATTTCCGAGATGGCTTTGTATTCTCTTGATTCGCGAGATGGTGATGATGTATCTCGTATTCCTATTGCTTGTGACTTTTCTGATGTTTTTGAACCTGTTTCGGGTTTGCCACCCAAACGGGCAATTGAGTTCCGCATTGATCTCATTCCAGGCGCGCAGCCAGTTAGTCGTCCTCCCACGAGGATGTCTACAAAGGAAAATGAGGAACTCAAGAAGCAGCTTTTAGAGCTCGAGTCCAAGCAGTTGATTCAGTCCAGTTTTTCTCCGTGGGGATCCGCGGTCGTCTTCGTGAAGAATTCTGATGGAACTCTTAGGCTTTGCATTGACTATCGCAAGCTTAACGAGTTGACCATTAGAAATAGGTATCCATTGCCTAGGATCGATGATATGTTCGATCTATTGAGTGGTGCTAAGGTCTTTTCCAGCTTGACCTTGCCACAGGTTTCCATCAGTTACGAGTCGCGGAGGATAGCATACCTCTTACAGCTTTCCGCACTCGATATGGTTCTTTCGAGTGGCTCGTTATGCCGTTCGGTTTGACGAACGCTCCTGCTTTCTTTGTTGATCTCATGAATCGGGTATTCCGGGAATATCTCGATAAGTTCGTGCTTGTCTTCATTGATGATATCCTTATTTATTCTAAGTCTGAAGCTGAGCATGCTAATCACTTGAGAATTGTCTTGAGTACCCTCCGTCAGCATCAGCTTAGAGCCAAATTCTCCAAGTGCCACTTTTGGGAGAATAAGGTTAAGTTCTTAGGCCATGTTGTATCTTCCGATGGCATTTCTGTCGATCCCTCAAAGATCGAAGCCATCCAGAATTGGAAGAGGCCTAAAAATTTTCATGTGATTCGTAGTTTCCTTGGATTGGCGGGTTATTATCGTCGGTTCATTAAGGATTTTTCCCGTGTTGTGCTTCCTCTCACTTGCCTTACTCGAAAAGGCATTCGTTTTGATTGGTCCGACAAGTGTGAGGCTTCCTTTCTGTCATTGAAGGAACTTCTCACAAATGCTCCTATTCTTGTGGTTCCCGAAGGGAATCATGATCTTGTTGTCTACACTGATGCTTGTGGTAGTGGTCTCGGTGCTATTCTTATGCAGAAGGATCGGGTAGTTGCTTATGCTTCTAGGCAACTGCGTCCGAATGAAGTTCGCTATGCCATTCATGATCTTGAGTTAGCCGCCATTGTCTTTGCCTTGAAGATTTGGCGACATTATTTATTGGGCGAGCGCTTCATTCTCTATACCGATCATAAATCTTTGAAGTATTTGTTCACTCAGAAGGAACTCAATATGAGGCAATAGCGTTGGCTCGAGTTTCTTGCTTCCTATGACTTTGATATCCAGTATACCCCTGGTAAGGGTAATCGTGTCGCAGATGCGCTTAGTCATAAACATTCGGTTGTTATTTCTATGATGCTTGCCGAATGGAATATTCTTGAGACTCTATTTTTTTGTGAAATTCGTGATCGAGGTTCATCTTCTGATTCTCCTATTCTATTATTTAGTTTGGGAGCTCGACCTATTTTACTGGATCGTATTGCCGATGCCCAACGGCGTGATCCTGATTTGTTGTATTTTATTCAGCTTTGTGAGTCTGGATCTTGTGATGAGGCGTTGCAAGATCTTAGCATTGATTCTCATGGGTGTCTTCGTAAGAAGAACCGTCTTTTTGTGCCTTCTGATCTTGCACTTAGGCATGACATTCTTGATGATTGTCACCGTTCTAAATATACCATTCATCCCGGTAGTAGCTAGATGTATGCCGATATGCGTTGTCTTTATTATTGGGAAGGCATGAAGCGCGATGTGGCAAGTTATGTGAGCAATTGCATAACTTGTCAGCGTTTTAAGGCCGAGCATCAGCGTCCTTCGGGTCTTCTTCAACCTCTTGAGATTCCACTGTGGAAATGGGATCAGATTTCTATGGATTTCATTGACGGCCTACCTCGTTCGAGATCGGGCCATTCTAGCATTTGGGTTATTGTTGATCGCCTTTCCAAGTCTGCTCATTTTGTCCCTATTAAGTCTAATAGAACTGCTTCGCATTTGGCTAAGTTGTATGTCAAGGAAATCGTGAGACTTCACGGTGTTCCTAGTTCTATTGTGAGTGATTGTGATCCTTTATTCACGAGTCATTTTTGGAAGAGTCTTCAGCAAGATTTGGGTACAAAGCTTAATTTTTCTACAGCTTATCATCCACAGTCTGACGGACAGAATGAACGGGTGAATCGTATTTTGGAAGATCTTCTCCGTATTTGTATCTTTGATTTCGGTGGTAGTTGGGAGGATCATCTACCTCTTGTAGAGTTCTCCTACAACAATAGTTTTCAGTCTAGTATCGGTATGGCTCCTTTCGAAGCCTTATATGGAAGGCCATGTCGATCACCTTCTTGTTGGTTAGAATCTGGGGAGAAGCTTATTCTTGGTCCAGACTTTGTTCGTCATTCTTCCGAAAAGATTGATCTTATCCAGTTGAGAATGAAAGAGGCACAGAGTCGTAAGAAATCCTACGCGGACAACCGTAGGAAGCCTCTCGAGTTCTCGATCGGCGATCTTGTTTTTGTTCGTATTTCTCCTTTGAAGGGGGTTATGCGTTTCAGTGCGACTGGGAAATTGGCTCCTCGCTTTATAGGACCATTTTCTATTACTGAACGTATTGGCCCAGTAGCTTATAGAGTTTCACTTCCAGCTCATTTATCTGGCATTCATGACGTGTTTCACGTCTCGCAACTTCAGAAATGTCTTCGGGAGTCGGATTCTGTTATTACTTCTCCTGATTTGCAAGAGCTTGAGCTCTCACCGGACTTATCTATTGTACAACAACCTATTCGCGTGCTTGACACGGAGGTGCGACACCTTCGGAACAAGGATGTGCCGCTCGTTAAAGTTCAATGATCCGCTAATCCCAATGACTGTACTTGAGAAACTAGAGAATTTGTCGAGCGATCTTATCCGGGTTTTCTTTCTTCGCTTTGAAACGGTGAGTATGTCTTTTCATCTCGAGCTTATTTCCTTTTCTTTTGAATGTTTTATGTATGTAGTTGTTACAAATATCGTCTCTAGGAATTACGGGGACACAATTTTGTAAGGAGGGGAGATCTGTAACAACCCGCATGTTTAACGATTATATATTTAAATGTTTTATTTAAATATAGTGTCGTTAGTCTGATTTTTGGGTCCGAAAAGCTACTTTTTGCAAACGGCCGAATTGGAGCTTGAAACTACCTCCACTGGTTCCAAAATGGCGTTTGTGATCTTTTTGAGTATAATCTTTGATATGTTTGGACTAAGTGAAATTTTGACCTTTTCTATTGGGCTTTGGGCTTGGGTTTCACCCAAACTGTTCTAATTAACCCTAACTCAGCCCTCTCCTCTCATTCACTTATTCCATTTCTTAAAACTTAAGCTCAAAAATGAAAATGGTGGAAGGGAAAGAGAAATAGAAATTGCAAGCCCTAAATCCATTTGCAAACTCCAAATTCTTGCTTCAAAATTAAAGAGAATCCATTGGTAAGTTCTTCTTCATCTCCTCCGACTCTTCTCCTCTTCAATTTCAGAAAATTTCCTAAACCTAAATTGGGAAATTTGTGTTTTATTCTTAGATTGAAGCTTGTTGAGTTGAAGTAGTGTTTAGTTGGTCTTCTCCTTGTTATTGAGCTCCATCTTCTTGTTTTGGGTTAAGGTGAGTTTTGAACTCACATCTACTTCTCTTGATTTCATTGATGTTGGGTATGAATACCTAGCACTTGTTCATATGCACTTGCTTTTAGTTTGGATTGAATTGGTGAATATCCAAATTTTTAGTGTTTGGGTTCAATTCTTGAAATCCTAACTTTGATGTTTGATCATGTTTATGGTGATGAATCAAAGTGTTTATAGGGCCGGGTAGCCATTAGGCGTAAACCCCTAGCATCCGTGCTCGTCCGGTTGAAAGTTGGGAGAGTTTGCACTTCATTTGTTATAAGTAGGAAATGCAGAAAATTGGGTTCAGTCGACTGGATCCTCTGTTCAGTCGACTGAGCTGAAGCCCGATATTTTTTTGGACAATTTTCAGTCGACTGAACAGGGATTTCAGTCGACTGACCTGCTCCTGTTTTCCTGTTTTGCCTATTTATGCTTATCTTGATTGGTTTTCCGGATTTTATCGATTCATGTTGGTTCTTAGTGGTTGTTATTGCCTCTTTGACTTTGATAACTTATTTTTGACTTCATCCACGGGTTTTTATAAAATAATCTTTCTAATCATATTACCTCCAATTTATAAATTCAATTTAAACACACGCACAATTTCGCACTTCGAGCGAAGTGGAAGGATGATTAAATGGTTGGGCAAAACACGGACCATGAATCTGTGCGTTTATCTTTCCGATTAATCTCCGACCTATTCAATTGATCGTTTCGACCTTCGGGTTTGGGTTACCGATGATATGAGGTAAATTTGTACTGCTTTGAGTGTGAAATAAACTAACGGATAGTAAACCGTTTAGTGCGAACGGGTGGTTATGGGACTCACGTTACCACTTTTCGGATTCCTCTCTGGGAGTTTGTGACACATGCTGCCCTTGGGATAGTGTCTTCGGACTGTCTCCTCTGGCTTGTTTCCTTTAAGTATCGCCTTTGGGGTTGGCCCTTTGCCCCGACTCGAAAAATATATGGGGTTGGCGGTTGTCTTTAGTATTGCTTTCGGAGTGGTTTCTTCACCACCGCTCAAGAGATATTGGAGTGGTTTCTTCACCACCGCTCAAGAGATATTGGAGTGGTTTCTTCACCACCGCTCAAGAGATAACGGAGTGGTTTACTCACCACCGCTCTTGATGTTTCATTTATATGTATATTCCCTAGGTATTGCTTTTCTGTATTGGTTCTTTGGAGCCACACGAAATATAGCGTCTACCTTGTGGAACTTATATTATCTGTATTTGTTGTTTGCCTTATGGCTTGCTTTGGGATATTCTTATCCTTTGTTTCTACATATTGCCGATGATACGAGGCTTGATCTATATGGTTCATCTTTCGTTAGACGATTGTGTATCTCTTTTAGAGATATCTATTATGATTTGTAACCTTGCAGGTTTATTGTTGTTCAGTTTATTTAACTGATTTGTTTAGCTAGACTGATCCATGTAATTTATACTCGGGTCAGACCGAGTTGTTTCAGGTTAGGTGCTTTTGGACTTAGCCTATTTTGCTTCCACATGGACTATTCTCTAGCTTCATTTTGTTGAAGCGTCTTTTGTGGTCCTTATCTGTTGTAACTCTGATATTTATATTTTTGTCTCGTCTGTATATTGTGGTCTCCTGTACCACTTGACATGTATTATTTTGTATACTCTGTTGTGTATCCGTTTATGTGTATATTATGATCGACTGTTCTGTGATGTGATTTACATTTGAGTTGTCATATTCTCTTCTGATAGATCCTATAGCCATTATAGTTTTGCCTTAAATATTTATTGAATAGGTCGAATTTTAATGTGACTACTTTTCGACGTATTTAGTGAATAGTTAAGGTAAGATTACACATGGTCGCTTCCATTATACTCTATTGTACGCGTTAGCCGACAGTATTATCTATGTAATACTCTTTGTTAACGAGGCTCTCGGAGTGGGGCGTCACAAATATCGCAATAAATAGGAAACTGACATAACATTTATTTATATGAACGTTACTTATTGATTTGAGAGTAACGGAAGTGTGAACGTAGAATAAAATAAGCGTAGATTTATGTTAGGTAATTATTGAGAATATGGGGAATAAGTTGAAATAATATTAATTAAAAATTTATGCGTAAAACATGGTATGTAAGATATATTGATTCCATTTAATAAATTGAGGATTAATATTATCGAAGAGGATTAAATATGGTCTCAATGTAAATTTAGATAAGTTTTGAAATAAAGACTAATTCCATTCAGAAGATGACAATGGGTGCAATATTTTGATTTGTAAGCAATAGTAATAGGTTACATGTTTAATTGGTTGATAGAATTTGAATTGAAATAAATGTTAATACACTAAATAAAGGTTACATTAATATGATAAGTAATACAAGGTCTAGAAGTTTAATATAGAGTGTGTTAAGACGTAGAAATGGAAATTAGGAAGCAGCTGGAATTAAATGAAATTTTAGGTGTATTTATGAGAAATTTACGTACAATTAAAGAGGCGAATGAAATAAATACCAACCAATTTTAGTGAATAACGGGATCTAAACCTAAATAAATAAATTCCTTGAAATTTATGTTTTAATTTTCGATAAATTGGATTTGTACTTTAATATTGAAAATTTTTGGATTATTCAAAAATAAATTAATGTAGGAAGTTGTTAAAGGATTCTGAATTTACCAAGTGGTCCAAACTGACAAAATTTGCAAATAATTAAAGTTGGATTGTAAATCGGATTCAATTAACCTATTATTAATTTATTTGTTTGGAATATAAAAAGTAATGATAGGGTTAATTGAAATTAAGGGTAGTTTAATTTGTATGTGGGCATTCATTGATATTGGAATATAAAAGGGTAAATTTATAGTATAAAATGTAGACATCACCTTTAAGATGATGGGTTTATAATTGATGCATAATAGGGAAATTAAATGAATAGGTTTAATCGAATAACAATTAGCAATTAATGAATGAAGAGAAATTTTAAGGGCGTAATTGTTTTCGTTAAATTAATTTTGGTAACAAATTGTATTGAATATAGAATTAACGTTGTGTGATGTATTTAAGTAATAATTGGAGAACAATGTAAATTATATCCGTGAATGGTCAATTCAATTGAACAACAAGATTTTTAAATAAAAAAACGTTTTTATTTAGGTTTCAATTTGTTAATTTATGAAGTTTAATGGGAAATCAATTTCAATAAATTGCCCTAATTTATGCAGTTAGAGGAGATTTGGATTTGCATTATAGACGGAAGTATAATCTAAATTGATAGGTAACAAACTTAAGAATAAAATTTAGAGCTAATAGGTGGCAAATTTATATAGTTGTTTATTTACGTAATGTGTACGTAAGCTTTGGTAAACCGATTTCTATCGATCCAAATCTAATGATTTGTTAATATAGATTTAAGTATAAGAGCAGTGTTTATTAATTAAATTGAAGTATTGCAAAATAAATGAAATTCAACGTTTAATATTACATTATTGTAAGTAAGATAATATGTGTAAGTATTGTTAAGGTTATTCATATTTGACAAATTTATTGAGTTATAAGGATTGATATATAAATTAGTGTTGGTATAGGCTATTTATTTAAGTAACAGTGCGATGCAAAAAAAATGGATTGGAAGTAATTGTGAAATATAAATAAAATATTTTAGTAGGGAATTCAAATGTATATATACATAGAAATGTGGATTTTTATAGTATGAAAACTTAGTCAATTTACAATAGTTAAATCTATTGAGAATGAATAAAAATCTAAGATAATTATTACGGTAATTTAGAAATTTAGTTGAAAATGGAAACTTATCTATGAATTTGGAATTTAATAAAATTGTGAATTTATATTGAAACTTATAAATGAAGCATCTAAATTTACATTTGTAAATACGTTTAAAATTCAATGTAAATGTCTGAGGAAGAAATTAATTTATTTACTAATCCGTAACGTATCCAATTAATATAAAATATTCTGGTGGGCCAACAACCGTTTTTGCGTGTTTATGATTCGTGCCCACATATCCTATTTCACTTTGTCTATTTATAGGCTGTGTAAACCCTAGCCTCCATCTATCTTCATTTCTCTCTGTGTGTTCTTTTCTTCAACTTCTTCTCTTCCAATGGCTGCAAAATTTCTAGATCCAATTACAGTCCAATATATATATATATATATATATATATATATATATATATATATATATATATATATTTCAAACTCCTCTAAAAATTCTAGAAAAATTATATGTCATAATTCTCGAAGAGCGTAATCTGTTTGTACTGTCCGGTTTTTTTATTGTTGCTGTAGCGTGCTCGAATTTGAGAAGAAGGACGTGGCCTGTGACGTGGCCTAGTGATGGGGTATATTTTTTTATTTTGTTTTATTTAATTTTTGTTTCAATCGAAATTTTCGAATAACTTTCTCATACGTAGTCCGATTCACGCGTGATTTTTTTTTGTTAGGATCGTAATTAAATTGCAGATCTGTTGACGCTGGTTTGGACCAATTTGGAGACCGTCGAATTTTTGAGTTTAAATTGAATTTAAATTCGATTTAAATTCAAAAGGTGAGTGTTTTAACCCACTCACAATTTCTAAAATTTCTTGTGTTTGTTAAATTAATTTTAGATATGAGTAGAAATTTATTTATGACTGTTTGGCATGTTTTATTCATTATCTCCGATAAATCGCATTCATTTAATATAACTGTTAATTAATTTTATTTATTGCATAAATTTGACAGTTAAAATTTATTTAATTGCATATTAACTGCCAGTCAAAGTTATGTTAATTTTTTTATTTCATATTAACTGCCAGTTAAATTTACGTTTATTTTTGCATATAAACTACCAATTAACAGTTATTAAATTTATTTTGAGTATAAACTGATAATTGATACCATTATTGATCACCTGTTATATATTGATGATTGTTTGAAATTGTATGATGGCTGTGATAAATGGATGTATGATTTGATGGATGAATGGATGATTAATTTTATTAATTGCAAGTTGCTATGCATTTCATTCATTCGGGATTGCGGTTTGAAATGATATATAACCGCATTTTTTTTTCATTTTAAATTGCGGATTGAAATGATAAACATCCGTATCACTTGACCATAGGATAGAAAATTATATACAGGCACCGCGGTAAATATATAAAATTATTTTTGAAATGTTTTTCTATGGTTTTGTAAAGTTTTATATATATGGTTTATGAGATATTGATTTGGTTATTGATAAAGGCTATTATATATATATATATATATATATAGTAATTTCCGGTTTTTTAGCTTTGTATAAATTTGATTTGAAGTTCAAATAAAGTTTGATTTTAAGATCAAATAAGATTAAACATTTATTTAGAACTTAATTTCTGGAGTTTATGACTTAAATGAGAATAGATTTGGAAGATGAATATTAAGTTAAATTGAAATTTAATAAAAATTAGAATTTTTAAAGGACATGATTTTTATAACTTGATTTTTGTGTAAAGTGATTTTAATGAATATCAGGTTGATTAAATGAATATATAATAAATTGAAAGATGATCCAGTTATATAAAGTTAAAGGTTTTCTTAAATTATATTGAATTCATTAAGCAAACATTTCAAGTCTAAATAATAAGTAACTGAATTTGATATATATATATATATATATGGAATTGTCAAATGAGTCTGTTTGAAATGATGAAACATTTAAAGCCTTGAAACATAAGAATTGAAATGGTATTTGGAAGTTTAAATCGATATTTGAAATTGATTTGTGAAATCTAAAGAAGCTATTTTGTTTATAAAAGTAATTTAATATTTAACCATTTAAGAGATGGAAATTTTGTTTCAAAGCTATGTTTTCAAGGTAGTATAATTTGGAAATATTATATTCAAGAGTTTTGATTTCTAAATATTTTACTTTGGAAACCCTATGATTTTGGAAAGAATATATATTGGAAAATAAATGATATCGTATTGATTTGGGGTTTTAAGAATAAATGATATCGGGTTTATATGGGTTTTAAATGGATATTTTATTATGGTTTTAAAAGTATAATTTTTTTTTAATAATCGCGGTGTTATAATAACGATTGGTTGGCAAAGAGACCGGGATCGGATATGGACATACTGTCTGTCGATACCGAAAACCACTTTGACTAACCGTGTACGCGGTGGAGATTCCAGAATGAAGTAGGTTGGTGGCGGCCTTTCCTGTAAGGTAAATACATGGACCCAACTCCCGTGAGTTGGCATAAGGTGGCTAAAACAGGAGCGATTGACGGGTTAATGAGGTAGCACCTCTGATCGGACACTTCCCTTCGATACTATACTCTGACTTTGGATTTTTCGGTGGCCACCTTCACT
This sequence comes from Allium cepa, assembly GCA_030765085.1. Classification (NCBI taxonomy): domain Eukaryota; kingdom Viridiplantae; phylum Streptophyta; class Magnoliopsida; order Asparagales; family Amaryllidaceae; genus Allium; species Allium cepa. Next base: position 618,995,773 of record CM060945.1, read on the forward strand.
TTTGATTTCTTTGATGCGGGGAGTTTGTTCGAGGTGGGCGGCAGCTGCGCGCTGCGCGTTTCCATCGGCCCGGAAGCGTAATTGGTATATCTACCCTGGCATTGCCTAGTTGTGCCGTGTCACCTACCCTAGCGCGCCTTATACGATTTTGTTTTGTACCATACCTATGGAGTGCCCTCTGACGACGCCCAGTACGGGGGAGATTACGGTACTGTATAGACTATGGGAATATATAAATGTGTTAAGGTGGAAAATGTAAAGCCTTAATTCTATTTAAAAGTAAGTTTATTTTACAATTAGACACTATTATAATAGCGCAATATACTACATAGTAAATAGTTTAACGGATCCTTAGGAGATGTAAATCCCGAGCATCTCTTGAGTTACTGTACTTGTAACAACCCGCATATTTGTCGATTTTTATATTTAAATATTTTATTTAAATATTTTATCGATACTCGGAATTTAGTCCGAAATGCTACTTTTCGCATACGGTCGAATTAGGACTCGGGACCACTCCCATTGAGTTTAAAATGCCGTTTGCGACCTTTTTGAGTATAAGCTTCGATATGTTTGGAGAAAGTTGATTTTTGCTACTTTTTCACTTTGGGTTTGGGTTTGGGCTCAGCCCTATGTTTAACTTATACTCAAATCTTAGCCACTCCTCCCCATTCACCCTCACTTTCTCCTCTTTTCAGTTTTAAAGCATCAATGGTGGGAGAGATGGGAATTAAAACTCCAAAACCCTAGTTTCCTTTTGCAAATCAAGCTCTAGCTCCAAACTAATAGAAGAACCCATTAGTAAGCTTCTCTTCTTCTTCTCCAACTCTTTCTCTCTTTGATTTCAGAAAATTCCTAAACCTAATTTGGGAAATGTTTCTCTTTTTAGCTTAGAATCAAGCTTCTTGAGTTGGATTTGAAGAGTGGTTGATTCCCCTTTTGCTTTCAAGCTTCTTTTTTAATTACTTGGGTTCAAAGGTGAGATTTTTATCTCACATCTATGCTTATATTTATCTTCGATTGCTTGGAATCAATTCCTAACACTTATTCGTGTGCATTTGCTTTTGGTTTGGAACGGTTTTGTGAATACTCCAATTTTGGTATTTTGAAAGCCAAATTCTTAAAAACCATAGCTTTGATGTTCAAATGTGTTTTTGGTGAGGCAACAAGGAGCTCATAGGGCCGGGTAGTCGATTGGCATAAATCCTTAGTGCCGATGCTCGTACGGTTGCAATTTGGTAGTGATTGGCCATTGTATTCAATGGTCTAGGAAGGGACTGGGAAAAGGTTCGGCCGACCGAGCCCTGTGGCCGGTCGACCGACCTACTACTATGGTGCATAGGCACCTTTCTGTCTCTGGTCCGGTCGACTGGCTACAGGGCTCAGCCGACCGACCTGCTTCCCGAGACATTTTTGGAACAGGGTCCGGTCGACCGAGCTCTGTAGCCGGCCGACCAACCTGGTGCATTTTTGCCTATTTCGCCTAGTTGCTTGAATTTCCAGCTTTAATCGATTCGTGTTGTTTCCTATTTTTTTTATCATTTATTATGACTTTGATGACTCCTTTTTAGGGATTTTTGAATATCCACTTCGATGGATTCTTTATCGGTTTCGTTGGATTTTTATTCACATCTTCATATGTGAATTTTCGTGGTTGATTGTTCCTGCAATCTTCTTTGTGATTTTTCACTTTAAAAATATAAAGGTTTTCTATACTAGTAGTAAATATCAAAACTCTTCTTTCAAATGATTTCAACACTATTTTATAACAAAGCTCGTTTTCTTAAACCGATTTCCAATCTATTAGTATATACAAACCTTTACCTCACTCGTATGAGAAATCTAATTAAACGACTTAGTAAAACGAGTGGTATGAAACGCTTGCATTTACTTCGTCGGTTAATTCTTGGACTTGTTCGATTGAATCGCTTGTGACAATTTTCTAGTGGAGATCTACAATTTGTTCGTAAATATTTAAGTTAAGCTAGTGGTTATGGGACATGAAGCTAAGCTCATATATTTACTAGCTTACTGTAATTGACACTTCTTGATGATCATGACGATTATTTTTGTGATTTAGACTAGCAATGTGCGATGTCTCTTTGTCTGCGAGGGAGACTAAACCCCGTTTTGTGGAGTTTCGACTCCAGTTGATGGGGTAGCGCCCCATGGTCTTCGGGATGTTCGTGTGTCAAAAATTAATGGCTAGCTACCATGAGATAGCGTCTCGTTCGTGTGATACATATGTTGGTGAGTTTTCATGCTCCCGTTCGTGTGATAGGCCTCCTCCCTATTTTGTGTGATTTCTGGATTTCGTGTGTCGAATTCTGGAATTTTCTTCTTCACCTATTTTTGTGATTTCTATTGATATGATTTATCAATTTTTGTGCATAGGTGAATTCGTGTGTCATTGACTGGATTTCTTGAGATGATTTCTATAATTTGTGCTTCACCAATTTTCGTGATTCCCATTGATAAGTTTTATCAATATTTGTGCATTGGTGAATTTGTGTGTCATTGACTTTTGTGATTGACATTGATATAATCGTCAATATTTATGGTTTGGTGAACGAAATAAGGAGTATGACATTTCCTTTGATTCTTGTGTAGATTTGGTGATATTGATTAATCTCTTGTTGATTTTCAATTACTTATATATATCACAGCTTGGCATTGTGATTATTATGCGTTTAGTCATATCTCTTATTCTATATCGTTTCATCTGATATTTATAGTTATATTGATCCTTTTATGATTTTCTTATTAAATAATACTCGGGTCAGACCGAGATGTTACAGGTGCTTCAGCTTGACTTCTCACTTGGGATTGATTTCTCTGACTTTTGGTTAACTACTTAGATTAGTAGTTTTTGGATTGTATACAATTGAGATATCGACTCCATGATGTATACTTATTCTTTTGTGTAGTTCTTGTAACTATTCTTTTGTGTTATTGCGGATCTTTTTAGACCGCTACTCTGATTTACCCTTTCTTGTGTTAGTTATTCATTCACATCTTCTTCCGCCTTTGTGATGTGAATTATCTGTGACTGATTTATGTTATGCTTATTTCTATATTTGTTTCCGAAGAAAATACATAGCCACTGTGTAGTAGCTTTGAGTTTGTATCGGTATGTCGGATTTCCTCTTAAAATAAAATGCATGTTTTACTATCTGACATATCGGTGCTCGCACAAAGCAATTACATGGATGGTCGCTCCTCAGCAGCCTTATTCTCCATGCTAGTCGACAGCATTACCCCGTAGTGTTCTTGTCTAGCGTGGGTATAGAGGTGGGGCATCACAGCTTGGTATCAGAGCCAAATTTCGGAACAATATGGAATAATTTAACAAGGATCATCGTCCTAAGTCCATCTTAGGAGTCGTGCTTTAGGATTTGATTTGAATCTTCATACCCATTCATCCTACTTTCCTTATGATCCCTTGTTTATCTATCAAGATTGCTTGATATTCAATTTGGTGAATAACCTTTTTCTTTTTCTTCTTTCTTTCTAAAGGGAGGGAAATGTCTAGACCAGGCCGCCCCAGAGCCGTACCTTCTAGCACTCCACCCCAAGATGGAGTTTTTATGACTGCTCAACGGCTTCTTGATTTAGTGGCGAATGCTCAAGCAGCTGGAGCTAACCCGGAACCTACTCACCCAAAGTCGGGATTTCCATGCTTGTGCACCGATTACACTAATTTGGGTGGGAAGCCATTCAAAGGTTCCGAAACTATTATTGAAGTACAGGCTTGGCTAAGGTCATGCGATCGAATCTTTTCTCGCATGAATCTTATTGACCTTCACCGAGTTCAGGTGGCCTCTAGTATGCTCCGAGAAAGAGCATTGGACTGGTACGAACTTCTTATTTCTGAGACTAATGAAGCGGATCTCACCTGGGAGCAATTCCGAGAACGCTTCGAGTTGAAATTTGTACCAGAAGCAGAGAAAGTGACATTGGCTCGACGATTTATAGACCTTGTTCAAGGTGATTCTTCCGTGACTGATTATGTCGCCTCCTTCGAGTCGCTTTCTAAATACAGGGTTGAATACATCAACACCCCTTTAAAGAAGAACCAGAGGTTTGTCTATGGCATAAACAAAAATCTCAAGAAGCCATTACTTCTAAAATTAGAAGTTTCTTTCGACCAACTCATTGATATCGCTCTTCGTCTTGAAGAGGCGGATAGGGAGAATGATGTTGAAGTGGTGGGTTCCAAATCAAACTTCAACAACAAGAAGAGGCCAAACAAATTCAAAGGCTCTTATCCCAATAAGAAAGGGAGGCAAGCAACTCCTGTTGAAAAGACCTTTTCCTCTACTCAAGGGAAATGTTATAATTGTGGTTCGAAAGACCATTTTGCGAACAAGTGTTCAAAGCCTCGTACTTGTCGCTATTGTAAAAGCCCGGACCATTTTATGCATGTATGTCCCAAACTTCAAAATAGGAAGGAGGGAAAGCTTAATGTTGCTCAAACCCCTGGCAACACATCTCGTGGCCAAGGTATTTCTCATTCTATTCTGGATGGAATTATTTTATTTCGTGATCATCCTATTCGAGTTCTTTTTGATACGGGTGCGTCCCATTCTTTTATATCAAAAGAACTTGTTAATACCTTTTCTTCGGATGTTTTGTGTTTAATGACTTCTTTGAGAATTGCGAATCCGGTTGGTGGATCCGCGACGATCAGTTTATTGTGTAAAGATGTCGAGATTATTTTGTGTGATTTTTCTTTCCGAGCCGATTTGCATGTCATGCGTTATTTAGGCTTTGGAATGATTTTGAGAATGGATTGGCTTAACCGTTATGAAGCTCATATCCTATGTCCTGAGTGGACTATTTATCTTCGACATCCTCAATCTGTTAAACAGATTCCTATTAATCTTAAAGATTCGGATTCCAGCTTGGTTGCATCTTTATATTCTTTAAATCCTCGTGATGACGACGATGATGATGAGGGTGATATTATTTCTCTTATCATGTCGTTCGTGAATTTTCCGACATATTCGAGCCCGTTTTAGGATTACCACCTAAGCGAGCAATTGAGTTCAGAATTAATCTCATTCCTGGAGCTCGACCTATCACTCCCCCTCCTTATCGCATGTCCAATAAAGAAAACGAGGTGATGAGTAAACAATTATCCGAATTGGAGACGAAGCAATTTATTCGCTCTAGTTCCTCGCCTTGGGGAGCTTTGGCTATTTTTGTCAAGAAATCCAATGGAACACTTAGGCTTTGCGTTGACTACCGCAAGCTTAATGATCTTACTATCAAAAATAAATATCCTTTACCTCGGATTGATGATCTATTCGATCAACTTATTGGTGCTAGAGTCTTTTCACAATTAGACTTAGCTACTGGATTTCATCAGCTTCGTATTGCAGAGGATAGCATTCCTTTGACATCGTTCCATACTCGTTATGGATCTTATGAATGGCTTGTTATGCCATTTAGTCTAACGAATGCTCCGGCTTATTTCGTTGACCTTATGAATCGAGTTTTCAAAGGTTTTCTCGACCGATTTGTTCTCATCTTTATTGATGATATGCTTGTGTATTCTAAAACCAAGGAGAAGCACGAAAAACATCTTCGGATTGTGTTGGAAACTCTTAGGAGTAATCAATTAAAAGCAAAATTTTCTAAATGCCATTTTTGGCAATCTCGTGTGAAGTTTCTCGGTCATATTATTTCCGAATCCGGAATTTCCGTGGATCCTTCAAAGATTGAAGCGATTCAAGATTGGAAGAGACCAGAGAGTGTGACGGAGATTTGTAGTTTTCTTGGGTTGGCGGGTTATTACCGCCGCTTTATCAAAGACTTTTTTAAGATTGTCGTGCCTCTCACTAGCTTAACGAAGAAAGGTGTTAAATACATTTGGTTGGACAAATGTGAAGCTTCTTTTCAGAAATTGAAGGAACTTCTTTCTGATGCTCCTATTCTTGTTATTCCCGAGGGGAATCAAGATTTCGTTGTTTATACCGATGCTAGTCGCGTTGGTTTGGGTGCCGTTCTTATGCAAAAAGAACGTGTTATTGCTTATGCTTCCAGGCAATTGAAGCCTGCCGAGACTAGATATGCCACTCATGATTTAGAGCTCGCGGCTATTGTTTTGGCTCTTCGGATTTGGCGTCATTATCTTTTAGGAGAGAAATTTGTTCTTTATACCGATAATAAATCCTTGAAGTATTTATTCTCTCAAAAGGAACTTAATTTGCGTCAACAGCGTTGGCTCGAATTTCTTGCACCATATGATCTTGATATTCTTTATACTCCCGGTAAGGGTAATCGTGTCGCCGATGCTCTTAGCCATAAACAACAAGCTGTTGTTTCTATGATGATATCCGAATAGAGCAATCTCGAGATCTTATCCACTTGTGAGATTCGAGACCGTGTATCCGATTTATGCTCATCATTTGTTTTATGTTGCCTTGAGGCTCGTCCTCCTCTTTTAGACCGCATTCTCGAAGCTCAAAGGCTAGATCCCGAATTGGCTCCTCTTGGCCAAAATATTAAGGATAAAATTGATATTGAAGGTTTAAAAGACTTTGATATCGATTCTTGTGGCGGCATTCGGAAATTTGGTAGACTTATCGTACCAAATATTAGTGATCTTCGTAAAGATATTTTAGAAGATTCTCATTGTTCTAAATTTCCCATTCATCCCGGTAGTAGTAAAATGTACGCGGATATGAAGCAACTTTATTATTGGGAGGGAATGAAACTTGACATCGCTAACTTCGTTAAGCGTTGCATGACTTGCCAACTCGTTAAGGCCGAGCATCAAAGGCCCGGTGGATCATTGCAACCTTTCGAAATTCCAATTTGGAAGTGGGATCAGATTTCCATGGATTTTATTGACGGCCTTCCCCGTTCTCGTTCGGGTCATGATAGCTTATGCGTGATTGTTGATAGGCTTACTAAATCTGCCCATTTTATTCCCGTTCGGTCTAACCGAACCGTTCCTCTTTTGGCCAAACTCTTTATCAAAGAGATTGTTAAATTACATGGAGTTCCTACTTTTATAGTTAGTGATCGTGATCCATTGTTTACTAGTGGATTTTGGAAGAGTCTTCAAAAAGCTTTGGGAATGAAGCTTAATTTTGGCACCGCTAATCACCCCCAGTCCGATGGACAAACCGAGCGTGTGAATCAAACTCTTGAAGATCTTCTTCGTGCTTGTGTGCTTGATTTTGGTGGAAGTTGGGAAGATCATATTTCTCTTGTCGAATTTTCCTATAATAATAGCTTCCAATCTAGTATTGGTATGGCACCTTTCGAGGCACTCTATGGAAGGCCATGCCGATCTCCTTCTTGTTGGCATGAGGCCGGTGAGAAGCTGGTTTTAGGTTCAGACTTTATTCGTGATTCCACAGAGAAGATTGAACTTATTCGACATAGGATGAAAGAAGCCCAGAGTAGACAAAAATCCTATGCCGATAACCGAAGAAGGAAGTTAAAATTTTCTGTGGGAGATCTTGTGTTCATTCGTGTGTCACCTATGAAAGGTGTTGTACGTTTCAGTCGATCGGGAAAAATTAGCGCCTTGATATATTGGGCCATTTCCCATCACTGAACGTATTGGTTCCATGGCATATCGCTTTTTATTACCGGCTCAATTTTCTGCTATCCATGGCATGTTTCGCGTTTCTCAACTTCGGAAATTTCTTCGAGATTCCGATTCTATTCTTGAGCCCGGTGTTGTGGAAGAGATTGAAGTTTCGCCTAATTTAACTTATGAGCAGCATCCTATTCGAATTGTTGCTTCGGAGGTCAAACGCCTTCGAAATAAAGATGTCCCGCTCGTTAAAGTTCAATGGTCTTCAAATCCTAAGGATTGTTCTTGGGAATCTAAAGAGTTCATCGAGCGATCGCATCCGGACTTGCTTTCTCGTGCTCTTTGAGGTGAACCTTTTATTTCAAATTTCTTTTGTGTTGAATATGCTTTTACGGTTGTTACTTTATGTTCTCTTCTTAAATATTGCGAGGACGCAATTTCTTTAAGGAGGGGAGTCTGTAACAACCCGCATATTTGTCGATTTTTATATTTAAATATTTTATTTAAATATCTTATTGATACTCAGAATTTAGTCCGAAAAGCTACTTTTCGCATACGGTCGAATTAGGACTCGGGACCACTCCCATTGAGTTTAAAAGGCCGTTTGCAACCTTTTTGAGTATAAGCTTCGATATGTTTGGAGAAAGTTAATTTTTGCTACTTTTTCACTTTGGGTTTGGGTTTGGGCTCAGCCCTATGTTTAACTTATACTCAAATCTGAGCCACTCCTCCCCATTCACCCTCACTTTCTCCTCTTTTCAGTTTTAAAGCATCAATGGTGGGAGAGATGGGAAATTAAAACTCCAAAACCCTAGTTTTCTTTTGCAAATCAAGCTCTAGCTCCAAACTAATAGAAGAACCCATTAGTAAGCTTCTCTTCTTCTCCTCCAACTCTTTCTCTCTTTGATTTCAGAAAATTCCTAAACCTAATTTGGGAAATGTTTCTCTTTTTAGCTTAGAATCAAGCTACTTGAGTTGGATTTGAAGAGTGGTTGATTCCTCTTTTGCTTTCAAGCTTCTTTTTCAATTACTTGGGTTCAAAGGTGAGATTTTTATCTCACATCTATGCTTATATTTATCTTCGATTGTTTGGAATGAATTCCTAACACTTATTCGTGTGCATTTGCTTTTGGTTTGGAACGGTTTTGTGAATACTCCAATTTTGGTATTTTGAAAGCCAAATTCTTAAAAACCATAGCTTTGATGTTCAAATGTGTTTTTGGTGAGGCAACAAGGAGCTCATAGGGCCGGGTAGTCGATTGGCATAAATCCTTAGTGCCGATGCTCGTACGGTTGCAATTTGGTAGTGATTGGCCATTGTATTCAATGGTCTAGGAAGGGACTGGGAACAGGTTCGGCCGACCGAGCCCTATGGCCGGTCGACCGACATTCTACTATGGTGCATAGGCATCTTTCTGTCTCTGGTCCGGTCGACTGGCTACAGGGCTCAGCCGACCGAGCTGCTTCCCGAGACATTTTTGGAACAGGGTCCGGTCGACCGAGCTCTGTAGCCGGCCGACCGACCTAGTGCATTTTTGCCTATTTCGCCTAGTTGCTTGAATTTCCAACTTAAATCGATTCGTGTTGTTTCCTATTTGTTGTTATCATTTATTATGACTTTGATGACTCCTTTTTAGAGATTTTTGAGTATCCACTTCGATGGATTCTTTATCGGTTTCGTTGGATTTTTATTCACATCTTCATATGTGAATTTTCGTGATTGATTGTTCCTACAATCTTCTTTGTGATTTGTCACTTTAAAAATATAAAGGTTTTCTATACTAGTAGTAAATATCAAAACTCTTCTTTCAAATGATTTCAACACTATTTTATAACAAAGCTCGTTTTCTTAAACCGATTTCCAATCTATTAGTATATACAAACCTTTACCTCACTCGTATGAGAAATCTAATTAAACGACTTAGTAAAACGAGTGGTATGAAACGCTTGCGTTTACTTCATCGGTTAATTCTTGGACTTGTTCGATTGGATCTCTTGTGACAATTTTCTAGTGGAGATCTACAATTTGTTCGTAAATATTTAAGTTAAGCTAGTGGTTATGGGACATGAAGCTAAGCTTATATATTTACTAGCTTACTGTAATTGACACTTCTTGATGATCATGACGATTATTTTTGTGATTTAGACTAGCAATGTGCGATGTCTCTTTGTCTGCGAGGGAGACTAAACCTCGTTTTGTGGAGTTTCGACTCCAATTGATGGGGTAGCGCCCCATAGTCTTCGGGCCGTTCGTGTGTCAAAAATAAATGGCTAGCTACCATGAGACAGCGTCTCGTTCGTGTGATACATATGTTGGTGAGTTTTCATGCTCCCGTTCGTGTGATAGGCCTCCCCACCTATTTTTTGTGATTTCTGGATTTCGTGTGTCTAATTCTGGAATTTTCTTCTTCACCTATTTTTGTGATTTCTATTGATATGATTTATCAATTTTTGTGCATAGGTGAATTCATGTGTCATTGACTGGATTTCTTGTGATGATTTCTAGAATTTGTGCTTCACCAATTTTCGTGATTCCCATTGATAAGTTTTATCAATATTTGTGCATTGGTGAATTTGTGTGTCATTGACTTTTGTGATTGACATTGATATAATCGTCAATATTTATGGTTTGGTGAACGAAATAAGGAGTATGACATTTCCTTTGATTCTTGTGTAGATTTGGTGATATTGATTAATCTCTTGTTGATTTTCAATTACTTATATATATCACAGCTTGGCATTGTGATTATTATGCGTTTAGTCATATCTCTTATTCTATATCGTTTCATCTGATATTTATAGTTATATTGATCCTTTTATGATTTTCTTATTAAATAATACTCGGGTCAGACCGAGATGTTACAGGTGCTTCAGCTTGACTTCTCACTTGGGATTGATTTCTCTGACTTTTGGTTAACTACTTAGATTAGTAGTTTTTGGATTGTATACAATTGAGATATCGACTCCATGATGTATACTTATTCTTTTGTGTAGTTCTTGTAACTATTCTTTTGTGTTATTGCGGATCTTTTTAGACCGCTACTCTGATTTACCCTTTCTTGTGTTAGTTATTCATTCACATCTTCTTCCGCCTTTGTGATGTGAATTATCTGTGACTGATTTATGTTATGCTTATTTCTATATTTGTTTCCAAAGAAAATACATAGCCACTGTGTAGTAGCTTTGAGTTTGTATCGGTATGTCAGATTTCCTCTTAAAATAAAATGCATGTTTTACTATCTGACATATCGGTGCTCGCACAAAGCAATTACATGGATGGTCGCTCCTCAACAGCCTTATTCTCCATGCTAGTCGATAGCATTACCCCGTAGTGTTCTTGTCTAGCGTGGGTATAGAGGTGGGGCGTCACAGTACTCATATTTATTTCTGTTAATTTAACTCACATAAGATCTTTTAGTTCTGACTCGCGTGTTTTGTCTTTTCAAATTCGCTCGGGTCAGTCCGAGCGTTTCAGGATTAGAAGTTTTAGCTCTGGAGGACGAAGACGAAGATGTATATTATTATTATTTATACTAGTGCACTACACACTGTTCTGCTGCATTGTTGTTGGTATGTGTAACTCTGATATGTATTATATGAATGTTTTGTAAACAGATTTATAAACTGTATATTTTATTATTATATTTTATCCTTCCGCTGCGAGATTCTGTTTTCTTTGATTTCTTTCTTGTTTTTCTTAGTTACCCCATAACAATCCGCCCTTCCATATGGATTGAATCGGCATATGTGTCTGTTTAAATCGTGCGAAAAGGAGGGATGTTACAGTTGGTATCCGAGCTTTGGTTTAGCGATAAACCTTAGCTTTGTGGGGTTTGACTCTTTACTAATAGGGAAGTAATACCCTATGGGAGTCGCTAAGAGTATATTTATGAGGGAGTGTATTTGTTAGTGTTATAAAAGGGTTTTAATATTGTGTTAATCTGTTCCATTTTGTATTTATAAATTCTGGTTGGTGCATGGGACGCTGTGACATCAATAGGGATTTTTAAACACTTAATAGGATAGACCGACATAATATTTATTTTATATAGGTGAATGAAATAATTTTTCCTATTATATTTTTATATATAAAATAAAAAAATTTAATTGATATTTATATTTGGCTGCAATAGATTGATTGTTAGGCAATAAAGTGTAAATAATAATAGAAATAAGATTGAAAAATAAGATAAATGAAATTTGGAAATTTAGAACTTAAGTCCAGGGTTTTCTTTTGAATGATTTTGAAATAAATTAATAATTTTGTTTATAAGTATTTTCTGATATAAATATTTAACATAATTCGGAAGAATTGTTTTAAAGAAGATTTTTGAGAAAATAAGTTTTGTACTTTCCTCTCTGTCGCTGGAAAATAATTACGGTGATGGCGGCCGCCTCATCGACTTTCATTTTCGAGTTTCGAGGGGAAAGGCCACTGTAGTAGTTCTACTGCAGATTTCTTTTCGAAAAAGATATAAAATTTTAATTTTTTTAAATAAAATTAAAGGTATATAAGTTAGAAGAATATATTTATCTAATATTTCAAAATAATTTGAAATTTAACCCGGTATTTAATTCTTAAATTTCCATTAATTAATTGTTTAAATTATTATAGTGAAATAAAAGGTAAGTGATTAATAAATTGAAACCTCTAATTTAGGTAAGAGATTTAATGCATAGTTATAAAGGGAAATTTGAAATTTGTAACATATGAGATAAAGAGTAATATTGTTGAACATTAAATTTAATTAAAAGATGAGATAAAACTTGTATAAGTTCATTTGCATTTTCTTTAACATATATAACTTACCAAATATAAAAAGTTGAAACGTTTAATAAGAAATGTAGTAGAAATTTGTACAAGTAATAGTAGGTAATGAAGCATTCAATGAATTTGCTGTATTCAATAACTTAAGATATAATTGAAATTTTACCAAGTAAATATAAATAAAGTTAAGCATGATAGATAGATGATTATAAAACTTAAGGAATTTAAGTAAATAAATAAGGACATGCTATTATAAATGAATGAATAATTATAACAAAATATAAGGAACCAGCATGACCCGAGTTAATGGAATTGAATAATTGTAAGTAATAAGTAAAAATGAATGAGCAAACCTTTGATAAGTAAATGTGAATGAGAAAAAAATCACTATATAAACAAAAAGGGAAATCAAACAACTAAAGCATGAAATTTATAATAAGTTAGTTTGGTTGCTGGTTTGAATTGTTATTGTTTGATTTATGGTTGGTTGGGTAAGGAAATTTGAAGTTGTTGGATGAATAAATAATCTATTTTGTTCCATCTAAGACTGTTGAGTAAATGATGCACTTGATAGTTATTTTTCATTCCGTACAATTTCAAGTTTGAACCCAAACAACTATTTGATTGTGTGATTGTATGGTTGTTTTGTAATTGTATGTATGCTGTTCGAGGAAATTGGTGGTTGTTGTATTAATTTGGATGATTAGTGATTGGAACTACTTAGATATTTAAATTTTGGACTTAGAAATATTTTGAAATGTACTCCAAACTCTAATAATTTTAAGTATAAAAAGATAATGTTGTAAATTTGTATATTTTAAGAAATGTAACAGATATTGTAAATTTAATTGTTTATAAGGTAATGTTTTGATAAGATATGTAGATTCCAAATCCTTCTTTTCCCTTCTTTTTCCTTTTCGGGGACGAAAAGTTTTGAGTGGGGGAGAGTGTTTCGACGATTTAATTTATTTAATAGAATTTTGTAATAAAAATTTAGTAGAAATAATAAAAGATGATAAATATATATTGAACGCTAATTTAACAATGGTAATTTAAGCCTTTGTTTGTAATATGAATAAATTTTTCAATAAAAATTAGTGTAAGTATTGTACCTGAATATAATGGGAAGATAGAGAATATAGGTAAGGCATTTAATTAGTTAAGTGTAAATTTATGGGTATAATAACAATTCGTATACATTACCTAATTAATCTGTCAATTAATTTGTTAAAAAAATCAAAACCTTTTAATTTGGTAAATAATTTGATGCGTATTGATAAGCGTTACTTTAACGATTAATTTTAAAGTGATGGGAAGAAAATAAGTAAAGTTATGCAGTAATAAATAAATAAAAATATCGCAATAAATAGGAAACTGACATAACATTTATTTATATGAACGTTACTTATTGATTTGAGAGTAACGGAAGTGTGAACGTAGAATAAAATAAGCATAGATTTATGTTAGGTAATTATTGAGAATATGGGAATAAGTTAAAATAATATTAATTAAAAATTTATGCGTAAAACATGGTATGTAAGATATATTGATTCCATTTAATAAATTGAAGATTAATATTATCGAAGAGGATTAAATATGGTCTCAATGTAAATTTAGATAAGTTTTGAAATAAAGACTAATTCCATTCAGAAGATGACAATGGGTGCAATATTTTGATTTGTAAGCAATAGTAATAGGTTACATGTTTAATTGGTTGATAGAATTTGAATTGAAATAAATGTTAATACACTAAATAAAGGTTACATTAATATGATAAGTAATACAAGGTCTAGAAGTTTAATATAGAGTGTGTTAAGACGTAGAAATGGAAATTAGGAAGCAGCTGGAATTAAATGAAATTTTAGTTGTATTTATGAGAAATTTACGTACAATTAAAGAGGCGAATAAAATAAATACCAACCAATTTTAGTGAATAACGGGATCTAAACCTAAATAAATAAATTCCTTGAAATTTATGTTTTAATTTTCGATAAATTGGATTTGTACTTTAATATTGAAAATTTTTGGATTATTCAAAAATAAATTAATGTAGGAAGTTGTTAAAGGATTCTGAATTTACCAAGTGGTCCAAACTGACAAAATTTGCAAATAATTAAAGTTGGATTGTAAATCGGATTCAATTAACCTATTATTAATTTATTTGTTTGGAATATAAAAAGTAATGATAGGGTTAATTGAAATTAAGGGTAGTTTAATTTGTATGTGGGCATTCATTGATATTGGAATATAAAAGGGTAAATTTATAGTATAAAATGTAGACATCACCTTTAAGATGATGGGTTTATAATTGATGCATAATAGGGAAATTAAATGAATAGGTTTAATCGAATAACAATTAGCAATTAATGAATGAAGAGAAATTTTAAGGGCGTAATTGTTTTCGTTAAATTAATTTTGGTAACAAATTGTATTGAATATAGAATTAACGTTGTGTGATGTATTTAAGTAATAATTGGAGAACAATGTAAATTATATCCGTGAATGGTCAATTCAATTGAACAACAAGATTTTTAAATAAAAAAACGTTTTTATTTAGGTTTCAATTTGTTAATTTATGAAGTTTAATGGGAAATCAATTTCAATAAATTGCCCTAATTTATGCAGTTAGAGGAGATTTGGATTTGCATTATAGACGGAAGTATAATCTAAATTGATAGGTAACAAACTTAAGAATAAAATTTAGAGCTAATAGGTGGCAAATTTATATAGTTGTTTATTTACGTAATGTGTACGTAAGCTTTGGTTAACCGATTTCTATCGATCCAAATCTAATGATTTGTTAATATAGATTTAAGTATAAGAGCAGTATTTATTAATTAAATTGAAGTATTGCAAAATAAATGATATTCAACGTTTAATATTACATTATTGTAAGTAAGATAATATGTGTAAGTATTGTTAAGGTTATTCATATTTGACAAATTTATTGAGTTATAAGGACTGATATATAAATTAATGTTGGTATAGGCTATTTATTTAAGTAACAGTGCGATGCAAAAAAAAAAAAAGATTGGAAGTAATTGCGAAATATAAATAAAATATTTTAGTAGGGAATTCAAATGTATATATACATAGAAATGTGGATTTTTATAGTATGAAAACTTAGTCAATTTACAATAGTTAAATCTATTGAGAATGAATAAAAATCTAAGATAATTAATACGGTAATTTAGAAATTTAGTTGAAAATGGAAACTTATCTATGAATTTGGAATTTAATAAAATTGTGAATTTATATTGAAACTTATAAATGAAGCATCTAAATTTACATTTGTAAATACGTTTAAAATTCAATGTAAATGTCTGAGGAAGAAATTAATTTATTTACTAATCCGTAACGTATCCAATTAATATAAAATATTATGGTGGGCCAACAACCGTTTTTGCGCGTTTATGATTCGTGCCCACCTATCCTATTTCACTTTGTCTATTTATAGGCTGTGTAAACCCTAGCCTCCATCTATCTTCATTTCTCTCCGTGTGTTCTTTTCTTCAACTTCTTCTCTTCCAATGGCTGCAAAATTTCTAGATCCAATTACAGTCCAATATATATATATATATATATATATATATATATGTATATATATATATATATATATTTCAAACTCCTCTAAAAATTCCAGAAAAAATATATGTCATAATTCTCGAAGAGCGTAATATGTTGGTACTGTCCGTTTTTTTTATTGTTGCTGTAGCGTGCTCGAATTTGAGAAGAAGGACGTGGCCTGTGACGTGGCATGGTGATGGGGTATATTTGTTTATTTTGTATTTAATTTTTGTTTCAATCGAAATTTTCGAATAACTTTCTCATACGTAGTCCGATTCATGCGAGATTTTTTTTGTTAGGATCGCAATTAAATTCCAGGTCTGTTGACGCTGGTTTGGACCAATTTGGAGACCGTCGAATTTTTGAGTTTAAATTGAATTTAAATTCGATTTAAATTCAAAAGGTGAGTGTTTTAACCCACTCACAATTTCTAAAATTTCTTGTGTTTGTTAAATTAATTTTAGATATGAGTAGAAATTTATTTATGACTGTTTGGCATGTTTTATTCATTATCTCTGATAAATCGCATTCATTTAATATAACTGTTAATTAATTTTATTTATTGCATAAATTTGACGGTTAGAATTTATTTAATTGCATATTAGCTGCCAGTCATAGTTATGTTAAAATTTTTATTTCATATTAACTGCCAGTTAAATTTAGGCTTATTTTTTCATATAAACTGCCAATTAACAGTTATTAAATTTATTTTGAGTATAAACTGATAATTGATGCCATTATTTATCACCTGTTATATATTGATGATTGTTTGAAATTGGATGATGGCTGTGATAAATGGATGTATGATTTGATGGATGAATGGATGATTAATTTTATTAATTGCATGTTGCTATGCATTTCATTCATTCGGGATTGCGGTTTGAAATGATATATAACCGCATTTTTTTTTCATTTTAAATTGCGGATTGAAATGATAAACATCCGTATCACTTGACCATAGGATAGAAAATTATATACATGCACCGCGGTAAATATATAAAATTATTTTTGAAATGTTTTTCTATGGTTTTGTAAAGTTATATATATATATATGGTTTATGAGATATTGATTTGGTTATTGATAAAGGCTATTATATATATATAGTAATTTTCGGTTTTTTAGCTTTGTATAAATTTGATTTGAAGTTTAAATAAAGTTTGATTTTAAGATCAAATAAGATTAAACATTTATTTAAAACTTAATTTCTGGAGTTTATGACTTAAATGAGAATAGATTTGGAAGATGAATATTAAGTTAAATTGAAATTTAATAAAAATTAGAATTTTTAAAGGACATGATTTTTATAACTTGATTTTTGTGTAAAGTGATTTTAATGAATATCAGGTTGATTAAATGAATATATAATAAATTGAAAGATGATCCAGTTATATAAAGTTAAAGGTTTTCTTAAATTATATTGAATTCATTAAGCAAACATTTCAAGTCTAAATAATAAGTAACTGAATTTGATATATATATATATATGGAATTGTCAAATGAGTCTGTTTGAAATGATGAAATATTTAAAGCCTTGAAACATAAGAATTGAAATGGTATTTGGAAGTTTAAATCGATATTTGAAATTGATTTGTGAAATCTAAAGAAGCTATTTTGTTTATAAAAGTAATTTAATATTTAACCATTTAAGAGATGGAAATTTTGTTTCAAAGCTATGTTTTCAAGGTAGTATAATTTGGAAATATTATATTCAAGAGTTTTGATTTCTAAATATTTTACTTTGGAAACCCTATGACTTTGGAAAGAATATATATTGGAAAATAAATGATATCGTATTGATTTGGGGTTTTAAGAATAAATGATATCGGGTTTATATGGGTTTTAAATGGATATTTTATTATGGTTTTAAAAGTATTTTTTTTTTTAATAACCGCGGTGTTATAATAACGATTGGTTGGCAAAGAGACCGGGATCGGATATGGACATACTCTCTGTCGATACCGAAAACCACTTTGACTAACCGTGTACGCAGTGGAGATTCCAGAATGAAGTAGGTTGGTGGCGGCCTTTCCTGTAAGGTAAATACATGGACCCAACTCCCGTGAGTTGGCATAAGGTGGCTAAAACAGGAGCGATTGACGGGTTAATGAGGTAGCACCTCTGATCGGACACTTCCCTTCGATACTATACTCTGACTTTGGATTTTTCGGTGGCCACCTTCACTTTTGATTTCTTTGATGTGGGGAGTTTGTTCGAGGTGGGCGGCAGCTGCGCGCTGCGCGTTTCCATCGGCCCGGAAGAGTAATTGGTATATCTACCCTGGCATTGCCTAGTTGTGCCGTGTCACCTACCCTATCGCGCCTTATACGATTTTGTTTTGTACCATACCTATGGAGTGCCCTCCGACGACGCCTAGTACGGGGGAGATTACGGTACTGTATAGACTATGGGAATATATAAATGTGTTAAGGTGGAAAATGTAAAGCCTTAATGCTATTTAAAAGTAAGTTTATTTTACAATTAGACACTATTATAATAGCGCATTATACTACATAGTAAATAGTTTAACGGATCCTTGGAGATGTAAATCCCGAGCATCTCTTGAGTTACTGTACTCATATTTATTTCTATTAATTTAACTCACATAAGATCTTTTTGTTCTGACTCGAGTGTTTTGTCTTTTCAAATTCGCTCGGGTCAGTCCGAGCGTTTCAGGATTTGAAGTTTTAGCTCTAGAGGACGAAGACGAAGATGTATATTATTATTATTATTTATACTAGTGCACTACACACTGTTCCGCTGCATTGTTGTTGGTATGTGTAACTCTGATATGTATTATATGAATGTTTTGTAAACAGATTTATAAACTGTATATTTTATTATTATATTTTATCCTTCCGCTGCGAAATTCTGTTTTCTTTTATTTCTTTCTTGTTTTTCTTAGTTACCCCATAACAATCCGCCCTTCCGTATGGATTGAATCGGCATGTGTGTCTGTTTAAATCATGCGAAAAGGCGGGATGTTACACGTTTTGGACTAAAGATTTGAATACTTAAGGTAAAACTTCAAAGGTTTGGTTTCAAAATTGAAATTTGGTGATAAATTGAATTTCAAAGATTTAGTTGTTTAAAAAGGATTAGAATTATTATTTGAACTTTGAAATATGTTAAAAATGGAATTTGGATTCAGAATTAAATGATTTAAAGATATAAGTTGATTTGATTCAAAGGATTAAATCAACATTTAAAAATTTAACTCGAATTTAAATAATTCGGGATGGTTTGAATTTGAAATTTGAGTTACATTAATCCAAATTGAATTTGATTTGAATTAATTAGAATTGAGTCAATTTAAATGGAAGTGGAAATTTAAATTTAATTGATTGGAAATGGAGGTTGGAAATTGAATAGTTTGTCTCTTGACTATTTTCAAAATAAATTGTTTTAATATAAATCTATTTTTCCAAATTATTTACTATATAATTTTTCTTTTTAAATCTAAAACTGTCTTATACTTATTTTACAATTATTTTTGGAACTATTTAACAATTTTTCAACTGTTGTATAAACTAATTACTGTTTTTCAACTACTTTATAACTAATTACTATTTTACAACTATTTCGCAATTGTTTAAAGTTTCTATAATTATTTGACTATTTTCCACCCATTTTACAATTATTTAACTACTTTATAGCTATTTTGCAAATTAATAATTATTTTTCAACAACTTATCTATTTGTAAAAAATTTCAAGCTATTTTCTTAACTCGGGCTAGTCAGAGTGCAAACTGTTTATAATTGAAGTAATAATCCATTTGGGATTAAAGAAATTGTGGATAAGTGAATAGAATTAAAGGTAATGTGAATAGAAAAGGAGATTTATTTGGCTAATAACCAATAAAGATAAATACGTAAGATGTACCTATATTATTCTATTCGCATAGAGATTTGATCCAGATTCGAGCATAGAATTTCGAGATAGTATGTCGATCCGAGTTGGGATTTTTCATTCGATTATCAACGACGAACTTGGGTATGGATTGTTGATTGATTCTGGATATTCTCTATCATAGTAAGTCTATGCAAGAAGAATGACGATTTTTGATCAAGAAACCAGATCTGAGACCACACTAGAAAGTCGGGTGGACGATACTAGTTCGGAAGTGAAATTGTGTGATCGAGTGAGCGATCAAATTGGTATAGCATACGGATGATATGTGTACATCGTACGAGTTTGAGTGAAATTGATACTGCGAATTTGTGGATAAGAAATGTGAAATGGTTTTTGAAATGAAAGGTATATTTTGTGAAATATATAATGAAGTAAAAGTGGAAATTGGATATTTCTACGGTAGAAATTTAGTTTATGGAAATAAGTAAGTGACTTTGTAGAGTAATCAAATTTGAATATTTGATTTGGAATAAACAAAGTAATAAATTTTTGTTATATAAGATAAAACTTCCTTTGTTGAATCTTTTGCTAGAAGAAAAGGGTTTTGAAAGTTTTTGAAGTATAAAAAGGGAATTTATACAAGTTTGAAGTGATCCAAAGATTTTTAAAAGTTATATATATCTATATTTATATAAAGGATCTTATGAGAATGATTTGGAGAAATGGTTTTTGGAACCTATGGACTTTGGAAAGGCTTTTGATTTTTGGGTAAAATCAATTTTGGAATTTGGAAAGCCTAGTAATTATCGATTTTGGGATAATCGATTTTGTGTAAAGGAGCTTTATATGTATTTCTTGGAAGATACTATATGTGTATAGTATAAAGTGTTCTGAAAATAGCTCTGGAGAAAAAGGCGCTTCCTTGAAATGAACTTTTCAGAAGTACCATAGGTTGCTAATTCCTTAAGCCTCTAAGGGAGAGGTTCTAAAGTCGATCCTGTGAGGAGTCCGGACAAACTAGTTCCTAAGGATTATTGGGTAGCGAATGTCGAGGGCGCTGATGCCTACAGGGGCATTTGGGTTATGCTGTGACGACAGTGTAACTCGATGTCGCTGCAATCTACTGTGGACCATAGCGTAAATCGTGTGGAGGTGAGTGTCAACGGTCTACGCTTGATTTTATCAGGAAGGCAATGTAACATCGGTAGACTGCGATCTATGGTCGAGTGGAGTGGAGAAGTTTCATTCTTTTGGCAGCGAAATTCGAGGGAGTTAAGGCTTACAGTTATATGGGTTTTTGCTGTGACAGCAACATAACCCCAATTGTAGTTGCGATCTGTAGCGGGTTCCATGGTGTAATCGAGGGCGCGGAGGCCTACAATTATCTATGGATTTTGTCGGGATGGAAATGTAACCATCGGGTTAACTACGACCGTGGACGGGGGTGATGATTTACAGAGCATTCTCCAAAGATATTTCCTCTAATTTCAAAAATGTTTTCTATATTTTCAATGAAATTATTTTTCAAGTATTTTCACAGGGTATTGAAAATGGGTGTGCTAAGTACTTATAGATTTTCAGTCTTACGCCTGATCAACGTATGAACAAATTTCAATGAGAACAAGGATGGGCTACTTAAGACATCGAGTTATAAAAGTATCTTTATAAAACTGTTCTACAATATTTTAAATCATTTTAAAAATGTCCAAAGACAAAATTTTACTGATATTAAGTATTTGAATAAATTCTGGCTTCGTTTCTTTTCGAGGACGAAAAGATTCAAAGGTGGGAGGAATGTGATATCCTGAAAATTTCAAGCAAAATTAAATGGGATAATTCCCTTTTTAAATTATTTTAACTTGATAAAAATTGTTATTTTCAAACAATAATGATAATGGGTTGTTTTTAAATATAGATGAATAAATTTTTAAATAGAATTATTAATTACAAATTGAATTTGGGTTTGTTTAAAATATGTATGTATTGTTGACTTGATTTTTAATTAGATTTTCAAATTTAATTTGAATATGAATTTGCATTTATTAAGTAATTCAAAAGATAGATATTTTAAAAATATTTATATTTAAAATATATGTATAAGCTTTTATTTATATATAATTAGTTTTATTATACTTTCTTTAAAAAGAATTCATATATACATTTACATAAGAATAAATAAAGTAAGTAAAAGCTTATTTTTAACATTTAAATAAATAAAAATTATGTTATTACAAGTGTTAATTCCTTAAGACACGTAAATAACATGTGTTAGGTAAAATGTTAATTCAATATGACAAACTTTAATATAATTGGGCAATTGTCAATTTATTTTAGTTTTTCTTTTATTTTAGTAAAATCAAATTTCAGCCTTTATAAATAAATATGTTTTCTTATCTTCCTTTTTTTATTCATTTTCAAAGCTAAGAATGTAAACAACTCCTCTTAAGACAAATCTGAAACTCAAAACCATTTCAAAGACAAAATCAGTTGATCAAACTCCTCAAACCAGAAAATTTGTTTTCACTTCAACTACCTGCAATTCATTTTCAAAGACCAAATTTACAAATCAAAAGAAAGTTCAAAACAAAAGCCTGAACTCATTTCTTAAAACCAGGAAATAGAATCTGAATATCATTCTTCAACTCTGTTTTAAAATCAAAGCTAGTGCATTCTTTTTCTTTAACGTGGAGCGTATTCCAACAACTTCAATTCTATTTGAAAGCAAGCAAGCAAGATTCAGTAACAAGCATTCAAGTTTATTAATCAAAGAAGCATTCAAGTTTAAGGTTTTCAAAAGCAAAGGGCAATGCAAGTTTCCATTTTTAGAACAATTCAAGTTTTAAAAGTCTAAAGCTTTTTCAAAACAAAGAAGTGCTCTGTTCATTTTAACTGGTGAGTAAGACTCTTTTTAAAATTCTTAAGTATGGATATCTATTTCATGTTAATCTCTGTGATAGGTATATACTGTGTGGATGTATATGACTGAATTTTCTGTGTGTATGTGTAGATATATGCTTGCAGTTGTCTCTGTGCTTCACTGTATTAGTTTTAGAAGCTAAGATTTGTTCAAAATCCATTATCACTTGATCTGTTCCTTATTAGGATGTAGGATTCAAACCAAAGTTGTCTGTTTGATTATAGACTAAGTTCTAAATTTTATTTAAGTCAAAGTCAATTTGAAATGGCTTTGGAATCAAAAGCAAAAGAATAAACTGATTATAAGTAAAAATTCAAACATTCCAATTCATCAACTCAGGATCATAAAATTTAATCCTTAACTCAAAACATGATTTTTAAGAATGAACTCTTAATTTTTAGTAAAGGGGTGAAGGAGCAATTCTAGTTTGATCAGTTTGGGTGTTTTGGGTTGTCTCTGGTGATCTCTATGGTCTGGAAGGTCGGAATTCCTTCTGGTTGTAGTAGGATGATTGGAGATGGAGGGGAAAATGGCAGGAGTAATGGCAGTTCACTGTGGTGGCAGAGGCGATCGATTTAAGCCTGTAAACCTAGTTTGACATGATGGAAGTTTTTAATCATCTCGATGTCTCTGGTAAACCGAGTGCACCATATTTTGGGAATTGAAAGTTCGGGTGCTGGCGAAGGTATTGATGGAAGCGTAGGCGCTCTGATGGTCGGAGGTGCAAGAGTGAGGTGGTCCCAGGTTTCAATGGGTGTTCCAGTTTTGGCTTTAAGACTCAATTTTGATTTTGGGTTGACTTGTTAGGATCATCGTGGGTGATCGAAGGAGGATGGTTAGTCAGTGCATATGCATGCTGCATTCCTATGTACTTGGTGAAGTTTGTTTGGGAAGAAGGGTATTCGAGTTACTCGAGTATTTAGCGTGGGTTACTCGAAGTGATGTGAGGTTGGACTTGAAGCTTCTGAAGATCTGGTTTGGGTCATTGTTTGGTTACAGGTTTTAAACCTGTTAGTATTTAAGTTTTTAAAATGAATTTTAAAATTTGAAATAAGATTTAAACCAGTTTTTTAAATCTGGATTCAAATTTAATTTGTATTCAAGTTTGGAATAAAATAAAGTTTTATTAAATTTAAAATGTTTAAACAACTTTAAAAATGTTAAGTATATTTTATAAAATGATTTGAACTTAACTGTTTTGGTTTAAAACTCTTATAAATTTAATTTATAAGTGATAAGTGTTCCTTTAACATTTGGATTTAAAAAGGATTTTTAAATTGTTTTTAAAATTTGTAAAGTTAAATTTATATTCATTTTAAATCTTAAATTTGAAATGGAATTTAAATGAAATTTTAAAGTAAAATGTTTTCAAATGCCTTTGTTAATGACAGTTTAATCATTAATAAAAATAATGTCTTTATCTTAAAAGATAATTAAGATTTAATGATTTGTGCTTCATTAAATTATTAAGATAATTAAAGAATAATTAATTAATTTAATTTATTAATGATTTGGATTAATTAATCTAGTAATTAAGGGATTAAATTAATTAATTAAAGTTTAAGTGATTAGTTAAAGAATTATTAATAGTTAACGAGACATCATTAACTAGGGATTATTGAATAATTAATTAATGTGATTCATTTTAATAATTAATTATATTAATTAATTAAAAATAATCATTTATGGAATTGTTTAAGTATAACTACTTAGTGGAAGTAATTAAAAGGATTAATTACTCACTGTAATTAATTAAATTAATGTGACTACTTTAAGTTAATTAATTAGTTTAATTAATGACCATTGGATGATGGGTTAAGTATAAATTACTTAATGTAATTTATAAAGTATAATTACTTAATGAAGTGATTAATGGATAATTACTAGATGTAATTAATTGAAGAATGGTAATGGTTTTGGGTTTAATTACTTTATGTAATTAATATGAAGGATAATTACTTTGTGAAAGTAATTAAGAATTAATTACTTAGTGTAATTAATTTAAGACATAAATAATTAATAAAATATTAGAAGTTAATTAAGTAAGTAATTAATTAAGGGTAATTAATTACTAAATATGATTAATCAAGATAATTCATGAATAAAGATTTGATTAATTAGAACAATAATTAATTAAAGAATTAACTAAGGATCATTGATTAATATAATTAATGAAATAATTAAGGATTGATTAATTTAAGTTAACTAATCAATGAAGTAATTATAGAAGAATTAATTAATGTAATTAAATATAGTTAATTAATTAATAGGAGTAATTAAAGGTTAATTACTATAATTGTTTAAGAATAATTAATTTGTGTAATTAATTAAGGATAATTACATAATGTAATTAGAGAATGATTAATCAAGGATGATTAGTCAAGATGAATAATTAAGGGATGATTAATTAATTGAATATAATTAATTAATGTTAAATGAGCAAGATTTTTAAGTAATAAAGTAATTAATTTAGTTCATTGGTAGTTAATTAAATTAATCAGAAATGGTATGACTAATTTATCTTGCTTATGAATGATTGAATGATATTTGAATGCCTTGGATTATTTGTTATCCCCGATATGTGATTGTGATGCTTTATGAAATGAAATGTTTTTGTAATATGATATGTTGGGTTGAACAGAGATAATGTGGTTATCTATGATGAATTGCTGTGTAAAAGTGACATCCAGTACTTAAAATTTACTCACTTGAATAACTTTGGTTAAGATGACATTGGATTCGAAGAGACCGGGGTCGGGTATTAGTTAATACCCGAAACCACTTCGATTCTTTACAAATTGATATGTGAAATCAATAGGCTGGTATGGAATGATTTAAGTGAATTGGACCATTTAATCTTAGTTTTGGTACTTAGAAATTGATGAGTAAAATAAGTGATACCTATAACAAATCGTGAATTTGTAAATCGATATGAGCTACCTTGGGTTTTATGTAAGTTTTATGCTGTTGTATTCCATATTAGATGGGTTTACTCACGTTGGTTTCCAGCCTGACCTAGGTGTTACTTTGATGTAATGCTCGGGTCAGACCGAGCATTTCAGATTTTCAGGTAAGGACGTTCTGGAGCTCGGGAGGCGAGCTGGATGGCAGGAGCATATGGAGTGTATTCCACTGTGATATATTTTTTGTATCTCTGGAACAAGTTATTTTAATTGCCCAGTGATTGTGAAATATTGTAAATCTGATGTATTAAAATGTAACTGACTGACTCAGCTTTCTTTGTGTAAAGAATACTATTTGACATTATATTTTATCCGCTGTGAATGTAAGATGTTGGTGTTTCCGTTTCTTCTTTTCTCTATTTCATTCCTTCTTTTCCTAACTATATGGAGTTTTCAGGATCGAAATTTCCAGTTCATTACATTTTCCTTATTTATAACAAAGTTAATAGCATAGTATATGGGATTTGATAATCATTGTGTAATTGATTGAAGAAGATGGTTGAATTGATACATTTTTTCTATTGGTTAAAGATAATGTTTGTTTGATTGGATATAAAGGACTTTAGTATCAGTTTTGGTTAGTTTTTAGTATCAGTTTCGTGTATAATAATTCGTGCTACAACTAACACTAGTACTAATAAATAATAATAATGATATCTTGTGTTAGCAAAAACTGACACTGGCACTAGTTGTTTTTTCTTTAAGTATTTTAAGTGTCAGTTTTAGCAAAACTGATAATATTAGTTATTAGAACTGATACCCAATTACTATTTTGTATTGATATATGATAAGAAATCTTATAATATTATTATATAACTAGTTGTTGCATCATAAACTGATAATGTTATGTAGGATCAATAGTTGCATGATAGAACATTCAATACATAATCTTGTTATAATATAAACAACAGGTAAAGAAAAGAACATCAATTACAACAAATCATTCTAGCAGATCATCGTTGTTTTTACAAGTAAGTGCAGCATTGTTTTAGGAACAGAACATCATTATTTCACAAGTACCAACTTGCAACAGAGCATCATTACTTCATAAGTACCAAATTTAATTGTGAAACAATACAACGATTTACTTTAACACATAAAATTCTCAATTTCTGCACCTTCTTCTTTGCTTGACTGGTTATTAGTTACATTCCAATAGTGCTTGCTATCTGTCGATAAGTCCATTGCTAGTTTTGCGCTAGTTTTGATATCAGTGTGTTGTTGGATCTTCCTTGGAATCATGTTTCTGTTCAGTGATGCAATGTAAATCATGACATATATTCCGCAGCCAACGCTGTTTAAAACAAAATATGTTAACAAAATATAAATTATGATATATGGTAATGAAATCTAATTTTTACATTACCGTAAATATGTTCATAATTTGTACAACAAATTGTACTAATATCAATCATTGATTGTCTCAGCATTAAAACAGAAACTAAATTCTACTATATATA
Organism: Allium cepa; assembly: GCA_030765085.1. Taxonomy (NCBI): domain Eukaryota; kingdom Viridiplantae; phylum Streptophyta; class Magnoliopsida; order Asparagales; family Amaryllidaceae; genus Allium; species Allium cepa. Next base: position 619,022,854 of record CM060945.1, read on the forward strand.
AGAAAATATCTAAAATGTACATCAGTTCATGTGAAAATAGTAGCGCTTTTTGCAAACTGTTTGATTTGTTCATTTATCTTTCTTCTTCCAAACTTGGCACGAACTCGGCTAAGCTCCAACCGTGCTCTTTGTCAGTCAATATCTCATGTGCAATTCTTGCTCTAGATTTCAGCATTTGTTCAGGGGTTGTTTTGAGTGGTATTTAACTTTGTTCATTGATATGATGAATATCATCACGTATATATCGCATTCAAGCCTGTTTAAAAGAATATTTGAAGTATCAGTTTTGTGTATCTACGTATTAGTTTTTACATATAATTTGTAGTATCAGGTTAGCAGTCACTATGTATCATTTTCAGTATCTAGGTATTACTTTTTTCTATAATTTTTAGTTTCTAGTATCAGTTTTGTAACAACCAGGTATTTTCAACCATTCGCATCCATTATAAGTGTATAGGTAGACACTCATGCCGGAATTGAATTGCTCAAAATACCGCGTTGTAAATAAAAATTCGGCAAATCTCAGAATATACAGTAAATAAAAATCACAGATCATAGACACAGAGTAATAATAATGCAGCGGAAGTAAAAGAGATAGTAGTTCATGAAGCTACTACATAAATATATCAGAGTTAAACAAGATACAACAGAAGAAATAAAGTACAACAGAAGTTTCAATATGATAACCAAGTACAAGCTGAATAGAACAACCGAACTGAAATAGATCTCCAGCGATTCCAATCTCCAGAAAGTGGAAATCCAAATCTGTGAATAACTCAGGCTGACCCGAGCGTAAATAAAAATACAAACACTCGAGTCAGGACATACATACTTATACAATGTAAACCAACTCAAGTGAACTGTAGCAAAGATACAAGTAACTTAGAAGATGCTTGGGACCGCCCATCCTCTAAGGATCCGTTAAACTATTTACTATGTAGTAATATACGCTATATACAGTAGTGTCTAATCAGTAAAGTATAATCATATTGAAAATAGCGTTAAGGGGATGGTGAACCTTAACGCGGTCGGATCTTTAAAACCAAAATCGTAGTGGGCTCGCTATAAGGAGACGGCACGGCACGCGAGGCAATGCCAGGGTGGATACACCATTTGCGCTCCCGGACCGGTGGTGACGGCAAGCCAGCAGCTTCCGCCCACCTCGAACAATACCCCCGAATCAAAGTGGCGCCACATATCGAATCACAAAAGTAATAGAATGGTTTTCGATGTAGCATGCTCGATGAGAGGGTGCGACCCTTTGTGTAGCCCGGTATAGCTCCTGTTTTAGTCATTTATGCCAACTCACGGGAGTTGGGTCCACGTAATATACCTCGAGAACATCGCCACCATCCTACTTCATTTTGGAATCTCCACCGCGTACACAGTTGTTAAAGTGGTTTTCGGTATTGGCCGGCTATAAGACAATATCCGATCCCGGTCTCTTTAACAACCAATCGTTATTATAACCCGTAGTTATAACTTTAAAAAAATGTATTTTATACTTCAAGATAAAATATCATTTCAACCCAAATATTTATCAAAATAAAGATTAAATTATTTCCAAACCATTTCAATATATCATCATACCATATCTTTCGATTCAAATATTTATCAAAATAAATATCAAGTCATTTCTAACCATTTCAATATATTAAATTATCATATCCTTTCAAAACTTCCTTTCAAATCAATTTAATATATCAAAATATCATAACCTTTCAAAGCTTCATTTCCAAAATATCATATCTTTCAGAACTTCTTTTCAAATCATTTTAATATCAAAATATCATATCTTTCAAAACTCCATTTTCCAAATCATTTAATATCAAAACATCATATCTTTCAAAACTCCATTTTTCAAATCATTTAATATCAAAATACCATATCTTTCAAAACTCCATTTTTCAAATCATTTAATATCAAAATACCATATCTTTCAAAACTTTGTTTCAAATCAATTTAATATATCAAAATATCATATCTTTCAAAACTCCATTTTTCAAATCATTTAATATCAAAATATCATATCTTTCAAAACTTCGTTTCAAATCATTTTAATATATCAAAATATCATATCTTTTCGAAAACACATTTCAGTCATTTTAATATATCAAAATATCATATCTTTCGCAACCACATTTCAATCATTTTAATATATCAAATGGTTATATTTCAAAACAAATTACTTCATTATTAAATCATAAAAATGAAGTTATTACATTTAATAATTAAATTATTAAATTCCATAAGTTTAAACTTTTCAATGTTCATTTATGCACTTAAATTTATTAAAACAATGAAAATTCAAGTTTCGCAGCATTTAGAAAATGCTACAGAAAGTTACATTCAAAAAAATTCAATTTAACAAAAGACAGTATTAAAAATGATGTTAATTAACTTCAAATATTCAATACAATTACACAAACACTTATATTTTTATTTAAATCATTTTTAACTTATAAAATCATACATTTTCACATTTATAAGCATCATTTAATTTTCCTTAAATTCATGATTTTATAAAGTTAAGTTTCCTTTCAAAAATCAATATCTATTAATAATTCACTTATTAAATTTCAACATTCAAATTTAAATTCATTACATTAATTTCAACTTAACACTTAAGTTTAAAATTTCAAATATAACTTAATTCCATTTTATTTAACTTAACTTAAAATTTCACTTTTAAACCAAATTCATAAATTCCAATTTAAGTTATATTTCCAAATTCAACTCAATATTCACTCATAAACATTTTAACTTTATTCAAAAATCATTAATATGCTAAAAAATCATTTTAAATTAATTTAAATTCAAAATATCATAAATTTATCATATTTTCAAAGTTAATTTAAATTCCATTAAAATTTAAATCAAAATTTCCAAAATAACTTGCATTTCAGATTTTCTAACTTTTTCATAATTTATTTAACTTATAGATTTCCAGAAAATCAATAATACTTTACAAAAATTATATTTTTATTTAATTTTAAATTAAAATATTATACAAATTAAATTTCTAAAATATTTTAATTTCTTTAGTAAAACATATTTTAACTACGGGCCTGTATATAATTTTGTACGCTAGGTAAAGTGATACGGGTAATATATCATTTCGACCCGTAATTTACAAATAAAAATCAGGGTTTTATCATTTCAAACCCGCAGTTCCAAGTAAATAAAATAAGTTGAAAATCGTTCAAGCCTATCATTTCAGCCCATAACGATTTTTCCCTATTCTAAAGTTCGTTCGGGTATGTATCATTTCAACCCATAGTGATTTCTAATCTACAGGGAACTTGCAGCGTGATAAACATATATAAAAATGAACAGTAACAACATATATATAATAACAGATGATATGACATGAAATTTAACAGGTTTAATGTGACGCCCCACCTCTATACCCACGCTAGCCAAGAACATTACGGTGAATGCTGTCAACTAGCACGGAGAATAAGGTTGTTTAGGAGCGACCATCCGTGTAATTGCTTTGCGCGAGCATCGATATGTCAGATAGTATAACATGCATTTCTTTATTAAGAGGGAAATCCGACGTACCGACAAAAACTCAAAGCTACTACACAGTGGCTATAATATCTTCAGAAACAAATATAGAAATAAACATAACATAAATAAGTCACAGACAATTCATATCACAAAGGCGGAAAATAGATATGAATATAACACATGGATGTGTACATCAGAGTAGTGGTCAAACAAGATCCACAATATCAAAAAGAATAGATACAAGTGCTAGACAAAAGAATAAGTATACATCATAGAATCTGTATCTCAAATGTATACAACAAAAACTGCTAAACTTAAGTAGTCAGCCAAAAGTCAGAAGATGGTTCCAGATAGGATGCCATGAGGAAGCACCTGTAATATCTCAGTCTGACCCGAGTATTATTTAATAAGAAAATAATAAACGGATCAGTCTAGCTATAAATATCAGATGAAATGATATAGAATAAGAGATATGACTAAACGTATAATAATCACAATGCCAAGCTGTGATAAATAAGTAATTGAAAATCAACAAGAGATTAAGCAATATCACAATAATCTACTCAAGGATCAAAAGGAATGTCATACTCCTAATTTCATTCACCAAGCCACAATAATTGATAAATCAAATCAATAGAAATCACGAAGATAGGTGAAGCATAAATTCCAGAATTCAACACACGAAATCCAGAAATCACAAGAAAAAGGATGGCCAATCCCATAAAAATGAGCCGAAGCTCCTCCAGACAGGGTATAGTCCCCCATTGCGGACATTGAGCCGAAACTCCTCCTGGTGAGTCAAAACTCCTCCTGACAGGGTATAATCCCCCATTGTGGACATTGAGCCGAAGCTCCTCCTGGTGAGCCGAAGCTCCTCATGACAGGGTATAGTCCCCCATTGCGGACTTTGAGCCGAAGCTCCTCCTTGTGAGTCAAACCTCCTCCTGACAGGGTATAGTCCCCCATTGCGGACTTTGAGCCGAAGCTCCTCCTGGTGAGACGAAGCTCCTCAAAAATGAAGTATCGTCCTCGACATGGACAAAGAGACATCGCACATTGCTAGTATAAATCACAAAGATGATCGTCATGATCAACGAGAAGTGTCGATTACAGTAAGCTAGTAAATATATGAGCTTAGCTTCATGTCCCATAACCACTAGCTTAACTTAAATATTTACGAACAAATTGTAGATCTCCACTAGACAATTGTCACAAGAGATTCAATCGAACAAGTCCAAGAATTAACCGACGAAGTGAACGCAAGCGTTTCATACCACTTGTTTTACTGAGTCGTTTAATTAGATTTCTCATACGAGTAAGGTAAAGGTTTGTATATACTAATAGATTGGAAAACGATTTAAGAAAAGATCTTTGTTATTGAAAATAGAGTTGAAATCGTTTGATGAAAGAGTTTTGATATTTACTACTAGTATAGAAAACCTTTATATTTTTAAAGTGACAAATCACAAAGAAGATTGTAAGAACAATCAATCAGTAAAATTCACATTCGAAGACGTGAATAAAATCCAAAGAAACCAATAAAGAATCTATCGAAATGGATATTCAAAAATCCCTAAAAAGGAGTCATCAAAGTCATAATAAATGATAACAACAAATAGGATCATCAGGAATCGATTTAAATTGGAATTCTCGAGCGAATAGGCAAATAGGTAAAACACAGCAGTTTCAGACGTCTGAAACAAGTGGTTCAGACGTCTGAATCTGGAAATATAAAGATTTCCAGAACACAATTCAGACGTCTGAATCAAGTGTTTCAGACGTCTGAAATACGCACTTTTTAGCCTATTTCCTTTCCGGTTCCAAATGAACCAATTCAGACGTCTGAAACCATATATTCAGACGTCTGAATCTGGGAATAGAAATCTTCCCAGAACAATATTCATACGTCTGAATATTACGTTTCAGACGTCTAAATCTGGGGTTCAGGGCATTCCCTTAACCTAGGCCAAAAATGGCCAAACAAATATCGGAAACGATCGAACGAGCAAATGGCGATGACTAAGGAATTACGTCGAACGACAACCCAGCCTAAACGGCTCTTCGATACGCCTAAAATATCAATGTCCAAATATCCATAATAGGATTTTCATAAATTAGACCAAAACACCAAAAATTGGAATTTACACAAAATCAATCCAAACCAAAATCAATTGCACAAGAGTAAGTGTTAGGAATTCATACCTAACAATCGAAGATAATTATAGACAAAGATGTGAGATAAAAATCTCACCTTTGAACCCAAATCAATGAAGGAGAAGCTTTAAAAACAAGCTAAGATCGATTCCTCTTCAATAACAACTCAAGAAGCTTCAATCTAAGCTTAAAAGAGAAACATTTCCTAAACTAGGTTTAGGAATTTTCTGAAATCAAAGAGAGAATTTGTTGGAGAAGAAGAAGGAGATGCTTACCAATGGTTTCACTTGAGTTTGGAGAAAGAAGATGGATTTGCTAATGGAAACTAGGGCTTAGGATTTCCTAATTCTTTTTCTCTTCCCCCATTTTTGATGAAGCTTGAATGTATTACGGAATTATGAAGTAATGAAGAGGAGAAGGGGTTGGGACTGAATACGTAAGTGGCTCAGCCCAAACCAAAGCCCTAAGTACAAAGTAGCAAACATCAACTTTCTCCAAACATATTGAAGCTTATACTCAAAAAGGTCGCAAAAGGCATTTTGAACTCAATGGGGGTGGTCTCGAGTCCCAATTCGACTGTTTGCAAAAAGTAGCTTTTCGGACCAAAATCCGACGAACGGTAAAATATTTAAATATACAATCGACAAATATGCGGGTTGTTACTGACTCCCCTCCTTAAAGAAATTGCGTCCTCGCAATACTTAAGAAGAAAATAAGAAGTAATAACCATAGAAGCATATCAACACAAAAGAAATTTGAAATAGGAAGTTCACCATAAAGAGCACGAAAGAGTAAGTCCAAACGGGTTCGCTCGATGAATTCTCAAGATTCCCAAGAGTAATCCCTAGGATTTGAGAACCATTGAACTCTCACAACAAGAATATCTTTATTCCGAAGGCGCTCAACCTCCGAAGCAATGATGCAAATGGAATGTTTCTCATAAATCAAATCTGGTGAAACTTCAATTTCTACAATATCACTGGGATCAAGAATAAAAACCGGAATCCCTAAGGCATTTCCGTATATAAAAGACGTGGATAACGTCAAGAATAGCAGAAAATTGAGCTGGTGCAACGACGTAGTATAATAACAGTACGCCCGAGAAACTAGAAACTCAAATAATTTGGAATATCAGCGTAGTACAAAAACGGTACGCCTAATGAACCAAAGCCCGAATAATTTCGAAACACCGACGTAGTACAAAAACGGTACGTCCAATGAATCAAAAAGCGAAGGCATTAATGTAGTACAAACGGTACATCCAATGAATCAAAAGCAAAGACATTGATGTAGTACAAATGGTACATCCAATGAATCAAAAGCAAAAACATTGATGTAGTACAAACGGTACATCCAATGAATCAAATGAGACGGAACATCAATGTAGTATAATAACAGTACATCCGATGAACCGAACACCATAAAAGAACTCCGGACACTAGTCCATAAAAGGAGTGAGATAAAGCTCAATAAAACGAAGTATACCAAAACGTCCGATGAACCTGATAAAAAGATAATTCCATTCAGACAACATCAAAGAATCAACAACTTGTTGCCTACGACAAAGCGCATTGGCAACACGATTTCCCTTCCAGGAATAAAAGAATATCAAGGTCATAAGATGTCAGGAACTCGAGTCAACATGGAGTTCCATATGAGAAAATAATTATCCCAAAGATTTATGATCGGGGTAGAGAACAGATTTCTCATCCAAAAATGATGATGCCAAATTCCAAAAGTAAAAAACAATAGCCGCGAGCACTAGATCATGACTGGCATATCTAGTCTCGATAAGCTATAATGATTTAGAAGCACAAGTGATAGCACGTTATCTCATGTAAGAGAACGGCATCCAAACCAATACGATAAGCATTGGTACAAAAGATAAAGTCTTGGTTCCCCCCTCAGGAATCACAAGAACAAGAGTATCGAAAAGAAAGAATTTCTTTTAAATAATCTGCTTTCCTGAAAAGTTAAAACTTTCAAAATTACATTTATCATTATGTAATAATATTTCAAGAAAAATTTACTATTTTCAAATTAATATACTGTGTCTGATTGTCTCATCAAAGAGTTTAGGAAATTCCTATCGATAACATTGATCAAGCGCATCGACCAAAATTCTTAAAACACTAAATGGGCAATACAATCACAAAATCGTATTCTATAGGATAAGTAAGTTTCTCAAAAACTTCTAAGAATATTCTTTGCTCATTTTAAGATCAAAATCGAATTGTACTTATAAATAAATCTTACGAAAAAGATTTGCAAAAATTTTTAAATTGCTATTTTCATCCAAAACCAATAAATAGAAGAATGGTCTCATCGAAATATTCATAGAATATTTGATATATAAAATGGATGAAATAAGCTGGACAAATTGAATGACATAATAATTCATTCATAGGAATCATAACGAGTGCGGAGTGCGTAAGTGGAATGCTAACCTCCGCAACTCGTCGCCAAATGAAAATCGGTGGCAAGGTCGAACTAACGACCTTAACACCACACAAAAGATTTCTTAGGTGATAATTCTAAGACAAACTCAAAAATACCGGAAAAGTTTCACAAATTATTTAGATAGAGAAAGAACACTCTCCTTATAAGTGGGCTTAAGGAATAAAATGATTCCACCAAAAATGTGAAATCGGAATCACAAAGAAAAATTAGAAATCTGCTTAACAGATAGAAAATGTGTAAGAGGAATAGTCCACACGAGAAAATAGGACATGGGCTTCACAACGATTAAGCCAATCCTTACAAAAATCAATTCCGAAGCCTAAGTAAAAATATCGGCTCGGAAAGAAAAACCACATAAAATAGTTTCGACATCAATAGAAAGCAAATTGAGTATTGCGGATCTACCATCCAGATTCGCAACTCTCAAAGAACTCATCAAGCCCAAAAAATATTTTTAAAGAAAAAGAATAACAAGTTCACTTGATATAAAATAGTGAGATGGAACCCATATCAAAAAGAACTCAAATAAGAAGATCACGAAATAAAGCAATGCCATCAAGGATTGAATGTAAAATACCTTGACTAAGAGAAGAGTTGCTAGGAGCTTGCAGCTTCCCTTCTCTCCTGCTTTGATGCTTGGGACACGAAGAGATATAATGATCCGCACTTTTGCAATAGCGGCAAGAAATAGGCATTGGACACCTATTTATATAGTGGTTCCTAGAGCCACAATTGTAGCATTCTCCGCGATTAAGGATGGGAGTATTTGCTATAGAAGTCTCTTGCTTCGCCCTCTTGTTAGGATTAGGACTTTCAAACCTAATAAAGGGATGCCTCTTCTTGTTGTTGTTGGAGTTCGGTTTGGCACTCCCAACCTCGACATCAATTTCTCTATCGGCCTCTTCAAGACGAAGAGCGATATCAATAAGCTGATCAAATGAAACCTCAAGTTTCAGGAGTAATGACTTCTTAAGATTCTTATTCAAGCCATCGACAAATCTCTGATTTTTCTTCAATGGGGTGTTAATGTATTCAATCCCGTATTTGGAAAGAGATTCGAAAGATGCGACATAGTCTGTCACAGAAGATCCACCTTGAACAAGGTCAATAAAACGCCGTGCTAAAGTTACTTTTTCAGCCTCTGGCACAAATTTCAATTCGAATCTTTCCCGAAATTGCTCCCAAGTGAGATCCGCTTCAACGATTTCAGAAATTAAAAGCTCATACCAATCCAATGCTCTTTCTTGGAGCATGCTAGAAGCTACTTGAACTCGATGTAGATCAATAAGGTTCATGCAGGAAAAGATGCGATCGCATGATTTGAGCCAAGCTTTAATTTCTATAACACTCTCGGATCCGTTGAATGGCCTTCCACCCAAATCGATGTAGTCTCTGCACAAGCGTGCAAAACCGGATCTAGGATGAGTAGGCTCTGGAGTGGGTCCGGCTGCTTGAGCGTTCTTTACTAGATCAAGAAGCTGCTGGGCAGACATGAATACTCCATCCTGAGGAGTAGCACTAGATTGACCGGCGCTGGGACGGCCTGGTCTAACCATTTCTCATCTTTAAGAAAGAAAGAAGGAGAAAAGTTATTCTCAAAATAAATATCAAGCAATCTTGATAGATAAAATAAGGAATCATAAAAGAAAATAGGATAGGACGGTACGAAGACCCGAATAAAATCCTAAAGCACGACTCCTAAGATGGACTTAGGACGATGATCCTTGTTATAATATTCCATATTGTTCCGAAGTTTGGCTCTGATACCAAGCTGTGACGCCCCACCTCTATACCCACGCTAGCCAAGAACATTACGGTGAATGCTGTCAACTAGCACAGAGAATAAGGCTGTTGAGGAGCGACCGTCCGTGTAATTGCTTTGCGCGAGCATCGATATGTCAGATAGTATAACATGCATTTCTTTATCAAGAGGGAAATCCGACGTACCGACAAAAACTCAAAGCTACTACACAGTGGCTATAATATCTTCAGAAACGAATATAGAAATAAACATAACTTAAATCAGTCGCAGACAATTCATATCACAAAGGCGGAAAATAGATATGAATATAACACATGGATGTGTACATCAGAGTAGTGGTCAAACAAGATCCACAATATCAAAAAGAATAGGTACAAGTGCTAGACAAAAGAATAAGTATACATCATAGAGTCTGTATCTCAAATGTATACAACAAAAACTACTAAACTTAAGTAGTCAGCCAAAAGTCAGAAGATGGTTCCAGATAGGAAGCCATGAGGAAGCACCTGTAATATCTCAGTCTGACCCGAGTATTATTTAATAAGAAAATAATAAACGGATCAGTCTAGCTATAAATATCAGATGAAATGATATAGAATAAGAGATATGACTAAACGTATAATAATCACAATGCCAAGCTGTGATAAATAAGTAATTGAAAATCAACAAGAGATTAATCAATATCACAATAATCTACTCAAGGATCAAAAGGAATGTCATACTCCTAATTTCATTCACCAAGCCACATTGATAAATCAAATCAATAGAAATCACAAAGATAGGTGAAGCATAAATTCCAGAATTCAACACATGAAATCCAGAAATCACAAGAAAAAGGATGGCCAATCCCATAAAAATGAGCCGGAGCACCTCCAGACAGGGTATAGTCCCCCATTGCGGACATTGAGCCGAAGCTCCTCCTGGTGAGTCAAAACTACTCCTGACAGGGTATAGTCCCCCATTGTGGACATTGAGCCGAAGCTCCTCCTGGTGAGCCGAAGCTCCTCATGACAGGGTATAGTCCCACATTGCGGACTTTGAGTCGAAGCTCCTCCTGGTGAGTCAAAACTCCTCCTGACAGGGTATAGTCCCCCATTGCGGACTTTGAGCCGAAGCTCCTCCTGGTGAGACGAAGCTCCTCAAAAATGAAGTATCGTCCTCGACATGGACAAAGAGACATCGCACATTGCTAGTCTAAATCACAAAGATGATCGTCATGATCAACGAGAAGTGTCGATTACAGTAAGCTAGTAAATATATGAGCTTAGCTTCATGTCCCATAACCACTAGCTTAACTTAAATATTTACGAACAAATTGTAGATCTCAACTAGAAAATTGTCACAAGAGATTTAATCGAACAAGTCCAAGAATTAACCGACGAAGTGAACGCTAGCATTTCATACCACTTGTTTTACTAAGTCGTTTAATTAGATTTCTCATACGAGTGAGGTAAAGGTTTGTATATACTAATAGATTGGAAAACGGTTTAAGAAAAGATCTTTGTTATTGAAAATAGAGTTGAAATCCTTTGATGAAAGAGTTTTGATATTTACTACTAGTATAGAAAACCTTAATATTTTTAAAGTGACAAATCACAAATAAGATTGTAAGAACAATCAATCAGTAAAATTCACATTCGAAGACGTGAATAAAATCCAAAGAAACCGATAAAGAATCCATCGAAATGGATATTCAAAAATCCCTAAAAAGGAGTCATCAAAGTCATAATAAATGATAACAACAAATAGGATCATCACGAATCGATTTAAATTGGAATTCTCGAGCGAATAGGCAAATAGGCAAAACACAGCAGTTTCAGACGTCTGAAAAAAGTGGTTCAGACGTCTGAATCTGGAAATATAAAGATTTCCAGAACACTATTCAGACGTCTGAATCAAGTGTTTCAGACGTCTGAAATAGGCACTTTTTAGCCTATTTCCTTTCTGGTTCCAAATGAGCCAATTCAGACGTCTGAAACCATATATTCAGACGTCTGAATCTGGGAATAGAAATCTTCCCAGAACAATATTCAGACGTCTGAATATTACGTTTCAGACATCTGAATCTGGGGTTCAGGGCATTCCCTGAACCTAGGCCAAAAATGGCCAAACGAATATCGGAAACGATCGAACGAGCAAATGGCGATGACTAAGGAATTACGTCGAACGACAACCCAGCCTAAACGGCTCTTCGATACGCCTCAAATATCAATGTCCAAATACCATAATAGGATTTTCATAAATTAGACCAAAACACCAAAAATTGGAATTTACACAAAATCAATCCAAACCAAAATCAATTGCACAAGAGTAAGTGTTAGGAATTCATACCTAACAATCGAAGATAATTATAGACAAAGATGTGAGATAAAAATCTCACCTTTGAACCCAAATCAATGGAGGAGAAGCTTTAAAAACAAGCTAAGATCGATTCCTCTTCAATAACAACTCAAGAAGCTGCAATCTAAGCTTAAAAGGAAACACTTCCTAAATTAGGTTTAGGAATTTTCTGAAATTAAAGAGAGAATGAGTTGGAGAAGAAGAAGGAGATGCTTACCAATGGGTTCACTTGAGTTTGGAGCAAGAAGATAGATTTGCTAATGGAAACTAGGGCTTAGGATTTCCTAATTCTTTTTCTCTTCCCCCATTTTTGATGAAGCTTGAATGTATTAGGGAATTATGAAGTAACGAAGAGGAGAAGGGGTTGGGACTGAATACATAAGTGGCTCAGCCCAAACCAAAGCCCTAAGTACAAAGTAGCAAAAATCAAATTTCTCCAAACATATTGAAGCTTATACTCAAAAAGGTCGCAAATGGCATTTTGAACTCAATGGGGGTGGTCTCGAGTCCCAATTCGACTGTTTGCAAAAAGTAGCTTTTCGGTCCAAAATCCGACGAACGATAAAATATTTAAATATACAATCGACAAATATGCGGGTTGTTACATTTAACATTATATATAAATAATCACATGGTGGTTATAACATCATATTTAATTCTCCACATTCAATTGTTGTTGTTTCACAACTGCATAAGTATAAATGTCGTGTGAGCTTACTCACCTTTTTGTGCTGGAGATTGCAATACAAATGACACAACGGATTCCAGAAGGCACGATGACACAACAATAGGCTCAAGTGGGAAGAGATCCAAGCTTAGAACTTGTGTTACAACCCAAAACAAAACAAAATAAAATTTCAATTCAATACAACATTGAATAGGAATAACTTTGAAATAAAAAGAGATACGAATACGCAGTCTTTTGTCTTGCCTTCTACACTTGCTAGCACGGCTTAGAGAATGTTTTGGGTCAGGTTTGGGTCCTATAGGGCATGGCTACAAGGTATTGAAGTGATGGAGGAGTTACTATGCATGAATATGAAGAGGCTTATGCAAATAGTGGGTTTTTGGTTCATTTTGGGCTAGGCTGCATGGATCTATGGCTCGGCTATGGCATGTTTCAGATCTAGAAAGAGGATGAAGGTGATGGTTAGGGGTGTGTCAAGGTGGTGGTGGAGAAATAGGAGGTGGCCAAGGTCATCTAAGGTGATGGTGATGAAGACTAGGTGGCTAGACATGCTTTTTAAGGAGTTTTAACATAGTTTTTGTGGATTTCGCATCATGGGATGGTCATAGAAATTGATGGTCAGAGGAGGAAGGGTTTTGGTCGTGTATGATGTGGGGTAGGAAGTGGTGATGGTCGGTGGAGGAGATGGTGGAGGTGTTAGGCCAAACAAAGAAATGAGAGGTCATGGCAAAAATCAAGCAAAATAAAGAAGAAGAAGTAGAAAAATGAGAGGATGAAGAGAGGCCGTTGCTTATTTTTCTTTGCTCAGATCTGAAATGGATGTGTATTATTGATGGAATGAGAAACTTTCACGTGAATAAGCAAAAGAAAAGGAACGGCTACAATAAATTGATGCATTGATTGAAAAAGAAACGGTAAAAGAAACGGTGAAATGACTTTACGTTTCTTAGCTTTTAAAACCTTCCATACTTCCTTTTCTTTTAAATCAAGTAAAACAAAATAAACTTCAGCAAGTACGTCTAAAAACCGAAACAAAGTGAAAAAAAAATAAAAAAAATATAATTAACTTTAAAGAAAATATAAAAAGAATTAAGGAAATTGCTTAAAAATTGAAAACAGGGTTCAAAAATTACAATTAAAACATCAATGGCTTTGGAAAAATATCTACTTCATTTTAAAAATATTCTAAAGCAAAATTTTGAAATAAAATAATTTATTTATAATTCCTAAAATAAAATAAATAATTAAATTGGAGAAAAATAGAAAAGAACTAAAGAAAATGTTTAAAAATTGAAAACAGAGCATGGAAATTACAAGAAAAATACTACTAGCTCTAGAAAAATTCTTACCTTACTATAAAATTATAAAAAGACAAAAATATACATAAAATAAAATATTAATACATATTAAAATAAAATATGACAAAGAAAATATAATTTATACAATTTAAAATAACAAAATTGCAGAATGAACAAATTGCGCTCAATATTGAAATATACATAACTTTCACAATTTAAATCCGTTTCCAACGAAAAAAAAGCAGTGTTCCTAAAATTTTATGTACTTTCATAATAAAACATAAAATTTAAATTTTCAAACTTTTAAAAATTTAAATTAAAAGTCAAAGTTTGACTATTTTGACCAAAATTCACTTTTTGGAAAATATTCTTTTTAGTCATGCTTTGGAATGATAATTCATATCAAAACTAAAGTTTATCATTCAAAATAAATAAAATAAGTTTTTAAATCAAAATTTTAATTAAAATAATTAAAATATACAAAAAAATAAATCACAAAATACAGGGTTGTTACAAGTTTAGCAGTCAGTAGCTTGAGTATCAGTTTTGTCTGTAATTTGCAGTATCTAGGTAATATTTTAAAAGAAAATTTACAGTGTTAGTTTAACTATCAGTAGGTATCATTTTGAACAACATAAACAACTTACATGTCCGATCCTTGTTGTGCACATGGTATTTGATGCATTTCATTTGCCTTCACCTCCTTATCCTATATGTTTTTCTTTTTCCAAAGTTCTTTCAACATTTTTTTAATTTTATTTTCCTATTGAAGACAAAACAATACAAAGTTAGCTAATGTTTGATTTGTTTAATTAAATCATTTTGTTTCGTAACAAAAATATATCATATCAATATCACTGCCTGCTTTAGACTAGGGTTGTTTCTTTCATTAGAATTCCTTCTAGGACGTCTAGAACCTAGATGACTCCATTGATTGTTAGGTATGTCAAAGTAACTAGTGTCCAATGGTATTCACAATGCAATGGGAAATATATAGCATCTGTGTATTCATCATCCACAATTTGTTCAAGGAAAGGCAACACTAAATATTTTATAATTCCATGTACATTGAAAACTATAGATTGCTGTTAATTGAAAAATAAGTTAGAATTCAATATATATGTAGCATTTATGATATTACAACATACTAAAGTTTTATTTACCGTCCTTATTTTTGTGAATGCATAGTTGTGCTCTTTCAGCCCACATTTAGATAAAAACTAGTCAAACATCTATATTAAAAAAAAGGAAATGTAAGTTTTCGTTATTGGTGTAGCAATATTAATAATAATTAGTGTCTTTTGTTCAAATTGTGGTAATATATATGAAAAATTACAAGAATAATTAAGCATGAAGTATGATGAAACAGCTTCTGGGTATCATTTTTGCACTGACTTAGTATCATTTTTGCACATGTTATTAAATCAATTGCTACTAGAAAACAAAAGTATGAATTTATTTCAAGTGCTATAAAAATTAGTTTTGCACTATTTTGGTATTTATTTTGTCATACATGACGGTTAATACATAATTCAACTAATAGACCACCACTTTATAACAAATAGTAATTAGGTATCATTTTGGTTATAAATAGGTATCAATTTTTGTATAAATAGCATTGGAAATAGCTATTAGACATTATTTTTTTAATTATTTTTATTGGTCGCAGTATTATTAAGCAAAAAAACTATGTGTACCGATCCATGTGTGGCATTTTCTTCAAGAAGTTGTTGTACTTTTTTTGTTATTGTACATCCTCCTCCAATTGTGTATTTATTTGTCCATGCTACATCTATGTTTTAAGAAAATAAGGCACATATCAACTATACAATGTTATTTTTTAACCAGCAAAATTAGTATATATGTTTGTAAACTTACTCTTTTGATTGTATTTTGTTGTTCTATATTCAAGTTTGTCAGGGTTTTGCTGCAATGTCCTAGTCCTAAATTTGAAAGTGTTGGCTCTATTACTTGAATTGGCATTGGGATTAATTCTTTTGCATATTCTTTTTCATCATTTTTATTCTCTTTAGGTTTTTGTTTTTCCGTTGTTTTTTCCATTCTCCGACCATATTCGAAGCTGGGGCCTTCATTTTTTTTCCTTTCTCTTGTTTTTATTCTTTTCACATAAGAAGATGGCTTATGAACTGTTTGTTTCCTTTTTCGACCAGGAGGTTTTGCTGGTTTTTTTCTTTGTCCTTTGCTATTATTCCCTCTTGCAATTGTTTTGTGATATTAAAATTGAAAGATGGAGGTGTTAGGCCTAGTACTACATCACTGTATCGTGCAACTTTGCTCTCTTTACTGGTATCTTCTTACAATTTTTGATCCTCTTTTATTTCTTTTGCACCGTTTTACCTTCATTTGTTCGCAACACTGTTTCATTTGTTTTGTTTAACATGTCTTCACATTTTTCTTTTGTGTCCATAGCTTTATCTTCATTTGGCTGGAGCACATTTTCATGCATTTGAGCTGTTGTTTTAGTCTCCATGCATGTACTTTCTTTCTCAGTTGTTTGGTGGACTTGTTCTGTATTAGTGTCAGCAGTTGTGTCTTCAACTTCTTTTACATTTTTTTCAGTTGGAATCTATATTAAGAATAAGAAGCTGTTAGTTTTTGTTATTCATGAATGAATATAATGTTATTAGTATCAGTAATGTTAATAGTAGCAGTTTATGTGTATCATTTTTGCATTGATATCAGTTTTTCAAACAGAAAGTAAGTATCAGTTTTTCATACATATAAGTATCAGTGTTGATTTATTTAATAGTGAAAATTGTTTGTAATATAACCAACCATGAGTTCTAATCAAACGACAAATACAAATAAATTCTGCATTATTTTGGTATCAGTTTTCTACTAAATGATGGTCAACGTAAATAGTTCAATTTACATACCATCAAGTTATAAGAAATGGAACGTAGGTATCATTTTTAATACATTTAGGTATCATTTATTTTACCTCGTATTCAGAATTATTTATAATATAAGAAAGCATGAATTCATATCAAACATTGTTATTTTCAATAATAAAAAATCATGTACCTGTCTATTTCTGTTATTTCTGCTTGACACTTTGTAGGTCTTGTTGACACTCTGGATTTTCTTCTTCAATTTTTTCAACTGTGAATGTTTTTTCATCATTTTGTAGTTCGACTTTTGAATTTTTATTTTTATTTTTTTCCAATCTTGATTTGAGTTATTTCAGTTGTTCTTTCAATTTCAAATTTTCTCTTTCTACCATTATCCTCAACTTCTTTTCTTTGTCTAATTGCTTCTTTATTTTTTTACTTCTTCTTCCAAATCTTTTATGTGCACTTGCAAAATAATAAGGCTTATAAAATCTTCAAAAGATCGAGTATTCTATTTAGCTTCTTCATTTTTTCTTTTTTTCCATTGGTTTTCTTTTATTTTGTCGCTCGATTCACCTTTGCTGATGTTGTTTGGAGTAGCTTGTGTTCATGTGGAAGAATTTTGCTTATTTCTTTTACCTGCGTAATTGAAATAGTTATTTTTTTTAAAATTTAAATGCAAATGTTTTATGATATTATATTGTAACTTATAAGTTATAACTGACATTGATAAGTGATTAGTTTAATAGAAAAAATTGTAATAGTGATGAAACTGATAATACGTAGACTTACTAATTAGTTGTGTGCAATGTTAAAAATGATACCAAATATTAATGTATATTATAATTGATACTGTGCAAAATGACAAGATGTATTATGCTGAGGGAAAATTGATACTATGGAATCAAAAATTTAAAGCTACACATTGAAAATGATAATAATCAAAAGCTAAAGTGATACTGCAAAGAGGCGTACATGATACTATACAAAGACAAAAAATTATTCTAAGTGTTGAAACAGATACTACAGACAGAGAGAACATAAAATGTAAACTGATATTGACTAGAGTCAGTATTTAATTTCAACTTACGTTGCCGACTTTTATATCATTCAAAAATTATTTCACAATAATGCCTTCGAGTTTTCTTACACCCCATCGGGCAAATCTGGGTAAATCTTCAGCAAGTTGCCTTCTAGGTTGGATGAGGTTCATTTTCTCACAGATGCAATACTATAAACATTTAAAGAGATAATTAGATAAGAATGTTGAATATAACATTTTTTTTCAATTAAAAATATTTTGTATAACACATATTATCAATGGAAGCATGGAACATACAGACATGTTTCTTGGCTTGGAGATAAACTTTATGACAAATTTACTAAAAATTTTCTCTATTGTTTCTGGCCATGAGACAGTCTGCATTGTTTCACTATCAATCAAATAGGGTAGAATTCCCTACCTCAGTTTTTGTTGGTTGTTGGGAAAAAAAATGTCAATAGTATTTGCATTATTATCAACAAAGGTAGATCTTCTTCATTTTCTTTTTCCTTTTTGATATTTCTTGTTTTATTCTTCTTTCCACAACATTTCTTGTTATGTAAGTATATGTGTCAAAGTTTCTAGCTGCAAATTCTTTGCAGTCTGGTGGGATAGCTTTGCTCGTCAATTATTTTGTTGGTTCTATGTTTATTCCTTTTAATGGCAGACCAAACAACAAGCTTATATCTCTGGCAGTGACCTTCATTTTGTCTTTCCTAAGATGAAGGTATCGGTTTCCATACAATAGTAGTTATATAAAGTATCCAAGTTGTGTTGATGCTTTTTGCACTCTTTCATTGTTATTTTTTCTTCTTAGATGTCTTTGAAGAAGTTGTAAAAGGGTGTCTTCTTTAAGATGTCAAATTGTTTTTTGGTTAATCCATTTTTTTTCCGTAGCCAGTTTTAATATCTTGAAGATAGCTTGTAAGCCGCATCAATAAGCAGTTTCTGGCATAAAATGTTCAAATTTTGCTATTTGTTTGTTTGATTGTTTGAGCATGCTTTTACGACATGGATTGACAAAATCATCATCGTTTTATTTCATGAAAATGTGGCATTAAGTTGTTAGTGAAACAAATAGCATTGAAACAAAATAATATATAACATGATATAGTGGTATCAGTTTCCATAAACATGAGATAAAACATGATATTATTATCTAACCAAAATTTGGTATCATTTTTGCTAAATGTAGGTATCAATTTTTTAAAAATTATGGTTGAAATACTTGCAAAATTGCTACACATAACTTCAAAAGAATCATATTGCATGTATAATTTTTAGCTTATATTTGTGTTATCTTTGTTACAAATTACAATGAAAGTAATTTGTATATTTAAAGGCATAAAATTCAAAGAAAGATAAAGTGAGTATCATGTTTATAATGTGTATGTATCAGTTTGGTTCAAACAAACAGCATATAAATTTTGAGATGTGATGTCCATAAAAACAGATAGTCGGTATCAGTTTATCGTTACATTAGTGTCGATTTTACATTTGTTGTAGAAATAATTTTGATTATGGAGTAGTAAATTCCATAAATGATAGTGGTATCATTTTATGAATATAACTATATCGGTTTTGTTATAAACTATTGAAAAATTATTTTCAAAATTAAAAAGTTTAACTTCAACTAAACAAATAATAGATTCGTTTTATGAAATTTAGGTATCAGTTTGTTATACAGTGGGTATCATTTTGTGAAATATCGATATCATTTTATTGTAAAACTACAACATTGACATATTAATTAAAACATATTATATGGTGGGTACCATTTCGTCAAAATTTAGTATCAGATTTCCCAGAAAAAAGATAGTGAAATAATTTGTAAACTTGTTAACGTAAAAATCAAACGCTAATACCCCGGTGCGAGTTGTGTAAGTGTGAAAGCACCACCCGTCGATACGGGAATCAGAAATAAGCAGGAAAATCTCAGAAAAGCAGTAAAAGACACAGTTTTTATAGTGATTCGGCTTATAGTCAAGCCTACGTCCACTTTCAATCTCTTTATTGCTGACTCAAGTACAACTTATACAACTTTCTTCAATTACAACACAATTTAGACTAGTAGTTCAAACTTCGATGTAGAATAATCTTTCGAATCCATGTCGAGTGATGTATATTTTCTCTTGAAGTTTGTCGTAATGTCCTTGGTGTTCGGAGTGCTTGAAGTGCTGTTCGAGTTGAGAAAATGGCAGAGTATTGGCGCTTCGAGAATGAGCTAAAAGTCCCCCTCCATATTGGAGTAAGGGCTGTATTTATAGGAGATTTCCTGGGCGAGGTATAGGTCGTGCACGACCTAAGGTGGGTCATAGGTCCCTAGCGAGTTAAGGGAATATGAGCTACGACTTAACTGGTTCGCACTTGGTCATTTGAATTAGCTGGTAGATCGTAACGACCTAGAGGAAAGCGGTACGATTTTATCACCAAGTACTAGGTCATGAACGACCTAGGATAAGTCGTAGGTCGGTGGTGACTTATGGGAGTAGTTAGCGACCCAACAACGTTGAGATATCCAATGTAGCGACCTAGGCTAGGTTGTTGAGCCACTTCACTCCTTATATCGTTAACTCAGTAGGTCGAGAGTCGTTGGACCATTGAGTAGCCTAGCCTTCAAGCTGTTAGGTCGCTGGACCATCTAATCTTTTAGGTCGCTGCTTTCCTTAAGTCCCTACCTGTTAGGTCGCTTAGCAGTGTTCTACCTTTAAGTCGCCGGAGCTCTTAGGTCGCTGAGGACTAAAGTCATTAGGTCGTTCAACCTTTAGGTCGCGGGGTCCATAATTGTTAACTTGTTTATGCTTTAAGTCGCTTACGAGCCGCTTCATGTGTTAGGTCGTTAGGTCCTTATCTTGTTAACTTGTAGGTCTCTTTGGTCTTTAAGTCGCTAAGTTGTGATGTAGAGTCTCATTCCAGTTGCCTCGCTATTGCCTTAGGTCGCTGAGTCGCTTAACATAGGAGTTAACATTTCCCCCTCGAAGTACACGCCTAGGTCGTAGGTCGTGTGCTTAAATTTAGCTTCGTTAGGTCTTGAGCGACCCAAGAGATAATTCGTATGGCCATTCGTCTTCTTCTTTTTGCCCTATTTAAACCATTGACTCGCTCCTTCCCCTTAACTGAACTGTCTTAATAACCTCCTCCGCCATTAATGATCTATCGAGCTTCCTAAGGCAAATCCTTTCCAATCAAGCTGTTAATCCATTCCAACTACTATATTACGTAAGTGATTCCGTTCTCTACTTACTTCGCGATCGTAACTAAATCACGAGTTCTAGATTCCCGTTTTTAAACTCTGGTTCCATTTCATATTCTTATGTTTTCTTCGTAAACCATGTCGTGATTGATTTCTGATGGAATTGAGGTGGTTTGATTCGATTTTTGGGTAATTTTCAATGATTCGAGGAGGAGATGATGGATTATAGAACCCCAAGTTAGCTGGTTTGCGAGTTTGAAGGGAGCCAAAAAGTTCTTAACAGGTTGAGGGGTTATTGAATCACTAGAGATTCAGAGGAGATGATGATGCTTCAAACGACGCAGCAGTTGGAGGACACGCGGGAAAGTGCAATTGGAGAGTAGGGCATAGCGGCTTTAACAGGAGGTAGCTTGGGATCGCTGCATCACTTCAGGAATGACCCAATAAATCCGAGCGACCTACGGACCTTCAAAACCTTACATATTTGGCCGGCCTAAAAACTCCTGCGACCTACTCTCTGCGGCTTAATCTTTAGGTCGTGTAGGCGACTTAACACTTAGGTCGTGTAGGCGACTTAAGTAAATTTACACTGCTGAGTTGCTTCTTGCGGCCTATACCAATCTCATCCTACTTGCCAGGTCGCGAGCGACCTAGGACTTGAGCGAATTTTCACCGCCTTGATTTCGAAGCTTCTGAACTTTGGACTTCTTGACTCGGATTGCGACTTAAGAACTTTGAACATAACTTGAAAGCCTCAAAATTTTGATAGACTTGATTGAACTTCCAACTTGAACTTTGAACTGCCGAGATAACTTGCATGATCTTGCTATGCTTTCTTAACAGATTAAATCAACTTAATGCTAATGACCTGTTAAATACAACATTTGCAGAAAATGGGACGAATATACTTCCAGCGATTGCCCACATCGAATGACAGATTAGTCGATAAAACATAATCAACTTAAAGAAATTATATGAAATGCTGTGAACCAACAAATTCAAGTGAAGTAGTAAAACAATGTTAATCAACTAAAGTCGATTTGTTTGCATCAATACTGCACCTGCATTTGGACTTAAGGCGGCAAGTCCTGAAATTTTACACTTGCCATATGTTTATTAATTTTAATTCCAGTTATACTTGCTTGTCACTTTGTTAGTTTTACACAACACTTCACACATTCAGGAAACGTGCACCTTCATATTTGAATATCCAGTTCCTTGTGTAGAATGTCTTCTCAAGAAGAGATAATCGAGCAACCTGAAGGAGTCTTTCCGATAGCTGAGCCATTGGTTGATCCTCCGGAGAGAAGTCCAACTACCTTGAGTCAGCGGACATTCAATCATCTACGTATTCAATTTGGGATTGCCGAAGAGGATGCTAGATTTCCTGGCCCAAATGATACTGACGACAGGCCGCCTATTGGTTTTGTTGTCGTCAACCGTCAGATGTGTCTTTGTGGTGCCATTCCCCCTTTCAATGAGTTTCTTCATCAACTCCTTTTCCGGCTAACCATCTCTCCCTTTCAACTACATCCCAATGGATACGCCATTCTGATGGGATTGTGTGTTTTATTCAGGAAGACACTTAACCGCCTCCCGAGCTTCGAAGAAATTTGCTACTTCTGCACATTTGCAAAGAATAAAGACCACCCCTCCTTTATATTCGTGAGAAGTGCCAGAAATCGCAAACTTATTACTGATCTTTCCGAAAGTGCTCACGGCTTTCTGAATCAATTCTTCTTTGTCCGCTGTCCTCTAGGGTTTTATGCCACCTGGAGAAAAGGAAGTGAGATTGCTCATCCCCGTTTCTTCATTTCAACTTTCAAAGATTCGAAATGCTAAGTGCTAACTTCATTCCTTTCTTTTACAGCACTTTCTCCTCCCTCTAGAAACCCCATTCACAAGACGACCTTTGATAGATTAAGTGCCGTGCCGGCTGAAGAAAGAAGTATTAAGTTTTTGCTGAGAGATGAACTTCTGCACCAATACGAGCTTTTGCACTCTTCTCGCTCCACTCAACCTCATGAAGTTTCCGATTCTCCGGCCAAATAGCCAGATGCCCCCATTTCTGCTGAGGAACCTATACTGAAGGAACCTACTTCTGAAGCTTTACGGGTGAAGTGCTCTACTTCTACTGATATTGCGGGGCCATCTGACAAGCTTACACTTGCCCCGATCATCGAAGAGGAAGAGCCTTTT
Source organism: Allium cepa (assembly GCA_030765085.1). Classification (NCBI taxonomy): domain Eukaryota; kingdom Viridiplantae; phylum Streptophyta; class Magnoliopsida; order Asparagales; family Amaryllidaceae; genus Allium; species Allium cepa. Next base: position 619,046,355 of record CM060945.1, read on the forward strand.
CATCATTCAGGGAAATCCGGTGATGAGGGAACTGAGAGAGCGAGTCCTGCCAAGCAGAGTGGGGATGACATTTTTGAAGGGTTGAGCGATCTGATGATCACTTCGCAGGAGCTCTTTAAAGATGACCCTGTTTCTGCTAGAGCTACCTCTTCAGCAGTTGAAGCAACATCCACTTTACAATAGACCTTGTCAGCTCAAGAGTTGACGTTAGCCATAAAACCCATCATTTCCCCGCAACCGAGGAGTGGTTCGTAGTTCGACGCGCGTAGTTTGCACGTTTCACACACTTAGGATTTTTAGCATTCTTATGCACTTACATGCACTTTACTTCAAAGATTCTCAAGCTTTGCCTCTTTTGCATTTTCAGGTCTTTCAATGGGGCGATGCTCTTATTACGACGACTTTCAGAGCTACGGGAGACGCGGCTCTTTTGATCCCAAGAGATATCTTCCTTCTTATAGGGAAACTGACGAAGAAAGAGCCGCACGAAAAGCTCGTGAAAGGCGTGCCCACGAAGAACGCCATGAAAGATGGGACGAGCGACACGATTCTTCCCAGAGGGAAGATGATTCTCATAAACGGAAGTCCCGTGACGACAAGGGGAAAAGTCAGATTGCCGAAGATGTGAGTAAAAGAGCCAAACATGGCGAAAGACTAGCATCCGAGATTTTCGAACAACCTGCTGCTCCTGTACTGCCTCAATCTCCTGCCTTGGCACGTACTGATATTCAAACAATCATTGGAAGGCCCCCATATCGAGTTTGTCCAGGCTCAGCTACTCTTCAGAGTCGATTCTCGAACTGGTGCCTGAAGGAGTGCGCTTTGATCTTGACCTGGTCCTGATCGATAAGCAGGCTATGCTGCGCACATTGATACTTTCAAACTTGATATCGAAAGACTGTCAAGCTGGCAAAAGCTTGTCGATGAGCTCCAGAGGGTAAATCGCGCGAATCTTGAAGCCATGTTAACAATGGAAAACGACAAATCTGAGTGGCAGAAGATTCTCGAGCAACATGACGCGGAAATGAGAAGCATCGCTACTTATAATGAAAAGCTCGAAGCAGAAGTTGAAAAACTCACAAAAGAGCTTGCCACTTCCTCCACTTCCTATTCGCAAAGGGAGCAAGTGCTTCAACAACAAGTGCGAGATGCTCATGCCGCTTAAAGAGATGCCGAAGATAGGCTTGATGAGAAAAAAAGAATTAATGAGGGCCATATTGCTGACATCGCAGAGTTGCGAAAGAAGACTAGCTCCCAGGACGTGGAGATCGAAATGCTAAAACTTTAAATCTCTAAAGCTGAAAGAGAGCGTGATGAGGCCATTGCCGGCAAAATTGCAGCTGAAGAGTCTCATGAGGCAAAGAAGGCCAATATCAGCTTAACATTGTTTGACTTCTACTTGCATAGCGTCCTCGGGCGTGGTAGTCTCTCCTTTCTCGGCCCTAAAAATGAAATAACTCTGGCCGAAGTGTGGTAGGCCATACTTGACATGTTTGGCAATGCTGGCTATGCTGAGGCGGATTTAGAGGCAAATTATCTTGATGACGATGCCCGCGCCGCTCTTGCCAGAGGAAAGGAGCAACTGGCCGAAGAGAGAGCCGGAATGGCCGAAGGAGAACATGTAGGAAAGCCAATTTTAACCGACTCAGTTCAACCTTCGGTTTCAGCCGATATCAACATTGTTGGTTCTGGTTCCCATTCTCCGCCTCCTACTAAAGTCATTACCGAAAGCACCACCGCCCACACTGGAGATGAGGCTCAAGGAAGCGCCGAAGCGCAGGACTTCGAAATCGACATAGTGAAGTCTACTTCTCCAGGTAACCTTAATGTTGATCTTACTCAAGCGGGCTGCTTGTTTGCTTCGACTGAGTTCGATGAGCTTCTTGCTTATTTCTTAAGTGTCGATGAACCATTATCCCCTCTTTTTATGAGGAATACTGAATTTAACTTTTCTTCTCCTGTAGAAAAAGCACCAACTATTGTTCAAACTTCCCCTTCTCCAGTTATTACTCCTCCGTCTCTTCAGGTCACTCCTCCTTCTGCCTCTCAATCGGGGTCACAAGAGGAGCAAATAGAAGCTCTCCAAGACTTGGACGATCGCATTGCTTCACAAGAACATAGGGGAGAAGAAACTGAAGAGGGTGAAAAGACTCCGGAACTAACTGGTTCTGACGATACGCCGTTAGCCACACTTTTTACTCCAGGAAGCGGGTCTTCTTCTAAGAAAAAGGGGAAAATTGGAGTCTCAAAGAAGAAGGAAGCTTCAGCCGGCGAGGAAAAAGCAGAAGCAAGTCCAATTGTTCCCCTTTCTCCTTCTTCCCCTACTCTTTCAAGCCGGCGCAAGAAGTTGGTCATCCGGCCAGGCGCAGGCTCAAAAGGCGGAAGGAAGAAGAAATGATGGCTTTGGTCCTGTGCTTTTTATCTCGCTCTTTGCTTTTTGCTTGTGTATAAGCTTGCGTTGACTGGAGATTGTGCGGGTACCAGTCCCCGCCTTCTTTTACTTTGAAACCTGCATATGTATAAAATTCTCATAGTATGGAATAAAATGATTCTTTTACTTATACAAATTTCTATCTGTATTTGAGAACGCATTTATTTTCCGTTTTCATGCAAGTTTCTTTATCCTCTTTATGTGAAGTTGTAGTAAACCTATGGTATGTTGCTTGAGCGTTGTTTTTATTTTTGCGATGACTATATTGTATTGCCCCCATACCATGGTTTATTGCAATCTCTTTCACATTGGCAAAGTTTCGGAGAACAACTCTTCTGTTTCGAGAAGACTTGTACTCTTCCTTTAGAGAACAACTCTTCCATTTGAAGGAGGTTTGCATTTGTACTTTATAGGATAATATTTCCGTTCCAAGGAAATATTTTTCTAATTTAGTAGAATGCACTTCATATTGGAGAAGTCTTCTCTCTCTTTTTTGTTGCGAAGTTTTTACACTTCACTTTTGGAAAAAGTCACTTTTTCTTTGGCAAGTGAATTTTACTTCATAGTACAGTAGGCCTTCCGAAAAGGGGCTTCAACCTGCTTGTGCCTTCGAAGAGGGTTTTTTTGTTTGATTGCGCCTCTGGGAAGAGGTCTTTTTGTTTGGTTGTGCCTATGGAAAGAGGTCTTTTTGTTTGATTGTGCTTCTGGGAAGAGGTCTTTTTGTTTCTGCCTCTTAGGAGAGGCTTTTATCTTTTCCCTGTTCCCTGGGAAGCGGGCCTCCGAAGAGGGCTTTTCACATTTCGACTCGTGTGAAGTTTTATTTCAGATCACGGTGAAATATGTGCCTCTGAGTAGGGCTTTTTCCTGGAAGTTTGGAGTTTCGTTCTCTCAGTTGGATGGATTCACGTGGCAGACACGAGTGTTCTGTACCACCGATCAGTCCGCAACTTTCTGTTGAGAAAGAGCTCTCTTTTTCTGGCGAGGCCCGTTAGAGGTCTTTTAGCATTTCAAATATGGTGAAATGGGCCTCCGAAGAGGGCTTTTCACATTCCAGCACTTGTGAAGTTTTATTTCAAATCTCGGTGGAATGCGTGCCTCCGAGTATGCCTGGAAGTTTGGAGTTTCCTTCTCTCAGTTGGATGGATTCACGGGGCGGACACAAGTTACTTGGACGTTTATTTGCACAGACTGTCTCGGCTAGTGAATAAGCCCCTTGTCTTCCACTTGGGAAGGTGCCTCCGATCATCGCATGGATTTACGGGGCGGACGCAAGTTACTTGGACGCTTGTCTGCGCAAACTGTCTCAGCTAGTGAACAAGCGCCTTGCCTTCCAGTTGGGAAGGTGCTCCCGGTCATTCTATACCAATCTTTTTTGTTGAGAAAGAAAACTTTCATTTTCTGGCATGCCCCGTTCCAGGTCTTTATTCTCCGAAGAGTTGTGCCTCCGAAGAGGGCTTGTGCCTCCGAAGAGGTCTTTGGCTGTTTGATGCTTGCTCGTCCATGTCTCTTTGCCATTTATTCATATCGGCGATTCCCGTTATCTTTTCCAAACAAACCTCCCTTTCTATTGCCAGTAATTTCCTTTATCCAAAGAAGTGTACTTCATAGTTAAGCGAGTTGACGGGGGCAGACACAGGCTATTTAATCGGATGCTTGTTTGTACAAATAACCACAATTAGTTAGCAAGGCTCCACTCCTAGCAGAATCACTAACTTTTTTGCTTCAAGCACTTCTTACGTAGGATTTGAGTATGGAAATTTTGAGAGGCTTAGCATTTGCTTGTTGGGTGATGTCTGAGATTGCTTGGTCTTGTGATGGGTAAGCTTTGTTTTAATGGCCTGCATTATTAAATCGACATTTTAGCAATACAATGACGTATTTTATATATCGAAATAAAACAAGCAGTTTATAATAGTAAAGAACACAAGATTTATAGTGGTTCGGCCAAGAACTGGGCCTACATCCACTTTATAGTTCTTATTATTCACTTGCACTGGCTTTACAATGGCTTTCAATGCAAGAATCATGCACTCATCATTCTTTTACAATATTTTATTAAAGCCTTTAGGTAAAATATGGGCGCAAATGATTGCTGTTCCAAGCTCTTGGAATTGGGTCTCCTTCGACAGTTATGAGTTTGAATGTGCCATCAAGAAGTTTTTGGCCTATGAAATACGGCCCTTCCCAGTTTGGCCCAAACACGCCTGTAGGTGTCATAATTCTTCTCAAGATTAGATCCCCAACTTCAAAGCTGTGTTGGCGAACTTTGGAATTGAAGTGCCTGGCTATTCTTTGCTGATGAGCCACAATTCTGAGCTCAGCCTCTTCTCTTTTTTCATCAAGGAAGTCAAGGGCTTCAAGTTGCAGCTTTTCATTTTCGGCTTGATTGAAATGGATTCTTCTATATGAAGGGACCTCTATTTCTACCAGAATCATTGCCTCTGATCCATATGCCAGTGAAAATGGAGTGTGTCATGTCGCAGTTTTGTGGGTAGTTCTGTATGCCCATAGTGCTAGTGGCGGCCTATCGACCCAACCATCTTTTGCTTTCTCAAGCTGTTTTTTAATGGTTGACTTGATAATTTTGTTCACTGCTTCCACTTGCCCGTTTGTCTACGGATGAGCCACTGCTGAGAAGCTTTTCTGGATCTTGAATTTCTTGCAAAAATCTTGGAACTCTTCACTTTCGAATTGGGTTCCATTGTCTGTGATTATCTTTTGAGACACACCATACCTGCAAATGATATTCTTAGTTACAAAGTTTATCATCTTCTTAGAGGTAATAGTAGCTAATGGTTTAGATTCAGCCCATTTAGTAAAATAATCAACAGCAACAACAGCATATCTGATTCCGGATTTGGCACTTGAGAAAGGCCCGATGAGATCTATTCCCCAAATAGCAAATGGCCACAGTCTGACCATCTGCGTTATCTCAGTGGATGGTGCACTTGGGATTTTTGCAAATCTCTGGCATCGATCACATTTTCGGGCGTAACTTGCAGCATCACTATTAATATCTGGCCAAAAATACCCATAACGAAGAATTTTCTTAGCTAGAGTTTGACCACCTGAATCATCTCCACACTCTCCTCCGTGTACCTCAGTTAGAATTGTCTCAGCTTCTTCCTTGGTCACACATCGGAGTAATGGGATTGAGAATCCCCGCCTATACAATCGGCCATCTTGAATTATGTATCCGGAGGCTTTTCTTAACAACTTCTGCCATTCTTTTGAGTTTTCTGGTAGAGAACCGTTGCGCAGATATTTCAATATCGGAGTCATCCATGATTCTCGCTCCTGTGATATAGTCATGATCCAGTCAATATCCATCTCATCAATGCTCGGAGTTGACAGGACTTCCACAGGAACTAGTCCGAATAATTGAGCTTCACCCGTGCTTGCATACTTTGCGAGAGACTCTGCCTTCATGTTTTCTTCCCGGGGTATATGATTTATCGTATAATGGTCATGGTCATCGAGAATCTCCCAGGCTCTTGACAAGTAAGCGGGCAGATTTCCTCCTTTAGTTTGAAACACTTTCTTGACTTGACACACAATAAGCTGTGAATCACTGAAGATCTGCAACATTTTGACATTCAATTGTTTAGCAGTTCTCAAACCGGCAATAAGAGCTTCATACTCTGCTTCATTGTTTGTCGAAGGGAATTCCAATCTTAAAGCATAACACAATGACCGCCCTTCAGGGGTTTCAAGCACAACCCCAGCCCCGGAACAGTAATCGTTTCTTGCGCCATCAACATACAATTTCCATCGAATTGGGGGATTATCGGTCACTACTTCCTCACTATCACCATTGTCTGTACATTCCGCGATGAAATCTGCCAAAGCTTGTCCATTTATTGCTCTCCGGGGATGATAAGTGATGTCATATTGGCTGAGTTCAATATTCCACTTCAAAAGGCGACCCGAAGTCTCAGGGCGATAGAGGACTTGCTTCAGAGGCTGATCAGTTAGGACTTTGATTGGATGAGCATGAAAATATGGCCTCAATTTTCTTGATGCAATCAGTAGACAATAGGCGAGCTTCTCCAACTTTGAATAATTCATTTCTGCCCCAGTAAACCTTTTGCTAATATAGTAGACTGGGTGCTGAATTTTGACGTCTTCTCGTACCAGTGCTGCACTGAGAGCATGAGATGAGATCGCCAAGTATACAAAAAGATCTTCACCATTGTCGGGCTTAGAAAGTGTCGGAGGCGTTTCCATATGGCGAATTAATTCATCGAAAGCTTTCTGGCATTCTGGAGTCCATTCAAAGTTTTTCCTTCCTTTCTTCAGAGCATCAAAGAATGGAATGCATTTATTAGTAGCTTTGGAAATGAATCGACTTAAGGCAGCGACTTTTCCATTGAGATTTTGCGGTTCCTTCTTCGTTCTAGGAGCTTTGACTTCTCTTAAGGCAGTGATTTGAGCAGGATTAGCCTCAATGCCCCTAGCGCTCACAATGAAACCCAAGAACTTTCCGGACTCCACTCCGAATGAACACTTCAAGGGATTAAGCTTCAATCCATACTTTCGGAGGACGGCGAACATCTCCGCCAAGTGGTCCATATGGTCTACTGCTTTCTTTGATTTAACCAACATATCATCAACATAAACTTCCATAGTCTTTACAATCTGTGGCTTGAACATCGCATTAACAAGTCTTTGGTAAGTTGCCCTCGCATTCTTCAGTCCGAAGGGCATGACTCTGTAGCAGTTAAGACCGACATCGGTAATGAAGCTCGTGTCCTCTTGATCTGACTCATTCATCATGATCTGGTTATATCCGGAGTAAGCATCCATAAAAGACAACAATTCATGCCCCGCTGTTCCATCCACCAACTGATCGATCATGGGTAACGGGAAACAAACTTTGGGGCAGGCCTTGTTTAAATCTGAAAAGTCGATACATACTCTCCACTTTCCATTTGCTTTCTTAACTAGTACTGGATTTGAAACCCAATTCGGATAGTAGATTCTTTGATAAAGCCATTCTCCAAGAGCCGATCTACCTCTTCTTTTAATGCCGCTGACCTCTCGGGGCCCTGGGTTCTTCTTTTCTGCTTCACAGGTGTAAACTTCGGATCAATATTCAAAGTATGTACTGAAACTTCAGGTGATATTCCACACAAATCAGCATGGGTCCAAGCGAATACATCCAGATTTGCTTTCAGGAATGATATCAAAATATTCTGAACTGCCGTATTAAGTTGTGAACCCACATTCAGCACCTTGTTTGGGTCTTTTAGGTCAACAGGTACTGGTACCATTACTTCCACTGGAATCACTCCATTCTCCCCTGCACTGGCTTTTCTAGGATCCATTTTTCTGCGTGCTTCGCTACATTCACCAGTACAGGGTCCGCCCTGTAATTGCTACAAGGTTGATTCTTTGATGCGGACTGGGGCTGTCGCATCCTTTCCCATCTCTCTCTTTCTTGCTTCATGAGGTTCTATCAGATAACATTCTCACCCCGCATTCTGATCCCTTTAACCACACCGACTCCATTATCTGTGGGGAATTTCATGGTAAGGCACCACGGGGCGAGGATTGCTTTAAAGGCTGCAAGAGTTGGACAGCCTAGGAAGGCGTTGTAGGCAGAAAATTCATCAACAATTACAAAAGTCTGCCTTCGAACGACCTTCTTCTGCCCCTCTCCAAGTTCCACGAACAGGTCAATAGTCCCAATCGGCTGCCTGCATTCCCTAGTAAACCCAACAATCTTTTGCGACGAAGCTTGAACATCAGCCATTGGGATCTTCATTTGATCGAAGGTCTTTTTGAAAAGAATATTGCAAGAAGCACCGTAATCAACAAGTACTCTTCTTACAATAGCTGGCGCAATGCCAGCAGAAATAACCAAGGGATCTATGGTAGGGGCTTCAACACCCATAGAATCCTTGACTCTTAAGACAATGTCATCATTAAATGTTTTCTGCAGCTTCAGAGGTGCAGCATCTTCTAACACAAAAAAACTTTCCTCTGCTGGTGCATACTTCAATGCATGAGCGTATCGTTCCATCTTACCCCAGCTTCTGCCAGTTGGGTGAGGTCCTCCTGTAATCACGTTAATAACGGGCCTCTCTGATTCATGAGCTACTGCCTTTTCACTCGACCAAGGACGATGAACAGGAGCCTGTTGTTCTTGAGTTGACGAAGTTGGGCCATTCCTGTTCCTCTTTACATATTGTTGTAGCTTGTTTTCTTTCAATAGTTCCTCAATCAACTCCTTCAAGTGATGGGACTCATTGGTATCATGCCCGGTTTGGTTATGGAACCGGCAAAACCTTCCATTCTTCTTAGCTTTCTTATTAACCCTTTGCTTAGCTGGAGCGGGGAATTCAACCGTGTCTTTGTTTGCAAAGTAGATGTTCTCCGGGGTATCAGTCAGAGGGGTGAAGTTGAAGGGACGACTCTTCTTTGTATCTCCTTGCTTCTTCTGACCATCGTTTCCCCTCTTCTGATTGCCAGATTCCTTCTTATTCGAAACAACATTACTATTTCCAGCCCCTTTTGATACCACCTTAGCCGGTGCTTGGAGGCTTTCCAAGCGCATGAATTCATCGGCTTTCTTATAAAACTTGTCAAGCGAATTCGGTTCTTTCATTTTCAACCACTTCCCGAACTCACTTGCCTTATCAATAGCCCTCATCAGGTACGTTAAAATCATTCTCAGCTCTGCGTTGTCTACTTCAGCCAAAGCTATATTGAAGCGATTCAAGAAAGATCTTATGGATTCTCCAGGATTCTGCTCCAAGACGGATAACGACATTATATCTTTCGCCTTCGAAGCGTACAATGTGAACTGTTCCTTAAACTTTCGAGTCAAATCAGAAAACTGGTCTATCGACCGGACCGGCAGCTTTGTGAACCAAAGTAAAGCAACTCCTTCCAGGTATACCGAAAAATACCGGCATTTGATCTCATCAGAAGCTCTGGCACCCGTCATGTGCCAATCATACTTGTACAGAAATTGATTAGGGTCACTCGTCCCCTTATAAGCCGGAATGGTAGGAGGAACGAACTTCCTAGGAAACTCTGCTTTCAGAATCCTTTCAGTGAATGGAGTCTTGCTCGGAGTGAACCCCCATTCTTTTTCATCTTCCTCCCTTTGCATACTTTCCTTCATCATTTGTCGGACCATCCCTGAGAAATATTCCTCATCATTAAGGGGCTCAGCAGGACAGGCATCGGCCATCTTCTCAGAAGTTTGCCTTGACAGGCACTCACAGAAAGTTGGCTGTTGTCCCGATCCTCCAACTTGGGGAGGTGTGTCTTTGACTGGGCCAGCTGCCTTTTGAGGAACATCTCTTTCTTCAACATCATGAACATTATCAGCAAAGTTTGGTTCGTTATTCACTGGTTGACGGTTAGCCCCAAGCAAAGCGCCCAACCTTTCCAACATCAGATTGTTTTGGGCTTCCATCTGCTGATATAGCCCAGAAACCGCAGCATCAAATTCTGCTCGCGTTACTCCAACAGTTGGAGTTGTTTGACATAAAGGAGGAGAAGTGGCAGTAGTCTCGCGAACATCGTCGGATCAAACAGACTTGCGCTTTCTTCCAGGAGCCATTATTTCTGATAAACTTCTGGTTTCTAGAGAGATCCTTTCCACAAATTTCTACGAAGCTATGATGACAGTATCCTGAGTTGGGTTCTCAGTGAAAGCACCAAAAATGTTAACGTAAAAATCAAACGCTAACACCCCGATGCGAGTTGTGTAAGTGTGAAAGCACCACCCGTCGATACGAGAATCAGAAATAAGCAGGAAAATCTCAGAAAAGCAGTAAAAGACACATTTTTTATAGTGGTTCGGCTTATAGTCTAGCCTACGTCCACTTTCAATCTCTTTATTGCTGACTCAAGTACAACTTATACAACTTTCTTCAATTACAACACACTTTATACTAGTAGTTCAAACTTCGATGTAGAATAATCTTTCGAATCCATGTCGAGTGATGTAGATTTTCTCTTGAAGTTTGTCGTAATGTCCTTGGTGTTCGGAGTGCTTGATGTGTTGTTCGAGTTGAGAAAATGGCAGAGTATTGGCGCTTCGAGAATGAGCTAAAAGTCCCCCTCCATATTGGAGTAAGGGCTGTATTTATAGGAGATTTCCTAGGCGAGGTATAGGTCGTGCACGACCTAAGGTGGGTCATAGGTCGCTAGTGAGTTAAGGGAATACGAGCTACAACTTAACTGGTTCGCACTTGGTCATTTGAATTAACTGGTAGATCGTAACGACCTAGAGGAAAGCAGCATGATTTTATCACCAAGTACTAGGTCATGAATGACCTAGGGTAATTCGTAGGTCGGTGGTGACTTATGGGAGTATTTAGCAACCCAACAACGTTGAGATATCCAATGTAGCGACCTAGGCTAGGTTGTTGAGCCACTTCACTCCTTATATCGTTAACTCAGCAGGTCGTGAGTCGTTGGACCATTGAGTCGCCTAGCCTTCAAGCTATTAGGTCGCTGGACCATTTAATCTTTTAGGTCGCTGCTTTCCTTAAGTCGTTACCTGTTAGGTCGCTTAGCAGTGTTCTACCTTTTAAGTCGCCGGAGCTCTTAGGTCGCTGAGGACTAAAGTCATTAGGTCGTTCAACCTTTAGGTCGCGGGGTCCATAATTGTTAACTTGTTTATGCTTTAAATCGCTTACGAGCCGCTTCATGTGTTAGGTCGTTAGGTCCTTATCTTGTTAACTCGTAGGTCTCTTCGGTCTTTAAGTCGCTAAGTTGTGATGTAGAGTCTCATTCCAGTTGCCTCGCTATTGCCTTGGGTCGCTGAGTCGCTTGACATAGGAGTTAACAAAACTAAAATGAATCAGTTACACACAATTAGACAATAGGTATCACTATTGCACGATGTTGGTATCGTTTTCATGTGTGTGCTGGAATTAATTTTTCTACACAAAAAGTATCAGGTTAATTCTAATAGATGTTTGGTATCATATTTTCGATATATTAGTATCAATTTTGTAACAAATGGCAATGAAATTTATTTTTTAACCAACTAAGCTTTATCTTCTACCAAACAAAGTATAGGTATCACTTTTTGAACATGAAAATCTTTATAAGTGATATGGCTTTTAACTTTACCGTGTTGGCTTGTTTATTCAGATTCCTCGATTGCTATTTCTTTTCCCTTATTTGTTTGAGCTTTTTCCAATTAAACATATTAAGACTATTAAAATACATCTGATGATTTAATAGTATCGGTTTTATAACTTAATGGTATTAGTTGTCTGTTAAAGTTGCTGCTGAATTATTCTCTCATTTTTTATCTTCAATCTTAATTCTCTTTTTTGCACTTATTATATAGTTGATTTGTCACCGGCTATTTTTTCCTGCATGGTTTCTTCATTTTTTTTGTAAAAAAAGTTCGATGGTGTCATAATTAATCTAGAATGGTTTTGTTATGCTTCATTTCATAATACATTTACCTTTTTTTCTATTTTGTTTTCTTAATGTTTCCTTTTTGTAATTCATTCCCTTTTTTGCTCTATATCTTCTTCTATTGGTCTTTCTAATGATGTTAACTTTGCAGATTCCTGCTGTGTCTCTACTGCAGCTACGATATTTGCTTCATGAAGATTATTAGACACAACAGCTTGGGTATCAAATTCATGTGGTAGGTTTTCAATTTCGACTTGATTCTCGGATTTAGATTCTTTTTTTCAAGATTTGAGCTGATAATCATAATGAGGCACAATTGTATTAGGTTTTTGTCGAATATCAGATTGAGAGGATAAGTTATCAGAATCATGCTCAAACTCTGCTTGTTTTCTATTGCCTGACGTATGCGATTGAGATGGAGGGGGCGATTTTGCTGTGCTTTCGTTTGCCATTTTTTCTTAATTTTTATTTTGTGTCATGAAGAAGATTGTGGATTGAAAATCGAACAGGCAAGACGAATGAAGGAGATTGAGAAATGTTTTAACACGCGAATGGGCTTTGGGCCTATCCTTTGGAAGAAAACCATTTGTGCATGTCCTTTTGAGTACAAATTAAAATTATTTATCCTTTAAAAAATTCCCCTTTTGTTAATTAATTTTTCAATTCAATTGAGATAAGGAAATTAAAATTTTCCTTCTCTAACTAAATTTACGATACCTCATTAATTGAATAATTTAAGAGAAAGGAAGTGAAAATTTTCCTTCTCTGAATAAATTTATGCCCTCTCATTAATTGAATAAGATAAGAGAAAGGAAATGAAATATTTCCTTCTCTGAACAAATTTGAAAAGTAAACGTTACACAGAAATTTGTACATAAGAGTATATTTGATATACTCTAACTTACATATGCATTAAATTAAAGTTTATGTAGTTAAAAAAAAAATGATTTTATTTAAAAGAAAATTAGAAAAATTCTAAATGCATTTAGACTTCATAGGCCCATTAAAGGTCCAAAATGATTAAAAAATTGAAACTGGATAATCAACTACCCTGTCCTACCTGGTTGCTTGCCTAGCCTGAAAGGTGATGTGAGACCAAAGGTTGCCCAAATAGAAAAGGCCTAGTATGAATTGGGTATTGGGCTAACTTTCAAAATAGTTTTGAAAATTAAGACTAGATTTTGAATTTTTAATTAAAATAAAAACATGTTTATTATAAAAGGTTATAATATAACATAAAATTTCAATATGTTTGAAACTGTTTGAATATTAATTTCGTAGTTTAAAAATTATTAATATGATTAATAACATAAATTAATTAAATTGAGTTAATTAATTAATACTTGTATGCATGTATTATATATGTTGATACATATAATGTTATTTTAAAGTGTTTAAGATAACATAAGTATACATGTATGTATATATAAGATATTGAAATTAATGTAATTTAATTAAAAAATTAAATAAATTAAAGGTTAATTAATTAAATAAAAACACGCATATATAAGGTATATGTGTTATATTATAAAGGTTATAGTATATTCTATAAAGGTTATAGTAGATATGTCTAATATAAAAATTGTATTGGAATACAATTATATAATTAATTAAAGAGTTAGTTAATTTAAATTAATTACATAAGGATTTAATTAAATAAAATTTTATACATAAGACTGTCGTACAAGTAATAAGAAATATAAAAGTTATATATCAATAGAACTCATATGATATGAATGTATAAACTAAAGGGAGAACTTTAAAGCTCATACAGACTTAAGGAATAAATACAAACGTAAATGTACGTATATCGTTATTTCTAATGTGTCTGACACTTAAACCATGAGGGTATTTTATAAGAAATACATTATTCCATAAGTAGATATCACTCAATATAATATATTAAATATTATGAATCTTCAATATAATGTTGTCCTCTACCATATATATTACATGCATACTCGTTTGTTGTTGTGCAAACTTAAGCTAGGGATGTTATGTATAGTATTATTAATATATTGAATAGATAAGGCAAGATAATTATATGTATTTGTTGAGAAAACTCAAGGTACATGTACTATACTTAGGCCATCACGATATGGTAGGTATAAGTGAATAATCTCATTCGATTTGTTGAGCAAACTCAAGCTCGGAAGTAGGTTAGGATAAACATGGGTTAGGAGTTGTATGTGATACAACCGATAATGAGTTATCCATCGTTTTTGGGGCTATAATTTGTTGAGCAAACTTAAGGTCAGAATACCAAGACAGACAAGTTTTAACACCAATTAGTGAAGTCGAAAGACTTCTATGTTTCATCTTAGGGTTTGGAGAAACATAAAACACTAGTGAGAGCCTTAATAGAAAAATGAAATAATAACATTTAACATTTCTAATAATACAAGAACATATGTTGTATAATGTTATAATAATCTACATTGATAAATTTGTGCATTTAATAAGATTTATAAAATGTTTATCAGTTAACATATATAAATGAATTAAAGATTGACAAATAGAAATATAATATACACTTACCAAGAAAAGATTATTGCATATTAATGTTTCAATACCCATGCAAGTGCCTGATTTTATAACTACTAAATACATTCGTAGTTTGGTCACTTATGCATTTATTTTTTCAATACCATGTACTCGCATTCTATGTGTTTCGAATTATCAAAGCAATAAAAGACTATTGATATTTGATCCATATACAATAGCATGTAAATATTATATTGTGAACGGTCAGAGTTTGTAATGTACAATATTTCGATGAAATTAGTTTATTCGAGAAACCAAATAAACCTTAGTGCAAGACTGAGTATTTAGTTTGATTGACTACAGAAGGATCGTATCGTGCTCAAAAGCTCAGGATAATTGAATGTCCTTTTGTAAAGAGTATGTTATGATATTGTAATAAGGATTTTCTTTTGAATGATTAGACCATTTAGAAAGGAAACTGAATCTATGAGAGTAAATGTGATTTAAGGTATAATAGGGATATAGTGAATAATCATGTCTGCTTCATAAAGAATCAACGAAAATGGGAATTGTAATAAGATTGATTGATGCTTAACATTGGAATAAGAAATGTGATTTCTATTCCAAAATTTAATTTCGTACGGAATTTTTTTCTATGAGATTTATTTCTTTGAGTTTAGAATAACTGATCAAAGAACTTTTCATTGTAAACTAGTTATCGTATGAAATGAATAAACTATATTAATTGAATGATGAACCTCCATATTTAGTATGCTATTATAGCAATGGCTGAAATAATGGGACATGCCATATAGGACTTATTGCATCATATTATGAAAATTGTTTACATCAAACGTACCATATTATTTATAAAATAATGACTATTATTTATAAAATAATGACTATTTTTTGTTTTGACTGAGAAAAAGACATAGCTATATTTCAATACGAATATACATTAAAACTACAATGCGGTATTTGTTTCATAACAAAAGTGGTGCATTGGAAAATATAGAAGTATCCAATATTATTTACAGTTATTTCAAAATTGCAGATTAAGCCATAGTTTAAGAAGATAATATTATACGATTTTGAATTATATGATATTGGTTAATTATCTCTCAAATTATTAAGAGCTATGCACCAATTCAGTGGGAGCATCATAAGAGTTGATGAACTCTTCGAATTAATAAATATAGATGTATTCAATCATATGTCTATTAATACCAAAATGTTTTCATGTACTTCGTCATATTCACCAATTAGTTATCATCAATATAGACATGTGTATTTGATACATGTGTAGTATGTCTATTGTAAACTCATGGAGTATGAAACAGAAGTAAATAAAATAACATGCAATAGAAATGGTTCGATTTGATTAAATGAGTGAGTATATTGGAAAAGTTCCAAACGTACCTAAAAATGAATAAATATTCAATCTCAAAAGTCACTCCTCCATGTGATACATTATGATGCATCAATAAGAAGTAATCGAACTTTGTCGGACAATGTACGATTAATTGTGAGTAAAGTTGAGTTAGTTTCTTTCTATAAGGTCATGTACATAAGAGTAATACATGTAATGACCTCGAATTTCAGTCGTTTGAAATTCGTATATTTAACTGATTTTAAACATTCACAATTTAATTTTATAAGTTGAATACTTAAATTTGAAATATAGTAATTTAATTGGATAATTAAATTGTTAATTTAATATTTGAAATTGTATAAATAATTGAAATTTAGATTTAATGTGAATGAAAATAATTTATAAAGTTGCACTAAATTCAATTTAAATTAGAATGATGTTAGGAAACTTTTAAAACTGAATTAAAAGTTAATTTATAGAAATTGAATATTTTAACGTTTAATTAACGTGTAAAAATAGTCATTTTTGATACAGTCTCGGATTTCGATGAACCTAGTTTCATTGGATCCGTAATGTTATATTTTTGTATGATTTCAAATTTCGTCTCAAACGGATACACGGTTTAGTCATAGCAAGCTGAAACCGTAGAGATTCGTTTATTTCAATGGCCTGTCATATGCTAATATAATGATTAGCAAACCATCGAATTTTCCAAGCAACTCGAAAGAATTTCGAAGATCTCCCGTCTTGAATCAAAACTCAATAAGATGCTCAACAAATAATCAATCAAAAATGATTGATTGCTCAAAACTCCATGAATAGAGTCGGGATCAAACTCACTCAAACCTGAACTCTAAACAATAAAGAAGATCATCAACAAGATTTTTGTGATAATAATACGGAAAGAACATCCTCACAACAAGATAAACACAATAGACAAGATTGATAAATCACAAGATGGCTTCTCACAAGGCCACCCACTCGAATGACCATGAAAAATGCACGTCGTTAATAATAGCTCGAAGATAGAATATACTCAAGAATAAGGATATAAGCTCGAATTATCTTTTAATCCATGATATTTAGAATTTTTAAATCTCAACATCTTTTAAATTTTAAATCTCAATTTTCAACATTTGAAAATTTTCAAACTTTTTACTATATTGCTTAGTAAGTTATTTAAAACTCAAATTAAAAGTCCAAATTTCTTCTCTTACTTCAAAATTAGTTTCCAAAGAAATTTGTAAATCCATAATAATATTACTCAAAATAAATTAAGGTTTAAATCTCTTTACTCTTTTTATTAAACCACTTAAATAGTTTAAAAACAATCTTCAAATTCTCTTATAACTCTTCTCTTAAAACATCCATAGAGATTCTAAAATCTCAAAATATACTTCCAATAAAGCACAGCTCAAAAACAATCTCATTTATATTCTCATCTTTATAATTTAAAAATAAATAAATGGCATTGCCTCGCCATTGAGTCTCTAATAAATAAATATATATATGTTGGCTGCAGAGTTGACCGAACGATCAAAACTGCCTCGCCACTATATTACTCGTCTCTAAAATCAATGGCTACAATTACCATTCAAAAATAAATTTAATATTTAATATAAAAATATTATTTTCAAAATTTCAATTTTTAAAACACAAACCATCGTGTCTGATTTCCTCATCATAGCATCTAGGAGATTCATATCGATAACGTTGATCAGGCTTATCGACCAGAACTCTTAACTATTCGATGGACAACCCAACACTCTCAAATTATCTCTATAGAAGAAATACTACTAATGTAAATATATTCTCAAAATATTCTCTGATTTTTTTAATTATCTCATAGATTAAATTTCTCTTTAATACACATATTTCTATAGCTTCAAAACTCAAACCAGAGAACACTAAGAGAATGCATCGAGATATTCCCAGAATACTCAATTCTCAAAATCATCAAAAGGAGATAGAGTGTTCGTCAATCATACGATGTCACGAGCCACGCCCAAAAATCATCAAGATACATGATAAGCAAGAAATTCTTCTCGAAGGAGAAGAAACACATAATCCACGAGTCACTACTTCAAACGGAGTAATGCTAAATGATAACCTTGATTGAGTATCTGAAAAGAACACTCAAACGAAGTAGAATGATAACTCAACCAAACTCGAATAATCTAGAAACTAACCTCATTCCTCAGTGGATATCCTCGTGGAAGGATAACCGAAGAGCTAAGAGTTAGGAATAAGGTTACCTCAACACTCGATTGCCCAATTGGATGTCAAATTAAAACGGACTCAAAAAAACTCAACAAAGTCACCATGACTAGAATTTGAGATATATCATCAACATCTCAATACTCAAGAGCGAATTTAGAAACTTTGGAATCATCATTAACATTTCAAAGTGATAGAAATAATAAATGAATCAAATTAGGATGCCTAAATAAATATAGGATCCTATAACAACAAAATGATCAGACTTTACATCAAATAAGTCAATCCATCTCAAAACAGATAAATATCAAGATAATGAGTAATAAACAAACACTATAAGAAAGTACGTCATTAATAACGCCACTCGATAACACATTATTCTAAAGCGTTATCGTTTAGCTTTAATTATTTACTTTTTCTTTAGTTCTCTTTTGTACACACGTAACGCTTGGCTCCAAAATGAAAATACCGCTTCTAAAATTTTCATCTCCCTCTCAAAATACTTAATCAACTCTCGTCTTCCTTCCAGAACCCCTCTTCCTCCCAAAACCAAAATAACAGCTAGTAATTTTTGTCTCCCTCGTAATTGCTCATCGCTCACCATCCCTAATCTTCGATCCAACTCGCCATCTCCGATCTCCGCTTATTGCTCTTCAGCAGTTCCAAAGTTGATGCATCTAGAACCCTAAATTATCTGCTCAAAATTCTAGGTTAGAAATTTCTAGGTTATGTTTATTAATTGTTTTATTTTTATTTTATCATTTGGTTACTATTTTAGAAAAATATCATCGGTAGGTCATGATTTTATCATTTGGTTTTGTTTATTAATTATTTTATTAGTTGTTTCTATGTTATGTTTATTGACATGACTCTTGAGTATACTCTTGATTCGTTTTTTCGCAAGATAGGGCGAAAATATGAATAAATAGTTTAGGTTGCAGACTTCTCATTATTAATGATTTTATTTTTTGTTTCTCATTAATCTGAACACACCGTTTAGATTGTATCAGTAATTATCGTACATGAATGTTTACATGGGATTTTTTATATATCATGCATGATTGATTGGTCATTTTGCGAAAGTCTAGCATATGAATTGAGCAGTTGATGGTCAAACAGCATAACAAGATTGTATGATTTTTAATGCACAACAAAATTGACGTTAGTTGAGATGTTCAAAGAAAATTTTTCAAATGATTGAAGTTGAAGTTTTAAATAATTTCAAAACAAATGCATATCGGTCTAAAGCATTTCTTTGTTGTTTCAGTGGTTGAACATTTTCATTATCGGTCTAAACCTTTTCTTGAACTAAGATGCATTAGAGACCAAGTCCCATAGCTGTTTGGATCATCTGCCACCAGAGATATCGAGCAGCAACTTGTTTGATGTGATTATACAATAAGTGATAATCTGACTGTTTTGGGATCTTGACCTTTTAGTCGTGATAAGCTTACATTGATGAATTATTAGCTTCGTGATATACTAATAATGATATAGTGAGGAATGTGAACTTGCCTTGAACTCGCTGCTAATGAATTCGATTGAGATTTTGTACGTACTTGGAGATGTTGTGCTTTGCAATATGGTTGAGATGATAATGCTGAGTTGAGGTTCTTCAGTTGGAGACTGCATTGAGAAGAAGAGCTTTGTATTGAGGCTGGAGTTTATTAGTCTGAGCAGGTACGTCTTTCCTAGAACAATGTCGATCTTGTGTATGTCTATAGTGTTGAAAATTTTGATAATCATCTTCTTAATGTTTGATTGGGCAACATGTTACCATCTTTGTTTTTAAATGCCTTCTTCTTTTTTCTCTACATTTCACCCATATTTTTTTCGTTTGATGACGATAGAGTACAAAAACAAATATTGTGTTATTGACAAATAATGTGTTCTAAAATTTACCTCATACCCTCCCTACTAAGTGAAGATTGACACAGATAATCTTAACGATCACATTGATACAAAATAATGCAATTCCTGTATGAACTATGCTCCATCCATTTGCAATTATCTAAGAGTAGTTTTCCATATGAATCCATCCATTGTTTGTCCTACAAGTACCAACAAAATTCATCGGCATGTGATTGTAAGTATCAACAACATGTACATGTCTTATACAATCTATGCCTTTTCTTTTGTTGCATACTTCCACTTTTTGATCAGTTCCTACTGATATATATTGCCCACAATTGTAGTCTTTAGTTTGGTTTTGGATTTGAGTCTTCAGATCAGAAAGTAGCTTGATTTACGAGTATCTTGCTTTGCTTTCTTATGTGATGCATATGGAGTTTTATGGTTATAGTTCCTTGCTTCAGTAAACATATCTCATAAATGTCTTGAATCTAAATGATGATTTAACTTGATGTTTGCAACACAAGCAAACCTTGTTCTGCCGATACATGCTTTATTTTCAATATTTTGGTTTTTAATTTATTTTATAACTACAAATATGCTTAGAAAATCTTTGGCATCCACTTGTTTATGCTTATTGCATTTGAAATTGCAGTTTTTTTTGAGAGATCTTGTTGAAAACTGTCAACTTTTCTATACGAATATAATGCTTTATGGCTGAAAATGCTATACATAATATATAATTTCTAGGATTTTGTTCTCTTGTTAACTGGCCATCAAATTTCAGATTGTTTAAAACTAATTAGCTTTTGTTACCCTTCATATATGGCCTAGAACTAATTAACTCATGTCTAAGTGATGTAAATAATATTCAAATGGATGTAGCAAGACATTGGATGTTTAATTATAAAAGCGCAAACTCTCATACTGGCATTTGGAACCCAGTAAAGCTGTTTGCCAACGGTGACTCTGTCGGTATGCTTGTTACTGTCGCTATCCAACCATTGACATTGTCAAGGTCTAATTTTTTTGTTATCTCATTTTCTAATGGCTTGGTTTTTGGTTACATGTTTGACTTGCTTGACAAGTCAAATACGTGGTTGCGTTCATTTAATGTGTTTAATCGACAAATAGATTGTCGTCTGATTATTTTTCTTATATTTCAAATGGATAATGGTAGGAAGATGGAGTGCATTTGAAAAGCCATGAAATATTTTGGTGAAATTATGTTGTACCAACTTTTCTATGTAAATTCTACTCTCTACTATTTGGTTCAAACATATAGTAAGACATAGTCGACAAATACATCTTTAAAATTCTAAAAGGAGAAAAAAGCATTACTAGAATGTAGGAAAAAACTTTCTTTATCTTTGGAAATAGGTGTCTGGGTTGGATGAATTTAATATGAGATATAGCCTAGATTGAATTTTCGTAGTCTTGATATAAATCTACCAATTTTGAATATTTTATAGCTTTGAATCATTATTCATTCAGTAACTGGAATTGTTTCAAATTTGAACTCTTTCGTTGCACTTTCCATCAAAGCAAATTTTGACCTTGCATCAAATTTGCGTCATTGCATTCCAATATTCCTTATATCAGAAGTACATTTCACTGTATACTTTTTGATTCTATCAGGTTAGGATCCAGTTATGGCAGGGATCAGCTCTTCATGTTGCCAAAACTATGCTTGCTCGGGAGGGGTTGGGCCCCTATTATAAGGTTTGTTCCTTAATAATCTCATCTCTGTTTATTATGAACATATAAACTTCATGAATTAACTAAGTTTTATAACAAAAATAACTAAATTTATTTATATAATAATAAAAATAATAAACTAACTTAGTTTATTAAAATTAATTAAGTTTATAATAATATACTAATAACAACAACGAAAGTCATAATAGTAATAATAATAATAAAACCATGTTTATAAAAATTAACCAAGTTTCAAAGCAATTAACTAAGTTTAGAATAATAATAAACTATAAAGTATTAACCGAGTTAACTAAGTCTTATAAAAGTTAACTAAGATAATAACAATAATAATAATACATTAACTATAAGTTTTATAAAAATTAACTAAGTTTTATAATAATAGTAATAAATTATAAAATATTAACCAAATTAACTAAGTTCTATTTCTTAGGTCAAATGAACAGAACTGATTTCAATACATTTTTATAACTATTCTTGAACATAAAAAATATTTTGCAGAAGATGTTAAATAAGAAATCAACAGTACATAGTAAGATTTACCAACTAATGAATTTAGCAACATCTGGTATAATACTATTGATTGTTTTTGTAAACATTACA
Source organism: Allium cepa (assembly GCA_030765085.1). NCBI lineage: Eukaryota > Viridiplantae > Streptophyta > Magnoliopsida > Asparagales > Amaryllidaceae > Allium > Allium cepa. Next base: position 619,068,425 of record CM060945.1, read on the forward strand.
ATGATTATTTGCAGGTCCTCTATATAGCAGTAGCATTACATTGGTTAGCTATCTAAATTTTCATAGTTAACTAGAATGGAGATGGTCACATAGTATGAAAATTTAACTTATAGATTATCATTATTATGACATTGTTTTTGTAACTGTTCATCAATATGACATTGTTCTAGATGTCACTATTATTAACCGAACTAAAGAGATACTTCAAAATCTATGTTTAGAATTAGCAACTATGGGGGACCTTAAACTTGTTGAACGTCTACAGAATTATAATTTAGCACCGGAATCAAGCAAGCAGATTAAGGCTAATATTAAAGTTTCTTCCACTGAAACAGGTGTCATTTTTGGTAATATTGTTTATGAAACTTCAAACGTTTTGGAAAGGAATGTGATTGTGCTCAATGATATTCATATTGACATTATGGACTACATTTCTCCCGCCACCTGTGCTGATGTGGCATTTAGAAATATGTGGGTAGAATTTGAAAAACAAGGTACATTTTCTTTGCTTTGTTTTGTTAATCTTATATTGATAATTTATTATGCATGCAAAGATTGTATGGTTTACTTAGATAGATGTGTACATATGCATGTTTCAGCTATTTTGTATTCTGCGAAAGCCCTATGGTATGTTGGGTTCATAATTTCATATATGAAACTCCCTAAAATTGCGATTCAAAGTATATGATGTTTAATGCAGCATATGTAGACAGAGGATTGAAATAAGGAGCTGTGGTGAGGATGGTGTTTTTGGCAGAAGGGGTAGATAGATGAAGGAAGGCAGTTGCCAGAATTGTTCAACAGTGTGTGGAAGTGGATGGTTGTTGCTGTAGGATGTGAAGATGGGTTGCAGGAGTACGGCTGTGCAAGTATGCAGTATCAGTGTGCATGTATGATTTGTTTTGTGTAGGAGGTGGTGATGGTGATGTGTAGGATGGGTACTTCTGACTTGTTCCCTGGTTTTGGAAGGCAGGAGGCTGTGCACAGTTATGTGGTCAGTGAAAGCAATGCAACAGTGTATTTGATGTTTGGTGGTCTTGTTTTGATGGTTGGAATAGAAGATTGATGTGAACTGTTGATGGTGGAGGGTGTTGACAGTTTGTTTTGTGAAATGTAAAAGTGGTAGGAAAGTTATGGTGGATGAGAAGTGTGGTATGCTCTGTAGTAGATGGGTTGAGGGTGCACCAGAGTGGTAATGACTGTATTGCTGATGAGGCAGGGAGGATGTCAGGCAGTTTTGTATGAATTGAGGTGAATGAGTGATGTTTGTGGAAGAATGTCAGTAAGGCAGTAAGGTGAAGACAGTTATATAAGCTAGTTGAATTTGTCTTGGTTGAAGCAAAAAGTGATGAAGTGCTAGATGGTGAAGTGGTGAGTTGTATTGGAGGGTAGGGGATTGGGATTGTTGATGTGGTGATCAGGGTGGTGTGCAGGTGCGAAGGCTGTGCAGTAGCAGTAACAGAGAGAGGAGGGGGGAGGGGGTGGGTTGAAGGAAATGCAAAGACATTTTTTTTTTGCCAATCAAGTTTGCAAAAGAAATTGAGTTGTAAATTGGATTGTAAATTGTAATTGAAAATTGAAATGTAAATTGAAAAAATGCAATGCAATTTTTTTCTTTTCAACCGAAATTATGTATATATTTTTTAAACATAGAAATGCAAATGCAACTAGTAAACAAGCACACTATAACATGTTGATTTAATAGCACGAAATGACCGCTATTGAATAAATATTTTATAGCGGCAAAATGGTGTTATAAATATTTCCAGTTCCATTGAGATTTAGCTGCATTATAGCGGCTATAATGAGCTATTGAATTAACGTACCATAGCGGCGAATTTGCGTTATAAAACTAAGCTCAACCATAGCGGCATATTTTGTGTTATAAATATTCAACAGATTTTTATAACATGTCGATATACAACGCTTATCAAACCGCTATGGTTGTGATTAATAGCGGCTATATGCTGCTATAAAAGACACTTTTTGTTGTAGTGAAACACTCACTAAAACAGCAACAAATAAAGAACTTAGAATGCTCACAACAAGCCAATCTTTGTGGATCCCTTCAATAAGATTCACAGCTCTCAAAGGAATGCAACAAAAATCCCCAAAGGAATCAATCAGCTCCATTGATACGAACTCACTCGTATCGACAAAAATAAGAATCTAATAATCCCAAATAAGATTTTATATAAGATGACATCAAACTCTATTATGGAATACTATGGAATACAATATATCTATACTCCTAGAGATATTCCATCTTAACAATCCCAAAACTCAAAAAAGAATCAAGGCTCGATTCAAAAACAAGCTTGAATAAAGGACAATGATTCACCCGTATTGTACTTCGATGTATCATGATATACATATTGTTCTGTGTTTATTCTACTTTGTTCTGACCACAGCTCTGATACCAAGCTGTAACGCCCCACCCCGAGACCCACCTTAGCAAAGAGAATTAACGAGTAATTTTGTCTACTAAAGTGGAGAATAGGGCTGGTTAAGGGCGACCATCTATAATTTTGTCTTAAACATCTATTGAATATGTCGACAAATGCAATATGATTTTTCTTTTCTATATCAAGAGGATCGACATACCTAGTAAATGCTTAATCCAAAACTATAGGTGGCTAACAGATCTATCAAAACGAAATACAATAACTAAACGAAAAGCACATCATGGAACAGTAATCGACATCGTATATATACATATACATTGATACATGCTTAGTACAATACAATATAAATAGAATAAAGGTGGTGCTCGACCACACTATATACATCGAATTAAATATAACTTCATCAGAGTATGCGAAAGAACAGAAACTAATCAAGAGAAGGAAGAGCTGATATCCAACATCAACTTCAAGCTAAGCCCAATAGATGATACCTCTGAAGGCAGGGGTTTTTTCGACCACGAAGGTCGACATCAATACGTCCACTGTATCAACTGCCGAGCAATCGAGTGCCGGAAAACCATACCGTTAGGATTAAAGAAGTGGTAGAAGATAGAAGAAGAAAGAAAGAAGAATAAAACAGAAACCATATCAGAATCTCACAATCGCAGCGGAAAAAATATAATAGATAAATGAATATCTTTTAAAACAAAGAACATATCAGTTATTAAATTACATCATATTACATTACATTATCAGATTTTACAACAAACAAACAGCGGAAAATAAATACTATATATGAGTTGATACGCCAAGCCATCCAGCTTGCCTCCAAATCTCTACAGCAACTCCTGAATTCCTGAATATCCTGATAACCTGACTATAGACTGCCCGTGTAGAAATTGGTGGGCACCCAGAGTTTAGGAAGAGAACAATAAACTCCAAGTCGGTGATGGGACTAGTGTGAGAACTTAAAACAGTTTATCTTTAAAAAAAACAGAGAAATATTTTAAATTAGATTCGCAATGCTTTTAGAAAATAAGACTACCATAAGGCCTCCCGCACACACACACAATGCAAACGCAGAATCGGAGGAGATTTCTCCTTATGATAGTCAAACATGCTTGATACGAGAAATTTTCTTTGATGTTATTACTATAAGTGCAAAGTGGAAAACCTTTCGAAAGTATAATATAAATCTTAGCCAACATACGACCAGTATCGCATGCCTACTATAGCTACCATCTAAACAGTGGGGCGCCACTATAAGTAAATGGAAGGTTCTACAACTAAAACCTTACAAGGCTCGTATTTTTCTTTGGATTTCCAACAAATGGTCAGGCAAAGGAACTTCCCATTACCACATGGAAACGCCTCTGGAAAGATGCCCTGAGAACCTAACTAGATCTCTGCCAACACAAGGCCGGGTTACCCCTAACTGGGTAACTACTAACACTCGTATGCCATCCCCCGGTCGTAAACGACCTTTCCCGGGATCCCGATAACCAACAACCACAAAGTAATAAATTCGCAGTAACCACATAGGTTAAATATCTGGGCTCCATACCATGATACCACCTATATCCAGAAGGAAATGCACATACCCTAAAGGGCGCTACCTCCAATAACCTTGCCGCATCCTTCCTGTTTCGACCATTTCTAGGTGTGAGGTTCGACGAAGTCTCGTCCACAGAGCTATGCTTTTTACAAAAGCTATGCTTTGATCAACAATGATCAGCAGCACTCGGCATGCCACACTACCGAATTGGGAGTATATCACCGATAACCTTCAACTACAAAACCTTTGAACTCGTACGTCTCAGAGAAGGGTGTTAAGCTACGAAAATAAATTCTCCGCCACCAACAGAAATGTATTTGAAAGAAATCTTCTTTATATCTCAATTTGTAATGTCGGACATACAATCCATTCAAGTCTATTCTGGGTTCGAACAGAACCGAAGGCGCTTCCGAAGAAGCCCTTGCAATCCGAGTATTCACATTCCCGATCGGACTTCCCATCACTTAGGGAATCTCTATACCGGCGCGACTCAGTGCAGAGACAATCAACGAGTTATCCTTTCGTTCTCGAAAATACTCAGTCTTCAACATCGGTTTTCAAATGCTATCCATAACGACATATCATTATTCGGAATGGGATTTATGACACAAAGGTCCTTCCCCGGCTAAACCGAATGACGAGCGCTTATTTTAAAAATAAGTGTAGCATTCAAATTCAAGCAAATGACCACAAATACCCATTTAAAGGTAAATATTGATAGTCGGTTATTTAACTATCAAAACAAACTAACAAATATTCAACACCATAACAATCACTTGGCCCTTTTATTAATCTTCGATCATTTAAATAACTTGCCAAATATTCACTTCAATTTATCTTTGAAAAGATATATTCTCTAAAACCTTTCAATTTCTACATTGGAAAACATTTCCAAAACAATAAGTAATTCACAAATCCATTTACTTTCAATAATTAGAAAATATTCGATATACTTAAAACACGATTAAGTATATATTTTATTCTTTTAAGGAAAACATTTTTTTAAACACATTTATTTGAGTCAAAATGAATATTGCATAAAACATCGTTACAACAACTCAAAGTCACTTAATATAGGGATTCGAAATTAAGATAGATATATATAAATCCCAATACTACATAAAACATTTCCTTTCGAAAATCATTTACTATAAAAACAGTGTTATAGTCCACCATTTCCTTTTATTTCTCGAAAACGTCTATTTCAACAATGAATGCTGAAATCTATGGTTTCGACACTTAATACATTTAAAACACTTCAAATCATTTTAAAATTCTATTTAAATATCACTTCCCCAAAACATTACTTTAATATATTATTCACCGTCCAAAAAGTGTATATAAATCGTTTACCAAATTCAACACCTCTACATATTTAATTTGAAGGATTATCCACTGTCCAAAATCGTGAATATATTTCCTTTAATAAGGTTTCCTATTTACTTATCAAATTCAACCAATTTTGAATTTATAAATCAATGTTTATAAATTCACATTTATATATTATAAAACTTCAAGTTATAAAAATCCCTTAATTAACGAATTCTATTTATTTTATTTTTTTGAATAAGGGTTCAAACTTTCTATTAGAAACCAAGAAAACAAAAGAATGTACAATGTCCAACAGGAAAACAAAGCCTTGTACAAACATTACAGGCCTAACATATTTTAACTCAATAAAGGGCCCAAATACTATTTTAATTGGATTGTCTAACTAATACACCCGAAACCCAGTAGAATATTCAAGACATCTCGGAAGGTAAAAAAGGCAAGACGTCACTTGTCTCCTACTTCATTTACTCCTCTCGAACGAAAATAAATAAAAGAATCGTTAATGGCGGCGAGGGAGAAAAAAGATGTAGCTCTAGTCGGCTTCGTCTACTGTACCAAATCTAGACAAGAAGCGAACTAGAAAGCTTCAATTCCTTGTATCAGATCCTCCACGAGAAGAACAAAGGCAGATAAGAGTCTTAAACCCGTAAAGATTGAATCTTTTAGCTTTAAAGAGAATCTAATAGCAAGTCTCTATATTTAGGACTCGAGACTGCAACTGGGAGGCGAGGGACATCATTGTCTCTAATCCAGCGAGATCCAGAGGTCACTACCCTTAGATCTAGCAGATCTAAGCCAGAAAAGTCACTGTCTTCCATAAAGTTGACGTCTTTATACTTTTAATTAGTAACTAACCCATTTAATAGCTATTACAGTGCTCGAAGCTTCACCAGTTTTACAGTGGGAAATTGTTAATCAAGAACATCTTCTTCTACAACCAGATCTGTAAATGATGACCATAGAAGACTGTATCCAGCAGCAAGGCTAAGCCCAAAAGACTCTATTTCCTTTCACGTGGTGCTTCAGAAATCAGGTCCTCCTCAAGAAAAGTGAAGCCAATCCCCACAAGCTAAGTCTCTGACTCCCTAATGATATTTACTAGAATCTTTAATTTCATAAACTAACTCGGTTTGAAAAAAATAGGTCAAGACATCAGTCAAGAGGGCAGCGGAAGACATCAATCTACTATAGTTTCTGCAATCTTATAACTTACAAACTAGATCAAAAAAAATATTGTTAATTGTAAATTATAATGTAATTTAAAAGAGAGGATGTGAGGTAAATGTAAAGATAATACAGGTATAGGTAGCCTTAATCAAGACACAGAGAAACTTGAAGATAGCAAAGAGAAGAAACGATACATATGATCAAGTCGATGAATCCCCAATTCAGCGTTGGGAGGTATATCCCCATTTCTTTGCTATTATATCAGTCATGCCATTGATGTTCTTAAAATGTTTAGATTTTACCATTCTGATATTCATTGTCTGGTATATATTTTTGAGCATATCTGCGTAGTATCTTGAATCTATTATGGAAAATCCTATCATTTCTTTCTTTCCATAAGTGCCAAATACAAACAGAAATAGAAAGTTGGAACAAATCTGAGTTTAGATTTTTTAATCTTGAGATAGAAACAATTTTTTGCAAATCTTCCTTCAGAGTGAAATAGAACAGACTTTTCAGCGAGTTAAAAAAAAAATTACAATTCCAGTGCCAAACTTTTCCTGTAAAATTACATTGAAAAAATAGGTGGTCTATATTTTCAATGTGATTATTACAAAAAATACGTGAGGGGTCCACAAGAATCTGTTTCTGTAGTAATCTCTTTAGTTAATAGATAGTCCTTAATGGCTTTAAAGAGGCATACCGCCATTTTTGGAACGTGAATTTTATTCCAAACCAATGACGACCAATTTTTTATTTCGAAACTAGTTCTAACCGAGTTCCAAACTTTTTTAAACTGGTATTGACTGTCCTTAGAACACTTCCATGACTAGTAGTCTCGCTCTCTATCCTTATGAATCTTGACACCTTCAATTTCCGCATGGATTTGAAATAAAAAACTGAACACGTCCCACTTCCACTCACCATTTTTAACAATCCTATTAAGAGACAAATTTTCCGTACCTGTTCTAAAAGCTGTGTCTATTCCAATACGTTCCATAATAGAGCTTCCATTCAGCCATGGGTCGTACCAAAGAGAAGTAGTTTTCCCATCAGTAATATTAAGAGAAAGACATTTCAATTCTTCGTGTCTATTCTTCAAAATGTATTTCCACACTCCCGAGTCGTTCGTTCTCTGATTGATTTCCCAAAAGCTTTTATTACCAATGTACTTACAATGTATGAGATCTGCCCAAATTCCATCTGCATTGATGATTTTCCATATCAATTTAATGTATAACGCTTGATTCATCTCTTCTAAATTTCTCAGACCCATTCCTCCTTCTTCTTTTTGCTTACACAAAATTTCCTAGGGGATCTTACTGCTACGGCTTTTCCAAAGAAAGTTAAGAATCAGATGCTTTATTTTAAGAACCGTAGTTTTTGGGAGACAAAAGCATTGCATCCAGAATTGAATAATAGGGTAAATGGTAGATTTGATAAGTTCTAGTCTCCCAGCTAGGCTGAGCATTCTAGTTTCCCATCCTGCAAATCTTAGCTTGATCTTCTCTATCAATAGAGAACAATCCCTATCTCTCAGATTAGTACTAGACAAGGGAATACCCAGGTACCTTACTGGGAGATCCGATTGCTGGATATTAAGTATTGAGCTAATATCAGTACAATTGACTACCCCTTTACCAGATAAAACATTAGATTTCTCACAGCTTAGTTCCAATCCGATAACTCTCTTCATGGTTTGAAAAGCATCACTAATAGCAATAGCATTTTATACACTTTCTTTAGTAAAAACTATAATATCATCGGCGTAAATGAGGTGAGTTAACTTGTTGTTAAAGTCTGTGACTAGGGAAATAAGGCCATCCCTGACTTTACCGTCCATCGGTAACGTAAAATATTCCATAACCAATGAAAATAGAATAGGGGAAAGTGGGTCACCTTGTCTAAGGCCATTTGAACTCTTGAAATAACCATGCGATTCCCCATTTGCAACGATGGAAAACACAGGCGTGGTTATGATGTCTTCAATAATTTTCACCCATTTGTCTGGGAAACCCAAACTTATTAACATGTGTATAACAAAAGCTCGATTAATCGAATCATATGCCTTTTTCAAATCTACTTTAATACACATGTATTTATTATCCTTTCTTCCAAAACCCCTAATAATTTCGTGAGCAAACAAAATACTGTCCCCTATTGATCTACCTTTTATAAAAGCCATCTGATTAGGGGACACCAACTTATCCAAAAAAGGAGCCAGTTTATTATAGAGTATCTTAGTGAAAACCTTGTATAAAGTGTTACAGCAGGCAATGGGTCTATAATCTTGAATTCTGGTGGAATGATCTTTTTAGGAATCAAATGCAAGAAAGTGTGGTTCCACTCTTTTATAATTGAACCCTTATGGAAAATATCATTCAAAGCTTTGAAAATTAAGTCTTTCGAAAGATTCCAATGGATTTTGAAAAACTTTGAATTAAAGCCGTCTGGGCCTGGTGAAGTAGTTTCTTTAATATCCCACAAAGCTAATTTAATTTCTTCCAATGAAAGACCATCATTCAAGAAATTCGCACCATATTCTGAAATTATCGATTTACAAATAACTTCTGGGAACTGGTCACTTAAAGGAAGATTGAAAACTTGTTTATAGAAATTAATGGCCGATTCAGCAAATTGATCTTCCGAAACCTCCTTGTCATCAAATATAATGTTAGTCAAGCACTTTCTACTTCTTCTGCTAGACATTTTAGCATAAAAGAAAGCAGAAGCCTCATCACCCATCATCAACCAATCACATTTAGCCTTTTGTTTGGTGTCCCGAAATTCTTTTTTGAGTGCTGTTTCCAATTTAATTTTGGCATTTTGAAATTCCATAACTAAATTATGACCTTTTGATTTTTCCAGAAGTTTTTGAAGTCTAGAACAATTTTCTCTCTGGTCATTAACCTCTTGTTTGGTATTCCGTATTTTAGCACTCCATATCTTGAGCTCTTTCTTAATGTTCTTGAGAATATATAAGATTTGAAATAGAGGTCGATCTTTCTGATCAGAGAACCACAATTTCTCAACCAGTGGAAAGTATTGATCACACAAAGGCCAGTGATTCATAAATCTGAAAGGTCTAATTTTGACTCTAGGCTTAGGAAAAAGAGAGACAAGAACAGCATTGTGATCGCTCAAGGAAGGAGGCAAATATTCGGCTGTTAAATCTTGATATAAATTGATCCAGTCTAGGTTAGCGAAGACCCTGTCGATTTTAGGAAATATGTTTCGACTAGGACCAAACCACCATGAAAATTCATAACCTTTAATGTTGATCTCTTTAAGGCCTGTGTCATTTGACATATCATCTAGTTCAAATAAGTTTCCAAATGGCACTGGGTTACCTCCCTTTCTTTCTGAGGGACCTCGAATACAATTGAAGTCCCCGAAAACTAGCCATGGTCTATAAATATTAATCGCATCTTCCTGTAAATTCTTCCACAATCTTTTCCTATGATGATCAAAATTATGAGCGTAGACAAAAGTTAAATTACATTTGAATTTCAGTTTGTTGATCAATTCAATAGTAATATGTTGGTCACTCATGCTAATGTAATTGAAATCCCAAGAATTCCCGTCAATGAGGACGAATATTCTGCATTTATAATAGCATGAAACATTACTTATAACTTTCCATCCGTCCGCCAAACTTCTTTCCAAACCTATAAGTTCCGAAAATAACAGCTTATTTTCCAAAACACCAAAACAACTTATTTTAAACTTATCAATGAGTCTTCTCATTTCTTTCATTCTATTGGGGTTATGAAACCCTCTAACATTCCAGCATGCAAACGACATTATGAAGTCTTGTTGTTTCGAGTCCTCTGCAACCTACTACTTGAGGACTCCCCTTTGTCTTCCGCAGAGATGCCTAACATCTGGACCCATTTGGGATTCTTACGAACAAGTTTATCCTTCTGAATGTTCTCAAATTGTGTAACCTGGGACTTGGGAATACACTGCTCCTCCTGGGCTTAATCGACTTTATCATATGTATTCTGTTCCCCTACCGCTTCTGTCATTCCTATGTCCTGTTCTGAGTTTTCCTGTACCTGCATATCAGAACATGGATTAGTACCTCTCCTAAAATTAACATTATTAATTATATAATCATCAATATAATTATCATTAGAAAGTAAATTAATAGAAATTGTATCTGAGTCCGATGGAGTTGAAGGATGTTTGAGAATTGTTTTTTGGGTCGAGGGTGACTTCGGAGGTATTGGGCTAGATTCTCTAACTCCCAGGTTAGGCTGGCTCGCAGGGATGATCATTTCTCGATTTCTTGAATCAGAAAGGACCTCTTGCTCCAGCGAGTTAGAAACTATTTGATTTCTATTCTGAGACCCATCTTTAGGAGAGCAGATTACATTTTCTTGAGTCTCCTGAGGTAGAACTTCTCCACATGAAACCTCCCCCATGTTATTCCTACTATTTTCAACAGATAAAAGGCCATCATTTGGAATATTTCCATTGGTCACTTGATTGCCAGGAATATTAGTAATGCCATCTCCGCCTTCCTCCCTTACTGTTTCCAAATAACCAACAAGAGTTGGATCTGCAGGATTTTCCTTCTCAAAATTATCTACTTGAGTCAGTTTAGGTACCCAAGACTTAGTCATTGGGCATTCGTCAGTAACATGCCCGAAACACACGCACTTGCCACATATAGGAGGAGGGTTTTCGTATTCCACTGTCTGAACGAAACTCCTCCTGTTTTCGTCCATGCCTTCAATGGTGTTAGGCATACCATAGGTAGCATTAACCTCTATCAGAACTCTGGCGTAGGCTAATCTAGATTTGGTTTTCGTGGCCTCGTCCATCTTTATAGGGAGTCCTATAGTGCTTGTTAATGCACTGATTGCCTTATTGCCCCACAGTTTAAAGCTTGAACCTGGAAGTCTAACCCACATGGGCAAAGATGTAAGAAGACCCCTATCCGTGTTCATGTCTTGGGACAGGCGTTTCATGATAATCAGGTTTCAATCCATAAACCAGGGACCAGATTTCAAAATCTTATTGCAATCTTCCTCAGAACCAAATCTTACCACAAAGAAACCATTATTCCTTGAATGAACAGAAAACGGCTTCTGTGTAGACCATACTCTGTTGGCATACCCTTCAAAAGTTTTAAGCCCATGTTTATAACCAACCACATACAATAATATGCATAAGTCCCATCCACCCTCCGCTTCTCTGATAGCTTCAGATAAAAGGGAACCTATCCTTTTACCGTCAGTTATTTTGCTCAATAAATTCAAGATCTAGGTTTCCTAGATCTCCTACAGCTCTTATTTTTACTGCTTCACTATAAGAAAATTTTTTAGCGTTCTCTGATACAGTGAATTTAATTTTTGAAATACTTCCTGATTGGTTGGCGTTCTGCTTTGAAGATTTCGAAAATCTGGATGAAAACCGCCCTTCATTAGCCTTCTGAACTCTTCCCCCCTGATTCTGATCCAAAATTGCTCCTGATTTGCCGAGATTCCGAACTGAAATTGCTCCTGATTTGTTAGTTCTATAACCTCCCAGATTTAACCTAGCTTCAGGTCCTGAAGGTTGTGAAGCCTTGCAACTTTTCCTTCTCACCTCCTACCAGCCTTCTTCATCCTGCAGAGAGCCCATGATATAGCAATGATTTTGAGGAGTAAGAATTGAAGACAGAAATTAAGAATTAAGTACAAGATTAAGAAAGAAAAATAGAAGAAAACAGGAGAAAAAGGGGAAACCCTAATCTCTAGATCTTACAATCAATTCACTTATAAATCCAATTTATAAGTTAATTTCTTATAAAATTTTTATTGTACAAAAGCTATTCATTTTATAATTTCTTAATTTATACATCTATAAATTTCATTCACTTATGAATCCATTTATATTTCATTTTAACACTTATAAAACTCGTTTCATAATTCCAATATTTTAATTTATAAATATCAATTTTATAAATCTTTTATATAAACCGTTTATAATAATTTCAAAAATCTCTATTCAATCTATTTTAAAAATTAATCAACTACTTATCTCAAAAAAGTCACATTTCGGTTATATTTCACAAAAATCATAATTTTTATAACATTAAATTTTAACGTTTATTTATTTAAAATGAATCAATTCCAAAATTTAAAAAAACGTATACTTTCAAAAATCACTTTAAAACCCTTTTAATTTCCAAAATAGGCCCAATGCTGCAACAACACTAAATAAAACAATCACGGCATCCAAAACATCATATATCATATGATAAATGATAGCAGAATATATCACAATATCTGTAAAAAAATCAATACGGGTGAGGAATCCAGTTGGATCCCTCCAACCTGTTTCCCTGCATCCACAGATGTTAGCACAATACCAGTCCCGTTTCAATACGGAATATCACGGCATATAGGATTTATAAAATATTATCCGCTATTATGCGGCGCAATAGGGTCTCACCGCTATATAATGTGGGAAAATCAACTCCAAGTACATATATAATACCAATTCCACTTCAAGGTGAAATAAAACGGTATATATTTTTAATAAATAACATCCGCTTAATATACGGCGTATAGGGTCTATTTCGATACTACAGATAATAATTTATCATCCAAACATAAAATCAAGCAATTTTAAATCTAACTATTTAAAATTTAAATCGAAACAAATTCAATTGAGTGAGAAGTTCTCACCTTGCTTCCAATAACAGTCGTAGAGTTTTATTTCGAATAAAATTAAACGCGCGTTTAAATTTACCCAAAATTTTCACTAGCTCAAATCAACTCCAATCTAGCTCCATCGTGTAGTGGTCGTGAATACGAACCCAACGCAATTTGTTTCGCCAAATTCTGACCTCGTACAAAAAAGTTATTGCATTACAAAGTTTATACGATTTATAATTATTTAAATTACAATTTACTTTTAATTTTAACCCTCACTTGCATCTGGGTCGTCCATCACAAAGGCTCTAGATCTCGGCCGTCGCCTGCTTTCTTCCTTCCCAGCAACATACGAACGCGAAGAACCCATTTGTGCCGCCCCACGCACCACCTACGATCACCTTTGCAACGATCAACGACCACCACGTTGAAGCCCCTCGCGCATGGCACCTTGGGCCAGAGAGCGGTCGAGCTCGACCCTATATTGGACTAGAAATGCATGCGTGAACGACACGTCTTTGCCCTTGAATTGCCGTTGATCGACTATACCGATCTCGATCACGACCGTTGGTTTTGTAGCCCTTGTTGAGCTCTACAAAGTTGTAGTTGAGGACTTCTCGAATTAATATGTGGATTGGAAGATAATTGGAGGAGAAAATTGGAGAATGTCAGCCATTCATTTTAATGGTGGCGGCAAGGGTTACCTTCTGATTAGGGTTTGCAATTGTGAAAAATGAGGTCCTTTTATAGAAAATAATCGAAACACTATTCACCCCGAATTTTTTCGAACTCCAAACGAAGCGTGCCGCCTGGCGTTTATAATGTTTTACCCCTATTCCGAACACAATGGAATATATATCGGGAGCCAATTCGATCAAATTTGAAAAATAAGTTTTTGAATCGACTATTTAAATTCAAAATTCACTCGAATCGATTTCTACGCGTTTTAGCTTGCCCCGGACAAACCGTAAGTCCGATTAACACGAAATTTGAAACCATACCATAATATAATATTGCGGATCCGATGAAACTGGTTTCATTGAAATCCGAGACTATTTGAAAAATGGCTATTTTAACTTGTCAATTAAGTATTTAAATATTCAATTTCACAAATTAACTTTTAATTAGGTTTTAAAAGTTCTATAACATCATTCTAACTCCAACATGATTTAATACAACTTTATAAATCATTTTCAATCACATTAAACCCAATTTCCAATTATTTCTGTAATTTCGAATATTAAATTATCGATTTAATTATCCAATTAAATCTAGATATTCGAAATAAAATTTATTCGACTTAAAAATTTTACTTGTTAATATTTAAAATCAATTTAATATACGAATTTCAATTGACAGAAATTCTGGATCGTTACAATACCTGAAACAACTCGGTCTGACCCGTAGCTAGAGCTTATTATTAGTAAAGGTAATGATAAGAGACAAGGGGAAAACCATTCCATCGTTACCAATGGAATGATATAGGTCATCAAGTTATCTCTAGAGTGATACATCAATGGTTCATCATGATTGCATAGAGGAATACAATATGTATATTAGATAGACATGGTTCATCTAATTATATATATAACCGAGTGAAATAGGTGAGGATATGGACCATAAAGTAAATCTTCATAAGATAATTAAAACTTCAAGAATCCATCATAAATAAAACTCAACTAATAGAAACTTCTTAATTATTATACCTCATCTCATCGGTATAAATATAAATACATCTCAAATCCATCATTAAACTCATTATAAAGGAATCTCCATAATCATTTATACCTCATATCATTGGTATAAATATAAATATATCTTAAATCTATTATCAACACTCATCATAAAAGCATTACCATAATTTATACCTCATCTCATTGGTATAAATATATATAATGTCTCAAATCCATCTTGATAGAGCCTGGAAAAAGTCCAAAACATCATATTCGAAGTCATAGATAAAACCATGTATGCCAATAAGCCTTTTTATTACATAAGGCTATACTAAAGCATCATTATCAAAATAGTGAAATCGAAACACCTAAAACCTCATGGAAAACAGCACGCGCATTTACATCTTAACTAGTACTACCATTATTTGGTACCATTCAGTGTGATGACTTGGGGTCACATAACATTATAACATCGTGATCGTCTTAATTGACTATAGTCAAAAACATCTTGATGACACCCAGTCACAAAAACCCGAGTAATAACATCGTGATGATTGGAGTCGAGTAATAACTTCATGAACATCGTGATGACTCCAATCGAGTACTCGGTCTGTAGCACTAGTAACATCGTGAATGTGTCTCAACTTCTCAAATAGGATCCCAATAGGCGTCAACGTACGTCCCATACCATACGTTCGTACCTATTGGTTTACAAATTGTTAGTCAATGCCACATTAGAAAACCACCATAAAGCATCATCAAACAAACACTGCCTCATCTCATTGGCGAGTGTAAGATACCTAACTCGTCTTATCTCTTACTTGGACGAGTTTTAAGTAACATCGAGACTTGTCTCATTTCATCGACAAGTAAAAAATTCATCATAAATATTGAAATCATCATCAATCCATCATAACAACTTGCCTCATCTCCTAGGCAAGTAAAAGAACATCGTGATGGTAATTTCTAACCATAGTTGCAAAATATGACTTAACATCAATATTGCCTCATTTCATTGGCCATCACAAAATGCATCTAGATTGATTCATCGTCGAATGTACTCAAAGAGTAATTCTCAAACCAATAATCTTCACCAAAATTTGGTAACTTCTAAATCAACTCAAAATAACACTTCAAATTGGTTTCGATCATACAAATCCGATATTAAGCGATAACGCAAAAATACATGTCCCATACCGCGTATTTTTTTACTAAATCGTTTAATTTACTTCCTCATACGTCCGAAAAGGCATTAAATTAATTAAAATAAACAAAATTAATTATAAAAGATTTTACTTGAGAAAACGGTGTTATAAAACAAATTTTAGAAATTTATCTGAAACATTTTGAGAGAAAACACATCATTAAAAAGGATTTTAATAATTTTTAAAAGCCTTAAAAATAAAGAATAATTAATTAAAAACCTCCAAAAAATACATAAAAACATTTATTACTCCAACCATGATGTTAGAATAATTTCTGGAATTTATTCGGATTTTTTTATTAAAACTCAAGAAAACATCAATTTGCAATTTTAATCGGCCTAAACCGATATTCCAATTTAAATCGAATCTATATTAATTTAAATTAAAATCTCATCCTAACTTTATTATTCCATTACTGATCATGATCACATATTAACATCAAATTTCAGATAAAAAAATTGCAAAAGAATGCAAATGAAATCGTCGAAATCAAAAAAAAAAATATATATTATGGCTGTCAATGACAGGCCAGAAGTAAAAACGTCAATTTTCCACCATTTAAACTTCGAAATTCCATAAAACTCAAAACATAAAAGGTGTAGCCTACATCATATGGTTTCTAGCACATCATACATTTCGATATTTCGATCAGTAACGAATAAGTTATGAGCGAAATACTACTTAGAAAAATTTATGTGCACTGGCTATCAACACAGGCCAGCGATAAAAAAGTCAGTTGTTCACTATGTAAAACTCAAAATCATTCGAAACCGAAAACATAAAAGTTGTGGCATATATCACAAGGATTTCAAAACATCTAAAATTTCTAAATTCCAATTAGAAACAAGAAAGTTATGATCAAATTACTAGAAAAAACATCAAACTCAGCCTAAACTAATGCATTTACAGGATAGCGACAAACAATTTTAATTTTAGCATAGATAACTTCAAAATCAGGAAAAATGAATAAAATTAAAGTTGTAGCTTAGTTTCTAAGATTTCCATAATGACCAAGATCATCAAAATCGTTTAAGAAACAAAGTAGTTATGGTCAAATTCGTTTCAGCTTCAATGACAGAGCAAATATTGGTTTTGCTCTCGGGTTTGAAGTAGAAAAATTAGATTTTGACATAACTAATAAAAAAATTATAGAAAACTCAAAACAGGAAATTGCACATGAATTAAGCTTTCTGGAACATCCAAAATTATCAAAATCGGATCAAAAACGAGAAAGTTATCCCTAAATTTGTTTCAGCTTCAGTAATTCACTGATTATAATATTTTGATCATATAAAGAGCTAGCGTTTGTGAGTTTTACACTCATCTTGCCTTCATGAAGATTTAATTATGATTTAGATGCCAAAGATTGATGCTTTTAGCTAAGAACAGAGCATCCAAACCAGTAAAACTAATAACAGGTACATGCAAACAAGGAGAGAAGCAAATCAACAATTATCACTACAAAAATAGATTTTTGATCAAGAGAAGGGTTTAGATGGATTCTAAGATAGAATAGGTTGGAGATTACCTTCTTTTATGATTCTAACTTAAATAAGGCTTTTAAATTTGCAAAGATTGAGCTTGGAAGACTAAATTTTGAAGAGGGTAGCCATTGTTTTTTACTTTGAAGCTTTTTCTTTACTGATTTAGGTTTTACTGTAATGATTTTTGGGAGAAAAGGAATGTATTTCATCAGAAAACCCTAGAATTTGGGTTATTGGATGTTTACTATACCCAATTAGTCCATTCTCATACTTAGAAAATTATTTAGGCTAATATACATAGGTTTTAAACCATTTTTAACATAACTTTCTCATATTAACTTCTTTTTACATGAGACAAAATGCATTCTTTATATTTCAAAAAGGTGAACATGATTAACACAATATTTTTTTTACACTTAAAAATATTATTTTTCCAACAAACTATTAATTTACACAATATTTGAGAATATTGTTATTTTTACACAAAAAACCACAATTTGAAACTCTTTCAGTCAAATAAAAATTGTTTCTTAACTCAAATAAGTGTATTAAATGTTTTAACACTTTTTAAAATATTACAACACTATTTTTAAACATTAATACACTTCAAAAAAATCATTTTCTTCTCATTTTCCCTTTTTATTCACTATAAAAGGCTATTATTGGAATAAAATTCCAATACTTCCCATTTTGACTCAATAAATAACTAACATCATTTATTTTCAACCCAATTTCACAAATAAAATATTCTAAGATTATTTTCACTCTAAGCAATTTTTAAAATCTCAAAATATCAATGGCTACAATCACAAAATGCATCATGATTGGCTCGTCGTCGAATGTACTCAAAGAGTAATTCTCAAACCAATAATCTTCACCAAAATTTGGTAACTTCTAAATCAACTCAAAATAACACTTCAAATTGGTTTAGATCGTACAAATCCGATATTAAGCGATAAAGCAAAAATACATGTACCATACCGCGTATTTTTTTATTAAATTGTTTAATTTACTTCCTCATACGTCCGAAAAAGCATTAAAGTGACTAAAATAAACAAAATTAATTATAAAAGATTTTACTTGAGAAAACGGTGTTATAAAACAAATTTTAGAAATTTATCTGAAACATTTTGAGAGAAAACACATCATTAAAAAGGATTTTAATAATTTTTAAAAGCCTTAAAAATAAATAATTGATTAAAAACCTCCAAAAATACATAAAAACATTTATTACTCCAACCATGATGTTAGAAGATTTTCTAGAATTTATTCGTATTTTTTATTAATACTCAAGAAAACATCAATTTGCAATTTTAATCGGCCTAAACCGATATTTCAATTTAAATCGAATTTAAACTAATTTAAATTCGAATCTCATCCTAACTTGATTGGTCTGTTGCTGAACAAAATGATTAAATATTAGCATCAAATTTCATATAAATAAATTGCAAAATAATGCAAATGAAATCGTCGAAATCAGACAAATATATAAATATTGTGGCTGTCAATGACAGGCCAGAAGTAAAACGTTAATTTTCCACCACTTAAACTTCGAAATTTTACAAAACTCAAAACATAAAAGTTGTAGCCCACATCATATGGTTTCCAGAACATCAAACATTTCAATATTTCGATCAGTAAAAAATATGTTATGAGCGAAATACTACATAGAAAAATTTATGTGCACTGGCTATCAACACAAGCCAGCGATAAAAAAGTCAGTTATTCGCTATGTAAACCTCAAAATCATACAAAACCAAAAATATAAAAGTTGCGAAATATTTCACAAGGATTTTAGAACATCTAAAATTTCAAAATTCCACTATGAAATAAGAAAGTTATGATCAAATTACTAAAAAAAACATTAAACTCAACCTGAACTTATGCATTTACAGGACAGCGGCAAACAATTGCAATTTTAGCATAGATAACTTCGAAATCAGGAAAAATGAATAAAATAAAAGTAGTAGCTTAGTTTCTAAGATTTCCGGAATGACCAAGGTCATCAAAATCGGTTAAGAAACGAAGTAGTTATGGTCAAATTCGTTTCGGCTTCAATGACAGAGCAAATATTGGTTTTGCTCTCGGGTTTGCAGTAGAAAAATTAGATTTTGACATAACTAATAAAAAAATTACAGAAAACTCTAAACAGGAAAGTGCACATGAATTAAGCTTTCCGGAACATCCAAAATTGTCAAAATCGGATCAAAAACGAGAAAGTTATGCCTAAATTTGTTTCAGCATCAGTAATTCACTGATTATAATATTTTGATCATATAAAGAGCTAGGGTTTGTGTGTTTTACACTCATCTTCCTTCATGAAGATTGAATATGATTTAGATGTCAAAGATTGATGCTTTTAGCCAAGAACAGAGCATCCAAACCAGTAAAACTAAGAATAGGTACATGCAAACAAGGAGAGAAGCAAATCAACAATTATCACTACAAAAATAGATTTTTGATGAAGAGAAGGGTTTAGATGGATTCTAAGGTTGAATAGGTTTAAGATTATCTTCTTTTATGATTCTAACTTGAATTAGTCTTTTAAATTTGCGAAGATTGAGCTTGGAAGATTAAATTTTGAAGAGGTGGCCATTGTTTTGTACTTTGAAGTTTTTTCTTTTCTGATTTAGGTTTTACTGTAATGAGTTTTGGGAGAAAAGGAATGTATTTCATCATAAAACTCTAGAATTTAGGTTATTGGATGTTAATTAGTCCATTCTCATACTTAGAAAATTATTTAGGCTAATATACATAGGTTTTAAACAATTTTTAACATAACTTTATCGTATTAACTTCTTTTTACATGAGACAAAATGCATTCTTTATATTTTAACAAGATGAACATTATTAACATAATATTTTTTTTTACACTTGAAAATACTATTTTCCCAAAAAACTATTAATTTACACAATACTTGATAACATTGTTATTTTTAGACAGAAAAACCACAATTTTAAACAATTTGAGTCAAATAAAAATTATTTCTTAACTCAAATAAGTGTATTAAATCTTTTACACTTTTTAAAATATTACAACACTATTTTCAATCATTAATACAGTTCAAAAAATTCATTTTCTTCTCATTTGCCCTTTTTATTCACTATAAAAGGCTATTATTAGAATAAAATTCCAGTACATCCCATTTTGACTCAATAAATAACTAACATCATTTATTTTCAACCCAATTTCACAAATAAAATATTCTAAGCTTATTTTCACTCATTTATATTTATTCCAACTATCAATATGTCGAAATAACATCTTATGAGATAAATTAACTCACATAAATTAAAAACCCAAGTTTTATTCATCAAAGCATTGTTTATATAAAATAAACAATAACTTACATTTCATTCCTCCAATTCATTTATAATCACAATATTAAATTATTATTTGCATTATAATTTAATATTAACGGTAATCTCCAAAATCCGGGTTGTTACAAAAGTGGTCTTTTAAATTTAAAGATAGGTTTTGAAAAAGGTAATATTTTATATAAAGTAAAATGGTTTGAAGATGTTTTTGAAATATGTTAAATGTCGAATACATAGTTTTCAACATTCATTGTTGAAATAGTCATTTTCGAGAAGTAAGGAAATGATGGACTATAACACTATTGTTATGGTAAATGATTTTCGAGAGAAGATGTTTTGTACAGTATATGGGATTTATATATCTATCTAATTTTCAAATCCCTATACTAATGATTTTGGGTTGTCGGAACGATATTTTACGCAACATTAGTTTTGACCCAAATAAATATGTTTAAGAGAGTATTTTCCTTAAAGAATAAAATTATACTTAATCGTGATTTAAGTATATGTAATACTTTATAAGTTTCGAAAATAAGAAGAATTGTGAATTACTTCTTGTTATATGAGTATATGGATATGTTTTCCAATATAGAAAATAAAATTGTTTTGGAAATATATCTTTTAAAGATAATTTGAAGTGGATATATGGCAAGTAATTTAATTAATAAAAGATTAATCAAAGGGACTAGTGAGTGCTTATGGTGGTAAATGTTTGTTTGCTTTGATGGTTAAATAACTGACTATCAAATTTGACCACCTTAGTTCCTTGACTTGATGTGGGAACTATTTAGTCATACACTTAGTACGCAGCCTTCTATGCTGGCTTAATTATCATTTTTGTTGAGGATGTTGATTCGTATAGTGTGGAGTATTACTCCAATTTATCGACCTTCCTTCGTGGCCGAAGGATAGTAAGTTGAAAGTTGGAGACGTGATAATCCTATAAGACTTAGTTTCTATGTGAGGTTGAGAAACGGTTTCGCGTTGTTGGTGCGAAGAGACCGGGATCGGTAAACCACTTCAGACCAACATTTATTCGACGAATGTGCAGGTTGGTTGTGATGATATTGATATTCAGGATTTTCATAGTGGAGGACTACTGGTTGATCGTTTAGGATTAAAATACCAATATACATCCAGTAGTAGTACTCTCTTCGTTATGAAATATCCAATGCAAGGACTATTCGTTGCTAATCCTAGGGATTTCCTGACAGGATGTGGTAGAAAAGTACCTTCGTTTTGTCCTGTTCCTGGACAACTTGCATGGATGTCTGTCTGACATTGCATTTCTAAAGATCACGTACATTGATTTTTAAAAACGTACATTGGTGGTGGAAGAGAAGGCAACTTCTCTTCGCTTAACACACTCCTTGAGATGTATGAGGTTAAGGGTTGTATTTTTGTGGAAGGAAATTATTGGTTAATGGAAATGGCCATGTGGCATTATAAGTGATGTGATTTGTGATATGTGAAAGGTAATCATTACCTTAGGCCTCATCAACCAAAAATGACCGAAACAGGGTTAGATGTAGTAGGGCTAAATGGGTCGCTCCCAAGTAGGATATGATCATCCTCTTCTAGATATATCTTTACATGCTATGATGTCATGTATCTGATTATTGTGGTTTGTATGCTTTGAGGGCCCTTGAAAAAGGTCGGTAACGACCGGAGGATGACTATTTGGTACTATCTATGTAACAACCTTATTGTTGGTTACCTGATTAATTAGACCTGGTTAGGGATAATTAATTCTAAATTGGGATTTGTGAAATTTAACTATGAAATTAAATCTAGTTTTATGAATAATTGAATTATTTATCTTAATTAATTTTAAGATAACTTTGGAAAATGTTGAAAATGTTGTTAAGTGTTAATATTGTGATTTATTATTTTAAAATGATAAATTGTGATTATAATTTATTTTATTTTAATTAAAAATGATAAGAATAACTTTCTCTTTGTGAATGGGTTTGATAAATTATGAATGGTTAAGACAATGTTAACTAAAACCTTAGTTAAAATGTAAAATAGTGTTTTATAAATTATTAACACTTAGGATTTTTGTAACACTTGGCAATTGGGTCCATACCTCAAACCACTTAACCCATTTAAGAGAAGCTTCCTTCTCATTTGATGAAAAGAGTATGTTCTTTTCTAAAAGCTTAGAAAACCAGAGAATTCAATTCCTCTTTCAAAACCTAGAAGAAGAAAAAAAATCAAATCTCTTCTTCAATTCATGGTAAATTAAATATTTTTGGGAGCTTATTTGTGCAGGTAATCATCTCTAGCTTAAATACATCTCAATTGTGATTTTATTTCTCAATTTACAGTAAACTAAATTAGGGCTTTTTGGTATATTTTGGATTGATTTTTGTTTAGGATTTACTAGTTTGGAAATTTGGGCTGAAGTGATAACATGGATTGTTGAATTAAAGAATAGAGGTGAGTTAATCACTCACATGCTTATTTCTAAATCTTTGTTTGCTGCACATTATTGTTTGAATGATTTTTGATTTAATTGTATGCAATTTGGTTGAGAACTTATGTGATTTTTGTGTTATTGTTTGCTGGAAATTTGATAAAACAGAATAGCTGCAGTAAAACAATGATAATATATGGTAGATTAATCCAAATTGACTCAATCTTTTTGTGGTTGAAAGATATTTCAATTAGCTACAAGTTTCATTTTAATCATATTTCGAAATTTTGCTGTTAAATTGGTCCAAATTGAGTTTGAAACTAATGTTATAGCACAGCCATATAACAATTTCCTGAGTTAATACCTGAAAGTAAAATGGACATAACTTTTGATTGATTAATCCAATTGTGTTGAACCTTTTTGCAGTAGAAAGATAATTTTCTAAGGAAGAACTTTTGTTTTATTTACTTTCTCATATTTTGAATATTTCTTGGTCAAAATCCGGTTTTTTTAACAGAGTAATAGTCTCTGTCCTGTCAAATTTCTATGATAGATATTGGTTAGTAAATAAAGCATAACTTTCTCGTTTCTTATCGTATTTTGACAAAATTTAAAGTTCTGGAAAGCTTAAACTTTGCGCTACAACTTTTATGTTGTAAGTTTCTGCAGATTCTATTATTTAAAGGGTCGAAATTGGGTTTTAATCTGAGATACATGCTCCGCTCTGTTGATTTTCAGAATTGAAACCTAAAACTAAATTAGACATAACTTTCTCATTTTTGATCGGATTTTGATAATATTTTATGTTCCTGAAAGCTTATTTCATGTACTACAACTTTCATGTTTTGTATTTTCTGAAATTATGAAGTTAGCTATGTCAAAATCGTAATTTTCTACTGTAATCCCGAGAGCAAAATCAATATTTGCTCTGTGAAAGGCTAAAACTAAATTCGCCATAACTACTTCGTTTCTTAACCAATTTTGATGATCTTAGTCATTCCGGAAAGATTAAAAACTAAGCTAAAACTGTAATTTCATACGTTTTGCCAGATTTCAAAGTTATCTAGTCTAAAATTACAATTGTTTGTCGCTGTCCTGCAAATGCATAAGTTCAGGCTGAGTTGATATTTGTTTTTAGTAATTTGATCATAAATTTCTTGTTTCAAATCAAAATTTAGAAATTTTAGATGTTCTGTAATCCATGTAAAATATGCCACAACTTTTCTGTTTTCAGTTTTGAATGACTTTGAGGTCTATATAGTGAATAACTGACATTTTTATCGCTGGCCATTGTTGATAGCCAGTGCACATAAATTTTTCTAAGTAGTATTTCACTCATAACTTATTCATAACTGATCGGAATAAAATTTTTGATGTTCTGGAAACCTTATGATGTAGGCTACAACTTTTATGTTTTGAGTTTTGTAGGATTTCGAAGTTTACCTGGTGAAAATTTGACGTTTTCACTGCGGGTCTGTCATTGACAGCCACAATATTTATATTTGTCTGATTTCGACGATTCCATTTGCATTCTTTGCGAATTTTTTTTATTTATGAAATTTGATGCTAATATTTGATCATTTTGTCTAGCAATGGACTAATCCAGTTAGGATGAGATTTGAATTTAAATTAATTCAAATTCGATTTAAATTTGAATATCGGTTTAGGCCGATTAAATTGCAAACTGATGTTTTTATGAGTTTAAAAAAAAAAAGAGATTCCGAATAAATTCTAGAATATCTTCTAACATCATGGTTGGAGAATAAATGTTTTTATGTATTTTTAGAGGTTTTTAAACAATTATTCTTTATTTTTAAGGCTTTTAAAAATTATTAAAATTCTTTTTAATGATGTGTTTTCTCTCAAAATCTTTTAGATAAGTTTCTAAAATTTGTTTTATAACCCCGTTTTCTCAAGTAAAATCTTTTAAAATTAATTTTATTCATTTTAATTATTTTGATGCTTTTTCGGACGTATGAGGAAGTAAATTAAACGGTTTAGTAAAATTACGAGGTATGTGACTCGTGAATTTACTTTATCGGTTAATTTCGGACTTGTACGATCAAAAATCTTTCGATGAACTGTTAGAGATGATTTAAGATGCTATTGAATTTTGGGTAGTTATATGGTCCGAGAACTCCAATTTAGAAGTATATTCGATGAAGGACCGTTTTAAGATGTTGTTTTACTTGCCGATGAGATGAGGTGAGTCTTGAGATGAGATTTCTCTTTTCGGGGATGATGGTTTATGAGAAACCATTATGAAATTTAATTGCATTTGCCGATGATATGAGGTAAGAGTATTTATGAAGTATTCATGAAGTTAAGATGTTTATGATGATTTATGAAGTTAAGATGGTTATGATGATTTTTACTTGTCGATGAAATGAGACAAGTCACGATGGAACCATTACCCGTCGATGAGTAGAGATGAGTGTGGTATTATATTAACTCGCCGATGAGATGAGGCAGAGTGAGTTTTATGATGGTTCTGATGTTTTATGATGTTTTCTAATGTGGAACCAACTAACGATTAGTAAACCATTTGGGGAGAACGTATAGTATGGGATATACGTTCTCGCCTTTTGGGTTCCTATTCGAATAGTTGAGACACATTCAAGATGTTACTAGTACTAGACCGAGTATGATTGGAGTCACCACGATGTTCACGATGTTATTACTCAACTCCAATCACCATGAAGTTTTACTCGGATTTGTGACTGGGTGTCATTAAGATGTTCCGACTAGTCAATCACGATGTTATGATGTTTATGAGACCCCAAGTCATCACGATGTATGGTACCAAATTACTAGTACTAGTCAAGATGTAAAGCACGTGCTGTTTTCCATGAAGTTTAGATGTTTCGTTTTCACTGTTTTGATGATGATGCTTTATTATAGCCTTATGTAAGAAAAGGGCTAATTTATATACATGGTTTTATGGTGATTTCGAATATGATGTTTTGGATTCTTTCTGGGCTCTATCAAGATGGATTTGAGACATTTTATATATTTATACCAATGAGATGAGGTATAAATTATGGTAATGCTTTTATGATGAGTGTTGATAATAGATTTAAGATAGATATATATTTATACCAATGATATGAGGTATAAATGATTATGGAGGTTCCTTTATAATGAGTTTAATGATGGATTTGAGATGTATTTATATTTATACCGATGAGATGAGGTATAATAATTAAGAAGCTTCTCTTAGATGGGTTTTATTTATGATGGATTCTTGAAGTTTAATTATCTTATGAAGATTTACTTTATGGTCCATATCCTCACCCATTTCATTCGGTTATATATATAATTAGATAAACCATGTCTATCTAATATACATATTGTATTCCTCTATGCAATTATGATGAACCATTGATATATCACTCTAGAGATAACTTGATGACCTATATCATTCCATTGGTAATGATGGAATGGTTTTCCCCTTATCTCTTATCATCACCCTTACTAATGATAAGTTCTAGCTAGCCTGACCCGTGTGTTTTCACTCGGGTCAGACCGAGTTGTTTCAGGTATCATCTATTGGGCTTAGCTTGAAGTTGATGTTGGACATCAGCTCTTCTTTCTCTTGAGTAGTTACTATTCTTTCGCATACTCTGATGTAGTTATATTCGATTCGATATTTATGGTGTGGTCGAGTACCACCTTTATTGTATTCATATTGTATTGTACTAAACACATATCAGTGTATATGTATATATATGATGTTGGTTACTGTTATGTGATGTGATTTACATTCAGTTATTGTATTTTGTTCTGATAGATCCGTTAGCCACCTATAGTTTTGGATTAAGCATTTACTGGGTATGTCGATCCACTTGAGTTGAAAAAAAAATATAATGCATTTATAGACGTATTCAATGAATGTTTAAGACAAAATTGTAGATGGTCGCCCTTAACTAGCCCTATTCTCCGCTTTAGTAGACGGAATTACTTGTTAATTCTCTTTGCTAAGGTGGGTCTCGGGGTGGGGCGTCACAGCATGGTATCAGAGCTGTGGTCAGAACAAAGTATAATAAACACAGAACAGTACGTATATCATGATACATCGAAGTACAATACGAATGAATCATTGTCCTTTATTCGAGCTTGTTTTAGAATCGAGCCTTGATTCTTTTTCGAGTTTTAGGATTGTTGAAGTGGAATATGTCTAGGAATATAGATATATTGTATTCCGTAGTATTCCATAATAGAGTTTGATGTCATCTTGTTTTATATAAAATCTTATTTGGGATTGTTCTATTCTTATTTTTATCGATACAAGTAAATTCGTATCGATGGAGCTGATCGATTTCTTTGAGCATTCTCGTTGCATTCCTTTGAGAGTTGTGATCCTATTAAAGGGATCCACAATGATTGGCTTGTTGTGAACATTCTGAGTTCTCTATTTGTTGCTGCTTTAGTGAGTATTTGTTTATTACTCACTATCTTGAGATGTATCTGATTTGAGATAGATTGACTTACTTGATGTTAAGTCCGATCCTTTTGTTGTTATAGGATCCTATATTTATTTAGGCATCCTAATTTGATTAGGTTATTATTTCTATCATTTTGAAATGTTAGTGATGATTCCGAAGTTTCTGTGTTCACTCTTGAGTATCGAGATGTTGATGATATATCTCGAATTCCAGTCAAGGTGACTTTGTTGAGTTTTGTGAGTCCGTTTGGATTTGACATCCAATCGGGCAATCGATTGTTGAGGTAACCTTATTCTTGGCTCTTCGGTTATCCTTCCACGAGGATATTCAGTAAGGAATGAGGTGAGTTTCTAGATTATTCGAGTTTGATTGAGTTTATCATTCAGCTTCGTTTGTGTGTTCTTTTCATATACTCAATCAATGTTATCCTTTAGCATTACTCCGACTAAAGTAGTGATTCGTGGATTGTTTCTTCTTCTCCTTCGAGAATAATATCTTTCTTATCCTGTATCTTGATGATTTTTGGGAGTGGCTCGTGACATCGTAAGATTGACGAACACTCTATCTCCTTCTATTGATTTTGAGAATCAAGTATTCTGGGAATATCTCGATGCATTCTCTTAATGTTCTTTGGTTTGAGTTTTGAAGCTATATAAATAAGAGTTTTAAAGAGAAATTTGAGCTTTGAGATTAAAAAAAAAATATCAAAGAATATTTTGGGAATATATTTACATGAGTAGTATTTCTTTTATAAAAATAATTTAAGAGTGTTGGGTTGTCCATCGAGTAGTTAAGAGTTCTGGTCGATGCGCCTGATCAACGTTATCGATAGGAATCTCCTAAATGCTATGATGAGGCAATCAGACAAAATGGTTTGTGTTTTAAAAATTGAGATTTTGAAAATATATTTTGAGATTATATATTAAATTTATTTTTTGAATGGTAATTGCAGCCATTGATTTTAAAGTCGAGTAACAGAGTGGCGAGGCAATTTTGATCCTTCGATCGACTCTGCAGCCAACAAATATATCTATTTATTAGAGGTTCAATGGCGAGGCAATGCCACTTATTTATTTACTTTGAACTATACTTTATTGAAAGTATATTTTGATATTTTGGAATCTATATTATATACATTAAATGTTTTAAGAAGAGAGTTATAAGAGGATTTGGAGATTGTTTTTAAACGATTTAAGTGGTTAATAAAAAGAGTAAAGAGAATTTAAACCCTTAATTTATTTTGAGGAAAATTATTATGGATTTACAAAATTCTTTGAAAATTAATTTTGAAGTAAGAGAAGAAATTTGGACTTTTAATTTGAGTTTTAAACTACTTACTAAGTAATATAGTAAAGAGTTTGAAAATTTTCAAATATTGAAAATTGAGATTTAAAATTTAAAAGACGTTGAGAAAAAAAAAATCTAAATATCTTGGATTGAAAAGTAATTTGAGCTTATATTCTTGTTCTTGAGTTCACTCTATTCTTGTGCTATTGATGACGGCGTGCATTTTCGCGGTCGTTCGAGTTTGGTGGCCTCGTGAGAAGCCATTTTGTGTGATTTATCTATCTTGTCTATTGAGTTTATCTTATTGTGAGGATGTTCTTTCCGTATTATTATGCGGAAAATCTTGTTGATGATCTTCTCTATTGTTTATAAGTTCAGGTTTGAATGAGTTTGATCCCGACTCTATTCATAGAGTTTTGAGAAATCTATCTTATTTGATAGATAATTTGTTGAGCTTTTTATTGAGTATTGATTCGAAGACGGGATATCTTCGAAATTCTTTCGAGTTACTTGGAAAATTCGATGGCTTGCTAATCACTATATTAGCATTTGATAGGCCATTGGATTAACCAAGTGAGTTTTTCCTTGTTTACCTCTACCATTCTATGTTGATATGAATGGTTTGAGTTTCGAGCATGTCCCATATCCTTGGTCGATTGAATTTTTGTGTTGCTTACGGCTCTTTTTCTAGAAAATTGCAGGGACGCAATTTTTGTAAGGGGAAGAGTCTGTAACAACCTTGTTGTTGGTTACCTGATTAATTAGACCTGGTTAGGGATAATTAATTCTAAATTGGGATTTGTGAAATTTAACTATGAAATTAAATCTAGTTTTATGAATAATTGAATTATTTATCTTAATTAATTTTAAGATAACTTTGGAAAATGTTGAAAATGTTGTTAAGTGTTAATATTGTGATTTATTATTTTAAAGTGATAAATTATGATTATAATTTATTTTATTTTAATTAAACATGATAAGAATAACTTTCTCTTTGTGAATGGGTTTGATAAATTATGAATGGTTAAGACAATGTTAACTAAAACCTTAGTTAAAATGTAAAATAGCGTTTTATAAATTATTAACACTTAGGATTTTTGTAACACTTGGCAATTGGGTCCATACCTCAAACCACTTAGCCCATTTAAGAGAAGCTTCCTTCTCATTTGATGAAAAGAGTATGTTCTTTTCTAAAAGCTTAGAAAACCAGAGAATTCAATTCCTCTTTCAAAACCTAGAAGAAAAAAAAAATCAAATCTCTTCTTCAATTCATGGTAAATTAAACATTTTTGGGAGCTTATTTGTGCAGGTAATCATCTCTAGCTTAAATACATCTCAATTGTGATTTTATTTCTCAATTTACAGTAAACTAAATTAGGGCTTTTTGGTATATTTTGGATTGATTTTTGTTTAGGATTTACTAGTTTGGAAATTTGGGCTGAAGTGATAACATGGATTGTTGAATTAAAGAATAGAGGTGAGTTAATCACTCACATGCTTATTTCTAAATCTTTGTTTGCTGCACATTATTGTTTGAATGATTTTTGATTTAATTGTATGCAATTTGGTTGAGAACTTATGTGATTTTTGTGTTATTGTTTGCTGGAAATTTGATAAAACAGAATCGCTGCAGTAAAACAATGATAATATATGGTAGATTAATCCAAATTGACTCAATCTTTTTGTGGTTGAAAGATATTTCAATTAGCTACAAGTTTCATTTTAATCATATTTCGAAATTTTGCTGTTAAATTGGTCAAAATTGAGTTTGAAACTAATGTTATAGCACAGCCATATAACAATTTCCTGAGTTAATACCTGAAAGTAAAATGGACATAACTTTTGATTGATTAATCCAATTGTGTTGAACCTTTTTGCAGTAGAAAGATAATTTTCTAAGGAAGAACTTTTGTTTTATTTACTTTCTCATATTTTGAATATTTCTTGGTCAAAATCCGGTTTTTTTAACAGAGTAATAGTCTCTGCCCTGTCAAATTTTTATGATAGATATTGGTTAGTAAATAAAGCATAACTTTCTCGTTTCTTATCGTATTTTGACAAAATTTAAAGTTCTGGAAAGCTTAAACTTTGCGCTACAACTTTTATGTTGTAAGTTTCTGCAGATTCTATTATTTAAAGGGTCGAAATTGGGTTTTAATCTGAGATACATGCTCCGCTCTGTTGATTTTCAGAATTGAAACCTAAAACTAAATTAGACATAACTTTCTCATTTTTGATTGGATTTTGATAATATTTTATGTTCCTGAAAGCTTATTTCATGTACTACAACTTTCATGTTTTGTATTTTCTGAAATTATGAAGTTAGCTATGTCAAAATCGTAATTTTCTACTGTAATTCCGAGAGCAAAATCAATATTTGCTCTGTGAAAGGCTAAAACTAAATTCGCCATAACTACTTCGTTTCTTAACCAATTTTGATGATCTTAGTCATTCCGGAAAGATTAGAAACTAAGCTAAAACTTTAATTTCATACGTTTTGCCAGATTTCAAAGTTATCTAGTCTAAAATTACAATTGTTTGTCGCTGTCCTGCAAATGCATAAGTTCAGGCTGAGTTGATATTTGTTTTTAGTAATTTGATCATAACTTTCTTGTTTCAAATCAAAATTTAGAAATTTTAGATGTTCTGTAATCCATGTAAAATATGCCACAACTTTTTTATTTTCAGTTTTGAATGACTTTGAGGTCTATATAGTGAATAACTGACATTTTTATCGCTGGCCGTTGTTGATAGCCAGTGCACATAAATTTTTCTAAGTAGTATTTCACTCATAACTTATTCATAACTGATCGGAATAACAAAATTTTTGATGTTCTAGAAACCTTATGATGTAGGCTACAACTTTTATGTTTTGAGTTTTGTAGGATTTCGAAGTTTACCTGGTGAAAATTTGACGTTTTCACTGCGGGTCTGTCATTGACAGCCACAATATTTATATTTGTCTGATTTCGACGATTCCATTTGCATTCTTTGCGAATTTTTTTTATTTATGAAATTTGATGCTAATATTTGATCATTTTGTCTAGCAATGGACTAATCCAGTTAGGATGAGATTTGAATTTAAATTAATTCAAATTCGATTTAAATTTGAATATCGGTTTAGGCCGATTAAATTGCAAACTGATGTTTTTATGGGTTTAAAAAAAAAAAGAAAGATTCCGAATAAATTCCAGAATATCTTCTAACATCATGGTTGGAGAATAAATGTTTTTATGTATTTTTAGAGGTTTTTAAACAATTATTCTTTATTTTTAAGGCTTTTAAAAATTATTAAAATCTTTTTTAATGACGTGTTTTCTCTCAAAATCTTTTAGATAAGTTTCTAAAATTTGTTTTATAACCCCGTTTTCTCAAGTAAAATCTTTTAAAATTAATTTTATTCATTTTAATTATTTTGATGCTTTTTCGAACGTATGAGGAAGTAAATTAAACGGTTTAGTAAAATTACGAGGTATGTGACTCGTGAATTTACTTTATCGGTTAATTTCGGACTTGTACGATCAAAAATCTTTCGATGAACTGTTAGAGATGATTTAAGATGCTATTGAATTTTGGGTAGTTATATGGTCCGAGAACTCCAGTTTAGAAGTATATTCGATGAAGGACCGTTTTAAGATGTTGTTTTACTTGCCGATGAGATGAGGTGAGTCTTGAGATGAGATTTCCCTTTTCGGGGATGATGGTTTATGAGAAACCATTATGAAATTTAATTGCATTTGCCGATGATATGAGGTAAGAGTATTTATGAAGTATTCATGAAGTTAAGATGTTTATGATGATTTATGAAGTTAAGATGGTTATGATGATTTTTACTTGTCGATGAAATGAGACAAGTCACGATGGAACCATTACCCGTCGATGAGTAGAGATGAGTGTGGTATTATATTAACTCGCCGATGAGATGAGGCAGAGTGAGTTTTATGATGGTTCTGATGTTTTATGATGTTTTCTAATGTGGAACCAACTAACGATTAGTAAACCATTTGGGGAGAACGTATAGTATGGGATATACGTTCTCGCCTTTTGGGTTCCTATTCGAATAGTTGAGACACATTCAAGATGTTACTAGTACTAGACCGAGTATGATTGGAGTCACCACGATGTTCACGATGTTATTACTCAACTCCAATCACCATGAAGTTTTTACTCGGATTTGTGACTGGGTGTCATTAAGATGTTCCGACTAGTCAATCACGATGTTATGATGTTTATGAGACCCCAAGTCATCACGATGTATGGTACCAAATTACTAGTACTAGTCAAGATGTAAAGCACGTGCTGTTTTCCATGAAGTTTAGATGTTTCGTTTTCACTGTTTTGATGATGATGCTTTATTATAGCCTTATGTAAGAAAAGGGCTAATTTATATACATGGTTTTATGGTGATTTCAAATATGATGTTTTGGATTCTTTCTGGGCTCTATCAAGATGGATTTGAGACATTTTATATATTTATACCAATGAGATGAGGTATAAATTATGGTAATGCTTTTATGATGAGTGTTGATAATAGATTTAAGATAGATATATATTTATACCAATGATATGAGGTATAAATGATTATGGAGGTTCCTTTATAATGAGTTTAATGATGGATTTGAGATGTATTTATATTTATACCGATGAGATGAGGTATAATAATTAAGAAGCTTCTCTTAGATGGGTTTTATTTATGATGGATTCTTGAAGTTTAATTATCTTATGAAGATTTACTTTATGGTCCATATCCTCACCCATTTCATTCGGTTATATATATAATTAGATAAACCATGTCTATCTAATATACATATTGTATTCCTCTATGCAATTATGATGAACCATTTATGTATCACTCTAGAGATAACTTGATGACCTATATCATTCCATTGGTAATGATGGAATGGTTTTCCCCTTATCTCTTATCATCACCCTTACTAATGATAAGTTCTAGCTGGCCTGACCCGTGTGTTTTCACTCGGGTCAGACCGAGTTGTTTCAGGTATCATCTATTGGGCTTAGCTTGAAGTTGATGTTGGACATCAGCTCTTCTTTCTCTTGAGTAGTTACTATTCTTTCGCATACTCTGATGTAGTTATATTTGATTCGATATTTATGGTGTGGTCGAGTACCACCTTTATTGTATTCATATTGTATTGTACTAAACACATATCAGTGTATATGTATATATATGATGTTGGTTACTGTTATATGATGTGATTTACATTCAGTTATTGTATTTTGTTCTGATAGATCCGTTAGCCACCTATAGTTTTGGATTAAGCATTTACTGGGTATGTCGATCCACTTGAGTTGAAAAAAAAATATAATGCATTTATCGACGTATTCAATGAATGTTTAAGACAAAATTGTAGATGGTCGCCCTTAACTAGCCCTATTCTCCGCTTTAGTAGACGGAATTACTTGTTAATTCTCTTTGCTAAGGTGGGTCTCGGGGTGGGGCGTCACAATCTACTTACAAAGGTAAGCCGGTCTTGTGTTGGTAGAGGGCAAATGTTCTGTGCCTCGGGACTTCCATCTAGAGGTGTACCCATCGGAAGGTATTCCCTTCACCTGGTCATTTGTATGGAAATCCAAACTCCACTACGTACTTACCATCATCCATTTTGGGCTATATGTCGGAATTTAATCAATGTAACAATTTCGGCTATGATTAATATTATTTATGCGATAGACACTATTATAATATAAGAGAATTTTATGTGAAATATTTTAGTTACCATAAGGTAAAAACATGTCCATGTTTATGTGTGGGCGTGTCTTACAAGATACTTTTGTTTTGATAAAGGAAAATTTTGGTAATTTAACAAAATCAGTTCAGTGTGTTTCTCACGCTGGTTTACCAGACTGATCCTGGCGTTCTTCCGTTTCTATACTCAGGTCAGACCAAGTATATTTACAGGTTCAGTTTTGGTGCTTTTGGAGCTTCAGCAGAAGAGCTGGAGATCTTCATTTTCGTATACACATTTCTGTTTTGATTATCCACAGCTTAGTTGTTGTATATTATCGGCAATTGCGAGGGCAGGTTATTATAACTATCCAAACAGATAAGTATTGATTGATTGTTGTACTCTGACTGATGTATGTATATACAGTTTCTGTTTTGTAAGATCGTTGATATGATATTATATGTTTTACATTGCGATGTGAGATTTGTATTCTTCTGTTTGGATCTCTCTTCCCTCATTCTTCTCTTATTCTCTCTTCTTTTCTTTCTCTTGGCTTTCCTTCAGTCTGTGCTTTTTGGATCGGACATGTATGGTTTATTATCAATTCAAATGGTATGGATTTGTGGGTCATCGCATTTGGTATCTGAGCTTAGATTTTGTATATTCCTAGGCTTTGATATATACTCACTATAGATAGGGACAGTAGAACTCTATATTTAGTTTGAGTGTATTATATTTATGAGCACATATTTGACAATGATATAAAATGTTTTATATTGTGTTTGCTTATCCGTTGAGTTGTTTGTGAATTCTAATCGATATGTGGGACGGCATATTATTGATAAGGATTTATAAACACTTAAATATGGCAAGTTAACATAGTATTATTTTTAATTGGGTACATGAAATAATTTTACCTTAATTATATTTTATATATAAAGGAAATAATTTTTTAAAAATTACTAAAGTGTATATAAATGAATTGTTTGGTTGTTTGAAAATGTAAATACATATAAGTTAATAAAGTTGTTTGAATAATCTAAATAAAAACAAAAATCGTAAAGAATAAATTATATAAGCAAATGAATTATAAGTATGGAATTATAATTAATATGATTTACAATTATGAAATAATCTTATATATAAGAAGTGAAATTATATGAATATATTTTTAAATATGAGTTGTAAATGAAAAATGAATTTAAACTAATAATTGGAAATTCTGAATCCTATTGATTTTGAAAGTTATCTTTCAAAGTTAAAGATGTTATATTATTATAAATCTAAATAAGATGAATAAATTTGGAATGAATCTTATATAAGTAAAGTAAAATAGTGAAATTATATAAGTAAAGACTTATAATCATGATTTATACATAAAACAATTTTTAAAAGAATATAAAGCATGGAATCCACAACTCTTGCTGGGAAATAATAAGCGTGATGACTTCAGCATCATCAGTATCATTTTCGAGTTTCTATGTAATGGATTCGCTATAATAGTAAATTGAAAATTGAAGTTTTGTTCTGATAAATGAATTTGAATTTAAAATCCAACTTGAAATTGATAAATATGAGTAAAATGAATTTGGACTTATAATATGAAATAAAGATTTTAGTTTTAGTAAAGTTGAATAAATTTTTGTTAGCATAATAAAATATATGATTGGAAATTTAACTAAAGGAAAGTTAAATAAATTGAATTGGATTAGATAAGTTATTGAGATGGAAATTAAACTTGAGAGGTAAAGTGATTCTATAATATGAATTTGGAAGTTTGAATAAATAAGTGGTATAACTTAGAAAGTGATAAAATTGGAAAATGTAAGTAAAACCAAATGTTAAAATGGTTAAACAATTTTTGTTAAGCAAAAAAAATCTATATTTGAATAGTTATATGGAAATTGACTTAAGTAAAAGTAAAATAAAATAGAATTTGAATTAAATTAGAAATGAACTTAAGTTGTATAGCGGAAATAAATGTAAGGAGAATGAAATGAAATATATCTTAAGTAATGTCGAATGAAGTTGGTTTGATATCAAAATGAATTAATAAAGTGAATTAATGGAATGAAGTAGTTAGATGAATATGAATTGGAGTTACGTAATGAAATTCAAGTTTAGTTGTATAATGAATTAGAAATTGAATAATTTAATGAAAGTCAATTGAATATTAAACCAATTGAAATTAAATGTGTTAACCAAATTGAGAGTAAATTAAATAAATTTAGTTATGTTGTTATACATTGGTTGTTAGATGAATGTTAGTTGATTGTATAGAAATTCATATGGAATTAAATTAATGAAATTGAAAGCTAAGTAATAGAATTCAAATTGGAAGTAAGTAAATCTAAATAGAAGTGAATTTGTTTGAATTTAAAGGGAACAACTTGAATGTGAATTAGTGAATGTAATCTAATTGGATATGAATAAATGAATATTAGTAAAATCCAATGTTAATGAATCAAGTGTGATTAAATTGAAAATCAATGAAATGAATATTAATGAGAAGTGAATTTATATTGATTTGGTTATGCATCTGATGCATAGAGATTAGTTTGTTAGGTGATAGTTGTTTGCTGGTTGGATTCGTTGCTTATTGACTGCATTTTCTCTATTGGCATATATAGTTGTTATATTGGTATATGTTGTATATTGATATTACTTTGTATATACATGTTTTGTTTGTTTGTTAAGTATTTAGTAGGTGCGCATGGTGTATGCTTTGCATTTAGAGCTCGTTTTCATGCTATATTAGTCGTATATGCTCGCTAATAATATATAAGGTACATATCTTGGATTGCATATCGTACTTTTATATTTTTCTCTACGGGATGCCTTATCCTCAAAGATGAAATGTATATTTGTAATACATATATGTTGTGATCCTACTACGATCGAATAGCGCAAAGGAGGTTATGGCAAAAAAATTTGAAAATTTTAAGGCGTCGGAAAATTTTTGAGAAATTGGGAAAATTTTATGACAATTAAAATTTTGATTTTGAGTTAAAGGTTAAACGATATTATTTGGTTTTGAAAAGATAACTATGAATGGATTTGAAAACTTAGAAAAGTTTTTATAAAAAGTTCAACTAATGGATTTTGGGAAAAGTTAAATATGTTTAAATGAATTTGGTATCTAGTTTTAACAAGTTATTTTGAAAAATTAATGGATTTTGTGACTTTTTCTTACTTGGTAATTTCGAGGACGAAATTCTTTTAAGTAGGGGAGAATGTAACGACCCAGAATTTCAGTCATTTGAAATTCATATATTTAATTATTTTTAAATATTCACAAGTTAATTTTATAAGTTGAATAACTTGTACTTGAAATATAGTAATTTAATTGGATAATTAAGTTATTAATTTAATATCTGAAATTGTATAAATAATTGAAATTTGGATTTAATTTGAATGATAATGATTTATGAAGTTGTATTAAATTCTATTTGAATTAGAATGATGTTAGGGAACTTTTAAAATTGAATAAAAAGGTAATTTATAGAAATTGAATATTTTAATATTTAATTAACGTGAAAAAATAGTCATTTTTGATAGTCTCAGATTTCAACAAAAAAAAAATTCATTGGATCTGTAATGTTATATTAATGTAGGATTTCAAATTTCGTGTCAATTGGATTTACGGTCTAGTCGTGTCAAGCTGAAATGCGTAGAAATTCGTGTAAGTAAATTTTAAATTTAAATAATTCGATTCGAAAATATATCTTCCAAATACGATCGAAATGGCTCTCGATATATATTCCATTGTGTTCGGAATAGGGGTAAAACATTCTAAACGCTAGGCGGCACGCTTCGTTTGGAGTTCAAAAAATATTCAGGTGAATAGTGTGGTGAAATTTTCTATATAAGGCCATATTTTTTTCACTTTTTTCGCAAACCCTGCCTTCTCTAGGGCAAGCCGCCTTTTCTATTTCCATGACTACAAATTCACCTCATTTCTCCTCTAATATCACATGACCCATCGATAATTAGCAAAAAGCTTCAACTACAAAGCCGTAGAGCACGTTGCGAACTACAAATCCAACGGTCGATTTAGCCTATCTCTTCACTGATCGCCAAAAATCTAGCCGTGTATGTGTTAAGTTGGCGCATGCTTTTCTACATAGGGGTGGAGCCAAGCTTGACTGGACCAATGGCCCGAGGTCGTGCTTCGATCGGCGATTCGAGCGGTGGTCTCTGATCTTCGTGTAGATGATCGATGTTGGCGCGATAATTGATTTTATGTTGGTGGCTATTTGGGTTTCATGGCCTGGAAACAACATAAAGGTAGAAGAAGATGGCAATGGACAAGATAGGTTGTAAGCAGATCGAACGGTCTGGATGATTTAGGGTTTGAAAATAAAAATAAAAAGTGTAAATTTATATATATTTTAATTCGTATAAAATTTGAAATATCATAACTTCTTCATACGAGGTCTGTTTTTGACGAAACGAATTGCATTGGGTCTGGGTTGACAAGCACTACATTTTAAAGCGGAGTTGATTGGAGCTAGAGTAAATTTTGGAATAAAACACAGCAACAACTATTGGAACCAAAGTGAGTACAACTCACTCTTTCTGACTCATTGATATTTTTATATAAGTGAGAATAAAATTTATTTATGATGACTGATGATTGTTTGGATGATATGTGATATACTGTATATATATTGATTGGCATTTGGATATATTTTCCTGCCTATTGGAGCAGATGAGATCCTATACGTTCTCATGTATGAGCGGATGGCATTTTGTACGTGCGTTTGCCTCAAAGCAGACATTGTACACATATTCTAATTTGTATATTTGTTGCAGGTGATAGATTGGAGGGACCGAAATGGAATCCTCACCGGTGTTGATTTTATTTGCAGATATTGATATATATGCTATTATCATATGATATATGATGTTTTGGATGTTTGGATATTGTGATTGGTGTATTTAGTGTCATTGCAGCATTGGGCCTATTTTTGATAATTTAAAAATGTTAAAGTGATAATTTCGAATTAAAAAAGATTTTCAAGTGATTTTGAAATTAGATGTTTAATTAATTTTTTTGAATTATTAAAGGAATGGATTTATTTTAAATAAATAAATGTTATAAATTTATGTTAGAAAAATTATGATTTTTCTAAAATATATTAAAATGTGATTTTTGAAATATGAAGTTGATTAATTTGTAAATTAAGTTAAATTGAGATTTTCAAAATTATTATAAATGGTTTATATACAAGATTTATAAAATTGATATTTTATAAATAAAAATATTGAAATTATAAAGGAATTTTATAAGTGTTAAAATAAAGTATAAATTAATCTTATAAGTAAATAATATTGATAGATTTGTGAATTGATAAATTTATAAAGTGTATGAATTTGTAAATAAGAGAATTATACGTGAATTGACTTATAGTTTGGATTTTGGGCATGTAAATGAGTTATAAATGGAATTTGTTAATAAAGGAATTTTATAAATTGAAGTTTTTATAAAATATAAATGTGATTTTTGAACATTAATTTATAAATCTGAAATCAACTTATTTTAATAAGTTAAGTATAGAAGTTTATTAAAGGAAATATATTCACGATTTTGGATAGTGAATTATCCTTTAAATTAAAATGTGCAATAATAAAGAACTTGATTTGGCATTATATTTATGATTTTGGACAGTGAATAATATACTAAATAAAATGGATATGCTTTGGAAAGTGATCTTTTAAATTTAAAGACATGTTTTGAAAAAGGTGATATTTTAAATAAAGTAAAATGGTTTGAAGATGTTTTTGAAATGTGTTAACTATCGAATACATAGATTTCAACATTTTGTTGAAATAGATGTTTTCGAGAAGTAAGGAAATGATGGACTATAACACTATTGTTATAGTAAATGATTTTCGAAAGGAGATGTTTGTATAGTATACGGGATTTATATATCTATCTAATTTTCAAATCCATATACTAATGATTTTAGGTTGTCGCAACGATGTTTTACGCAATATTCGTTTTGAACCACATAAATATATTTAAGAGAATGTTTTCCGTAAAGAATAAAATTATACTTAATCGTGATTTAAGTATATGTAATATTTTCTAAGTGTTGAAAATAAGGAGAATTGTGAATTACTTATTATTAAATGAGTATATGGAAATGTTTTCCAATATAGAAGTTGAAATGGTTTTGGAATTATATCTTTTTAAAGATAATTTGAAGTGGATATTTGGCAAGTGATTTAATTAATAAAAGATTAATTAAAGGGCCTGGTGATTGCTTATGGTGCTAAATATTTATTTGTTTGCTTTGATAGTTAAATAACCGGCTATAAAATTTGACCATCTTAGTTCCTCGACTTGATGTGGGAACTATTTAGCCATACACTTAGTATGTAGCCATCTATGTAGGCTTGATTATCATTTGTATTGAGGATGTTGATTCGTGTAGCGCAGAGTATTACTCAATCTATCGAGCGTCCTTCTTGGCCAAAGGATAGTTAGTTGAAAGTTGGAGATGTGATAAGTCTATGGGACTTAGTTTTTGTGTGAGGTTGAGAAACACTTTTGCGTTGTTGGTGCGAAGAGACCGGGATTGGTAAACCACTTCGGACCAACATTTATGTGACGATTGCACAGGTTGGTTGTGATGATATTGATATTCAGGATTTTCATGGTGGAGGACTGCATGTTGATTGTTTGGGGTTAAAATCCCAATATACATCCAATAGCAGTAGTCTCTTCGTATGAAATATCCAATGCAAGGACTATTCGCTACTAATCCTTGGGATTTTCCGATATGATGTGGTAGGAAAGTACCTTCGGTTTGTCCTGTTTCTGGACAACTTGTATGGACGTTTTCCTGACCGGTAATCATTACCTTAGGCCTCGTCAACCGGAAATGACCGAAATAGGGTTAGATGTAGCAGGGCTAAGTGGGTCGCTCCCAAGTAGGATATGATCATCCTCTTCTAGATATATCTTTACAGGCTATGACATCGTGTATTTGATTATTGTTATTTGTATGCTTTGAGGGCCCTCGAAAAAGGTCGGTAACTACTAGAGGATGACATATTCGGTACTATCTTGTTACAGAGGTATGCCGGTCTTGTGTTGGTAGAGGGCAGATGTTCTGTGCCTTTAAACATCCATCTAGAGGTGTTCCCATCGAAAGGTAGTCCCTTCACCTGTTCATTGTTATGGAAATCCAAAATCTACTATATACCTGCCATTTTAATTGTATTACCAACTTTGGGCTACATGCTGAAATTTAGTCAATGTAACAATTTCGGCTATGATTAATATTATATGTGCAATAGACACTATAATAATATAAGAGAATTTGATATGAAATGTTTTAGTTACCATAAGGTAAAAACATGTCCATGTTTATGTGTGGACATGTCTTAAGAGAAATTTTTGTTTTGATAAAGGAAAAGTTAGGTAATTTAATAAATTCAGTTGAGTGTGTTTCTCACGCTGGTTTACCAGACTGATCCGGGTGTTCTTCCCTTTCAATGCTTGGTTTAGTCTGAGTATATTTACAGGTTCAGTTTTGGTGCTTTTGGAGCTTCAGTAGGAGAGCTAGAGATCCTCATTTCCATATACACGTATCTGTTTTGATTATCCGCTGCTTAGTTGTTGTATATTATCAGCAATTGTGCTGGCAGGTTAACAGTCCAGGCTGATAACTATTGATTGACTGTTGTACTCTGATTGATGTATGTATATACAGTTTCTGTTTTGTAAAGATCATTAATATGATATTATATGTTTTCCACTGCGATTTGAGATTCTGTATTATTCTGTTTGGATCTCTCTTCTCTCTCTCTTTCTTCTCTTCTCTTCTTCTCGCTTCTATTCTTTCTCTTTACTTTCCATCAGTCTGTGCTTTTTGGGTCGGACATATGTGCTTTACCGTTGATTTAAAGGGTACAGATTTGTGGGTCATCACAGTACACAAGGTTAATATTATTTCATCTAAATAATAGTTTATAAAATCATACAAGATAAGGATTTAAAAGAAACCCCAACATATCCTAGGTCATGGAGTTAGCAGGTTATGTGGGTCGAAAGATTGCATGTAATAACTATTCGTAAGGGAACTTGTATTAATCTCCC
The DNA here is from genome assembly GCA_030765085.1 of Allium cepa. NCBI lineage: Eukaryota > Viridiplantae > Streptophyta > Magnoliopsida > Asparagales > Amaryllidaceae > Allium > Allium cepa. The sequence goes on from CM060945.1 coordinate 619,111,159, forward strand.
TAAAAGAATTTTTAAAAGACTGTCATTGGAAAACACATTTTTGTTTTGAACATAAGATTTGTAAAGTAAACCAAATCAACTTTATAAATAAAAAAATTCATAAATGTTTATGAATACCTATTATGTTGCACTGGGAAATAATTGTTGTTTCAAGAAATACTAACTTCATTGTGAAGGAATTTCTTTGAGAAATTATTAGTAGTAAAAAGGATTTAGATACAACCCAAAGATAGAGCTGATTAGATGAGACGAATTAAAATTGACTAACCTAAATGAACACATCGCATTAGTGTCTAATAAGTATTTTTGCACATTGAAGAGAAACTATAAGTTTTTTGTCAATGTCAAAAATATACAATCCTCGATTATTTAATTAAACCACTAAGAATGTTGACTCTATGATATGATATGATGTGCAACTCTGAAAGAATTCCAAATACGCTATCAAAATATTATTTTGGTAGTCGTAACCTAAGGTATATGATCAATCGACCGTGATTGTGTCTTTATGATCAAGACTAATGTAGTTGGAATTAAACGAGCAATTTGATATGAATAATATCGCAAATTTCAATTGTTGAAATCAGCGTAGTAAATTCGGCATTCAACGTGCTCATGTTAATTTGGATTGATCACAAATTACCACTTGATATGACTTTATGTTTGGTACGTGTGTATTGAAGCTGAAATTCTAAATAATGATTTAGAGTAAACTATTTACACATAATAACCAAAATGTATCGAAGTCAATGGAAGCAATATTGAGTTTGTGAGTCTGTGGATATGATCCAAGAAATGATAAAAGGTATCATTTTATAAGCATCAAAATTGAACTAATATTTTGATAAAAATGTCAAATATTTTGATTATTAATCAAAATGCAGAGGAAGCGTGTGTTCATAAGAAAGAACGTTAAAAGGTATATTGATATTTCTAAACAATAAGTAAAAAAACACGTTGTTGATTTTAAATGATGTACTTGTGTTAAAATCAATCTTAGTTGTTTCAATGCTCAATTTTGGATTGTAAAAGATGTCTTTTATAGTGAGTATCAAAGATATTGGGAATGTCCCAAATCGATGCAACAACACCTTATTAAATAGTTTACTATAGAAAACCTTAGATTAGTTCCTTATGCATTGGAAATATGAATTATCATACATGTTATGTTGTCAACGATAATGTGATTTGTTTATGTATTTGATACGTGAAGAAAATATCAATCCAAATTGATATCACTGAATGGTTGTTTCAAGTGTCATTGTGTATTTTTAAAATACTAGAGAATTGTTTACAGAATCAAAAACTCCTTATGAAGGAGCGTCAGGACCCAAACTTCATAAACGATATGAGTAAAGTATGTCAATAATAAATTCAAGTTAAAAAACTTTATGTTGAAAATGTTCCAAATGAAAGGCCGTGGCTGATTCAATGAAAAAGGCTATGTACATCGCCTTGACTAGCGCCGCAATAAAAAATGTATATAAAAATATAAATGCACAAATTTATAACTGAGCTGATTCCAAATGTTGGTAATCTCATAAGATGTTATATGTGACGCCCCACCTCTATGCCCACGCTAGCCAAGAACACTACGGTGTAGTGCTGTCGACTAGCACGGAGAATAAGGCTGTTGAGGAGCGACCATCCGTGTAATTGCATCGTGCGAGCACCGATATGCCAGATAGTAAAAACGTGCATTTCATTTCAGGAGGAAATCCGACATGCCGATGCAAACTCAAAGCTACTACACAGTGGCTATAATAGATTTGGACAAAAATATAAAATAATAACACAGATAATATAAATAAATGCGGAACACAAATGAAACAGAAAGTCTCATATATATATATATATATATAATAACTGATGCCAGTTACAATACATTTGACACGGTACATGTGATACAACTACAACAATCGTCTCGGGAAGTTACATATACAAGTACATTAACGTATATAATATACATGAATACATATCTTCCAATACAATTACACAGACTACTACAAATGACGACGACAACTCCAAAAGATATGAAAGGACTTCATAGCTCAAGCAGCATCCCAAAGCAGAATATCTACAACCTGAAAATACTCGGTCTGACCCGAGTATTACATTCAAAAGAAAATAATACCCGGGTCAGTCTAATTCAAACTCAGTTATTAATGCACAGAAGCAATAATAATCAAATAACGAATAGATGACAGTCACACTAAATCTCGTCTATCCAATCACTAATAAGGATGAATTGGACAAAGGAAACAATCAAGTAATTGGAAACATCAATTAAAACGTCAACTCGAGTAGGGCTGCAGTATACGCAAGTGTGTACTGCCACGCCACTACAACATATGGAATACGAAATAGTTCCATAAATCAAAAGCAAAAGAAATAACAATAAAAGCAGTACCGTGTGGCTGCAGTTCACGCTTGCGTGCACTGCCTTGCCACTACAGTGATGATGTACCCAATGAGTACCGTGTGGCTGCAGTTCACACTTGCGTGCACTGCCTTGCGACTACGGTGATATGTGCATAATGAAAATTCACAAACGAGCACAAGGTCAAACCCGAAGTACCGGATTCAACTCAAGTGAATTTGAAAACAAGTAAATGCTAAGGTCAAGTCAGTGACTCAACGCAACGGCAACAATCAAGGGCAAACTGCAACAAAATTACAGCCACCACAAGTATGCAAGGTAACAATTAGAAGAAGATGCAGTGAAGCATGTACAAGGGCAGTACATATATGTAGAACATCAACAACTACAGGGGCAAAAGAATGTACAAATATGCACGCATTTATGAACACAAATATATGGTCTGAAACTCAAAGACAACACAAATGCAACTATATGAGATGCACTTGTAAAACTGGACAATGGTCGAAGTGGAAAATGCAAGATGAATGACGTGAATCCAGTCAAGAAGCTAGTAAATCAAGTGTCCAAAGATGTCGAAGTTAAGTAACTTCAAATTCAGGTCTAGTGCACAGTGAAGACAGACCAGATGTGAGAACAAGACAGCACAAAATGTCAAATGCTTCAAATGGTACAAGTTGCAGACTACAACGTTAAGTGGTTCCAAGTACAACAAATCAAACTGCTCCGGGTACTAACGGAGACCAGCAGTGAACAAGTGAAGCCACAACATGAAACACTGCAACCCAAATAGCAGTACAACTGGAAGTGATCAAGAGAACATAAGCATCATCAAGCATAGTTCAACTTAACTACAACAGAAGTATACACAAAGCAACTACAAATGGTCCAGTTTCAACATGAATACATAGTTCAAATACAACAGGAACTACAACAACTGAAATGAACAGAATGAATGCCTGTACAAATGCAACAACAAGGAAGTAAAGTCAAGAGACTCAAGAACAGACATACAGTGGCAAACACATACAACTGCAGCACCAAAGTCTCGAGTGAACACATGAATACAAGCTGAATAACTTATATGGTAAAAGTGATATGCACAATGCACAGTGAAACTCAAGTGTTCATTGATGCAACTCGAAACAATGCACCAAATTCATATGTACAACAAACAACACAAGTGACACAACTGCCAAATATCAACCTACTGCAAATGCGACAGGTAAAAGGCGAGCACAGAGATGGTCAGAGCCGAAGCTCGCAGGGACCAAGAGATGTCAAAGTCAGTGACAAAGCGGAAACAAATCAAAGAAATCTTCATTTACCAAAGACAACAGAACAATGCTCAAAGTCGAATCCAAGACAAATAAAGAGTCGAACAAATCAACCCCAAAAGTCAAGCAGCAAAAGACGTAAATTCGAACAACCCAAAAAATCAGCAACATCAACAAAGTCGAATGGCCGAAGTCAGGTACCAAGAATTCAAGGCAAAGCACAAAATCACCTAACTATGAATTTGATTTAGATGTGAGTATTAATTACTCACCTTAGACGATGCGTAGAGGAAATCGAACCCCGTGCCGAAGCATCCCAGCGACGAGCAACCGATAGAGCAAGGGTTGAGCGGTTGAAGTCACGAATTGCACGAAGCCCTATTTTGGATCGAAGGAGGAACGAACAGCAGCTGCCATTATTAATTTTAATTTTCATTTTTTTTAGGGTTACGAACGAATAAAAGGAAAATGGTAAAGGAACAGGTATTAGCCCGAGTTAATTCTCACGGCCACGATAAAAACATGGGCCACAAAATTTTAATTTTTTTAAAGCCCTTTAATTTTACTAAAAATTTGTAAAAGAATTTTAAATTCAAATTTAAAAACTTCAAATGGAAATTTGTGTCAATATTAATCGTTTAAATTGTCGATTATAATTGATGCAAAATACCGGGTTGTTACAGACTCTCCTCCTTAAAGAAATTGCGTCCTCGCAATCTTAAGGAATAAATGGACAAAAGGTAACAACCATAAAAGCATGTCATCATAAAATGACGAAATTTGAAAATAAGAAGTTCACCATATAGAGCATGAAAGAGAAAGCCAGAACGTGTTTGCTCGATGAATTCTCTGGATTCCAAAGTGAAATCCAAAGAACTAGAGAACATTGAACTTTCACGAGAAGAACATCTTTATTTCGAAGGTGCTGAACCCCCGAAACATTGATGTGAATAGAATGTTGCTCAAAGTCAAATCTGGTGAAACTTCAATCTCTTCAATAATACCGGGTTCAAGAATAAAAATCGGAATCCCTAAGGCATTTTCCGTAGAAGGAAGACGCGTGAAACACGTCATGAATAACAGAAAATTGAGCTGGTAATAAGAGGCGATAAGCCAAGAAACCGATACGTTCAGTGATAGGAAATGGCCCAATATATCGAGGCACTAACTTTCCCGACCGACTGAAACGCACAACACCTATCATAGGTGAGACACGAGTAATTTGGAACAATAGCGTAGTACAATAACGATTCGCCGGATGAATCAAAGCTTCATTAATTCGGAACGCCGACGTAGTACAAAAACGGTAGGTCCAATGAACCAATCAACATAAAAGAACATTAGACGTAAGTCCATAAAAGGAATGAGACGAAGCTCAATAAAACGAAGTACATCAAAACGTCTGATGAACTTGGTAAAAAGATGATTCCATACGGATATCATCAAAGAAACAACCACTTGTTGCCTACGACTAAGTGCATCGGCAACACGATTTCCCATCCGGGAGTGTAAAGAATATCAAGATCATGAGATATATAAGAAACTCGAGTCAACGTGGTTGACGTAAATTAAGTTCCTTATGAGAAAATAAATATTCCCAAGATTCATGATCAGGGTAGAGAACAAATTTCTCACCCGAAAATAATGATGCCAAATTTTGAAGAACGAAATCAATAGCCAAGAGCACTAGATCATGAGTGACATATCTAGTCTCAATAGGCATTAATGATTTAGAAACACAAGAGACAGCTCGTTCTCTTATGCAAGAGAATGGCATGCAAACCAATACGATTAGAATTGGTACAAACGATAAAGTCTTGGTTCCCCTCGGGAATCGCAAGAATAGAAGTATCGGAAAAGAGTTGTTTTAAATAATATTCTTTCCCGAAAAGCTAAAACTTTCAAAATTTACGATTTACTTTATGTAATTATCTTTTCAGACAAATTTACATTTTAAAAATTCAATTTACTGTGTCTGATTGTCTCATCAAAGCATCCAGGAGATTCCTATCGATAACGTTGATCAAGCGCATCGACCAGAATTCTTAAAGAACTCAATGGGCAATACAATCACAAAATATTCGATTATCAAAAACAATAACCAGAAATCACAAATATTCAATTAACAAGTCCGGAATTAACCGAAATAGCAAACGCACATGTCCCATAACCACGAGTTATACTAAATCGTTTAATTCACTTCATCGTTTCCTTGAAGGTGCAAGAATTGTGTATTTTAAAAAATAACATTTCACATTCTCAAACGGACAAGTCCGGAATTAAATGAACCGGTAAAAGGAAGGGGTCATAGTCCTCGATTTTGCTGAAACGTTTAAATCGCTTCCTCATTCTTTTGAAAGCGTAAACTGTAAGAATTTTGAAAACGATTTTTATTTTGAAACAATTTTTAAAACACGTGATTAAAACAGCGACATCAGTAGCAACTTCGATAAGTGGATTTTCATTCATCAAAAATGTCACAAGAATCTTCTCAAAGATAGAAAGGGATATCATACCCTAAACTTGTATTCATAACAAGTCAATGACACACGAATTCACCAATGCACAAAAATTGATAAAACTTATCAATAGAAATCTCGAAAATTGGTGAAGCACAAATTCCATAAGACTACACAAGAAATCCAGAAATCACAAGATGAGAGTATGAAAACTCGAACGGGAGTATGAAACTCGAACGGGAGTATGAAAACTCGAACGGGAGTATGAAAACTCGAACGGGAGTATGAAAACTCAAATGGGAGTATGAAAACTCAAAGGGGAGTACGAAAACTCACCTACACGCGAGCATGAAAACTCATCAGCACATGTAACGCAAAGCGAGAACGGGAGCGTTAAAACTCACCTACACGCGAGCATGAAAACTCATCAGCACATGTAACGCAAAGCGAGAACGGGAGCATGAAAACTCACCTACACGCGAGCATGAAAACTCATCAACATGTGCAACGCAAAGCAAGAACGGGAGCACGAAAACTCACCTATATGCGTGCATGAAAATTCATCAGCACGTGCAACGCATAACGAGAACGGGAGCACGAAAACTCACCTACATGCGAGCATGAAAACTCAACAACACGTGTAATGCAAAGCGAGAACGGGAGCATGGAAACTCACCTACACGTGAGCATGAAAACTCATCAGCACATGTAACGCAAAGCGAGAACGGGAGCATGAAAACTCACCTACACGCGAGAATGAAAACTCGTCAACACGTGCAACGCAAAGCGAGAACGGGAGCACGAAAACTCATCTACATGCGAGCATGAAAATTCATCAGCACGTGCAACGCATAACGAGAACGGGAGCATGAAATTACACAAATGGTGTCTAGACAATCCTCAAAGCCCGAGAGATATGTGTGAGACGAAATCACACCGATGAGGCCTAGTCTAACCATGCAACAAAGAAATATGTGTGAGACGAAATCACACAAATGGTGTCTAGGCTAACCAAAAAGCAAAAAGATATGTGTGAATGGAATCACACAAGTGGTGTCTAGCCTAACCACAAAGCAAAAAGATATGTGTGAACGGAATCACACAAGTGGTGTCTAGCCTAACCAGAAAGCAAAAAGATATGTGTGAACGGAATCACACAAGTGGTGTCTAGGCTAACCACAAAGCAAACATAGAGACATCGCACTATTGCTGTCTGAATTATAAAATGATCGTCATGATCAACGAGAAGTGTCAATTACACTAAGCTAGTAAATATAAAAGTTTAGCTTCATGTCTCATAACCACTTGCTTAACTCAAATATTTACGAACAAACTGTAAATTTCCACTAGAAAATTGTCACAAGAGATTCAATCGAATAAGTCCAAGAATTAACCGGCGAAGTAAACGCAAGCGTTGTATACCATTCGTTTTACTAAGTCGTTTAATTAGATTTCTCATACGAGTGAGGTAAAGGTTAGTATATACTAATAGATTGGAAAACGGTTTAGGAAAAGAGTTTTGTAGTAAAATAGTTTTGAAATCGTTTGGAGAAAAGGGTTTTGATATTTACTACTAGTATAGAAAACCTTTATATTTTTAAAGTGACAAATCACAAAAATGATTGTAGAAACAATCAATCACCAGAATTCACATACAAAGATGTGAATAGAATCCAAAGAAATCGATACAGTGTCCATCAAAAGGTATGTTCACGAAAATCCCAAAGAAAATGTTATCAAAGTTGCTAATAAATGATAGCAACAAATCGGGGAATAATCAAGAATCGATTAAATTTGGAAACCAAATCAATTCACTAAAATTCACATTCGAAGACGTGAATAAAATCCAAAGAATTCGATTCCAAATCCGTCAAAGTAGGAATTCCCAAAAATTCCTGAAATAGAAGTTATCAAAGTCGACAAAGGTGATAACAACTAACCGGAAAAGAAGAATCGATTAACAATTGGAAAAACAAAGCAGAACGAGCATAAATGCATGAATGACTTTAACAAAAGTAAAAGTCAAGTCAATGTCGATATCGACAAGGCAAAGTCCAAGACAATTTCTTTTATACCAAAGAAATTTTTAAAACTATCATAGAGAGGCACATGAAAACCAAAAACCATGGATAAGCTGACAGAGTCGACAATTGAAATGCAATTTGTCTCAAAGATTGATACCCAAAAACCCAATTGTATGGAGACTGCATTAAGTACACGAATCAGAGATAAGAATGCATATATACAGCAGTTCGAATAAACAATGCGAGCTCAAATCGAAGTGGGTACGAGTTGCAGCAATATGCAACTTGGTATAGCATATACACAAGAATACTTAGCAGTGCATACTCAAATGAGCAAGAGCGACAGAGAATAGCAGCAATGCTTATGAATAAGCGTTAGGAATTCATTCCTAACAATGAAAGATGATCTTAGATAAAGATGTGAGATAAAACATCGACAAATAGTTGTAACACATGTTCCATCTAAGTTATGTTTTATATTCGTCCTAAACCCCAAGTTCTGATACCAAGCTGTGACGCCCCACCTCTATGCCCACGCTAGCCAAGAACACTACGGTGTAGTGCTGTCGACTAGCACGGTGAATAAGGCTATTGAGGAGCGACCATCCGTGTAATTGCCTCGTGCGAGCACCGATATGCCAGATAGTAAAAACGTGCATTTCATTTCAGGAGGAAATCCGACATGCCGATGCAAACTCAAAGCTACTACACATTGGCTATAATAGTTTAGGACAAAAATATAAAATAATAACACAGATAATATAAATAAATGCAGAACACAGATGAAACAGAAAGTCTCATATATATATATATAATAACTGATGCCAGTTACAATACATTTGACACGGTACATGTGATACAACTACAACAGTCGACTCAGGAAGTTACATATACAAGTACATTAACGTATATAATATACATGAATACATATCTTCCAATACAATTACACAGACTACTACAAATGACGACGAAAACTCCAAAAGATATGAAAGGACTTCATAGCTCAAGCAGCATCCCAAAGCAGAATATCTACAACCTGAAAATACTCGGTCTGACCCGAGTATTACATTCAACAGAAAATAATACCCGGGTCAGTTTAATTCAAACTCAGTTATTAATGCACAGAAGCAATAATAATCAAATAACGAATAGATGACAGTCACACTAAATCTCGTCTATCCAATCACTAATAAGGATGAATTGGACAAAGGAAACAATCAAGTAATTGGAAACATCAATTAAAACGTCAACTCGAGTAGGGCTGCAGTATACGCAAGCGTGTACTGCCACGCCACTACAACATATGGAATACGAAATAGTTCCATAAATCAAAAGCAAAAGAAATAACAATAAAAGCAGTACCGTGTGGCTACAGTTCACGCTTGCGTGCACTGCCTTGCCACTACAGTGATGATGTACCCAATGAATACCGTGTGGCTGCAGTTCACGCTTGCGTGCACTGCCTTGCCACTATGGTGATATGTGCACAATGAAAATTCACAAACGAGCACAAGGTCAAACCCGAAGTACCGGATTCAACTCAAGTGAATTTGAAAACAACTAAATGCTAAGGTCAAGTCAGTGACTCAACGCAACGGCAACAATCAAGGGCAAACTGCAACAAAATTACAGCCACCACAAGTATGCAAGTTAACAATTAGAAGAAGATGCAGTGAAGCATGTACAAGGGCAGTACATATATGTAGAACATCAACAACTACAGGGGCAAAAGAATGTACAACGATGCACACATTCATGAACACAAATATATGGTCTGAAACTCAAAGACAACATAAATGCAACTATATGAGATGCACTTGTAAAACTGGACAATGGTCGAAGTGGAAAATGCAAGATGAACGACGTGAATCCAGTCAAGAAGCTAGTAAATCAAGTGTCCAAAGATGTCGAAGTCAAGTAACTTCAAATTTAGGTCTAGTGCACAGTGAAGACAGACCAGATGTGAGAACAAGACAGCACAAAATGTCAAATGCTTCAAATGGTACAAGTTGCAGACTACAACGTCAAGTGGTTCCAAGTACAACAAATCAAACTGCTCCGGGTACTAACGGAGACCGGCAGTGAACAAGTGAAGCTACAACATGAAACACTGCAACCCAAATAGCAGTACAACTGGAAGTGATCAAGAGAACATAAGCATCATCAAGCATAGTTCAACAGAAGTATACACAAAGCAACTACAAATGGTCCAGTTTCAACATGAATACATAGTTCAAATACAACAGGAACTACAACAACTGAAATGAACAGAATGAATGCCTGTACAAATGCAACAACAAGGAAGTAAAGTCAAGAGACTCAAGAACAGACATACAGTGGCAAACACATACAACTGCAGCACCAAAGTCTCGAGTGAACACATGAATACAAGCTGAATAACTTATATGGTAAAAGTGATATGCACAATGCACGGTGAAGCTCAAGTGCTCATTGATGCAACTCGAAACAATGCACCAAATTCATATGTACAGCAAACAACACAAGTGACACAACTGCCAAATATCAACCTACTGCAAATGCGACAGGTAAAAGGCGAGCATAGAGATGGTCAGAGCCGAAGCTCGCAGGGACCAAGAGATGTCAAAGTCAGTGACAAAGCGGAAACAAATAAAAGAAATCTTCATTTACCAAAGACAACAAAACAATGCTCAAATTCGAATCCAAGACAAATAAAGAGTCGAAAAAATCAACCCCAAAAGTCAAGCAGCAAAAGACGTAAATTCGAACAACCCAAAAAATCAGCAACATCAACAAAGTCGAATGGCCGAAGTCAGGTACCAAGAATTCAAGGCCAAAGCACAAAATCACCTAACTATGAATTTGACTTAGATGTGAGTATGAATTACTCACCTTAGATGATGCGTAGAGGAACTCGAACCCCGTGCCGAAGCATCCCAGCGACGAGCAACCGATAGAGCAAGGGTTGAGCGGTTGAAGTCGCGAATTGCACGAAGCCCTATTTTGGATCGAAGGAGGAACGAACGGCAGCCGCCATTATTAATTTTAATTTTCGTTTTTTTAGGGTTACGAACGAATAAAAGGAAAATGTTAAAGGAACGGGTATTAGCCCAAGTTAATTCTCACGGCCACGATAAAAACATGGGCCACAAAATTTTAATTTTTTTAAAACCCTTTAATTTTACTAAAAATTTGTAAAAGAATTTTAAATTCAAATTTAAAAACTTCAAATGGAAATTTGTGTCAATGTTAATCGTTTAAATTGTCGATTATAATTGATGCAAAATACCGGGTTGTTACATTATATGATAACAATGTCACGATATATTTGGTAACAGAATTTATAGCTCACTAGAAGTCGAGAGACATACTCCGATGTAACACATTATAAAGGGATTTATCACCATCGGAGAGACACTACCCCATAAATGATATTTTGATACGGATAAATGCCGTATCTAACCCTGTTAGATACGGCTCCAAGCCATATTAAAATATGCCGTCGTTATCATTTAGATACGCCTACTAGCCGTATCTAATGTGTCATTTAGATAGGGTCGTCAGCCGTACCTAAATGGAAGATTAGATATGGCTAAAAGCCTATTTGTCAACTAGATACGGCTTATGGCCGTGTCTAACTAGTCATTTAGATATAGCTTTTAGCCGTACCTAATGGATTAATTACCTGCTCAGATACTGCAGATATACCATGGACATACAGCAGTAGTTCATATCCAATACCACATATATAATCATTCCGAGACATCAAAACTAATAATATTATAGACAGTGCACATTCAAATGATTCAATAATCCACATTGCAATGCGTAATAACTTAACAATATCATTACATAATACGGATACTACATACTAGCAATTTGCAAATTAGTACATTGCAGTATAAACGGATACTACGTACTACATAGCTCATAGCACTACCACTAAGTACGTTATAGTTGTTCATATTTAATAATTAATAACATTACATAATACAAATGCGAGGCAGCAGTGCAGCAACTCGACTCAGCAGTGCACATGTCATCAGGAAGATCATCTACGGCCAGATTTGTGGTAGAAAACAGGGTTAGCAACCATAAAGTGAAAATAGTAGCAGCAAAACAGATAATGAAAATATATATATAAGAAAAAACAAAACCCAAACTGTTAGCACTTGGCCTTACTTGCAATTACACTAACTCATCTTACGCCTAAAATTTTCACTCACGCATAACAATTTTTTTCTGAAACGAAAATAACAAATATACTAATGCACACACTGACACTACACAACCCAGCACACACACCTCTACACCATCTTCCATGCGAAAACTCTGCCCATGTATATATGGAAAATTTCACAGGCTCACTCACTAACTCGCACCAAAACAAACACACGAAAACAACCACACGAAAGCAACTACTAAAACATAAAATACACGGTGATTCACTAACAAGGATCCTAAACATACATTGCTGCTTTACGTAAGAATAATAAAATGGAGACACACGTCTATCTAGGTTTGGACACAGTAAAACACACACTGGTATTTTTATAGTACACATAATTAATTGCACAGGGGTATGCAAAACAGGATGAGGCAAAGAGTGGCTACTGCTAACTAATCTCTTATCTCTATATCTGCTATTAATAAAGAAAATTCAATGAATATAATTTACACGGTGTCTTTCTAAAATTGCAAAAATACATCTTCTATCCACAGAATCTAATTATTGGTTTAAAATCTCCACCACTGTTCTTTTTTCAATCTGGATTTTCCAACCCGAAAATTTCAGATAGTTATGAAAAAGAAGAAAGAGATAGAAGAAGAAGAACAGAAACACTAAACATCTCACAATAGCAGCGGATAAAATATAATAAATAATAACAGTTTACAAATGAATATTATAACTGTCGGTTACATTTAATATACATCAGAGTTTCACATAATATACAGTCACCGAATATTTACAATTATCATGACTCAGATTAACCATGATATAAATACAACGGATATACTCTATACGATATTGCCATCCAGCTCGCCTCCTGAGCTCCAGAACCTACCTACCTGAAAATCTATAATACTCGGTCTGACCCGAGCATTACACCAAAGTAACACCCGGGTCAAGATGGAAACCAGCGTGAGTAATCTCAACTAACATGGAATATCAAGCATACAACTTGAATAAAAACCGGGGGTAACTTGTCTCAATTTTTTCCCAATTCACAATTTGCTATAGACAAGACTTATTTCACATATAAATTTCGAAGTACAAAACTTAGATAAAATAATCCAATCCACTTAAATCATTTCATCCCTGCTTATTGATTTCACAAATCAATTTATAAAAAAAATTCGAAGTGGTTTTCGGGTATTTTCCAATACCCGATCCCGGTCTCTTCGAAACTCAAGCTATCCTACCCAAGCTATTCAAATGAAATACATCACATTTCATATCAGAGATTTCAACTCATTCAAATCATTCAATACCATTCACTCATCCATAAGAAAATTTTATCCACATACAAACCAATTCAATTGATTCCATCTGAATTTCTAACCCCATTCACATAGATTCCTTCATATTATATTAATTAATTCCAAATCAAATAATTCAATTATCCCTTTAACATTCATCAGCATTAATCAACCTGGATTAATTATCCTTCAATTACGTTCAAGTAATCACCTTTAATTCATTTCATGATATTAATTGTTCTTGACCCAAATCAATAAGAAATCTTAATTGCCTCAGGAATTAATTGAGTATTTTAATCACATTAGTCCATAATTATTTATATTAATTAACTTCTCATAAGTCACTTGTATTGATTTATTATTATTTATTTATTTATTTATTTTACTTTATTATATAAATTAACTACTCCTTAATTAACCATTATAATTTATCTCTTGATTAATTCCACAAGGTAAATATTTTTTTATTAATTCCATTAAACGATTATTTATCAATCCACCCAATGATCATTTCAATTAATTTAGACCCAATTAATTAACCCAAATCATAAATTAATTTAATTAATTAATTATCCCTTAAATTATCCTTTTTAATTAATGAATCACTAATCATTAAACCTTTATTGATTTTAATCTGAACCATTTTTCTTATTTACGATTCAAGTTCCCAAACGCTTCGAGTCAAACAATAATCAACTCGAAAATCAATGAAAAACCAAAATCAACAGGTCATCGATGCACAGTGCACATCAAATCAATTCAACCACTCAACCAAATATTTAAATTTGACTAATTAAATTTAAATAAAACTCCAACATAGTGAGATTTACTCACCTTAGCTTTCCGTTTGGCCAACCAAATCCATCTCGACCGTTATCTCCCAACTTTGGACCTTGTATAATATTTATATAATTTATTAATATTTGAAATAATCGAAAAATCAATTTCCTTGATATATTAATAAATTGGTAAATTTTAAATGTATATTTATTTTCTTTTGAAACTTCACAAAATAATTTATATCCGATCTTATAAACTTCTCAAACATAAAAGGTCCTTATTATATTTTTTTTCCTTTTCCAAACCATATCTATATACTTTCTAAATTTCCGAAAAATTTTGCCAGCGTCTCTTTTGCGCGGCTAGCTCGTTACATCTACAAAAGGCCTCTACGGGCTCCCAAATTTCAAAAGAAAACAAAAGCCAAGTGGCTACACCAAAATCCCAATCCAATTTCACTTAGAAATTTAAAATACATACCTTTCTGTCGGGCAATTCAAATTTATCTTTTGGAACCAAATCCAATTCCTTTTCCCCCTTTTAATACCTACATACCTACTTAGCAATAATATCCAATCGAAACCCTTCCAAATCATTGTATACACTTTCCTACATAAGTTTCATACCCGCTTTCCATATGATTTCAATTTGCTTTAAATATTAAATATTAAATTTTATCTTTCAAGTATAACTGATTCGTTCTAGTTAATTTACTAATTTACTTTAATTTTCAATTTGAAATTATTTTGCCGTTAACAAAAAATTTTCAAGAATTTTCAAAAATCTTCTAGCTCCCAAAATTTTCGAAAATTTTTGGCAAAGTCTACTTTGTACGGAGGAGCTTTTGCAATTTGACAAGAGATATAAATATGTATACATCGACCCACCCGGTCGGAAAAAAGAAAAAACAGATCATATTTCCTATTTTTATTGCGTAGGCGTACCTTATTTAGCATTTTAAGCAAGCAGCTTATTAATTTATGCAATTAGCGCAATCCAAACCAGCCAAACGGCCTTCAGGTACCTGTACTTACTCAATTTAACTATGTAAGTGCCACATATAGAGAATCTATTAACATTTCACTTACTATTAATGGCTAAACACAAGCATTTCAAAAGCAACAAACACCAAACGCTTACCATAAGCGATTTATATAATTTAACGCTAATCCAATTGCTTTCAACCAAATTTATATGTCATTTCATTCAATTTTAATGATTTTCAACTCAATTGCTTTCATTCCATTGATTTTTAATCTAAACAAGCTCATATTCACTTCAATTAATTCTAAAACCAATTTATTTAATCTCTATCAACTGACAGAAAATTAATTACTTTGTTTACGCCAGACGACAATTATTGTTATGCAATTCCAACTATATTCACTTAAAAAGTATCTATTTAAGTTTATAACTACTTTAAATTTTATTTTAACTCATACTACATTTGATTCTATTTCATTTCTAATTTATTTACCAACCATTTATTTAGCTCGACACCTTCCGTTCTATTTCCGCATTAGATTCATGCAAAACAATTTATTAAGCTTGGCACATTCAAACTTATAAATTAATGACCATTTCCAAATTAGTTTAATCCAAGCTTTTATTTAATGGGCTTTCACTCTTATTCGAAGCCAAACTTGCATAAATTTTAAACTTAAGTGAATTTACTTTAGTTTATTCCAACACCAAACTTAAGTTTACTTCTATTTGATTCTCATTTTACAACATCTCCTCTTATTTAATTCATTATCAAATCTAAGTCGAATTCTATTTAAAATTCGAATTCATTTCCAAACCATTATCAAATTACAATCCATTTTATTTAACCGAGTTAAATTTTATAAATAATTTATTTAGCTAATTAGCTTACTTCCACTTTTAATTCAACATTGGATTTTTAATTACAAAGAATCACTTCATTAAATTTTCCCGAGTTTCAATTTTATTTTACAATTTCAGTTTGGATTTCTCTTGATTTTCCAAAATTCCATCTCTTTTATTTTAAAATTTTAGAAATGCCTATAAAATCTCATAATATTATTAAAATAGATTTTATAAAATATTTCTTATAACTCGATGTCTCAACCTGTCCATCCTTGTTCTCACAGAAATTCAGTCATACGTTGATCAGGCGTAGAACTGAAAATCTATAAGTACTTGGTAAACCCGTTTTCAACACCCAGTGAAAATACTGGAAAAATAATTTTATTAAAAATATAGAAACAGTTTTGTTGAAAATAGAAGAAATATCTTTGGTGACAATGCTCTGAAAATCATCACCCCCATCCATGGTCACAGTTACATCTCAGGGTTACGTTACCGTCACAGCAAAAGTCCATGTAACTGCAGGCTCCCCGCGGCCTCTGATTTTCGCTGACGAAATGAAACTTCTACACCCCTACATAGGTCGCAGTCTGCCGATATAAAATCAACCGCAGACTGTTGGCTCTCAGCGGCACACACGACTTTCGCTATGTTATACCATAGGTCGCAGTCTATCGATATAAAATCAACCGTAGATTGTTGGCTCACAGCGGCACTCACGACTTTCTCTATGGTATACTCAACTCATAATCCTCAGGAACTAGTTTTGTTCGGACTCCTCACAGGATCAACTTTAGAATCCCCCTTGGGGCTCAAGGCAGCACCACCCGGTGGACGCCTGAGAAGTTCATTTCAAGGAAGCGCCTTTTTTCCCCAGAGCCATCATCAAAACACTTTATACTATACACATATAGTATCTTCAAATCATACACCTAGTATGATCTCATACAAAGCTCCTTTACTCAAAATCGATTATCCCAAATCGATAATTCTCAAACTAGGCTTTCCAAATTCAATATTGATTTTACCCAAAAATCAAAAGCCTTTCCAAATCCAAAGGTTCCCAAAACCCTTTTTCCAAATTCCTCATAAGATCCTTTTTATATATATTCAGATATATAAAATTTTAAAAAACTTTGGATCTTTTCAATCTTGTATAAACTCCTTTTATACTTCAAACATTTCCAAAAATCCCTTTTCCTCCAAAATAAAATTCAACAAGGGGAGATTTATCTTATATTTAACAAAGATATATAACTTTGTTTACCCAAAATCAAATATTCAAATTTGATTACTCTTTCCAATATCAATTTCGTTTCTATTCACATTCCTTGAATTCCCCTTCACTTATTTATAATTGCCTTAATCCCATTTGGATTATCACTCCAATTCTTATCTCAGTTGGGTATTTAAATCAATAACAGTTTGAGCTCCGACCAGTTTCGAAAATAGCTTGAAAATTTTAAAATAGATAAATAGTTGAAAAATAATTATTAGTTTACATAATAGCTATGAAATGGTTAACTAATTGTAAAATAGTTAGAATATAGTTGAATAGTTACAAAAATTTTAGATAATAGCAAAATAGTTGAAAAATAGTAATAAATTTGTGATATAGTCGAAAAATAATAATTAGCTTATAAAATAGTTGAAAAATATTTAAATAGCTTCAAAAATAATTTGTAAAACAAGTATAAAATAATTTGGCTTTAAGAAAGAAAGTTGTATATATTAAATAGCTTAGGGGAAAAAAATAAGTTTATATGAAAACAATTTATATTGAAAATAGCCAAGAGCCAACTGTTCGCTTCCCCACCAATTCAATTTAAATTTCCATTTAAATTTACCCGATTCCAATTCAAATAACTCCAAATTCCATTGGACTTGATTAACCCCCAATTCAAGTTGAATCAATCTTGATTCCTTCCCAATTTAAATCAAATTCTAGTTGATTTTAATCATGTTCAACTTATATTAAAATTTCGAATTATTCCAACATAATCCAGTCCAATTTCCCATTTAAATTCTTAAACTTACACATCTTCAATCATCAATTCAATTAATTCAAACCAAATAAATTTTGAACTAATTCAATTTCAATGTTGAATTTAAAATATCTCGAATTATAGAAATTCGAGTTAAATTCTCAAAGTTTGGTTTAACTTTTTAAATCAAAGTGTTTAATCATTTTAATTTCTGAGCCCAATTTCTCAAAATTCCCATTTTAAATTATTTTTACTTATGTATTTCAAAGGTCAATACAATTTTATTTTAAAACTTTAATTTATTATTCAATTTAATCTTCCAGTTTGAAGCCAGTTTTTAAACAAGTTTATTTTACAATTCAATTATTCAAACCTATTTTATTTTATAATACAATTCCATTCTCAATTTAAAGATTTTTAATTACCATAGGATGATATCATCCAATTTATTTTAAAACATCCATCTATTTTAAATTTTAAATCTCAAACCCATTTTGTGATCACCCAAATTCCCAATTTGAATCAACCACTTAATTTTTCCAAGTCAAATTTCAATTTACTTAATCCCATCAACCTTACTCAACTTGAATCTCCGCTTCCTACTTCAAAATTCTTTCCCTCTTAAAATTTCAAAGCTTATATCACTTTGGATTTTTACATCACGCCTCAGGGAAAAATCAAAACTCAACCTCTTAGAGTTTATTCCAAATTATCTCTGATATCATGTATATCCATACATATATACATATTTATTTCTTGGCCCTCCCAGCCATATTTTAAAATTTTAAACCTCTCTTGGTTTTATATCCAAATCAAATCTCAAACAACCCATTGTTTGCAATAATTCCTAGTTATTCAAAGAATACTTACTTATGATTTCTCATTATTTTAATTTAAAAGTAATACTCATCTTATAGGTTTACTTCATTTGGCTACTTAATAACAAATATATCATTATTAATTAGTTAGATTTTGATTTGGTTGTATTTTCATTTTTACTTAATTTAATTCCAATTCAAGATTTCAATTTGGTTGTATTTTATCACTTCTAAATTTTAATTCCAATAATTTAACAACCAATCGTCTTAATATTTATTAGAATGAAATATTCCTTTTACATACCAAAATATACTTTTATATAAAATCATTTAAAACCTTTATATAAGAAATAACAAGTACGCGCTCGTATATATACACTCAACTCATTCTAGAGTACTTTGGACTCTATTTAATGAGTAATTCCCACCAGAGCCAAGGTTCTCGCTTAACCTTTCAGCTCTGATACCAACTGTAACGACCCGGATTTTCCAACCCGAAAATTCCAGATAGTTATGAAAAAGAAGAAAGAGATAGAAGAAGAAGAATAGAAACACTAAATATCTCACAATTGCAGCGGATAAAATATAATAAATAATAACAGTTTACAAATAAATATTATAACTGTCGGTTACATTTAATATACATCAGAGTTTCATATAATATACTGTCACCGAATATTTACAATTATCATGACTCAGATTAACCATGATGTACATACAACAGATATACTCTATACGATATTGCCATCCAGCTCGCCTCCTGAGCTCCAGAACGTACCTACCTGAAAATCTGTAATACTCGATCTGACCCGAGCATTACACCAAAGTAACACCCGGGTCAGGCTGGAAACCAGCGTGAGTAATCTCAACTAACATGGAATATCAAGCATACAACTTGAATAAAAACTCGGGGCAACTTGTCTCAATTTTTTCCCAATTCACAATTTGCTATAGACAAGACTTATTTCACATATAAATTTCCAAGTACCAAACTTAGATAAAATAATCCAATCCACTTAAAGCATTTCATCCCTGCTTATTGATTTCACAAATTAATTTATAAAAAAAATCAAAGTGGTTTTCGGGTATTTTCCAATACCCGATCCCGGTCTCTTCGAAACTCAAGCTATCCTACCCAAGCTATTCAATTGAAATACATCACATTTCATATCAGAGATTTCAGCTCATTCAAATCATTCAATACCATTCACTTATCCATAAGCAAAACTTATCCACATACCAACCAATTCAATTGATTCCATCTGAATTTCTAACCCCATTCACATAGATTCCTTCATATTATATTAATTAATTCCAAATCAAATAATTCAATTATCCCTTCAACATTCATCAGCATTAATCAACCTGGATTAATTATCCTTCAATTACGTTCAAGTAATCACCTTTAATTCATTTCACGAGATTAATTGTTCTTGACCCAAATCAATAAGAAATCTTAATTGCCTCACGACTTAATTAAGTATTTTAATCACATTAGTCCATAATTATTTATATTAATTAACTTCTCATAAGTCACTTGTATTGATTTATTATTATTTTTTTTTTTACTTTATTATATAAATTAACTACTCCTTAATTAACCATTATAATTTATCTCTTGATTAATTCCACAAGGTAAATATTTTTTTTATTAATTCCATTA
This sequence comes from Allium cepa, assembly GCA_030765085.1. Classification (NCBI taxonomy): domain Eukaryota; kingdom Viridiplantae; phylum Streptophyta; class Magnoliopsida; order Asparagales; family Amaryllidaceae; genus Allium; species Allium cepa. The sequence continues at coordinate 619,131,835 of CM060945.1, forward strand.
AACGATTATTTATCAATCCACCCAATGATCATTTCAATTAATTTAGACCCAATTAATTAACCCAAATCATAAATTAATTTAATTAATTAATTATCCCTTAAATTATCCTTTTTAATTAATGAATCACTAATCATTAAACCTTTATTGATTTCAATCTGAACCATTTTTCTTATTTACGATTCAAGTTCCCAAACGCTTCGAGTCAAACAATAATCAACTCGAAAATCAATGAAAAACCAAAATCAACAGGTCATCGATGCACAGTGCACATCAAATCAATTCAACCACTCAACCAAATATTTAAATTTGACTAATTAAATTTAAATAAAACTCCAACATAGTGAGATTTACTCACCTTAGCTTTCCGTTTGGCCAACCAAATCCATCTCGACCGTTATCTCCCAACTTTGGACCTTGTATAATATTTATATAATTTATTAATATTTGAAATAATCGAAAAATCAATTTCCTTGATATATTCATAAATTGGTAAATTTAAAATGTATATTTATTTTCTTTTGAAACTTCATAAAATAATTTATATCCGATCTTATAAACTTCTCAAACATAAAAGGTCCTTATTATATTATTTTTTTTCTTTTCCAAACCATATCTATATACTTTCAAATTCTAATAAAATAAATCTTTCAAACCTATATGCATAAAATTAAAATACAATTGTTTTATATGTATATCTCTAACTGCGAAATATTATTCTTATCTGTAAAATAAAAACAATATCTAACTGTAAAAATTTTAAAATTGCTTAAAATAAAATTTTCTTTTTGAATCACCTTTTAAAACTTTCTGCGTATAAAAATCTTCATAATATCTTTTGAATACTAAACAAAATTTATGTTTTTATACCTTGCTGTTTTGTTTAAAAAAAACATTTCAGCTAGAAGAACATTGTACTCAAAAATCAAGACGACATATACCTTTCCCCAAACTATAGAGTCGTGCCTCCTTGCGAATCACCTCTACTGCTCGAACAGGCTTCCGCCTCGAAACCCATCATCACCGACTATACTTCATCATAAACTCGCGAACCACCCAATGAAAGCCCTAGCTCATTCCTCAGACGAGCCATTGTTCCCTTTCCACCCAGTGTCCCAGCCAACCTCGCGACCTTTGCGTGCGAGCTACAGCTGCCGCGCGTCGTCCTCAATTTACACGATCCCCCTTTTTTTTGTCACCATAACAACCCCACAGGAGAAATACGAATAGGAGAGAAAGGGCTCGGCTTTACAATCGAAGGGGGATTTTGTTCAGAAAAAAAAAGCAAATTGATTTTCGATTAGAGGAGGTCGGCTCGGCCATTATTTTTTTTAATTTGCGTTAGATTCTGCTCAAAGAATATAGAGGGGAACGGGAGAGATATAGATGGTGAGAGGCTTCTCGACACGCTTTGAAGTGAAAATATCTCTGACTATATGTACTTCAAATTTTATTATTATTATTTTTATTTTTATTTTATTTTTTTAAAACTCTCAAACCGTCCCGTTAATCATTTAAAATTCCAAACTCCACTTAAAGAATGCCGCTAGGCGATTTCAGGGTTTTACCCACGTTCCGAACACAATGGAACATGTTCCGGAAGCTAATTTGATCATGTGTGCAAGTTACGGAAGAAAACGATCAATTTAAAAATTAAATTGATTAAAATAGATCGAAGCGTTTTGAGCTGCCAGGGTCAAATGACAACTCCGATTGTTACGAAAATTAAAATCTGATAACAACTAACAATTACGGATCCAATGGAACTGGTTTCGTCGAATTCCGAGAATGTGCCTCGGAAGGCTATTTTTAAATATCGATTCAAACGATATATTTTCAAAAATGAACAAATCACCCTTAATTTAGATTTTATCCATTTTATTATCTCCGGTATTATCATTGTAAATTTTATAAGCCTTCAAATTATTAGTAACAGGCTTAAAATCTCATATTCAATAATTTACCCAATTTCAATTATTAAATTCAATATTTAAACTATTCAATTTAATTCGTTAAAATTTCCGGGTCGTCACATTCCTTCCCCCTTAAAAGAATTTCGTCCCCGAAATTACTAGTTAGGGAGAATGGACCAAAACCCGTTTACCTCTTTCCAAAACTCACTATTCAACATCCTACCAACTATCTCTTATTAAAAACCTATTATCACATCAATCAACCTCTCAAAACCTTTCATAGTTTAAAATAATATCCCTTTGCTAAATTATCTATATTTCAATTTTAAATCAAATTTGATTTCTCAAAAAATTCTCAAAAATTTTCTAACTCTCTAAATTTTCGAAAAATTTTGCCAGCGTCTCCTTTGCGCGGCTAGCTCGGTACAACTACAAAAGGCCTCTACGGGCTCCCAAATTTCAAAAGAAAACAAAAGCCAAGTGGCTACACCAAAATCCCAATCCAATTTCACTTAGAAATTTAAAATACATACCTTTCTGTCGGGCAATTCAAATTTATCTTTTGGAATCAAATCCAATTCCTTTTCCCCTTTTAATACCTGCATACCTACTTAGCAATAATATCCAATCGAAACCCTTCCAAATCATTGTATACACTTTCCTACATAAGTTTCATACCCGCTTTCCATATGATTTCAATTTGCTTTAAATTTTAAATATTAAATTTTATCTTTCAAGTATAACTGATTCATACTAGTTCATTTACTAATTTACTTTAATTTTCAATTTGAAATTGTTTTGTCGTTAACAAAAATTTTCCAAAAATTTTCAAAAATTTTCTAGCGCTCAAAATTTTCGGAAAATTTTGGTAGAGTCTCCTTTGTACGGAGGAGCTTTTGCAATTTGACAAGAGATATAAATATGTATACATCGACCCACCCGGTCGGAAAAAAGAAAAAACAGTTCATATTTCCTATTTTTATTGCGTAGGCATACCTTATTTAGCATTTTAAGCAAGCAGCTTATTAATTTATGCAATTAGCGCAATCCAAACCAGCCAAACGGCCTTCAGGTACCTGTACTTGCTCAATTTAAATATGTAAGTGCCACATATAGAGAATCTATTAACATTTCACTTACTATTAATGGCTAAACACATGCATTTCAAAAGCAACAAACACCAAACGCTTACCATAAGCGGTTTATATAATTTAACGCTAATCCAATTGCTTTCAACCAAATTTATATGTCATTTCATTCAATTTTAATGATTTGCAACTCGATTGCTTTCATTCCATTGATTTTTAATCTAAACAAGCTCATATTCACTTCAATTAATTCTAAAACCAATTTATTTAATCTCTATCAACTGACAGAAATTTAATTACTTTGTTTACGCCAAACGACAATTATTGTTATGCAATTCCAACTATATTCACTTAATAAAGTATCTATTTAAGTTTATAACTACTTTAAATTTTATTTTAACTCATACTACATTTAATTCTATTTCATTTCTAATTTATTTACCAACCATTTATTTAGCTCGACACCTTCCATTCTATTTCCGCATTAGATTCATGCAAAACAATTTATTAAGCTTAGCACATTCAAACTTATAAATTAACGACCATTTCCAAATTAGTTTAATCCAAGCTTTTATTTAATGGTCTTTCACTCTTATTCGAAGCCAAACTTCCATAAATTTTAAACTTAAGTGAATTTACTTTAGTTTATTCCAACACCAAACTTAAGTTTACTTCTATTTGATTCTCATTTTACAACATCTCCTCTTATTTAATTCATTATCAAATCTAAGTCGAATTCTATTTAAAATTCGAATTCATTTCCAAACCATTATCAAATTACAATCCATTTTATTTAACCGAGTTAAATTTTATAAATAATTTATTTGGCTAATTAGCTTATTTCCACTTTTAATTCAACATTGGATTTTTAATTACAAAGAATCACTTCATTAAATTTTCCCGAGTTTCAATTTTATTTTACAATTTCAGTTTGGATTTCTCTTGATTTTCCAAAATTCCATCTCTTTTATTTTAAAATTTTAGAAATGCCTATAAAATCTCATAATATTATTAAAATAGCTTTTATAAAATATTTCCCATAACTCGATGTCTCAACCTGTCCATCCTTGTTCTCACAGAAATTCAGTCATACGTTGATCAGGCATAGAACTGAAAATCTATAAGTACTTGGTAAACCCGTTTTCAACACCCAATGAAAATACTTGAAAAATAATTTTATTAAAAATATAGAAACAGTTTTGTTGAAAATAGAAGAAATATCTTTGGTGACAATGCTCTAAAAATCATCACCCCCATCCATGGTCACAGTTACATCCCAGGGTTACGTTATCGTCGCAGCAAAAGTCCATGTAACTGTAGGCTCTCCGCGGCCTCTGATTTTCGCTGACGAAATGAAACTTCTCCACCCCTACATAGGTCGCAGTCTGCCGATATAAAATCAACCGCAGACTGTTGGCTCTCAGCGGCACACACGACTTTCGCTATGTTATACCATGGGTCACAGTCTACCGATATAAAATCACCGTAGATTGTTGGCTCACAGCGGCACACATGACTTTCTCTATGGTATACTCAACTCATAATCCTCAGGAACTAGTTTTGTCCGGACTCCTCACAGGATCAACTTTAGAATCCCCCTTGGGGATCAAGGCAGCACCACCCGGTGGCACGCCTGAGAAGTTCATTTCAAGGAAGCGCCTTTTTTTCCCAGAGCCATCATCAAAACACTTTATACTATACACATATAGTATCTTCAAATCATACACCTAGTATGATCTCATACAAAGCTCCTTTACTCAAAATCGATTATCCCAAATCGATAATTCTCAAACTAGGCTTTCCAATTTCAATATTGATTTTACCCAAAAATCAAAAGCCTTTCCAAATCCAAAGGTTCCCAAAACCCTTTTTCCAAATTCCTCATAAGATCCTTTTTATATATATTCAGATATATAAAATTTTAAAAAACTTTGGATCTTTTCAATCTTGTATAAACTCCTTTTATACTTCAAACATTTCCAAAAATCCCTTTTCCTCCAAAATAAAATTCAACAAGGGGAGATTTATCTTATATTTAACAAAGATATATAACTTTGTTTATCCAAAATCAAATATTCAAATTTGATTACTCTTTCCAATATCAATTTCGTTTCTATTCACATTCCTTGAATTCCCCTTCACTTATTTATAATTGCCTTAATCCCATTTGGATTATCACTCCAATTCTTATCTCAGTTGGGTATTTAGATCAATAACAGTTTGAGCTCCGACCAGTTTCGAAAATAGCTTGAAAATTTTAAAATAGATAAATAGTTGAAAAATAATTATTAGTTTACATAATAGCTATGAAATGGTTAACTATTTGTAAAATAGTTAGAATATAAATGAATAGTTACAAAAATTTAGATAATAGCAAAATAGTTGAAAAATAGTAATAAATTTGTGATATAGTCGAAATAATAATTAGCTTATAAAATAGTTGAAAAATATTTAAATAGCTTCAAAAATAATTTGTAAAACAAGTATAAAATAATTTGGCTTTAAGAAAGAAAGTTGTATATATTAAATAGCCTAGGGAAAAAAATAAGTTTATATGAAAACAATTTATATTGAAAATAGCCAAGAGCCAACTGTTCGCTTCCCCACCAATTCAATTTAAATTTCCATTTAAATTTACCCAATTCCAATTCAAATAAAACCAAATTCCATTGGACTTGATTAACCCCCAATTCAAGTTGAATCAATTTTGATTCCTTTCCCAATTTAAATCAAATTCTAGTTGATTTTAATCATGTTCAACTTATATTAAAATTTCGAATTATTCAAACATAATCCAGTCCAATTTCCCATTTAAATTCTTAAACTTACACACCTTCAATCACCAATTCAATTAATTCAAACCAAATAAAATTTGAACTAATTCAATTTCAATGTTGAATTTAAAATATCTCGAATTATAGAAATTCGAGTTAAATTCTCAAAGGTTGGTTTAACTTTTTAAATCAAAGTGTTTAATCATTTTAATTTCTGAGCCCAATTTCTCAAAATTCCCATTTTAAATTATTTTTACTTATGTATTTCAAAGTTCAATACAATTTTATTTTAAAACTTTAATTTATTATTTAATTTAATCTTCCAGTTTGAAGCAAGTTCTTAAACAAGTTTATTTTACAATTCAATTATTCAAACCTATTTTATTTTATAATAAAATTCCATTCTCTATTTAAAGATTTTTAATTACCATAGAATGATATCATCCATTTTATTTTAAAACATCCATCTATTTTAAATTTAAAATCTCAAACCCGTTTTGTGATCACACAAAATTCCCAATTTAAATCAACCACTTAATTTTTCCAAGTCAAATTTCAATTTACTTAATCCCATCAACCTTACTCAACTTGAATCTCCGCTTCATACTTTAAAATTCTTTCCTTCTTAAAAGTTCAAAGCTTATATCACTTTGGATTTTTACATCACGCCTCAGGGAGAAATCAAAACTCAACCTCTTAGAGTTTATTCCAAATTATCTCTGATATCATGTATATCCATACATATATACATATTTATTTCTTGGCCCTCCCAGCCATATTTTAAAATTTTAAACCTCTCTTGGTTTTAAATCCAAATCAAATCTCAAACAACCCATTGTTTGCAATAAGTCCTAGTTATTCAAAGAATACTTACCTATTATTTCTCATTATTTTAATTTAAAAGTTATACTCATCTTATAGGTTTACTTCATTTGGCTACTTAATAATAAATATATCATTATTAATTAGTTAGATTTTGATTTGGTTGTATTTTCATTTTTACTTAATTTAATTCCAATTCAAGATTTCAATTTGGTTGTATTTTATCACTTCTAAATTTTAATTCCAATAATTAAACAACCAATCATCTTAATATTTATTAGAATGAAATATTCCTTTTACATACCAAAATATACTTTTATATAAAATCATTTAAAACCTTTATATAAAAAATAATAAGTATGCGCTCGTATATATACACTCAACTCATTCTAGAGTACTTTGGACTCTATTTAATGAGTAATTCCCACCAGAGCCAAGGTTCTCGCTTAACCTTTCAGCTCTGATACCAACTGTAACGACCCGGATTTTCCAACCCGAAAATTCCAGATAGTTATGAAAAAGAAGAAAGAGATAGAAGAAGAAGAATAGAAACACTAAACATCTCACAATCGCAGCGGATAAAATATAATAAATAATAACAGTTTACAAATGAATATTATAACTGTCGGTTACATTTAATATACATCAGAGTTTCACATAATATACAGTCACCGAATATTTACAATTATCATGACTCAGATTAACCATGATGTACATACAACGGATATACTCTATACGATATTGCCATCCAGCTCGCCTCCTGAGCTCCAGAACGTACCTACCTGAAAATCTGTAATACTCGGTCTGACCCGAGCATTACACCAAAGTAACACCCAGGTCAGGCTGGAAACCAGCATGAGTAATCTCAACTAACATGGAATATCAAGCATACAACTTGAATAAAAACCCGGGGTAACTTGTCTCAATTTTTTCCCAATTTACAATTTGCTATAGACAAGACTTATTTCACATATAAATTTCCAAGTACCAAACTTAGATAAAATAATCCAATCCACTTAAATCATTTCATCCCTGCTTATTGATTTCACAAATCAATATATATAAAAAATTCGAAGTGGTTTTCGGGTATTTTCCAATACCAGATCCCGGTCTCTTCGAAACTCAAGCTATCCTACCCAAGCTATTCAAATGAAATACATCACATTTCATATCTGAGATTTCAACTCATTCAAATCATTCAATACCATTCACTCATCCATAAGCAAAACTTATCCACATACTAACCAATTCAATTGATTTCATCTGAATTTCTAACCCCATTCACATAGATTCCTTCATATTATATTAATTAATTCCAAATCAAATAATTCAATTATCCCTTCAACATTCATCAGCATTAATCAAACTGGATTAATTATCCTTCAATTACGTTCAAGTAATCACCTTTAATTCATTTCACGATATTAATTGTTATTGACCCAAATCAATAAGAAATCTTAATTGCCTCAGGAATTAATTAAGTATTTTAATCACATTAGTCCATAATTATTTATATTAATTAACTTCTCATAAGTCACTTGTATTGATTTATTATTATTTATTTTTTTATTTTTTTACTTTATTATATAAATTAACTACTCCTTAATTAACCATTATAATTTATCTCTTGATTAATTCCACAAGGTAAATATTTTTTTATTAATTCCATTAAACGATTATTTATCAATCCACCCAATGATCATTTCAATTAATTTAGACCCAATTAATTAACCCAAATCATAAATTAATTTAATTAATTAATCATCCCTTAAATTATCCTTTTTAATTAATGAATCACTAATCATTAAACCTTTATTGATTTTAATCTGAACCATTTTTCTTATTTACGATTTAAGTTCCCAAACGCTTCGAGTCAAACAATAATCAACTCGAAAATCAATAAAAAACCAAAATCAACAGGTCATCGATGCACAGTGCACATCAAATCAATTCAACCACTCAACCAAATATTTAAATTTGACTACTTAAATTTAAATAAAACTCCAATAGAGTGAGATTTACTCACCTTAGCTTTCCGTTTGGCCAACCAAATCCATCTCGACCGTTATCTCCCAACTTTGGACCTTGTATAATATTTATATAATTTATTAATATTCGAAATAATCGAAAAATCAATTTCCTTGATATATTCATAAATTGGTAAATTTAAAATGTATATTTATTTTCTTTTGAAACTTCACAAAATAATTTATAACCGATCTTATAAACTTCTCAAACATAAAAGGTCCTTATTATATATTTTTTTCTTTTCCAAACCATATCTATATACTTTCAAATTCTAATAAAATAAATCTTTCAAACCTATATGCATAAAATTAAAATACAATTGTTTTATATGTATATCTCGAACTGCGAAATGTTATTCTTATCTGTAAAATAAAAACAATATCTAACTGTAAAAATTTTAAAATTGCTTAAAATAAAATTTTCTTTTTGAATCACCTTTTAAAACTTTCTGCATATAAAAATCTTCATAATATCCTTTGAATACTAAAAAAAATTTATGTTTTTAAACCTTGCTGTTTTGTTTAAAAAAACATTTCAGCTAGAAGAACACTGTACTCAAAAATCAAGATGACATATACCTTTCCCCAAATTATAGAGTCGTGCCTCCTTGCGAATCACCTCTACTGCTCGAACAGGCTTCCGCCTCGAAACCCATCATCACCGACTATACTTCATCATAAACTCACGTACCACCCAATGAAAGCCCTAGCTCATTCCTCAGACGATCCGCTGTTCCCTTGCCACCCAATGTCCCCGCCACCCTCGCGACCTTTGCGTGCGAGCTACAGCTGCCGCGCGTCGTCCTCTATTTACACGATCCCCCTTTTTTTTGTAGCCATAAAAACCCCACAGGAGAAATATGAATAGGAGAGAAAGGGCTCGGCTTTACAATCGAAGGGGGATTTTGTTCAAGAAAAAACAAATTGATTTTCGATTAGAGGAGGTCGGCTCAGCCGTTTATTTTTTTAAATTTGCGTTAGATTCTGCACAAAGAATTCAGAGGGGAACGGGAGAGATATAGATGGTGAGAGGCTTCTCGAGCATGCTTTGAAGCGAAAATATCTCTGACTATATGTACTTCAAATTTTATTATTTTTATTTTTATTTTTTATTTTTTTAAAACTCTCAAACCGTCTCGTTAATCATTTAAAATTCCAAACTCCACTTAAAGAATGCCGCTAGGAGATTTCAGGGTTTTACCCACGTTCCGAACACAATGGAACATGTTCTGCAAGCTAATTTGATCATGTGTGCGAGTTACGAAAGAAAACGATCAATTTAAAAATTAAATTGATTAAAATAGTTCGAAGCGTTTTGAGCTGCCAGGGTCAAATGACAACTCCGATTGTTACGAAAATTAAAATCTGATAACAACTAACAATTACGAATCCAATGGAACTGGTTTCGTCGAATTCCGAGACTGTGCCTTGGAAGGCTATTTTTAAATATCGATTCAAACGATATATTTTCAAAAATGAACAAATCACCCTTAATTTAGATTTTATCCATTTTATTATCTCCAGTATTATCATTATAAATTTTATAAGCCTTCAAATTATTAGTAACAGGCTTAAAATCTCATATTCAATAATTTACCCAATTTCAATTATTAAATTCAATATTTAAACTATTCAATTTAATTCGTTAAAATTTCCGGGTCGCCACAGTACAAGTGAAAGGGTGCAAACTTTATGATTCCATACTTAAAGCAGACTGTACTACATATATAAAAATCTTTTACTATACATACTCAAAAAATAAGATGTCAAACTGATAAATGTAGATTATATATTTGACACCGAGGCTCTAAAAGAGACTCGTGCATCCCAAAAATGTGCAAAATACTGTTCGAAAATTAGGTCCAAGGAAACCAATTTGGTGCAACATGCTAAAGATGTTATAAGGCTGGAACTTGGTGCAACATGTTATAAGACTAACTTATCGTTAATCAACAAAGGAACATCATTAGTTCTGAAGATTAAGAAGGTGAAGTGAATCAATAAAGGCATGTAGAAGATTTTAAAATTGAAAACTTTGTAAGTAAATTAACTGAAATGCAAAGCAATGTGAATTCAAACATGGGAAATGAGAGAAGATAATTAAAGAATTAACAAAATAGCGAATTAGCGTTTGTGAAGAAAGAAATCTAGATTTAAGAATTAGCAGGAACAAAATAATTTGGGGAAAATAATTCGCACTAAAAATCAACAGGAACAAAAAGGAGTAGATCTGGGGCATGTTTTGGCAGTAAAAAGTTCGCACCAAAAATTAGCACGAATTAGATACTGCTAAAACACGTATCAAATTTGATACGGCTAAGAACGCATCTAAATAGGGGGAAAACGAATTATTTGGAGGGAAGATGTGCGTAGTTGCGCCAGAAATAGGCACGAAACAAGATGCGGCTTAAAGCTGTATCAAATTTGATACGGCTTTTAGTCGTGGCGAATACATTAGATATGGCTATTAGTCATATCTAATTTGGTAAGGGTTAAAGCCGCATCCAATAAGGCGGAAGGTGTAACGACCCAGAATTTCTATTAATTAAAATTTGTATATTTAATTGAATTTAAATATTAATAAGTGAAATTTATAAGTCGAATAATTTATTTTTCTAATATCTAGATTTGATTGGATAACTAAATCGATATTTAATATGTGAAAATACAGAAATAATTGAAAATTGGGTTAAATATGATTGAAAATGATTTGTAAAATTTTATTTAATCATATTGGAGTTAGAACAATATTTTAGAACTTTTAAAATTGAATTAAAAGTTAAATTGTGAAAATTGAATATTTTAATATTAAATTGACGAGTTAAAATAGCCATTTTTCAAACAATCTCGAATTTCGATGAAACCAGTTTCATCGGATCCGTAATTTAATATTATTATACGTTTTCGAATTTTGTGTCAATCAGATTTATCGTTTGGCCGAGGCGAGCCAAAACGCATAGAAAATTCGTTAAATCGATTTAATTTAAAATCGATCGTTTATTGCCGTAACTCGCATAGATGATCGAATTAGCCTCTGAAACATGTTCCGTTGTGTCCGGAACGCGGGGTAAACCCTAGAAACGCCAGCCGGCACGCTTCGTTTAGAGTTCGGAAAATTCGGATGAATAATAATTTGGGCAATTTTCTATATAAGGACTTCATAATTCACAAATTGCTCAAACCCTAGGTTAAATGTTTCCAGCCGCCACCTAATATTTCTATAGCCAGAAACTCCTAATCTTTTTCTCTTAATCTCTCTCAATCCGTGAGGTATTAATTTCAACTACAAACTTGAAGAGCATCGCGAGAGCTTCAGATAAATACGGAGTTGATCGAGAATAGTGCTACAAATCAAAGGAAATTTGCATTCAAAGTCGCACGAACGCGCACGTTTCCCAAGGCCAAAGACAGGGCCGAGTTCCACGTGGTTGTAGCTGTAGGTGGTGCTCGAGTAGTGCTTCGAAGTGGCGCTAGTTAATCTATGCAAAAGTGATCGTGGCGGCCGCGATTTGGAACCCTAGGCCGCGTTTGTTGGGTTACTTGCGTTCGTTCGTTACCTGGGTATGTCGCGTGATGGAAGAAGATGATTCCATCGGCCCAGATTTTTAGAAGCAAGATCGAACGGTTGCAGTGAATCTGAGGTTAAAATAAAATAGTAAATTGCAAATTAATTATATTTAATATCGTTCAAACTTTAAACTATCATAACTCTTTCGTACGAGGTTGAAAATTTACGAAACAACTTGCGTTGGGTTCGTATGGATGAATACTACGCAATGGAGCTGGATTGGAGTCGTTTGGAGATAATGAGAATTTCAGGTAAAATTAAACGCGTGTTTAATTTTATTCGAAATAAAACACGAAATTTGAATTGAAAGCAAGGTGAGAACTTTTCACTCAATCGAATCGGTTTCGATTCAAATTTTAAATAGTTAGATTTAAAATTTCTTGATTGCATGTTTGAATGATGATTGTTATCTATTGATTGTTGAAATAGACATTATGCGCCGTTAGTAAGCAGATGTTATTTATTAAAGACATATACCGCGAATATCTCACCGTATAGTGGAATTGGTATTATTTATGTACTTGGAGTTGATTTTCCCGCATTATATAGCGGATGAGACCCTATTGCGCCGCATAATAGCGGATAATATTTTATAAATCCCATATACCGTGATATTCCGTATTGGAACGAAATTGGTATTGTAACAGGTTGGAGGGATCCAACTGGATTCCTTACCAGTATTTATTTGATTACAGATATTGTGATATTTGTTGATTATCATATCGATATATGATATTTGAATGTCGTGATTGACTATTTGGTGTTGTTGCATCATCGGATCCATTTTTGAAGTTTTAAAATAATGATTTTTGATTTTAAAAAGAATTTTAAAGTGATTTTTGAAAGTATACGTTTTATTAAATTTTGAATTGTTAAAATAAATAAACATTATAATTTTATTGTTATAAAAGATATATTTTTTTGGAAAATAATACTTAAGTATAATTTTGGAGTTATATAAGTTTTAAATAACATTTTGTAAATTATTTAAAAGGATTGGTTTATTTAAATTGAGATTTTTGAATCATTATAAACGGTTTATATAAAAGATTTCTAAGATTAATATTTATAAAAAAATATAGGAATTATAAAACGAGTTTTTATAAGTGTTAAAAATGAAGGATAAATGGATTTCACAAGTGAATAAAATTTATAGATTTATAAATTGTGAAATTATAAAATGAATAGATTTTTGTAAAATAAAAGATTTATAAGTAATTAACTTATAAATTGGATTTTGGCATTTTAATTGAGATTTTCGAATAAGTATAAATGGTTTATAGATGAGATTTATAAAAAATATATTTTATAAATCAAAATAATGGAATTATAAAAGAAGTTCTGTTAATGCTGAAAATGAGGTTATAAATGGAATTTTATAAGTAGTAAGATTTTTAAATCTTGTAAATTGAAGTCCTTATAAAAATATAAATGGGGATTTATAAACATTGTTTTATAAATCCAAAACCGACTTATTTTGATAGGTCAATTATTTTAGATTTTTAAAGGAGATATATTAACGATTTTGGACGGTGGATAATCCTTTAAAACGAAATGTATAGAAAAATGTTTATCTAGTTAAAGAAGAATATTCACGATTTTAGGACAGTGAATAATATATTAAAGTGTTTTGGGGAAGTGATATTTTAAATAGAATTAAAATGATTTGAAGTTGTTTTAAAATGCATTAAGTGTCGAAACCATAGATTTCAACATTCATTGTTGAAGTAGACGTTTTCGAGAAATATAAGGAAATGGTGGACTATAACACTGTTGCTATAGTAAATGATTTTCGAAAGGAAATGTTTTATATAGTATTGGGATTTATATATTTATTTTAAGTTCGAATCCTTATACTAGTGATTTCGGGTCGTCGTAACGATGTTTTACGCAACATTCGTTTTGGCCCAAATAAATGTGTTTTGGTGAATATTTTCCTTAAAGAATGAAATATATACTTAATTTCGATTTAAGTATATTGAATATTTTCCAAGTGTTGGAAATAAATGGATTTTTGAATTACTTATTATTAAATAAGTATGGAAGTGTTTACCAATATGAAGTGAATATTTTGAGATTTTATCTTTTAAAGATAAATTGAAAATGAATATTAAAAATCGATTTGAAGATCGTATATTCATAGATATTTTGGAATTGTAATTACACTGTGGAATTTATAAAAGAAAGGGAAATTTGTTTTAAAAAAAAAGTTGATTTATTTTTGAAGTGTGGGAATAAATTTACGGATTTGGAACGTAAATATAAAGTAAATCGGTAAGGATTAATTTGAATTGATTTAAATGAACCATTTTAAATTTAAAATGGATAAATATTAGGAAGTGTTTCGTTTAAGGAAATTGATTTGAAATTTGTTTTCAAAGATTGAAAGGTAAAAGATGATTTGGAATTTGTTTTCAAATGGTTGAAGTATGGAAATTATATATCTGGTAAAGATATTTTTAGAAAATAAATAATTTGGGAAATTATTTGGAATTTGATGATGTTGAACACGCCTATCGATAGTTAAATAACCGGCTATCTATATTTACCTTTAAATAGGTATTTGTTGTGATTTGCTTGAATTTGAATGCCACGCTTATTTTTGAAATAAGCGCTCACTATTCGGGTTAGCCGGGAAAGGACCTTGGGGCCGTATAACCCATTCTGAATATGTGATACGTCGTTATGGATTGCATTTGATGACCGGTGTTGAAGACCGGATATTTGTAAAAACGGAAGGATTACCGTCGAATGTTTCTGCATCGGCTGATCTCCGATATAGAAATTTATTACCCTTTGTGATGGGAAGTCCGGTCGTGATTAGTGAATATCCGAATTGCAAGAACTTCTTTGTAAGTGCCTTCGGTTCCGTTCGATCCCGGAACGGACTTGTATGGATGTGTGTCTGACGTTACAGTTTGAGATGTAAAGCTGGTTTCTATCAAATATGTTCCCGTTGGTGGCGGAGAATTTATTCTCTTAGCTTAACACGCTAGAGGTTATGTAGTTGATGGTTACTAGTGATACATTCCCAAATTGGTGATGTGGCATGCTAAGTGCTTTTGAGCATTTGATGATCAAAGCACAGCTTTTGTATAAAGCGTGGCTTTGTGGACGAGACTTCGTCGGACCTCACACCCCAAAAATGGTCAAAACATGAAGGATGCGGCAAGGTTATCAGGGGGTAGAGCCCCTTTAGTGTATGTCATTCCTTCTGGATAGAGGTGGTATCATGGTATGGAGCCCAGATACTTAACATATATTGTTGCTGCAAATTTATTACTTTGTGATTGTTGGAAATCGAGGAACCTCGGATATAGATCGGATACGATCGGGGAATGACGTATTCGTGTCAGTAGTTACCCAGTTAGGGGTAACCCGGCCTTGTGTTGGCAGAGATCCGGTTATGTTCTCGGGTCGTCTTTCCAGAGGCGTACCCATGTGGCAATGGGAAGTTCCTTGGTCTGACCATTTGTTGGAAATCCAAAGAAACAATACGAACCCTGCATGGTTTTAGTTGTATAACCTGCCATGGAATGTGGCGGTAACCTGCTATTGAACATGGTAGCTATAGTAGGCATACGATAATGGTCGTATGTTGGCTAAGATTTATATCTTTACTTTCAAAATGATTTTTCCTACACTATGCACTAGTAATAATATCAAATGTTTCTTTTTAATGTGTATCAAGCATATTGGACTATCATAAGGAGAATCTCCTCCGATTCTGCGTTTGCATTGTGTGCGTGTGCGGGAGGCCTTATGGTAGTCTCATTTTCTAAAAAGCATTGCGAATCTATTTTAAAATTATCCTGTACTTTGTTTTAAAAAAAATAAACTATTTTAAGTTCTCACACCAGTCCCATGACTGACTCGGAGTTTATTGTTTTTCCTTCCTAAACTCTAGGTGCCCACCAATTTCCACACGGGCAGTCAGGAGTCAGGTTTATCAGGATATTCTGGAATTCAGGAGTTGCTAGAGGCAAGTTGGATGGCATGGCATATTCACTAGTGTATAGTATTTCTTTTCCATTGTTTGTTGTTTGTTGTTGTACACTCTGATGATGTAATGTAATGTAATGTGATGTAATGTAATAACTGATATAGTTCTTTGTTTAAAGATTATTCACTTATCTATTATATGTTGTTCCGCTGCGATTGTGAGATTCTGATATTGTTCTCTGGTTTCTTTCTGTTCTGTTCTATCCTTTTCTCTCTTCTTCTACCTCTTTCTTTTTCTTAAACCCTAAGGGTTCGGTTTTCCAGCCTTCGATTGCTCGGCAGTTGATACAGTGGACGTATTGATGTCGGTCTTTCGTAAGTCAAAGAATCAGTTCCACACAGGAGGAGTGGCAAAAACAGCTTTTTGGTGTGGTGAGAGTTTATTGACAGAGTAGATAATTGAAACATAATAACATACCCATTCGTAAAGAAACTGACCCAATTGATTTTGAGAAAACCGATTGGAGAAGTTGGAATAATATTCCACCATTGACCCCATATGCAAGTGGGAGATTGATAGAGCTTGGGGTGTGCTCTAGAGGCAATTATGTAATTTGTTACATACATTTGAGTCGTTGGCCAATCTTGTTCGAAATAAAGGTATTTTCTTTCTATAAGATACTTGATATAAAGTGGTTATATTAATTAATCAATTTAATTTGGAGTATATTTATTAGAAAATCCATAATATGTTTTGTGATAGTAGTTACAAAGTGTTGTGGCCGTGAGCAATTTATCACAATGAAACAAATACCATTTTGAGTATTCCTAGTCAAGATGTATCGAGACTGGACATCGATACATCCGTTGAGGCTAGAGTACGTGACACTCTCCTAATTTTAGTAGTGTAACTCATGACTGCTTAGAGCACCAAGGGCTATGTACTGATAGTTATTGGATAACTATGGAATGACTCACTTAATAGTTTTTTGTTGGTTAATATAACTAAGATTAAGCAGAGAATATCGATGTGACAAATTTACATAGTTCTCTTGATTTGAGAATTTTGTTGATCTTCAATATGGAAGCTCCACTTTGGTTATAGTTAAAGATGGCACGACGTCCATCGAACAGCAATACTTGGGTCGAGTGGAAGCATTGGAAGTGAAATACTATTCAAAAGAGGATTTGTCTCCCTAGTTATATGAGGTTTGTATCACGATCAACTGAAGTTAACTCAAAGTCAAAGTCTTTGGTCAGAGCATTTTGGTTAATAACAATTGTTATTATTGAACCAAGAACTCTATGTTTGGACTATAAAGTTGAATGTAGACGACACCTCATATTTTTAGTAACATTATTTAGGATATTTAATTAGTAAATAAAATAAAATAATGTAAGATGATTAATAGATCCAGATTTGAATATAATTAAGGGTAGCCTTGCCTTGTTAATATGTATATCAAAACAAGATTGCATGAATAAAACATGTTAGGAAAAAAGTGAGGAGTAAAATAGGTAAAAGGACTCTCTAATACCCTAAACCCTTAGCCGTAAGTTCTCATTTGCATTCATTTACAAAAAATAAAAGTAAGAGAGACCGACCATCATTTTCAAGAGTAAGGAGAAGAAAGAAAAAGAGGAAGCTTAATCAACATCAAGTTTAATTCGAATCTCACATCTATAACCACAAAGCTAAGGTGAATAATTACTACATCTCATTATCTTTTGGTTTTCAGTTTTAAGGATAATCCGAAGTATTTTGCATGTATATGCCATGTTTGGGATGATTAAAAGTTTATATATAATTATTGATGATTTATCCATATTTTTGTTGATTTTTATGATATCGACATGAAATCCCCATTGAAGGATATCCAACTACCTTGCGAATTTAGCTGTAGATCAGAAATAATATTCTAGAGGTGGGTTTCAATCTTTATAATTATCTAAATTAACTTAGATTTTATATTAATTTTCTAGTGAAGAAAATGATTTATTGGGTTATAAATTATTTATGGCAAAATGATAATTATTTAGACCTGAAATTTATATATGTTAGAAAACATATTGAAAAGGATTCTTTTAATATTTATAGAATTTTCCCAAGTGTTTTGATGAATATATAAAAAAATTAAGGTATGGGACTTAAATATTTTATAAGGAGAAGGGGTATTTTGTAAAATAAAATTATAATTTATTTCTGAAAATATTGGCAGCACTTTTGAAAAAGATATTTAGCAGCCAATGGAAATTTGACAAATAATAACAAGTTAGTTAAAAATTGTTTCTCTTTTAAGTTAAAAAAATAACATGATTTTAGCATGTTCCTCCATTTTCGGCACGGGGGTTCCGACCTAGACCTTTCGCCACCAATGATTTTGAAACCAATGTGCACAGTATCAAGTTACTTGGTACATAACGTATTGGATAAGGCGAAGGGTACTTAGTCGAAACGCTAGGTTCCAAAGGAGTTGGAGTGTGCCTTGTTTTAAAATAAAAGGTAGTACTTGCTTTGCTTCCGAAAGGTTAGTTCAGACTAAATTGGCTTTCGACTGGGTCAAATATTTTAAAAGGAAGGGTTTCGAAAGGATTGCACTCGTTTGTTTTAAGTAATTGTTTTGAAGGGGTCGAAACCCTTAGATGCCGCCTTTCTACCTTTCGAAATTCGAAAGGTATATTTTGTTTTAAAAATTAACCACTTCTCTAATGCTTTTAAAGGGATGGTTTCGACACCATCACTTCTTCACTTAGGAATAGGTTTTGAAAGGAAGGCTTTCGACTTAGATGTTTTAAATGATCCTTTTTTATTCTATTTGAAGTATAACCCAATGGTTTTGAAAGAGTTGGTTTAAATGGTTTCGAAAGGTGTTTTTCAACATGTTTTAAACTGAACCCACATGCTTTCGAAAGGTTTGAGTTTCTGCTTTTGAAAGATATTTAAAATGGTTTCGAAGAGCAAAGTTTTTCGAAGGATTCGAAAGGTGCTATTTTCTGATGGATCTGAAAGGGTTGAAATGAAATCATTTCCATGTTTTTCTAAAGGCAGTGTTCTGAAGTGTTTTAAGATATGATGTCTAAGGTTTCAATGCTTTCAAAAAGAAGGTTTTATAAGGTTTCAAAAGGGTTTAAGTATGGTTTCAGAAGGGAAGCTTGGCCTTTCGGCCTAGATATGTAAAGGGTTTTACTTGGTTTTGAAAGATGTGCTTTCTATGATTTTGAAAGGGTACTTTCAATAGGATCGAAAGGGGTACTTTCAAATGTTTAAATATTTTCGTCAACAAAGATTTAATTAAAGTATATATAGCATGGCAAGGTAATTTTAAGTAAAGCATTGGGTATTATATTTTTCTTGTTTAAGTTAGGTTTAAAGATTTTAAATCAATTTAAGAAAGGGTTTTCAAGGAAAATTTTGGAAAGATATCCCTAAGTAAAATGACTCAGATATTAGAATACCAGATGGGACTGGTACAGGATTGCGCCCTACATATTAGCTATTTGGTCTAAAATTCCAATATGCAGGGCTTTGTCACAGGTAGACCTAAAATTATGATTGCTTACAGAAGGGAATAATATTTGTATACGAATAGGTTATTGGTGTGCCGGCAAAACCATTAGGATCAGGTGACCCAAGGAATTGTTAAGTTAGGAATAGACCGTCCAAAAGAGAAGTATTTAATAGATAGTTAAGGATAGACCATTCAAAAGAAGAGGGTCTAACAGATGTTAGATTATTATTTCCTATTGTCCGGTAGGCGTGACTCTTCCAAAGGTTAATAGTTAGCCAAACAAAACTAAAATGTTTACATAGACGGTTCTTTTATTAACTGATATGTATGTTTACATAATCATGCTTTACAGTATTTAATCAGTTCTAGTTGTAGGAAAAGATTTGCGAAAGATATGTTTTATAAGAATGTTAGTGAGGGGAAACCTGTTCCACGAAGCGGCATGGTCTCACTTAACATTTATAACCAGGTTGTATAGTTTTATTCACACTAGGCTTTATGTTTGACTCGAAGTTTATATTTTCCCTTAAACTCTCAGGTGCCCAAAATCGAGTTGAGTAGTTTGAGGGTTGAGGTTCTTTCAGGATTTTAGTAGGATGATGAATAAAGCTACCAGAGGCGAGCAGGAGGCTAACACATAGTTATTTAGGGTTGCTGTTCTTTTTTTGTAATTTATTTCTGTTGTGTATGTATTTAGTCAATTATGATTATGTGACTCTGATCATTCCAGAGGGCATCTTCATATGTCGCTCTTGGCATATTTTTAATAAGTATATTTTATCATTATTTGGGAAATGTTTTGGGATTATGTAATATGAATATGGAACACGTGTTTTGAAGTGTAATGAAAAAAATATGATGTTTTGAAATCTGGGATTTGTTTCATATTCAAGTGCTTATGATATTAAAGGTACCATTAACATAGTCATACTTAGTCGTCGGAAATTAATGCTATATATGACTGCATCATCTGTAGCTTTTAGCTTTGGGCCACTAGATAGGGGATGTGACAACTTGGTATCAGAGCATAGGTTTATGAAATACTTTAGTTAAGAAAAATGATATTTGAAACTGTAATCCTTAGGAATTAGAGTTAGGATTGGGGCATGGGTATAACGCTATAGTAACGTACTTGTAATTACTACATATAAGTACACATTTTATCTATAGTCTCTTATCTTTTTTAGGTTATTCTTCTGCATCTCACTAGACTTGAATATAGAATTGGACGAAAGAAGAGGTAGACTTAATCTAGGAGGAGACAACAACACCACAAATGGAATTGCCCAACCGAATGTTTGAATAACTCAAGGTCGGGCTCAAGCTGAAAATGTAGGTGCTGGAGTCCCACAAGTAGATATGGGGGCTATATATCGGTTTTTCGTAAACATGATGCAAGTTGGGATCGCAGCTGGAGTTGTTGGAGGAAATGCTGCAGGAGGAGTTATGAAGCTCCAGTAGTCAACCATTATGTTAACTTCAGTAGAGACTATGCTAGACTTGAGGGAAAGCCGTTTATCGGGACTAAGGATGTTATTAAGGCGAAAAACTAGTTGCTACACTATGAAAGGAGTTTTCCTAACTTAGGGCTTAATGACGAGCAAAAAAAGAGACTTGTTTCAAGACAGCTCTAGGGAGCTGCTTTGTTTTGGTGGAATACTATAACTACTGGTATGGATGAAGAGACTATGATGTGGGCAGAGTTTAGGAGAAGGTTTCAGGAAAGGTTCATGTCAGTAGTGGCACAATCTGTGTTGGTTAGGAAGTTTAGTGAGCTGGAACAAGGAGAAATGTTGGTTCTAGAATACGCCAAAAGGTTTGAAGAGTTGGCTAGATATGTGTATGCCACTGTTGATACAGTGTTGAAAAGAAATGAAAAGTTTATTAGAGGTTTAAAACCGGAGTTGGCTAGGGCTACTTTACCACACATCAGAGATCCATGTGACATGGTAGTGTTAATGGCGTTGAGACATGAGGAGATGTTAGCTTGTTTGCAGAAGAAGAAAGAGAAGGAGGTCCTAGTTGGACATGGCCAAAAGAGACTGCGAGAAGAATGCTTAGAAGGGAGGAGCAACAAAGAAGGGAAAGTATGAAGTGGTCTATTATAAGTGCGACAAGAAAGGACACTATGCCCATGAGTGTAGTAGTGGAAAAGGAAAAGGAGGCGACTATAAAGAAGAACATCAAGCGCTTCAATTATGATCAGATCGGGCATTACAAGAATCAATGAAGGAGCCCGCAAAGGATGGAAAGGGCCAAGTGTATGCATTGAGGCCCGCTACTTCAAGGCCAACAGTGGAGGAGAAGGGAAAGGTTGTATTAGGAGGTACGCTTCAGATCCATGATATATCTACTGGTGCATCGCATTCTTTTATATCTCGATGTTTGATAGATAAACTTAACCTAGAACCCACATATTTAATTACTTCCTTGAGAGTTAAATGTGACATTCCGGATTTTTGGCAATATTATTTTAATGAATATATAATTGAATTAATTAAAATACAGCTTATTATTCTAAACAAATATATATGTAATTGGGAGAAGCCATGGTTTGGAACTAAAATAACGAGTTTCTAAATATTCAACTGTAGTAATATACGATTTAAAATATATATATGATATAATCTGGTTAATAATGGTTCAAGTAAAATAAATCTTATCAATGTTAAATTTAAGAATAAACAAATATATTATTTGAAAATAAATATAATCATTACAGGCTTAAGAAGTTATGATATTAACATAAGTATGGAAATAAAATATGAAATGAACATATACAATAATTTTAGAAATGTATAAGCTATTGAAATACGTGTATTTGCAAAGTATAAAGTAAAATAAAATACAAACAAAAATGAACTTACAAAATAGTAAAAAAAAATAAATATATATATATATATATATATACAAGATAACTTATATAATTATGTGAAATATAAGTAAACACATGTTAAAGGGTCAATACAAAGTAATAGAACAAAGAAAAAGGAAACAAATTAACATTCAAATGAGTAGAAATTTAATTAGATGTGATTGATAAGTATGGAGACTTGAAGATAAACAATAATATAAAAGAATATAGTAAAAGTATATGTTTATGAACAAGCAAAAGATGAGTATGTAGGTTGAGAAAAGGCAACAAGACAAAGTTATATATGTATATGAGTGTACTCATAAAATCAGGTTGTACATAATTTAAAAAAAAAAGAAAAAAAAAAGATAAGAAGACAAGCTTAAGCATATAAAACCAGCCAAGATTAATTAATTCAAGCTCAACAAATATCATTTCAGCCACCTTACAGAAGAAGAAAAAATCTCTAACAGTACAATAATATCATGTACTTGTATAAACTTCAGCCTGTACATACTTGTTTTATATATATATCTTCACTTACCATTCATTCGAACTAAAAGAAAAATATATAAGCTTGTAACAAAACCAGTAGACAAAATCCTGGAAATTAAATTAAGCCAGGAAGTAAGGAAGTCAGACTAGATCAAGGCATGTAAAATTCTTATCAACAACAACTACCTGAAGCAAACCAAAAATTTCAAATTCAAGTTTAAATAAGAGGAGCAAAAGAAATTTTAACAGCAGTGTTTCAAAACACATATCTATTCAACAGAAAGGTGAGTACTTCAATTTTGTTTCCTCTGTTATTTTTTAATGTCTGTGAGTAAACAAATTGTTTGACAAAGTTTAAATCAGGTAGTAACTGTGATATACAAGATGGAAGTTTGCAGTGATTTAGTATATATTGCTTGCATGAATGATGTCTGTGTATATGGATATGCACATATTTGTCAAATTTAACTTCTCTGTTCTTAGTTCAGAGTCTATGATTTTATTCAAAAATCAAAATCTTTACATGTGATCTCAGTTAAGCTTTGAGTTTTAAACAAAATATTTTAGTTTAAGCTTAATACAGAAGTTAAAAATAAATTCAAGAAAGAAAAGTTTATACAGTAAGAAATAATTGGTTTTTACAGTGTAAATTCAAAATTTTGAAGTAATTCGACCATAATAATTTGAAGATTTAATTATGTAATCTGAATCCTTACATAAAAATAGAAATTTTAAGCTTTGTTTGGTAATTTTTTGAGGTGTGGTTTATGAGTAGTTCGTAGATGATCAAAATATGATTTTTAACCTATTTCTGCCCATCGATCAAACATTGGGTGCTGAAACTTTGCTTGAAGCAAGTTTAGCTATGGATTTCATCAGGAAAATTGTTGAAAAAAATTTCTATTGCAAGGTTTGGGGGACGAGGGAAATTTAGATTTTACTTCCTGGTTTTGTCGAAGTCTGGAAATGAGGTAATTTCTTTACCAACAATCGATCGAGTCACGCGTGTTTTGGGAGAATGGTGGATGGAATTGTGATGTGCTCATGACCGGAGGCTGGGAGTTTACGGTGGTTGGAAATGTTCAGGCGAGGCAAGTTTGGTCGGTGGTCTGAACTCGAGATTTATCGAGTTATACTCGTTTTCGACTGTGGATGAGTGTGGGTCTTTAGTCGATCAGAACTCGATGACGAAGAGTTACTCGATGTGTTGGGATCGCCGGAGTTGGTCAGAGTTCGCCGACGGGGCTGTGTATGTACACGATGTTTTCGTGTATCAGGCGAGTTCATTCGCGTGGGAGACTCGGTGGTTGTTCTCGTGCATCTGAGTTTGGTACTCGAGGTGGAGCTCGAGTTCGTGGAGAGCTTTGAGTGTTACTGTGTTTTTAAACTTAGCTTGAAAAAAATAAAGAAGAATAGAAGCAAAGGAAAAACTCGGAGGAAAATGTAAAGAGCTTGGGTCCAACCCGAGTAACCTGGGAAATTTGCTCGGGGATTGAATGCTGGTTTGTTGAGTATATAATATAGACAGTTGTTGTGTAAATGCAAGATTAGGGATTGTTGATTATAATTAACAGTAAGGTGATTAAAGATGTTAAGAAATTTAAATTGGAAATTTTAGATCAAATAAATTGTAATTAAGAAATTTTATTTATTAAATGTTTAATAAGTTTGTAATTAAGAGATTTTAACATTACCTAATTGAAGTTAATTAAGAGTTAACTAATTTGAAATATAATTAAGGAATAATATCTAATTGATTAGGTAATTAATTAAGAAATTGGTGATTAATAATGGGTAATTCAGATTTAATTAATAATGAAGGTTATTAATTGATATTAAATTAAGATTAATTTAATTGATCAAAAAGATAATTTAGAAATGGTTAATATAAATGTTTGAAATTAATTGAATAATTAATGAAGGATTTATTAATCAAGAAAGTGGTAAATTCATATGTAAACAATCTAGTTTAAAATAAGTCAATTAGACTAACTATATTATACATTGATGATTTCTATTCATTGACTTTTGAATATCTGGATTTGGGAATGGATGCTAACAAAATCAAAGGTGAGTAAATCTCACTCTGTTGGATTTTTATTTGAATTTAATGGTTAAATTTAAATAATTGGTTGAATGATTTAATTGATTGGATGTGCACTGATAATGATGTGACTTTCGTTTTGGTTGGTTCTCGAGTTAATTGTGGTTTGACTCGAAGTATTTGGGTTTTAAATTGTTGTAGACTTAAGTTATAAATAAGGAAATGTTTTCACCTTAATGTTGATAAGGGCGTAAGGATTTGTGATTCATTTAATTAGTGGGGTAATTAATTTAGTCCTGAAGGGTTTGGATTAATTAAGTTTTGAGTTAATTAATTAAGTTTGATTAATTTAAAATAATCATTGGATTGGTTGACAAGTAATTACTTAATGTAATTAATAAAATTACTTTATGGAATTAATCAAGAGGCTAATTATTAAGGAATAATTAATTTATTTAATGAAGTGAATAAAAGATAGTCAATGATCGATTGAGATAAATCAAGAATGATTAATATTTATGGTTTAGTTAATGATTAATTATTTATTGTAATTAATTTGGATTAGGATAAATTGAAATATAATTGGAAATCATTACTTTATATAATCAACGATGTAATTAAAAATTTATTAATTTAGATAAATTAATCAGAAGTAAGTGACTTAAGAGAAGTTAATCAATATAAGTAATTAAGGATTAATGTAATTAAAATAGTTAATTAATTAGTGAAGTAATTAAGATTACTTATTGATTTTGGGTTAAAATAGTTAATCAATTGAATTGATTTGTATGTGATTAAGCCTTGCTAATGGGTGATTGAATAGTATTGGATGCTTTGAATGAGTTGATATCTCTGATATGAAATGTTGTGTATATTCCATTTGGATAAATTGGGTTAGAATGACACGAGACTCGAAGAGGCCAGTATCGGGTATTGGGAAATATCCGAAACCACTTCGAATTCTTATAAATTGGTAGGGGAAATTAATAGGTTGGAAAGAAATGATTTCAGAGAATCACACTATTTGATCTAACTTTTGGCACTTGGGAAACTTATGTATGAAGTAAGTTATGTCTATAACATATTGTGGACTTGTAAAATTTGTTTGAGTTACCCCGGGTTTTATATGAGTTATATACTTTGTATTTCATGTTAGTTGGGTTTACTCACGCTGGTTTCCAGCCTGACCCGGGTGTTACTTTGGTGTAATGCTCGGGTCAGACCGAGTATTACAGATTTTCAGGTAAGGACGTTCTGGAGCTCAGGAGGCGAGCCAGATGGCAGGAACGTATAGAGTATTTCCACTGTGTTATATTATTATGCATTCGTGGTATAGTAATGGTGTATATTCAATGACTGTGTATATGTAAACTCTGATGTATAAAAATGTAATCGACAGATATAATATTCTTTTGTAGACTGTTATTATTTATTATTATATTTTATCCGCTGCGAATGTGAGATGTTGATGTTTCTGTTCTTCTTCTTCTTCTATCTCTTTCTTCTTTTACATAACTATCTGAGATTTTCGTGATCGAAAATTTCAGGTCGTTACATTTGGTATCAGAGCTGAAAGGTTAAGCGAGAACCTTGGCTCTGGTGGTGATTACTCATTAAATAGAGTCCAAATTACTCTAGAATGAGTTGAGTGTATATATATGAGCGCGTGCTTGTTATTTTCTTATATAAAGGTTTTAAATGATTTTATATAAAAGTATATTTTGATATATAAAGAAATATTTCATTCTAATAAATATTAGGTTGATTGGTTGTTAAATTATTGGAATTAAAATTTAGAAGTGATATAATACAACCAAATTGAAGTCTTGAATTGGAATTAAATTAAGTGGTAATAGAAATATAACCAAATTAAAATTTAATTGATTGAAAATGGAATTCTAAATCTGGTCCCAGAATTTGAAAATTTTGTTTCAAAGTAACGGAAAATAATAAATAAGTATTATTTGGATAACTGGGACTTGTTGCAAACAATGGGTTGTTTGAAAATTTATTTGAATTTAAAACCAAAGGTGGTTTAAAATTTTAAACATGGCTAGGAGGGATGAGAAATAAATATGTATATATATGTACTGATATACATATATGATATCAAAAATAATTTGAAATAAACTCTAAGAGGTTGAGTTTTGATTTTCCCTAAAGTGTGATGTAAAAACCCAAAGTGATATAAGTTTTGAACTTATAAGAGGGAAAGAATTTTGAAGTATGAAGTGGGAATTCAAATTGAGTAAGGTTGATTGGATTAAGTAAATTGAATTTAGCTTGGGGGAAGTTAAATAAGTTTGAAATTGGAATTTAACTTGGAAAGTTAAATGGTTGATTTGAATTGGAAATTTGTGTGATCTCAAACGGGTTTGAGATTTAAAAATTGAAAATGGATGGACGTTTTAAAATAAATTGGATAATATCATCCTATTGTTATGAAAAATCCTTAAATTGCGAATTGGATTTGTTTAAATGAATGAGAAATGAAGTGTGGTGATATATTCATTATTGAGACAAAAGGGAAATCAAAATTTAATTTGAAATTAAGAATATGGAATCATGTTAAACTAAAAATTTGAATAATTGAGTTTGTAAAGTAAAATTGTTTAAGAACTGGCTTCAAACTGGAAGATAAAACTTAATAATAAATTAAAATTTTAAAATAAAATTGTATTGAACCATGAAATACATAAGTTAAGATAATTTAAAAGGGAATTTTGAGAATTGGACTCAGAAATTAAATTGTTTAAAAACTTTAAATAAAAGTTAATTTGGTTTAAAAAGTTAAACCAACCTTTGAGAATTTAACTCGAATTTATATAATTCGAGATAGTTTGAATTCAAGATTGAAATTGAATTAGTTCAAAATTGAATTTGGTTTGAATTAATTGGATTGGTGATTGAAGATGTATAAGTTTAAGAATTCAAATGGGAAATTGAATGGGATTATATTGAATTGATTTGAATTTGAAATGGGTTCAATTGATAATAATTCAATGGATTGGAATAATTTGAAATTAAATTGATTCAACTTGAATTGGGTTTAAATAAATTTCAATAGAAATTAAAGTTATTCAAGTTAGAATTGAGTAAATTAAATAAAAGTGTAAATTTACAGTGGATTGTTGGGGAAGTGAACAGTTGACTCTTGACTAGTTTCAATATAAATTGTTTAAACTTATTTTACTAAGCCATTTAATATATACAACCTTTCTTTCTTTAATCTAAATTATTTTATACTCGTTTTACGATTATTTATGGAGCTATTTAACCATTTTTCAACTTTTTCTAAACTAATTACTATTTTTCAACTATTTCACAAACTAATTTCTATTTTACAACTATTTTGCAATTATTTAAAATTCCTGAAACTATTCAGCTATTTTTCGACTATTTTACTATTACTTAACTATTTATAACTATTTTACAAACTAATAATTATCTTTTAGCTATTTATCTATTTTTAAATGTTTCAAGCTATTTTCCAAATATAGACTAGCCGGAATTCAAACTGTTATTGATTAAATACCCAATTGAGATAAGAATTGAAGTGCTAATCCAAATGGGGATTTTTTAAAAATGTGAATAAGTGAATAAAATCAAAGTGAATGTGAATAGAAAAGGAAATTGATTTGGCTAATAATCAATGAAAATAAATACGTAGGATGTATGTATATTATTCTATTCGCATAGTGATTTGATCCAGATTCGAGCGCAGAATTTCGAGATGGTTATATCGATCCGAGTTGGGATTTTTCACTCGATTTTCGACGGCGAACCTGGATGTGGATTGTTGATTGGTTCTGGATATTCTCTTTCATAGTTATAGCTATGCAAGGAGAATGACGGTTTCTGATCAAGAAACCGGATCTGTGTCCGCACTAGGAAGTCTGGCGGACAGTACTAGTTCGGAAGTGAAATTGTGTGATCAAGTGGACGATCAGATTGATATAGCGCACGGATAATATGTGTATATCGTACGGATTTGAATGAAATTGATATTGAAAAAAAATTAATCAAATTTGAGTATTTGATTTTGAATAAACAAAGTTATATATCTTTGTTATATAAGATAAATCTTTCCTTGTTAAATCTATTGCCGGAAGAAAAGGATTTTGAAGATGTTTTGAAGTATAAAAGGAGTTTTATACAAGTATGAAATGATCCAAAGTTTTAAAGTTTATACATATCTGTATATATATATATAAAGGATCTTATGAGGAATTTGGAAAAAGGTTTTAGAACCCTTGAATTTGGAAAGGCTTTTGATTTTTGGGTAAAATCAATATTGAATTTGGAAAGCCTAGTTCGAGAATTATCGATTTTTGGATAATCGATTTTGTGTAAAGGAGCTTTGTATGATATCATACTAGGTGTATGATTTGAAAGATACTCTATATGTATAGTATAAAGTGTTTTGATGACGGCTCTGGGGAAAAAGGTGCTCCCTTGAAATGAACTTCTCAAGAGTGCCACCGGGTGGTACTGCCTTGAGCCCCAAGGGGGGTTCTAAAGTTGATCCTGTGAGGAGTCCGGACAAAACTAGTTCCTGAGGATTATTGGGTAGCGAAAGTCGATGGCGCTGATGCCTACTGGGGTATTTGGGTTATGCTGTGACGACAGTGTAACTCGATGTCGCTGCGATCTACTGTGTGGACCATAGCGAAATCGTGTGGAGGATGAGTGCCAACAGTCTACACTTGATTTTGCCGGGATGGCAATGTAACATCGGTAGGCTGCGATCTATGGTGGAGTGGAGAAGTTTCATTCTTTTGGCAACGAAATTCGATGGCGCTGATGCCTATAGTTATATGGATTTTTGCTGTGATAGCTACGTAACCCCAGTTGTAGCTGCGATCTGTAGTGGGTTCCATGGTGTAATCGAGGGGCGCGGAGGCCTACAGTTATCTATGGATTTTGTCGGGATGGCAACGTAACCATCGAGTTAACTGCGACCATGAATGGGGGTGATGATTTCCAGAGCATTCTCACCAAAGTTATTTCCTCTATTTTCAAAAAATATTTTCAATATTTTCAATAAAATTATTTTCAAAAGTATTTTCACTGGGTGTTGGAAACGGGTTTACCAAGTACTTATAGAATTTCAGTCCTACGCCTGATCAACGTATGACCGAATCTATATGAGAACAAGGAAGGACTTGTGGAAACATCAAGTTATACAAGTATTTTTGTAAAACTACTTTGGAATAATATTATATAGATATTAAATAGTGTTTTTAAAATGATCAAAGAATAATTATTTGATTTTAAGCATTTTCATGAATTCTGCCTTCGTTCCTTTTCGAGGACGAAAAGTTTTAAAAGGGGCGGAATGTGACATACCGGATTTTTGGCAATATTATTTTAATGAATATATAATTGGATTAATTAAAATACAGCTTGTTATTCTAAACAAATATATATATATATATATATGTAATTGGGAGAAGCCATGGTTTGGAACTAAAATAACGAGTTTCTAAATATTTAACTGTAGTAATATGCGATTTAAAATATATATATATATATGATATAATCTGGTTAATAATGGTTCAAGTAAAATAAATCTTATCAATGTTAAATTTAAGAATAAACAAATATATTGTTTGAAAATAAATATAATCATTGCAGGCTTAAGAAGTTATGATATTAACATAAGTATGGAAATAAAATATGAAATGAACATATACAATAATTTTAGAAATGTATAAACTATTGAAATACATTTATTTGCAAAGTATAAAGTAAAATAGAATACAAACAAAAATGAACTTACAAAATAGTAAATATATGTATATATATATACACAAGATAACTTATATAGTAATGTGAAATATAAGTAACATGTTAAAGGGTCAATACAAAGTAATAGAACAAAGAAAAAGGAAACAAATTAACATTCAAGTGAGTAGAAATTTAATTAGATGTGATTGATAAGTATGGAGACTTGAAGATAAACAAGAATATAAAAGAAGATAGTAAAAGTATACGTTTATGAACAAGCAAAAGATGAGTATGTAGGTTGAGAAAAGGCAACAAGACAAAGTTATATATGTATATGAGTGTACTCATAAAATCAGGTTGTACATAATTTTAAAAAAAAAGAAAAAAAAAGGAAAGAAGACAAGCTTAAGCTTATAAAACAAGCCAAGATTAATTAATGCAAGCTCAACAAATATCATTTCAGCCACCTTACAGAAGAAGAAAAAATCTCTAACAGTACAATAATATCTTGCACTTGTAGAAACTTCAGCCTGTACATACTTGTTTTATATATATCTCCACTTACCATTCATTCGAACTAAAAGAAAAATATATAAGCTTGTAACAAAACCAGTAGACAAAATCCTGGAAATTAAATTAAGCCAGGAAGTAAGGAAGTCGTACAAGATCAAGGCATGTAAAATTCTTCTCAACAACAACTACCTGAAGCAAACCAAAAATTTTAAATTCAAGTTTAAATAAGTGGAGCAAAAGAAATTTTAACAGCAGTGTTTCAAAACACATATCTATTCAACAGAAAGGTGAGTACTTTAACTTGGTTTCCTCTGTTATTTTTTAATGTCTGTGAGTAAACAAATTGTTTGACAAAGTTTAAATCAGGTAGTAACTTTGATATACAAGATGGAAGTTTGTAGTGATTTAGTATATATTGCTTGCATGAAAGATGCTGTGTATATGGATATGCACATATCTGTCAAATTTAACTTCTCTGTTCTTAGTTCAGAGTCTATGATTTTATTCAAAATTCAAAATCTTTACATGTGATCTCTGTTAAGCTTTGAGTTTTAAACAAAATATTTTAGTTTAAGCTTAATACAGAAGTTAAAAATAGATTCAAGAAAGAAAAGCTTATACAGTAAGAAATATTTTGTTTTTACAGTGTAAATTCGAAATTTTGAAGTAATTCGACCATAATAATTTGAAGATCTAATTATATAATCTGAATCCTTACATAAAAATAGAAATTTTAAGCTTTGTTTGGTAATTTTTAGAGGTGTGTTTTATGACCAGTTCGTAGATGATCAAAATATGCTTTTTAACCTATTTCTGCCCATCAATCAAACATTGGGTGCTGAAACTTTGCTTGAAGCAAGTTTAGCTATGGATTTCATCAGGAAAATTGTTGATAAATTTTTCTATTGCAAGGTTTGGGGGAATGAGGGAAATTTAGGTTTTACTTCCTGGTTTTGTCGAAGTCTGGAAATGAGGTAATTTCTTTACCAACAATCGATCGAGCCACGCGTGTTTTGGGAGAATGGTGGATGGAAGTGTGATGTGCTCATGACCGGAGGCTGGGAGTTTACGGTGGTCGGAAACGTTCAGGCGAATCAAGTTTGGGCGGTGGTCTGAACTCGAGATTTATCGAGTTATACTCGTTTTCGACTGTGGACGAGTGTTGGTCTTTAGTCGATCAGAACTCGATGATGAAGAGTTACTCGATGTGTTGGGATCGCCGGAGTCGGTCAGAGTTCGCCGCCGGGGCTTTGTACGTACACGATGTTTTCGTGTATCAGGCGAGTTCATTCGCGTGGGAGACTCAGTGGTGTTCTCATGCATCTGAGTTTGGTACTCGAGGTGGAGCTCGAGTTCGTGGAGAGCTTTGAGTGTAACTGTGTTTTTAAACTTAGCTTGAAAAAAATAAAGAAGAATAGAAGCAAAGGAAAAACTCGGAGGAAAATGTAAAGAGCTCGGGTCCAACCCGAGTAACCTGGGAAATTTGCTCGGGGATTGAATGCTAGTTTGTTGAGTATATAATATGGACAGTTGTTGTGTAAATGCAAGATTAGGAATTGTTGCTTATAATTAATAGTAAGGTGATTAAAGATGTTAAGAAATATAAATTGGAAATTTTAGATCAAATAAATTGTAATTAAGAAATTTTATTTATTAAATGTTTAATGAGTTTGTAATTAAGAGATTTTAACATTACCTAATTGAAGTTAATTAAGAGTTAACTAATTAGAAATATAATTAAGGAATAATATCTAATTGATTAGGTAATTAATTAAGAAATTGGCGATTAATAATGGGTAATTCAGATTTAATTAATAATAAAGGTTATTAATTGATATTAAATTAAGATTAATTTAATTGATCAAAAAGATAATTTAGAAATGGTTAATTTAAATGTTTGAAATTAATTGATTAATTAATGAAGGATTTATTAATCAAGAAAGTGGTAAATTCATATGTAAACAATCTAGTTTAAAATAAGTCAATTAGACTAACTATATTATACATTGATTGTGACGACCCGGAATTTCTAGCAATTTAAATTGGAAAAGTTAATTGATTTTAAAATATTTAAAAGTTAATTTTAACTTGAATTCACGATATCAATATTTACTTGATAATTAAATCATTGAATTGTATGGTTTAAATATTGAATTTAATAATTGAAATTGGGTGAATTGTTGAATCTGAGATTCTAAGCCTGTTTAAATTAATTTGAAGGCTTATAAAATTTATAATGATGATACTGAAGATAATAAAATGGTTGAAATTTAATTTAAATGTAATTTGTTCAATTTTAATAATATATTGTTTAAATTGGAATTTAAAAATAGCCTTCCGAGGTACAGTCTCGGAATTTAACAAAACCAGTTCCATTGGATCCGTAATAGTTAGTTATTATTGGATTTCAATTTTCATAGCAATCGGAGTTGTCGTTTGACCGTGGCAGCTCAAAACGCTTCAAACTATTTTAATCAATTTAATTTTAAATTGATCGTTTTCTTTTGTAACTCGTGCAAGCTTCCGCAACATGTTCAATCGTGTTCGGAATGCAGGTAAAACCCTGAAATCGCCTAGCGGCATTCCTAAAGAGAAGTTTGAAATTTTAAATGGCAATTAACGAGGCGTTTTGGAAGGTTTGTAATATATAAAAAAATTAAAATTAAATCAATAAGTCAGAGATATTTTTAGTAAATAAGCGTATGCAGGAAGCTTTCCCTAATTGATATTTTATCTTCGTTTCTCCTTTCTAATCTTCAAACAAAAATTCCAACTTCACGAAAAAAAATGGCAGAAGAGATCGCATCTACCCCACTCGTTCCTTCAATTCGTTTTCATGCCCCTTCTTTTCTTCGGCCCTGGTTCAAATCTAAAGAGGGAAAAAAATTAATTACATCAATGTTCGAAGCCTTCGAGTCAAATAAAAAAACAACAAAAAGGGGAATGACGCGATTGAATCACGATACGGTGATGCGCAAGAGGGGGCGAATGATGCTGGAGAGGGTTTTCGATCGGCAGCTATGGAATTTTGCATCATGGAGGTTCGTTTGTAGCTCAGATTGGAGACGCGATGGGATTCGCGTACGCGCGCGCGAAGTGGAGGCGGCGATCTAGGGCGCGTGGGTCGCGATGGTACGACTCGATGTCGTCCCGAACAACTGCGGCCGAGGAAGCGTGTTCGAGGGAGGAGGTGGCTACGGTGGGGCTGGGCTAGGGTTCGATTAGGGTTTTGGTCGAGATGAGGCGTCGGCAGTGAGGTATAATTCCCATATTTTGCTTTAACTAATTAAATGAAGTCTGTATATACATCTGCACATACTGTTTAAAAATGAACAAATAAATCAATGATATATAGTAGTAAGTTTTGTAAATAATTGATTTATACATATACAGAAATTATTTACAGTAAGGTAGTTATTCTTAAATTTATTTAATATATATATATATATATATGAGATTTTAAATTTGCAGTAGGATTCAAAACAATTCTATCTTTAAATTCAATATGTATATATCGGCTAGAAAGGAAATTTTAACATGTTGAATACTTATATAAAACTAGATTTTTGAGAACTATAAATTAATTTTTAGTATTTGGGTTTCAAAAGTAAGGAAATAATTACTTGTTTTTGGAAAATTGGTTCGAACAAAATAATTGGTAAATCAAATTTTATTAAATGGTAATTGACAATTTAATTATTCCAATTATTAATAAACCATATAAATGTTTATTCAAGGTCAATAATCAAGGAATCAACTCGAGGTTGAAGTGGATTTGCAAATAAAAGCAAAGGTGAGTAAATCTCACTCAACTGAGTTGTTATTAAATTTCAATAGTCAAATTTAAATGATTGTTTGAATGCTTGAATTGATTTGATGTGTGTTGAGAATTGATGATTTGGTGACTTTGGTTTATTGGATGGTTCTCGAGTTAATGGTTGCTTAACTCGAAGTATTGGGAATTTTATGTTGTTTTAAACTTAAAATAATAAATAAGAAAATGTTTCCGTTTAAAAGTTACTAAAGGCTTGATGACTTGTGATACATTAAATTAGTAGGGTAAGTAAAATGGATAATTAATTAATTCAATTAATTAATGACTTGGGTTATTTAATCCAGTAAATAAAGGTTTGAATGAATAATAAATTAAGTTGTAAGTTAATTAACTAAGTATAAATAATTCAGAATAATCATTTGATGGTGTGATAAATAATTACTTAATGTAATTAATAAAATATAGTCACTTTGTGAAATTTATCAAGAGATTAATTAAGATAATTAATTAAGGAGTAACTGGTTTATTAATGAAGTAAATAAAAGAATAGTTAATTACATATTGAGATTAATCGAGAATGATGAATATTGGGGTTGAATTAAAGTAAAATATAATTGGAAATCATTAATTTATATAACTAATGAAGTAATTAAAGATTTGATTAATTGAGATTAATTAATTCATAATAACCGACTTATGAGAAGTCAATTAATATAAGTAATTAAGAATTAACGTGATTGATTATAGTTAATTAATTTGTGAAGAAATTAAAGATTACTCATTGATTTGGTAAGAGTAATTAATATCATGAAATTAATTAAAGAGAATTACTTGAATGGAATTGGAAGATAATTAATCCAGGGTTGTTAATTAAGATGAATCGATATAGAGGGGTTGATTAATTAATTGATTTGGAATTAATTAATTATCTAAGTGAATGTGGTTAGAAAATTCAATTAGAATTAATTGAATTAATTTGTATGTGATTAAGCATTGCTTGTGGATGATTGAATGGTATGGGATACTTTGAATGAGTTGATATCTCTGATATGAAATGTTGTGTATTTCATGTGGATAATTTGGGATTAGGATGACATGTGATCCGAGGAGACCGGGATAGGGTTTTAGGAAAACACCCGAAACCACTTCGGATTAAAATAAGTTGATGTGTAAATCAATAGACTGGAATGAAATGATTTAAGTAAATTGGATTATTTTATCTAAGTTTGGTACGTAGGAAATGGATGTGTGGAATTTGTGATGGCTATAATAAAAATTGTTGCTTGTGAATTGAAATGAGTTACCCGGGTTTGATAAAAGTTGATTTCTTTAGTATTCCATGTTAGTTGGGTTTACTCACGCTGGTTTCCAGCCTGACCCAGGTGTTACTTTGATGTAATGCTCGGGTCAGACCGAGTATTACAGATTTCAGGTAGGTACGTTCTGGAGCTCAGGAGGCGAGCTAGATGGCAAGAGTGTATAGAGTATTTCTGCTATATATTATTGTTGCCAATCTATGACATGATAATTGTATATATTTAGTGTCAGTGTATATGTGAAACTCTGATGTATATTAAATGTAATCGACAGATATAATATTCTTTTGTAGACTGTTATTATTTATTATTATATTTTATCCGCTGCAAATGTGAGATGTTTGGTGTTTCTGTTCTTCTTCTTCTTCTATCTCTTTCTTCTTTTTCATATCTATCTGGATTTTCGGGATCGAAAATTTCGAGTCGTTACATTTGGTATCAGAGCTGAAAGGTTAAGTGAGAACCTTGGCTCTGGTGGGGATTGCTCATTTAATAGAGTCTGTAGTGCTCTAGAATGAGTCGAGAATATATATATGAGCGTGTACTTGTTATTTTCTTATATAAAGATTTTAAATGATTTTATATAAAATATATTTTGATATATATAAAGCAATATTTCCTTCTAATAAATATTAAGGTGATTGGTTGTTAATTATTGGAATTAAAATTAAGAAGTAATATAATACAACCAAACTGAAGTCTAGAATTGGAATTAAATTAAGTAGGAACAAAAATACAACTAAATTAAAATTTAAGTGATTGAAAATGAAATTCTAAATCTAATCCCAGAATTTGAAATTTTGGTTTCAAAGTAATGAGAAATAATAATAAGTATTATTTGGATAACTGGGACTTGTTGGAAACAATGGGTTGTTTGAAATTTGATTTGAATTTAAAACCAAGGGTGGTTTAAAATTTTAAAACATGGCTGGGAGGGATAAGAAATAAATATGTATATATGTATGGATATACATGATATCAAAGATAATTTGAAATAAACTATAAGAGGTTGAGTTTTATTTTCCCTGAAGTGTGATGTAAAAACCCAAAGTGATATAAGTTTTTAAGTGGGAAGATTATTATTGTGAATTTAAGGATTGAATGAGGTTGATTGGGTTAAGTAAATTGGAATTTAACTTTGGAAAAGTTAAATAAGTGTAGAAAAGCAACCAGAATTGGAAATTTCAAGATGAAATTTGAAATTTAACTTGGAAAGTTAAAATGGTTGATTTGAATTGGAAATTTGTGTGATTTTAAACTGGGTTTGAGATTTAAAATTGAAAATGGATGGACGTTTTAAAATAAATTGGATGATAGCATATTGTTGTTAATGAAAATCTATAAATTGAGAATGGTAGTGTAAATAGAATAAATTTGAATAATTGAGTTATAGATTAAAATTGTTTATGAACTGGCTTCAAACGGGAAAATAAAATTTAATAATAAATTAAAATTTTAAAATAAAATTGTATTGAACTCTTATTTGAACCTTGAAATACATAAGTTAAGATAATTTAAAAATGGAATTTTGAGAACTGAACTCAGAAATTAAATTGATTAAAAACTTTGAATAAAAGGTAATTTGGTTTAAAAAGGTAAACCAACCTTTGAGAATTTAACTCGAATTTATATAATTCGAGATAGTTTAAATTCAAGATTGAAATTGAATTTGGTTTGAATTAAGTGGATTGGTGATGGAAGATGTATAAGTTTAAAATTTTAAATGGGAAATTAAATTGGATTATATTGAAATAATTTGAATTTGAAATAGGTTAAATTGATAATAATTCACATTGACTGGAATAATTTGAAATTATAATATAAGTTGAAAATGATTAAAATCAAATAGAATTTGATTTAAATTGGGAAAGGAATCAAGATTGATTCAACTTGAATTGGGAATAAATCAAATCCAATGGAATTTGGAGTTATTTGAATTGGAATTGGGTCAATTTAAATGGGAATTTAAGTTGAATTGTTGGGAAAGTGAACAGTTGGCTCTTGACTATTTTCAATATAAATTGTTTTAATATAAATAAATTTTTCCAAGCTATTAAATATATACAACCTTTCTTTCTTAAAGCCAAATTACTTTATACATGTTTTACAATTATTTTAGAGATATTCAACCAATTTTCAACTGATTTCTAAACTAATTACTATTTTTCAACTATTTTACAAATAAATTATTATCTTCCAATTATTTTGCAATTATCTAAAATTTCTCAAACTATTTAGCTATTTCTCAACAATTTTACAATTAGTTAACTAGTTTATAGCTATTTTGCAAACTAATAATTATTTTTCAACTACTTATATATTTTTAAAATTTTCAAGCTATTTTCTAAATATAAACTGGTCGGAGTTCAAATTGTTATGGATTTAAATACCCAGCTAAGATAAGAATTGAAGTGTAGTCCAAATAGGGATTAAGGCAATTGTAAATAGGTGAAGGGGAATTTAAGGAAATGTGAATAGAAAGGAAATTGGTTTAGCTAATAATCAAGGAAATAAATACGTAGGATGTACGTATATTATTCTATTCGCATAGTGATTTGATCCAGATTCGAGCATAGAATTTCGAGATAGTTTATCGATCCGAGTCGGGATTTTTCACTCGATTTTCGATGGGGAACCTGGATGTGGATTGTTGATTGATTCTGTATATTCTCTATCATAATGATGGCTATGCAAGGAGAATGACGGTTTCTGATCAAGAAACTAGATCTGAGTCCGCACTAGGAAGTCGGGTGGACGATACTAGGTCGGAAGTGAAATTGTGTGATCGAGTGAGCGATCAGGTTGGTATAGCGTACGAATGATAAGTGTACATCGTACGGATTTGAAAGAAATTGATATCGGGAATTTGTGAATAAGAAATGTGAAATGTTCTTTTGAAATGAAAGAATATTTTGAGAAATATACAATGAATAAAGGTGAGAATTGGATATTTCTATGGTTTTTGGAAGTGTTTGAAGTATAAAAGGAGTTTTATACAAGTTTGAAATGATCCAAAGTTTTAAAAATTATATATATATATATATAAAGGATCTTATGAGGATTTTGGAAAAGGTTTTGAGAACCTTTGGATTTGGAAAGGCTTTTGATTTTTGGGTAAAATCAATATGAGAATTTGGAAAGCCTAGTTTGAGAATTATCGATTTTGGGGTAATCGATTTTGTATAAAGGAGCTTGGTATGAAATCATACTAGGTGTATGATTTTAAAGATACTATATATGTATAGTATAAAATGTTTTGATGATGTCTCTGGGGAAAAAGGCACTCCCTTGAAATGAACTTCTCAGTAGTGCCACCAGATGGTGCTGCCTTGAGCCCCAGGGGAGTTCTAAAGTTGATCCTGCGAGGAGTCCGGACAAAACTAGTTCCTGAGGATTATTGGGTAGCGAAAGTCGAGGGCGCTGATGCCTATAGAGGCATTTGGGTTATGCTGTGACGACAGTGTAACTCGATGTCGTTGCGACCTACTGTGGGGAACATAGCAAAAGTCATGTGGAGGATGAGTGCCAACAGTCTACAC
This sequence comes from Allium cepa, assembly GCA_030765085.1. NCBI lineage: Eukaryota > Viridiplantae > Streptophyta > Magnoliopsida > Asparagales > Amaryllidaceae > Allium > Allium cepa. Next base: position 619,171,741 of record CM060945.1, read on the forward strand.
TTGATTTTGCCGGGAAGGCAACGCAACATCGGTAGACTGCGATCTATGGTCAAGTGGAGTGGAGAAGTTTCATTTTTGGCAGCGAAATTCGATGGCGCTGATGCCTACAATTATATGGGTTTTTGTTGTGATAGCTATGTAACCCTAGTTGTAGCTGTGATCTGTCGTGGGTTCCATGGTGTAATCGTGGGGCGCGGAGGCCTACAGTTATCTATGGATTTTGTCGGGATGGCAACGTAACCATCGGGTTAACTGCGACCATGGATGGGGGTGATGATTTCCAGATCATTCTCACCAAAGATATTTCCTCCATTTTCAAAACTGTTTTCTATATTTTCAATAAAATTATTTTCCAAGTATTTTCACTGGGTGTTGAAAACGGGTTTACCAAGTACTTATAGATTTTCAATTCTACGCCTGATCACCGTATGACCGAATTTCTATGAGAACAAGGATGGACTGGTGGAGACATCGAGTTATAAGAAGTATTTTTATAAAGAGCTATTTTATTATGTATGATGCGAATTTAAAAGCATTTCTAAATTTTTTTAAATAAAGATGTTGGAATTTTGGAAAATCAAGGAAATCCAAACTGGAATTATAAAATAAAATGGATTGTGAATTAATAATGGAGTTTGGAATTGAATTTGAATTTTAAATAGAATTCGACTTAGATTTGATAATGAATTAAATAAGAAGAGATGTTATAAAATAAAAATAAATAGAGTTTGATCGAGTGATGGTATGAATTACAAATAAAATTCAAGGGTGATTTGAATAATATTTAATGAAATTTGCAAGTAAATTGGATATAAGAGAAGTGATTATAATAGAAATGGTTTGAGTTGCAAACAAAACCCAAGTGAATAGAAATAAATTGAGAATGGCCTTGTATTAATAAAATGAATTCGAAAATGAATTAAGTAAGTAAATTAAAAACTTTAATTTGGGATGATTGAGCTAAATAATAAACGGAATAAGAACTAAATCAAAGTTGTGATTGGAATTGGATTGTCAGACTAAATTTAATGGAATTTGATTAAATGAGAATCAAATAGAAGTAAACTTAAGTTTAGTGTTGGAATAAACTAAAGTAAATTCACTTAAGTTTAAAATTTATGGAAGTTTGGCTTCGAATAAGAGTGGAAGCCCATTAAATAAAAACTTGGATTAAATTAAATTGAAAATGGTTATTATTTATAAGTTTGAATGTGCCAAGCTTAATAAATTGTCTTGAATGAATCCAATGTAGGGATGAGATAAAATGCAATGTACGGTTGGTAAATAAATTAGAAATGAAATGAAATTAAATTCAGAATGAGTTGAAATTAATTTGAAGTAGTTATAAACTGAAATAGATACTTTATTAACCAAATATCGTCGAGATTGCATAACAATAATTGTTGTTTGGCGTAAGCCAAAGTAATTAAAAGTCTATGAGTCAATAGAGATTAAATGAAATTGATTTTGAATCATTTGAAGAGAATATAAGCTTGTTTGGCTTAAAAATCAGTGGAAGGTAAGAAATTGAGTTGCAAACCATTGAAACGGAACGAAATGGCTTATGAATTGATAGAAAGCAATTGAATTAGCTTTAAAGTTGTATAAATCGCTTATGGGAAGCATTTTGGTGCTTGTTGCTTATGATATACATGTGTTTAGCTATTGAACATAAATGAAATGCTAATAGATTTTCAATCTATGGCACTTATATATTTAAATTGAGTAAGTACAGGTACCTGAAGGCCGTATGGCTGGATTTGGTTGCGCTTTTGCTAATATAAATAAGCTGCTTGCTTTAAATGCTAAATAAAGGTACGCCTACGCAATAAAAATAGGAAATATAAACTGTTTTTGCTTTTTCCGACCGGGTGTCCTCCGTGCAAAGGAGACTCTGCCAAAAAAATTTCAAAATTTTGGGAGTTAGAAAAATTTTGAAAATTTTTGGAAAAATTTTGTTAACGACAAAACAATTTCAAATTGGAAATTTAAAGTAAATTTGTAGGTGAACTAATATGAATCAACTATACATGGAAAATAGAATTTAATATTCAAAATTGAAAATAAATTGAGTACATATTAAGACGGGAAAAACAAATTTGAATAGGAGTAAATATGAAAACCTATATAAGAGAATGTATAAAATGATTTGTAAATTATGATTGAATATTGTTGCTAAACAAGATATGCAAGTATTAAAAAGGGAAAAGAAAGTTGGATTTGATTCCAAAAGATAAATTTGAACTGCCCGACAAAAAATGTATGCATTTTAATTTCTGTATGAATTGGATTGGGTTTTTGATCTAGCCACTTGGCTTTCTGTTTTCTTTTTGGAATTTGGGAGCCCATAGAGGCCTTTTGTAGTAGTACCGAGCTAGCCGCGCAAAGGAGACGCTGGAAAAAAGTTTCGGGAATTTAGAGAGTTAAAAAATTTTTGAGGAAAGTTTGATAATTCAAAATTTGGTTTTAAATTGAAATCTGAATGGTTGAACAAAAGGGTACTGTTTGAGAACTATGGGAGAGTTTGGTAAGTTGGTAAGAATGATAAGGGGTCTTTAATAAAAGATAGTTGGTAGGATATTGAATTGTGGGTTTTAGGAAAAAGGGAAAACGGGAATTAGTCCACTCTTCCTAACTGGTAATTTCGGGGACGAAATTCTTTTAAGTGGGAGGAATGTGACGACCCGGAATTTCTAGCAATTTAAATTGGAATAGTTAATTGATTTTAAAATATTTAAAAGTTAATTTTAACTTGAACTCAAGATATCAATATTTACTTGATAATTAAATCATTGAATTGTATGGTTTAAATATTGAATTTAATAATTGAAATTGGGTGAATTGTTGAATCTGAGATTCTAAGCCTGTTTAAATTAATTTGAAGGCTTATAAAATTTATAATGATGATACCGAAGATAATAGAATGGTTGAAATTTAATTTAAAGGTAATTTGTTCAATTTTAATAATATATCGTTTAAATTGGAATTTAAAAATAGCCTTCCGAGGCACAGTCTCGGAATTTGATGAAACCAGTTCCATTGGATCCGTAATAGTTGTTATTATTGGATTTCAATTTTCGTAGCAATCGGAGTTGTCGTTTGACCGTGGCAGCTCAAAACGCTTCAAACTATTTTAATCAATTTAATTTTAAATTGATCGTTTTCTTTTGTAACTCGCGCATATGATTGAATTAGCTTCCACAACATGTTCCATCATGTTCGGAATGCGGGTAAAACCCTGAAATCGCCCAGCAGCATTCCTTAAGAGAAGTTTGAAATTTTAAATGGCAATTAACGAGGCGATTTGGAAGTTTTGTAATGTAAAAAAAAATTAAAATTAAATCAATAAGTCAGAGATATTTTTAGTAAATAAGCGTACGCAAGAAGCTTTCCCCAATTGATATTTTATCTTCATTTCTCCTTTCTAATCTTCAAACAAAAATTCCAACTTCACGAAAAGAAATGGCAGAAGAGATCGCATCTACCCCCCTCGTTCCTTCAATTTGTTTTCATGCCCCTTCTTTTCTTCGGCCCTGGTTCAAATCTAAAGAGGGAAAAAAATTAATTACATCAATGGCCGAAGCCTTCGAGTCAAATAAAAAAACAACAAAAGGGGAAATGACGCGATTGAATCGCGATACAGTGATGCGCAAGAGGGGGTGAATGATGCTGGAGAGGGTTTTCGATCGGCAGCTATGGAATTTCGCATCATGGAGGTTCGTTTGTAGCTCAGATTGGAGACGCGATGGGATTCGCGTACGCGCGCGCGAAGTGGAGGCGGTGATCTATGAAATGTTGTGTATTTCATGTGGATAATTTGGGATTAGGATGACATGTGATCCGAGGAGACCGGGATCGGGTATTAGGAAAACACCCGAAACCACTTCGGATTAAAATAAATTGATGTGTAAATCAATAGACTGGAATGAAATGATTTAAGTAAATTAGATTATTTTATCTAAGTTTGGTACTTAGGAAATGAATGTGTGGAATTTGTGATGGCTATAATAAAAATTATGGCTTTTGAATTGAAATGAGTTACCCGGGTTTGATAAAAGTTGATTTATTTAGTACTCCATGTTAGTTGGGCTTACTCACGCTGGTTTCCAGCCTGACCCGGGTGTTACTTTGATGTAATGCTCGGGTCAGACCGAGTATTACAGATTTCAGGTAGGTACGTTCTGGAGCTCAGGAGGCGAGCTAGATGGCAAGAGCGTATAGAGTATTTCTGCTGTATATTATTGTTGCTAATCTGTGACATGATAATTGTATATATTCAGTGTCAGTGTATATGTGAAACTCTGATGTATATTAAATGTAATCGACAGATATAATATTCTTTTGTAGACTGTTATTATTTATTATTATATTTTATCCGCTGCGAATGTGTGATTTTTGGTGTTTCTGTTCTTCTTCTTCTTCTATCTCTTTCTTCTTTTTCATAACTATCTGGAATTTTCGGGATCGAAATTTCGGGTCGTTATATTGATGATTCCTGTTCATTGACTTTTGAATATCTGGATTTGGGAATGGATGCTAACAAAATCAAAGGTGAGTAAATCTCACTCTGTTGGATTTTTATTTGAATTTAATGGTTAAATTTAAATAATTAGTTGAATGATTAAATTGATTGGATGTGCACTATTGATGATGTGACTTTGGTTTTGGTTGGTTCTCGAGTTAATTGTGGTTTGACTCGAAGTATTTGGGTTTTAAATTGTTGTAGACTTAAGTTATAAATAAGGAAATGTTTTCACCTTAATGTTGATAAGGACGTAAGGATTTGTGATTCATTTAATTAGTGGGGTAATTAATTTAGTCATGAAGGGTTTGGATTAATTAAGTTTTGAGTTAATTAATTAAGATTGATTAATTTAAAATAATCATTGGATTGGTTGACAAGTAATTACTTAATGTAATTAATAAAATTACTTTGTGGAATTAATCAAGAGGCTAATTATTAAGGAATAATTAATTTATTTAATGAAGTGAATAAAAGATGGTCAATGATCGATTAAGATAAATCAAGAATGATTAATATTTATGGTTTAATTAATGATTAATTACTTAATGTAATTAAATTGGATTAGGATAAATTGAAATATAATTGGAAATCATTAATTTATATAATCAACGATGTAATTAAAGATTTATTAATTTAGATAAATTAATCAGAAGTAAGTGACTTAAGAGAAGTTAATCAATATAAGTAATTAAGGATTAATGTAATTAAAATAGTTAATTAATTCGTGAAGTAATTAAGATTACTTATTGATTTTGGGTTAAAAATAATTAATATCGTGAAATTAATTAAAGGTAATTACTTGAATGTAATTGAAAGATAATTAATCCAGGGTGATTAATTAAGATGAATGGATATGGAAGAGTTGATTAATTAATTAATGAAGGAATCTAAGTGATTAAGGTTTTAAATTCAATTAGAATCAATTGAATTGATTTGTATGTGATTAAGCCTTGCTAATGGGTGATTGAATGGTATTGGATGCTTTGAATGAGTTGATATCTCAGATATGAAATGTTGTATATATTCCATTTGGATAAATTGGGTTAGAATGACACGAGACTCGAAGAGGCCGGTGTCGGGTATTGGGAAATATCCGAAACCACTTCGAATTCTTATAAATTGGTAGGGGAAATTAATAGGTTGGAATGAAATGATTTCAGAGAATCACACTATTTGATCTAACTTTTGGCACTTGGGAAACTTATGTGTGAAGTAAGTTATGTCTATAACATATTGTGGACTTGTAAAATTTGTTTGAGTTACCTCGGGTTTTATATGAGTTATATACTTTGTATTTCATGTTAGTTGGGTTTACTCACGCTGGTTTCCAGCCTGACCCGGGTGTTAATTTGGTGTAATGCTCGGGTCAGACCGAGTATTACAGATTTTCAGGTAAGGACGTTCTGGAGCTCAGGAGGCGAGCCGGATGGCAAGGACGTATAGAGTATTTCCACTGTGTTATATTATTATGCATCCGTGGTATAGTAATGGTGTATATTCAGTGATTGTGTATATGTAAACTCTGATGTATAAAAATGTAATCGACAGATATAATATTCTTTTGTAGACTGTTATTATTTATTATTATATTTTATCCGCTGCGAATGTGAGATGTTGATGTTTCTGTTCTTCTTCTTCTTCTATCTCTTTCTTCTTTTTCATAACTATCTTAGATTTTTAGGATCGAAAATTTCGGGTCTTTACATTAAAAATCCAATAGGTGGGTATGTGACACTGAGGATGAAGTGCGACCACTTAGAGTTCGAATTGCTAGGTTACACCTTTGTTTGCAGTTTAAATTTATTTAACTTTGCAAGGTTCAGAATTATATTAGGAATGGATTGGTTAAATAAATACGATGCTATGATATTTTTCCTAGATAGGAAATATCACTTAGACACCCGGATTGTAGTGATAAAAAACCCTAGCTGTGAGGTGAATTCTTTGTTGGGGTTATGGAGTTAGAAGACGAGTTGAATCGTGTTTTGAAGTTAGGGAATTCGTAGATGTTTTTGAGCCGGTAGTTGGATTACCACCAAAATGAGCTATCAAGTTTCGGATAGATTTGGTGCTATGGGAAGAACCAATAAGTAGACCGCCAAGCATGATGAAACCTTCAGAGATGAAGGAGTTGAGAGCTCAGTTGGTAATTTTGGAAGGCGAGAATTTTATTAGACCAAGTAGTTCGCCTTAGGGAGTACCGGCAGTATTTGCTAAGAAGCTAGATGGATCATTAAGGCTATGTATCGTTAAGGCTATGTATCGATTATCATAAGTTAAATGAGAAAACGATAAAGAACCGATACTCCTTGCCTAGGATTGATGATTTTTTCGATCAATTGAGTGGAGCCAATGTACCGACCTACTTTTCTATACAGTTTAAGTTGAAAATAAACCACACATGTACAACCCATATTGAATGAAGAGGCGGATAGTTAGGGAAAGGAAAGAGGAAAGAAGATAAGAAGAAACTAAACAACACAAAATCTTACGACGAAATGAATAATCTATAATATACAATTAACTTTTGCACAAAGCAATACTATAATATATGTATATACAGACATCAATCAGAGTTTACTAATCTACGTCAACTCGGACAGTTATAACAACCTGCTCTAATAATTACTGAATAATATACAACAATGTATGCAATGGAAATATAGCCATCTATGTGAATACGTCTCTAGGCCTCTCGCTCCTCTCCTAAGCTCTAAAATATCCAACTAAATCTAGAAATATCCTTGGTCTGATCCGAGCATTATAGGAAAACAACGCCCGAGTCAGTCTGGAAAAAACCAGCTTGAGAACACAATCGAATGGACTCTTAATGTTTGAATTACCTTTCAAAACAAAGGTATCTCGTAAGACTATGTCACGCATAAGCATGGACAGGTTTTAACCTTATGATAACCAAAACCATTTTATAGAAAGTCTAGTGATATTATAATAATGTCTAAGGGCGAAAATAATGATAATCTAGTAGCTGTGATACTCAAGAGTGTACATCACAAAAATACTAGATACATAATCGAAAATCGATAAGGCACATTCGCTAATTGTGTAGGATTTTCATGGAGGTGCCCTCAGTACTTCAAGGAACGATCCTTCTGCACAAGGATCAAAGATATCCTTCCGAAGCAGCGTACATCCCTAGTGATGTACTATAGCTAATTTCGCTAAGACCGAGTGCATAGTCCCATGCATGCATAACAACTATAAGTGACATCTAAGTGGAGCCGACTACAGCCATGAGTTTGCCAACCCTACTGGCCATGCCTCATATCTCTGGTTTTAGTTATTCATGCTGATAAGACTGCGTTAGCATTCCAACTTACGCATCGCCCCCAAATAGATCACGGAATCCCACATGGATTCCAATACCCAACGGGTCTCGGAATCATACATAGATTCCCACATCTCAATTAGATCTTAGAATCACACCACGATTCCCATACCCCAATGGGTCTCGGAATCACACGTGGATCCCAACATCTCAGTATATTATGAAACTCCTCCATAGAACCGTATAGGGTTTTTGGTTTGGTCATGGGTTTGAGTCATCTCTTGTGAGTACATACACTCTTCCATTTCCCAGGTGCTCCACAAAACCAAACGCTGACTTTCGGAATGCACAGTACCAGTTCTTTAGGAAATAATCATACAATACATAAGAGCGGGGATCATCCCCTAACCGCTTAAGTGGACGGATCTCCTTATCATTTGTCTTAAAAGAACGAAACGAGTTTATACATACAGTATAGCACCATTGATGGTAATGGTACCATGTAATTCCCATGTTTCCTCTAGATATTTCCAGAGTTAAAGTCCTTTGATGCTAAGTAGGGAATATTTCCCTACCACCAAAATTAAGAAGGATTACATATTTAGGTCAAGATTCGATAGTTGATTATTTAACTATCAAATAAACAAACATTCCAAACAAAGATTACAATTCTCACGGAAATCACTAAGATTCTTAAATTAATCTTTCATTAATTTAAATAGCATTTCAAATACTTGGAAAGTCACTTCCATATACTTATCTCAACAAGATAAGTATATTCACAAACCACTATATTTTCGATACCTAGATAATATAACCATATCTTAATGGTATAAGTATATTCACAAACCATTTCACCTTTCAAAAACTTGAAAACTTTTCCATATACTTATACAATGATATAAGTATATTCACCCAACACTTAGAAAGATTTCCTATTTTGAAATCATATTTAAAATTATCAAACCTAAATGTCATCTAAAACGGAAAAACCCAAAACACCAATCCCTTTAATATACATTCCTAATAAATCCCAAACCCTGTTTCTAAAACTTCCATTTCTTAGATGTTTAAAACTCGTTTATATATTTCTTATAATTATCCAAAGCCATTTATAAAATTCTTACCATGTTTAATCCAACTCATTAATAGACTCTTTAAGTCAATAACGTCCTCTTGATAAACCGTAAGTTATTTAAAATAGCTTTAAATAACAAATTACTATTTAAAACTTCCTTCTATATTATTTTGATCAAATCTTATTTAAAATAATACTTTAGAATCTATTTAATAATATATTAAATTAATTTCAAATACTATTGTTGTATTAATAAGTTAACTTCAAAACAATATTAAGATAATAATTAATTAATTTTAAAACATTATTAAACAATAATTAATTAACTTTAAATTTATATTAATATGAAAATTAATTATCCTTTAATATAATTAAATAACTTAAATCAATATAATTAATAAACTTGAATTAAAAATTAAAGTATAGATAATCTTTTAAATAATAAATTAAATGTAAATAAAACATTTCTAAACCATAATTAAATAACTTTAAATAATACTTAAACTAAAACATTTTAAAACAATAATTAAATAACTTTAAAAATAACTTCTAAGAATCATATTAATAAAATAATTAACTTTAAATCGCTATTAAAAACAATTATTAATTATCTTTAAAATATTATTACTAATAAGTTATAACCCATTTAAATCTTATTACTAAATAATAATTATCTTTAAATCTTATAATAATAATTATTCTTAAATTAACTTTCATAACAATTAGTTCTTCGAATTCGAAGGAGGCTTAACGATCACCATGGTACTTAAAAAACTACCATTTTATTCAATTAACTTTTCAAGTTAACAACGGATATTTACATAATCAATGAATATGTAAATAAATTCAACACCTAACCATCATGGGTTAAGATATCACTTATTCAAAGCGGGATATCGATTAATGATATATAACCGAATGTCCACATCTATAAAATAGCAGAATGAGGATTTATTCTACTAATTAAATATTAAATTAATTTAATTAGTGGAACGGTATTTTATTATGCTACACCAAAGTCTAATTACCATATTCGATCCCATTCAATTCAACAATAATTTATTTGGTCAAATAAACATCAATAACTATGGTATATAAATTTAAAAGACGTTATTATTTAAAGTAATGTAATTTAAATCATGTCTGTATTAATATGTCATAAATTTATACATGTCCAAAGCTACCAACAAGTTACTCTATAATATTGTACTCGTCAATACGAGTACAACGCAAAAATATGTAGGTAAATCAGATTACATATGAGAGAGTTACACTATTTCAAACTTTCAATATTTTTAAATAATTAAATATGTAAATATAAAAGCTCTCACCATCAAAATGCAAACTGGCCCAATACCCTCCGTCTTCTTTGTGATTCCCCATCTCTATACTCACACTAACCAAGTACACTACTGGGTAATACAGTCAATTAGTATAAAGAATAAGGCTGTTGAGGAGCAACCATCTGTGCAATGGCTTTGTGCGAGTACCGATATGTTAGACGGTATGTTATGCATTTCATTTCAAGAGGAAATCTGACATATCAGATACAAACTCAAAGCTACTACACAGTGGCTATGTGGCCTTTGGAAATAAATATAAAATAAGCATAACATAAATCAGTCACAGATATTTATATCACTAAGGTGGAAACAGATATGAATATAACACATAGAAGTGTACACTAAAGTAGTGGTCATACAAGATCCACTACATCACAATAGAATAGGTACAAGTGCTAGACAAAAGAATATGTATACATCAATGAGTCTCTATCTCAAATGTATAAAAACAAAAAATACTTAGCTAAAGTAGTTAGCCAAAAGTCAGATGACGGTCCCTGATAAGAAGTCAAGTAGAAGCAACTTAAACACCTCGACCTGAACCCGAGCATTATTTAACAAGAAAAATAGTAAACGGATCAGTCTAGCTATAAATATCATATAAGATGAGATAGGATAAGAGATATGACAAATATATATATGATAACAAACAAAATCATACAATATCTCAAATTTTATCATACACCAAAAAGAATGCCATGTTCTTTATTTTTATTCACTAAACCATGAATATTGGTAGAGCTTACCAATGCATATCATCAAAATTGGTGAAAAATAAATTCTAGAAATCAATAATTAGAAATCCAAAAAACACAAAGGGGAGGCCTATCAAAAACGGGAGCATGAAAATTCACCAACACGTGTACCACAAACGGGACGCTATCCCATGAGTCGCTAAACCACAGAGCAGGTGCAATGACATAGTACAACAGTACGCCCAAGGAACCTGAAACTCAAATAAGCCGCAACAACAATGTAGTACAATGGTACACCCGACGAACTGAACTCCAGAAAATACCATGGGTCGATAGCCCATAAAAGTGAGACAAAACTCCAAAGAACGGGGTACAGTCCCCCACGCGGAATAAGAGACATCGCATATCGCTAGTCTAAACCACAAAATGATCATCATAGATTAGCAAAAAGTGTAAATTACACTTAGTAAATAAATGAGTTTAGCTTTATGTCCCATAGCCACTAGCTTAACTTAAATACTTACAAACAAATTATATATTTCCACTCGAAAATTGTCACAAGATTTCAATCGAACAAGTTCAAGAATTAACCGACAAAGTAAACGCAAGCATTTTATACCACTTGTTTTGCAAAGTCGTTTAATTGGATTTCTCGTACGAATGAGGTAAAGGTTTGAATATACTAATAGATTGGAAAACGGTTTTAAAAATGAGTTTTGTATTAAAAGTAACGTTGAAATCATTTTTGTGAAAGATTTTGAGTATTTACTGCTAGTATAGAAACCTTTGTATTTTAAAGTGACAAATCACAGAATTGATTGTAAAAACAATCAATCATCAAAAATTCACATATGAAAAGTGAATCAAACTATGAAAATCAATAACAAATCCATCAAATGGACATTCCCAAAAATCCAGAAAGAAGTTATCAAAGTCGATAATAAATGACAACAAATAACCGAATCAACAAAAATCGATTCAAATGGAAATCTACTCAAAATAGGAAAACTAGCTGAATTAAACGGCGCTAGACGTCTGGCGGTTTTCCCAGACGTCTGAGCTAAGAATCTGAAAATTTTCTTCCAGATTGCCCAGACGTCTAGGAATAACCTCAGACATCTGAGCTGTAAGTCTGGAATTTTAATTTCGATGACTCAAACATTTGAGTGTTTTGTTAGACGTCTGAGTTGAAGCTCAGGGCAAAATTTTCCTAGGCCATTGATGGCCAATTCAGTTCGGAAGCGATCCGACGAGCAACGAAGGCTGGGGATTTATGCTAAAAGATAACCCAGGCCTATAGGCTCTTCAGTACACACTAACAACAAGTCCAAACATCCTTAGTAGGATTTCCATAGATTTTGACTTCAAAATACCAAAAATTGGAAAAAAATTCACCAAACCAATTCAATTCAAAAGCAAATGAACATGAAATAGATGTTAGGAATTCATATCTAACAACCATCAAAGGTATATACATAGATATGAGTTCAAGAACTCACTTTTAAACTCAAAAACAAGGAATGAGAAGCTCTAAAACAAAGCAAGACCAATTCCTCTTCACTACACCTCTAGAATCTTCAATCTAAATTCAAATGAAATGAATTTCCTAAGTTAGATTATATGAATTTTTGAAAATGGAGGAAAGATTGAGATGGAGAAGATGAAGAGGATGCTTACCTAAGCTTCTCTTGATTTCTAGAACTTGAATTAGAATTTCCTAATAATCTAGGGTTTAGGAATTTTAATTTCCTATCTTTCTCCCATTCTTCTCTTTAGCTTGAGTGTTAGGAAATGAGGAGTAGAATGAATGAAGAGTAGAGGAGTTAGGGTATTTGGTAGAGGAGTTTGGGTTCCAAAAATGGTGAAACAAAAATTCCACAAATCAATAATTAGAATTCCAGAAATGACAAAGGGGGAGGCCCATCAAAAATGGGAGCATAAAACTTACCAACACGTGTATCAAAAACGAGATGCTATCCCATGGGTTGCTAACCCATAAAATGAACCGAACATCGACGCACCTAAAAAGATATGAACCACACACAGTCGAACATCGACACGCCTAAAAAGATACGCCCCATGCACAGACTTATTGAGTCGATTGCTCCACGAACGGTCAAAAGACCATGGGTCGCTACCCCACAAGAATTGGGCCAAAGCTCCATAGAGTAAGTGTAAACTACATCAAGCTAGTAAATAGATGAGTTTAGCTTCATGTCGCATAACCACTGGCTTAACTTAAAATTTACGAACAAATTGTAGATTTCCACTCAAAACACAAAATGATCATCTTTGATCAAAAAGAAGTGTAAATTACACTAAGCTAGTAAGTAAATGAGTTTAGCTTCATGTCCAATAATAACAAGCTTAACTTAAATATTTACGAACAGATTGTAGATTTCCACTCAAAAATTGTCACAGCATTTTAATCGAACAAGTCCAAGAATTAACCGATGAAGTAAACGCAAGCATTTCATACCACTTGTTTTGTTATGTCGTTTAATTGGGTTTCTCGAAAGAATAAGGTAAAGGTTTGTATATACTAATAGATTGGAAAATGGTATTAAAAATGAGATTTCTATTAAAAGTAACGTAGAAATCATTTTTGTGAAAGAGTTTGAGTATTTACTACTAGTATAGAAACCTTTGTAGTTTAAAGTGACAAATCACAGAAATGATTGTAAAAACAATCAATCACCAAAAATTCACATTCGATGACATGAATCAAAACCATAGAATCGATATCAAATCCATCAAATGTATATTCCCAAAAATCCAGAGAAGAAGTCATCAAAGTCGATAATAAATTACAACAAACAACCGGATCAACAAAACATCGATATAAAATGGAAAGCCACATAAGACAGGCAAATAGGCTGATTTAACTGCTCCAGACGTCTGGTGGTTCTCCTAGATGTCTAAGCTGAAAGACTAACATTTTCTTCCAGATCGTCCAGACGTTTGGGAAGGAATCTCAGACGTCTGAGCTGAAAGACTGGAATTTTTATTCCGTAGCTTCAGACATCTGAGCTTATTACCAGACGTCTGAGCTGAAGCCTAGGCAAGATTTAGCCTAAGACATTGATGGCCAAATCATATCGGGAGGGATTGAATGAGCGGCGATGGCTAGGGATTTATGCCAAACGACAACCCAGCCCTATAGACTCATCAATGCACATCGAACAACATGTCCAAACAACCATGTAAGGATTTTCGTAGATTTTGACTTCAAAATGCGAAAAATTTGAAAATTCGCTAAACCAATTCAATTCAAAAGAAAATGGACATGAAATAAATGCTAGGAATTCATACCTAACACCTGTCAAAGGTATAGACATAGATATGAGTTCAAAAACTCACCTTTAAACCCAAAAACAACAAATGAGAAGCTCTAAATCAAAGGAAAGATCAACCACTCTTCAACTTCTACTCCAGAAGCTCCAATTTAAGCTCATAAGCAAATATTTCCTAAGTTAGGTTATAGGAAACTTTATGAAAATTGAAGAGAAATTGAGATGGAGAAGATGAAGAGGATGCCTACCTAAGCTTCTCTTTGATTTTGGACTTGAATTTGAATTTCGTAATAAAACTAAGGTTCAGGAATTTTTAATTTCCCATATTTCCCCCCATTTCCTCTTAGCTTGAGAGTGTTAGGAAATTAGAAATGAAAATGAATGAAGATAAGTGGAGTTAGGGTATTTAATAGAGGAGTCGGGTTCCCTGCTAGGTTAGTGGGCTAAAACCCAAACCTAAATCCCCAAATGGAAATATCAAATTTCTAACCAACTCCAAACATATTGATGTCTATACTCAAAAAGGCCACAAACGTTGTTTTGAACTCAATGAAAGTGGTCTCGAGTCCTACTTCAATTGTTTACAAAAAAGTAGCATTTCAATCTTTAATCCAACTAATGATGCTATATTTAAATTTCAACATTTAAATATAAAATCGTGAAATTTGCGGGTTGTTACAAACTCCCCTCCTTAAAGAAATTGTCTCCTCGCAATACTTAAGAAGGGAACAAAAAAAGGTAAAAACCACACAAAGGCATAACAACATAAAAGAAAATTTTGAAACGAGAAGTTCACCTTAAGGACATGAGAGAGTAAGTCTCGATGTGTTCGCTCGACGAATTCTGTGAATTCCCAAGAACAATCCTTAGGATTTGAGGACCATTGAACTTTTACAAGCGGAACATCTTTATTACGAAGGCGTTTAACCTCCATAGTATTGATATGAATAGGATGTTGCTAATAGGTCAAATTAGGGGAAACTTTAATTTCTTTAATAACACTGGGCTCAAGAGTAGAATCGGAATCCCTAAGGCATTTCCATAGTTGAGAGACGTTGAAAACGTCATGAATAGCAGAAAATAGAGCCGGTGATAAAAGGCGATAAGCCATGGGACCAATGCATTTGGTGATGGGAAATGGACCAATATATCGAGGTTCTAATTTTCCTAGTCGACTGAAATGCACAATACCCTTCATAGCTGAAACACAAATGAATACAAAATCTCGCACAGAAAATTCCAAATTCCTTATTTGGCTATCGGCATAGGATTTTTGCCTATTTTGAGCTTCTTTCCTCCTATGACAAATAAGGTCAATCTTTTCTGTGGAATCACGAATAAAATCTGGACCTAAAACCAGTTTCTTATCGGCTTCAAGCCAACAAGAAGGAGATCGACATGGCCTTCCGTAAAGTGCCTCGAAATGTGTCATACCAATACTAGATTGGAAGCTATTATTGTAGGAAAACTCAACAAGAGAAATATGATCTTCCCAACTTGCACCAAATCAGGAACACAAGCACGAAGAAGATCTTCAAGAGTTTGATTCACATGCTTTGTTTGTGCATCGGACTAAGGATGATAAGCGGTGCTAAAATTAAGCTTCGTTCCCAAAGCTTTTTGAAGACCTTTCCAAAATCCACTAGTAAATACTGGATCGCAGTCGCTAACAATAGAAGTAGGAACTCCATGCAACTTAGAAATTTCTTTGACATAGCCAAAAGAGGTACGGTCCGGTTAGACCGAACAGGAATAAAATAGACGGATTTTGTTAGTCTATCTACAATCATCCATAAATTGTCATGATCCGAATGAGAAAGGGTAAGACTGTCTATAAAGTCCATGGAGACTTGATCCCATTTCCAAACTAGAATATCCAAAGGTTGCAATAACCCAACCGGGCCTTCGATGCTCGGCCTTAATGAGTTGGCAAGTCATGCAATGCTTAATGAAGTTAGCCATATCAGATTTCATTCCATCCCAATAATAAAATCGCTTCATATCCGCGTACATTTTACTACTACCGGGATGGATGGTAAATTTAGAATGATGAGAATCTTCTAAAATGTCTTTATGAAGATTACTAATATTTGGCACGATAAGTCTACCAAATTTTCGAATCCCGCCACGAGCATTAATTTCAAGGTCATTCAAACCATTAATATTTCTAACCCTATAACTTTGGCTAAGATGAGCCAATTCGAGATCATGCTTTTGAGCATCAAGCATGTGGTCTAACAGAGAAGGATGAGCCTTAAGGCTACATAAAAAATGAGATGAACATGAATTGGATTCATGATCTCGAATCTCACAAGTGGACAAAGTCTCGAGATCATTCCATTCAGATATCATCATAGAAACAAAGGCTTGTTGCTTACGGCTAAGGGCATCGGCAATACGATTTCCCTTTCCGGGAATACAAAAAACAAGATCATAGGATGCAAGGAATTCAAGCCAACATTGTTGACGTAAATTAAGTTCTTTTGAGAAAATAAATACTTCAAAGATTTTTGATCGGTGTAGTGAACAAATTTCTGTCCCAAAAGATAATGACGCCAAATTCTAAGGGCAAAAACAATGGCCACGAGCACTAGATCGTGAGTGACATATCTATTCTCGGTAGGCTTTAATTATCTAGAAGCATAAGCAATAACATGTTCCATTTTGCATGAGAACGGCACCCAAACCAATACCACTAGCATCGGTACAAACAGTGATGTCTTGGTTCCCTTTGGGAATCACAAAAATAGAAGCATCGAAAAGGAGTTCTTTTAATTGAACCTCTTCCCCGAGAAGATAAGACTTTTAAAATTATAATTAACTTTATGTAATCATCTTTTTAGAAAAATTTACTTATTCCAATCAATTTACTGTGTCTGACTGTCTCATCATAGTGTTTAGGAGATTCCTATTGATAACGTTGATCAGACGCATCGACCAAAATTCTTAAAGCACTCAATGGGAAAAACAACACAAAATCATCTTCTATATGATAAACAAGTCTCTTAAAATTTTAACAAATATTCTTTGCTCGTTTTAAGAACGAAATCCAATTATACTCATAAGTGTATCTTATTAAAAAGATTTGCAAATTTTAAATTGCTGTTTTCATCCATAATCAATGAATACAAGGCGGACTCATCGAGATATTCGTAGAATACTCGATTCATAAGATTGATGAAATAAGTTAGACAAACCGAATGAAATCACGAGTCATTCATAAGAATCATACCGAGTGCGGAATGCGGTAAAGGGGAACACTATCCTCCGCAACTCGTAGCTGATGAAATGTGGTGGCAAGATCGAGATGAAAAGACCTTAGCACCACTTAATATATCACTTAGGTAACAATCCTAAGACAAGCTTAAAGATATTGGGAAATTCTCGAACTACTTGAATGAGGGAAATAACATCTTCCTCAACATGTGGGTTTAAATAATAAAATGATGCCACTAAATTGGAATCGAAATCATTAAAAAAAATAGAATCTTCTTAACAGATTGAGGATGTCGAAGATGGATAGTCCTTGTGGGATATAGGATATGGGCTTCATAACGGTTAAATCAATCTATTCCCAAAATCATTCCTAAATCTAAGTAGCACATAACATGAAAATCAAATCAGAAAGCATAATCACATGAAATAATCTCGACATCTTTACAAAGTAAACTAAGTGTTGCGGATCCACCAACCAAATTAGCAATTCTCAGTAAAGTCATCAAGCCCAAAATATTTAAATAAAAAGTATCAACAATTTCTTTTGATATAAAAGAATGAGATGCACCAGTATCAAAAAGAACCCGAATAGGATAGTCACGAAACAAATTAATACCATCAAGGACTGAATGAGAAATACCTTAACCAAGAGAAGTGTTACTAGGAGCTTGCATAACATTCAGCTCTCCCTCTCTCCCCTACTTTGAAGTATGGAACATGTAGATATAAGATTACCCGAACTTTTGCAATAATGACAAAACAGGGGTTTCGGACACCTATTTGCATAGTGGTCCATAGAACCACAATTGTAGCATCATCCACGACTAGACTAGAGATAGGAGTCTTTGCTCCCGAAGTTGCTTGCTTCCCTTTCTTGTTGGGATTAGGGCCTTTGAACTTAATAGGCCTCTTCTTGTTGTTAATAAGGCTCTTTCTGGCACCTTCAACATCACTATCACTTCCTTTATCGGCCTCTTCAAGTCGAAGAGTGATATCTACAAGCAGATCAAAATGCACTTCTAGTTTTAGAGGCAAAACCTTTTTGGGGTTCTTACACAAAGCGTAGATAAACCTTTGATTCTTTACAAGATCCAAAAGTTGTTGGGCAAACATAAATTCGCCTGTAACGGCCGAAAGATTTTCGACCCCGAAAATTGACACTAATACGTCCACTGTATAGAGTGCGAGCAATCGAGTGCCAGAATCCCAGACTGTTAGGGTTAAGAGGTAAAAGAGGTAAAAAAAAGAAACATAAACAACAACATAGAAATCTCACAAACGCAGCGGAACAAAATATAATATAAAATAACAGCATTTATACAAAGAAAATTGTAATTGTCAATATACATACAAGATATTAGAGTACAACAAATCTGGACAATTACAATAACTTGCCCTCAACTACTGTCTATACAGTCTATAATACACAGCGGAATCTAATCAATACGTCTCATCCATCCAGCTCGTCTCCTAAGCTTCAAACGTCCTAACTCGAAAATCTGTAATACTTGGTCTGACCAGAGCATTATAATAAAGCAACAACCGAGGTAGACTGGAATCCAGCATGAGTAAACTCATTTAACTTGAAACACATAAGTTATAAAGCTTCTTGAAAACCAGGGTAACTCGTTTAACACTAAAAGTTTTATCCTGTTATAACCCAACATTTGCTACAAAATCCATTGATATTTAAAATAATATCTAAGTACCGTTACTTAATTTTACTGGCTAGATTTACTTAATTTTATTCAATTCTAGCCTATAAGACTCTAAGATCAAGTCGTAAAGATTTGTAATACTTATTAAATCGATGTGGTCCGGGATATCATTGGTATCCGATCCCCTTCTCTTCGAATCCCGATAAAAAAATTAAAAGGGTAAATTGTTTAAAATAAACAATTTATCATTTAAGGTGATAATATTCAAATATAGCAATTTATTTCAACTATTTATTTCAAATAAAACGTATCATTATTTTAATCCAATTATTTAACTCGATTGGTCACTTGACGTCTCAGACAGGAATAATCAAATTTAGATCTCCAATAGAATTAAACCAAGATATAGATCGTTTAACCAACTAATGGTCTACAACAGGCATCAGAACAATCCACACATCAGTCTTTATTTAATCCTTGCTTAACCATATCCATTAACCTTTGAACCCAAATTAATTTCAAATTAAACGATTTATTAATAGTAAATTATGAAATGCCATTAAATATTCACAAGCTTAAGTCGAATAATAATAATAATATTAATTTCCCTAAATTTTGGGAGATACCCCTTAGACTTAAGAATTCCAGATTTTAAATGAAATTAGATTTTTGTAAAAGAAGAAAATACAAGTATCAAATAAACGTGTATATATATACATGGATTCCATTTCCTTTCTTCTTATCTTTGTTATTTTTCTTTTCTTTCATTTTCTTTTTATTTATTTTTTCTTTTCTATTCCTTTTTCCTTATCTTTTCTATTTTCTTTATTTGCTATTTCTTTTTTATATACTTTTCCTTCTCTGTTTTTCTTATTTCCTTTTTACTTTTTTTAATTTCTTTATTCCTTTTATTTACTTTCCTTATTTCGGCCCAAAACACGGCCCATACTTCTTTCCCTCTCCCTCTTCTTTACTTCCCTTTCTCTTTTTTTTAGTTTATTTTCTCTACCTTCTACCTACCCTTGCACGACCTTCAACGTGCATGTGCACAACCCAACAACTCCTCGTCGATCACCGTCGACTTCACCTCCGAGTCGCCGTCAACATCCTCGACCTACCCGGCTACCCAGAACCCCACGAAAATGCTCGAAATTAAAATCGAACAAAAAATCACCATCACCAAATAGTGAACCAACCTATTTGCACCTCGAACCACCGCCACCGACCACAGGAGACCACGCCCTATAGCCAGAAGCTTCGTCTGACATCACTCTTCTTTTTCCCCTACATCGAGACACCCCAATACCACCATGACGCCGTCATTGAACGACAACACACCTCGACTGAAACGAGCTCTAAAACCCTATTTCTTCTCCGACCCGCCATCACGTCACTCGGCTAACTTCGTCATCGTTTTTCCCGAGACAGCTACCACCTCGTCTTCCTCTGGCCAGTACCCCGAGGCCTATAACCCACGCGGTCGCCAAAAAAATGACCCACTCCATTTTTCGCTCAACTCCCCTTTCCTCAATGAGTGCCCAACTAAAAATCATGATTAAGCTACTAAAATTCATAATTTTCCAAGTCAATTCCAATTATATCGGTGAAAACATGATTTAAGATAATTGATATTCTGGAAATGTTTTACCTTTCACTGTAAAACCATTTTCTAGTGACTTGCTTTGTAACGACCCGTTAAATTCAATGATATTAAATGAGTCAATTTGATATGTTTTCTAATCTAATTTAAATTGAAATAGAAGTCTTAGGATTTTTAATGGAGTAAATGTAGGGGTTAGCTAGTAACTGTAATTAAAGGTAAATAATTTAAAATGTTTATATGACATAGATTGAAATAACGAAAATTTGTGTTTGTGGTTATAAGTCATAATTAGTTGATTAAAATGGTATTAATGAAATAATAACTGAATTGAATTGCAAATATATAAACATTAGAAAAATTTATTTGGTGGATTAAATTTGTTAAAGTTCATAAGTTTTGTAACTTAATTTAGTAGAAACTTTAAATTATAAATGAAGATTGAAATAAACGCTAAATTTAATTATGTAAATGGTGACTTAAGACCTAGTTATAGGAATTGGAATATAATCCAATTTGAATTAAGTAGAAGAAGGATTTGATTAATATGTAAGTTATTGTTCAAGGTATTGAATAAAAATTGGAAACCCAATTATAATTAATGATAATAACGTTAGTATTAGTTAATAAATATATTTCAATGCAGTACCCAAATGAATGGAATAAAATGAATATATATTGAATAGAAATGAAATGTAAGGTAAATGACGATTGTGTAAAATCAGTACAAGTTGGAAATGCATAAACCTTAATAAACATTCCAATTTAATAAATTTATGCAAATGTGGGACTTAGTGATAAGCGTGTAATTATGGGTATGATAACAATTAGTATAAAATTCCTATTTCAGTGGCATGTTGCAATGGGTGATTTAGTTTGGGATTTTTATTAAATTTTGATGGAATTATTTAAGGTTTACAATAACAGAAGTTTAGGAGTAAAGTGAGATAATTGAAAATTTTAGTCATTCATATAAGTCATTTGTTTATTAATATGAGTTAGCTAATAAAATTTAATTTGGGCAATACCTATATATTGGAAACACATTTGTAAAGTGTAATTAATTGAATTTGGTGAATTGGGAATGAATCCAAGGTTATAGGAATTGATGTAATACTACGGAAATAAAAGGTAACTGCAAAAAATCAATGTTTCGTAATAAATTGTAATTGATAATTAAGTAAGAATGGGTTTGAATTTGACAAAAAGGAAAATTTATTATTTGCTTACCCATCTATTCAATCTATTAAATTTGATCAGATCCATTTGCAATTAAACGAATTTATTTACAAGTTAGTATGTATTTAGCTGATAACTATAAACCAATTAGGGCAATCGGATATATATATTACCAGTTAAGTTATATAAGATAATGGTTGACTTAATTAAGGGAGTTTATGTAATAATTTCATTTATTTTGTAAGTGGAAATAAAACGTTAATGATAACAAGTATTCAAAATTTACCATCTATTTAGTATATTAAGTATAATTGATAATCAACTGCAGCAAGTAATAAATAATAAATACGTAACGTTAAATGAAGTAATATTTGAAATTTAATATTTAGAAACTATGTAAATATAAGTGCAGATGAAATTGGGGATATTTACATATTGAAATATGAATCCAATGATAAATCAATCTAATTGACAATAAATAATGGAAAGTAGATTTAATTAAATTTTGGAAATTTAATATATATATATATATACATATATATATATTTTGGTAAAATTAATGAAATTTGAGGATTTCTAAATTTAATTCGACAAGTTAAATTTTGTTTAAATTAGTATAGGTGATTGAAAATTTTATAATAATAAGAATCATCAATTATCAAAGAGAAATGGGAAATTGGATTTAATTGACTAAATTTTGATTTATTTAATGAATATAAAAATAGCCATTTTGGCCACGGACTCGGATTTCGACGAAACTAGTTTCATCGGATCCGTATCGGTGAATTATTATAGGGTTTCAAGTCTCGTATCGATCGGACCTGTCGTTTGATCGTACGGACGCGAAACGCCTTGAAAATCAATTTTATTAAAATCAATTTGAAATCAATTTGGAAATCTTGTTTTCAGCATAACTTCTTCATACGATCAAATTTGGACGTGAAACTTTTTCCATCACGTTCAGAATATTTTAAAATACCTATCTGGATATATGGGTTTGACAAATTTCGTTCCGGGGTCAGAACGGGCTTTTTGGGCCTTAGTTTGTTTCGTACGTTCATCTATCTAGTCTATCTACTCTAACCCAACCCTACCTATATATATACAGTTATAAACCCTAGCTCCATCCTATTGTCATTTGCTGTATATTCATTTCTTCATCTCTTTCTCCTCCTCAAATGAATGCAACCTAGATCTACTCTAATCCAAATTTCAGTGAAAAATCAAACTCTCCAGAAAAATTCCACAAAAATATATGTCATAGTTCTCGAGAGACGTAATCTACCGATGCAATTCGTTTTCTGTTTTGGGCATTCGTTTGACCAGAATAAATTCAAACAGTCCGTGACCTTTCATCATCGTCGTCGCAAACTTCGTCAGATCGCCAAACCCTTTCTGGGTTTTGTAGAGTGGACGATGGGAATCGCATCTATATGGTTTATTGGTCGAATCAACGGTTGGATTGGCGTCAGTATTCGAGCTAGGGTTTAACAAAGGGGCGGCTGTCCATTTTTTTTGGCGTTTTCACCGTAGGCGCGAGCAGGAGGAGGGCCGGCTTGGTGGGCGTGTCTCGTGGCGGTGGTGCCTGGTGGATCGGCGGCAGGTAGAAGGCGTTGGAGCGATGAGGTGGCTGTGTTTTTTTCGTTCGAGCATTGCAGGCGCGTTTCTATAGTGCAGATGTAGTTCTGTCGCGTGAGGAGAGAGGGTGCTGTAGCTTCTTGCTGACGTGGCTTAGAGTAAGTGTTGAATGTGTGTCATTTTGTTTATTTTTAATTTTGAATTTCAATCATCATTTTTTGCCATAACTTTCTCATATGAAGTCGGATTCACACGAAATTTCTTTTGTTAGGATCGTAATTTAATTCCGGATTTGATGACGCTGGTTTGGACGAATTCCGAGACGGGCGAATTTTTGGGTTTAAATCGAATTTAAATTCGATTTAAATTCCAAAGGTGAGTGTTTTAACCCACTCACAACTACTAGAAGCTTTTATGTTTGTTAAGTTAATTTTAGAAATGAATAGAAATTTATTTATGAGTATTTGGCATGTTTATTTCGCTCATATTTGTTGAATTGCATTTATTAAATTTAACTGTTAATTTAATTTATTTATTGCGTATTAATTGATAGTTAGAATTTATTTGTTTGCCTATAAACTGCTAGTTAACAGTTATATAGATTATTACTGAATATAAACTGTTAGATTAATAGTTGTTAAATTTAATCTGAATAAAATTGCCAGTTATTACCTGTTATATATTATCAAATATAAATTGTTATTGATTGATATTGCTTGATGATTGTGATTGGATGATGGGTGATGTTGATGGATGTTTTATTGTATATCATTAAATTGCAAATTATCATGCATATTTCCTTTCATTCGGGATTGTGGTTTGAAATGATATACAACCGCAAAATTTTATATCTTTTAAATTGTGGATTGAAATGATAAATATCCGTATCACTTGACCATAGGATAGAAAATTATATACAGGCACCGCGGTCTATATATAACTATTTTAATGTGATTTCTATGGTTTGGATGGAATACGGTTTATAATAATCTTAAATTTTATATTGTATAAATATTTTTCTTCCATATATATATACATATGAAGTTGAAAATTTTGAAATTAAAAGGTGTTGTTAACGCTTAAATTTGAACGCTAACACCCCGGTGTGTGAAGTGTAGTTGTGAAAGCACCACCCGATAGATCGGGAAAGAATTACAAGCAAGTAATAGCGGAAAAGCAGTAAACGACAGCAATTTTATAGTGGTTCGGCTTATGGGTATAGCCTACGTCCACTTTAAGTACTTTTATTGATGATCACGTTACAAGTTGATACAAATCTTCTCAAGTACAATACACTTTGAATTACAAAAGACTTAGAACAAGTAGCTCAAACTTCGATGTTGACAAAAATCTTCAAATCCATGGTGGATGTAGATGATTTCTTTATGAAGTTCTTTTAGACGTTCTTTGAATCTCCAAAGTTTTAAGTGCTGAAGTAGTCTGGAATTCGGCAGAGTAATGGTGCTTGAAATTGATCGACCAAAAGTCCTTTTAATGTTGGAGGTAGGTTGGTATTTATAGGCAAAGATTTTGGACCTAAGCTCGGTCTTAACTCCTCACCGACCCAGTTAAGTCGTGGCCGACCTATAAGAGCCCTGATATGGTCAAGCCGTGTTTACCTGTCTTCGATGGATTCACACAAGTCCTAAGTCGTTTCCGACTTAGACTAAGTCGCCGTCGGTCTAACGTGCTACGTGTTAAATGGTTGCACCGTTTCACCCTTCATCTCCCTGGGTCGGTTGCGGTTCATCGTAGTTAGATCGGTAGTATGTCAAGTCGGTAGGCTATGTAAGTCTCTAGGTCGGGATTTCCCTTTAACCATTAGGTCGGTACGCCTCTTGAGAGTTAAGTCGGGACTTCTCCTGAGCTATTTAGGTCGGCCATTCTTGGGTCGGCATCACTCTTAAGATGTTGGATCGGTGAATATATTAAGACGGTGGGTTACTTCAAACCTTAGGTCGGAATCTCTTTGCAGCGTTAAGTCGGTACGCTTTCTTAACCAGTTAGGTCGGCATCGAGTTAGATCGGATCCTTCCCCGCATCCTTTAGGTCGGCAACACTCTTTGAGACGCTAGGTCGGCCCGCCTTTATCCATTGGGTCGGCAAGTAATGCGAATGGTTAGGTCGGCCCACTTTCCAAGCATTAGACCGGCGAGTCATAACCGGCATAGGGTTAACATTTGCCCCTCGAAGTATACGCCTTAAGATTAAGTCGTGTGCTTCGATACTTCTTAGCTCGGCTCCTCCTAGGTCGGTAGGTCCTGCACGACCTATCAGTTGGCGCCGTTTCACATTTCTTCACCGTGTGATATAAATTGGCTCTCTTCCTTCTTCTCCTTCATTTAATTTCTTGCTCGATTCCGCCATTAAAGCACTCTCAGATCCATAAAGGCGATTTCTTCCCAATCGATCATTGATAATCCTTGCTGTTTGTCACGTAAGTGAATCTACCCTCGATTCCTTGTTGTCATTGATTCACGAATTCCATTCGAGCCTAACTCACCCCTTTGAGCATTGCATTATTACGAATCTCACTTCACCTGTGTTTGATGAAGCTTGAGTTGCTCGGTTTTTAGCTTTAAATGAACAACGAAGTGACGAAGATGGTTTATTGCTTTAAGATAGCCGGTTGGGATTGCGAGGTGTTAGATTCGTAATAGTTTCGAATTGGTTTAGTGGATGATCCAGTAGCATGAAGTATCATGAATGGGATAGGGGTTTTTGTGGGTGGAGTGGTTATTGGGCTAACGGGTTGAGCGAGATACCGGCTTGGACGTGATTTTAGGTGACCTAACTTATGGCCGATCTGATTGAGTGCGACATGAATCTTGAGTCGGTACCGAGCCAATACTTGGGGAAACTTACCGACCTAACCTTTAAGGCCTGAACCGCGACCGGGTTAATACTTGGAGAAACTTTTTCCTTTTGAATCAGGGCCTGCTTCCCCACCTCTCTCTTGCGACCTAGGGAACTGCCGAGTTAAAGGAGTAGGAACCCTACATTAATGTGTGGGAGATTCTTAAGGCATAACCGAGTTAGCACTTAAGCATTTAACCAAGCTTGCCGAATCGAATTGCTATGATTTCGGCCAACTTCAGACTTAGCCTTTCTCTCTTTTTTTTTGTAGCCGAGATACGACTTAGGCCTTGGACATGCTGGCACTTGAGAGTGTCAACTAACTTTAATCATTTTGACTTGGACTGCCAATTTAAGTGGAATAAACTTTGAACTATGATCAAACTTTGAACAGGGATTAAACTTTGAACTGCCCCAACTTTAAATTTGTTTAAACACATTATGTCACTTCACAGATCGTTCTCATTTTTAAGCTACCAACCTGTTGAGAATAACAAACAAACAAAGGAAAACAAGGCGCACGTACTGCCATTGACAGCCCATATTAAATGGCAGATTAGTCAAGACAAGATAAGCATCATGAATATAATGCATGAAATGTTGTGAATTAGTCGACTAAAGTAGAATATTAATGCAAAGTATCAACAATTTGAACTGACTTGTTTGCATCAACATTATATTTGCATATTCAAACTCAAAACAAAGATTCCTGGTCTTTATAACTAACAAATGTTTGTTAGGTTTTATTCCAGTTGCCTTTGCTTATTGTTTGATTGATACTTGTACAACACTTCACACACTTTAGGAAACGTGCACCTTCATGTTTGAATACCCAGTTGTTTATGTAGAATGACTTCCCTCCAACAAGAAGAAATGGTAGCTCAAGAGGAAGAGACTTTCCCGGTAGCTATTCCCATAGAGAATCCTCCGGAGAGAACTTCGACCATTCTAACCCCAAGAATGTTTATTCAGATACGCACTCAATTCGGCTTTGCTGAAAGTGATGTCTTATTGCCCGGGCCAAGCGACACTGCTGATAATCCTCCTTATGGTTTTGTTGCAGCCAATCGTCAAATGTGCTTAAGTGGGGCAATTCCCCCTTTCAATGACTTCCTTCGAACTCTTCTTCTCCGGTTGACGATTTCTCCATTTCAACTTCATCCTAATGGTTATGCCATCTTGATGGGGTTGTGTGTTTTGTTTAGAAGAACTCTTGATCGCCTACCAAGTTTTGAAGAAATTCGCTATCTGTGCTCGTTTACAAAGAGTAAAGATCATCCTTCACTCATTATCGTGAGAAGTGCTAGAAACCGCAAGCTCCTTTCCGATCTCACTGAAAGTGTTCATGGATTTTTGAACCAGTTTTTCTTTGCTCGCTGCCCTCCAGGGTTTTATGCCATCTGGAGAATAGGAAGTAAGACTAGTGTTTCCATTTTTTCGTTTTTGAAACTTTTTCCGAGATCCGAACTTTCAGTTGCTAACTTCATTCTTTGCTCTTTTCAGCACTTCCTCTCCCCTCTAGAGATCCGATTCATAAACAAGTTTTTGAGAGGTTGAGTGCCGTGGTTGCGGAAGAAAGGAGCATAAAATTTCTGCTGAAGGATGAATTTTTACACCAATACGGGCTTCTACACGCTTCTCGTTCTACACATGCTCATGAAGTTCCAACAGAAGTTCCCGATTCTCCGATGAAAACTCCTGATGCCCCGGTTACTGTCGAACAACTTACATCAAAAGAGTCTAATATTGAAGCTTCATTGGTGAAGTGTTCCACTCCTACCGACATTATGGGGTCATCTAGTAAGACGGTGCTTGCCCCGATCGAGGAAGAAGAAGAACCTTCACGGCCTCTCGGGGGATTAGCTGATGTAGGAATTGAGAAAACAAGTCCCACCAAGCATGATGGTGACGATGTTTATGAGGGGTTGAGCGACATAATAGTGACTTCGCAGGAGCTTTTTAGAGATGACGTATCTAAAACTATCTCTCCTGTAATTGAGGCGACGTCTCTTCTTCGACAAACACCAACACAAACATTAACTCCTCATACCCAAGCTATCATCACCTCTGCACCAAAGAGTGGTTTGTAGCTTAATGCGTGTAGCTTGCACATCACACAACACTTAGGATTTTCCAGCACATTTATGCACTTATCTTCTTATACTTTAAAGATTTCTAAAGCTTATCTTTTCTTATTTCAGATTCTTCAATGACACGCGGCGGATCATATTATCAGGATTTCCGACGCTACGGGGGGCGTGGTCAATATGATTATCGGCGTTACTTTCCCTCCTATAGAGAGTCTGACGAAGAGAGGGATGCTCGAAAGGCTCGTGAAAGGAGGGATGCAGAAGAGCATTATGACAGAAGGGATAGGGATGAGCACCATGATTCTCTGCAGAGGAGTGATGACTCGCACAAAAGGAAATCTCACGACGACCGAGGAAAAGGTCATGTAGCTGAAGATTCAGGCAAACGAGCCCGACATGGTGAGAGACATGGTTCCACTATTCCCGAAAAGCCTACTGCCCCTGCCCCTCTTGACATTACTTCCGACTCTCCCGCTCTTGGGAAGGAGGACATCCAGACAATAATAAGAAGGCCTAAATTTCAAGTGGGACCTGGCCCAGCCACTTTACAAAGCCGCTTTCCACAATGGTGCTTAAAGGGCGTGAGATTCGACCTAGACTTGGTCCCCATTGACAAGTCTGCTATGTTGCGCAATCTTGATGCAATCAAGCTCGATATCGAGAGGATGTCAAACTGGCAGAAGCTTGTTGATGAGCTTCAAAGAGTTAACCGTGCCAACTTAGAGGCCATGCTCACCATGGAAAATGATAAGGCTGAGTGGCAAAAGGTCCTTGAGCAGCACGACACTGAAATGAGGAGCATTACTTCCTACAACGAGGAGCTCGAAGCAAAGGTTGAGAAGTTGAAAGATGAGCTTGCTGCTTCCTCTACTTCATACTCTCAAAAAGAAGAAGTGCTTCTCAGACAAGTTAGAGATGCTCATGCCAGTCAGAGGGATGCCAAAGATAGGCTCGAGGCACAAAAAAGAATCAGTGAAGGCTATGTCTCTGATATTGCTGAGCTTCGAAAGAAAAACAACTCCCAGGAGGCGGAGATACAAATGCTTAAGCTTCAGCTGGCCAGAACTGAAAGGGAGCGCGATGAGGCTGTCGCCGGCAAAATCGCAGCCGAAGAATCTCATGAGGCGACCAAAAACAGCTTCGGCTCAACATTATTCGACTTCTACTTGCATAGCGTCTTGGGGCGTGGAAGCCTCGCCTTTCTTGGTCCCAAGCATGAGATCAAAAATGTTAACGCTTAAATTTGAACGCTAACACCCCGGTGTGTGAAGTGTAGTTGTGAAAGCACCACCCGATAGATCGGGAAAGAATTACAAGCAAGTAATAGCGGAAAAGCAGTAAACGACAGCAATTTTATAGTGGTTCGGCTTATGGGTATAGCCTACGTCCACTTTAAGTACTTTTATTGATGATCACGTTACAAGTTGATACAAATCTTCTCAAGTACAATACACTTTGAATTACAAAAGACTTAGAACAAGTAGCTCAAACTTCGATGTTGACAAAAATCTTCAAATCCATGGTGGATGTAGATGATTTCTTTATGAAGTTCTTTTAGACGTTCTTTGAATCTCCAAAGTTTTAAGTGCTGAAGTAGTCTGGAATTCGGCAGAGTAATGGTGCTCTAGGAATTTTGGCATATCTTTGGCATTTGTCACATTTTCGGGAGTAATCTGCAGCATCCCGATTAATTTCTGGCCAAAAATATCCGTATCGGAGAATTTTCTTTGCTAGTGTTTGACCACCTGAATGATCACCGCATTCTCCTCCATGCACTTCAGCTAGGATTGTTCTGGACTCTTCCCGGGATACACATCGAAGCAATGGCATTGAGAATCCCCATCTGTACAATCGGCCATCCTGAATTACATAGCGAGAGGCCTTCCTTAGAAGCTTTCGTCTTTCTATCGAGTTTTCTGGCAGAGAACCCCTGAGTAGGTAATCCAGTATTGGAGTCATCCATGACTCTTGTTCTTGAGATGCATTCATAATCCAGTCTATATCCATCTCGTCTATACTTGGCGCTGAAAGGACTTCTACAGGGACCAATCCCAAAAGTTGAGCTTCACCAGAACTTGAATACTTTGCTAGGGAATCTGCCTTCATATTCTCTTCACGAGGAATGTGGCTTATTGAATAGTGATCGAGTTCATATAGGAGTTCCCAAGCCTTTGACAAGTAGGAAGGCAGGTTTCCACCTTTTGCTTGAAATTCCTTCTTGACTTGGCATACGATAAGCTGCGAATCACTGAAAATTTGTAATGCTCGAATGTTTAGCTCTTTAGCGATTTTCAGACCTGCAATAAGAGCTTCATATTCCGCTTCATTGTTTGTTGAAGGGAATTCCAATCTTAGTGCATAACATAATGATCGACCTTCAGGAGTTTCAAGTACCACTCCGGCTCCAGAACAGTAGTCATTTCTTGCGCCATCAACATACATCTTCCACTGGATTTGTAACGACCCGTATTTTACGTGTCGATAAATCGTAGAATTTGCAGGTCGTTAGTGTTGTTTATGTTGTTTCTAGTCTGAGTCGTATGGAGAATAGCTCGTGTGTTCAAGTGATGAGTCATGACCGACTCATAGGGGACCGACTCTAAGAGGGATAGCGGTTTTAAGTGTTGGCCGAGATAAGAAATTCACCGACCTAAGAGTTGCCGAGTTATAGAAGTAACGACCTAAAAGTTAGGCGACTTAGTGATGGTGACCGACCTATAGTAAGTCGTAGACGACCTTAGGAAGTGGCCGAGTCAACGAGTTACGACTCATAAGGTTTGCCGAGTTAAGGGGTTAACGAGTTGTAGGCAGCGACTTAAGGAAGTCGCCGAGTTAGCGACATAGAGTTAGGTCGTTCAACGACCTAAGGGCTAGCGTTAGGACGCTAGGGGGATAGGTCAGCAGGCACGTTGAGTCGTTGGGGGGCTTAGGTCGTTGAGTCGGTCTGGTTTGTTAGGTCGCGTGAGTACTGTTTAGACTTAGGTCGTAAACGACCTAAGTTAGATAGTGAGTCGGCAGTGAGTTAGGTCGTGGGGTCTTGAGTCGTGTGTGTCATAGTTAAGTCGTCATACGACTTAAGACTTGGGGAACGCGGCAGTATTTTTAGGTCGGAGGCTTTTTAGGTCGTGACCGACTTAGTGTTAGGTCGCGTAGGAACTAGGTCGGCATCCCTGTGAGAGTGGTAAGTCGGATATGCTGAGTTAGCTTAGGTCGTATACGACCTAAGGATGGTTCTTTGTGCTGAGTCGTGTTGCAGTTGGGACGGTAGTGCGTTGAGTCGTTAGGTCGGCCTGTGTTTTAGGTCGTGTCTGGGTTAAGTCGTGAGTCGGGCTTGGTTGTATGTTGTGATTGGTTAGGTCGTAGGTCGAATGGGTTGATGAGTCGGCAACGACTCAAAGTTAGGTCGGGGACGACCTAAGGGGCGACGACCTAAGGGGTTTCCAGCCTATAAATAGAGGTGTTCGGCTCACTTTTTGGCACCGGTTTTTGAAGCGACGAAGTGCTGCCATTTTGAAGACTCGACTACGGTATTTTCTTCACTTCTTTCTCTACTTCTATCAAGTGCTAACATCCATTGAAGATCGAAGATCAAGATCGAAGATCCAAGTGTCCAAGTTGAAGATCTTCACCCGTTTGAGCTAGAATTCATCGTTTCAAGTGAGATATCGCCGGATCAAGCCGTGATCTCCGCTGTCCAGATCTGTAGTGTTGTGATTTTGAGGTGTTTGGGTGATTTGGTGAGTGGTAGTTATCTCTCACGCGGATCCAAAGGAGTATATGGGATTGGTGATATGTTTATGTGTTAAAGTTAGCGTTTTCTCGCATTTTCCTTAAGTCTGCATGTAGATCCATCATATTTGAAAATGTTTATCTATAGAAGCTATTTAACAAGTATTAGAGACAAAACCCATGTTTTAGATTTGATAGATCTATGCTAAAAACTATGATTTCACATATGTTGGACTTTTGCTCACTTAATTACGAAATTGCCATTATAGTTGATATTGCTTAATATATCTTGTTTGAATGCTTGAATGTTTGAATGTATGTTAGATTTGATTGCTCCAAGTTAGCTTGTAGTTGATTTGGAACAAGATGGTTGAAGATGATTCAAAAGCTAAGTGGAAAGGCTCTTGAATGGTGAAAGCTGCCGATGGTATATGAAGCGGATGTGGAAGCTCATATGGATGGATTCGATGATGGGACTTTGCCGTGATGCGAGGAGGCGAAGTATGAGATCGAGATGGGACTTTGTCAGGATGCGAAAAGGCAAAGTATGGTTGAGTTGAGACTTTGCTTTGGTACGATGAAGCGAAGTATGATGTGAGTCTTGGCTTAATCCAGGCAGGGATCATTCCAAGCATGTTGATAACTTGAAGGGTAGTTCAAGTTGGTTGATAATGGATTGCTCAAGAGGAAGCTTGGGCTAAGTTGATAGAAGTCGTCAAGAAGGATGACAAGGAGGCTTGGATCTCATCGTTATTGAAGGTTCTAGCAAACCTAAAGCAAGAGTACATAGGGACGCCTAAAAGACTACAGGCAGTTAGTCGAGTACTCTGGGCCAAGAAGATAAGTCCTAGGCACAAGGCAGTGTGCGGGGTTTTGTCTAGAACCGGGGTTACCATTAGCCCTTGACAGATGGCTCAGGAAGGAGTCGGTCATTCAATTAACGGTGATTTCAAAGCAAGGATAACAGTGATAGCCAGAGTCATGGATGTTTGGATGTTTGGTTGTATCATCATTCGGCTTCAAGAGCGGTGTTTTCTGGGTGCTTATCTGATCTTGGTTTAGGCCTTGGGGGTTTGTATTTGGAAAACATCGTCCTTGACTCGAGTGATTATTGCTTTACCTTACTTATCTGCTATGTTATGCTTGCTTCTCCTTAATGTGTGTCTGGGGGCTATCACTGTAGAAAGAGGTGGAGTGGGATGGTTTGGTTCCTATTCCTTTATTTCCTTATGCTCTTTTGGTATGCTTGATTGTTAATTTACTGCTCACTAAGACTTTGTCTGACTCAAGGTTTTATGTCTCCTCTTATTACCTTGGGCTGTTCATCCATGTTGGGATGGGCAGACTAGGTAAGCAGGTGACAGGTGCTGTGCTTGGAGTTTCTACGTTGAAGATGACGAAGACGAGCAGGAGGCTATGCATATTATTTTCTTATATGTACTGGGTATCCGCTGCTGTATTTGATGAGTGCTTGTAGTGAGGTCTTGATGTATGGATTTGTTGAGATGATTGTATAAAACTTCTGTGATGCTTATATGATGATTTTCTGTTATGAGACTTCACTATATATTTCTCTATTGTATTTTATCCATGCGCTGTGAGTTACGATAGAGATTCTGCGATTTTATTTTACCCTGACTATCGTCCATGGCTGCCTGGCACACCTTTCAGCGCTCTTTTCTCTTGTTTTAGTGCGGGAGTCATGGGCGGTCGTCACATTTGGTATCAGAGCTTTGGTTAATCGATTTTAGCCAACGCTCGCTGACGTAATT
This sequence comes from Allium cepa, assembly GCA_030765085.1. NCBI lineage: Eukaryota > Viridiplantae > Streptophyta > Magnoliopsida > Asparagales > Amaryllidaceae > Allium > Allium cepa. The sequence continues at coordinate 619,205,639 of CM060945.1, forward strand.
ACGTATGAGAGACGTAATTGTATTTTGATGGATGATTACTATACATAATATAGTAGTTTAGATGGATTTGAATTCCTTATGCAGTTGTTTCTTAAGTTGTTCTAATCATTTCTTTTTGTAGATATTAAGGATGAGTATAGAAGAGGGACAAGCTGCTAAGGAAGGTTGTGCAGCTGAAGGAGTTGTTGATCATGCTGCTGAGTTCGAGGCTATGGTGTCTTCAATCGTGAAGAGACAGATGGCGGATTATCTGGACAATTCATTTGAAGAGCTTATGGAGAAGGCTTCCAGGCACAGGAACTTGTTTCCTAAAGAAGAACCTGCTGTTGTTTTAACCAAGGAAGGGTTTAAACCACCACAAGGCGGAAACAAGAAGAAGAGGCAGCAACAGAAGAAGGGTAAGAGTGGCCAAAAGAAGCAGAAGGGCGAGGTGACCTGCTACAATTGCCAACAGAAAGGCCACTTCTCCAGGGATTGCAAGAATCCAAAGGTGCAGGGAAAGTGTTACAACTGTGATAAGCCGGGACATATCAAGAAGAATTGTCCAGAGCCGTCAAAGGTTGAGCAGGTTGAGCAAGGCCATGTGTTGAGAGCTGTTCCTTCAACTTCACAAGCTCCTACTATGGAAGGGAAGGAGAAGAGTGTAGTGGTCTAAGGTGCTCTTTGTGGTGTTCCAGTTAGGGTATTGTCTGATACTGGAGTGTTGTATTCTCTTGTTTGTAATAATCTTGTAGACCGGTTAGGTTTGAAACCGGACATTGTTGATAGGCCATTGGTTGTGACTAATCCAGTTGGGGGTTCGTCATGTTTGTGTATGATATGCCGTGGTCTAGTTGTATCGAGTCATGATTGCTCGTTTGTTTGTGATTGCTTTGTTCTGAACTTTGCGGGATTCGGAATTATTTTGGGTATGGACTGGCTTAGGAAGTATGCGGCTAGGATTGATTGTGAGAGATTGGAGGTGACAGTCGGGAATGTGGAGGGGCGAAAGGTTGTGATACGATGTAAGCATGAAGAAGGCGTTTTCATGAGCTTCATGTATTCGCTGGTTGTTCCACGGGATGGACTGTCATCGATGCCAATCGTGAATGGATTTGAGGATGTCTTTGACGAGGTCAAAGGGTTACCGCCGCATAGGGAGATCGAGTTTCGTATCGATCTAGTTGAGGGAGCCAGACCTGTTGTGATGCCACTTAGGCGGATGGCACCGAGGGAGCAACAAGAGCTGAAGGTGCAAGTTGATGACCTTTTGCAGAAAGGATTCATTCGGAGAAGTGTGTCCGAATGGGGTGCGCCAGTTGTGTTCGCAACCAAAGCGGATGGGTCGTTGAGGTTGTGCGTGGATTATCGTGAGCTGAATAAGGTGACTAAGAAGAACAAGTATCCATTGCCGAGAATAGATGACTTGTTTGATCAGCTTCACGAGGCTAAGGTGTTTTCTCAGATGGATTTGGCAACAGGATTTCACTAGTTGAGAGTGGCGAAGGATAGTGTGCCGAAGACTGCTTTCAGGACACCATCCGGGTTTTATGAGTGGCTGGTAATGCCGTTTGGATTGACTAACACACCAGCATATTTTGTGGATCTTATGAATAGAGTGTTCAGAGATCAGTTGAATAAGTTCGTGCTTGTGTTCGTGGATGATATTCTGATTTATTCCAGAACTGAGGGAGAGCACAAGACGCACTTGAGGATTGTTTTGGGAATCTTACGGAAACATCAGCTGAAGGCTAAGTTTTCGAAGTGTCACTTCTGGAAGAATGAAGTGAGGTTCTTAGGTCATGTTATTTCTGGAAATGGAATAGCGGTTGATCCCGCTAAGGTGGCAGCGATCCAGGATTGGGTTAGGCCTAAGAATGCATCTGATGTGAGAAGTTTTCTTGGATTAGCAGGATATTATCGTCGGTTTATCAAAGACTTTTCCAAGATAGCTGCACCGTTGACAGGATTGACAAAGAAGAACCAAGTGTTCAGCTGGGATGATAAGTGTGAGCAAGCTTTCGTAATCCTGAAAGAGCGACTGACGAGTGCTCCTGTTTTGACGATTCCAAGTGGGAATGATGAGATGGTGGTTTACACCGATGCATGTGGCACTGGACTGGGAGCGGTGCTAATGCAGAAGGATAAAGTTGTTGCGTATGCTAGTCGACAACTAAAGCCGCATGAAAGGAATTATCCGACTCATAATTTGGAGTTAGCGGCGATTGTTTTTGCTTTGAAGATGTGGAGACACTATCTATTGGGAGTTCGATTCGAGTTGTTTACGGATCATAAGTCGTTGAAGTATCTGTTCTCCCAAAAGGATTTGAATCTTCGACAGCAACGGTGGTTAGAGTTTCTAGCATCTTATCATTTTGGTATAGCCTATACTCCAGGGAAAGGTAACGCAGTGGCAGATGCGTTAAGTCGAAGACATGCAGGATTGGGAGCCATGTTTTCGGAATGGAAGAGTCTTGAGTATTTGGCTGAGTTTGATTTCAGGCCTAGATGTGAATTGGAACCTGAGATGTTGGCAAACTTATCGATAAGGCCTACTCTAGTGGAAAGGATTGGCGAGAGCCAAAAGAGAGATGATAAGCTTGTCAAGATTATCCGTGATTTGGAATCCGGATTGGACCCGGAGAAGGATAAGGGATTCGAGGTCGATCGGGAGGGTTGGCTTCGAAAGCAAGGACGATTGGTTGTTCCCGATATAGATGGATTGAGAGATGAAGTTCTGAGGGAAAGTCATCACTCGAAGTTGACAATTCATCCAGGTGGAAATAAGATGTATCGGGATATGAAGAGAGCTTACTACTGGGAAGGAATGAAGAAGGATGTTGGAAATTTTATTTCCAAGTGTATGAATTGCCAGTTGGTGAAAGCTGAGCAGAAGAAGCCCAGTGGATTACTTCAGCCATTAGAAGTTCCTACGTGGAAGTGGGAGCAAGTGTCGATGGATTTTATCGATGGTCTACCTAGAACCAGGACAGGGAATGAAGGAATTTGGGTTATTGTAGATCGTTTGACCAAGAGTGCAAGGTTCATTCCTGTTCGATCGACTAGAACTGCATCGAAGTTGGCTGAGCTGTATGTGAAGTGGATTGTTCGATTCCATGGTGTTCCGAAGAGTATAGTGAGCGATCGAGATCCATTGTTCACTAGTGAATTTTGGAAGAGCTTCCAGGAAGTTTTGGGAGCTGAGTTGTGTTTGAGTACAGCTTATCACCCTCAAACAGATGGTCAGACGGAGAGAGTCAACCGGGTTTTGGAAGATCTTCTTAGAGCTTGTGTTTTGGACTTCGGGGGATCATGGGAAGATCACCTTCATTTGGTGGAGTTTGCTTATAATAACAGTTATCAGTCGAGCATTGGTATGGCACCATATGAGGCATTATATGGAAGACCGTGTAACTCTCCGACATGTTGGTTGGAAACTGGAGAAAAGCTGATACTTGGGCCAGAGATGATTCGACAGACTTCGGATTATATAGAGATCGTTCGACAAAGAATGAAGACAGCCCAAGATCGTCAGAAAAGTTATGCAGATAATCGTCGAAAGGATTTGGAATTCGACGTGGGTGATATGGTTTTTGTGAAGATTTCTCCATTGAAGAATGTTATTAGATTCGGGAACAAAGGAAAGTTGGCTCCGAGATTCGTTGGACCATTCCCGATTATCGAGCGAATTGGAAAGCTCGCTTATAGATTGGAGTTACCGGAAAAGATGGCAGGTGTGCACAATGTTTTTCATGTATCTTATCTACGGAAGTATGTGCACGACCCAAGTACGGTGGTTTCTGCTGATAGCTGTGAAGACTTAGAGGTTGATCCAGTGGTTACGAGACCTCGTAAGCCGCTTCGTATTGTTGAAACCGATACGAAACAGCTTAGGAGGAAGACGATTACGTTGCTCAAGGTACAATGGAGTGACGATGTTAACGACTGTACATGGGAGGAGGAAGAGAGGATGAAGGCAGCTCATCCCGGACTCTTCGAGGTATGGCCCTAAAGTGTCGTGACATCTCATGAATTTGTAGCTTGTTCTAAGTCTTAGAATTCTGCATGCTGGGCTAGAATTGGTTGCATGGTTTGTTGATTGCTATGGATGGTAGGCATGCGGAATATCTTTGATTGCTGTTGTTTGCTTGGAATTTCGGGGGCGAAATTCCTAAGGGGGAGAGAATGTAACGACCCGTATTTTACGTGTCGATAAATCGTAGAATTTGCAGGTCGTTAGTGTTGTTTATGTTGTTTCTAGTCTGAGTCGTATGGAGAATAGCTCGTGTGTTCAAGTGATGAGTCATGACCGACTCATAGGGGACCGACTCTAAGAGGGATAGCGGTTTTAAGTGTTGGCCGAGATAAGAAATTCACCGACCTAAGAGTTGCCGAGTTATAGAAGTAACGACCTAAAAGTTAGGCGACTTAGTGATGGTGACCGACCTATAGTAAGTCGTAGACGACCTTAGGAAGTGGCCGAGTCAACGAGTTACGACTCATAAGGTTTGCCGAGTTAAGGGGTTAACGAGTTGTAGGCAGCGACTTAAGGAAGTCGCCGAGTTAGCGACATAGAGTTAGGTCGTTCAACGACCTAAGGGCTAGCGTTAGGACGCTAGGGGGATAGGTCAGCAGGCACGTTGAGTCGTTGGGGGGCTTAGGTCGTTGAGTCGGTCTGGTTTGTTAGGTCGCGTGAGTACTGTTTAGACTTAGGTCGTAAACGACCTAAGTTAGATAGTGAGTCGGCAGTGAGTTAGGTCGTGGGGTCTTGAGTCGTGTGTGTCATAGTTAAGTCGTCATACGACTTAAGACTTGGGGAACGCGGCAGTATTTTTAGGTCGGAGGCTTTTTAGGTCGTGACCGACTTAGTGTTAGGTCGCGTAGGAACTAGGTCGGCATCCCTGTGAGAGTGGTAAGTCGGATATGCTGAGTTAGCTTAGGTCGTATACGACCTAAGGATGGTTCTTTGTGCTGAGTCGTGTTGCAGTTGGGACGGTAGTGCGTTGAGTCGTTAGGTCGGCCTGTGTTTTAGGTCGTGTCTGGGTTAAGTCGTGAGTCGGGCTTGGTTGTATGTTGTGATTGGTTAGGTCGTAGGTCGAATGGGTTGATGAGTCGGCAACGACTCAAAGTTAGGTCGGGGACGACCTAAGGGGCGACGACCTAAGGGGTTTCCAGCCTATAAATAGAGGTGTTCGGCTCACTTTTTGGCACCGGTTTTTGAAGCGACGAAGTGCTGCCATTTTGAAGACTCGACTACGGTATTTTCTTCACTTCTTTCTCTACTTCTATCAAGTGCTAACATCCATTGAAGATCGAAGATCAAGATCGAAGATCCAAGTGTCCAAGTTGAAGATCTTCACCCGTTTGAGCTAGAATTCATCGTTTCAAGTGAGATATCACCGGATCAAGCCGTGATCTCCGCTGTCCAGATCTGTAGTGTTGTGATTTTGAGGTGTTTGGGTGATTTGGTGAGTGGTAGTTATCTCTCACGCGGATCCAAAGGAGTATATGGGATTGGTGATATGTTTATGTGTTAAAGTTAGCGTTTTCTCGCATTTTCCTTAAGTCTGCATGTAGATCCATCATATTTGAAAATGTTTATCTATAGAAGCTATTTAACAAGTATTAGAGACAAAACCCATGTTTTAGATTTGATAGATCTATGCTAAAAACTATGATTTCACATATGTTGGACTTTTGCTCACTTAATTACGAAATTGCCATTATAGTTGATATTGCTTAATATATCTTGTTTGAATGCTTGAATGTTTGAATGTATGTTAGATTTGATTGCTCCAAGTTAGCTTGTAGTTGATTTGGAACAAGATGGTTGAAGATGATTCAAAAGCTAAGTGGAAAGGCTCTTGAATGGTGAAAGCTGCCGATGGTATATGAAGCGGATGTGGAAGCTCATATGGATGGATTCGATGATGGGACTTTGCCGTGATGCGAGGAGGCGAAGTATGAGATCGAGATGGGACTTTGTCAGGATGCGAAAAGGCAAAGTATGGTTGAGTTGAGACTTTGCTTTGGTACGATGAAGCGAAGTATGATGTGAGTCTTGGCTTAATCCAGGCAGGGATCATTCCAAGCATGTTGATAACTTGAAGGGTAGTTCAAGTTGGTTGATAATGGATTGCTCAAGAGGAAGCTTGGGCTAAGTTGATAGAAGTCGTCAAGAAGGATGACAAGGAGGCTTGGATCTCATCGTTATTGAAGGTTCTAGCAAACCTAAAGCAAGAGTACATAGGGACGCCTAAAAGACTACAGGCAGTTAGTCGAGTACTCTGGGCCAAGAAGATAAGTCCTAGGCACAAGGCAGTGTGCGGGGTTTTGTCTAGAACCGGGGTTACCATTAGCCCTTGACAGATGGCTCAGGAAGGAGTCGGTCATTCAATTAACGGTGATTTCAAAGCAAGGATAACAGTGATAGCCAGAGTCATGGATGTTTGGATGTTTGGTTGTATCATCATTCGGCTTCAAGAGCGGTGTTTTCTGGGTGCTTATCTGATCTTGGTTTAGGCCTTGGGGGTTTGTATTTGGAAAACATCGTCCTTGACTCGAGTGATTATTGCTTTACCTTACTTATCTGCTATGTTATGCTTGCTTCTCCTTAATGTGTGTCTGGGGGCTATCACTGTAGAAAGAGGTGGAGTGGGATGGTTTGGTTCCTATTCCTTTATTTCCTTATGCTCTTTTGGTATGCTTGATTGTTAATTTACTGCTCACTAAGACTTTGTCTGACTCAAGGTTTTATGTCTCCTCTTATTACCTTGGGCTGTTCATCCATGTTGGGATGGGCAGACTAGGTAAGCAGGTGACAGGTGCTGTGCTTGGAGTTTCTACGTTGAAGATGACGAAGACGAGCAGGAGGCTATGCATATTATTTTCTTATATGTACTGGGTATCCGCTGCTGTATTTGATGAGTGCTTGTAGTGAGGTCTTGATGTATGGATTTGTTGAGATGATTGTATAAAACTTCTGTGATGCTTATATGATGATTTTCTGTTATGAGACTTCACTATATATTTCTCTATTGTATTTTATCCATGCGCTGTGAGTTACGATAGAGATTCTGCGATTTTATTTTACCCTGACTATCGTCCATGGCTGCCTGGCACACCTTTCAGCGCTCTTTTCTCTTGTTTTAGTGCGGGAGTCATGGGCGGTCGTCACAGGATTGGAGAATCATTGATCGCTTTTTCCTCACCATTATCTTTCTCTGTGAATTCCGCAATGAAATCAGCTAAAGCTTGTCCGTTGATTGCTTTTCGGGGATGATAAGTGATGTCATATTGACTGAGTTCAATGTTCCATTTTAGAAGGCGACCCGAAGTTTCTGGGCGAAATAGGACTTGCTTTAGAGGTTGATCAGTGAGCACTTTAATAGGATGAGCTTGGAAATATTGCCTTAGTTTCCTCGATGCAACTAGTAGGAAATAGGCGAGTTTTTCCAACTTGGAGTAATTCAGCTCTGCCCCAGTGAGTCTTTTGCTGATATAGTAAACTGGATGTTGAATCCTTTTGTCTTCCCGTATCAGCGCTGCACTTAGAGCATGAGATGATACTGCCAAGTATATAAGAAGATCCTCACCACTGCCTGGTCTAGAAAGTATCGGAGGCGTTTCCATATGACGGATCAACTCTCCAAAAGCCTTTTGGCATTCGGGAGTCCATTCAAAGTTCTTTTTTCCTTTCTTCAGGGCATCGAAGAATGGGATGCATTTATCAGTAGCTTTGGAAATGAACCGACTCAGGGCAGCGATCTTTCCGTTGAGACTCTGCAATTCCTTCTTTGTTCTAGGAGCTTTAACTTCTTTCAAGGCAGTAATTTGAGCTGGACTAGCCTCAATGCCCCTAGCACTGACAATAAAACCTAAGAACTTTCCGGATTCGACCCCAAATGTACATTTCAGGGGGTTAAGCTTCATTCTGTATTTCCGGAGGACTGCGAACATTTCTGCTAAGTGTTCAATGTGATCCGCTGCTTTCCTGGACTTTACTAACATGTCGTCGACATAGACTTCCATAGTATTGCCCAATTGCGGTTTGAACATAGCATTAACAAGTCTTTGGTAGGTTGCCCCTGCGTTTTTTAATCCGAAGGGCATAACTCTGTAGCAATAAAGTCCAACATCTGTAACAAAGCTTGTATCCTCCTGATCCGGCTCATGCATCATGATTTGGTTATAACCGGAGTAGGCATCCATGAAGGATAACAATTCATGTCCCGCAGTTCCGTCTACCAGTTGATCGATCCTGGGTAATGGGAAGCAATCTTTGGGGCAAGCCTTGTTTAGGTCAGAAAAATCGATGCACACTCTCCATTTCCCATTAGCTTTTTTCACCAACACAGGATTTGAAACCCAATTCGGATATGTAGATTCTTTGATGAAGTTATTTTCCATGAGTCGATCAACTTCTTCTTTTAATGCTGCTGACCTTTCTGGACCCTGGGTTCTTCTTTTCTGTTTAACTGGCGTAAACTTTGGGTCAATATTCAGAGCGTGTACCGCAACTTCCGGGGATATTCCACACATATCGGCATGAGTCCAAGCAAAGACATCCAAATTCGCCTTCAGGAAAGATATCAAGATATTCTGAATTGAAACATTAAGCTGCGAACCCACATTCAACACCTTATTTGGGTCCTTTGGGTCAACAGGTACCGGAATTGTCGTTTCCACCGGTACTACTCTATTCTCCCCTGTACTGGCTTTTCTGGGATCCATTTCTTTCCGTGCCCCGCTATGCTCGCCAGTGCAGGGTCCGCTCTGTAATTGCTACAAAGCTGGTTCCTTGATGCGAACTGGAGTTGCCGCATCCTTTCCCATTTCTCTTTTTCTTGACTCTCGCAGCTCTGTCCAATAGCATTCTCGCGCAGCATTTTGATCCCCTTTTATAACTCCTACTCCATTGTCAGTAGGAAATTTAATAGTGAGGCACCACGGGGCTAGGATAGCTTTGAATGCTGCGAGTGTTGGACGGCCAAGAAAAGCATTATAAGCAGAATATTCGTCGATGATCACAAAGGTTTGCTTTCGGACCACTTTCCTTTCTCCTTCCCCAAGTTCTACAAACAGATCGATGGTTCCTACTGGTTGCTTTGGCTCCCCAGTGAAGCCAACGATTTTCTGTGATGAGGCTTGCACATCGATCATAGGGATTTTCATCTGGTCAAATGTCTTCTTGAAGAGAATATTACATGATGCTCCGCAGTCAATGAGGACTCTTCTGACAAAGGCTGGTCCAATACCAGCCGAGATGACCAAGGGATCTAAAGTAGGAGCTTCAATACCTGTGGAATCTCTGGCTCTGAAAATAATATCATCACTGAAAGTTTTCTGTTGTTTAAAGGGCGTAGTGTCTTCTAGAACAAAGACGTCTTCTTCGGCTGGAGCATATTTCAAAGCCCTGGAATATCTCTCCATCTCACCCCAACTTTTGCCAGCTGGGTGAGGTCCTCCTGAAATGACATTGATAACGGGCCTTCCAGATTCATGCCCCGTAGCTTTCTCTCCTGCCCCAGGCTGATGAACAGGAGCCCGCTGCCCCTGACTCGACGATGCAGGATTGTTGCTATTCTTTTTCACGAATTGCTGCAACTTGTTTTCTCTTAGCAACTCTTCAATCAGATTTTTCAGCTGGCGGCATTCATCAGTTTCATGACCTGGTTGATTGTGGAAGCGGCAGAATTTCCCACTTTGTATGGCTTTTCTCCCAGTTCTCAAAGGGATAGGTTTAGGGAAATCGACGGAATCTTTAGTGGCCAGGTAGATGTGCTCCGGTGTATGTGATAATGGAGTATATTCTGATGGCTTGAAGGATCGGGGCTTCTTCAGATTGCCCTGTTTCTTCCCATTACTATTCTCCCTTTTTTGCCCCACCGATTCATTCTTGCATGGAGCGACAGTGTTGTCTTCCGCCTTTTCCACCACTGTCTTTACTGGTAAAGGATGGCTTTCCAAGCGAATGAATTCATCTGCTTTTTTGTAGAACTTTTCGAGAGAGGTTGGCTCCTTCATATTTAACCATTTCCCAAATTCGCTTGACTTATCGATAGCCCTCATCAGATAAGTCAAGATCATTCGTGGTTCAGCATTGTCTACCTCAGCCAGTGCTATATTGAAGCGGTTCAAGAAGGATCTGATAGACTCACCAGGATTCTGCTCTAAACTCGATAGTGACATAATATCCTTGGCCTTTGAAGCATATAGTCTAAACTGCTCCTTGAATTTTCTGGTCAAGTCTGAAAACTGATCGATAGATCGGACCGGTAACTTGGTGAACCACAGTAAAGCCACGCCTTCCAGGTATACGGGGAAATATCGGCACTTTATTTCGTCGGAGGCCCTGGCACCTGTCATTTGCCAGTCATATTTATACAGGAACTCATTCGGATCACTTGTCCCTTTGTAAGCGGGAATAGTCGGAGGGACAAACTTCCTTGGAAATTCCGCCTTCAAGATTTTTTCAGTAAACGGAGTTTTACTTGGAGCGAAACCCCATTCCTTCTCATCCTCAACCCTTTGCATACTTTCTTTCATGATCTGCCGGACCATTCCAGAAAGATATTCCTCATCATGCCGAGTTCTAGATCCACCGGCGTCAGGTACTGCCTGCTCAAAGGGACTAGTAGGCCTTTCAGGAGCATTCCTTTCATTAACATCATGAATGTTGCCAGCATAGTTCCTTTCATTACCAGCCGGTTGATTGTTTGCCCCAAGTAAGTCGTTCAACTTATTCAGAATCAGAGCATTCTGGGCACTTTGAGCCTCTAGTTGTGCATTTTGGGCGTTTATCTGCTGGTTTAGCCCTAGAATCACAGCATCCAATTCCGCTTTTGTAACTCCAACAGACGGAGTGGGTAGATTAGGCACAGGGGAAGCGGAGGTTCCCTCTTGAATGTTCCCAGATCTGATAGATCTACTTTTCCTTCCAGGAGCCATAATCTCAGATATACTTCTGGTTTTTAAGGAAATTCTTTCTTCAAATCTCTGCGAAGCAATGATGACAGCTGTCCTGAGTTCAATTCTCAGTGAAAGCACCAAAAATGTTAACGCTTAAATTTGAACGCTAACACCCCGGTGTGTGAAGTGTAGTTGTGAAAGCACCACCCGATAGATCGGGAAAGAATTACAAGCAAGTAATAGCGGAAAAGCAGTAAACGACAGCAATTTTATAGTGGTTCGGCTTATGGGTATAGCCTACGTCCACTTTAAGTACTTTTATTGATGATCACGTTACAAGTTGATACAAATCTTCTCAAGTACAATACACTTTGAATTACAAAAGACTTAGAACAAGTAGCTCAAACTTCGATGTTGACAAAAATCTTCAAATCCATGGTGGATGTAGATGATTTCTTTATGAAGTTCTTTTAGACGTTCTTTGAATCTCCAAAGTTTTAAGTGCTGAAGTAGTCTGGAATTCGGCAGAGTAATGGTGCTTGAAATTGATCGACCAAAAGTCCTTTTAATGTTGGAGGTAGGTTGGTATTTATAGGCAAAGATTTTGGACCTAAGCTCGGTCTTAACTCCTCACCGACCCAGTTAAGTCGTGGCCGACCTATAAGAGCCCTGATATGGTCAAGCCGTGTTTACCTGTCTTCGATGGATTCACACAAGTCCTAAGTCGTTTCCGACTTAGACTAAGTCGCCGCCGGTCTAACGTGCTACGTGTTAAATGGTTGCACCGTTTCACCCTTCATCTCCCTGGGTCGGTTGCGGTTCATCGTAGTTAGATCGGTAGTATGTCAAGTCGGTAGGCTATGTAAGTCTCTAGGTCGGGATTTCCCTTTAACCATTAGGTCGGTACGCCTCTTGAGAGTTAAGTCGGGACTTCTCCTGAGCTATTTAGGTCGGCCATTCTTGGGTCGGCATCACTCTTAAGATGTTGGATCGGTGAATATATTAAGACGGTGGGTTACTTCAAACCTTAGGTCGGAATCTCTTTGCAGCGTTAAGTCGGTACGCTTTCTTAACCAGTTAGGTCGGCATCGAGTTAGATCGGATCCTTCCCCGCATCCTTTAGGTCGGCAACACTCTTTGAGACGCTAGGTCGGCCCGCCTTTATCCATTGGGTCGGCAAGTAATGCGAATGGTTAGGTCGGCCCACTTTCCAAGCATTAGACCGGCGAGTCATAACCGGCATAGGGTTAACAGGTGTATAAAAATCTTTATTAAAAATGGAAGAAAATTAAGAAAATGGAGTTTAATAATTTATATCATATGTTTAAATGTTAAGTTTGGAAATTTTAAGATATGATATTTATAATTGGATTTTTCCCAAAATAAATTAAAATGAATATTCTAGTATAATTTGAATTGGGAAAAATATATATATTTTATTACTAGAAATTGAAGTCTTATTATTTATGGATTTTATATGAATATTCAAGACTAATCAATAGAACAATTGATTTGTTGAAAGAATAAAATCCAACTTTAGTTTGAAATATTGATACTCAAAATGGATATACGTATATATAAATAAATTGAAGTGGTTTTGGAACTTGAGAGAGATAATATAAATTTTGGTTTATACTTTAATAAAGAAATGTATTTGTAAAGCCATGAGAACTATTTTCTTTACAAAGTAACATTTAAGTTAAACCATTTAATTCATATACCGTTGAATGTCCAAACCATTCAAGTTTTAGAAGTTATGGTTTTAAATTATGATTTTCAAAATACTATGCTTTGAAAATATTTGATTTTCAGACGTTATGAAGTTAAAGCATTTTGATTTTGGAAAAGAATTATATTTGGGATAAGTGATAAAATATGGTTTTGGGTTTTGAAATGATATCGTATTCATGGTTATGAAATGGAATGTTTATTCTGATTTTTAAAGTATAACCTATTTTTAAATGACCGCGGTGTTATAATAACGAGGGGTTGGCAAAGAGACCGGGATCGGATATCTGACATACTCTCTGTCGATACCGAAAACCACTTTGACTAACCGTGTACGCGGTGGAGATTCCAGAATGAAGTAGGTGGTGGCGACGTTTCCTGTAAGGTAAATACGTGGACCCGACTCCCGTGAGTTGGCATAAGGTGGCTAAAACAGAAGCTATTCCCAGGCCAATGAGGTCATACCTCTGATCGGACACTCCTCTTCGATATTATCCTATGACTTTGGATTGATTCAGTGGCCACTTTTATTTTGATTTTGGGGAGTTTGTTCGAGGTGGGCGGTAACTGCGGCTACGCGTTTCCACCAGCCTGGGTACGCAATTGGTATATCTACCCTGGCATTGCCTAGTTGTGCCGTGTCACCTACCCTATCGTGCCTTTACTACGAGTTTCTATTTGTGTCGTACCTATGGAGTATCCTCTGGTAGCCTCCCGATCAGGAGGTATTACGGTACTGTATAGACTATTGGCATTTTACGTGTTAAGGTGGAAAATGTAAAGCCTTAACGCTATTTAAAAGTAAGTTTATTTTATAAATAGACACTATTATAATAGCGCAATATACTACATAGTAAATAGTTTAACGGATCCTTAGGAGATGTAAATCCCGAACATCTCTTGAGTTACTGTACTCATATTTATTTCTGTTAATTTAACTCACATAAGATCTTTTAGTCTGACTCGAGTGTTTTTGTCTTTTCAAATTCGCTCGGGTCAGTCCGAGCGTTTCAGGATCGAAGACTTTAGCTTTGGAGGACGAAGACGAAGAATTCGTATTATTATTATTTTAGTATTGCACCACACTCATACTGTTTCGCTGCATTGATTGTATTGGTATGTGTAACTCTGATAATTATTGTATAAAGCAAATCAAGTGTTTGTAAACTGTTTTGAACTGTATATTTATTATTATATTTTATCCTTCCGCTGTGAGATTCTGTTTTGTTTTTATTTCTTCTCTGTTTTTCTTATTTACCCCATAACAATCCGCCCTTCCGTATGGTTTGAACTGGCACGTGTGTCGGTTTAAAGTGTGCGAAAAGGCGGGACGTTACATGCTTACTAATTTTTCCTGTAATTAATTCTAAAATGTAGTATATTCAAACACAGACATATGTCCTTCAAGCATCACACCCTAAAACTAGTTAGATTAAGAGAACTTGAATTTATGAATGATCAGGGAAGTTAAACATAGAGATAAGTGGTGCAGGCTTCACATACATCCATATACAACATATATATACATTTATTTCCTATGAAACACACATTCAAAATGTTACTTCTATTCAATCCTTCAACATAACCATATTATAGGAAGATTTGATTTTAAAAAAAAAGTTTACTCACAGAAATTGTAACAACCCGCATATTTATCGAGTTTACATTTAAATATTTTTATTTAAATATTAAATCGTTAATCGGATTTTGGTCCGAAAAACTACTTTTTGCAAACGGTCAAATTAGGACTCGAGACCACTTCCATTGAGTTCGAAATGTCGTTTACAACTTTTTAAGTATAAACATCGATAGGTTTGGAGTTAGTGAAATTTCACTAACTTTTCCCGCTTTGGACTTTGGGTTAGTTTAGCCTATTAAGCCCAAGTTCCAACCCTCTTCTCCTCACTCTTCATAAATTTCCTAACTAACTCAAGCTTTAGCATTATTGGTGAAGAGAATGGGAAATTAAAACTCCAAGCTCAAATTCAATTGCAACTCCATCATTCAACTCCAAATTCAAGTAGAAGATATTGGATTCAAGCTTTGGATTGCTTCTCCTTGCTTTCAAGCTTCATCTTCATAAATTTTAGTGCAAAGGTGAGATTTTTATCTCACAATTCTAGTCTATAACTATATTGGACTGTTGGGAATGATTCCCTATCACTTTAGCATGCATATTTGCTTTTGGTTTGGATTGGATTGGCGAAAAACTCCGATTTTTGGTGTTTGGGAGAAATTTCTGCATTTAGGTCGTTCTGGCCGTTTTTAGCTCGCTCGGAGTTAGGTCGTGTGGACCTTAGGTCGTAGGTCGCGTACGAGTTAACCCCTAGGTCGTTCTGGCCATTTTTAGGTCGTTCGGAGTTAAGTCGTTCGTCCATGGGTCGTGAGTCGTTCACGAGTTAACTTTAGGTCATTCTGGAAGTATTGGCACTTCGGAGTTAGGTCGCTTGCGAGTTAAGCCTTAAGTCGTAGGTCGCTCACGAGTTAGGCCTTAAGCCGTAGGTCGCTCGCGAGTTAAGCTTTAAGTCTTAGGTCGTTTCCGACCTATAATCTCCAGGCAAACGTTAAGTCGACCTGCTTTATCTCGTAGGTCGTCTCCGACCTAAGCTCCTGATAAGTCGTTCGAGTTAGGTCGTTGGACCATTTACCTTAGGTCGCTCGTCCACTAAGTCGGCCTGGTTTATCTCGTAGGTCGTCTCCGACCTAAGCTCCAGATAAGTCGTTCGAGTTAGGTCGTTGGACCATTTACCTTAGGTCGCTCGACTCTGTTAAGTCGTAGGTCGTTAGACCTTAGGTCGCTCGACTCTGTTAAGTCGTAGGTCGTTAGACCTTAGGTCGTTCGCCTTCCTTAAGTCGCTCGACCCCTCCACACTAGGTCGCTCGGCTTGCTTGAGTCGTAGGTCGTTGGACCTTAAGTCGCTTGCCTCCCTTAACTCCAGTTAGGTCGCTCGGCTATTGTGTTAGGCCGCGTGAACCCTTAGGTCGTTAGACCTCATTTTGCTTTAGGTCGTAGGCCGCTTGTCTTCACTTAGGTCGTACCATTTTGGACGGGGCGCTGCCCCGCACCCCGCCGGGGGCGCTGCCCCCTGGACCCCCGCGACCTGACCGGGCAGGTCGAACCCCGTAAGCGGTGGCGTTGCCCCCGCACCCCCACCTTGGGGGGTTGCCACCCCCCCTGGACCCCCCCTCCGTAGGGGATCTTATCTGAAAAATATTGAGCTGATTTCCTTGGATTTTATTCGCATCTCCGTATGCGATCTTTGTGACTGATTGTTTCTACACTTGCTTATGTGTTTTGTCGCTTTATAATATAAAGGTTTCAATACTAGTAGTAAATATCAAAACTCTTTTAACAAACAATTTCAACTCTATTTTTAATAACAAAGCTCTTTTCTTAAGCCGTTTTCCAATCTATTAGTATATACAAGCCTTTACCTCACTCGGATGAGAAATCTAATTAAACGACTTAGTAAAACAAGTGGTATGAAACGCTTGCGTTCACTTCGTCGGTTAATTCTTGGACTTGTTCGATTGAACCTCTTGTGACAATTTTATTAGTGAAGATTTACAGTTTGTTCATAAATATTTAAGTTAAGCAAGTGGTTATGGGACATGAAGCTAAACTTCTATATTTACTAGCTTAGTGTAATTGACACTTCTCGTTGATCTTGATGATCGCTTTATGAATTAGACTAGCAATTGCGCGATGTCTCTTTCATTGCAAGGTTAGACTAGACACCATTTGTGTGATTCCATTCACACATACCTTTCTGCTTTTTGGTTAGTCTTGACCTCATTCTGTGTGATTCCACTCACACATGTGGGGTAGCTCCCCATGGTCTTCGGACCGTCATGTGATAGGCCTCTTTCCCTTTTTATGATTTCTGGATTTCTCATGTTGATTTCTGGAATTTATGTCATTGACTTGTTATGAGTACAAGTTTAGGGTATGATGCCCCCTTCGAATCTTTGAGAAGATTCTTGTGATATTGATTATCTCTTATTGATTGATCTTCTGTTGATCATTATTTACATACTTATAGTGGTATGTCGTTATGGATGTTTATGTTTATGCCATATCTTTTATGTTATATCATGTCATCTGATATTTATAGCTAGACTGATCCGTTTATTATTTTCTTAAATAATACTCGGATCAGACCGAGATGTTACAGGTGCTTCTGCTTGACTTCTTCCCAGGGATTCATCACTCTGACTTTTGGCTAACTGTTTAGATTAGCAGTTTTTGTTGTATACACTTGAGATATAGACTCATAGTTGTATTCTTTTGTATAGCACGTGTTGCTATTCTTTTGTATTATCGTGGATCTTATTGACCACTACTCTGATGTACACTTTCATGTGTTAGTTATATATTCATATCTTCTTCCGCCTTTGTGATATGGATATCTGTGACTGATTTGTGATATGATTATTTCTATGTTTGTTTCCGAAGATTATTTATAGCCACCGTGTGATAAGCAATTACATGGATGGTCGCTCCTCAACAGCCTTATTCTCCGTGCTAGTTGACAGCACTTCTCCGGAGTGTTCTTGGCTAGCGTGGGTATAGAGGTGGGGCGTCACAGAAATGTTTGAACGGAGCATGATGCTTTTGAAAAACTACTGCTACTTGGATTTTGATCTTCCTTGTTAACTTGAGTTGTTGTTTTTTTAAGCTTTTGAAATGTTAGCATGTTTATTTTTTCTCTTATCTTTAGTTTGTTTGAATGAATGGGAAAAGAGAAGACCGGGTAGTGATATATATATATATAAGAGAAGAAATGCTGCATTCTTTTATTTCCAACAAGCTTCTTTTTACTTTTCTTTTTATTTTATTTTATATTTTTTTTATCAAAGATTCTTTAACCTGATTTGATTTCATATGAAAAAGCTTTGATGAATTATGTTTTGTATGCTAGAGTTGAAATGTGCATTAAATGCTTGTGTCCCTATGTGTATACATCTATATATTCCTTTGTATGTACATATCAATATATATATATGCACTATTTTTCATAGCGTACCTACATATATTCCACCTATATATATATACTTATGAACATAGTTCTTGCCTTACCTTTACCCACTTATTTACTTGTACATGTTTAACTATTTCCAAATTTATCCACACACACATACCCTGACAAATATATACGTGTAGATATACCCAATATATATACACATATATATAGATTTTCCATATGCAATTAGTATTAATCATCCCATACATACATTTATACATTTCCATATTTAAAAATACTATATACATCTTATGTATTTACACTTTTATTTATTTGTCATATTTACATTATACATTCCTATATATATGTAATTTCCTCATATACACTTATATATGTATATATTTTCAACATCATAAAGGTTATATATATCTATCTATATATATCTATCTATACATATATCTAAGAATATTTTATTGTGATTTAAATGTTGGAGTTTATCTATACATAAAATTTATTTTCTTTTCTATAGGATTTATCATACCCAGAGATTTTAAAAATTAAATATCTAATATAGTTTCTAAATCAATTTTATACGTATCCAGATATTTAAATATGAGAAAATTTATTTATTCGACTAATAAAATCAATATTTCAATAATTAAAATCAATCAATTACCCAATTATCCGACGTCATAAATCCGGGTCATCACATTGCCATCTAGAGGAAGACTACTGGATTGGCCGACGCTGGGACAGCCAGGTCTAACCATTTCTCTTCTTTATGAAAGAAAGAAAGAAGAGGAAAAAGGTTATGCTCAGAATGAATATCAAACAAACTTTATTCATAAAACAAGTCATCATAAAAGAAAATAGGATAGAACGGGTCCTAATACTCGAATTAAATCCTAAGGCACAATTCCTAAGAAAGACTTAGGATAATGATCCTTGCTAAGTTATTCCGTAGTGTTCCGAAGTTTGGCTTTGATACCAAGCTATGACGCCCCACCTCTATACTCACACTAGCCAAGTCCAATATAAGGTAATGCCTTCAACTAGCATAAGGAATAAGGCAGTTGAGGAGCGACCATCTGTTTAATTGCTTTGTGCAAGTACCGATATGTCAGATAGTATATATGCATTTCGTTTCAAGAAGAAATCTGACATGTCAATTACAAACTCAAAACTACTACACAATGGCTGTGTAATCTTCGAAAACAAATATAAAATAGGCATAACATAAATCAGTCACAGATATTCATATCACTAAAGTGGAAACAGATATGAAAATAATACGTAAAAGTGTACATCAAAGTAGTGGTCATACAAGATCCGCTACATCGCAAAAGAATGGTACAAGTACTAGATAAAAGAATACGCATACATCAAGGAGTCTTTATCTCGAATGTATAAAAGCAAAAGCTAGTAATCTAAAGTAGTTAGCCAAAAGTCAGATGATGGACCCTGATAAGAAGTCAAGCCGAAGCACCTGAAATATCTCGGTTTGACTAGAGTATTATTTAAGAAGAAAATAATAAATAGATCAGTCTAGCTATAAATATCATATAAAATGAGATAGGGTAAGAGATATAACAGAAATAGATGATAACAATGAAAATCATAGAATATCTCAAACTCTTCTCAAATATCCAAAAAGAATGTCATATTCTTTAGCTTATTCACCAAACCTAAAATATTGGCAAAACATATCAATGCTAATTCGCAATAAATGGTGAAACACAAATTCCAGAAATCAGTAATTATAATTCCAGAAATCACAAAGGGGGAGGCCTATCAAAAATTGGAGCATGAAAACTCACCAACACGTGTATCACAAACGAGATGTTATCCCATGGGTCGCAAACCCATAAAATGAACCGAACATCGATGCACCTAAAAAGATACGCCCCATGCACAGTCGAACATCGACGCATCTAAAAAGATACGCCCCATGCACAGTCGAACATCGACGCACCTAAAAAGGTACACCCCATGCACAGTCGAACATCGACGCACCTAAAAAGATACGCCCCATGCACAGACTGTAACGACCCAGAATTTTGAACAATTTAAATTGAAAATATTTAATTAATTTTAAATATTTGAATGATGGTTTAGTTTGAATTCTCAATATAACTTTGAATTTGGCAATTAAATTTTAGAATTTAATCTATTGAAAGTTGAATAAAAATTTGAATCTTCAATTTTAAGCTGATTAAAAATATTTCAAAGGCTTGTAAATTTCATATTGATAATACTGAAGATAATAGAAGCTTCAGAATCTAATTTTAAAGTGAATTGTTCAGTTTTGAAATTATATCGTTTGAATCGATATTTAAAAAAATAGTCTTCCGAGGCACAGTCTCGAAATTCGAAGAAACCAGTTCCATTGGGTCCGTAACATTGAATTATTATCGGATTTCAGATTTCGTATTATTCGGAGTTGTTATGTGAGGACGCGGTAAGTAAACGCGTTGAAATTTGTATCGAATAAAATTGAATTTAAAATTAAAATTAAAAAATAAAGGGTCTTATCACATCAGCACGTTATCTCCCTTAAATCATGCAGAAAATCACAAAGAGATCGTGTAAACCATGCCTCTACTAATTTTTAAATAACCCTCTCCCTCTTCAGTTTTCAAAGGCAGAATCAAACAAAAATCATTAATGGCCGAAGTCCCTCTCTCAGACAAAATCAATTCAAAACAAAAAAAAGGGGATGGCGGAACAAAAAAAAAATTCACAAACGAAATCAAAGAAAATAAATGGCCGCAGCCCTCCTTTATAAAAATCAAACGATTTTCGTTCAATTGAAGCTATGCTCGAATCACTTGAAGCTCGAGCTGATGATGGGGTTATGGCATCGCGACTTCGGAGCTCGCGTTCATGAAGGCTTCGCGATTTGAAGCATAGGGTCGCGAATCGAGGCGGAGCAAGCGGCGGCTATTGGAGGCGCGCGCGCGATGGTGGACGCGGCTAGGGTTAGATGGCGACTGGAGGTCAGATTCGATAGCAGGAGGGCAACCGCGGGGAGGTGTATCGATTTGGGGAAGCGAGCTAAGGCTTGGGATCGCCGATGTTTGGGGCGTTGTGGAGGATGCTACCTGTCTGTTCGATTTCTCGGGCCTGGGCTGTTCCAGTAAGATATTTGCTAAATTTTCAATTCAATTTAGATTTGAATATGAATTTAAATATGTACAGAAAACAGATTCCATTCCACTGGATTTTAAATACATATTTATATGTGTATTTAGATTTAAAAGAAAAGAATTTTACAGTTAGGGATATGAATAGAAAAAATAGAAAGGAAAAAATTAAATTTATATGTGATGGTAAGGCATATAAAGAAATTTTGTTTTAATAAGTATATACACACATATGTGCATATGAAATAATAAAAATGTATTTTGGTGACTAATTTTCTTATCTAAATTTTTTAGTTACTAAAAGATATTTTAGAAAGAAAAAATTTAGTTTTTAAATTTAATTTTTTTTTTGTTAAGTAAATGTGTTAAAAGGGATTTCTATAGAAATTAAAAGTATCGGTTTAAACTTAATCTATTTAATTACCTTAAGATACTAAAAAGGGAATTTTTGGTTTAAAATTAAATTAATAAAATCGTTGGCTAATTAAATTTATCTAATAGGAACTTAATTTATTGGATAAAATGATTTATTTAAAGGGAATTTAGATTAAAACTTAATTTTTAATAATTATTTAAAAGAAATTGATTTAAAATGAAATCACCGATGAATCAAAATTATCAAATGAAAATTTATTATTCGATCTGTTCGAATATTAATAAATTGTGTAAATATTTATACAAGTTATAAATCAAGAAAATCGAGTCAAGGTGGAAATGGATTGCGAAATAAAAAGAAAAGGTGAGAGCTTCTCACTCAAAAAGGGTTTTGTTTAAATTTTAAATAGTTAGATTTAAAATTGTTGGTTGTGTTGATTGTTTGTTTGGATAAATATAGTATTATCTATTATATTGAAATAGACCCTATATGCCGCCTATTAAGCGGAGGTTATTTATTAAACTCATATACCGCGATATTCCACCTTGAAGTGGAGTTGGTATTATATATGTACTTGGAGTTGATTTCCCGCATTATATAGCGGATGAGACCCTATTGCGCCGCCTATTAAGCGGATAGTATTTTATAAATCCCATATACCGCGATATCCCATCTTGAAACGGACTTGGTATTGTGCTAACATATGTGGATGCAGGGAAACAGGTTGAAGGGATCCAACTGGATTCCTCAACCGTATTTATTTATTTACATATAGTCTGATATTTGTTGATTATCATATGATGATATATGATGTTTGGATGCCGTGATTGATTATTTGGTGTGTTGCATCACTGGGCCTATTTTTGAAATTTTAAAAATGTTAAAGTAATGATTTCCAATATAAAAGGGTTTTTAAGTGATTTTTGAAAGTATATGTTTCATTAAATTTTTAAATTGATTCATTTTAAATAAATTAACGTTATAAATTTAATGTTATAAAAGTATGATTTTTGTGAAAATATAACCGAAATGTGCTTTTTGAAATAAGCAGTCGACAAATTTATAAATAGCTTAAATTGGGATTTTTAAATTATTATAAACGATTTATATAAAAGATTTATAAAATTGATATTTTATAAGTTAAAGATATTGGAATTATAAAACGAGCTTTTATAAGTGTTAAAATAAAGTTGTACCTAGTTTTATAAGTAAATAAGAATTTTAGATTTATAAATAAATGATGATATAAAAGAATGGATTTGTCAATAAATGGATTATAAGTAATTTACTTATAAGTTGGATTCGACATGTAAACGAAATATAAATAGAATTGGTGATTTAAGGAGATTTATAAATCGAAGTAGTTATGAAATAGAAATGGAATTTATAAACGTTGTTTTATAAATCCGTAATCAAATAAATTTGATAAGTAAACATAGAAATTATTAAAGGAATTATATCCAAGATTTTGGACTGTGGAAAAATCCTTTAATTAATTATGTGGAAGTGTTGAATTTGGTAAACGATGTATGTCCACGATTTTGGACAGTGGATAATCTTTTAATAAAAGTGTAGAAATACTGAGTTGGGTAAATAAGGTATATTCACGATTTTGGACAGTGAATATATTATTGAATAAAACGGATATGATTTGGAGAAGTGAAATTTTAAAATGAAGTTAATTGTTTTAAAAGATGTTTTAAAATGTATTAACTATCGAAACCATAGATTTCAACATTCATTGTTGAAATAGACGTTTTCGAGAAATAGAAGGAAATGGAGACTATAACACTGTTGTTATAGTAGATGATTTCCGAAAGGAAATGTTTCATATAGTATTGGGATTTATATATCTATTTTAAATTCGAATCCCTATACTAGTGATTTTGGGTTGTCGTAACGATGTCTTACGTAACATTCGTTTTGACCCAAATAATGGGTTTAATAGAATGTTTTCCTTAAGAAATGAAATATATACTTAACATTAATTTAAGTATATCGAATATTTTCCAAATGTTGAAAATAAATAGATTTGTGAAATACTTATTATTAAATAAGTAGGGAAATGGTTTCCAATATGAAATGAACGTTTTGAGAATTATCTTTTTAAAGATAAATTGAAAGTGAATATTTGAAATTGATTTGAAAATCGTATGTTCACAGATATTTTGGAAATGTAATTCAATATAGAATTTATAAATGAAACTGGGAAAATTGGTTTAAAAATAAATATCGATTTATTTTTGAAGTATGGAAATTATTTATATATATCTTGTAAAGATATTTTTGGAAAATAAATAATTTGGAAAATTATTTGGAATCTGGTGATGTTGTGCATACTTATTGATAGTTAAATAAACGACTATCAATATTTACCTTTAAATAGGTATTTGTTGTGATTGCTTGAATTTGAATGCTACACTTATTTTTAAAATTAAGCACTCACTATTCGGGTTAGCGGGGAAAGGACCTTGTGGTCGTATAACCCATTCTGAATATGTGATACGTCGTTATGGATTGCATTTGATGACCGGTGTTGAAGACCGGATATTTGGGAAAACGGAAGGATTACCGTCGAATGTTTCTGCATCGGCTGATCTCCGATATAGAAATTTATTACCTTTTGTGATGGAAAGTCCGGTCGTGATTAGTGAATATCCGAATTACAAGGACTTCTTTGTAAGTGCCTTCGGTTCCGTTCGATCCCGGAACGGACTTGTATGGATGTGTGTCTGACGTTACAATTTGAGATGTAAAGCTGGTTTCTATCAAATATATTTCCGTTGGTGGCGGAGAATTTATTCTCTTAGCTTAACACCCTTAGAGGTTATGTAGTTGATGGTTACTAGTGATACATTCCCGAATTGGTAATGTGGCATACGAAGTGCTGTTGAGCATTTGTTGATCGAAGCATGGCTTTATATAAAGCGTGGCTTTGTGGACGAGACTTCGTCGGAGCTCACACCCCGGAAATGGTCAAAATAGGAAGGATGTGGCAGGTTATTAGGGGGTAGCGCCTCTTTAGTATATGTCATTCCTTCTGGATAGAGGTGGTATCATGGTATGGAGCCCAGATACTTAACCTATGTTGTTGCTGCAAATTTATTGCTTTGTGGTTGTTGGAAATCGAGGATCCTCATATATAGATCGGTTACGATCGGGGAATGACATATTCGTGTCAGTAGTTACCCAGTTAGGGGTAACCCGGCCTTGTGTTGGCAGAGATCCGGTTAGGTTCTCGGGACGTCATTCCAGAGGCATTTCCATGTGGCAATGGGAAGTTCCTTGGCCTGACCATTTGTTGGAAATCCAAAGAAACAATACGACCTTGTACGGTTTTAGTTGTAGAACCTACCATTCACTTATGGTGGCGTGCCACTGTTTGGATGGTAGCTATAGTAGGCATACGATAATGGTCGTATGTTGGCTAAGATTTATATCTTTACTTTCGAAATTATTTTTCCTACACTATGCACTAGTAATAATATCAAATGTTTTTTTTTAATGTGTGTCAGGCATCTTTGACTATCATAAGGAGAAATCTCCTCCGATTCTGCGTTTGCATTGTGTGTGTGTGCGGGAGGCCTTATGGTAGTCTCATTTTCTACAAAGCATTGCGAATCTATTTTAAAATTATCCTATACATTGTTTTAAAAATAAACTGTTTTAAATTCTCACACCAGTCACATGACTGATCTGGAGTTTATTGTTTCCCTTCCTAAACTCTTGGTGCCCACCAATTTTCACACGGGCATTCTAGAGTCAGGTTTATCAGGATATTCTGGAATTCAGGAGTGGCTGGAGGCAAGATGGATGGCATGACGTATTCACTAGTATATAGTATTTCTTTTCTGTTATTTGTTGTTGTAAACTCTGACAATGAATGTAATGTGATGTAATGTATAAAATATACTGTTCTTTTGTTTTAGTGAATATTCATTTATCTATTATATGTTGTTCCGCTGCGAATTGTGAGATTTTGATATTGTTCTGTTCTATCTTTTTCTTTATTCTTCTACCTCTTTCTTTTTCTTCAAACCCTAAGTGTTCGGTTTTCCGGCATTCGATTGCTCGGCAGTTGATACAGTGAACGTATTGATGTCGGTTTTCGAAAGTCGAAGAATCGGGTCCTTACAAAGTGGTATCAGAGCATATGGTTAAGCGACAACCATGGCTCTGTTGGGTGTTAATCATTAGAGATAGAGTCAGTAGTACTCTAGAATGAGTTTGAGTGTAATAATAGATATGAGCATGTATTTGTTAGTGAATATGAAATTGTTTTGTATTGTGTTGACTTATCGGTTAATTGTTTATAGATTCTGGTGGGTGCAGTCTAGCTAACTGTGTCAATAGGGGTTTCTAATCTCTTAAACAAGATAAACTGACACCGTAGTGTTTTAAAAATCGGGTAAATGAAATAATTTTACCCAAAACTATTTTTGTATAGAAAAGAAATCATTTCCCATGGATTATTATAGTATATGGATGCTTGGATGTTAGGAATTAATAATATTAAAAATTATTACCATTGATTATTGAATAAGAAATTGGAATCATAATCAAAAGTTTAGAAATAAAATCCATATACAAATGAAATTGGAGAATGAAAATTATAAATGTGATTTATAATTAGAAATAGAATTCCAAGGAAGTATTTGGAAATGTTTTTGAAAGAATTAGAAATTTTAGAAAAATTCCCTTTTGATTTGAAAATGATTTTTAAAGGTTTTTGGAAAAATGTTTTGAAGAAATGAAAAGCTGTAAACTCTTTTCGGTCGCTGGAAAATAATTACGATGATGATTGCAACATCATCGGTGTTCATTTTCGGGTTTCCAAAAGAGGGATTGCTGCCAAATTGTTTTAAGTGAAAGTTGTTTGGAAAATTTGGGTTTGGTTTTGGAAATTCAAAGGATAGTTTGAATTTTTTTCAATAATGGTTTTGAAAGATAGAAAAGACTCTGGAATCCTATTTAAAATATTTATGGGAATAATAAATAAGTTAATAACTTATACAAACTAAATTTTAATAGAATAAATTTAATTTAAAGAATGGAGTTAAATTAAAGTAAGTATAAGTGAATAAATTTGAATAAAGTGAATTGGAAGAAATGTCTAAGGACACGAAGTGAAGTATTGAAATAAAAAAATTAGTAAGCAAAACTAATTGAAGAAATGACAAATTTAATATGGTTTAAAAGAATTAAATTCACATAGAATTGAAATCCAATTTAAATATAGATGGTTATAAATCAAAATGGTGAATTGAAATTAAATTGTGTTTGTAAATGAAAAAATGAAGTAACATTTGTAAATAAAGGAATTGAAATTGAAAAATGGAATGAGATTTGAATCAAGTTGAATAAAATCCAAACTTGGGTAAAATAAAATAGATTGAATTCAAGTATACTAGTATGATAATTTATTAATTCATGAAATACTAAAATGGAAGTTGAATTAATTAAATTAAAACTTGAATTGTGAGCTAAATAAAAATGTTCGAAATTGCAGATAAATTCAAGTAAGTTGAAATAAATTGAATATGACCTTGTTGTTGATAAAATAAATTCAAAATGAATGTGAATATGAAATGCAAATTGAATTGAACGAAATCAAATGGAAATGAGATAGAATAAAATGTAAATTGAGTTGGTATCAATTTAAAATTAGTTATAAACTAGAGTGTATATTCTATTAAGTGCATATCGTCAAAATTTGCATAGAAATGGTTGTCGTTTGACGCAAATGAGTTGTATAAATTTCTATGGCTTAATAAAAACAAATAGAATTCATATTTGAATCAATTGAAATGAATATGAGCTGTTTGGACATAAAAATGAATAGAATGTAGAAAGTGTGTTGTAAACCACTTGATTTAATGGAAATGGCATGTGAATTGGTCGTAAGCGACTAAAAATGAATTGAAACCATATGAATTGCTAATGGAATTTATCTTGAATGTATTGCTAATGAAATCTATATATTTGTTATTGAAAATGAATGAAATGTTAATAGATTTCTTATATTTGTCACTGACTGTTTAAATTGAGTAAGTGCCGGTTTTGGAAGCCGTTTGGCTGTATTTTGGGTTGCGCAAATGTTAAAAATAAACTGCTTTGCTTAAAAATGCTAAAAAGGTACGCCTACGCAATAAAAAAAAGGAAATATGAACTGTTTTTATGTTTTCCGACCGAGTGGGTCGATGTATATATATTTATATCTTTTGTCAAATTGCAAAAGCTCCTCCATACAAAGGAGACTCTGCCAAAATTTTCCGTAAATTTTGGGAGTTAGAAAATTTTTGAAAAGGAAAATTTTAGTTAGTAACAAACGATTTCAAATTGCAAAATGAAGTAAATTAGTGAATGAAACTAATTTAAAATATTAATATAAATTAGTTATAATTGAAAGATAAAATTCAATATTCAGAATAGAAGATAAATGGAATTCGAATAGGATTGAAATTGTGAATTGAATTCAAATGAAATTGAAATGCAAGATTGAATGGAAATGAATATATAATTTCAATAGTAAACTAAAGATGGTATAAAAAGCATATATTGAAAATTTTGTAATGAAAGGTGCAAAATGGTTTGAATTTTGTAATTGGATATTATGGCTAGAAGGATATACAGGTGTATTAAAAGAAATGGAATTGAGATTTTGATTTCAAAGATAAAATTGAATTGCTCGACAAAAAGGTACGTATTTCAATTTCAGTATGAAATTTGGTGATTTTCTTGTCCAACCGCTTGGCTTTTTGTTTTCTTTTGGGATTTGAGGGCCTGTGGTGCCATTTTGTAGTCGTACCGAGCTAGCCGCACAAAGAAGACGCTGGCGAAATTTTTCGAAAATTTAGAGTGTTAGAAAATTTTTGAGAAAATTTTGAAAATTTAGAATTTGAATTGTTAGGAGAACAATGTTGTTTTGAACTTATAATTGAAGTTGGAAAGCTAGTTGAAATGATAATGAATCTTTAATAAAAAGATTTTGGTTGACAGTTTGATAAAACTATTCGGATTGTGAAAAATAATAAACAGGTTAAGAATCGTTTTTCCTAACTTATAATTTCGAGACGAAATTCTTTTAAGGGGGAAGATTGTAACGACCCAGAATTTGAATAATTTAAATTGAAAATATTTAATTAATTTTAAATATTTGAATGATGGTTTAGTTTGAATTCTCAATATAACTTTGAATTTGGCAATTAAATTTAAGAATTTAATCTATTGAAAGTTGAATAAAAATTTGAATCTTCAATTTTAAGCTAATTAAAAATATTTCAAAGGCTTGTAAATTTCATATTGATAATACTGAAGATAATAGAAGCTTCAGAATTTAATTTGAAAGTGAATTGTTCGGTTTTGAAATTATATCGTTTGAATCGATATTTAAAAAAATAGCCTTCTGAGGCACAGTCTCGAAATTCGACGAAACCAGTTCCATTGGGTCCGTAACATTGAATTATTATCGGATTTCAGATTTCGTATTATTCGGAGTTGTTATGTGAGCACACGGTAAGTAAACGCGTTGAAATTTGTATAGAAACAAATTGAATTTAAAATTAAAAAATAAAGGGGCTTATCACATCAGCACGTTATCTCCCTTAAATCACGTAGAAAATCACAAAGAGATCGTGTAAACCATGCCTCTACCAATTTTTAAATAACCCTCTCCCTCTTCAGTTTTCAAAGGCAGAATCAAACGAAAATCATTAATGGCCGAAGCCCCTCTCTCAGACAAAATCAATTCAAAACAAAAAAAAAGGGATGGCCGAACAAAAAAAAATCACAAATGAAATCAAAGAAAATAAATGGCCGCAGCCCTCCTTTATAAAAATCAAACGATTTTCGTTCGATTGATACTATGCTCGAATCACTTGAAGCTCGAGCTGATGATGGGGGTATGACATCGCGACTTCGAAGCTCGCGTTCATGAAGGCTTCGCTACTTGAAGCATGGGGTCGCGAATCGAGGCGGAGCAAGCAGCGGCTACTGGAGGCGTGCGCGTGATGGTGGATGCGGCTAGGGTTGGATGGCGACTGGAGGTCAGATTCGATAGGAGGAGGGCAACCGCGGGGAGGTGTATCGATTTGGGGAAGCGAGCTAAGGCTTGGGATCGCCGATGTTTGGGGCGTTGTGGAGGATGCTACCTGTCTGTTCGATTTCTCGGGCCTAGGCTGTTCCAGTAAGATATTTGCTAAATTTTCAATTCAATTAAGATTTGAATATGAATTTAAATATGTACAGAAAACAGATTCCATTCCACTGGATTTTAAATACATATTTATATGTGTATTTAGATTAAAAGAAAAGAATTTTACAGTTAGGGATATGAATAGAAAAAATAGAAAGGAAAAAATTAAATTTATATGTGATGGTAAGGCATATAAAGAAATTTTGTTTTAATAAGTATATACACACATATGTGCATATGAAATAATAAAAATGTATTTTGGTGACTAGTTTTCTTATTTAAATTTTTTAGTTACTAAAAGATATTTTAGAAAGGAAAAATTTAGTTTTTAAATTTAATTTTTTTTGTTAAGTAAATGTGTTAAAAGGGATTTCTGTAGAAATTAAAAGTATCGGTTTAAACTTAATCTATTTAATTACCTTAATATACTAAAAAGGGAATTTTTGGTTCAAAATTAAATTAATAAAATCGTTGGCTAATTAAATTTATCTAATAGGAATTTAATTTATTAGATAAAATGATTTATTTAAAAGGAATTTAGATTAAAGCTTAATTTTTAATAATTATTTAAAAGAAATTGATTTAAAATGAAATCACCGATGAATCAAAATTATCAAATGAAAATTTATTATTCGATCTGTTCGAATATTAATAAATTGCGTAAATATTTATACAACGTATAAATCAAGAAAATCGAGCCAAGATGGAAATGGATTGCAAAATAAAAGGCAAAGGTGAGAGCTTCTCACTCAAAAAGGGTTTTGTTTAAATTTTAAATAGTTAGATTTAAAATTGTTGGTTGTGTTGATTGTTTGTTTGGATAAATAAAGTATTATCTATTATATTGAAATAGACCTTATACGCCGCCTATTAAGCGGAGGTTATTTATTAAACCCATATACCCGATATTCCACCTTGAAGTGGAGTTGGTATTATATGTGTACTTGGAGTTGATTTCTCGCATTATATAGTGGATGAGACCCTATTGCGCCGCCTATTAAGCGGATAGTATTTTATAAATCCCATATACCGCAATATCCCGTCTTGAAACGGAATTGGTATTGTGCTAACATCTGTGGATGCAGGGAAACAGGTTGGAAGGATGCAACTGGATTCCTCAACCGTATTTATTTATTTACATATAGTGTGATATTTGTTGATTATCATATGATGATATATGATGTTTGGATGCCGTGATTGATTATTTGGTGTGTTGCATCACTGGGCCTATTTTTGAAATTTTAAAAATGTTAAAGTAATGATTTCTAATATAAAAGGGTTTTTAAGTGATTTTTGAAAGTATATGTTTCATTAAATTTTTGAATTGATTCATTTTAAATAAATTAACGTTATAAAATTTAATGTTATAAAAGTATGATTTTTGTGAAAATATAACCAAAATGTGATTTTTGAAATAAGCAGTTGACAAATTTATAAATAGTTTAAATTGGGATTTTTGAATTATTAAAAACGATTTATATAAAAGATTTATAAAATTGATATTTTATAAGTTAAAGATATGGGAATTATAAAACGAGCTTTTATAAGTGTTAAAATAAAGTTGTACCTAGTTTATAAGTAAATAAGAATTTCAGATTTATAAATAAATGATGATATAAAAGAATGGATTTGTGAATAAATGGATTATAAGTAATTTACTTATAAGTTGGATTCGACATGTAAACGAAATATAAATAGAACTGGTGATTAAAGGAGATTTATAAATCGAAGTAGTTATGAAATAGAAATTTGGAATTTATAAACGTTGTTTTATAAATCCGTAATCAAATAAATTTGATAAGTAAACATAGAAATTATTAAAGGAGTTATATCCATGATTTTGGACTGTGGAAAAATCCTTTAATTAAATATGTGGAAGTGTTGAATTTCGTAAACGATGTATATCCACGATTTTGGACAGTGGATAATCTTTTGATAAAAGTGTAGAAATACTGAATTGGGTAAATAAGGTATATTCACGATTTTGGACAGTGA
The DNA here is from genome assembly GCA_030765085.1 of Allium cepa. Taxonomy (NCBI): domain Eukaryota; kingdom Viridiplantae; phylum Streptophyta; class Magnoliopsida; order Asparagales; family Amaryllidaceae; genus Allium; species Allium cepa. The sequence goes on from CM060945.1 coordinate 619,236,929, forward strand.
ATATATTATTGAATAAAACAGGTATGATTTGGAGAAGTGAAATTTTAAAATGAAGTTAATTATTTTAAAAGATGTTTCAAAATCTATTAACTATCGAAACCATAGATTTCAACATTCATTGTTGAAATAGACATTTTCGAGAAATAGAAGGAAATGGAGACTATAACACTGTTGTTATAGTAGATGATTTCCGAAAGGAAATGTTTCATATAGTATTGGGATTTATATATCTATCTTAAATTTGAATCCCTATGCTAGTGATTTTGGGTTGTCGTAACGATGTTTTACGTAACGTTCGTTTTGACCCAAATAATGGGTTTAATAGAATGTTTTCCTTAAGAAATGAAATATATACTTAACATTAATTTAAGTATATCAAATATTTTCCAAATGTTGAAAATAAATAGATTTGTGAAATACTTATTATTAAATAAGTAGGGAAATGGTTTCCAATATGAAATGAACGTTTTGAGAATTATCTTTTTAAAGATAAATTGAAAGTGAATATTTGAAATCGATTGAAAATCGTATGTTCACAGATATTTTGGAAATGTAATTCAATATGGAATTTATAAATGAAATTGGGAAAATTGGTTTAAAAATAAATATCGATTTATTTTTGAAGTATGGAAATTATTTATATATATCTTGTAAAGATATTTTTGGAAAATAAATAATTTGGAAAATTATTTGGAATCTGGTGATGTTGTGCATACTTATTGATAGTTAAATAACCGACTATCAATATTTACCTTTAAATAGGTATTTGTTGTGATTGCTTGAATTTGAATGCTGCACTTATTTTTAAAAATAAGCGCTCACTATTCGGGTTTGCCGAGAAAGGACCTTAGGGTCGTATAACCCATTCTGAATATGTGATACATCGTTATGGATTGCATTTGATGACTGGTGTTGAAGACCGGATATTTGTGAAAACGGAAGGATTACCGCGAATGTTTCTACATCGGCTGATCTCCGATATAGAAATTTATTACCCTTTGCGATGGGAAGTCCGGTCGTGATTAGTGAATATCCGGATTGCAAGGACTTCTTTGTAAGTGCCTTCGGTTCCGTTCGATCCCGGAACGGACTTGTATGGATGTGTGTCTGACGTTACAATTTGAGATGTAAAGTTGGTTTCTATCAAATATATTTCCGTTGGTGGCGGAGAATTTATTCTCTTAGCTTAACACCCTTAGAGGTTATGTAGTTGATGGTTACTAGTGATACATTCCCAAATTGGTAATGTGGCATACGAAGTGCTGTTGAGCATTTGTTGATCGAAGCATGGCTTTATATAAAGCGTGGCTTTGTGGACGAGACTTCGTCGGACCTCACACCTCGAAAATGGTCAAAACAGGAAGGATGCGGCAAGGTTATTAGGGGTAGCGCCCCTTTAGTATATGTCATTCCTTCTGGATAGAGGTGGTATCATGGTATGGAGCCCAAATACTTAACCTATGTTGTTGCTACAAATTTATTGCTTTGTGGTTGTTGGAAATCGAGGATCCTCGGATATAGATCGGTTACGATCGGGGAATGACATATTCGTGTCAGTAGTTACCCAGTTAGGGGTAACCCGGCCTTGTGTTGGCAGAGATCCGGTTAGGTTCTCGGGACGTCATTCCAGAGGCGTTTCCAAGTGGCAATGGGAAGTTCCTTGGCCTGACCATTTGTTGGAAATCCAAAGAAACAATACGACCTTGTACGGTTTTAGTTGTAGAACCTACCATTCACTTATGGTGGCGCACCACTGTTTGGATGGTAGCTATAGTAGGCATACAATAATGGTCGTATGTTGGCTAAGATTTATATCTTTACTTTCGAAATGATTTTTCCTACACTATGCACTAGTAATAATATCAAAAAAAAAATTAATGTGTATCAGGCATCTTTGACTATCATAAGGAGAAATCTCCTCCGATTCTGTGTTTGCATTGTGTGTGTGTGTGCGGGAGGCCTTATAGTAGTCTCATTTTCTAAAAAGCATTGCGAATCTATTTTGAAATTATCCTGTACTTTGTTTTAAAAATAAACTGTTTTGAATTCTCACACCAGTCACATGACTGACCTGGAGTTTATTGTTTCCCTTCCTAAACTCTGGGTGCCCACCAATTTTCACACGGGCAGTCTAGAGTCAGGTTTATCAGGATATTCTGGAATTCAGGAGTGGCTGGATGCAAGATGGATGGCATGACGTATTCACTAGTATATAGTATTTCTTTTCTGCTGTTTGTTGTTGTAAACTCTGATAATGAATGTAATCTGATGTAATGTATAAAATATACAGTTATTTTGTTTTAATGAATATTCATTTATCTATTATATGTTGTTCCGCTGCGAATTGTGAGATTCTGATATTGTTCAGTTCTATCTTTTTCTTTCTTCTTCTACCTCTTTCTTTTTCTTAAAACCCTAAGTGTTCGGTTTTCCGGCATTCGATTCCTCGGCAGTTGATACAGTGAACGTATTGATGTCGGTTTTCGGAAGTCGAAGAATCGGGTCCTTACAAAGTGGTATCAGGGCATATGGTTAAGCGACAACCATGGCTCTGTTGGGTGTTACTCATTAGAGATAGAGTCAGTAGTACTCTAGAATGAGTTTGAGTGTAATAATAGATATGAGCGCGTATTTGTCAGTGAATATGAAATTGTTTTGTATTGTATTGACTTATTGATTGATTGTTTATAGATTCTAGTCGGTGCAGCCTAGCTAAGTGTGTCGATAGGGGTTTCTAATCTCTTAAACAAAATAAACTGACACGGTAGTGTTTTAAAAATCGGGTAAATGAAATAATTTTACCCAAAACTATTTTTGTATAGAAAAGAAATCATTTCCCATGGATTATTATAGTATATGGATGCTTGGATGTTAGGAATTAATAATATTAAAAATTATTACCATTGATTATTGAATAAGAAATTGGAATCAAAATCAAAAGTTTAGAAATAAAATCCATATACAAATGAAATTGGAGAATGAAAATTATAAATGTGATTTATAATTAGAATTAGAATTCCAGGGAAGTATTTGGAAATGTTTTTGGAAGAATTTGGAAATTTTAGAAAAATTCCTTTTTGATTTGAAAATGATTTTTAAAGGTTTTGGAAAAATGTTTTGAAGGAATGAAAAGCTCTAAACTCTTTTCGGTCGCTGGAAAATAATTCCGATGATGATTGCAACATCTTCGGTGTTCATTTTCGGGTTTCCAAAAGAGGGATTGCTGCCAAATTGTTTTAAGTGAAAGTTGTTTGGAAAAATTGGGTTTGATTTTGGAAATTCAAAGGATTTTTTGAAATTTTTTCAATAATGGTTTTGAAAGATAGAAAAGACTCTGGAATCCTATTTAAAATATTTATGCGAATAATAAAAAAGTTAATAACTTATACAAACTAAATTTTAATAGAATAAATTTAATTTAAAGAATGGAGTTAAATTAAAGTAAGTATAAGTGAATAAATTTGAATAAAGTGAATTGGAAGAAATGTCTAAGGACACGAAGTGAAGTATTGAAATAAAAAAATTAGTAAGCAAAACTAATTGAAGAAATGACGAATTTAATATGGTTTAAAAGAATTGAATTCACATAGAATTGAAATCCAATTTAAATATAGATGGTTATATGTCAAAATGGTGAATTGAAATTAAATTGTGTTTGTAAATGAACAAATGAAGTAACATTTGTAAATAAATGAACTAAAATTGAAAAATGGAATGAGATTTGAATCAAGTTGAATAAAATCCAAACTTGGGTAAAATAAAATAGATTGAATTCAAGTATACTAGTATGATAATTTATTAATTCATGAAATACTAAAATGGAAGTTGAATTAATTAAATTAAAACTTGAATTGTGAGCTAAATAAAAATGGTTTGAAATTGCAGATAAATTCAAGTAAGTTGAAATAAATTGAATATGACATTGTTGTTGATAAAATAAATTCAAAATGAATGTGAATATGAAATGCAAATTGAATTGAACAAAATCAAATGGAAATGAGATAGAATAAAATGTAAATTGAGTTGGTATCAATTTAAAATTAGTTATAAACTAGAGTGGATATTCTATTAAGTGCATATCGTCAAAATTTGCATAGAAATGGTTGTCGTTTGACGCAAATGAGTTGTATAAATTTTTATGGCTTAATAAAAACAAATAGAATTCATATTTGAATCAATTGAAATGAATATGAGCTGTTTGGACATAAAAATGAATAGAATGTAGAAAGTGTGTTGTAAACCACTTGATTTAATGGAAATTGCATGTGAATTGGTCGTAAGCGACTAAAGATGATTTGAAACCATATGAATTGCTAATGGAAATTATCTTGAATGTATTGCTAATGAAATCTATATATTTGTTATTGAAAGTGAATGAAATGTTAATAGATTTCTTATATTTGTTGCTGACGTGTTTAAACTGAGTAAGTGCAGGTTTTGGAAGCCGTTTGGCTGTATTTTGGGTTGCGCAAATGTTAAAAATAAACTACTTTGCTTAAAAATGCTAAAAAGGTACGCCTACGCAATAAAAAAAATAGGAAATATGAACTGTTTTTCTGTTTTCCGACCGAGTAGGTCGATGTATATATATTTATATCTTTTGTCAAATTGCAAAAGCTCCTCCATACAAAGGAGATTCTGCCAAAATTTTCTGTAAATTTTGGGAGTTAGACAATTTTTGAAAAAGAAAATTTTTGTTAGTAACAAATGATTTCAAATTGCAAACTGAAGTAAATTAGTGAATGAAACTAATTTAAAATATTAATATAAATTAGTTATAATTGAAAGATAAAATTCAATATTCAGAATAGAAGATAAATTGAATTCGAATAGGATTGAAATTGTGAATTGAATTCAAATGAAATTGAAATGCAAGATTGAATGGAAATGAATAAATAACTTCAATAGTAAACTAAAGATGGTATAAAAAGCATATACTGAAAATTTTGTAATGAAAGGTGCAAAATGGTTTGAATTTTGTAATTGGATATTATGGCTAGCAGGATATACAGGTGTATTAAAAGAAATGGAATTGAGATTTTGATTTCAAAGATAAAATTGAATTGCTCGACAAAAAGGTACGTATTACAATTTTAGTATGAAATTTGGTGATTTTCTTGTCCAGCCGCTTGGCTTTTTGTTTTCTTTTGGGATTTGAGGGCCTGTGGTGCCATTTTGTAGTCGTACCGAGCTAGCCGCGCAAAGGAGACGCTGGCGGAATTTTTCAAAAATTTAGATTGTAAGAAAATTTTGGAGAAAATTTTGAAAATTTAGAATTTGAATTTAAATTTAAATTTGAATTGTTAGGAGAAGAATGTTGTTTTGAACTTATAATTGAAGTTGGAAAGCCAGTTGAAATGATAATGAATCTTTAATAAAAAGGTTTTGGTTGACAAGTTGATAAAACTATTCGGATTGTGAAAAATAATAAACGGGTTAAGAATCATTTTTCCTAACTTATAATTTCGGGACGAAATTCTTTTAAGGGGGGAAGATTGTAACGACCCAGAATTTTGAACAATTTAAATTGAAAATATTTAATTAATTTTAAATATTTGAATGATGGTTTAGTTTGAATTCTAGATATAACTTTGAATTTGGCAATTAAATTTTAGAATTTAATCTATTGAAAGTTGAATAAAAATTTGAATCTTCAATTCTAAGCTGATTAAAAATATTTCAAAGGCTTGTAAATTTCATATTGATAATACTGAAGATAATAGAAGCTTCAAAATTTAATTTGAAAGTGAATTGTTCAGTTTTGAAATTATATCATTTGAATCGATATTTAAAAAAATGGCCTTCCGAGGCACAGTCTCGAAATTCGACGAAACCAGTTCCATTGGGTCCGTAACATTGAATTATTATCGGATTTCAGATTTCGTATTATTCGGAGTTGTTATGTGAGCACACGGTAAGTAAACGCGTTGAAATTTGTATCGAAACAAATTGAATTTAAAATGAAAAAATAAAGGGGCTTATCACATCAGCACGTTATCTCCCTCAAATCATGCAGAAAATCACGAAGAGATCGTGTAAACCATGCCTCTACCAATTTTTAAATAACCCTCTCCCTCTTCAGTTTTCAAAGGCAAAATCAAACGGAAATCATTAATGGCCGAAGCCCCTCTCTCAGACAAAATCAATTCAAAACAACAAAAGGGGGGATGGCCGAACAAAAAAAAATTCACAAATGAAATCAAAGAAAATAAATGGCCGCAGCCTTCCTTTATAAAAATCAAACGATTTTCGTTCGATTGAAGCTATGCTCGAATCACTTGAAGCTCGAGCTGATGATGGGGGTATGGCATCGCGACTTCAGAGCTCACGTTCATGATGGCTTCGCGACTTGAAGCATGGGGTCGAGAATCGAGGCGGAGCAAGCGGCGGCCACTGGAGGCGCGCGCGTTGGTGGATGCGGCTAGGGTTGGATGGCGACTAGAGGTCAGATTCGATAGCAGGAGGGCAACCGTGGGGAGGTGTATCGATTTGGGGAAGCGAGCTAAGGCTTGGGATCGCCGATGTTTGGGGCATTGTGGAAGATGCTACATGTCTGTTCGATTTCTCGGGCCTGGGTTGTTCTAGTAAGATATTTGCTAAATTTTCAATTCGATTTAGATTTGAATATGAATTTAAATATGTACAGAAAACAGATTCCATTCCACTAGATTTTAAAATACATATTTATAAATGTATTTAGATTTAAAAGAAAAGAATTTTACAGCTAGGGATATGAATAGAAAAAATAGAAAGGAAAAAATTAAATTTATATGTGATGGTAAGGCATATAAAGAAATTTTGTTTTAATAAGTATATACACACATATCTGCATATGAAATAATAAAAATGTATTTTAGTGACTAATTTTCTTATTTAAATTTTTTAGTTACTAAAAGATATTTTAGAAAGGAAAATTTTAGTTTTTAAACTTTTTTTTTTTGTTAAGTAAATGTGTTAAAAGGAATTTCCATAGAAATTAAAAGTATCGGTTTAAACTTAATCTATTTAATTACCTTAAGATACTAAAAAGGGAATTTTTGGTTTAAAATTAAATTAATAAAATCGTTGGCTAATTAAATTTATCTAATAGGAATTTAATTTATTGGATAAAATGATTTATTTAAAGAGAATTTAGATTAAAACTTAATTTTTAATAATTATTTAAAAGAAATTGATTTAAAATGAAATCACCGATGAATCAAAATTATCAAATGAAAATTTATTATTCGATCTGTTCGAATATTAATAAATTGTGTAAATATTTATACAAGTTATAAATCAAGAAAATCGAGTCAAGGTGGAAATGGATTGCGAAATAAAAAGCAAAGATGAGAGCTTCTCACTCAAAAAGGGTTTTGTTTAAATTTTAAATAGTTAGATTTAAAATTGTTGGTTGTGTTGATTGTTTGTTTGGATAAATAAAGTATTATCTATTATATTGAAATAGACCTTATACGCCGCCTATTAAGAGGAGGTTATTTATTAAACCCATATACCGCGATATTCCACCTTGAAGTGGAGTTGGTATTATATGTGTACTTGGAGTTGATTTCCCGCATTATATAGCGGATGAGGCCCTATTGCGCCGCCTATTAAGCGGATAGTATTTTATAAATCCCATATACCGCGATATCCCGTCTTTAAACGGAATTGGTATTGTGCTAACATCTGTGGATGCAGGGAAACAGGTTGGAGGGATCCAACTGGATTCCTCAACCGTATTTATTTATTTACATATAGTGTGATATTTGTTGATTAACATATGATGATATATGATGTTTGGATGTCGTGATTGATTATTTGATGTGTTGCATCACTGGGCCTATTTTTGAAATTTTAAAAATGTTAAAGTAATGATTTCCAATATAAAAGGGTTTTTAAGTGATTTTTGAAAGTATATGTTTCATTAAATTTTTGAATTGATTCATTTTAAATAAATTAACGTTATAAAATTTAATGTTATAAAAGTATGATTTTTGTGAAAATATAACCGAAATATGATTTTTGAAATAAGCAGTTGACAAATTTATAAATAGTTTAAATTGGGATTTTTGAATTATTATAAACGATTTATATAAAAGATTTATAAAATTGATATTTTATAAGTTAAAGATATTGGAATTATAAAACGAGCTTTTATAAGTGTTAAAATAAAGTTGTACCTAGTTTTATAAGTAAATAAGAATTTTAGATTTATAAACAAATGATGATATAAAAGAATGGATTTTTGAATAAATGGATTATAAGTAATTTACTTATAATTGGATTCGACATGTAAACGAAATATAAATAGAATTGGTGATTAAAGGAGATTTATAAATTGAAGTAGTTATGAAATAGAAATGGAATTTATAAACGTTGTTTTATAAATCCGTAATCAAATAAATTTGGTAAGTAAACATAGAAATTATTAAAGGAATTATATCTACGATTTTGGACTGTGGAAAATTCCTTTAATTAAATATGTGGAAGTGTTGAATTTCGTAAACGATGTATATCCACGATTTTGGACAGTGGATAATCTTTTGATAAAAGTGTAGAAATACTGAATTGGGTAAACAAGGTATATTCACGATTTTGGACAGTGAATATATTATTGAATAAAACGGGTATGATTTGGAAAAGTGAAATTTTAAAATGAAGTTAATTGTTTTAAAAGATGTTTTAAAATGTATTAACTATCGAAACCATAGATTTCAACGTTCATTGTTGAAATAAACGTTTTCGAGAAATAGAAGGAAATGGTAGACTATAATACTGTTGTTATAGTAGATGATTTCGAAAAGGAAATGTTTCATATAGTATTGGGATTTATATATCTATCTTAAATTCGAATCCCTATACTAGTGTTTTTGGGTTGTTGTAACGTTGTTTTACGTAACATTCGTTTTGACCCAAATAATTGGTTTAATAGAATGTTTTCCTAAAGAAATGAAATATATACTTAACATTAATTTAAGTATATCGAATATTTTCCAAATGTTGAAAATAAATAGATTTGTGAAATACTTATTATTAAATAAGTAGGGAAATGGTTTCCAATATGAAATGAACGTTTTGAGAATTATCTTTTTAAAGATAAATTGAAAGTGAATATTTGAAATCGATTTGAAAATCTTATGTTCACAGATATTTTGGAAATGTAATTCAATATGGAATTTATAAATGAAACTGGGAAAATTGGTTTAAAAATAAATATCGATTTATTTTTGAAGTATGGAAATTATTTATATATATATCTTGTAAAGATATTTTTGGAAAATAAATAATTTGGAAAATTATTTGGAATCTGGTGGTGCTGTGCATACTTATTGATAGTTAAATAACCGACTATCAATATTTACCTTTAAATAGGTATTTGTTGTGATTGCTTAAATTTGAATGCTACACTTATTTTTAAAAATAAGCGCTCACTATCCGGGTTAGCCGGGAAAGGACCTTGGGGTCGTATAACCCATTCCGAATATGTGATACATCGTTATGGATTGCATTTGATGACCGGTGATGAAGATCGGATATTTGTGAAAATGTAAGGATTACCGTCGAATGTTTCTGCATCGGCTGATCTCCGATATAGAAATTTATTACCCTTTGTGATGGGAAGTCCGGTCGTGATTAGTGAATATCCGGATTGCAAGGACTTCTTTGTAAGTGCCTTCGGTTCCGTTCGATCCCGGAACGGACTTGTATGGATGTGTGTCTGACGTTACAATTTGAGATGTAAAGCTGGTTTCTATCAAATATATTTCCGTTCGTGGCGGAGAATTTATTCTCTTAGCTTAACACCCTTAGAGGTTATGTAGTTGATGGTTACTAGTGATACATTCCCAAATTGGTAATATGGCATACGAAGTGCTGTTGAGCATTTGTTGATCGAAGCATGGCTTTATATAAAGCGTGGCTTTGTGGACGACTTCGTCGGACCTCACACCCCGGAAATGGTCAAAACAGGAAGGATGCGGCAAGGTTATTAGGGGGTAGCGCCCCTTTAGTGTATGTCATTCCTTCTGGATAGAGATGGTATCATGGTATGGAGCCCAGATACTTAACCTATGTTGTTGCTGCAAATTTATTGCTTTGTGGTTGTTGGAAATCGAGGATCCTCGGATATAGATCGGCTACGTTCGGGGAATGACATATTCGTGTCAGTAGTTACCCAGTTAGGGGTAACCCGACCTTGTGTTGGCAGAGATCCGGTTAGGTTCTCGGGACGTCATTCCAGAGGCGTTTCCAAGTGGCAATGGGAAGTTCCTTGGCCTGACCATTTGTTGGAAATCCAAAGAAACAATACGACCTTGTACGGTTTTAGTTGTAGAACCTATCATTCACTTATGGTGGCGCCCCACTGTTTGGATGGTAGCTATAGTAGGCATACGATAATGGTCGTATATTGGCTAAGATTTATATCTTTACTTCTGAAATGATTTTTCCTACATTATGCACTAGTAATAATATCAAATGTTTTTTTTAATGCGTATCAAGCATCTTTGACTATCATAAGGAGAAATCTCCTCCGATTCTGCGTTTGCATTTTGTGTGTGTGCGGGAGGCCTTATGGTAGTCTCATTTTCTAAAAAGCATTGCGATCTATTTTAAAATTATCCTGTACTTTGTTTTAAAAATAAACTGTTTTAAATTCTTACACCAGTCACATGACTGACCTGGAGTTTATTGTTTCCCTTCCTAAACTATGGGTGCCCACCAATTTCCACACGGACAGTCTAAAGTCAGGTTTATCAGGATATTCTGGAATTCAGGAGTGGCTGGAGGCAAGATGGATGGCATGACGTATTCACTAGTATATAGTATTTCTTTTCCGCTGTTTGTTGTTGTAAACTCTGATAATGAATGTAATGTGATGTAATGTATAAAATATACAGTTCTTTTGTTTTAATGAATATTCATTTACCTATTATATGTTGTTCCGCTGCGAATTGTGAGATTCTGATATTGTTCTGTTCTATCTTTTTCTTTCTTCTTCTACCTCTTTCTTTTTCTTAAAACCCTAAGTGTTCGATTTTTCGGCATTCGATTGCTCGGCAGTTGATACAGTGAACGTATTGATGTCGGTTTTCGGAAGTCGAAGAATCGGGTCCTTACACAGACTTATCGAGCCGATTGGTCCACGAACGGTCAAAAACCATGGGTCGCTACCCTACAAGAATTGGGCCAAAGCTCCATATAATAAGTGTAAATTACATCAGGCTAGTAAATAAATGAGTTTAGCTTCATGTACCATAACCACTTGCTTAACTGAAATATTTACGAATAAATTATAGATTTCCACTCAAAACACAAAATGATCATCATTGATCAAAAAGAAGTGTAAATTACATTAAGCTAGTAAATAAATGAGTTTAGCTTCATGTCCCCAACCACTAGCTTAACTTAAACATTTACGAATAGATTATAGATTTTCACTCAAAAATTGTCACAAGATTTCAATCAAACAAGTCGAAGAATTAACCGATGAAGTAAACGCAAGTGTTTCATACCACTTGTATTGCTAAGTCGTTTAATTGAATTTTTTGAACGAATGAGTAAAGGTTTGTATATACTAATAAATCGAAAAACAAATTTAAAAATGAGCGTTGTATTAAAGGCAATGTAGAAATCATTTTTGTGAAAGAGTTTGAGTATTTACTACTAGTACAGAAACCTTTGTAGTTTAAAGTGACAAATTATAGAAATGGTTGTAAAAACAATCAATCACCAAAAATTCACATTCGATGACGTGAATCAAAACCATAGAAATCGATATCAAATCCATCAAATGGATATTCCCAAAAATCTAAAGAAGAGGTCATTAAAGTCGATAATAAATGGCAACAACCAACCGGATCAACCAAAAATCGATTTAAAATGGAAAGCCAGATAAGACAGGCGAATTAGCTGAATTTAAAAGCTCTAGACATTTGGTGGTTCTCCCAGATGCCTGAGCTGAAAGACTGGAATTTTCTTCTAGATCGCCCAGACGTCTGGGAAGGAATCTCAAATGTCTGAGCTGAAAGACTGGAATTTTTATTCTGTAGCTTCAGACGTCTGAGCTTATTACCAGACGTCTGAGCTGAAGCTCGGGGCAAGATTTAGCCTAGGCCATTGATGGCCAAATCATATCGGGAGCAATCAAATGACTGACGATGGCTAGGGATTTATGCCAAGCGACGATCCAGCCCTATAGACTCATCAATACACTCTAAACAATATGTTCAAACATCCATATAAGGATTTTCATAGATTTTGACTTCATAATGCCAAAAATTCAAAAATTCGCCAAACAAATTCAATTCAAAAGCAAATGGGCATGAAACAATGTTAGAAATTCATACCTAACAACTATCAAAGTTATAGACATAGATGTGAGTTCAAGAACTCACCTTTAAACCTAAGAACAACGAATGAGAAGCTCTAAAACAAAGGAAAGATCAACCACTCTTCAACTTCAACTCTAGAAGCTCCATTCTAAGCTCATAAGTAAATATTTCCTAAGTTAGGTTATAAGAAACTTTCTGAAAATTGAAGAGAAATTGAGATGGAGAAGATGAAGAGGATGCTTACCTAAGCTTCTCTTTGATTTTGGACTTGAATTTGAATTTCCTAATAAAACTAGGGTTTAGGAATTTTTAATTTTCCATCTTTTCCTCAATTTCCTCTTAGCTTGAGAGTGTTAAGAAATTAGAAATGAAAATGAATAAATATGTGTGGAGCTAGGGTATTTGAAAGAGGAGTTGGGTTCCTTGTTAGGTTAGCGGGCTAAAACCCAAATCCAAAGCCCCAAATGCAAATATCAAAATTCTAATCAACTCCAAATATATTGATGTCTATACTTAAAAAGGTCGAAAACACCATTTTGAACTCAATGAAAGTGGTCTTGAGTTCTAATTCGACTGTTTACAAAAAGTGACATTTTAGACTTTAATCCGACTAACGATGCTATATTTAAATTTCAACACTTAAATCTACAATCGTAAAATATGCGGGTTGTTACAGGTTTCAAAAGAGTTGGTTTAAATGGTTTCGAAAAGTGTTTTTCCACATGTTTTAAATTGAACCCTAGTGCTTTCGAAAGGTTTGATGCTTTCAAAAAGTATTTAAAATGGTTCCGAAGGGCAAAGTGTTTCGAAGGAAACGAAAGGTGCTATTTTTTGATAGTTCTAAAAGGGTTGAAATGGAAGGTTTTCCATGGTTATCTAAAGGCAATGTTTTGAAATGTTCTAAGATATGATGTCTAAGGTTTTAATGCTTTCGAAAGGAAGTTTTTTTTAGGTTTCGAAAGGGTCTAATATGGTTTCGAACGGGAATCTTTGGCCTTTCGGCCTAGATAAATAAAGGGTTTTACTTGGTTTTGAAAGAGATGCTTTCTACGATTTCGAAAAGGGAAGGGGTAATTTCAAATGTTTAAAGGTTTTCATCAACAAAGATTTGAGTAAAGTATATACAGCATGGCAAGGTGATTTTGAGTAAAGCATAGGGTATTATATTTTCCTCATTTAAGTTTGGTTTAAAAAAAATTAAATCAATTTAAGAAAAGGTTTTCAAGGAAAATTTTGGCCAGATATACCTAAGTGAAATGACTCAGATATTAGAATACCAGATGGGACTGGTATAGGGTCGCGCCCAATATATTAACTATTGGCCCTAGTTAATTTAGTTCAAAATTCCAATGTGTAGGGCTTTGTCACAGGTAGGAATAAAATTATGATTATACACGGAAGGGAATATATATTTGTATACAGACAAGTTATTAGCAAGCAAAACCATTAGGATCAGGTGACCTTAGGAGATGTTAAGTTTAAGGACAGACCATCCAAAAGAAAAGTATTTAACAGATAGTTAAGGATAGATCATTCATAAAAAGAGTATCTAACAAATGTTAGATTATTTTGTTGTATTGTTTGGTAGGCCCGAGTCAGCCAAAGGTTAATAGTTAGCCAAACAAAACTAAAATGTTTGAACAGATAGTTCTTTTATTACCTTATATGTATGTTTACATAATGATGCTTTATAGTATTTAACCAATTTTGGTTGCAGGAAAAGATTTGCAAAAGATATATTTTGTAAGAATGTTAGTGAGGTGAAACCCGTTCTGCTAAGCGGAGTGGTCGCACTTAACATTTATAACCGGGATGTATAATATTATTCACAGCAGGCTTTATATCTGACTCAAAGTTTATGTTTTCTCCTTAAACTCTTGGGTACTCAAAATTGATTTGAGTAGACTGAGGGTTGAGGTTCTTTTAGGTTCTTAGTAGGATGACAAATAAAGCTACTGGAGATGAGCAAGAGGCTAATGGATAGCTATTTAGGGGTTGTGGTTCTTTGTTTTGTTATTTATTTCCACTATGTATGTATTAAGTCAATTATGACTATACGACTCTGATTATCCAAGGGGGCTTCTTCATATGTCGCTCTTGCCATATTTTGTAATAAGTATATTTTATCATTGCCTGGGAAACATTTGGGATTATGTAGTATGAATATGAAACATGTGTTTTGAAATGTAATGAAAAAAAAAGTTGTTTCAAAACCTGTGATTTGTTTCATATTCAAGTGCTTATGATATTAAGATACCATTAACGTAGCCGTATTTAGTCGACGGAAGTTAATACTATAGATGACTATAGCATCAGTAGCGCTTAGCTTTGGGCCTCTAGCTAGATAGGGGATGTGACTAAAATTGAATTTTACCAAAAGATGTTTAAGCGATAATTTCGGCTAAAATGTCACACCACCTGCTAGATGACGTGTGAATTTTAATATTCGAATAGGTCGATATTAACTGTTGGCTGAATTTACACCTTTGAGTCGCACAACCGTAATGATGAATTCTCTGAAAAACCGTATGATTTGATTAATTTATAAAATGTTATAAATTGATTAGACTAACTGATATTTGAGAAATATTAATTATTATTTATTTGATGTTTGGAATTTTTTGTAATTATTTTAACGCATTTATAAAAGTCATATTTTATGCACATTGATATACGATATCAATGTAATTTAAAGATTAATTGCATGTCATGATTTGTGGAAATTTTATGTCATTTGATGACATGATTTGTGAAAATTTTATGTCATTTAATAACATATCATGTGTAAAGAAAGGATTGGAGAGAGAGAAACAATCAAGGGAGTTAATTAGGATAATTTTACTTAAAGAATGGGAAAGGTTTGAGGATAGGATGTGGATCTTAAAGATTTGAGGATATAATATCATTCAAGGTATAACTTCTACGAAACACCCTAAGTGGAGTCCATTTTTTAAGATGTGCTTCAAGGCTCTAGGCATAAGGTATGGTTTTCTTTAATAGATAATGATATTTGATGTAGTGTTTGTTGAAAGAGATATTTAATTATCATAATTTGTACGTAAATATAATTGCCTCATTTAATTTGAAATTTGTTTATGTAGCTTGAATTGTCTGTTGAATGAATCGAATGGTGTTTTATTTTAATAAATCAAAACTAATATTCGTATATGTTTGAATATACTGTTTTTTTTGGAACTATGTTCTAAACATTCGATTTGAAGTCTAATTTTTAGATCAGAAACTATGTATATTCAATTTATCAATTGGGTTCTTATTTTGTTAAATTAAAGTTAAAATTTATAAATGTTTGAATATAATGTTTTATTATAGATTATACTGTAAACATTCAATTCAAAGTATAATTCTCTAGATCTAAAACTTTGTATGTTCATATTGTTTTGATTGGATTTTGCTTTAACAAATTAAATTGATATTTGGGTATAAATATTACAGCATTTTACGAAAGACTCGTGTTTTAAATCATACATAACGAAATGTAATTTTAGATTTGAAAGTTTACATGTATGTTTTTTTTGTATTGTTTAAGAAATTAAAAAAAGGAAGATGTTTTGGCAATAAATCTAAATTTTAATTTGATTACGATAAGTTATAACCTGTATTAATTAAGGATATTTTATTGAATCTTACATACAAACAATTAATGTTTTGACAATAAACCTATTTTTAAATTGATTGTTGTAAATCTCTAATTTGTATTAATTAGAAAGTTTTATTTTAATCTTATATACACACAATTAATTTTATATGTATGTTTGTATGTAAAAAATTTATTATATGTATTACATATTGTTAAAGTATGAATTAGATTTCTTTCCCCAAAAAAATTAAAACGAAGCAATTATATATATAAATATACACATTTATTTTTCACTGTTTATATCCTTTTATCATGATGCCTATTAATTGTCATTTATATGTTATATTAATTAAGTTTACTAAAAGTGAAACTGTATCACCCTTGTCATTTCTTATTTATTTTCTTTTCAAATCCTATGTAATAATTATTTAAATTTTATTTATTTATTTTATATATGTGTGTGTATCAATTACCACTGACCATTAATACTCTCCATATGTTGCACTTGCACAATATTTACTGCGAATATATTTACAATTCATGTCATATTTAGATTAGTATTGATGTTATTTTATTAATCAATTATTTGATTCAATTAAGAGAAGGAAATTAAAAGTTTCTTTCTCTAACTAAATTTACCATCCCTCGTTAACTGTATAATTTAAGGGAAAGGAAATGAAAAGTTTCATTCTTTGAATAAATTTATGTCCGCTCGTTAATTGAACAAGTT
This sequence comes from Allium cepa, assembly GCA_030765085.1. Lineage (NCBI taxonomy): Eukaryota > Viridiplantae > Streptophyta > Magnoliopsida > Asparagales > Amaryllidaceae > Allium > Allium cepa. The sequence goes on from CM060945.1 coordinate 619,253,571, forward strand.
AAGAGAAAGGAAATGAAATATTTCGTTCTCTGAATAAATTTAAAATGTAAATGTTATACACAAATTTGTACGTAAGAGTAAATTTGATGTACACTAACTTACATACACATTAAATTAAAGTGAAACTTTATTTATGAAGTTAAATAAAGTATTAATTGTATTTTAAAGAAACTTAGTAAAGTTCTAAATGAATTTAGACTTCATAGGCCAATTCAAAATAATAAAAAACAAATCCACCCATTTCTTCCGCTGCGGGCTAGCCCAGTTCATTCAATAAAATCTATATATCGACATATAACGGGCAGAAATCAAAAATTTTAAATTTCAAAATAAAATAAACTACTAACCACCTATTCATTTTGGATGACTTCTCGCCCTTATATAAACATATTCGCTCTAGGAAAACACCATTTCCACGCTCTTTCTTCTCCCCTTGCATTTATAAACTTAACCTTTCAAAAATGCCTTCTCCATACCAAAAATTATGCGAAAATCTTGAACAAACCCTTCAATCATTCAAAAATATTCTTACTTTTATCCTTAGAAATCATAGACACTTAGAATCGAGTCAAATGCAGATGATAAAAGAATAAGAAAATCATTTTGACGCGATTCGATGGATGATTTCTTCCCTTACCAAAGATGAACCAACAAACAATCCAATTGTGTCATTAACAAAGAAAATGAAGTTGGTATGCCATCAAAGCAGATCCAAATTTCTGTTTCGATGATTAGGTAGAAGTTCCTAGGGAAGTTTAAAATAATTAGTTTGTTTTTTAAGATTAGATTTAAGTTTGTATAATAAAAGATTACACTAGAATACGACGTATGTATTAGGTATACTTATCTAGGATTAGTAGTAATTTGGTTTGACTTTGATTTTTGATTTATTTTTTGCAAAGACCCGTAAATTTTAATGGTTTTTATAATGTAATTAACTAAAATTTTAAATAATTGAATTTGAAAATAAAATTCTAATATTTGAAATATGCCTAACTAAACATAGTAAATAATAAATTTTCATTTGATAATATGGAAGTTTATTTATTTGTGTAGTTTTGTTTAAATTCAAATCAATTAATACTTAATGATACTAAAATATTTTCCAAACTTGAATATTTTTATATAATAAATTTGTAAATCATATTCTAAGTGAGACATCATATTTTTTTGTCAAATTTGAACTGCTATTGCTCCATTTGTCTTAATTCCAGCGTTTTAGCAACATTTTCGGTACTGATTATCGACTTTTGATAGAACGATCATACCACTGGTATATGTATACCGTTTTGATCATCTCGTCATGCTGATATCTAAGGTACATTCAATTCTGTGTTTCAGATTTTTGGTACGTGGCGAAATTCGTGAATCGGATAAACGTATTGGTACGTTTTTAAAGTCTGTTGGTTTCTGGTGCCTTTTTATTTTCCACCGTGTTAATCAACAACCTCTAACCTTTTAATATTCCCAGAGATAACTCTGACTTTTGCGTTTCTCGATTCCAATTTATTATCTCCTGGTTCATTTATTTGTTTTGGTTCCAATTCAATATTTTCTCTCTGTTGTCTTTTGAGAAAGAAAATACATATTAATTATAAGTTACGATAGGCTATTAATCATCATTTTTCTTTTAGCCAGTCCCCACTTGCACACCCCTTGTTCTACGACCGGCCTCATCTCCACCGAAGCCGAGCTTGCTGAGATCACCGCCGCATCTTCCCTCTCTCTCGTACATCCCTCTTCCTCTCGTCTGCATCTCTAACCACCATTAGTCGAAGCTACCTTACCCATGCATAGATCTACCCACATCCTCAGCGCCTAGCCTCCTCCTCCCTACGCAAGTGCCACAACCATCCCAACCCACCACCGAGCAGCATTCACTCCTTTCTTTTATTTAAAGGTACCTATAAATAAGATCTGTTGTATATATATATATATATATATATATATATAATTTTATAAGAAGTTTGTATATAATACGTTAATGTAGCAGCTATATATATATATATATATATATATATATATATATATATATATATATATATTATGTCTATATATGTTATACTTTGTCCATCTTATACTTTGTCTATGTTATAGAATATATATAGTTTAAGTATATATATAACAGTTAGTTTATATATTAGTTAGTATATATATATACATATATATAATGTTCTGATTTTTATTAAGTCCATAGTAAAGTATATATGTTGATATATATATATATATATATAATATATATTATATAACAGTTGTTATAGTATAGTATATTGTTTGAAACAGTTATGATATATATTAGTATACAATGTTTTGTATACAATAATGAATACAATGTTTTGTATACATTAGTGTATATATATATATATTAGTATACAATTATAGTCTGCACATTTTTATTGTATGTACATTTGGTCCATATATATGAATAGTTTGCATTTTTTTTTTGTACTTACATTTATTTTGAGTATAAATTTATATTAGTTTTATAATATATTAGTTATGTTATATGTTGGTTTGTGAGTATATTGTCTTTGCATATGGTTGTTCTATCTGCATATGGGTTATGAGTAGCCTGCATATATGTTATGTGTGTGTGTATATATATACATATATATTGTTTAGATTTTAAATCGTTTATAATCTGTTGGATATATATAGCTATGCCTGCATTTTTATTTTATTGTTGGTGTTAAACTTATATATATTAGTAGGTATATTTTATAGCTTATATATGTAGTATATCATATGTATGCATTTAGTTTGGTATATATATCTTTCAAATGTACTTGCTTAGTGTTCATATATATGTTATGACTTGTAAGTTATATCTATGTATTGAATGAGAGAATATAAGTATATAATATATAACGAAACCCATATTTACATTTGTTCATATGTGTGTGTGTGTGTGTATTAAAGTTGGTTCTTTGGTTCGGCTTATAAAAACGCTTATATATATATATACTGGACAATAATGAGGGGTCCAATCGGAGAAGTTATTTCAATTTTCCTAAAGCTTGTATATGTATATTTTATCATATATATAAGTTTGTGTACATGTGCATATGTTGGTCAGCATATATGTATATTAGTATATTATAACATTGATTTGAAAATAAACATATATATGTATTATTTTAATTATATGTTTGATCTTAATATATAATTCTAGTTTAAAACAATGATTTCAATTTTATACATACATACATACATATATATATATATATATATATATATATATATTATTTTAATATTTGTCTTTAATTAAAAATATTAATTTCAAGGAAATAATAAAAATATAAATATATATATATTTAGTTTCTATCAAACTGATTGATTTTTCTCATTGATTCCTATCTATCCGCTTTGTCTGTCAAATTCATGCCAATCTAGCTTTGCTTTGAAAGTCATGCTTGCATTTCGTAACTCAATTTCATTGTCTATCCTCTCTAGTCTCGAAAGGTGAGAAATCACTCACGATTAACGTTCTTGTATTTACTAAATTTGATTTCAATAGAAACGAAAATTGAAAATGCTGTTGTTAGTTATTTAATTGTTAGATATATGCTATTATATGTAACTGTTCACATGTGACACCATGATATGTTATTTATATTCTACTGTTAGTGATAATATATGTTTGTTGCTGATTATTATATATGTTCTCACTCTGCAAATTCCCTACTAGTATAGAATTCCCAATGGGTTGAAATGATACACACCCGAACGATCTTGTAGAATAGGAGAAAATCGTTATGGGTTGAAATGATAAACCCAAGCGATTTTCATTGAATTGAATTTGAGATTGCGGGTTGAAAAGATATATATCCGTAGATAATTAAATTGCGGATTAAAATGATAAATATCTGTATCATTTGACTATATGATAGAAAATTTTATACAGACACCGTTGGTGTATATATATATATATATATATATATATTCCAAGAGTTTTAAGAAAGAAATATATATGGTTTTATATGAATATTGATTTTAAAATATAATATGAAAAGGTTATTTTATACATGTTTAAATTCTTGATTTTTAAAATTTTATGTTTAAAAACATTAAGTTATAAGTTAGTTTTGAAATTATAAGATTTTATTTGTAATTTTACCATTTTTAAATATATAAAATAAGTTTTAATATAATGGTAAGCGTAATATTAAAATTTAATGTAACAAAATTTAACTTAATTAATATATATTATGTTTAAGTATTTATTTAAAATTTTATTTCAAAAAAAGATTTTTATAATAATTTTAAATAAATTAAGGTTGGAAAGAGAATTACAAATTGGTTTGAAATTGTATTTATTTAAGAATTGTACTCGAATAAGTTTGGTTTGAAATTTATTAAATTTGAGATTTTAAAGATATGATTTTTATAACTTGATTTTGATTTAAAAGTGATTTAAATGAATATTTTCAAATCTACATAGATTGAAATGGGATATTTAGTTTGTTTAAGTTTGTAATTGAAGTGTTACTTAAATGTTACTGGAATAATTAAGTAAATATTTCAAAACCAAATAATAGTAAAGTGAATTTGATATATGTATATATATGAATTTGTCAAATTTAGTTTTGTAACTGTTTGAATATTTAAAGCTTTGAAATCTATTGAAGTTGAAATGGTTAAATTTGTAGTTTATATCTATATTTAAAAGCGATATAAAAATGGTTTATTGAGATTTGAATTGAAATGGAAGAACTGAGATTTGCTTTAAATGGGATTTTGGAATTTGAGTTGATTTGAATCGATTTGTGAAATTTGAGGAAACTATTTTATTATATAAAGTATTTTTAAATTATATTTAAAACTATTTTTAATATTTAACTTCATAAATTATTTATTATAAACTATTTTAATTTTTAACTATTTTATTATACAAATTATTTTGATATATAGATTATTTTAAATTTGTAACTATTTTAATATACTAATTATTTTATTATATACACTATTCTGTTATATAAATTATTTTATTATATACACTATTATTAATATCTTAGCTGTTTAAAAGGAAAGTGTTATGGATTTCAAAGTATTATGATTTCAAAAGTTATATTTCAAAGTGTTATAATTTCGAAAGAGTTATAATTTTGGAAAGTGTTATGATTTTGGAAATGAATATTATTTTAAGTGAGAAATGATATCCTATTGACACGGTTTTGAAATGGATATGATATTTTGGTTTTGAAGTATGATATTTTTAAATGACCACGGTGTTATAATAAAGATTGGTTGTTAAAGAGACCTGGATCGGTTATTGTCATACTCTCTGCCAATACCGAAAACCACTTTAATAACTATGTACGTGGTGGAGATTCCAGAATGAAGTAGGATGGTGGCGACGATTCTGTTTGAGGTACATACGTGGACCTGACTCCCGTGAGTTATCTTAAGGTGGCTAAAACAGGAGCAATTGACGGGTCAAGTGAGGCAGCTCCTCCGATCGGACACACTTCTTCGATACCATTCTATTACTTTATGATTGATTGGGTGCACCCTTCTGATTTTAGGAGTGTGGATCGAGGTGGGCGGTAGCTGTGGCTATGTGTTACCATCAGCCTGGAAGTATAATTGGTATATCTACCCTGGCATTGCCTAGTTGTGTCATGTCACCTACCTTATCGAGACCATAACGAGATTGTTTTGTGTCGTACCTATGGATTATCCTCTGGTAGTTCCAATTTACGGGGTATTACGGTATTGTATCGACTATAACACTATAAAATGTGTTAAGGGGGATATGGGTAACGCCTTAACGCTATTTTAATAGTTTACTATAGACATATTATAATAGCGTATTATACTACATAGTAGATAGTTTCACGGATCCTTAGAGGATGGGTATCCCAAATATCCTTTGAGTTACTTGTATTTCGATTGATATTTCACTTGAGTTGGATTTATTGATATAAGAATGTTAATCTTGACTCGAGTGTTTTGTGTTTTACTTTACGCTCGGATCAGACTGAGTCTCGCAGCATTTGAGACTCGCCTTTGGAGTTGGAGCATCGCTTGGAGATCTATCTATATCTATTCGGCTTTCAATTATTCAGCTGACTCTAGTGATATATTTAGATTTTGTTATTTAACTATGTATTGAGACTTTTATGTATTCGAGACTTCTGATGTATCTTATTTAACTCTGCCATATATATAGTAGCTTAATGAACTACTATTCATTTGTTTCCACTGCTTATTGTTATATTAATCTGTGTTTGTGATTCTAATGATTATTTCATTTACAACATATGCTGAGTTTTGCCAAATATAAATTAACAATCTGATATTTTGAGCAATTCAATTCCGACATGTGTAGATGCGAATGGCACGAAATATCGGGATGTTACATGTTTGAATTGGATTGAATTAAAAGTGTGTTTTGACTTGGATTGATATAAGTGAATGTATTGGATTAAAGTAATTAATAGAATTGGTTTATGTTATCATTTCTTATTTACATATCAATCTTATATCGTATCTTAGTTATGAGGAGTTTTGGTTATATTTTTGTTGATGACAAAGGGGGGAAATATATAAAATATCATGTCATAGATTAAGAGAGAGTTGTATCGTATTATATAAATATGGTAGTCATCATCAAAAGGGAGGAGATTGTTAGTACCTTAGGCATTGGTTTTGATGATACAACCATATGCATTATATAAAATAGAGATACTAATGTTTTTATAAAGTTATATATATATTATATAGTGCAGGATATTAAACAAGTGTTGATTTAGAAGACTGTAAAGTATCAAAAGCAAATTCAGGTGGCTGATATAAAGATTCAAGAATGAGAGATTGAAGACTCACAAGTTTGAAGATTCAAGATATCTAGACAAGTTATAGAGTCATACATTATTTTGTTGAAACCCTGATAGCACTTCTTCGATCTCCCTTCATTTTTCAAAAAGGCTTTAAAATATATTTTCAGATCTTAGATGATTATCAGTTTCAAAAATAATTATAAAGAATCTTTGTTTTCAAAAATGACCTTCAAATGATTCCTAACCTTTTGATTATTTATTTACAAGATTATCATATTTTAAATAATTAAGTTTTTAAGTACTTTATATTTTTAATATAATTTAAATCTATTATACTTTATATACTTTTAGTTTTATGTTTTTTATAGTATTTAAAAGTGTATTTTGACATTTACTATTACTTTGATTTTAATATATAATCGCTTATATTATATATATATATATATATTATTTTCAAAATAAATTCATATTTAAATACTTTATATATTGAAATATCTCAAACTAATTTTATAAAGTTTTCTTAAGTTTTATTATGATTAAAATATGTATAAACTATGCTTAAATATTTTACAAACTTAACATTTTCAAAACAGATTTTATTTAGTGGTATTTCAAAATTACAAAGGATATGTCGACATATCTCCATTATGTATGTCGACGTATAGCCAGGAATTTCAAAATTCAAATTAGAATGGAAATATTTTTTTCATTGTATCTCTTCACGAATGGACATGACTGCTGTTTCGCTATAAATAGGGTTTCCCAAACTAGTTTCTGTTAACTAATTTCTTGTATTTTCTCTCCTCTTTCACTCTCTTGATTTCTAGAAGGAATTGTACCCAAAATATTCTCAAATTCAATCAGAATCAAATTCAAACTAAATTGATTTGATTCTCTATTGCATACTCCCTGATCTCTCTCACCTCTCTCACTCAAATCAAGATCAAAGTGCTATTCAAGAGGTTATAGGATTATTTTTACTCAAGATCAAGAATTTGATTTGGTAAACTCTATCAAATCATATTCAAATGCTCTTGGATGTGCTTGGTGTCCTTGAAATCCAAATAAGTGTGCTTGTATCTTGTTTGAATCAATTGCGTGTGCTTGGTGTCCCGTTTGAATCAAAGTTGGTGTGATGGTGTGCCGTTTGAGTCTAGTGAGTGTACCCAGAGCTCAAAAAATCTAGATGGTGTGTCTCATAGCCTTGAAATCGAGATTCTATAAACTTTGATATTTGAAAAGAAATATGTATAATAAATTATACGCGGCCGAATGTAGGATAACTCCGAACCAGTATAAAAAATCATGATGTGATCCCTCCAACTCTTTACTTTTTTTTACTTTTACTGCATTTATATAGCTTGCACCTGTGATGTTAATTCTGCATTGTTTAATTATAATGTTAAAAGAATTCAAAAAGATTCACAAAAATCAGTACACTATTACCCCCTCTAGTGTTAAATTAGCCTTAAGATCCATCTTCCGCCAACTAACATCGACAACTCTCGCCATTTTCAAGCTCGACATGTCTTTTCTACATTCTCAACACTCGTAATATGTAATAGCGTTTACGTTTATAATTAATAACTTAATTAATTATGATTTTGTAGGCTCTTACACCAACAGTGCAAAACTACCGAAGGCCAAAAGTGTATAGCTAGCGAGTGTGGGCAATGCAAAGCTATTGAAGGCCAAGAGTGTATAATTATCGAAGGTAAAAAATGCAAAGCTATCAAAGGCCAAGATGTAAGCTATCAAGGGTTTAGGAGCGAAGCTGTCGAATGCCAAGGTCATAAGTTATCGAAGGTCAAGGTATGAAGCTATCGAAGAGCATCAACTATCGTAAGCAAAGAAATATCATTGATACAAAGGGCTATCATCAACACAAAGAGCCATCAAACTTATATGAAAAGATGCTATTAAATTAGAGAAAATTATTAAAGAAATGAAGACGTTAAGGATGTTGCAATGAGATATACTTATTAGAGTATATTGATGGTTTCTCATCAAGCAAATCAATTCAAGAATATGCAAAAGAATAAGATGTGTGCGATATTCAACACAAAAGGATAGAGATAAATCTGTTATATGAAAAACTAATGCATTAATATGAGAAAGAGTTTATGTTTAATTAGTGATAAAAGTTTGCGACCATGCTACAACCAAAAGAGCTAACCATGTGAATCGCTCTAATTGGATTATAGGTATGTCAATGGATACCCGAAAAATTCGAATTCCGTCCGGATCCGTATCCGAAAAAACGAATATTATCCGATCCGAAAAGCAGATGCGGATATCTGATATCTGAAAAGAAAATCGGATGCAAATGCAGATATGGGCATATCCGTATCCGAAAAACATCTATCCGATCCGAAATTTTATTATCATTTAAATTGTTGTAATATCGTATAAACTTGTTTGATATTATGTGTGTTGCCATTTTGTCATTTGAAAAACTTATTAGTATTGTAGTGTGTACATTTTCATTTGAGAAAGTGATTGTTTTAATTCAAAAACATTAGTATGATAAAAATCTTTTCAATTTCGGATGCAGATATTTCGGATATTTTCGAATATTTGAAAATATCCGCGTTTTATTTTCGGATGTTCGAATATTCGAAAAATATCCGCGGATGCGGATACGGATGTTAATATCAGATATTCGCGGATATCGGATGCGGATTTAAATTTTCGGATGCGCATGCAGATACAGCCATATCCGCATCCGTTTGCATCCGTTGACAGCTCTACTGGATTATGACATATGACATCATCAAGACCGTCCATCTGGCCAAGTCATCGATCCGCGTCAATTTTAATCGACCAATACAAGCAAGTCACACATTTCTCCAACTAACTATATATAGGGACTTACCCCACACAAGAAGGAGCCCTCTCTTATTCCTCTTTCTTAGTATAAATCAATTTTTGGGACTTGACATTTCTTAACTTATATAAAAGCTCAAGGCCTACATTGATTGTCGACGAAGAAGAAGATAACTTATTTTTGACATAAGGACCAATAAAAAATAGGAATTGCATATAAGCCCTATTTTGACATTTTGGACAACAATCGAAGAAAATGACTTGTATTTTTGAAATATGAACTATTAAACGAAAGATATTGCATGTATACTCGAACGTTATACTATTTGCATAAGAATGAAATATGACACAGACTTTGGACATTTTGATCAATTTTTAGTTTGAATATGAACATAATTGAAATTTTTATTGAATATTTTTTTCGTTTAAGATGTTTTGGATATTGGATCAAAATAATTTTAAACATAAAGCATTCGGGGACTAAATCTAAACATTTTTGGCCTTTGTACGATGTACACTTTTCTTTGGCGATCAACCGCACAAAAAAATAAAAAAATACATTATAAACATTTTTCCGCAAAAGACAAGGCTGAGGCAAGAACGTTGTTCTCTTCGAATTTACATAGTATGTTGGCGTTAAAATTCGTCCGCCTTCATCCTCATGCAATCGTCCGCCTTCATCAGCAAATCAGTTCTAACCCAACTCCTCAAATCCAACTCCAAAAACCCTACACTCGCCTACCATTTCTTCAAACTCTTCGCTATCGACTCTACATCATTAAAATATCAACCGCTTCCTTCTCTCTCTTCCCTTTCTTTTCTTTCCCAAATACTCTTCGACTGCAAACTTCATCACCAACTGAATCAGCTCCACTCCTTCATCCTCTCCGTTGCTCGTAGCTCCTTCAACTCCGCAAACCTTATCCACTCGCATAAATTATACAACTTTCTCATACAATGCTCGATCAAGTACCACGATTTCAACTTGGTTGAATCGTTGTATAAGGAAATGGCAGCGTTTAAACTTACGCCAGACGTGTATACTCTTAATTTGATCATAAAATTGTTGTGTGAGTCAGGTCAGTTGGACGATGCACGCCAGTTGTTTGATGAAATGGGCAAGAAAGGATGCGTGCCCAACGAATTTACTTTTGGGATTTTGATACATGGGTACTGTAAGCTGGGTTCAAGTTCTAAGGGTTTGGAGCTTTTGGATTTGATGGAGAATTTTGGGTGCAAGGCAAATATGGTTATTTTCAATACTCTTATTTCTGGGTTTTGTGGAGAAGAAAATGTAGATGAAGCAGAGAATGTGGTTATGAGGATGAGAGAGAAAGGATTGTTTCCTAATGTTGTTACATTTAACGCAAGGATTTCTGGTTTGTGTAAAGCTGGTAAAGTAATGGAGGCTTATCAAATTTTTTTAGACATGGAGAACGATAAGGATCTGGGTTTACCAAAACCTAATCAGATCACATGTAATTTGATTCTAGATGGGTTTTATAAGGCAGCACTGTATGAAGAGGCCAATGAATTTGTTGAGTGGATGAAAAGGCTTGGATATTTTTCGGGTTTGGAGAGTTATAATATATTGTTGGGAGGGATGGCAAAAAATGGAAAACTAATAGAAGCACGTGAATTGTTGGATGGGATGATCAATGAAGGGATGGAACCTAGTATATATTCATATAATATCGTGCTTGATGGGTTATGCAGAGAAGGAATGGTTAGAGAAGCCAAGTTAATTATACATTTGATGAAAAATATTGGGGTTTCACCCAACGTAGTGACATATACTACACTAATTCATGGATATTGTACAAATGGAAATGTCTCCATGGCAAGTAAGGTTCTTGATGATATGGTTTGCAATGGTTGTTTTCCGAATGCATTCACTTGTAATATATTGTTGCAAAGTTTATGGAAAGAAGGCAGAACAACAGAAGCTGAAAACCTACTTGAGAAAATGAAGGAGAAAGGTCAGTGGTTGGATATTGTCAGCTGCAATATAGTTATTGATGGGCTATGCAAAAATGGAAAGTTGGATAAAGCATTAGATATTGTTAGAGATATGTGGCACCATGGAAGTGCTTCACTTAGTGTGCTTGGTAATGTATTTTTAGGATCGGTCAATGATACAAAGGATGGGTCTAAATGTTTACCTGATTTGATTACTTATTCAACCGTCATCAATGCTCTATGTAAGTCTGGGAGGCTTGAGGAGGCAAAAAGGCAATTTCTCGAGATGAGGACAAAAAATATAGCTCCAGATTTGTTATTATATGATATTTTTATTCACGCCTATTGTAAGCAAGGGAAGGTCTCTTCGGCTTTTAGGGTTGTCAAGGATATGGAGAAGAAAGGTTTCAAGCCCAGTACAAACACTTACAATTTACTCATATGGGGTTTAGGAAATAAACTCCGATTTGGTGAAATTGAAAATTTGTTGAGAGAAATGCAGAATAATGGAGTCCCATGTGATGTTATAACTTATAACAATGTAATTAACTGCCTCTGTAAACAAGGAAATGGTAGAAAAGCCGCTTCATTGCTGAATGAGATGTTGCAAAGTGGGATTGTGCCTAATATTACTTCCTACAGATTGCTGATCGAAGCTTTTTGTAAGGCTCATGAATTTGATGAAGCAGAAAATGCGTTTCAAGCTGCTCTAGATACATATGGCGAGAAGGAGATATTGTTTAGGCTAATGTGTAATGAATTGTGCAAGTATGGAAGATACATGAAAGCCAAGGAAAAACTTGAAATGTTATTAGATAAAGGACTTGGGATCAGCAAATTAAACTACATATACCTTATCGAAGAATTATGTAAAGGAGGTAAGGTAGATGTAGCACATAGCTTACTTGTTTCTATTGTTGAGAGGGGTTATCAATTTGATCCTGCAGCATGTATGCCAGTAATTGATGCGCTGGTAAAAATGGGGGAGAGAAATAAAGGTGATAAACTCTCCAAGATTATGATGCAAATGGCAGCACATCACAGTAAAGAACTTGAAGGTGCCAATAAATCTCATCCTAGAATTTCATATGAAAGCAGAAAATTAAAAGGAGAAAGCGAATCTGGGAATGATTGGCAGAATTTATTGCGTAGAGATGATGGAAGTGGAATTGCTTTGAATGTTTTAAAGCGAGTACAGCAGGGCTGGGGTCAAGGTACCATAAGAACTCCCCGACTAAAAAGAGCTGACTTTCTTAAAGACTTTGAAGGAGTCAAGTAATCTAACTGATCATATGCTAGCATAAAAAGTTCTCGAAATTGTTGACTCTGGACATTCTTTTAACATAAGGAACAAATTCATACCGAAGCTAGTTTACAAAGTTTATGCATGGCTTCAAAACTGCAATGCGGTGCTGAGTGAACCATATGCCATTTGCCCGATTGGTAGGTTTGTGTTTCCTATTTGCATATTATTTGAACAAATTTGAAATTCTAGTAGGTTTTTGTTTATAATGTTTGCAGTGGTATTATGTCTTCAAACTGTTGAGAGTTGTTATGGAGCATAATTCAACCAGTTTATTCTTTTGCTGTATCTGAGAAATTGGGCATTGTCCGTTATATTGGAATCACTGTCTCTGCATATTCAGAAGCAATCAATATCAATGATTTTAATGGGTATGTAGTGTTTTCTTTATGTTATTTCTGTCTCGTAGTAATGTAAGGTATAATTACAAATATCATAATCATCAATATGCTAAATGGAGTAGTGGACACTGCAAGGATGAGAGTTGGCGAACAGATGTGGTAAATGGCGATTTCATTCATAACAACTGTACATATAACAAAATTAAAGTTCACGAAGGGTTCTTTTTCCCTGCACAGCAGCCATGGTGTACTTAACCATGAGCCTGTCCAGTTAAACCGCTTAGCGGTTCTATAGCGGTGGAGGTGCAAAAAGTTACAATGGAGGTGCAAAGAGTTATGCTCAAAATCGTCTTATCTACGTGTTGTACCTCGTGGAGAACAATGGAAACTATATGCACTTATCATATATCGTCGCAAACAGCATCTGAGGGCGGTTGTCTTGGCATTATTGTATAGCCGCACCTTAAAATAATTTCACACCTTTTCGAAGTGCGTCAGCTGCATCTCTCAGTTTTCCAACTCCAACAAGTTTCTTGCATCTTCTTTGGTTCATTTTTATAAAATCATTTGGAAGTAGTTTGATTGATCAACTTCTCTTCTTGCTTGAAATATCTCCACTACCAAGTATGTAGAATGAAAGCCTCCCATGTTACATTGATCTAAACAGCAAAAAGTATACACTGTTTGATTTATTTTCCTTCCTCGACTAGAAGTGCCAGTCGAATAATTACTTTCGGAAATGTCGTAAGTAAAGCTCATGTATTTGAATCAAAAGGCGAAGGTGAGACATTCAGTGGAAGTTTGGTATATATAGTAGTTGCATTATGTCTCCATGTTCTAGGTATAGTATGGATGGTAGTGACACATGTTTCTCTTAGCTTGGTAAAAAAAATTATTATCTCCCATAAACGGTTTGAATATAGAAATTATCTTGTATTTTGAAAAGATGTCAGTATAGGACTAATAGTGACTTCAGGATAAAAGATGGACATGACATGATGTACTAGAATAAAAAAACGAAATTTCTTATCAAACTCATTTAATACCTACAATGTCTCTGGTGAATTGGCATCATGATGGGCATGACCAAGCTTCTTCTTCTCCCAATATACAAACATGTTATTCAAATCCTCTCCAACAAAACATTCTTTTTGTCTTTTTGAGATTGAATTATATTTCGTTCTATGTGCTTTCTAACTTGTTAAGAATTATTTTCTCTTGCATCCGCAAAAACACAACGAACAAAATCATTATTCATTTGTTATTCGACCTTGAATTGGTAGTAAACTCCGTTGTGTAATTCAAAATGGTTTTTTCCTTTCCTTTACTCTTTCTTGGCGGTTCAAGAGTACACAATTAAAACAAGAAGGGTGTATCTGAACACGTCCACTTGATAAACTTCCAGTTCTGTCCATATTTTGTGGTATTTGCAATCCAATCGAAAAAGAAACAGTAAATTGCAAGTATTTTCAATCAAAAGAGGAGATGATTGGATGTTTTACATTGGATGAAAGATGTCCTGCTAGATAATGAAGTGATGTATGATGAATGTATTTTGGTAAACAAGTAGATTGTATTTTGGTTGAGAGTTGGTGTGCATGCCATAGAGGTTGTATGAAGGAGAGCAATTCAAAATGGTATTGGAAAGATGAGTTTGTGTATGTGGGTCTATGGTAGTACTGTGAGGTGATGAGGGTGAGATAAGCTGAGTAAATTATTGATGTAAAAGGGCGTGCTTCTCCGTGTATGTGGGTTGATGTACAGATGAACTGATTACAAATTAGGGTGGGATTGACTATTGAGAAGTACCGAATGATAAACTGAGTTATCGAACTACCACTGCAATTTGCAGACCCATTTTCTTATATCTGGTAAAACTAGGAGCCATTGACAGCATTTAGATTGATAACATAATTATTCAAGATTGCTAAATAAATAAATAAAAAATACCAAAAAAATAAATAAAAAATTAGGGGATTTGCTTTCATTGGATATTGTTTAGTGCCGTGTATAGCAGAAATGTGAGTATGAAGGAGGTGGTTAGCTTAGAGTAGCGAAGATAGATGAAGAAATTGTTCAAGGGGATTAGAGCAGCAAATGATTTATATTTTGTTTTAAAGGGGACAAGCGGAGATCAGGAACATTGTTGATTCGAATAGAGTTTGGTCAGTATTAATTAAACCTACTCTGTTAATCTGAATGAAGATTTCATCGAAGTCCCTCCCCCAAGTTTCCTATTCAATGAAAAAAATATGCATGTTTAAGACTTCAGGGAAACAGATATCCTAAAGTTTGTACATATAGTGAGAATTTTTGGATACATGACCGCTTGTGAGGATTTTTGAAATCATTTTGTTCACGGCCATTCATCAAATGTCTTGTTTGGCTGAGGCGTTAAGAGGCTAGGTCACTGCATTGATGACGTTCATGGGGTCAAATCTTGTAGGCTGCCATTACTTTAAGTAATTACGTTTTCCGTGTATAGTAAATGGAATATAACTTAGTGAAAATTAGGATCCGCCTCTTATTTTTAAACTTATTACGTGGAAAACCTTTTTTAAAAACAAGTTTCACCGAACAGCCCTGTCAATGTTTTTAGCGAAAATGTGCATTTTAAATTACACATATTTGCAATTAGAACTGCCAATGTTTACGGTTTAAAAAGCCAATGTGTGGTTTAAAATGTACGCATTTATAAAATAAATATTTGCAATGTCGTCTGAAAATATTTAAAACGTAGAATGCACGTGTGCAGTAGACTATAAAGTTTCATCTTACAAAAATGCACAGTTAGAAATACACACATTTGCAGTTCTTACTGCAAATGTGTGCAATTTAAGATTAATATTTTCGTCGAAAGCATTGACAGTGCTTTTTCATGAAATCTATTTTTGACCGGGACGGAATTGAATTTTAAAACGGTTGAAGAGTGTTTGAAAAAACGTTCTTATAATTTATTTATCTCCAAATGATGGGACAATTTAAAAAGTTCCAATATTGAATGGCATAAACAGATAGTTTATTTCGGATTATAATAATCATTTGATCATGGCAGAGAGGGAAATAGGATTTCATATTGGGGCAGGACGTTTAAAAGTTTTGATACCAAAATAGACCTTTATAATTAACCAAACTAAACTGAGAAAAATCCACACTCATTTGATAAGTAATAATCAGATCACAACACTTTGTAACAGAAACTTAAAACAGTTGTTCAAAATTGAGATCACAACAATTAGTAATCAGATTACAACAATATTATAATTAACACCACATGTATTACGCACAGGAGCTACACTGGTGTATTCAGTGGGTCTATTTTGGTAATCCTAAAAATACAAACTCTACATGTATGGATGAGAAATGAATGAACATACAAGTCGTTTTAACCAACATATCTTGGATAAATCGACCTCTCGGTTATAAATTTTGGAAAAGTGAATTAAATTCAGGTATACGACCACTAAATCCCATTCGATATCTGAATTAGAAGGCTGTTCAACCAATTCTTTTAGGAATTGAGTTTGAGTTAATATTAAGTAAATTGTTGTTGTGCTTACCGGAGTATTAGATATCCAGCGACACTGACAAACTAGAAATAAAGTTGAAAAAATGTTCATGAAATTACCAATTTTTACTTCTTTTCAGTTGCTTCAAATGCATGTGAATAACTGGTCTGAAAACGAAGTTTGAATGGGCTAAATGCAGGGCTTTAAAATTTACTAGTATATTTGAGAATAACTTTTTATAATACAAAATAATTGGAGATGCTGTAATAACTGTGTTTATGATATGCTTTTTTCTTCAAATATATTTTCGTAAAGAAGGCCTCTATTTATATATATAAAAACAATAGCAATGATGAATTTTTGATCATTTTGTTAATTTTACCAGTGTTTGTGTGGAGTATGTCGTTGGATGCTTCTACATGAATTTAGTTTGAATATATGTGGTGTTTATAGATACAACTGTTTTTTGTAAGAGAAACAATGATGCTTTGTGCTATTATTTTCTGTTAAATTTACACTGAAGAATTTCAGATTGCCAGTGGAACAAAACAAATTAGGTCATCACAATTGCAAATACTTGAACAACAAATATTCTGCACTGGCACATTCCAGTTCTTCACTTGTGTTATATACTTTCCAACAGTCCAATCAACTCTGACATAGTTTTGAATAGCCTATTTTACAGCAGAGTTAGAAAAATATCACATTAGGATAACATGGATTTGCAATTAGTCCATAGCTAACATTATTCCATTACATTTCTTTACTCTGATTGTTTGTTCTGGCATTGGTCATTTGCCTGTTTCCCTATTATCGTTACTATTGAAATACGATGAAAAGGCAGTTATTCTTATCACGATAATTTCATAACCATTCCTGTAATATTTGCCCATTGCAGTTATTATATTAACCTTCATATACATATGGAATTATTATTCCATATGTTAATGAAAAATGTGGCATTGCATTCCTGGATGAATATTTTGAAATAATTAGGTCAACTCCGATAGGTTGAGTTTTGTTAGTCTATCCAGCACACGCAAGTAAGATTCAAATCATTGATATATACATAGAATATGCTAGAAGGTATTCTTTGTTAATTTATCCAGCACACGCAAGTGAGATTCAAATCATTGATATATACATAGAATATGCTAGAAGGTTTTCTGTTGGAAGTACATGCATAGCCGGTCCAGTGGGAAGCCCACTAAACCCGCGGGTTGGAGTAACCCACTGGACAAGAGCAACAGTCCAGCCCAAGCATTAAAATTAGCAGCAGGCATAGTGTAACGACCCGTAATTTTCGATGTTTAAAATTTATGAATTTAATAAGATTTTGGTAATTAAATCTGCAATAAATAAAATTTGTAATTCGCTAATAAATTTATAATGGGAATGAAATGTAAGAATGTTATGCAAGTTAGTAAATAACCAATTCAGTGCAATCTCAAATTAATTGAAACAATTGTAGGGTTATATTGATTGTAAATAGTAATATTTGAAAGTAATGTTAATGGTATTCATAATAGGACAATTTGTTGAATTCAAGATTTATTAATTTATTTGAATTTTAATTATAGTAATTGAATTAATTGCAATTAAGTGAAATTAAATATCTAAATATTACGTTAATTGAAATTAAGATGGAATTTGAGAATATTAATGTAATAGATCATGAATCCAATATTTATTTCATCCATTTGAAAACAATGAATTGAATAATAGAATGAAAAGTAAATTAAATAGAATTATTGAAAATTAAATTTATAATTTCTGAATTTAATGAAATTGAGGTTAACATTGAAATTGATAAATTAATCAACTTTAAATTGACATCTAAAATTGTTTAAGTTATTATAAATGATTGAGAAATCAAAAATGATAGAAAGGGTAAATAATTAAATTTAAACTGGAAAGGTGATTCAATTAATCAATTATTAATTTAATAATTGAAAAATAGTCATTTTGGTCACTGACTCGGATTTCGATGAAACCAGTTTCACCGGATCCATAACGGTGAATTACTGTAGGATTTCAAGTTTCGTAGCAATTGGACTTGTTGTTTGATCGTATGGACTCGAAACGCCTAGAAATTAATGGAATTGAAATCGATTTGAAATAACTTGATTTTAGCATAACTTCTTCATACGATGGAATTTGGACTTGAAACCTGTTCCATTGATTTTAAAATATTTTAAAACATCTATTTTGATTTATGGGTTGGCCCAATTTCGTTCCGAAGTCGAAACGGGCTTTTCGGACCATCTATCGTTCAAGCAAATCTGATCCGTTCTTTCTATTTTCAACCCTACCTATATATATCCAGTTATAAACTCTAGCAGCCTTCTATTTCTCATTTCTGTACGTACAGAACTTCTGTTGCTCCTATTTCTCAATGGCAGATAAACCCTAAAATTCACAACCCAGTTTCAATACAAATTCAACCTTAAAAATTCAAACTCCTCAATACATATCAAATTATATATTGATCTGAAGCTCTCGACGAGCGCATCTCGGATTTGAAATTCGTTTTTCGATTTGAAGCTCTGTTTGTCCAGAAATCGATGATCAATTCTCGGCTGTTCATCACGCGACGATCAAGTTCAGCAGATCGTCGAATCCACCATACCGTATTGTAGTGGGGACCGAGAGGAGTCGATCTGAGGTGTTCGTTTGGTCATTGGATGGTCGGATTGCTTGCAAAAGTTCATTAGGGTTTTAGAATAGGGTGGCGGCTGCTCACTTTTTTGGCCGAGATCGGTGTCGACGTGGGGTTTGAGGTGAGGCGATGGTCGTGTGGTAGGCGGCAGCGAGCTCGGTGGTGTCGCGGCTGGCCTACGGAGGTGCAGCGTGTCGGTGATTGGGTGCGTCGTCGATGTGGTAGCGGCGTTTCCTGTTGTTCGAATGAGCAGGTTCTGTAGCGTGCGCGTGAAGATGAGGGCGACGTGGCTTGTCCTGGTTCGTTTTGTTTTTTTATGTTATTTTAATTTCAATTTCAATCATTGTAATGCACGTAACTTTTACGTACGAGGTCCGTTCCACGCTCGGGTTTCTCCGCTGCGATCCTAGCAAAATTCCGGACATTTTGTTGCTGGTTTGGGCGAATTTAAAGACTGTTTGAATTTTGGGTTTAAATTGAATTTAAATTCAATTTTAAATTCAGAGTTGAGTGTTTTAACCCACTTACAACTTCTAAAATTTCTTATGTTTGATAAGTTGATTTATGATGTGATTAGAAATTTATGACTGTTTAGCATATTTTGAATCATTATCTCAGTTTATTTGAATTTATTTGGATAAAATAGTTATTTAATTTATTATTGAATATAAACTGCCAGTAAATACATGTTGTTTATTATCTATTCTATATTGATGTTATTGATTGAATTGGATGACAATTGTGGTGAATATTTGATGATTGATATTGGATGAATGGATGTTGTAAGTTATATTGTTATAAACTGCAAGTTGTTATGGATTTTATTTCATTCGGGATTGCGGTTTGAAATGATATATAACCATATTTATATTTTAAATTACGGATTGAAATGATAAATATCCGTATCACTTGGCCATAGGATGAAAAATTATATACAGTCGTCATGGTCTATATATAAAATTATTTGAAATGATTTCTATGGTTCTGTAAAGGTATATGGTTTTATATAAATATTGATCTTAGAGATTTTATAAATGCTAATTTATTCTTGATTTTAAGCTATGTATAAATTTGTTTTAATATAGTATAAGTTGATAGTAAATTTGATTTTATTAAAGATGTTATGGTTAAGTATTTTGATTATATTTTAATATAGAGTCTATAATGATTTAAATAAATTAAGGATGGAAGATAAATTGGAAATTTATTTGAAATTGAATTTATTAAAGAATTAAACTCAAATAAGTTCGTTGTGAAATTTATTAAATTAAAATTTTAAGAGATATGATTTTATAACTTGATTTTGGTTTAAGGTGAATTAAATGAATATTTCAATTATAAATAAATTGAAGAAAATATTTAGTTATTTGAAATTTGGGTTTTATTTAAATGATAATGGAATGATGAAGTAAAATATTTCAAAACTAAATAATAGGAAACTGAATTTGATATATATATGAAATTACCAAACTTAGTTTTGGAATTGTTGAATACTTAAAGTTTGAAATATATTGAATTTGAAATGGTTTATATGTGGATCAAATCTGTTTTGAAATCGATAAATTTGGAATAGTTATTGAAAATTGAATTGAATTGAAATTTATGATTTGGGATTTGGTTAAATATAAAATTTAGAAATTCGAGTTGTTTTGGAATTGATTCGCGAAATTGAAGAAGCTATTTATTATATAAAGTATTTTAATATTTAAGCTGTTTAAGTGGTGGAAGTTATGTTTCAAAGTTATGAGTTTCAAGGTAATATGATTTGAAAGTGTTATATTCAAGGGTTTTGATTTCAAAATGTTATAACTTTGAAAGTGTTGTGATTTTAAAAAGGATATATTTAAAATGAAAATGATATCGTTTTGATTTGGTTTTGAAAGACAACGATATTTGGTTTTAAAGTATAAACTATTTTGAAAATGATCACGGTGTTATAATAACGTTTGGTTGTCAAAGAGACCGGGTTCGGAAGTTGTCATACTCTCTGCCAACTCCGAAAACCACTTTAACAACCGTGTACATGGTGGAGATTCCAGAATGAAGTAGGATGATGGCGACGCCCTTTGGGGTATATACGTGGACCCGACTCACATGAGCTGGCATAAAGTGGCTAAAACAGGAGCGATTCTCGGGCCAAGGAGGTAGCCCATCTTATCAGACACACTCATTCGATATTATATTCTGATTTTGGATTGTTTTGATGGCCACTTTTGATTTTTGATTTTAGGGGTGTGGCTCGAGGTGGGCGGTAATAGGTGCTATGCGTTATCACCTACCCGGATGCGTAATTGGTATATCTAACCTGACATTGCCTTGTGCATCGTGTCACCTACCCTAGCACGCCTTGTACGAGTTTGATTTGTGTCGTACTTATGGAGTATCCTCTGGTAGCCTCCCGATCAGGAGGTATTATGGTACTGTATAGACTACTGGCACTATTTATATGTGAAGGGGAATATTGTGTCACTCCTTAACGCTATTTTAAAGTAAGTTTATTTTACTAATAGACATTATATTAATAGCGAAATATTACTATATAGTAAATAGTTTAACGGATCCTTAAGAGATGTAAATCCCGAACATCTTTTAAGTTACTGCACTCACGTTAGACACTGGATAAGAGATGTCAAATCCCGTAAACATCTCTGACGCAGTTCCACTCATATTTCTTCTATTGATTTAACTCACATAAAATCTTTTAGTTCTGATTCGAGTGTTTTGTCTTTTCAATTCGCTCGGGTCAGTCTGAGCATTTCAGGGTTTGAAGACCTTACTTCTGGAGGACGAAAACGAAGATTTTATTGCTATTATTTACTATATTGTTCCGCTGCATTGTTATTTATCATTCTTGGTATGTGTCACTCTGATATATATTGGATCAGTATAATCAAATGTTTTATAAAACAGCTTCATGAACTGTTTATTTGATTATTATATTTTATCGTTCCGTTGTAAGATTCTATTTTGTTTTATTTATATCCCTGCTTTTTTTGTTCATCCCAATAATAATTCTCCCTCTTGTATGGTTTGAGTCTCATGTGTATGGTTTATCGTCGATTTAAGGCGTACAAAAAGGCGAGACGTTACATCTGGTATCAGAGCTTTGGTTTAGCGATAAACCTTATCTTTGTGGGGTCTTACTCTTTATTAATAGGGTAGTAATACCCTATGGTGAGTCGGCATGTTGGGGTGTGTGTGTAAGAGAGAGAGTATTTGTTAGTGTTATAAAAGGTTTTGATATTGTGTTAATTTATTCCGTTTTGTATTTATAAATTCTGGTTGGTGCATAGGACGCTATGACATCAATAGGTATTTCTAAACACTTAATAGGACAGACCGACACAATATTTGTTTTGAATATATGTGAATGAAATAATTTTGCCTACTATATTTTCTATATATAAAATGAAAATTTTATAATGATATATTTTTGGTTGTAATATATTGGTTGTTAGGTAGTGTAATTTATAAATATTAGTTTAAGGTAGGATTTGAAAAGTAAAATAAATAAGAATAAATTGAAAATTTTAGAACTTAAGTCTGAGGTGTTGAAAATTTATTTCAAATGATTTTGGGATATAATAATATTATTTAGAAGTACTTTCTGATATAAATATTTCAATGTGATTTGGAAGAATTGTTTTAAAGAAATTTTGGAAGAAATAAGTTATGTACTCCCCTCTCTGTCGTTGGAAAATAATTTCCGTGATGAGTGCACGCATCATCGACATTCATTTTCGAGTTTCGAAGTGGGAAGACTGCTGTAGTAGTTTACTACAAGTTTATTTTGATAAACAAATATAAATTTCAAATTGTTTTATATATAACTAGATATATAAATTGTAAGGGTATACATCTATCTATTATTTTAAAATAACTTGAAATTTAACCCGGTATTTAGTTCTTAAGTTTCCGTTAATTAATAGTTTGAATTATTCTAATGAAATGGAATGTAACTAATCAATAATCGAAACCTTTAATTATAATAAGAGATTAATTGCTAGGTTATAAATGAAATAACAAGAAAGTTGAAATTTATAATCTATAAAAAGCAAATGATATGATTATTGAACATTAAATTATTTTAAAAGAAATGAGAAAATTTTGTATAACTTCCAATTACATTCTTAAAGCATATATATATATGTATATATATATATATATATATATAACTTACCGAATATTAAAAGTTCTAATGTTTAATAAGAAAATGTAATGGAAATTATACAAGTAAAACTTAAAGTAATGAAAGTATTCAATTAAGTCCTAATAATTAAGAATTGATGATATGTTGTGATAACTTAAGTTATAATTGAAATTTTAGTATAATTAAATATAATAGAAAGGTAAGTATTATAAATAAATGATTATAAATTTAAGTAAATAAATTGAAATACTAAGAAATTGAATGGAATATGAATACTATTGATAAATGAAAATTTGCAAGAAATAAATGTAAATTAAAAAGATAAATCATTATATGAATGGAAAGGAAATCAAACAACAAATGTATGAAATAAAATCAATAAAAATGAACTTGATCTATTGTTTGAAATTGTTGGTTGTTTGGTTTATGGTTGTTTGGGCAAGAATACTTTAAAATTGTTTGGATGAATGAATAATCTATTTAGTTTTATCTAAGACTGTTTAGTAAATGGTGCACTTAGTAGTTTATTTTTCATTCTGTACAATTTAAAGTTTTTGAACCCGAACAACTATTTGTTTTGTTTGATATGAATAGATAATTGATTTGAGTTAATTTTATGTGATGGTTGTACGCTTTGTTGCAAGTGGTTGTTGTTTATTATTGATTTGTTGTTAATGATTGAAACAACTTTAAATATTTCATTCTATATAATTATTAACTCTTTTGGATTATATAAGTGAAATGCAGGTTAAGGAAGCAATTGTTATTGCTTTTGGTTTTATAATTAAGCGTTAATGCCCGACAAATAGGTACGTTTTCGGATTACGGTTTATAGCGTTATTATATTATTTCTCTCGTGTTGGGATATATATTATTTTGAAAAAAATATGTTGTATATTGTTATATTTGATACTATAATTTCTCCCGAGCCTCTCCGTACAAAGGAGACTTTGCCAAAATTTTCCGTGAATTTTGGACTTAGAAAAATTTTGAAAAATGTTTTTCAAACTTTATTAATTCAAGTATAAAAAGATTAATGGTTATAAATTGGTATATTTTATTTAAATTAATTAATTTTGTAAATTTATTTGTTTATAAAGTTAATATTTTTAAATGAGATGTATTGTTTTCTTAATTCCTTCTTTTCCCCCTTTCTCTTTTTCGGGGCCGAAAAGTTTTGAGTGGTGGAGAGTGTAATGACCTGTAATTTTCGACGTTTAAAATTTGTGAATTTAATAAGATTTTGGTAATTAAATCTGGAATAAATAAAATTTGTAATTCGTTAATGAATTTATAACGGGAATGAAATGTAAGAATGTTGATGCAAGTTAATAAATAACTAATTCAGTGCGTTCCCAAATCAATTGAAACAATTGTAGGGTTGGAATTGATTGTAAATAGTAATATTTGAAAGTAATGTTAATGGTATTCATAATAGGACAATTTGTTGAATTCAAGATTTATTAATTTATATGAATTTCAATTATAGTAATTGGATTAATTGCAATTAAATGAAATTAAATATCTAGATATTACGTTAATTGAAATTAAGATGGAATTTGAGAATATTAATGTAATATATCATGAATCCAATATTTATTTCATCCATTTGACAACAATGAATTGAATATAGAATGAAAAGAAAATTAAGTAGAATTATTGGAAATTAAATTTATAATTTCTGAATTTAATGAAATTGAGGTTAATACTGAAATTGATAAATTAATCAACTTTAAATTGACATCTAAAATTGTTTAAGTTATTATACGATTGAGAAATCAAAAATGATAGAAAGGGTAATAATTAAATTTAAACTGGAAAGGTGATTTAATTAATCAATTATTAATTTAATTTGATAACTGGAAAATAGCCATTTTGGCCACTGACTCGGATTTTGACGAAACCAGTTTCATCGGATCCGTAACGTTGAATTATTGTAGGATTTCAAGTTTCGTAGCGATCGGACTTGCCCTTTGATCATACCGGCTCGAAACGACTAGAAATTAATGAAATTGAAATCGATTGAAATTGATTTGAAATAACTTGATTTTAGCATAACTTCTTCATACAATGGAATTTGGACCTGAAACTTGTTCCATTGATTTTAAAATATTCTAAAACATCTATTTTGATATATCGGTTGGCCCACTTTCGTTCCAGAGTCGAAACGGGCTTTTCGGGCCATCTATCGTTCAATCAAATCTGATCCGTTCTTTCTATTTTCAACCCTACCTATATATATCCAGTTATAAACCCTAGCAGCCTTCTATTTCTCATTTCTGTATGTACAAAACTTCTGTTGCTCCTCCTTCTCAATGGCAGACAAACCCTAAAATTTACAACCCGGTTTCAATACAAATTCAACCTCAAAAATTCAAACTTCTCAATACATATCAAATTATATATCGATCTGAATTTCTCGATGAGCGCATCTCAGATTTGAAATTCGTTTTTTGATTTGAAGCTCTGTTTGTCCATAAATTGACGATCAATTCTCGGTTGTTCATCACGCGACGATCAACTTTAGCAGATCGTCGAATAGACCATACCATATTGTAGTGGGGACCGAAGGGAGTCGATCTGAGGTGTTCGTTTGGTCATTTGGTGGTCGGATTGCTCACAAAAATTCATTAGGGTTTTAGAGTAAGGTGGCAGCTGCTCACTTTTTTCGCCGGGATCGGTGTCGACATGGGGTTTGAGGTGAGGCGGAGGTCGTGTGGTAGGCCGCAACGAGCTCGGTGGTGTCGCGGCTGGCCAATGGAGGCACGACGTGTCGGTGATTGGGTGCATCGTCGATTTGGTAGTGGTGTTTCCTGCTGTTCGAACGAGCAGGTTCTGTAGCGTGCGCGTGAAGATGAGGACGACGTGGCTTGTCCTGGTTCGTTTTGTTTATTTCATTTTATTTTAATTTCAATTTCAATCATTCTATTGCACGTAACTTTTACGTACGAGGTCGGTTCCACACGCGGTTTTCTCCTCTACGACTCTAGCAAAATTCTGGACATTTTGATGCTGGTTTGGACGAATTTGGAGACTTTTTGAATTTTGGGTTTAAATTGGATTTAAATTCAATTTTAAATTCAGAGGTGAGTGTTTTAACCCACTCACAACTTTTAAAATTTCGTATGTTTGTTAAATTGATTTATGACGTGATTAGAAATTTATGACTCTTTGGCATATTTTGAATCATCATTTATTTGAATTTATTTGGATAAAATAGTTCTTTAATTTATTATTAAATATAAACTGCCTGTAAATACCTGTTGTTTTTTATCTGTTCTATATTGATGTTATTGGTTGAATTGGATGACAATTGTGGTGAATGTTTGATGATTGATATTGGATGAATGGATGTTGTAAATTATATTGTTATAAACTGCAAGTTGTTATGGATTTTATTACATTCGAGATTGCGGTTTGTAATGATAATAACTGTATTTATATTTTCAATTAGTGGTCGAAATGATAAATATCTGTATCGCCTGATCATATGATAGAAAATTATATACAGACACCGTGGTCTATATATAAAAATATTTGAAATGATTTCTATGGTTCTGTAAAGAAATATATGATTTTATATAAATATTGATCTTAGAGATTTTATAAATGTTAATTTATTCTTGATTTTAAGCTATGTTTAAATTTGTTTTAATATAGTATAAGTTGATGGTAAATTTGATTTTATTAAAGATAATATGGTTAAGTATTTATTTAAATTATATCTTAATATAGAGTTTATGATGATTTAAATAAATTAAGGTTGGAAGATAATTTGGAAATTTATTTGAAATTGAATTTATTTAAGAATTAAACTCAAATAAGTTCGTTGTGAAATTTATTAAATTAAAATTTTAAGAGATATGATTTTATAACTTGATTTTGGTTTAAGGTGAGTTAAATGAATATTTCAAGTATAAATAAATTGAAGGAAATATTTAGTTATTTGAAATTTGGGTTTTATTTAAATGATAATGGATTTATTAAGTAAAACATTTCAAAACTAAATAATAGGAATTGAATTTGATATATATATATATATATATATATATATATATGAAATTACCAAACTTAGTTTTGGAATTGTTGAATACTTAAAGTTGAAATATATTGAATTTGAAATGGTTTATTCTGTAGATTAAATCTGTTTTGAAATCGATAAATTTGGAATATTGAAAACTGAATTGAATTGAAATTTATGATTTGGGATTTGGTTAAATATAAAATTTAGAAATTCGAGTTGTTTTGGAATTGATTTACGAAATTGAAGAAGCTATTTATTATATAAAGTAGTTTAATATTTAAACCGTTTAATGATGGAAGTTATGTTTCAAAGTTATGAGTTTCAAGGTAATATGATTTGAAAGTGTTATAATCAGCCCGGATGCGTAATTGGTATATCTACCTTGGCATTGCCTTGTGTGTCATGCCACCTACCCTAGTGCGCCTTGTACGAGTTTGATTTGTGTCCTACCTATGAAGTATGACGTGGTAGCCTCCCGATCAGAAGGTATTACGGTACTGTATAGACTACTGGCACTATTTATGTGTTAAGGGGAATATTGGGTCACTCCTTAATGCTATTTTAAAGTAAGTTTATTTTACTAATAGACATTATATTAATAGCGAAATATTACAACATAGTAAATAGTTTAACGGATCCTTAAGAGATGTGAATCCCGAACATCTTTTAAGTTACTACACTCATGTTAGACACTGGATATGAGATGCCAAATCCCGTAAACATCTCTGACGCCATTCCACTCATATATATTCTATTGATTTAACTCACATAACATCTTTTAGTTCTGATTCAAGTGTTTTGTCTTTTCAATTCGCTCGGGTCAGTCTGAGCATTTCAAGATTTGAAGACCTTACTTCTGGAGGACGAAGACGAAGATTTTATTACTATTATTTACTATATTGTTCCGCTGTATTGTTATTTATCATTCTTAGTATGTGTAACTATGATATGTATTGCATTAGTATAGTCAAATGTTTTATAAAACAACTTCATGAACTATTTATTTGATTATTATATTTTGTCGTTTATGTGTACAATTCTATTTTGTTTTATTTCTATCCTTGCTTTTCTTATTCATCCCAATAACAATTCGCCTTTTTGTATGGTTTGAGTCTGACGTGTGTGGTTTATCGTCGATTTAAAGCGTACAAAACGACGGAACGTTGCATAGAGGAAAGAAACACACTCAGTCTGTCTCTCCGTCCATTGATAAAAAATTAGGGCTTTGGCGCTTCGAAGTTTCATTTTTTTCGGGCGTTCTCCAACCAGTCTCTAGCCACAGCCAATTGCGCGTTCTCCTCCAGCCAGTCGCGCGTTCTCCACTCTAGCCAATCGCCAGTCGACTTCGACAGCTATTTCAAGGTAAGCATTTTTGCTTTATTTATGGATTCAATGTGTTGCTGAAATTTATTTTGCTAACACTGTAACATATGATTTATGGATTCAATCTGAAATTCAAGGTAGTGATTTGGATAATATGGAAATTCAAGGTAAACATTATTTTCTATTTTTATATTTCATTCGACTAGCAGACACTGTTTTCTTCATTCAGACATATTTTTTAAAATCTAATTTGAAATGGTGCAAGATGGTTGGTAACCAATTGCAGCAAAGCCTGCAACACGTTGAATTTAATGTTTACTTTGAAATCTATTTTTAAAATTTAAATTTTCATATGATCCAAATTGCTGAAATTGGGGTCTTTATTTATGGATAAACGAAATTTATTTTTACGTATTTTCTAATATAATTATTTGAATTTAACGTTGTTTCAATTACTATGCGAAATGCAAGTAAGTGATATACACATGAATTTAAGTAATATTTTACTGGCGAAGTTTGTTACAAATGGATATGCAAGATTCCAGGGCTAGTTTTAAACTTATAGTTGTGTCCAGAAATATTTTTTATTCCACTTTAAATAATTTTAATTTTTGTCTGAAACATTTTTTCATGTAGATTGCAGCAAAAGTGTAAAACTAATACATATTTTAATGTTTTATTAATAGATAATATGTCGGAAAAAAAAGACGATAAAAATCATGTGAGCTTTAGAAAACAAAATTCCGGAGCTTTTAATCGAAAGGTAAAAGAACGTCATGATGCAATCGCTTCATCAATGGTGGCCTCAATCTCTAAACTCTTTAATGCGAAAACACAAAATTGTCGTCAAGTTGAAGAAGATAATGAAGCTATTGATGAAAATATTGATAATATTGTTGAGGATGAAATTGAAAATGAGGACATTGATGTTGATGGAATTGAAAATGAAGACATTAACGTGGATGTAATTGATGATGAAGAAATGGATAATGAAGAAAAAGTAAATGAGGAGATAAATGATGAAAGTATACTTGATTTTGATAAAGATGCGGATGTAAATCATGATCCGGGTTCGTGGGGTACTATGAGCGATACAAGACAAACAATTATAGTTCAAAGAGGTCCCATTAAAATATCCAAATTAAATGATAAATTTTCGAGTGTCACAAAGATAGGAGAAATAGATGCTTTTCGTCTAAGCATTATATTCATCATTTTCCAAATGGAGAGGAGCATGAAAGGAAGTGGCTTGTATACTCAAATGTATTGATTAAAGTATTTTGCTTTTGTTGCAAGTTATTTAAAAATAAAATGATGTTGAGCAAATTGTCGGAAGATGGAATTAATGATTGGCATAATCTTCCATCAAATCTTAGAGAGCATGAAACTAATCTGGAACATTGTGAAAACGTTGTGAAGTGGGTTGTTTTGCAAAAAGACTAAAATTAAAAGCAACGATTGATAAAAATATGCAAGATCAAATTGATAAAGAGAAAGACCGTTGGAAGATGGTATTGATTCGAATAATTGAGGTCGTTAAAACACTTTGTCGAAATAGTTAACAATTTCGTGGAAGTAATGAGAAGATTTATGAAAAGAATAATGGACTTTTTTACCAACTTATCGAGTTTCTTGCTGAGTTTGATTCTATTATGAAATACCATCTTCGACATGTGGTGAATAAAGAAATTCAACATCATTGTCTTAGTCATAAAATTCAAAATGAGATAATAATTTTATTATCTAATGACATCAACACAAAAATAATAAAAAAGATCTCAAAAGCAAAATATTTCTCAGTGATGCTTGATTGTACTCCGGATATTGGCCACGAAGTACAAATGTCAATTATCATAAGGTGTGTTGATATTGAAGATTTCGATGTGGTAAAGGTGAAAGAGTTTTTTCTTGGATTTATAGTTGTTGATGATACATCGGGACTTGGCCTTTTCAAGCAACTTGAAAATATTTTGAATGAACTTAAACTTAATATTGATGATATAAGAGGTCAAGGTTATGATAATGCGTCTAATATGAAAGGTAGCATCAACGTGTACAAAAAAGACTTCTTGATAAAAATCCACGAGCGTTTTATATGCCATGCGGATGTCATAGTTTAAATCTTGCATTATGTGGTATGTCTAAATCTTGTGTTAAAACTAGAATTTTTTTTGCATAAGTGCAAAAAATTTATACATTGTTTTCCACATCCACTCAACGATGGGATGTTCTTAAGAAATATGTGAAAGGTTTAACACCGAAATCATCATCGATTACACGATGGGAAAATCATGTTGAAAGTGTGAGAGCTAATCGATTTCAAGCGCCAAAGTTTAGAGATGCTTTAGTTGAAATTGCCAAGAGTTCTAAAAAGGATATTGTGATGGCGGAAGCTAAAGGTTTATGTTTGAATTTTTTAAGAGAGCTTTGAATTTTTGATTAGCCTTTATATTTGGTTCAAGTTATTGAATAAAGTGAATCAAGTTAGTAAAATTCTTCAACATGAAGATATGAATTTAGAAGATGCAACCGTAAGATTAAAAGAACTTATTCTACTCTTTCAAAATTTTAGAGAATATGCTTTGAAAAAATAATGAAAGAAGCCAAAGAACTTGCAATCGACGTTGATACTGAACCAATGTTTGAGGTGAAAAGAGTTTCTCATAGGAAGAGGCATTTTGATGAGGATCTTGAAATTAATGGTGAAAAAGACCAATCACCGGAAGAGAATTTTAGAGTCACACACTTTATTCACATCATAGATCAAGCTCTTACAACTTTAAAAGACCGTTTTGAACAATTTGATCTTAATGATAAACATTTTGGATTTTTATTAAATGCAAAGTTCATGCATATTAACAAAGATCAGTTTGTATTTGCTTAGAAAATTATTTGAAA
This sequence comes from Allium cepa, assembly GCA_030765085.1. Taxonomy (NCBI): domain Eukaryota; kingdom Viridiplantae; phylum Streptophyta; class Magnoliopsida; order Asparagales; family Amaryllidaceae; genus Allium; species Allium cepa. The sequence goes on from CM060945.1 coordinate 619,285,345, forward strand.
CACAACCAACAATGTGGTATTTATGGAAAAGATCTATTTCAAGATCTAAGAGCTTTGCAAAGCATGTTACCAAAGAAAATAACTAGTCGGTTGACATTCTTGATTTTATAAATATGTAGATGATGGTGGTTTTCAATGTGGATGGGTTTCTTATCGGATTTTACTAACAATTTCGGTTACCATTGCTTCGGCAGAAAGAAGTTTTTCTGAATTGGAATTAATCAAAAATTATCTTCGAACGACCATGTCACAAGAGCGATTGAATGGATTAGCAATGATCTCAATTGAAAGTGAGTTTTTAAAGAAACTATATTGTGACAATTTGATTGAAGAATTCGCTACAAAAAATGTAAGACAAAGTATATTACCTTGAACAACTTTTATATTTTGTATGGAACTTCATATTTCTCCACTTTATGTAGTGGTACTTTATGAAAAGTTAATTTAACTTTATACAACTCCACCTGTTTTAGTGGTTTTTGTATGAAAAATTGTTACGTTGCATGTTGTATCTTTTTATTTGACGGTATGCTTAATTTTAAACACAAAAAAATTAATAAAAAATAAAAAAATTCATATAGGGGCAGTCAAAATAATTTTGGGCTAGGGCAACCCAATCTTTGAGCGGCCCTGTATATGCATGTGATATGTGCAAGAGCAAGAATATCGCTTACTGCCTCCAAATCAGATATCATTTATATAACCTAGCTACTCTTATACAACATTTTTAGGATTATGACTTCTAATACCATATCAAAGTTCAAACCCTTCATTTGACCTCATAGTAGGTTGCAAGCTAGTCTGAAAGATACAGTTATCTACCCTGATAAGCATTACCAGTAATTATTTGGTTTAAAAGTCAACTAGCATGAAAGGTGGAACTGCAAACTACATGTTAAACAAACACGAAGTTACATATGTGTACACACACATGCATACACACAGATGAGTGTGTGTTTGACATAATATATCTTAATTGTTGGATTTGATTGTGTTTGCATTTTGAAATTGAAATCAAGAGAGGATCTAACAGCCAATGTTAAATGTGTCAATATTGTGTCAGTAAACTATAAGGAAGCATGCATTAAATTTCAGGATGTATGCACCAAAATCAATGGGAGATCTAACGAACCAAACTAAACTTGTAAAAATGAGAAATTATGCGTTGAATTCGTGATGCATATTGTATATGTTTTTCACATGGTTTTATATTTCTACCGCTATTATCGAGGATCAAACTCATGATATTTGGTCGCTCAGCATACACCACACACACTGATCGGACAACCTTGTGAGGTAAAAAAACAAAGGTCCTAAGAAATTATCTCTAGAATGCATACGAGTTCTACAACATACAGCTGGATCATTAGTAATGAGTGTGTTTTATACCATTACCATGATTCGAACTCCACAACTATCTATCAATGATTTGGTCATCCGGTTATCCCTTGGAGACACCATAAAGTATATACATGGCACCCCTTTTTGCACCAATCCTTCAACGTTACCTTTCATATTTTGAGTTGTGAATTTTAAGTACTACAATTTTTGCGGATGCATTAATATTATACTTATTGCTTAAGGTTATTTCTGCAAAAAATTCAGGTCATTTGTCTTTTTCTAATTCAATAAAAATGATACTTCAAATCAATAGTTAAAATAAGTGTTTTAATGATTGATATTGCCTTATACTTTTGAAGGAACTATAAATTTTAAAGCGGTCTCAATGTTTTTGAAACTGCTATTCAAGCTGTAACATCTACAAAGTTTCGTAGGATTTGTAATAAAGCAACTCGAAGTATGGTAAATGTGCTAAATGGATGCTTAGAAAAAGGGTCGTTGAACCATTCTCATGGGAAAATCTACTTGTAAGGTTGACAAACATTTAAGGCAACAATTGGTTTTAGTGAAAGCATATTGCAAAAATTGGTATGGTTCTCATTACTCCAGGAATTTATGATTGTGCATTTCTAAAGTGTTTAAGCACTTTTTTTTTGAATATGCGCATGTTCAAATTAAAAATTTATGCTTGCGGACTTGCAATTATGATTCGATGAAATAAAATCTATTTTTGTAAGTGGAAAATAGGCACAAAAACAAATTTTGAAAAATATTTAGGCCGAAGAATAACAATTTTCATTTTGACTGAAAGACAACTTCGAAAAAAATTAGGTTGAAGGACAGTGCTAATTATAGTTAGTATTTTGTGAAGCGTAAAACTAAAGGACAAACTTTGAAAACAATTAGGCTGAAGGACAGTGCTAATTATAATTAGTATTTTGTACAGTGTAAAACTGAATATAATGCTAGTTATAGTTAGCATTTTGTACTGTGTAAAAACTGAATATAATGCTAGTTATAACTAACATTGTCTTTCAGCCTAATTTTTTTTCAAAATTTGTCGTTCAACCCAAAAAATGAAACCTGTTATCCTGCAGCCTAATTTTTTTCCAAAGTTTGTTATTCTCCCTAATTTCCTCTTTCTGTAGTATATTATATATTATAAATATGTATGTGTATGTACATATGTATATGTGTCTGTACAGATTGCACAAGCTATTACTTGTACTTTGCTCATTATGGACGAAATTACCAATGTATTGATTGATAATATGTAAAATTGAAAGGGCGGAGCAGTAATTTTTTTATTTTTGAGCATAGTTAAGACAAATAAAGGGGTGTAGGCTCCTTTTTCTCACGCATGCTTTTGTATATACTAATACTATACGATTGATAACTAATATTGAGATACACCTGTATACCGATGCTATCGGTATGACAATGGTAAATTTACCATCGTTAACGGTTAACGTAGCAGTAAAAAATGTCAAAAACAATGGTAATGATAAATTTACCCGTCATATAAATTTAATTATTTCACTATTTTAATTAATCCTAACCATGAACTTTTTGAAGGTTTATCTAATTTCAAGTAGATGTTAGTAGTATTATTTATGATGATGTTTCCTTTTGGTTTTATTAACTCTGAAGTTTAAGATTAACAAAATTATTATTATACGTTGTAAATAATTTATGATCAATCAAGAAAAACTTCTATGTCAACTTAAATAAGTCAAAATATTTATACAAGCTTGAATGGAGTTAATACCAATCATGGTTTTAAATCTTCAATTTTTTGTCCGAGATCTCCTTTTCACATTTTGACGAAATGAGACATCGAATCTCCTTTGTATTTTCTCTAACACTCATCTCGTTCGAAATATCCAAATCCCATCCGAAATATGGATCAAAATCTTAATTGGAGATCTCATTTGAAATTATATCTTTTTTCCTTTTATATAATATTTTTCATTTTCAGATAGAATCAAAAGAAATTACTGAATCCAATTACTAATTTACCAACTCGTTCAACATATTTTAAATTTTTTATCTTGAGCATTCATAGCAAAAGACTTCATTTGTTTTTCACGTTGAAATAAGAGAATATTCTTTATTGAATATGCAAGTATATGATTTTTATTTGATGATAATAAACATATACATACATACATACATATATATATATATATATATATATATATTCATCCAAATGTATTTGTTAATGTATTCTTTTATTTTTCACATAATTAAATAAATATTTGCTAAATAAAATAAATGACACAGAATTTAAATTCAACCGGACATTTTATTCAAACAAATATTTACTACAATTTTGGATAGTACAAATTTGAGCTCTCACTATATATATACAAATTTCAATTACATTACAATTTCAATCGCCTCATATTTTTGACAATACATATATTTGCACCGCACTACATTTCACTCATTCATTCGTATTTATCTTCAACTCTATTCCAGCTTGAATCCAGCATCTGGGTTAACCTGCAAAGTACACACTGACGCAGTAAAATTGAAAAGGAAATATTTTTGCAGTATAAAATAAAATGTATATTTTGAAAATGTTATTTGCCTCAGTTATTTGGGTTGTTCGTCATCATTTATTTTGAATTCATCATACACGAACAACTTGTGACATGCACATTGTATCACTGTACATGCCACAAGGGCATGCACACCAATATACACTTGATAAATTTACAGGAACAGGTGAGCACAGAGTCAAACCTAATTAGTAGCCGGGTTCAACTCAAGTGAAATATAAAAAGTAACGACAAATGAGCACAAGGTCAAACCCGAGCTTTAAGCTGGATTCAACTCAGGTGCAATACAAAACTATGGATCAAGAAACATAGAACAAGCCTCGACCAAAATTCAATGCGTACACTTGAAAAGTACTCGACTAGACAAACTGCACCATATCAGTAAACACTTGAAGAACCATATGTGCACAAGCAAGGCTACTACATAGTGCATCAAACACAAATGCATTGGCTCGAACAATACTAAACTGAGTAAATCGATAGTCCAACCAGACTCATGTGAACCTGATATGCAAAACACAAGACTAGCAATAAAATTCTCTAAGATAGACTTAAGATCACAAGAAGTAAGTACACGTGAACCACATGACTCGAGAACAAAATCATGTTCAAGTTTCAAATACAACATACCATGCTAACAAGTAAATATACAATGCTCACTGGAGTGCAAGCATTTAGAAGCAAATCAATGCTGATATGACAACATGTATACATATACTTGCAGTTACCACCAGATGAAGAAGTTCAATATCGAACCAAACCAACTTGAGCAAGTCCAGCTACTACATGAAAGTAAGCAGTCAAAGTAACAACAATGCGATACACACATGTAACCAGAACTATTACTGTAACCAATGGAACCAGACTCAAGCAAATGTACACAATAAAACAACAATGAAGTCAACAATGAACCAGTGTGACAACAGTGGTGCAGCAGCCTTAACAAGTATAAGCATGGATGTGATAAAGCAGAAGTGATACAAAGTGCAACAGAGAATAACACATTGTACAAGTTCAAAATCAAAGTAGCAGTTTTGAACCAAGGACAGTTTCAATCGATTGAGTATTTGTTTGAGTCACGATACAACAACAAAGTCGTAAGAACTATCTCGAAATAACAAGTTCGAATTGTACAAATCAAAGTGCAAAGTCATAGTAGAAATCAATTCAAAGTGATCGATGTCAACAGCAGTTTCAAACAAAAGTCAAAGACATGGTGGTCAAGGAATCAAACAAAGCAAATCAAAACTGTGTTAATCAAGTAAACAAAATATACGAATTTGAAAAAGTCAGTAATCATCTCAAGCATTCAAGCATAATCAAGTGGCTGAGAAAAATCATCAGACGATAAAATACGAACGAAACCATAGGAAATAAAATCCTATTTAAACCATTAACATCATCGGCCTCAAGATCATCGAATTTAGGAAATTAACCAAAAAGCAAAGAGCATAAAATCACATACCAATTCATACTGAACTTGATCAAAATTAAAGTAGCCATCTGCGAGTCAAGTGATAAGTTGATTGTCGAAGCAGTGTAAAAAATCCATCATTCAATCAACAATTAAAGTCGGCATCTTCAAAATCACAAAGCCCTAAATCGAAACGAACGAGCAAAAAGGGAAAGCTGCAATCTTTTCAAAAGGATCGAGTCCAAGAAATATACCAGAGAATAAAGAGAAAAAGGGGAAAAACTATTATCTCGGTGTTTTGATTTCTTTGGTCCGGTTATATTATTCTTTAGGCTTTAAAGTTTAATTAGGGTTTAGTGTTTTTTAATTTGTATTTTTACTTTAAACTTTTGTAAATTCTAGTCTTGTGACTAGGGGACGAACTACGGTGGTGTATTTTGAGAATTCGCAACTCAACGACTGAGTTGTGGTAAGATTTGAGCGTAGAGTTAGGTTAGTCGATAGCGGATGTCGCAAGTTTACGTATGTAAGCGTCTGACTACTTAATTTCTAGTAGAAAACTTAGGGGTAGCACATAGGTAGAGTTTTGCCGAAGCTGGGTAAATCTGTATGTTCTATTTTCTGCTTTTTATATTCTGTTATTATCCATGTTGCTATTATTCTACTATTATCAGTGCTGTGATTATTTTATATACTTCCGCATTAAATTTTTATAACTGATAGTATCACCCTATTCACCCGCTTTAGGGTGAAATCGATCCTACATTCTTCAATCATTATCAAATAAATTACGTTTACCAAGTTACGCTCTTCTCCATACCATTAATTTCAATTCTTTTTTCTTACAAATACGTATGTTACAATTTATATTTTTATGTTGTGAATTATAATTAGGGCTGTTATGGTAATGGTTACCGTTACCATTTTGTAAATACAGTTACCGTACCGTTTTTACTGGTAAACTAAAATTGTTTACCGTTACCGTTACTGATTGACTGGTATACCGATGACTGGTATACCGATAAACTGGTAACCGTTACATTGGTAATGGTGAATTACTGTTTGTCTTGAAAAATAATAAGCTGGTATATTTTTACACTGAATGATGCTTTATTATATATCTTACTGGTTCACATAATAAATGATATAAAAAAGAAGTGCATTTATAATCATTTGAGTTGAATTACTGAAATAAATTGAACTATTTTCTTCCTTCTAAATGCCCGTAATACATCTTACATGAATATCAATGTATTATGAATGAACTAGCAAATTACCGTTACCGTTGGTTTTGAAAAAAAATATTACCGATGTTTTATCCTCAAAAATGGTAAATTTACCATTACCGTACCGATTATGATGGTATACCGACTTTACTTTAAAATGGTAACCTATTGACTGATAATCGTATGATAATGATAAATTTATCGTTATCATAACAGCCGTAATTATAGTTGTTAAATAAATAATTAAAATATTAATTTTAGATACACAAGTTACTTCAGGATATTCTCGAAATATACATTCAAAATCAAGACGTTAATCCGAGATGTACATTCGAGATACACTCATCTCGGTCGACATCTTCTCCGATACGACATAGCATGTGTGAAAATTCTAAGACGAAACGTGATCGAAATCCGAGATTTAAAATCCTGATACCAATAATAAAATACTTATTCTTTTATCGTTACTAAAATTTTAATGGCTTCATATAACGGTAAATTTACCATTATCAGTCAACGGCTCACCAAATACCAACAAACCTTTTACCAACAGTAGCGTTAAAGTATCGATAGTCATTTTTGATTTACCAGTGGTATAGATACAGTAATGATTTTCTCGTATCGGTAAAGGTTGTTATTAACATAACGGCCAGAGTACATATTAACGGTGCCCATTAGTATGCATATGTAAGAAAAAGGAGCCTACACCCGGCATCCCTCTGTGTTGTAAAAATAAAAATAAAAATAAAATATAGCATTTTCAATTCCTGATTTTGATAGTCACCATGTGACAAATTAACTGCATGATACAGGTGTAATGGAAGAGGATGTGGACACAAACATATCTCCAGTGCTTTCTTCCATTAAATCAAAGTCTTATCTCCAGAAAGGGACAACTTTGTTTCTTTGTCTCTCGTATATCCTTCATACTGGCATCAATTCATGGAGTTCTCTTTCATTTTTCCATCTCTACATACTTCATTCATATCTAACCATGTGTCACTAATTAATACTAGCAAATGTCGTTAGACCGAAATTAATATTTTCTGTATGAAATTAATTTTTTGTGAATGACATGCATTAACTGTATGTACACTGTTTGTGATATTATTGAGTTGCAATCACTTGTGAAAGAGATACACAAATTTTCAACGATTATACAGTTTAGTGACTGATTAGATTCTATAGTAATTGGACCCCTTGTAACTATTTTTGTTACCCCAATATTTGGCCGATCATGTGCTTTAACAGTCTATTTTTCTATGCATTATTATTGCACACATGAAAATATGCGATATGATTTAGAATTGTTTATGCAAGAGAGGAAAATATGTTTATTCATATAGACTTCATAGTAAAGAAATTATAGCAGTTTGTATCATTTATATAAAAGTTCGGATCCGCAGTCCCTTTTGTTTAGCACCATGATCATCATGAGACTCTTGATATCAGTCAAATATTTATGGATTGATTATTTAAATATAAATACGTGGTTGATGTCAGATGGTTGGGTGATGGTGCTAAATAAGAAGGGCTCTTTGTCTCAGCTTTTTCTTTAACTGATTAAAGTATTTAGTTTTATTTAGCCATGCAAGACTTATCCGCAAGTCTTGTGTGTATAAACAAGACATAAGCGTTTACTTGTTGTTTACGGGTATATTACCATGTGTGGTGCATAGAAAAGAGATATATTATGCATTTACTTAATGTTATATATCCAAGACCACTATCTAATTAGACGTTTTGCATTTTGTCCTGAAATCTTGTGTTTGAATCGTCTGCGACGTACGATTTGAATAGTTGATATATGTTGACTTGTTGTAACTATATGCTATCCAAGACTCGTGGTCCAATTTAAAAAATGTTGTCAGTGTATATTCGGTACTTGCTCATTAAAAGTTAAAACTTTAACTTTTTTTTCTAAGAAATTGGGTATTTAAATGTTAGTACATACAAGTCTTATATGGTATAAAACATATTATATTTCAGTATATGTTCGAATTACGCTATCCTAATTTCAAACTTATGTACTTTCGCACTAAATTTGAAGCTTCTAATCGTCGAAATAGTGGTGTTGGCCAAGTACATATGGCTAGCCATGTAGAAAGTTTAAATGAATGGAATGAAATAGGAAGTTAAAAAGTTAAAAGTTTAAATGATTTTTAGTTTATTTTTCTGCTGAAACAGGCCATATAGAAAGAAACAAAGGCCATTCTTTATCAAATATATACAGCTAGCAAAGTATATATATGAATGGTATGAATCATCATGGAAAATATATTTATCAAAAGAGAAAAAGTTTGGAGAAAAATGTGGAGACATCAAACAGTGATGCGGGTATGCTTCCAACCATGATGTGTCTTGTCGATTAGACCACTTTATTTGGATCTACTTTTCTTTGATTTGATTCAATTTCAATTACATAACGAATATTGATAGTCATTATTTTTCTCACTTTATCATATAGCTACTAGCTTGTACAAGCTAGTGTTTCTACTCCTACTTGACAAATAATGTTAGCTACAACATACATCATTAATGTCAACTGTATTCCTCTCCACAACATCACATTAATTCACACTTGATCATTTATAATCAACAATCCGAATGCTTATAAACGGTTGGATATGAATTTCGATAGTAACATATCCGCGTTCATATCCGTATCTGAAATCATTTTCGAATATCAAATATCCATATCCGTGGATGCGGACGATTATTGTATATTTATCGAATAATTTTTAATCAGTTCATAGTTAATAAATCTAAACAAATAAATATAAAATTTTGATTTAATTATTATAAAAAACAATAAATATGCTAAAAGTAATTTTAAACAGCAAATATTTCTTTTTATACACATATTAATTTATTTTTACTTAAATAAAATAGCAAATGACAATCATTTTGCATATCAAAATAGACAAAGAACAACTATAATTTTGTTAAAAACCAGATGAATAATTATCGAATGCAGATATTGTTATATCCGCATCCGTATTCATTTTTCGAATATCGAATAATTTTCATATTTTAGATAATGATATAGATGGATTTGAGACTTTTCGGGTAATCATTAACAACTCTATAAATAACATGCAATTTTGGATAAAAATGGATCCATCATTTTTTAACTAAAAGAAAATTTTGTTTAAAGAAAAGAATTGATTCATGCTTCCTTTGTCCATTAATGATATACACATCATTTTTATTTATTTAAGAAAAAACTTTTTTTAGATTAAAAAAATATAGTACAGTTATTTGTACTAATTAACTGTTTATTTATTATCTTTGAGACAAGGCATCAAACAAAAATAGACAAGCATTGCACACGTGAAAACCCTCGTACGTAAGAAAGAAAGAGGAGATTAGGAGAAATACAAGAGTAGTGAATATATACTATAGTTTGTTGGTCGAAGAAGGCATGTACGTCACAATAATTCAAAAGGAAAATGGTCAATTGCTTCAACGTTTATGCATTTTAATATTGCTACCGATTTGTCCATATCAAGTAGGCCTTGCTTCTTATTTATGTCAACCTCTTTTCTGTTAGGCGTGAATTTGAAGGGTCCTGATCCTTTTCCAGCATGCACAGGTGTGGAAGGATCAACCTCTTAGTAAGTCCCCCATCTCTAATTTTTATGTGCATGTTTTGAGTCGAAATGAACTTTTATAAATATGTTATGTTCATTGTTATGATCATCTATGCAAAATTCAAAAATTTTAGTTATGATTACCCTTGTACTCTGTAAGATTATGAAGTCAAATAATTACTACAAGAACGACTTCGATTTGCGACCGATAATGGCGACAGCTGGCGACGGCTAAAAAACACGGTCGTTGCTAGCCGTCGTCTTACTGGATATAACCCGCGAATCAGAACTCTTTCAGCAAATCATTTCCCGCTTCTCCCCTTCTTCTTTCGAATTTCGCCCTCAACCAACTCCAGCCGCTTCTAGCCGATGCCGACGACCCCATCCTGCTGTGCATTTCTTCCTTCTTCTTTTTGGCTTCATTTTTTAAGGTATATTGTCTAAACCCTATTTATGCAAAATTTAGTAATTTTAGTTTGAATAGGTTAGATTAACTGGTATTAGATGATGATATAGTTTGTTAGTTGATTTGGAGATGAAATTAAAACTCTAATTTAGAAAATTAGTTGATTATTGATTTGAAATTGATGATTATTGTATATTAGTTGATGATAATAGCGTGTTAGTTGACTTGGGGCTGTTAGTAAGTGGTTTGCTAATGTAACTTGTAATTAAAAATTAGGGTTGTTTTAAAATTCGAAAATTAGTATTATTGATTAATATGATAATTGATAAGTTTACGCAGATGCTTGTTATAGTGTAAAACGATATTTGTTACAATTTATGTGAAAAATAGTTTATAATTATTGATTAATATGTTTCTAAGTTGGTACGGGTAAACATAAGTAATGTTTTTAATTAATTAGTGTGTGTTAGTTATAACTGTTGGTGCTTAGCATAAAATTAATTTATTTTAATTTGTTATTATTAGTGCTAACTTCTAATCTAAGCTTACAAAATCTGTAAACTGAAATTTGTTATTTAAAAGAGTTTGAAAATACGTTATAAAACATATAATTTAGTTAACAAAATATTAAGAAATATTACGTATATTGATTTCGTAAAAAGTTTAAGAAATGAAGATAACAACAACGAATATTGTACTAAAATCGATTTTGTAAAAAGTGCAACGAATATAACGACAACAAATATTCTGTTGAAATTGATTTTGTAAAAAAAAATCAAGAAATAAATACGAAAACAACAAATATTATACTCGAATTTATTTTCTAAAAAGTTAACAAATGAATATGACAAGAACAAATATTGTACTCAAATCGATTTTTTTAAACTTAAGACATGAACATAAGAAGAAGAAATATGCTACCGAATTGATTTTCCAATAAGTTAAAAAATGAATATAACAACAATAAATAATGTACTCAAATCGATTTTATAAAAAGCTATGAAATTTACATACAAGAAAAAATATTATACTAAAATCAATTATCTAAAAAAATTTGAAATGAATATAATATTGACTTGAAAATAAGCGTTAAGTATTATTATAACAAATACAACAACCACAAATTAAAGCCTTTGTCCCAAAAGGTTTTATTTTATTTTAGAAACACAACAAAAATACTCCCCTTGAATGCAAGTTATGCGTAGAAGAGAAGTGAACTGAAGTGCTGTCGAAAGTAGACAGAATTATGGTGTGTGAAGTCTTTAGTCCTACAAGGTTTTACTTTATTTTAGAAAACAAAACAACAACAATATATCAGTTAGGCGAGAAGTTGTGCATTGAATAGAAGTGAAGTGTAGTGCTGTCGAAATTGCTAACCCAATTTTTAAATTAGGAACAATGTTCAATTGTTTTGTCGACCGTACATGGATGTATGAAGTCAGAACTGAAATGGATGGTTCGATGAAAGAATATTTCTACAATGATATACACGAATTTATTAGATTCGCAATATCTAATAATCGAAATAACGAAGAATTTCATTGCCCTTGTAGTAAGTGTCAATATTTGAAGCACTGGAAATAAAATCCAGTTAAAGTACATTTGTATAAATCTGGATTTGTGTCAAATTATTATTTATGGGATCGTCATTGTTTGCGTCAAAATTGGTCACAAACATCCAATTGTCGAAGAAAGCACCAGTTCACAATCACAGATCGCAGTTAACAAGTATGCAGAGAATTAAAAATGAAGAACATTTAGAAAATCAAGAAAAAAGCAGTAAAGAACACAGAGTTTATAATGGTTCGGAAATCCAGCCTAAGTCCACTTTCAAGTTGATCACTTTATTAACTTTTTCTCGCTAAATACAATTGATTACCGCGGATTACAATGATGAATTTCGAGTACAACAGTAGCCTTGAAGTGCAAAACGAATACGGCAGAGTCCGAATGTAGAAGAATCAAAAATCTCCTTTTCTGTAGACCCTGGGATGCTATTTATAGGTAGACTGAAAATATCTCGCTCAGATCTCGAGAGAATTCTTCTAGCATGTGCATGGGCCCACGCGATCAATCCCATACGATTCCAACTCGATCTTGTGATCGGTACAAACAAATTTTGTATCGATCGAGATTTGGTCCAATCAAGTTGAAACTTAGCATGAACCTTCCTTAGGTTGTACGTAAGCTCCTGTGAAAATTTCATAGCATTTGGACATGTGGATTGCGAGTTATGATCGATGCAAGATTGCGTTTTCTTTAGGCTGACCAATTCATATCGATACGTTCGTATCGATCTGTTCGAATCGATCCAGACACGTGCCTGCAAGTTGACGTGGCGCTAGCTATTCGGATCGATCCATTTTTCGTGCCGAGTCACCGAGTCTCCCCAACTTTTGTGCCTTGTTCGTATCGATTTGAAGTCTGTTGTTCGTATCTACCAGAACTCACTCTGTTCGTATCGATCTCTCAGCTCTGTCCGTATCGATCGTTATTGCATCTCACTTCGTATCGATCCTTGGCATGTCCACCGCATATCGATGAGAGGTGTTGGTTTCACATCGATGAAAGACAGATCGATACGAAGTATACGTGATAATTGATCGATATGAAATGGACATTAACGTTACAATCAATAGATACGAAGTGCGATGCTTTTTCATGGCTTGATGGATACGAACTGAGGTCACTTGATGGATACGAACCAAGCTCACATGATGGATACGAACTGAGGTCACTTGATGGATACAAACTGAGGTCATCTGATGGATATGAACTTCCAAACTTGATGGATGCGAATGAAGACTTTCTTTGGTTGTTTGATGGATACGAACAGATCAACTCGAATTTGGTTTTTCGATGGATGCGAACAAGGTGATTGCTTGAATTGCATCGACCATATCTTGCGTATACGAACTCCGATTGACCTGAAATTTGGAACGGTGCTTTCATAGCTTTGCTTGTCATGTATTGTTGATTATAGCTTGATTCGAACTCGGACAAAATCCATCGATATCCATAGTGGACCTGCGTATGACCGATCTTCTGGACGAACCGTCTTTGGTTTCCAGCTAATCTTTCGGTATCACAGCCTTGCTAAAAGGCGTGATAACACTTGCCCCCTAAAACATGCCTTGCAGTAGGAAGTTGTGTTTTGTAATACTATAAGCTGGATGTTCATATCTCGTTGATGATCTTTAAAAGAGATTGAAGTCTTACCTGACTTTGAATGACGATCGTTCGAGATCATATGTCATTTGAGGTGGTATGTGACCGTTCAAGGTCGGATGCCGTTCGCGACAAATGGTGACCGTTCGCGGTCGGGGTGCCGTTCGAGGCGATTTGTATCGTTCCTGATGGGGTGCCGTTCGAGATGAATTGTGATCGCTCGTTGTCGGGTGCCATTCGAGGCGAGTGGTGACCGTTTGCGGTCGGGTGCTGTTCGCAGTGAATTGTGACCATTCACGGTCGGATGCCGTTCGAGGCGAATTGTGACCGTTCGTGTTCGGGTGCCGTTCGAGGCGAGTTGTGTATGCCGAGGGGGGGGGGACTTAGTTTCATTAGTGTCAGATTTCAGATTCGAGTGAATCTCTGACTTGTTTGTTATAGCGGTTTATCGCTATCTCAGAGCATGTCTGAGGACCGTTCGCGATCCCGTACATGTGTAAGCGGCTTGACCGTTATGGAATCACAAATAACATATTTACATTCAAAACGAGTCTTTCAACAAAAATGTCCAACAAAACCAAATCCAAACATGAGAAATAGAAAACAAAAGCAACACAGAGACGTCATAGTGCCAACACCTATACCGATGCGATTAGTAGTCATATTAGAGCATGCCTGAGGATCATTCGCGGACTTGTACGTGTGTAAATTACCTAATCACGTTGGTATGGAGTTTTCCACTTATTCTACATTATTTCAATCAACTGATGACAAGCTGACACCCCGACCCTGAGCCATTTCCAATTGATGCAGGTGGTGGCCGCTCTCGTTCCACTGTTGTTGTTCCCCTTCTCACATATTGCGATAGCAGACCATTTCAGATATGCCTCTCAACCTCATCCTTCAAGTTCCTGCAATCATTCGTGCTATGACCATTCAGCTCGTTGAATAAGCAATACTTGTCAGATCTTCTTTCATTGCTGGTCGGTTCCCTCCTTATTGACTTTCGATAAGGAATCTGCCCCTTGGTATCTTGGTAGATTTGCTCCAAAGTCTCATTCAACTCCTTATAAGAGGTGCATCTTGGTTCCTTTCGTGGTCACGTTGATCCATCACCGTTATCCTTGGCCTTTCATTTCCCTTTATCAGTTCCTGAATCTTTTTCAAGAGGATTTCCGCCCTTGACTGCATAAATATCGACTCCTTCTCCTTCCTCTCTTTCAGCATTTGCATCCTCTAATCGTGAAAATCCTTCAGCTTCATGATAAAATTCTCCTAGATCCATAGGGGGATCCCTTATCAATGAATTCTTGAATTTTGTGCCATCAGCTATGCAAGATACATCTGCCATCAAAATGATGGATGGATCTAGTCGATCCACCGATGTTGCCGCTGCATTGAACTGCGTTAGAAAGCTCCTCAAAGATTCCCTGGTTCTTTGCTTTAATGTTGCCAAACTCATCACATTCTTGGGTCTCGAGATATGAACTTTGAATTGCCTCATAAACTTCTCAATCAAATCGGTCCATGTTTCCAATGGAGCCGCTTTACAGTTGTCTGAACCATAGCGCTGCGATTTCTGTCAAATACAACGTGAAGCATCAGGCCATGATCTCCTCCGATGCCCCCAACACCTCTATATGCCTTTTATACCTTGTTAGATGAACGGCTAGATCTGTCCATCTATCATACATCTCTAATGTTGATAGCTTGAATTGTTGGTGGGTTCCTAGCCTGTCTAATTGCATGAGCGAAGAGGCTTCGCTTCACGTCTTCCAGATCTCTATTCACTAGTCCATCTCTCATGGCCCTTCTGACCATCTCTGCTAATCTGTCACCGTATTCAAGCCGTAGTCCTTTTCCGTTGCCTCCGGTCTGCCTTTCGAGTTTGCGAGGGAGTCTCGGAATTTGCTCTTCTAGACGTATGTCCATTCCTCTATCAATGCCATGTTGAACAACTCCACATAGTATCCTTCCTGAGGTTGGATCAACACGCTCCTGGGGAGTGCCCCTAGCTCTTGGGCCGCTCCTGATGGTCCCGTTCTGTTCTGGGTTCTGATTGCTTCATGCTCTAGACTCCTATCTCTAGCATCTCCTACAGCTGCGTTAGCTTGATTCTTCACTCCAGCTTGTCCAGTTCGTCGAAGCAAATTCTATTTCATCTCCTTTTGTCTTTTCAGAAGCTCTTCATGCATAGCTCCCATCATCATCTCTATCTTATCCCTAGTGATGAAGGCCGAGGCCTGATTTGCTCCAGAGAAAACCTTCTAACTCCCTTTATGTTGACTCCTTTCAGTCCGCTGTCTTCTAGCCGATTGCTTTGCCGCTGCTTTACAGATCCAAGTCTTCAAGCTTTCAAATCTGAAATGCAAGCTTTGGAATCCCTGAGTTTAGCATTCTCAGTGAAAGCGCCAAATGTTTGCGCCAAAATTGGTCGTAAACACCCAGTTGTCCATGAAAGCACCAGTTCACAATCATAGATCATAGATAACAAGTATGCAAAGAATTAAAAATGAAGAACACTCCGAAAATCAAGAAAAAGCAATAAAGAACACAAAGTTTACAGTGGTTCGGAAATCCGGCCTACATCCACTTTCAAATTGATCACATAATTGATGTTTTCTTTCTAATTACAATTGATTACCGTGGATTACAGTGATGAATTTTGAGTACAACAGTAGGCTTGAAGTGCAAAAACGAATTCGGCGGAGTCTGGACGTAGAAGAATCAAAAGTCCCATTTTATATAGACCCATAGACGCTATTTATAGGCGTAGACTGAAAATATGTCGCTCAGATCTCAAAAGACTTCTTATGGCACGTGCATGGGCCCAAGCAATCGATCCCATACGATTTCGGCTCGATCTGTGATCGATACGAACGAATTTCATATCGATCGAGATTTGATCCAATTGAGTCGAAACTTGGCATGAACCTTCCTTAGGTTGTACGTAAGCTCCTGTGAAAATTTCATAGCATTTGGACTTTTTGTTTGCACAAAAAATGGGCAAACACCTCCAAGTCGTATGATTTAGTCGATTTTATGTTGTTCTCAGTGATTTTGGTGATTTATGCAAATATGTAAAAAGGAGGGACTAAACTGTAAAAGACACACATATTTATAGTGGTTCGGCCAGAATGTGCCTACATCCACTTTATATGTTATTCTCCTTTACTATTCAGATTACAAGTACAAGGCTTTGATTACAAGTGTATGAAAGTTGTTTGAAAGTTCTGTCCGTGCTTGAGCTCTCAAACTTGTCTCCCATTGATGTACCCCTACCCCTCTATTTATAGAGTGAGGCTGGGGGTATGGTTCTTGGATGTATATAGCTGCTGGTGGGCCTGGGCTGACATGACTTGGCCTGACAATGTTGGTTCGGTAGTGCTTTGGTTCGGTAGTGGGTGGAGGCGTGGATTGGTTCGGTGGGACTTGGTCCGGTCGGTTGGTTCGGTAGTGCCCCGGTCCGGTGGAGAGTGGTGAGTTCGGTGATAAAGGATAGAGTTTGGTTCGACTAGGCTTAGGAGGTGGGTTGGTTCGGTAGTACCCCGGTCCGGTGGAGAGGGGTGAGTGTGAATTGGTTCGACAGTGAATGGTTCGGTGGCGCCATCTTTTCTTTGGTTCGGTGGTGGTGGAAACGCACCCAACATTTGCCCCCCAAAGTGAGGCATATGCCAGCATATGTCGTGCTTCGTTTTAGGTCGTTCAGCTTGAAAATTCTCATTCGTTCTCAAGTGTCGAACCAGTTGGTTCGGTCGTTTATGTTTGCCTATAAGCATGGGCCTTATGCCTCTACTATTCCCTACCGATCCAACTTTGATCTGCCTAATCAATCATATCGCCGAACCAGATTTGACCGCCGGTCCAGATGATTTAGTCTTCTTTCGCCGAATGAACTTTTAGCCTCGAACTACCGGATGAGCTTTATGCTTGAACTACCGATTGAGTCCGGGGAGTACGAGTTCCGAATGAACATTTAGCCTCGAATTACCGAATGAACTCGGGGAGTCAGAGTGCCGAATGAACCTTTAGCCTCGAATTACCGAATGAACTCGGGGAGTCCGAGTGCCGAATGAACCTTTAGACTCGAGTTACCGAATGAACTCGGGGAGTCCGAGTGCCGAATGAACCTCTATGTTTTGAATCATGAATGAGATTCCAAGCTGCACGTACTCGCTTGTTTATATCTCTTGTTCTAACGATGCATTTTCTCGTGTTGCAGATAATGTCTCCTAAAGTAGAAACTCGTTCCGACAAGAAGATATCCAAGGATAAAGGAGAGTTCCCCATAGTGCCCCCAGTTCAGTCAGAGCCAGAACGACACGGACCATCCTCGAGATCATTAGTAGATGGGTACGGTCCTCAAGAGCTTTTGAATTCACCGCCTGACTGCTTTCCCAGCTCCCTCAAAGATGAGCAGCTTGACGTTATATCTAGATCCTTAGGGATTGACAGAGCGCATCTGCTGTTGTCAGGGAAAGGAGTGATGCCGTATAACCCCCTTGAAGGATATTTTTCTTATAGTAGGTATCACTGCATGTGCGGGGCCATTCCTCCGATCAACGCTTGGATCGTCAGCTTTATCACATACTTGAAGGTGGCCCCTTTCCAACTTCAGCCCAACTCCTATGCCATCTTGGTGAGCCTGTTTATTATTTTCCAGAGAAAGTACGGGCGTCCCCCTTCCAATCGGGAAATTCGGTACCTGTACAACTTGAGAGGCTATAAGAAGGGGTCCCCATATATTAGCCTAGAATCGGCCGTGTCTTTCAAGCCGGTCCTGGACTTATATTCAAAATTTAGCATGTTCAAGAAAGAGTGGTTCTTTGTTAGAGATGACTCTGTTTCTTTCCACCGCTTCACTTCTGGCCGTAAGTTGACTCTTATTTATAATTTCCATACTGCAATGCTCCTCCTTGTGTGCTTTGTTTCTTGCTAGAGACAGGTGGCTTTGCCGCTGTAGAGAATGATCGTTTAGTTCGGATGGCTGGGGAAATAGAAGCCATCTCGGAAAAGGAGAGGGTAGCTTCTTACTTGATCAGGAATGCCACTCTTTTGGAGCACAACTTGATCCTGCCACGCCATTCTGTGGTCAAGCAAAGAGACACAACCGAGGAGAGGGCCGTCAAAGCTAAAGGAGGGGCCACAGCTAAGAGCGGCAAAAGGAAACCCTTCTTGAAACATCCAATTGCCAGGGGGAAGAAACTTAAGAAGTCTGACGGTCCCTCCCCTAGCACATGTCCAGACATCCCGGAGGAGGAAGATGTGGAGGAGGGAAGAGGTGAGGATGAAGGAGGTGAGGAGGAAAGAGGAAGTGATGGGAAGGTGATGGTCATGGCGATGACGGTGGTGATGGACAGAGTGGTAGTGGTGCTGGGGTTTTGTCTTCTGAGCAAGCAGGTGTGATCCAGGAGTGGAAGGACGATGCTTTCCGTCTAGCTTTCGAAGGGTTGGAGGGAGAACCGGCTCTGGTAGAGGAGCCTAAGAAAGCTGACAAGGCCGGGACCGGTGCCGATTTATCTTCCAAGAGTGTTTTAGCTGAGGCAACTCCCGCGATCCAAGGTGAATTTTTGAATTCTGCGGACTCCATTTATGATAAGGATTTAGGAATATTTTATGGTCAGCTCCCGTCCTGGAATGAGATCCAGAACTTATTGCAGTATCCTACTCCTCCCCAGGGTTTGTATAGTAAAAGCGTCTCTTGACTCCTCTTAACTTGGTATATTTCTTGAATCATAGCTTAATGTATACTTGTAACACTTGTCTTTTCATCCCAGGAGTGGGTAAAGTGGTCAAGACATCAGATGTTCGGCACCGTCTTGAACAATACAAACTCCTCAGGGTTCTACTAAACCAAAGCCTCCGATTAACCGCCCTAGAGACGTAGTTGGCTACCGTCCTCTTCTTGGAGTTATTGTATAGGATATCCAGAAGAAGAAGAGGAGTCTCTCCTTGTTCAAATCTCCATCTGGCCCTCAGCCCCCAACTCAGCCTCTTCAGGATACCACAGAGGAGAATACTGAGTCTATACCTCCTTCGTACCCGTCTGAAAATCCTACCGTTACCCGGACAGGCCATCCCGGCTTGGCTCGTAATCCGTTTGCAGGTCATTCGGATCTGGATCTGGGTTCTTGTGATATTACTTTTGATGAGGCTACCGGTGAGCACCTCCTTCCCCGTAATCCTATGGTGAGAGTATTGGATGAAGCTAAATCCCTGGACCTTGATTTGCTTACTACTCGGGTCGTAACTTTGGGGGACGAAGCTAAGGCAAACATTGACCGGGCCGCTGAGGAAACTAGGAAGCTGATAGGGCATCATGCCCGACTGGTCAAGGCTTGAGAAGAAATCGGGAGTGCTAATATCCGACTGCGGTTAATGGTTTCCGACCAGGCCAAACAGCTCGCTGATCAGGCCATCCAGATCTCTCAACACGAGGCCGCTTCTAGGCAATTAAAGAAAACCATGGAAGAGGCCAGCAGGGCAGAGTTATGGAAAATGGAGGCTGTCTGTAAGGAATGGATTGATATGGCCATTGCAATGGTGGATGAGGTTCGCAAAGCGGATCTCGAGTGGGTACAGGAATTATCCGAGAAACTTGAAGCCGCAGAGCTTGCTCAAACCAAGCTGAAGGAGGAGATGGAGGCGATGAGGAAATCCTTTCGGGCTGACTGCTCGCGGTATCGATCATAGAGGGATGCTGCCACTGCAAAGCTACTGGCCTCTAAGGACCGAATAAGGGAGTTTGAGGAGAATGAGGGGATAATGGATGAGATGCTTCAGGATATATACTTTCGCACTTGGAAGCAGGGTAACTTATCTTGGATGGATGATTATCCCCGAGTTATGGCCAGGATTTATCTTAGGGCCCTGGAGGAGGCTAAGGCCGATGCAGATAAGGAGGGTGGCGTGGCCTTTAGAATGGATGTGGTTATGGCTCAATTCACCATGGAGGAGAAAGTGGCGGCGAAGGAGGGTATGCGGCTGCTTACCGCTGAGGAGGTAGGTGTACATTTAGAGGATGATGATCAAGGAGCAAATGCTGGTAAGTCTTCCCTTTTAGCTTTTCGTAACTTGATGGCTTATTGTTTATTCAATGGATTCTTCTCCTGCATTGGACAGGCGGGACCTCTGAAGCACCAACTACCTCTGGTCAACATGCTGAGAGTTCTGATCCTGCGGTTAAGTAGATCTCGGAGGACCAACATGATAGAGGTGAATCTCTGATGCAGTTGACTCCTTGACTTGATCTGGATATCTTTTGGTATGCTTGACATTGCTGTCTATGGTAGCCCCAAAACATTAATGTAACTTTTAAGCTGTAATTATGTTATTCGTAATGAAAGACTTTATTCTTGGCATGTAATTTTTAACCTAAACTGATTCTGTCATATTTGAATGCTATCGTTATTTTGGTGTGTTGAAATATAGCTATGCATATTTCTGTGATTTAATCGTGTTTGATGTCAAGTTCTTGCTTAAAATATAATTTCATATCTTGTAATGCTAGTGTGATATGCGAATAAATTATAGCTACGTATTCATATACAAAAGTAGAAGGTACCGCCCTTCATGTTTTAGTTGTAGATGGTAGCTTTGAATGTCTTGTATGACTGAGTATGGAATGCAGTTGAGTGACGCGTCATCTAGTTGGGAGTTCCTATCTCCATTAGCGAGCGTCTCTTATTTTGTGTCCTGTACTTTAGGCATCGTTATAGAGGATAGGAGGAAAGTTTTTTTTGAAAAATAGAAATATAAGAAACAGTAAAACTTCCAATCACGGAAGGCCTTCGACGTGCTTAAGTTCGTGGCAAACGGGTTTTGTAGTCACTTTCCCTAGCTGTGGGTCTTGGAGACATTTGTCACCCATCTTACGCCTCCGCGGGGAGTTTTCTTTTTTACCACAGCCGTACTTAAGACACTCAGAGCCGAGATGGTGCACGGTAACTACCCAGGCCATTATGGTCCGTAATCGTGGGTATTATTCGATTTACCGTGGCCGGCTAGCGTGGGTGTCGATCGTCAACTGTGAACTACCCCTGGCTGGCCACACCTTATGTTGGGGCTTAAAATAGGTTCACGGTTGCCGGCGAGCCGAACGCCGTAATGAGATGCCTAGGCTATGGTTGGCCTACTTGGTGACTTATAATCGGCTCATTACAGTTGGCTTTAAGGGCCGTCGCGGGCAATGAGTTAACCCGCAGCAGAGGGATGCTGGAGCAAAAGTGTCTCATTGGCGAGGGCATAGATTCATATAGTGCCTGCTAGGTCTTGTTCAGGTGAAGTCGCGCTGTGATGTGTCTTGAATGGAAATGTCGTTTACATAGGATTTTGTTCAACAGAAAAGGATAAAGCTCAACAAGCAACCAAGATATAAAGGAACAAGTTAAAAAAAAGACAAGTTTTTAAAGTGGTTCGGCACGAAAATGCCTACGTCCATTGATTCTCTTTGTTAATTCACTTCATATGGGCAGTACAAGTTAAGAAAAGTATCGAAGAAGGTGTTGGATGTTCCATGCCCTCTGGAACACCTCTCTGTCCACTGTTGACAAAATATCTCCGTTGTGGAGATCTTTATGAATTACATATGGTCCGTCCCAGATTGGATCTAGTGCACCGGGGCGTGGGAAAATTCGCTTAAGGAAAAGATCTCCTTCTTGTAATCTACGATGCTTGACTTTGGAGTTGTATTGTGCTACCACTTTCTGCTTGTGAGCTGCTGCTTTGAGTGCTGCATCGTTTCTTCTCTCTTCAATTAGATCCAAAGACATGTGAAGGAGTTCTGCGTTCTCTTCTGGATTATAGTGGATCCTACGGTGGGAAGGCACTATAGTTTCGACTGGGAGCAAGGCCTCCGATCCGTATGCCAAAGAGAAAGGAGTATGTCCCGTTGATGTTCTGAAAGATGTGCGGTAGGCCCAAAGTGCGATAGGAAGTTCATCCACCCAAGCGCCTTTCGACATCTTAAGTTTCTTCTTAATTAGAGTTTTGAGAATTTTGTTAACAGATTCGACTTGTCCGTTTGCCTGGGGATAAGCTATAGATGAGAAGCTTTTGTGAATTCCTGCTCTTGGCACCAGTCGGCGAGTTCCTCGCTATCAAACTGAAGTCCATTGTCCGATATGATTTTGAGTGGGACTCCGTACCTTCATAGAACATTTTTGATCAAGAAGTAGATAACTTTTGCCGAAGATATTTTATTTAGAGGTTCCGCTTCCACCAATTTGATGAAATAGTCGACTGCCACTATAGCATATTTGGCTCGCCCCGGCCCATTGGCAGTTCACCAATCAAGTCAATTCCCCATACTGCAAAGGGCCAAGGGCTGGTTATTTGAGTAATCTCATTTGTTGGTAGCCGAGGAACCTTAGCAAATTTCTGGCATCTGTCACATCTTTTGACGAAGTCTAAGGCGTCTTTGTTTAAGGTGGGCTAGAAATATCCATATCGGAGTATCTTCTTTGCCAGAGTCTGCCCTCCAGTGTGATCTCCGCAGCTTCCTTGATGGATGTTGGATAAGATTTCCTTGGCTTCCTTTCTAGCAACACACCTTAATAAGGGGTTAGAGAAGCCGCGCCGATAGAGGATGCCTTCTTGTACTGTGTAGCGGGAAGCTTTCCTTAAGACTTTCTTGACTTCGTTACGCTCGTCGAGCAGTGTGCCATCTTGTAAGTATTTTCAGATGGGAGTCATCCAAGTTTCCTCTTCGATTCCAGCTATCAGATTCACTTGCCCGAAATTCGGGGTTAGTTGCCTTGAGATGGCTACTGTCCCGGAAATGGTGCCGCCTTTCATGCTAGCTTGCTTTTCCAATTCGTCGGCCTCTTGGTTCTCTTCTCGGGGAATGTGTTTGATTAAATAGTGATCCAATTGTCCAAGTAGCAGCTTGGTTTTCTTTAGATATGCTGTGAGTCGTTCTCCTCAAGTCTAAAATTCTCCCAGTATTTGGTTTAAATAAGTTGAGAATCACTATGAAGACATAAAGAACTGACTCCAATCTCTAAGGCAAGTTCTAATCCAGCTATTACTGCTTCATATTCCGCATCGTTGTTGGTGGCAGCGAATTCCAACCTTAGAGCATAATGCAGCTTCCTTCCCCTAGGAGTGATTATTACAATACCTGCCCCCAAGCCTTGTTCGTTTGATGCTCCATCCACAAAGAGATTCCACTTGATGTCTTTTGCTATTTCGGATTGCTCCTTACCTTCGTTGGTAGTGAATTTGGCAATGAAATCGGCCATAGCTTGTCCCTTGGTGGCGGTGCGAGGATGGTAGGTGATATCATATTGACTCAGTTCAATGCATCATTTGAGTAGTCGCCCAGAAGTGTCGGGATGATGGAGCACCTGCCTTAGCGGTTGATCGGTTAGAACCCTGATGGGATGAGATTGGAAATAGTGTCGCAGTTTCCGTGATGTGATTAGTAAACAGTATGATAGCTTCTCGAGTTTAGGATACCGGGCTTCCGCCCCCGTAAACCTCTTGCTTACAAAGTATACTGGCCGTTGCGCGTGGTTGTCTTCTCTTACCAAAGCGACGCTTAAAGCATGAGGTGACACAGCAAGGTATAGGTATAGCTCTTCGCCTTCGTTCGGAGTTGAGAGTACTGGTGGCCTCTGAAGGTATTCGATTAGGTTAAGGAAGGCCGTTAAGCATTCTTCAGTCCATTCGAACTTTCTTTTATCTTTCTTTAGAGCTTCGAAGAAAGGGATGCATTTTTCAGTTGCTTTAGAGACGAATCTGCTTAAGGCGGCCACCTTCCCATTTAGGCTTTGCATTTCTCTTCGAGTGGATGGTATCTTGATATCTTTTAGAGCTCGAACTTGTTCGGGGTTTGCTTCGATCCCCCTGGCATGGACGATGAATCCCAAGAATTCTCCTGATGACACCCCAAAGGAGCACTTTAGAGGATTCAGCTTCATCACATATTGGCGAAGTACTTGAAACATCTCGTCCAGGCGGCTTACGTGATCGTCGGATTTCCTCGACTTTACTAGCATGTCATCCACATAAACCTCCATAGTTCGCCCTATTAATCCCGTAAACATCTTGTTGACGAGGCACTGATAAGTAGCTCCGGCGTTTTTAAGTCCAAAAGGCATTACTCTATAGCAGTACAATCCCCGGTCAGTGATGAAACTAGTGTGGTCCTGATCGGGGGCGTGCATAGGAATTTGGTTATATCCCAAGTATGCGTCCATAAAAGATAAGAGTTCATGCCCGGCTGTGCTATCCACAAGCTGATCGATTCAGGGGAGTGGGAAGCAATCCTTCGGGCAAGTGTCATTTAAGTTGGAGAAGTCAATGCATGTTTGCCACTTCCCATTATCCTTCTTTACTAGCATCGGGTTAGCGATCCACTCTGGGTAGATGGCTTCTCGTATGAAGTTATTGGCGAGTAGGTTCTTTACTTCTTCATCGAGAGCTGCTGATCGTTCTGCCCCCATACTTCTCTTTTTCTGCTTTACTGGCATCTTGGTAGGATCGATGTTTAGTACGTGGCATGCCACATCTGGGGAGATTCCAGTCATGTCAGCGTGCATCCATGCAAATACATCCAAGTTATGGCAGAGAAAATTAATCAGTTGGTCCCTCAATTCTGCTCTTAGCTGAGATCTGATTTTCAATAGTATACTTGAGTCGTGTTTGTCTACAGATACAAACTCCATAGCCTCTACAGGCTCGGCGGTGGCCTCCTCCTCTTTGTCTCTGGGGTCTAATTCATTGAAAGGATCACTGGTATATCGAAGAGGAGGGGCTTTCTTTAGTTTCTATGCTTCCAAGTTTTTCATGCAGAGAGTAGTCTCTGCATTTTTCCCTTTATCCTTCCTGCGGTTATTGCGATGTTCAGTTACATAGCAATCTCGAGCGGCATCTTGATCTCCCTCTACTTCCCCTATTCCATTGTCTGTTGGAAATTTCATCTTCAGGCACCACGGGGCCAGGACAATTTGGAAGTCAGACAAGGCTGGTCTTCCTAAAAAGGCGTTATAGGCCGAGTGGTTATCTATTAGTACAAATGTTTGTTTCCGTACAAAGGAGCGGGAGTGACTTCCTATTTCAACAAAGCGGTCCAGTTGTCCGAGGGGCATCTTCGCATCTCCAATGAAACCGTGTAGTGGTTTGTGGCAGGGAGACACATCCTTCATTGACAGCTTCATTCTGTCAAAAGCATGCTTGAATAGGATATTTACTGAGCTTCCAGTGTCTACTAGAATTCGGAAAACTTCGGCTGGACCGAACCAGGCAGAGATGACCATAGGATCCATCTAAGGGTACTGCCTTCCCTCTAGGTCATGCCTGTTGAATGTAATGTCATCATTTCCTTTTCGCTTCGGATGGCGTTCTTCCATAACAGAATTAACTTAGCCTTCATTGTTTCTAAATGACTTTCCGTATCTTTCCATCTTTGTCCAGTTCCTGTCGGCGATGTGTGGTCCTCCCGATATGGTATGGACCACTATCTTCTCTTGACTGGAGCCGTTGGTGTTACGATTTCCCCCTCCTGTTTTTGGGAGGGGTAGCCTTGGGTTCTCACTGGCAGGAGCTGGAGTCCTGTTCTGACCTTTTACATAGCGTTCCAGTCTCTTCCTTCTGATGTGTTCTTTAATTAAGTCCCGGAGATGATGGCATTCATTGGTATCATGCCCATGAGATTCGTGGAAGCGGTAGAACTTTCCAGACTTAATTGCGTTATCTAGTTCCTTCTTGTACGAAGGGCGTTTGTATTTAACTTCATCTTGGGTGGCCAGGAAGATGTTTTCGATTGTTTCGTTCAAAGGAGTGTAAGTGTCAAATCTCGGTCCTGGCCGATATAGACGTTTTTCTCCCTTCTTGCCCCCAGCATTGTCTCTAGAGTCGCTTCTTCGAACGTCCTTTGCTATAGCGGGCGTGTCGCCATGAGCTGCCTTGGTTTGTTGCCCTGTTTGTCTTTCAGTGGCAGCGTCTTCAAGTCTCATATATCTTCCGGCTTCATGGAAGAAATCGGGTAAGGTAGCTAGTTTTTCTTTCGTTAATCTTTTAGCAAAATTAGTATCCGGATGCACACCACTACAGAGGGCCATTAAGATAAGCTTCTCATCGGCTTCTTGGACTGCGGCCGCTGCAGCATTGAATCGGGTTAGATATTGCTGCATTGTCTCTCCAGGCTTCTATTTGATATTAGATAGGGAATAAGCATCCTTGGGTTGTTCCACATGGATGCGGAACTAGCTGATGAACTTTCTTTCAACATTTCCCATGAGCTGATGGATCCTTGGGGTAGATGGCAGAACCAGGAGGTAGCTAGATCTGCCAAGAATAGTGGAAAGCATTTGCACAATACTCCTTCTGTGGCTCCGCTCATGAGAATATGCTGTGTGTATCACTACAAGTGCACAACGGGGTCAGAGATTCCCTTGTAAGGTTCCATTGTTGGCATTTTCCATTCTCGGGGGGTGATGGTAATTTCGATATTGCAGGTGAAAGGGCTGGTCACCCTAGCGCCTATCCCTCGTTCTCTTTGATCCCGTTGGACACACTCTCTGAACAATCGCGCCATCCTTTCATCAGAATTTAGAGCAGATATAAATGAGTTTGGTTCTTCTCTGTGGGATTGATTCCGTCCAGATGATCTGTAGGGGTGGTATCGTTCTCTGTTGTGTGATGGGAGCATGCTAGGGTCAGCTACAGTTGGCCCTTGCCTTGATCTTCCCCTACTGGGTTTTGTTATGAGCACTTCCTTGGGTCTAACTTCGGGCTGGACTCTAACTCGGCCCCGTTCATTGGTGTTTCCATGGCTAGGTAGCATGACCGGCTCAGCCACATCCGACCCTCGCCCTATACCTCCCCCGTCGGGTTTGGTTCCAAATGTTTCCTTGGGACGGAGTTCGGGCTGAGTTCGGGCTCGGCTCCTATCATTGCTGTTTCTGTTGTAATTTCTTCGAAGAAGAAAGATCTTTGTCGCCTCCCAGATCCTCCAGACTGGGACTCATCCCATGATTCAGTGTTGCGGTTGGATTCTTCAGCATCCCTTAAGTGTGACATGAGTCGGTCCACCAAGGCTTCTTGTTGGGATGTGAAGCGGTTAGTCACTTCAGCCATAACCCTGTCTAGATCTGCCCTAGTAATTGCTGTTTGTTGTTCCGTGGCAGGGGCTGTCGGATTTGCCTGATTTCCATTTCGTGCTACTGTTGAAATGGGACGGTTCTCTTGATCTGTGATCGCTGGATCTGGAATGTTGCTAGTTGCGATGTTCTTTCCTTTGCTAACATCTTTCTTCTGCCTGGGAGGCATGTCTTCCAAGCAATGAGCGATGCTGTCGGGAAGAAGTTTAAGTGGGGGAAGCTGAAGCTTCTAGCTCGAGCCTTCTCAGTGAGAGCACCAAAAATGTTTGCACAAAAAATGGGCAAACACCTCCAAGTCGTATGATTTAGTCGATTTTATGCTGTTCTCAGTGATTTTGGTGATTTATGCAAATATGTAAAAAGGAGGGACTAAACTGTAAAAGATACACAGATTTATAGTGGTTCGGCCAGCATGTGCCTACGTCCACTTTATATGTTATTATCCTTTACTATTTAGATTACAAGTACAAGGCTTTGATTACAAGTGTATGAAAGTTGTTTGAAAGTTTTGTCCGTGCTTGAGCTTTCAAACTTGTCTCCCATTGATGTACCCCTACCCCTCTATTTATAGAGTGAGGCTAGTACATTTTAGTGAAAATCGACATTTTAGTGAAAATCCTAGCACTAGTACATGTCCTTTTAAATCTATCATGTGGGTTGTACTGAGGAGGAGGAGGTCTGTAATGACCCACTATTTTGGCCATTGAAAGTCGACATTGAACACTACCACACTGTTCCAATGTCGCATATCCAATCGACAAAAGGGCAGATTATTAGGGTAAATAAAAAAAAAAGAGTAGAGAAAAGAGGAAAACATAATCTCACAGCGGAATCGACAACATATAATAAAACAAGAATAGTAGAAACTGCCACTCCAAACATACAGAGTATATAAGAGTTAAAAACAAACCTTATTAGCTGGACAGTTATAAAATCCCAACCGTACAAATGCCGATAGGTATATTACATAATACAGCGGAAAAATAAAATACTACGATAGGTGAACCTTTAGCTTACCTTCAAGACCTCCATAAAAACATGGAAAACCTTGGAAAATACTCTGTTTGACTCGAGCATTATAAATAAATAACACCCGGATTAGTCTGGAAATACCAACGTGAGTTAACTCGAATAATGGGGAACATATATAAAAGTTCCGTGAGACGACAAGGCTAACACGGAACAAGTTTTTATCTCACATGAATAACATCCTTGAAGGCAAGAGCAGAAATAAATATCAGGAAACAAATCCAAATATCAATGCGCATAAATAATATTAAGCCATGCTTGAAAGAATGGAATAAACGAAGTAAAATCCAGAGCGGGCAGAATGGATAGAACAAGGAAAAAAGTTCAACTTGATAGAATGGACAAAATAAGAAAACAATACAAAACTTGATAGAATGGACTGAATAAGGTAACCGTCCAACATCATGGAATGGACCGAACAAACTATAATCAAACATCATGAAAAGTGGTTGACTCTGCACATTGCAATTACAGAAAAGTGATTCAAAGGTTAGAATCAAATAAGTAAAATGAATTTACCCAACGTAACTAGGAGGGTTCTATCCACTTCCATGAAAGTATACCTCTCGAAAAATACATTTGAGAGCACACGCGTCACTTTCGGGAACTTTCAAGCTGGACCCCACTTTACACAAGCATCCGAATATATCACATCAATGCATGCATGCCAAAACCTCTCTAGTTGATGTAAACATACCGTGAATTGTGCGAACCACATAGCTTGGCTCCCACTCGCGCCTTGATTTTAGTTTTTTCGATGTTGGATAGCAATACTCAAAACAAGCGATAAATCATTTCAGAATGACGAAGCACAAAAATGACTCAGAGGGTGTGCCTCCCTTTTTCGCGGCTTGGTTTTAATCATTTTCGATAAAAGGATAACAAATCTCAACGGAGCAATAAATCATCTTAGAATGATAATAATAAAGAAGCTGAAGTAACCTAGTTAAGATACCAACTATCGAGGATATAAAAAGATCACATATAAAAATTAAGTCTTGTATACTTATCGGCACTCATTGAATTCAAACTTATACTTTTTTGGTTAACAATAATACCGGACGAGTCAAGGTAGTGTTACCTCAAAGTTATGTCCAACAATTATTCTTAACTTTTGAAATAGCAACAAGTTTACTTCTTCGATGTTTAATGCTAATTATACAAATAAATCGTTTTATATAAGTGATACGCTTTACGAAAATAATTCCTTTCCATAAATGAATCAAAATTTTAATTTTTAAAAGAACTGAACTTGTGCTTGATTTCCATATTTCCACACTGGTAATTTTTTTAGAATTAGTTCCCGATTATTTGGTTGTTAAGAGAATAATTTTTCCAAGTGCGCGACCCCAAAGGCCAAAACCAACTTCAGACCGAACACCTAGAAGATTATCCAACTTAACATGCCAATAATCGAGTTCCAATTCCTTTTTGTAACTTTAAAATAATATTAATTATCCCAAAAGATAATTACTCACATTTAAAATCTTTTTCAAATAAACAAATCCATTATCTTTAATAAAATAGATAGTTATTTCCAACACTTTTATAACATTAGTAAATCGATTTCAAAAACTTTATTAAACCAGTTTATTAACTTTAAGTCAATTGATTAAAGCAATTTTATTATATTAGATAATTTACTTAAATCGTTTTTGTTGAATCAATTAATTAACTTTAGATATCATTAATTACAAAGATTAATTAAATATAAATAATCATTGGCCAAAATGGATAAGTCATCTCAAACATTATTTATTAAATTGATAAGTAACTCTAAATCCCATTAATTAAAACAATTAATTAAATAAAATAATTATAAATTAATTGGATTAATTAAATTCAAACTTCATTAGCTAAAATGATTATTTAAGGCATCATTTGTTAGAGCGATTTATTTAATTATAAAACATCATTAATTCATATGATTTAACTAAATTCCAAATAACATTAGTCAAAACAATTAAATAAATTCAAAATAATCATTAGTTAAAATGATTAATAAAATTCAAATATCATTATTTAAAATGATTAATTACCTCTAAATATCATTAATTAAAATAATTATTTATTTAATTATCATTAATTGAAATAATTAGTTTAATTCCAACACCATTAATTAAAGTAATTAATCAAGTTCAATAAATTAATTAAACTCCACTATCATTAATTAAAAGAGTTAATTAAAATCAAATAATCATTAGTTAAAATGATTAATTAAGTATAAACCATTATTAGCAAATATGATTAATTAGACATAAGGATAAAACAATTTTAATCGTCATTTACTAAATTGGTCAATTAATATCAAAATCATTAGTTAAAATGATTAATTATTTTAAAATACTATTAATCCAAATGATTAATCATATTTTCAATATTTTGTTTAGCGAAACACAAGCTCAAGTCCATATGACAGGGTTTTAGTGATGAAATTTTATAAATGATGATATAGCAAAATAGCTATAACGACAATTAGCTAGTTAAATGGAATATCAGGATTTAATTCAACTATAACAGCATAAAGATGAAAATAAATAACTTATGGGCGAGAAACCATCCTTGGGTCTCTCTAAAGATTTTTCCTGCAAAACAATGGTTATGGATAATATACATACATACATATATATATATATGTATGTATGTATGTATTTATGTATGTATGTATGTATGTATGTATAATCATGTGGGTTTATAACGATCAAATTAATATGTCATCCATTTTCCTAACAAAAACTCAACCAAACAAGTAATCAAACAATTTAATTAACATTCAAACAATCAATAAACATTTATAACATCATTGATATGATACAATAAAACTAATGTGAGTTAAGCTTACACTGATTTTCGTTTTTGTCGAAACGTCCCCATTTTGGACTAAAACTGAACGGTCGTTGGATTTTAGCCTAAATTTTCACTTACTCCAAATCCAACCAAAATAATTCTGCGGAAAAGATCTCGTTGGCACAAGTCCAACATAAAAAACGGTGTTTGAATTCGACCTTGTATGAGTGAGATACAAAATTTTAAAGTTACCGACAAATTTAAGTTAAAAATTTAAACAAGTTTAAACCAATTACAAAATTACACTTGCGACTCTTTCTTCTTCTTCCCTGTAAAAATGTATCACTTATGCATGTTTCCATGCCCAAAATTGTGCGCGACCATCCAATGACATGGAGAATTACTCGATGGTTATTGTATCCGTCTTCGTCATTGGTTCTCTCTTTGGTATCTCCTCATGCCCAAGCCATCCACCAAGCAATCGAGCCCACCATTCAAAACGCATCACCAGCAAACCCCACCTCAACCTGGCATTGTCATGATTCCCAATCCTTCGCCACAAACACCCAAAATTCATCCAGAGCTGCAAACTCTAACGCTAAATCTAATTCAACTGTCTGTTTCTCTAATCGATGCCTTAAATTCCTGGAATCGCAAGCCCGAGCCCAACAACCCATTCGACACTATAGTCGAATGCCATGAACTAGTGCTGCACCACCCACTAAGCATATATAAACGATGATCTCGTCATATTTTTATGATTTTTCATGAAGTATAACTTCAGGAACTGAATTTTTAATTTTAGATTCAAAAGAGGTAGCTTCTGTTTATGGTTACAGTGAAGCATTTAAATGGGTGAGGGGGTATGGGCTTGCATACAGAGTATGGGATGGGTATGGAGCAAGTATGGTTGAGTATATATTTATATATTATTTTACATTATTCCACAAAACATACCCAAAAAATAACAAACTCCAAATGAGGCGTCCCGTCTGACATTCTATATGTTGTACCACTATTCCGAATGCAATGGAACTTGTTTTGAGACCTAATTCGATCGTATGAAGAAGATGGGTTTTAGACCTGTAACAACCCGCACATTTACGATTTTATATTTAAATATTTTATTTAAATATAGCATCGTTAGTCGAATTTAGGTCCGAAATGTTACTTTTTGCAAACGGCCGAATTGGATCTCGAAACTACCTCCATTGGTTCCAAAATGGCGTTTGCGATCTTTTTGAGTATAATCTTTGATATGTTTGGAGTTTGTGAAATTTTGACCCTTTTTCTATTGGGTTTTGGGTTTGGGTTCAGCCAACTAGCTAAACTAATACCCTAACTCAACCCCTTCTCTTCATTCATCTTCATTTCATTTTCATTTCTTAAGCTAAAACTGAAAATGGTGGGAGGGAAAAGAGAAATAGAAATTGCAAGCCCTAGTTCCTTCTTGTAAACATGATTTCTTGCTCCAAAATCATAAAGAAGCCATTGGTAAGCTCCTCTTCATCTTCTCCAACTATTTCTTCTTCAATTTCAGAAAATTTCCTAAAACTAACTTAGGAAATACTTGTTTTGATCCTAGATTGAAGCTTGTTGGGTTGAAGTAGAGTTTAATTGGTCTTCTCCTTGTTATTGAGCTTCATCTTCTTTGTTTTTGGAAAAAAGGTGAGTTTTGAACTCACATCTACTTCTCTTGATTTCATTGATGTTGGGTATGAATTCCTAACACCTTTTTCATATGCACTTGCTTTTGGTTTGGATTGCATTGGTGAATATCCAAATTTTTAGTGTTTGGGTTCAATTCTTTAAAGATCCTAACTTTGATATTTGAATATGTTTTTGGTGGCGAACCGGAGAGCTAATGGAGCTGGGGTATCTATTGGCTAAGGCTCCTTAACTCCATTGCTCGAACGGTCGCGTTTTGGAAGAACTTGCATTTCTTTGAAAAAGGGCAGGAACTGCAAATCATCAGGTTCGGCCGACCGAGCCCTGTGGCCGGTCGACCGACCTGCTACCCCGATCCTTGTTTTATTTCCTGCATCTGGCCAGCCGACCGAGCCCTGTATCCGGTCGACCGACCTGCTCCTGTTTTGCCTGTTTTGCCTATTTTTGCACGTTTTGATTGGTTTTCCAAATTTTATCGATTCAAGTTGCTTTTTAGTAGTTGTTATTGCATTTTTGACTTTGATAACTTATTCTTGACTTCATCCACGGGTTTTTATAAAATAATCCCTCTAAATCGCATTAAAAGCTCGTTTTCTCCGATTTATAAATTCTATTTAAAACGCACACACAATTTCGCACTTCGAGCGGAGTGGAAGGGAGATTAAATGGTTAGGTAAAACACGGACCATGAATCCATGCGTTTATCTTTCCGATTAGTCCCCGACCTATTCGATTGATTGTTTTGACCTTTGTGTTTGGTTTACCAATGATATGAGGTGAACTTTGTACTGCTTTGAGTGTGAAATTAACTAACGGATAGTAAACCGTTTAGTGCGAACGAGTGGTTATGAGACTCACGTTACCACTTTTCGGATTCCTTTTTGAGTGTTATGACACATTCCGCCAGTTAGTGGTGTCCAGTACTGGGTCTCTGACCTTCACCACTACGGTTTGTTGCCTTCGGGTATGTGCCTTCGGGTTTGTGCCTTCGGGTTTGTTGCCCTTTAGTATCGCTTCCGATGTTGGTCGTTATGAGCCGCATGGGTGATATTGGGTTGCCCTTTAGTATCGCTTCCGATGTTGGTCGTTATGAGCCGCATGAGTGATATTGGGTTTGGAGTCTTCGGGCTCATGGATCCTTGTTTGTACAGTACTGAGCTCGAGCAATTTTTCTGATGTTTCATTCATATGTATATTCCCTTGGTATCACCCTTCGGTGTTGGTCTTTTTGAGCCGCATGATGAGTAGCGTTTACCTTGCGGAACTTGTATACCTTATTGGTATCCGTTATTTTCCTTTTTGGCTTGATTTGGGATATTTGTATCCTTTGTTTCTATATGTTGCCGATGATATGAGGCTTGTTATCATATGATTCATCTTTTGTTAGATGATTGTGTTATCTCCTTTAGAGATATCTGTTATGCTTTGAAACCTTGTAGGTTTATTGTTGTTTAGTTTATCTAACCGATTTGTTTAGCTAGTCTGACCCGTGTATTTTATACTCGGGTCAGACCGA
Source organism: Allium cepa (assembly GCA_030765085.1). Lineage (NCBI taxonomy): Eukaryota > Viridiplantae > Streptophyta > Magnoliopsida > Asparagales > Amaryllidaceae > Allium > Allium cepa. The sequence goes on from CM060945.1 coordinate 619,320,162, forward strand.
GATGTTTCAGGTTAGATACTTTGGACTTAGCCTATTTTGCTTCCGCATGGACTACTCCGCTAGCTTCTTTTTGTCATAGCTTTTTGTGTAGTCCCATTTTGTTGTAACTCTGATATATGTATTCTTTTGACTCGCTTTATACAGTGGGTTGATATACCACTTAACATGTATTATTTTGTAAACTCTGTTATGTATCAGTATATGTGTATATGATGATCTACTGTTCTGTGATGTATATTACATTTGAGTTGTCATATTCTGTTCTGATAGATCCTTCAACCACCTATGGTTTTGTTTTAAGTATTCATTGGGTATGTCGACCTGCTTGGTATGTTTATTGTCGACGTATTCAATAGATAGTTAGAGCAAAGCTATAGATGGTCGCTCCCAACCAGCCTTATTCTCCATGTTAGTTGACGGCATTACCTTGTAGTGTCCTTGGCTAGCGTGGGTATAGAGGTGGGGCATCACAAGACCCATTTATTATACTAAATTTCCAATATTAATTTCAATGCGTTTCGAACTCGCACGACTAAATGATATATTGGATCGCCAGGAAATTCGACGGCATAATATAATTCACCATTACATATCTAACGAAATCGGTTTCGTCGAAATCCGAGACTATGCCCTGGAACGACAATTCCATAGATTTAAATATTTAATTTTTGATATTTATCCAGTCTATTTACATTTGTAAATATATTTAAAAATTAAATTCACCAATATTATTTATTAATTAAAAGGAGTTAAATAAAAATTTTAAATCCATTTAATTAACATTTAATGCACAATTCAAACATTTAATTACTCACTGTATTTGAATTAAGTTATTGAATTCCAAAATTAATTTTTTTAAAATTTAAAATTAATTAAACATTTAAAATCAAATAACCAAAATATTGGGTTATTACATTTTTTCCCTTTTTTAACTAATTTCATCCCCGAAATTCCCATGGACGAAAATGCTTCCAAACTCTTAAGTTTGAAACTATAATTAAGATGAATTATTAATCTATTTTCAAAATCCATTTAGTTGGAATAGATTTTAAAATTTCCAAGTCTTTTAAATACATTCCCCTATATCAAATAATTCCTCACATTCACTCATTCCAAGGTAACCAAAAATCAAATTTTTAGTTATCAAATGTTTTCCAAAATTTCTTAAAATTTTTCTAACTTTTAAATTTATGAGAACTTTCGCCAGCGTCTCCTTTGCGCAGCTTGATATGTACCACTACAGATATCCTCTACAGGCTCCCAACCAATCAAATGGCAACCTCTATATCTACCTTCGCTTACCATACAACTTCACCTGTGGCTATTAGCCTCAAGGCCTTTAAATTGGAGCAGGGAACATTGACCTGGCCAACCGTGGATGCAAAATGAGGATGGTACACTTCCATACTCCTACTGACCATCTTGATCACTCCTCTCGGACCACTTTGCCTTCTTTATGGGCTACTTTAACGTGGACATGACCATGTCCCTCCACCCTTACTTCATGGATATTCTCAACGCCTAAACTTTTGCTCCCACTCAGCTAACTTCCAATAGCCACCAGTTCTTATGCGATGTCTATGCTACTTGTATGGTGCTGTGCCTTTTGTAGCCAAATGCTAACATTGTTGAGATGGTCTTCCAGTTGCAGAAGGAGGATGGATACCCGGTAGGTCCTTTTTATCACTTTTAGAACAACACCAAGCCTATGATCTTTATGGGCATTCCTAATAAAGCCGCCCCTGGTTTGATGACAAAAAATTTCTCAATTCTATATTGGGTTAACCCTTGGCTTGAGAACGTTACCTTCCAGTCCAAAATTCTCCTAGCCCACAGAGGGCTTGAGAAGTCACCTTGGGATTGAGTTAGTTATTGGTTTTTTTATTCCTTCATCCTTTACTCTACTTTCCTTTTCTTAAATCATATATTGACAAGGGAAGAGATTGATTATCTTGGTGTGAAATTCTCGACATTGAATGAGCATCGGGACTAGAAACTTTTAAAGATAGCCGCCCTAACCATCAGGACCAGAGACTTCTGATGATTAACACCAACCTCAACCAGGTTGGATTGTTGATGATTTACTAAATAATGGTGTTAGGGAGCGAACCCAACCAAAGAGGAAGTCAGTAAAGAAGATGGCTGTAGAAAATAAGTCGATTCAAGTAAACTAAGACTATTCCAAAGTTCCTTTCTTGAACTCTGACATCGAGCCAATCATGGACCTTAATAAGCTGAGTGATGTTTTACCGATTCAATAGTGGGAAGAATTTGACCAATTATAATTAGTTGATGGCGCAGTCCCTCGCCACGAGCCACTATGTAACAACCCTTTATTTCAAAACTCTATAACTACATAATGTAGTCCAGAAATGACAGTCGTTGGAAGATAGTACATAAAATATTCACAAAGAAAGCATGAGATAACATTCTGTTAGCTAGACTAACTGATAGCAATCAGAATCTCATAGGGGAAGGTCAAACAAAATAATATATTACACAAATATATTTATATATATGATGTTTAATTACATATCTGATACTACAACGTAAATCTATACAATCCAAGCTAAATCAACTTCACACATCATCACACCATCTCTGTAAAGTACAAGTTAATACACACACACACACACACACACACACACACACACACACACACACACACACGTACGTACATACATACATACATACATATATATTTACAATACGTACAAATCCATGCCTCCTGGTCCATCACATTTTCAGACTCCTTCAACCTAAATAATATATATTTTTCCAATAATCCGGCTGTAATATCCTTCAGTGGTCGAAAATCAAAACTAGAAATATACTCAGGCTACTTCATCTCCAACATTATAACACTCAACATCACATGATTCCTTCTAATTGCATCGGCTCAGGGTTATAAGAAATACTAAAATCATAAAATGTTAATAATTTCATCCATCTCTTTTGTCTTAAGTCAAATCCTTCTGTGAAAATAAATACTTCAACAATTTATGGTTCGTATATAGTTTAAATCTCCCTATATGTAAATAGTGTCATTATGACTTAAATGAAAATACAATTACAGCTATTCCAAATCATGTGTAAGGTAGTACTTTTCGTGCGTCCTCAACTGTCAACTTGCATATGGTGTAAGCCTTTCCTTTTACATCAAGATAGCACAATGACCAGTACCATAAGCATCGATGTAGATGATAAATGGCTTGGTAACATCAAGGATGATGAGAACAGAGGCGCTCATCAATTTCTCCTTCAACTTGACATATTCTTCTTCACACTCTGTTTTCCAAACATATACCAAATTCTTTTTCATGAACTTCATCAAATAATGCAGATGTCTTTGCAAAATCCTTTATAAACAGCCAGTAGAAACCGTGTAATGTAAACAAACTATGTATTTTTGAAGCATTCTTTAAAACTTTTCGGTCTTTAACAACTGCCATATAACAACCCAGGATTTAATCACTTTAACTATGGATATTTAAATATATTTTCAATAATTAATTAATGGATTTTATACCTAAAAATAAAATTCTTTTAAATAATAACTAATGATGGTGAAAATGTTTTCAATTTTTGTTTACAAAATAAATTAGTTTAAATAAAAATAGAAAATATGCCCGAAAATCGTATTTCGAATTTTTGACTTTTAGGTGTCGAAAAGTTGTCTAAAAATGTCATGCACATTTTTGTAACACATATATACACTTTTGATAAATGATTTAAGGTTTTTAATATGTATATGTATATATTGACTTAAGAAACATAAGTATATCATATGACTTTTTATGTAAATGTATAAAACAAAATAAAAATATAAATAAAAATGACATAATTTGTCATCTCTTTAGAAACATGAAGTACGTAGATAATAAATGCATGTTGGCCTAGAAAAAAGAAGTGGGGAGAAGGGAAAAAATGTGAGCTAAGGAGGGAAGACATGCATGGTGATGTTGCATCACTATGGTGAAGGTTAAGTTCCTTAGGGTAATATGGTAATTTGACATATACAATTCTCATAAAACTAATTTCCTAATACTTTTCTCATTTACATTTTCATTCACACTTTATAAACTTCACTTCATGTCTTCATGCTTATTTTATGGCCACCAAAAAGAAATTCCTAAGTTCCTAAGTTAAAAAATCTAGTTTTCGTTCATTTTACCATTTTCTAAAACTTTGTCCTATCTCACCTCCTTTCGTTTCAACACTTCTCTTCCACAAACCAAGTCCACACCCTTCCTAAACCAGCTTGGCCGTACATCATAAGCCCTATACCACTTTTGCACCCATAAGCCCATAAAGTTATCATTTTTAGAAACGCAAGGAAATGTTCTAGGTTGTATTCAAGTTGGAGTGGAAGTTAGCTTAGTCTTAATGAATAAAGATCCAACCCTTAAATAAGTTTTACAAGCTTAAATATATACATGATTTGTCGTAAAATATGATGTTGTTTGTATATAAATTGTGTTGGCTTGGATACATGTGTATATGTTTGGATGGGATGACAAATAGTTTGGAATTTGAGAATTGAAATGTCAAGTTAGTTGCAAGTTATAATTCTTATTGTATATGTTAGCTATGGCATGATCTTATGTTGTGGTATGGTTGTGATGTTTATGTATGTTATGATGTTGAATAAAGATTGTAGGATAAGGAAATTAGCACATTTGCTAACTTGACATGGAATCTCTTGTATAAAAACTATAACCTTTCGTTTTAAAATTTCAAGATACCTCCGAATAAAAACTTGCTTTGGTTTTCAAGAACACGCCTTTTTGTTTCATTGAAGTTTTCCAAGAGTTAAAGTTTGGAAAAGACTTAGAAAACAAAATTTCAGGTTTAAAAACTATGGGCTGTATAATGATAGTCGCTATAAATGCAATACGAGGAATTGAACTCTTTTCGGGATCTAAATTTGTTTTCACTTAAATATATTTTTGAAAAGCGTTTTCAAATGTACAGAAAGTAATAAAAAGTAATTAATTAATTAATTAATTATTATTTAATTAATTTGTTAAGTAAGGTGATTAATACTTAATCATTAGTTAACAAAGGTAATTAGTACTTAAGGTGTTAATCATGTAAGTTAATTAAGTTAATAAATAAAAGGTTAGTTATTAATTTATGGTTAATTATTAATTAGTTATTAATTAATGGTTAATTATTATTTAGCTATTTATTTAAAAATTAATTATTAATTAATTACTTAGTTATAAAAGGTTTAATTATTAATTAATTAATAATTAGCTTAGGACTTAATTAAGATTTAAATTAGGAATTAATTAAGATTTAATTAACATTTAATAAAGGTTTCATTTATTGGTAGAAGTTCATTAATTTTGAAATCTTTTTATTTTTAAATATTGGTTTTATTAAAATTATTTTATTTTGCAAAGGTGTTTTAAATCAAGGGTTTCTTTGTCGATTACTTTAAGGTAACCTCAAACAATTATGGAACCAAAGTTAATGTGTGACATATTTATGGTAAGTAAGTCTTCCCATAATTAGCGTTAAAAGTCGATCATTCCTTTATTTATGAGATCTAAAATTTATTTCTAGGCGAGGGATAAAATAATATTGGAAATGAGATAAATATAGTGAGGTTAATTCCTATTAACGTGCCATGTTTAAATTAAGTGTGCGGTTATCCATATGCGAACTCTGTATAATTACTCTAAGTAGCAAATTGCCCACTATTTATAACTTGACCTGTTTTATCTCAGGAAGTATGATGTTTATATTGAGTTCCCCGGTAAGGACTTAAATACTTGTTGCATACTTTTAAAAGAACCGGACCAAGTCAACTAGAAATTATCGCTTAGTTTGGAGACCCCAATTTCATATAAGTATGATTTATCCGAACCACTCCAAAATAATAACGTTCATGATGGATTATTATGAAGTATGTTATGGAGCTGTACTATTCTTCCTGAGGGTGAATCCAAAATGGAAGATAGTAATTGTTGAATGTTTGTTCGATCTTGGAACAACTAGTTCGGATGAATGCTATCGTTGAATTAATTATCTGGAAGGCAATGCTAACATTCCAAAATGGTCTACTAGGAAGAAAGGTAAAGCATAACCTCAAGCTTTATAATCGAGAATGACTAAAATCAAGGGATATGCAGTAGAGCTAAGTGGGTCGCACCCATTAGGGCATGGATATCCCTTTATAGACTTGATATCATTCCTCTTTATTATGCTTCAGATCCATTATGGTTGTTGATCACAACCTAGGCATGATCATATTAAATACTATCCACTAAGGGGTACGCCAGTCCTAAATTAGCAATGAGTCCATGTGTGGCTCTTAGTGCATTTTATCTAGAGATGCACTGTGATAGGTGGTACCCTAGTGTCTTGTCATTGATGAAATCCATTTTACAATATGTACCTTTACGAACTTAGTGGTATACCTATTATGCTGAAATTTAATTAATGCAACAATTTTGGCTATGGTTCCACTTATATTTTAAATCTAGACATTACGGTAATATCAGAGGATTTTATATAAAAATGTTTTGGTTATCGTAAGGTAAAAATTCGTCCCTGTTTATGTGCGGCGTTGTCTTACTAGATACCTTTGGTTTGAAAGAATTTTATAAAGTTAAAATTTATGCTTTACTCACACCAGATCCATGTCTGATCTAGAGTTTTATTTCTTTCTCTTAACTCTTCGGCACACTAATTTTTATGAGTAGCAAAGTAGCTAGTTTTCTTTGGAGCAGTTTAGAAAGCAATATGGAGTATGAGCTTTTATCATCATCTAGTAGTTGTATCTATTTCTTTCATGTCTTGTATATTATGTATTAGTAGTTTAGGCAAGCTGATATAGCTATCCTTGTTGGGAGTAGTACTTGTTGTAACCTTGATGTAACATTTTGGAGTAACCATATGTACTATTCTGTGATGATGCATATGTAACTCTGATGTTTGTGAGAAAAACTCGTGTTTGTTTCCTTGTCTTTTATTTTCTTCACCCCACGACCTGTCTTTCAAACACTTCGATGATCAACACATGAATATCAACGATGTATCAAATATCGTCTTTTGGTGTAAGAAAGGCAGATCATTATATTTGGTATCAGAGCTTTGATTGAGCGATCACTTAGGCATTGGTTGGGGTCGAGTCATTAGAGATAGGGTTAGTAGCACCCAAGAATGAGTTAAGTCTTTAACAGTGCGTATTTTTTAGTTATGATTAGCATTTATATGTTTGGATTTATGATCTTTTTCCCCAAGATAATCTTGTCTATGTATTCTAAAGATATCTTACTCTTTAGGTAGTAAGAATGAGTATGGGAAGCAGACAAGGAAGGGGAAACAATAGCACAACAACCAAAAATGGAAGAATCCAAAATGTTAGAAGAGGTGGAATAGCTGTTGAGGCAACATAGGATTTTAAAAAATTAGGAGGAAAACCTTTCAAGGGTACATAATCCATCATTGTAGTACAAGATTAGCTAAGGTCATGTGAGAAGATTTTCAAAGGCTCGGACATTTCTAATGATAAAAAAGGCTTCTTGGCGTCATGGCAGTTGTAGGAGGCTGCACTACATGGTGGGATTCTGTCACTGCAAATGTTTTAGGAGATGGGTTTTCATAGGCTAGATTCAAAGAAGTATTCGAAGACCAATTCATGCCAGTTGTGGGCAAAAATTGCTTATATAGAAGTTTCATGGATCTAAAGCAGGAAGACTTGTTGGTGGTGGAATATGAGATGATGTTTAATGTGTTATCTCATTTTGGCCCTGGACTTATTGACACTTCTTTAAAGAAAAACAAAATGTTCACGTTGGGTATGAGAAAAGAGTTGAGAGAAGAGTTCCATGAAAAGGCGACTGCTCATGTAAAGTAATCATTTATAGACTTGATGGACATGGCCTTAAGATACGAAATACTTTTGGAGAAGAATCCATCAATAACAACAGCACCCAGTGGCAGTACTAATAACACATACAAAAAGAAGCTTAATCCAAATTGGAAGAAGCAAAGGAAAGTTAAAGTCAGGAGGTGGGGCACAGGAGAAATGGCACGAGAAAGTAGTTTTTCAGAATTTTAATCAGAAGGGTCACACTCCAAAAGTCTATAGGAATCAAAAGGCAGGATCTATCTCTCAAATGGTTCAAAACACATTTTGCTACAATGGCCAACAGCCAAGGAACCTAGTTAAGGACTGCCATTACTAAAGAGAGGACAACAAGTTAAAGTTTATGCAATAAAGGACGAACCCTCAACTTCCAAGGACATTAAGGGGAAATGAGTCATAGAAGGTACTTTACTTATTAATGGCATTTTTGTTAGAGTTTAATTTGATACCGGGGTTTCCCACCTGTTTGTTCTTGATTTTAAGGGGTTTGATATTTTACTCAATATGGATTGGCTAGCAGAGAATAAAGCCATCCTTGATTGTGTCAGAAGAATGATATCTTTAGCAAAAAAATTAGGAAGTTTGATAGTGGTGTCTTGTGATGAGCCTATCAAATTATTGTGTAGTTTCCTATATACCTTAGGATCATCCCATTAAGAGCTAGGGTCAATATTAGTTGTTAAAGATTTCCCCAATATTTTTGAGCCAATTAACATTTTATCTCCCCATCAGGAAATTGAATTTCTTTTTGGTTTAGTTATCGGTGCAGGTCCTTTTATTCAATCCTGAATAAAATGGCCCTGAGAGAGAAGCAGGAGTTCAGGGATTAATCGATGATTTGTTGAGAAGAGGATTTATTAGGCAAAGCTGTTCGAATTAGGGATCAATAGTAGCATTTGTAGCTAAGTCAAATTTTTCTTTAAGATTGTGCGTAGCTTATAGAGAATTAAACAAGCAGACTATTTGGAATGTGTGCCCCTTATCTCGCATACATGATACGTTTGACAAATTTCATGGACCTAGAATATTATCCTATGTAGACCTTGCTATGGGTTTCCATCAGTCTAGGATAGCAGAGGATAATATACCCTTAACTGCTTTTGGAAGGCTAGACTTTTTCTATGAGTGGTTTGTTATTTGGGCTAACTATGCACCTGCATTTTTCGTTGATCTTATTAATCGAGTTTTCAAGGATGTTTGAATAAGTTTGTATTGGTTTTTATCGACAAAATTTTTATCCACTCAAAGATTGAGGAAGAGCACAAACACCAATTCGAAGTGGTATTGGAAATGTTAAGAAAAAACATTCTTAAGACTAAGTTTTCTAAGTGCCCCTTTCGACAATCAAAGGTAAGATACCTAGGTCATCTTGTACCGAGAGATGGCATGCTAATTGATCTAGCTATGGTAGCTGTTGTGTAAGACTTCAAATGATCCCAAACTCCCACAGAAGTGAGAAGCTCTTTAGGGATGGCACGTTATTATAGAAAGTTCATAAAGGATTATTTTACGATTGTCGCTCATCTTACCAAGCTAACAAAGAAGGATGTTAAATTTGGGTGGACTCAAAAGTGTGAGAGTGCATTACTCAAGTTAAAAGTAAGGTTGGCCAATGTCACTGTTTTGGCTATTATTGATGGAGGTGAAGGGTTAACATTTAGATGCACACATGTAGAATTGGTTTGGGCACAGTGTTGATGCAATATGGGTAGGATATAGCCTATGCAAGTAGAAAGTAAAAGCCACACAAGAAGAATTATGCAACACGTGATTTTGACATGTTAGCTGTAGTATTTGCGTTAAAGATGTGGAGACATTACTTGCTAGGTAAGAATCCTTCTTTTCCTTTTTGGTTTATTTCTAATTTTTAAGGACCTAGTTAGTAGTTTCCTTCTTTAAATAGGTGAATTGTTCGAACTCATCACAAATCATAAGTCCTTGAAGTACTTTTCACTCAAAAGGATCTGAACCTGAAGCAATAACGATGGTTGGAGTTCCTAGCAGCTTACGACTTGGATATTCATTATATATTAGGAAACGAAAATGTGGTAGCAGAGGATCTAAGTAGGAATGTAATATTAGCCCTCTTGGAAATTACATCAACAATATTGGAAAGGATTGCTAGTAAGCAAAAGGAAGATAAGCGCCTAATGAAGATCATCAAGGGTATTGAAGAGAGGCAGTGTGTAAGTTTTAAGATGGATAATCGAGGCTTTTTGCGTATGGATGGAAGGACCTGTGTCCCTAATGTTGATGACCTTAGACAGAAGTTTTATCAAAATGTCATCAATCCAAATTGAATATCAATCCAGGTGTTTTTAAGATGCATCGAAATATGAATTCGGTGTTTTGGTGGAAATGGATGAAGAGGGATGTCTCAATATATGTCAGTAGATGCTTGATCTGTCAGTGACGGCTGGTTTACTTCAACCCTTAGAAATTCCAAATTGGAAATGGGAGATGATATTGATGGATTTTGCTGATGGATTACCTAGAATAAGAAAGTGAAATGAAGATGTGTAGGTCATAGTAGATCGGCTAGTGAAGAGTGCTCATTTTATTCCAATGAAGCCAACAAGGCTTGCAGCTTCTTTGGACAAAATTTATATGGAGATTGTTCGATGGCATGGAGTTCCAGTAAGCATTGCAAGTGATCGAGATCCCATCTTTACAAGTCAGTTTTAGGAGGCGTTCCAAGTAGCTTTAGGGACAAAGCTAAGATAGAGCATGGCATATCACCCCAAAATGGATGGATAATCAGAAAGGGTGAACGAGATTCTATAAGATCATTTGAAGGTGTGTATTATAGATTTCGAAGGATCGTGGAAAGACCATCTTCATTTTGTGGAGTTCTCCTGTAATAATAGTTATCAAGCAAGCATAGGCATGGAACCTTAAGAAGCTTTCTACGGACATCCATGCAAATCACCTGTGACGACCCAGAATTTTGGACAATTTAAATTGGGATATTTAATTGATTTTAATATTTAAAATTTAGTTTTAACTTAAATTTCAAATATCACTATTATTTGGAAATTTAATTATGGGGTTTAATTACTGGAAATTGGGTCAAATATTGAATCTAGAGTTTTAAGCCTGTTAAAATAATTTAAGGGTTTGTAAAATTTATATGGATAGTACTGAAGATAGTAAAAGTGTTGAAATTGAATTTGAGAATGTTTTTTTAAGTTTTGAAAATTCATAGTTTAAATTATTATTATTATATTGGATCCATTGGATCCGTAATATTGTATTATTATTGGATTTCAATTTTCATAGTGTTTGGAGTGATCGTTTGGCCATACAATAATAAATGCGCTGAAATTAAATCGAAATTTAATATAATGACTGGGTTCGAAAAAGCTATCTTCTCCATATGATCGAATTAGGAATCGAAACCTTTTCCATTGCGTTCGTAATAGGGGTATAACATTGTGAACGCCTAGCGGCATGCCTCAATAGGAGTTCTCAAATTTAAGCTACGTAAATCGAGTCGTTTTGAATTTAAATTATATATATATATATATATATATATTCCCATCAGCTACCTTTCTTTCAAATCAGAACTTCATCCCTTCACTTCAGAACACCATAGCCAACCTCCTCTGCAACAAGCCATCAACAATCCAATCCCGTCCCCTTTTCTTGTTCAAAGCACGCAACTCCTTCACTTAAAAATAGAACCGAGCTTCCTTCAGAAAAATCTCATCCCTTATTGGAAAATATAAAATAGCGTGCTTTCTTTCCCTAATTCAAAGCCGCGCGATTTCATTCAAAACCAGAAATCGCGAATCAAATCACGTTTTCCATTATTCTCTGCATCCTCCTAATCGAAATCAATAAAATCAAACTCTCCCTTCAATTTAGATGCCGAGCCCCTCTTTCTCTTCTCTCCTCTTCGTATTCGTTCGTGCGAATGTTATAAAAATGGCGACATACTCCAGTGGAGCAGTGACCGAGCCTCTCGAATTGGAAGCAAATCGAAGCTAGGGTTTTCGGGTTCATGAAGGAAGCGACGAAAAGGAAGGGCTCGTCCAAATCGCGATCGACTTGGGGGTGCGTACGCATGTAGAGTTGGGATTGCGTTATCAAGCAAAGGCACTCGTTCTTTCTGGAAGCGATGGGAGGAGAAGGGTGATTGGCGAGTGGCTCACGATCAATCATTGTGGCTTGGATGTCGACGGTGCAGTCGAGTCGTGGGGTTTAGGGTTGTCGTGCACACGACAGTGAGGTATAATTATTTTTTTTCAATTAAAATAAACGTATATATATGTATTGATATGGATTCGAAAGAGACATTTTTTTTTTGCAGTAAGGTGTAAACTTATTTTAGTTCTGTAAATATATGTATGTATATGTTAAAAAATATATATAGTAAGGTTTTTAAAAAGGGGAATCTGTTTTAAGGATTTTAAAGTGAAGATTAGTAACTGTTTTATTTTTACGGAAAAGAAAAGGGAATTTTTAATATATATAAATACTGAAAGCAGAATTTTTTTTACAGCAAAGTAAGTTACTGGGTATTTATAGAAAAGAAAACAGATGTTTACGCACATATTTTAATATGTATATAGGAAACCAGGAATTATTTTATATAGATAAGATTTTGAAATAATAATAGGGATTTTAAAGTGTTACAGAGTTAATATAAAAATTAGACTTTAGAAATGTATATAGGATATTTTCTTTTAGTGTATGTAGTTTCATAGGAAAATAAAATAAAACAAAATATACATATATATATATACTTTCACTTACGGGTTTAATTTTGAAATGATGAAGATTTATTTGTTTACTTAAATCTAAATTATTTTAGTTACTAAGAAATTATTTAAAGGAAAATGCGTTTAAATTAAATAAGTAAGTAGTAACTAATTGTTTGATCAATTCAAATATTAACAAATTTTATAGATGTTTATATAAGGTCAAAATGTGAAAAAAAGCAAGCCGAATTGGAAATGGGTTGCTTACATAGTCAAGGTGAGTTAATCTCACTCTTCTGGATTGCTATTTAAATTTAAATGGTTAAATTTAAATAATTGGTTGAATGATTGAATTGACTTGATGTGCTATATTATATATAGTAGTATATAGTATATATTGGAGTGTTTGATTTCCCGCATTATATAGCGGATGAGACCCTATGCGCCGCATAATAGCGGATGATATTATATTAATCCCATATACCACAATATTCCACCTTGAAGTGGTATTGTTATTGTGCTAACATCTGTGGATGCTGGGAAACAGGTTGGAGGGATCCAACTGGATTCCTATTTAGATTGTTTAATATTTCGAGTTATGAATGTTTGATATGCTGTGATGAATTATATTGATAATTGGAATATTGGTTACCATGGTTTGATTGGATATTCCGGTTCACTGAGTTATCAAAATATATAGAATTGGATTTTTGAAAAAAATATAAGAGTTAAATTTGGAATTCAAGTTAATGAATCTCAGTTTTTAAATAAATAAAGTTTTTAAATTTAAATTATTTTAACAACTTGAATGTTAAAGTGCATTTTTAAATTGATTTGAATTTAAAAATGAATTTGGTTTTAAATTCCTTTGAACCTCTTTATAAAATTTGTAATTAATTTATTTCATGAAGTAAATAAATAGGTAGTTAATTACTTGTTGAGACTAATTAAGAGTGACCAATATTTGTGGTTTAATTAATGATTAATTACTTAATGTAATTAATTTAGATTAGGATAAATTAAGAAGTAATTTGAAATCATTAATTTATATAATTAATGATGTAATTTAAGGTTGATTAATTAAGACTAATTAATCAACAATAGGTGATGTATGAGAAATTAATTAATATAAGTAATTAAGATTATTGTAATTAATTATAGATAATTAATTTGTGAGGTAATTAAAGATTAATTGCTGTTTTTGGTTAAGAATAATTAATTTTTGTAATTAATTAAAGATAATTACTTGAATGTAATTAAAGGATAATTAATTCAGGGTGATTAATTAAGATGGATAATTAAGGGATGATTAATTAATTAATTAATGCTAAATGAAGGAATCTAAGTGATTGAGGTTAGTAATTCAATTAGAACTAATTAAATTAATTTAGAAGTGATCAAGTTTGCTTATGGATGATTGAATGGTGTTGGATGCCTTGAATGAGACTCGAAGAGACTGGGGTCGGGTATTAGAAAATACCCGAAACCACTTCGAATTTTTATAGATTGATATGTGAAATCTATAGGCTGGAATGAAATGATTTAAGTGAATTGGACTATTTAAATCTAAGTTTTTGGTACTTAGAAATTTGATGTGTGGAATTAGTGATGTCTATAACAAATTGTGAATTTGAAATTTGACACGAGTTACCCCACGTTTAAATAAGTTTTAAGCTCTGGTATTTCATGTTAGATGAGTTTACTCACGCTGGTTTCCAGCCTGACTCGGGTGTTACTTTGATGTAATGCTATGGTCAGACCAAGTATTATAGATTTTCAGGTAAGGATGTTCTGGAGCTCAAGGGGCGAGCTGGATGGCAAGAACGTATGGAGTGTTTCCGCTGTATTATATTGTTGTATATCTGAGACATGGTAATCATGTATATCCAGTGTCTGTATAAATATGTAACTCTGATGTATTTTAAATGTATTTAACAGATTCAAAATTCTTCTGCAAACTGTTATTATCTGTTATTATATTTTCATCCGCTACGAATGTGAGAATCTTTGTGGTGTTTCTTCTTCTTCTTCTTCTTCTGTCTCTTTCTTCTTTCCTAAATTATCTGGAATTTTCGGGATCGAAAATTCCAGGCCATTACAGTTGGTATAAGAGCTGAAGGTTAAGCGAGAACCTTGGCTCTGTTGGGATTACTCATTAAGGATAGGGTCAATGGTACCCTATAATGAGTTGAGTATGTATGTGTGTGTGTACTTGTTATTTTCTTATATAAAGGTTTTAATTGATTTTATATATGAATATATTTTGGAAAATTTAATAATGAGAATTAAGTGGTAATAGAAATACAACCAAATTAAACTTAAATGAAGATAAGTTTTAAATGGATTCAGAATTAAATGGTTTAAAGAGATAAGTTGATTTGATTAAAGGATTAAAACAACATTTAAAAATTTAACTCGAATTTATATAATTCGGGACGGTTTAAATTTGAAATTTAAATTGAATTCATTCAAATTGAATCTAATTTGAATTAATTGGATTTGTGATTGAAGATGTATAAGTTTAAAATTTTAAACGGAAAATTTGAGTTGGATTGAATCGAAATGATTTGAAATTGAAGTGGGTTCAATTGATATTAGTCCAAATTGATTGGAATAAATTGGAATTGCAATTAAAGTTGAATAGGTTTAAAATCAAATGGAATTTGATTTGAATTGGGAAAGAAATCAAGATTTATTCAACTTGAATTGGGGTTAAATCAATTTCAATGTAAATTGAAGTTATTCAAATTGGAATTGGGTCAATTTAAATAGAAGTGGAAATTCAAATTGAATTGATGGGGAAGTGAACAATTGTGACTCTGGACTATTTTCAATATAAATTGTTTTAATATAAACTTATTTTTCCAAGCAATTTAATATATACAACTTTTTTTAAAGCCAAATTATTTTATATTTGTTTTACCATTATTTTTGGAACTATTTAACAATTTTTCAACTGTTTTATAAACTAATTACTATTTTTCAAGTATTTTACAAATTAATTACTATTTTACAACTATTTTGCAATTATCTAAAATTTCTGAAACTATTTTCCAACTATTTTACAATTAGTTAACTATTTTACAGCTATTTTGCAAACTAATAATTATATTTCAACTACTTATCTATTTTTAAAATTTTCAAGCTATTTTCTAAATATAAACTGGTCAGAGTTCAAACTGTTCATGATTAAATTACCTAATTGAGATAAGGATTAAAGTGATAATCCAAATGGGATTGAAGCAATTGTAAATAAGTGAATGAAAATTAAATTGAATGTGAATAGAAAGGGAATTGTTTTGGCTAATAAATCAATGAGGATAGATACGTGCATGTACATATATTATTCTATTCGCATGGTGGTTTGATCCAGATTCGAGCACAGAATTTCGAGATAGTTTATCGATCCAAGTTGGGATTTCTTACTCGATTTTTGACGGTGAATCAGGATATTGGTTGTTGATTGATTCTGGATATTCTCTGTCGTAGCTAGGCTATGCAAGGAGAATGACGGTTTCTGATCGAGAAACCAGATCTATGTCCGCCGTAGAAAATCGGGTGGACGATACTAGTTCAGAAGTGAAATTGTGTGATCGAGTGAGCGATCAGATTGGTATAGCATACGGATGATAGGTGTACATCGTACGACTTTGAATGAAACTGATATTGGAAATTTGTGGATAATAAATATGAAATGGATTTTGAAATGAAAGGGTATTTTTTATGAAACATATGATGAAGTAAAGTGGAAATTGGATATTTCTATGGTAAAAATTTACTTATGGAAGTAAGTAAAATGGTAAGTGACTTTATAGAGTAATCAAATTTGAATATTTGATTTTGAATAAACAAATTTATATATCTTTGTTATATAAGATGAATCTCCCCTTGTTGAATCTATTGCCGGAAGAAAAGGATTTTGAAAGTGTTTGAAGTATAAAAGGAGTTTTATACAAGCTTGAAATGATCCAAAGTTTTTTTTTAAAAAAATTTATATATCTATATATAAAGGATCTTATGAGGATTTTGGAAAAAGTTTTTGGGAACCTTTGGATTTGGAAAAGCTTTTGATTTTTGGGTAAAATCAATATTGGATTTGGAAAGCCTAGTTTGAGAATTATCGATTTTGGGATAATCGATTTTGAGAAAGGAGATTTATATGAGATTCATACTAGGTGTATGATTTCGAAGATACTATATGTGTATAGTATAAAGTGTTTTGGAAATGACTCCGGAGAAAAAGGCGCTCCCTTGAAATGAACTTCTCAGGAGTACCACAGGGTGGTACTGCCTTGAACCCTAAGGGGGGTCTCTAAAGTTGATCCTATGAGGAGTCCAGACAAAACTAGTTCCTGAGGATTATGAGTAATGTGTAGCGAAAGTCGAGGGCGCTGATGCCTATAGAGGCATTTGGGTTATGGTGTGACGACAGCGTAACTCGACATCACTGCGATCTACTACAGACCATAGCGTAAGTCATGTGTGATGCTGAGAGCCAACAGTCTACGTTTGATTTTATATTGATAGACTGCGACCTATGGTAACATAGCGAAAGTCGTGTGTGCTGTTCAGAGCCAACAGTCTTCGTTTAATTTTACATCGGTAGACTGCTATGTGAGAGTGGAGACGTTTCATTTTTGACAGCGAAAATCGAGGGCGCTGATGCCTATAGTTACATGGACTTTTGTTGTGATGGTAACGTAACCTTGGAATGTAACTGCGATCTGTTGTGGGTTCCATGGAATAATCGAGGGGCATGGAGTGCCTACAGCTACATGGACTTTTGCTGTGATGGCAACGTAACCAAGGATATAATTGCGACCATGGATAGGGGTGACGATTTCCAAAGCATTCTCACCAAAGATATTTCCTCTATTTTCAAAAGCTGTTTTCTATATTTTCAATAAAATTATTTTCCCAAGTACTTTCACTGGGTGTTGAAAACGGGTTTACCAAGTACTTATAGATTTTTAGTCCTACACCTGATCTACGTATGACCGAATTTCTATGAGAACAAGGATGGACTGGTTGATACATCGAGTTATAAGAAGTATTTTTATAAAAAGCAATTTAATTAGTATTATGTGAATTTAAAAGTATTTCTAAAATTTTAAAATAAAGGAGTAAGCCAGTTAGCTAAATAAATTAGTTAAGTGAGCATGTTAATAAGATCTAAATTAGTTAAATAAAAGTTGAATTAGGAGTTATTAATGGAGTTGGAAATGAAAACTTGATTTATAAATTAAATTTGACTTGAATTGTTAGTAAATTGAACACAATTGTAATAGGGGTTTTTAGGCTTAAGGAAAAAGTTAGAGAAAAACTTAGTCTCAGGGACAAGAAGTTTGATTTTTAGGTTGAAGGACAATTTTTAGTGTAATTCACAGAATGATAGTTGTAACTATCATTCTCAGTTTACACTAAAATGTGTCCTTCAAACTAAAACGCAAACTTGTTGTCCCTGAGACTAATTTTTTTTGCAACTTCTTCCTTGTGCCTAATTACCTGATTGTAATATTGTCGAATAAAAAGGAAGTTGGATTGAAACATAAATAGTTTGAATTGCATATTAAGTTCAAGAATGTAACGACCCATAAATTTTCGATGTTAAATTTTGTTAATTTAATAATATTTTATGAGTTAATATTGAAAGAAATAAAATGTAGTAATTTAATAATGGAATAATAACTAAATTAAAGTGAAACAATGTTAATACAAGTTAATTATCAACAATCTTAATGAAATTCCAATTCATTGTATGTAAACATGCTATGCTTAGTAAAAAAATTTTTAATAAGTAACAAATGTAAACATTTAATTATTGTATAAAATAGATAGTTAAGGGTAATTGAATAAGATCAGTATTGTATAAGGGATTATAATATGTGTTGTATTAATGTGTGCATTGATTATAGTGGGATGTAAAAGGTAAAGAATAAATTTACAAATGTTATAAAATGTATACTGGTGATAACTATCGTTCGTTACCAATGTATTTAATCAATAACAATTAAAGGTAATTAAACATTACCTTATGTAAGTTAAGATAATAATTGAAAATTTTTGAATGTAAAATCAATAGAAACGTTAATTATATGCCTAAATGGCAATTGATTTAATAAAAAAAAATTGAAACCAATATAAATAAATGAATTGGAATATTAAGTGTTTATAAGTGACTAAATCTCAGCATAATGGAAATAAAATAGTTAACACAAATAAAAGATGAAATTAGAATTATATAGATGATTTGAAAATTTGTTGTAATTAATGAACTTTTAAATGTAATTAAAAGTTAAGGGCAACAATGGTTATAAGTTACCTATTTATTTAGTTCATAAAATTTGTTTTACTTAATTTGTGCAATTAATGTAGATTAAATTGGTAATCGAAGAAGGTTAATTCAATAGGATGTAACCAATGAAATTTTTAATCATAATATGACTATTGATTTGAATAAAAATGGAAATCATGTTTGATCAATTTATTGTAGTTTATATTATGATAAAAGGATATATTGCAATTGAACGTAAATAAATTTTACATTAATATGGAATAAGACAATAATTGTAGTGTCAACATAATAAAAGGTATAGAAATGTAAACTTTATTTACAAGGCGTTGATTTATGAAATAAAAAGATAGAAATCTATGTTAATTAATTTCATAAGGTATTGTTGATTTAATAGTAGGAGTGTAAATCAAAAAGAATAAAAATGAATAAGTTTAGTAAAGGAGTAAACATATGTTTATTAGCTGAAAGATTGATTGTAGAGATGAGTAACTATTATTTAGTGAGAAATGTGTAATTACTATTTGTATCCAATAATGTAAATATGTTTAAGTTACTATTAGATAGGAAAAATTGTTTAATTCTCATTACATTCATTTAGTCCATTTTGAAACTTAATCAAATGAAATGAATGTAATTGAAAATTTCTAATTAATAGGAGAAAGAATACTAATTGTAAATTAATAGGTGTAATTAAAAGCAGCTTATGTTTTGTGAAAATAAGGAAAGTTTGATTTAATAAAAAGAACATTTACATCAAATAAATGAATGTTTCATTTATGAATGTAGGTCTAATTTCATTAAAATATAGAATAGAATGATTGATTTAAAAAAAAGAAATATGTAGCATATAGATTGATTACAAGAATAGGAAAATAATATATTTCAGTAAGTTATTTAGTACTCTTGTGTATAAACAATTTTTCTATTTTTTTATGCATTTTAGTTGTCTGTTTTAAAATTTAACTTTGTAAGTGATTGCAATTAATGTAGTTCAAATGTTTCAATTAAAAGGAAAGAAACGGTGATTGCAATTAATAGATTTAACAAAGAAACGCACGTTTTGTGTTAAACAAAATTTAATGGTAGTTTACTACATATATGTTTATACCTAAATTCGAACTTATGTTTTAGATCAAAATTTAATGCTAGTATTAATAGGAGATGATAAAGGGGGTAAAATAGATTTACACTTGACTATTTCCTTTCCAATTAGACTTTATTAGATTTTTTTTTGCAACATAACTTACCTTTCCATCTTCACTTTTCTAATTTATTCTTACATTCATCGCCTCTATTTTCATACCTTTTATTTATGAATGTAAACTATAAGTGGCGATAAAGACGTACATATATATTATACACCTGTTTATATTACCTTGTTTATGCTATCATATTCTGGAATGTATGTTAATGCATTCCTTGTAAAACATTCAATCGAAATGTTAACATGTTGTTTAATTTCCAATCTAATCACAAAGAGGGAGAAATGAAGATTTCTTAATGCTGCATATTCTTTTAATTTATGACACAAATTTGGGTGGAGAATTTATTTTCATTTATTGCGTGTTAATTAAATCTTTAAAAGATGTTAATTTTGGTATGTTTAGGGTAACAAAATTTATTAAGTAAATGGTGGTTTTGAAATTTGAATTCTAAAAGTTTGTTCATATTTACTTTATTTCTTTCCATTCATTTTCCAACTTCATTTTCTAAAACGTCATTTCATTTATTTCTAATTAATAGCGGTCTCTCTTTTCAAATCTCTTTGACCTTAAACCTAACTCTAATCTTATAAATAAGATATGACACAAGTGAAACCACTGCCTCCATTCTAATCTTCTTCTTCTTTTTCCTTTTTTTTTTCTTCAAATCTCCTTATTATCTCTCATCTTAATTTTTCTTCCTCTTCAAATATTCTTGTTCTTCAAATTTTCTTATATTTCAAAGTTTCTTCTTTCTTTTCAAATCTAGATCTTCTCTTCCATTTTCAGTTCTTATTTTAATCCTTTTATTTTTCAATTCTTCTTTTTCAAATCTTTTTTTTTTCAAACCTTTTAAAAATACATACATTCATATAATAAGGAGGAAAATTAAAGTAAATCAAAATAAAAGAAAAGTTATGGAACAAAGCTAGCAATCAAGAAGAAGCATACACGTTTTTCACGTGGGAAAGAGTGGATGTGGCACGGTATTTTATTGTTCAATTTATTTTTGTAAATCTCGATTTCAATTAGTTCTAATAATCATAACTCATACATACGAACTCCGTTTCACGCGCGGTTTTCTCCGCTAGGTTCGTATTGAGATCTCGGACAATTTAATGCTAGTTTGGGCGAATTTGGAGACGGTCAAATTTTTGGGTTTAAATTGGATTTAAATTGGATTTAAATTCAATTTAAATTCAAAAGGTGAGTGTTTTAACCCACTCACAACTTCTAAAATTTCCTATGTCTGTTAAATTGACTTAAGATATGAGTAGAAATTTATTTATAACTGTTTGCCATGTTTTGTTCATCATCTCTGTTGAATCGCATTTATTTAATTTACCTGTTAATTTATTATTGCATATAATTTGACAGTTAAAAATTTATTTAGTTGCATATAAAATGATGGTTTAACGTTATTAAATTTATTATTGAATATAAACTGTTAGTTAATATCTGTTATTTATTACCTGTATATCTTATATGCTCTATATTGATGTTTGTTCAAATTGGATGATGATTGAAATAAATGGTTGATGAATGATGTTTGGTAAATGGATGGTGTGTTCTATATTATATAAACTGCAAGTTGTTATGCATTTCCATTTCATTCGGGGTTGCGGTTTGAAATGATATATAACCGTAATTTTTATTTTTAAATTGCGGATTGAAATGATAAATATCCGTATCACTTGTCCATAGGACAGAAAATTTTATACAGGCACCACGGTATATATATATATATATATAAATATTTTGAAATGATTTTTCTATGGTTTGGATAGGATACGGTTTAATAAATATTTAATTTTAATAATCTTATTTTATATATACACATATAGTTAAATTATTAAATTTAAGCTATGTATAATTTGTTAAATAAACTAAATAAGCTGAATAATGGAGTTTTAATGATTTAAATCAATCTAGATTGGAAGGTAAATTAAAATTTTAATTTGGAATTGAGCGTATTTGAGAATTTAACTATATTAGTGATGTAACTTATTGAAACTTGGAAATTTTAATGGTATGATATTTATAATTGGATTTAATGAATAATTCTAGTATAAATAAAATGGAAGAAAATTTTTAGTGTTAATAAATTTAGTTATTTTTAACGGTTATGGATTTATCATGTAACCTTTCAAACTAAATAATGGGAAAATGAATTGTTGATTTGAAATTCCCAACCTTAGTTTGAAATTCATTAAATACTCAAAGTTTGAAAATATTGAAATCGAAGTGTTTTATTCAAACTGAAAGTGAATCTAAAAGTTATGGGTTTAGACTGAATTTAAAGTGAATAAAATTGTGAAGAAGCGGAAATTTTGTTATAAAGTAATTTTAAATTCAAACTATTTTATTCTATATACTTTTGAATATCCAAACCATTCAAGTTTTAGAAGTATGGTTTTAAAGCTATCAGTTTCGAAGTATTATGTTTTGAAAGTTATAATTCAAATGTTTGGTTTTCGGATATTATAAATTTTAAAGCAATATGGTTTTGGAAAAGAAATATATTTGAAATAAAATGATATTATATTAATTTAGGTTTTATAAAATAATATCAAATGAGTTTGTTTTGAAATGGAAAGGATATCGTAGTTATACGGTTTTGAAATAGATACTTTATTTTGGTTTTGAAAGTACAAACTATTTTTAAAGACCGCGGTGTTATAATAACGTTTGGTTGTTGAAGAGACCGGGATCGGAAGTTGTCATACTCTCTGCCACCGAAAACCACTTTAACTACTGTGTACGCGGTGGAGATTCCAGAATGAAGTAGGTTGGTTGCGGCGTTTCCTGTAAGGTAAATACGTGGACCTAACTCCCGCGAGTTGGCATAAGGTGGCTAAAACAGGAGCGATTGACGGGTTAATAAGGTAGCACCTTTAATCGGACACATCCCTTCGATATTATATTTTGACTTTTGGATTGATTTGGTTGCCACTTTTGATTTTTGGGGGTGTGGCTCGAGGTGGGCGGTAGCTGCGCGCTACGCGTTACCACCGACCCGGAAGCGTAATTGGTATATCTACCCTGGCATTGCCTAGTTGTGCCGTGTCACCTACCCTATCGCGCCTTGTACGAGTTTGGATTTCTCCCATAGCCCGTGTGGTATCCTCTGGTGGCTTCCCGATCAGGAGGGACTATGATATTGGATGGACTACTGGGACTATTACGTGGTAAGGGCTATATGGGTAACCCCTTAATGCTAAGAAAAAAGTAAGTTTATTTTACAATTAGACACTATTATAATAGCTCAATATACTACATAGTAAATAGTTTAACGGATCCTTAGGAGATGTAAATCCCGAGCATCTCTTGAGTTAATGCACTCATATTTATTTCTGTTAATTTAACTTACATAAGATCTTTTAGTTCTGACTCGAGTGTTTTGTCTTTTCAATTCGCTCGGGTCAGTCCGAGCGTTTCATTATTTGAAGATTTTATTCTGGAGGACGAAGACGAAGATTTGTAGTATTACTACTTACTATATTATTCCACTACACTATTTAATTCCGCTGTTTTATTATTATTCTCTGGTATGTGTACTCTGATATGTATATTTTAAGTAAAATCAAATAATTTGTAAAACAGCTTCATGAACTGTATATTTGATTATTATATTTTATCCTTCCACTATGAGATTCTATTTGTTTTAATTCTTCCTTGTTTTTCTTATTTACCCCATAACAATCTGCCTTTCCGTATGATTTAAATTGGCACGTGTGTCGATTTGAATCGCGCGAAAAAGGCGGGACGTTACATCTGGTATCAGAGCTTTGGTTTAGCGATAAACCTTCGCCTCGTGGGGTTTGACTCTTTACTAATAGGGTAGTAATACCCTATGGGAGTCGCTGAGTGTATATATATGAGAGAGCGTATTTGTTAGTGTTATAAAAAGGTTTTAATATTGTGTTAATCTGTTTCGTTTTGTATTTATAAATTCTAGTTGATGCATGAGACGCTACGACATCAATAGGGATTTTTAAACACTTAATAGGACAAACCGACACAATATTTGTTTTTAATATAGGTGAATGAAATAATTTTGCCTATTATATTTTCTATATATATAAAATAATTTTTTATAAAGATTATATTTGGTTGCAATATATTGGTTGTTAGGAATAAAATTTATAAATAATAGGTAAAATAAGATTGAAAATAAAATCAATGAAAATTTGGAAATTTTAGAACTTAAGTCCGGGATTTTGAAAAATTGCTTTCAAAGGATTTTGAAATATAATAATAGCATTTTGAAATATTTTCTGATATAAATATTTCAATATAATTTGAATGTATGGTTTGGAAGAAAAAAAGTTGTACTCCCCTCTCTGTCACTAGAAAATAATTTCGGTGATAAGTGCACGCATCATCGACATTCATTTTCGAGTTTCGAAGTGGGAAGGCCATTGTAGTAGTTTTACTACAGATTTATTTTGATAAACAAAAGTGAATTTTAAATTTCTTTAAATATACTTAGATATAGATAAGTTGTAAGTATATTTTTATCTATTATTTTAAAATAATTTGAAATTTAACCAGGTATTTAGTTCTTCAGTTTCCGTTAATCAATAGTTTTAATTTTTTGTAGGAAATGGGTTGTAAATAATTTATAAATTGGAACCTTTAATTGAAATAAGAGATAAATGCTAAGTTATAAATAAAATTTAAAGAAAGTTGAAATTGTAATTTATAAACCAAAGATGTAATTATTGAACATTTAATTTAAATTAAAAGATGAGGTAAATATTGTATAAGTTTCATTTGCATTTCTTAAAAACATATATATATATATATATATATAACTTACCATCCATAAAAGGTTAAAAATATTATAAGAAATTTAAACAGAACATTATACAAGTAATAAATTTGAAGTAATGGAGCATTCAATAAAATTCTTTAATAAATAAGGATTGATGTTGTTATTGTATAGACTTAAGTTATAATGAAGATCTTACTATAATAAAATATGATAGAGATAAATGTTGTAAGTAAGTAATTATAGACTTAAGTATATGATGAAGTTATTTATTTTAAAAATAAGTAGAAAGACTAATACTGTAAATAAGTGAAATTAATCAATAAAAAATTAATGTAATGTAAATAAAAGAAATTTGCATATATGGATAAATGAAAACTATAAGAAATAAAATGTAAAATAAAAAGATAAACCATTATATGAATGAAAAAGAAATCGAACAACAAAAGTATGAATGGAATTAATAAGAATAAACTTAATCTATTGGTTGAGATTGTTGTTCGTTTGGATTATGGTAGTTTGGGCAAGGATACTTTAGAATCTGTTTGAAAGGTATGAATAATCTATTTAGTTTCACCTAAGACTGTTGAGTGAAGGGTATGCTTAGTAGTTTGTTTTTCTTTCCGTACAATTTAAAGTTTTGAGCCTGAATAACTATTTATTTTGTTTGATATGAATGAATGATTGATGCGTGTTGATTTTTTTGTGATGGTTGTATGCTTATTGCAAGTGATGGTTGATTGATTTGTTTGTTGATTATTTGAAACAGCTTTAAATATTTCATTTTATATAATTGTCAACCTTTTGGATTATATAAGTGAAATATAGGTTATGAAAGCAATTGCTATTGCTTTTGGTTTCATAATTAAGCGTAAATTGCCCGAAAAATAGGTACGTTTTCGGATTACAGTTTATAGCACTATTATATTGTTTCCCACGTTGGGATATATATTATTTTGAAAATATTTGTTATACTGATATTATATTTTCTCCCGAGCCTCTCCGTACAAAGGAGACTCTGCCGAATTTTTTCGTAAATTTTGGACTTAGAATTTTTTTTTTTGAAAATGATTTCCAAACTTTATTTATTTAAGTATAAAAGATTTAATGGGTATAGAATGGGAATATTTTATTTAAAGTAATAAAATTTGTAAATTATTTGTTTATAAAGTTAATATTTTGAATAAGACGTATTGTTTATTTAATTCTTCTTTTCCCTTCTTTTCCTTTTTGAGGACGAAAAGTTTTGAGTGGGGGAGAGTTTAATGACCCATAAATTTTCGATGTTAAATTATGTTAATTTAATAATATTTTATGAGTTAATATTGAAAGAAATAAAATGTTGTAACTTAATAATGGAATAATAACTAAATTAAAGTGAAACAATGTTAATACAAGTTAATTATCAACAATCTTAGTGAAATTCCAATTCATTGTATGTAAACATGCTATACTTGGTAAAAAAATTTTTAGTAAGTAACAAATGTAAACGTTTAATTATTGTATAAAATAGATAGTTAAGGGTAATTGAATATGATCAGTATTGTATAAGGGGTTATAATATGTGTTGTATTAATGTGTGCATTGATTATAGTGGGATGTAAAAGGTAAAGAATAAATTTACAAATGTTATAAAATGTATAATGGCGATAACTATCGTTCGTTACCAATGTATTTAATCAATAGCAATTAAAGGTAATTAAACATTACCTTATGTAAGTTAAGATAATAACTGAAAAATTTTGAATGTAAAATTAATAGAAACGTTAATTATATGCCTAAATGGCAATTGATTTAATAAAAAAAAATTGAAACCAATATAAATAAATGAATTGGAATATTAAGTGTTTATAAGTGACTAAATCTCAGCATAATGGAAATAAAATAGTTAACACAAATAAAATATGAAATTAGAATTATATGGATGATTTGAACATTTGTTATAATTAATGAACTTTTAAATGTAATTAAAAGTTAAGGGCAACAATGGTTATAAGTTACCTATTTATTTAGTTCATAAAATTTGTTTTACTTAATTTGTGCAATTAATGTAGATTAAATTGGCAATCAAGAAGGTTAATTCAATAGGATGTAACCAATGAAAATTTTAATCATAATATGACTATTGATTTGAATAAAAATGGAAATCATGTTTGATCAATTTATTGTAGTTTATATTATGATAAATAGATATATTGCAATTGAACGTAACTAAATTTTACATTAATATGGAATAAGACAATAATTGTAGTGTCAACATAATAAAAGGTATAGAAATGTAAACTTTATTTACAAGGCAATGATTTATGAAATAAAAAGATAGAAATCTATGTTAATAATTTCATAAGGTATTGTTGATTTAATAGTAGGACTGTAAATCAAAAAGAATAAAAATGAATAAGTTTAGTAAAGGAGTAAACATATGTTTATTAGCTGAAAGATTGATTGTAGAGATGAGTAACTATTATTTAGTGAGAAATGTGTAATTACTATTTGTATCCAATAATGTAAATATGTTTAAGTTACTATTAGATAGGAAAAATTGTTTAATTCTCATAACATTCATTTAGTCCATTTTGAAGCTTAATCAACTGAAATGAATGTAATTGAAAATTTCTAACTAATAGGAGAAAAAATACTAATTGTAAATTAATAGGTGTAATTAAAAGCAGCTTATGTTTTGTGAAAATAAGGAAAGTTTGATTTAATAAAAAGAACATTTA
Organism: Allium cepa; assembly: GCA_030765085.1. Taxonomy (NCBI): domain Eukaryota; kingdom Viridiplantae; phylum Streptophyta; class Magnoliopsida; order Asparagales; family Amaryllidaceae; genus Allium; species Allium cepa. The sequence continues at coordinate 619,347,741 of CM060945.1, forward strand.
CATCAAATAAATGAATGTTTCATTTATGAATGTAGGTCTAATTTCATTAAAATATAGAATAGAATGATTGATATTAAAAAAAGGAAATATGTGTTTATTTGAACTGTGTTTTAGCTTACAGATTGATTACAAGAATAGAAAAATAATATATTTCAGTAAGTTATTTATTACTCTTGTGTATAAACAATTTTTCTATTTTTTTATGCATTTTAGTTGTCTATTTTAAAATTTAACTTTGTAAGTGATTGCAATTAAAGTAGTTCAAATGTTTCAATTAAAAGGAAAGAAACGGTGATTGCAATTAATAGATTTAACAAAAAAATGTCTGTTTTGTGTTAAACAAAATTTAATGCTAGTTTACTACATATATGTTTATACCTAAATTCAAACTTATGTTTTAGATCAAAATTTAATGCTAGTATTAATAGGAGATGATAAAGGGGGTAAAATAGATTTACACTTGACTATTTCTTTTCCGATTAAACTTTATTAGATTTTTTTTTGCAACATAACTTACCTTTCCATCTTCACTTTTCTAATTTACTCTTACATTCATCGCCTCTATTTTCATACCTTTTATTTATGAATGTAAACTATAAGTGGCGATAAAGACGTACATATATATTATACACCTGTTTATATTACCTTGTTTATGCTATCATATTCTGGAATCTATGTTAATGCATTCTGTAACATCCCGCCTTTTTGCACACTTTAAACCGACACACGTGCCAATTCAAAGCATACGCAAGGGCGGATTGTTATGGGGTAAATAAGAAAAACAGAGAAGAAATAAAAACAAAAACAGAATCTCACAGCGGAAGGATAAAATATAATAACAAATATACAGTTCATAAACAGTTTACAAAAGCTTGATTCTTCTTTTACAATAAAAATCAGAGTTACACATACCAATACAAGCAATGCAGCGGAATAGAAAGAGTGTGGTGCAATACTATATATAAAATAATACTGATTCTTCGTCTTCGTCCTCCAAAGCTAAAATCTGCTATCCTGAAACGCTCGGACTGACCCGAGCGAATTTGAAAAGACAAAAACACTCGAGTCAGACTAGAAAATCTTATGTGAGTTAAATAAACAGAATATAAATATGAGTACAGTAACTCAAGAGATGTTCGGGATTTACATCTCCTAAGGATCCGTTAAACTATTTACTATGTAGTATATTGCGCTATTATAATAGTGTCTATTTATAAAATAAACTTACTTTTAAATAGCGTTAAGGCTTTACATTTTCCACCTTAACACGTAATAGTCCCAGTAGTCCGTCCAATATCATAGCCCCTCCTGATCGGGAAGCCACTAGAGGATACCACACGGGCTACGGGAGAAAACCAAACTCGTACAAGGCGCGATATGGTAGGTGACACGGCACAACTAGGCAATGCCAGGGTAGATATACCAATTGCTATCCAGGCTGGTGGAAACGCGTAGCCGCAGTTACCGCCCACCTCGGACTAACTCCCCAAAATCAAAATATAGAAGTGGCCACTGAATCAATCCAAGTCAAAGTATAATATCGAAGAGGAGCGTCCGATCAGAGGAATGACCTCATTGGCCTGAGAATCGCTCCTGTTTTAGCCACCTTATGCCAACTCACGGGAGTTGGGTCCACGTATTTACCTTACAGGAAACGTCGCCACCACCTACTTCATTCTGGAATCTCCACCGCGTACATGGTTAGTCAAAGTGGTTTTCGGTATCGACAGAGAGTATGTCAGATATCCGATCCCGGTCTCTTTGCCAACCCATCGTTATTATAACATCGCGGTCATTTAAAAATAGTTTATACTTTAAAACCAGAATATAATCCATTTCAAAACCATAATATTCCGATATCATTTCTTCCTTAAAACCCAAAAAGATTCATTTTGATATTATTTTATAAAACCCAAATCAATGATATCATTTCCCAAATATAAATCTTTTCCAAAAATTATACCACTTTTAAAATTTATAATTCCTTGTAACCAAATATTTGAATATTAACTTTCAACATAATACTTCGAAATCCATAGTTTTTAAAACCATTACTTTCAAAACTAAATGGTTTGGATATTCAACAGTATATAAAATAAGTGGTTTAACTTAAATGTTACTTTGAAAAGAAATATTTCTCGTGGCTTTACAATACATTTCTTTATTTAAAGTTAAAACCAAAATTTAATATCGCTTCAAGTTCCAAAACCATTTCAATAAATTCATATATATACGTATATCCATTTTGAGTATAAATATTTCAACTAAAGTTGGATTTTATTCTTTCAAATCAAATGTTCTATTAATTATTCTTGAATATTCACATAGAATCCATAATTAATAAGACTTCAATTTCTAGTAATAAATTATATATATTTTTCAATTCAAGTTATACTAGAATATTCATTTTAATTTATTTGGGAACAATCCAATTATAAATATCTTAAAATTTCCAACTTAACATTTAAACATAGGATATAAATTATCAAACTCCATTTTCTAAATTTTCTTCCATTTTAATAAAGAGATTTATACACCTTTTTATTTCAAATTTTCAACTTCATATGTATATAAATATGGAAGAAAACATTTATTCAGTATAAAAATTTAAGATTTTATAAACCGTATTCCATCCAAACCATAGAAATCACATTTTAAAAATAGTTATATATAGACCGCGGTGCCTGTATATAGTTTTCTATCCTATGGTCAAGTGATACGGATATTTATCATTTCAATCCGCAATTAAAAAAATAAAACTGCGGTTGTATATCATTTCAAACCGCAATCCCGAATGAAATGTAAATGCATACTAACTTGCAGTTTAATGATATCCAAATAAACATTCATTCAACAACACATCCATCATCCAATCACAACATCGATCAATATCAATCAATAACAATTATATATATGATCATATATAACAGGTGATAACTGGCAGTTTATTCAAATTAAATTTTATCAACTATTAATCTAACAATTTATATTCAGTGATAATTGACATAACTGTTAACTAGCAGTTCATATGCAACAATAATTTCTAACAGCTAATTAACACGCAATAAATCAATTAAATTAATAGTTAAATTCAATAAAATGCAATTCAACAGATATAAATGAAATATCATACCAAAAGCTCATAATTAAATTTCTATTCATTTCTAAAATTTATTTAACGAACATAAAAGCTTCTAGTAGTTGTGAGTGGGTCAAAACACTCACCTTTTGAATTTAAATCGAATTCAAACCCGATTTAAACCCAAAAATTCGCCCGTCTCAGAATTCGTCCAAACCAGCGTCATCAAGTCCGGAATTTTAATACGATCCTAACAAAAAAAATCTCGCGTCAAACGGAGTTCGTATGAGAACGTTATGTCGAAAATTGCGAATGAAAACATAAAAAAAAAAAATACAAAATGGAACACATATTCAATCACATTTAATATTTACACGCACGCACCTTCTTCTAGAACAGAACGCACGAACACAGCCGCGCCAATTATCACCAACCTTAGTTGAATTCTACAGCCCAATCTAACCGTTGATACTCGAAACAAAATACATAGATGCGATCCCCTCGGTTCCCTCTCCAAAACCCAGAAACCGTTTTCCGATCCGACGAAGTTTTGCGCGACGATGATGAACGATTTTGGGGCTGTTTGAATTTATTCTGGATGAACGACAGCTCTAATTGAAAAACGAATTTCACCAGTAATTTACGCGTATCGAATACTTCAACATATATTTTTTCTGGAATTTTCTGAAATTTTTGAGTTTTGACTTTTGATTTTGAACTGTGGATGGATCTGGAATTGGATCTGAGATGTATACATTTGGGGAAGAGAAAGGAGTGAAGAAATGAACGTACAGCAAATGAAAAAGAAAGGAGCTAGGGTTTATAGATGTATATTTATAGATAGGCTAGAGGTAGGGTAGCTAGACTGGATACGCGAACGTGCGTGACAAACCATGGTCCAAAAAGCCCGCTATGCCTCCGGAGTCGGATTTGTTAAAACTATATATCAAAATAGGTGTTTTAAAATATTCTGAACGCGATGGAAAAAGTTTCGCGACCAAATTCGATCGTATGAAGAAGTTATGCTAAAAAAACAAAAATTTCACATTGATTTCAAAATGCGTAAATTTCAAGGCGTTTCGAGTCCGTACGATCAAACGACAAGTCCGATCGCTACGAAACTTGAAACATTATTATAATTCATCGTTACGGATCCGATGAAACTAGTTTCGTCGAAATCCGAGTCCGTGACAAAAATGGCTATTTTTTAATATTTATTAAATAAATCAAAATAAATTACAAAAATCCAAATTTTATATTATATTCTAAAATTGTCCAAATTTTATTACTTATATAATTTAATCAATTTCAAATGATTTAACAAGCTTGGATGTGAATTAAAATTATAAGTATATCAATTTGCAGTATTAATTTCTGCACTTTCCTATATTTAAGAATTATAAAATTAAATGCTCAAAACCCCGTATATTAGATTTTAACCTTTTATATACTCATTCTTTATCCAAATAGGGATGCCACATACTTTGGTTCATGATTCACAATATTATTCTTAAATTCATTTTAAATTTCAGTGTTTGAATTCAATTACGGTAAATTCAGATATTGTAAATTCCAAGAATTTACTTAAATTTAACTTTGACTATGACCTTATAGTTTACTGCGTATTATTACGTCAATTAATATAATTTTACGTTTATTTCAAATCTACCAATTATAACCAAATAAAACCTTTCAATTGTTTTTCATGAATAGGTATTTCAATGAATTAGTTAGTATTCGACTAGCATAATATTTAATTCTAACCACTGCAATAATTAAGCTTTATTTTAAATTGGATTTAGATGGAAGGATTTGTTTGCCTTTTCTTAACTACTATATTCAAAAATTCTGCCTTTCTTTGTATTGCTACTATTTCCATTTATATTGAAATTGTAAAACATATATAAAAAAATTAGAATCTCAAATAAGCTCTTATTACTCACAATTACTATATTAATTTGGATTGCACAACATCTTATTCATCACTTGCTTAAACCTAAATTCCTATTTCATTCATAAATGCTAAAATAAATCAATTATTACATAATTTCTTTTATTAATATTCATGCTATTCATGTTAAATTCAATTCCTTTGTTCCATTCAACATCAGCAATTATCTATTAAATGTCCCAAAATTTCTATTAAATAAATCTAACGAATCTTTATTATAAATTAGATGAATTTAATATTGCATTCAAACTATTGTGTTAAAATTTCCGTTTCACCTTAAAGTAACTAAATTTGCCCATTATAATACTTATTTCAATTCAAAAAAAAAAAAAATCATTTTATTAACATCAAAAATTTACCATTTCATCTTACCATTTATTTACGTATCCTTTTATTGCACTGATTGAAATAAATTCACTTATTAAATTTTTAAGTTCGTTACCTATCCATCTTGATTTTAATTCCATCTATAAAGCAAATTTAGTTAGCCTTAACGTTACTACACTAAATCTACAATCAGTTTCAATTTATATAGAATTATATCTTAATACTTACCATTTATTTATAAATTAGGTTACCTTCCAATAAATCTGATTCCTACGCATTTGATTGGATTGCCATCTTTACTATGTCTATTATTAATTAGCTTCAAATTCTACAATTTCACTTCTTAAATACACCTTTTGCTATATTATAAGTAAAATTTACATTGGTTACATAAATGTATCATTTATTTACATTTATTACAAACTTATTTCCAGTTCCAACTAACAATCTAAATAAATGAATAGGCAACCTACCATAAACACTACCGTTACCTTTTTGTCACATACAAAATCCTTTATTACAAAAATCAATTTCTGCATATATTTTCATACTACAAATTCAATTTACTTATGTTCAAATTATAACCAAACCTGACCTTTAAATTATTTTGTATAAAATTGGGATTTCATTAAGTTTCTTAATTATTACCCTTAATTGGCATTTATTATCTTGTATTCTCGTTATCATTTCATAGATATGATTCCCAATTCCTTATTATTGACTTAAAATGTCATTACTTACATTGCATTAAACGTTGTTACTTAAATCTCTACCCAATAGTAATTAATACTCTAAATAAATATGCTTACTCCTTTCGTTATTTATTCATTATCACAAGAAACGTTTAATCATTTGTAATTTCAAATTACCTACATTGATTGTATATATTTTCCATTATTATCATTTATTAGAATTCTATTCAACTTTCCATCTTATGCATGTAGTTAAACTTTCTATTGATTTTTCCTTCAAAATTTTCAGTTATTTCTTATTTAATCGCTATAAATTAAATGCATTGGTAACGAACAATAGTTGTTACCATTATACAATTTATAACATTCGTAATTTGTTCTCTACAACAATTATTACCTATCAATATTATTTCGCCCATAAATACAAACTTGCAATTTTTCTTATTATCATATTCCATTTACTGTTAACAATGTTTATTACATTATATTAGTTTAATAATTTCCTCAAATTCCTCATATTCAACTCATATACTGGTAAAATTCTTTTCACTACTTAAAATCATTTGAATTAACTTCGAATTACTATAAGTAGGTTTTTTATTTATTTTTCTTCTAAATTTAATTACAACTTAATTTAACCAAATTAAATCCATGAAATCTACGGGTCGCTACACTCTCCCCCACTCAAAACTTTTCGTCCCCGAAAAGGAAAAGGAAGGGAGATAGAAGAATAAAACAGTATATCTAGTTTCAAATATTAACTTATAACAATAATTTACTAAATTAATTTCCTTTAATGAATTACACTTGTTTTATAATCATTATGTCTTTTAATACTTAAATTATTAAAGTTGGAAAAATATCTTTAACAAAATTCTAAGTCCAAAATTTACGAAAATTTTTGGCAGAGTCTCCTTTATACGGAGGGACTCTGGAGAAAATATAATATCCAAATATATAAATATATTACATATATATCCAAAATAAAATATCCCAACACGGGAAAATATATAAAATAGCGCTTTAATCGTAATCCGAAAACGTACCTATTTGTCGGGCAATACGCTTATTATTTTGGAACCAAAAGCAGTAGCAGTTGCTTCCAACCCCTGTATTCACTTATATAATCTAAAAGTTAAATATCTATATTACAGTGAAATGTTTGGGCAGATTCAATCATTCATATCCAAATCAAATGCAACAACCATACATTTTAACAAACAGCACACACCACAAACAACAATCATTCAATCAACAACCATTAGTTGTTCGGGTTCAAATTCTGAAATTTTACGGAGTGAGAAATAACTATCAAGTGCATCCTTTACTCAACAGTCTTAAATGGAATAGAGATAGATTATTGTTCCTCCAACTACTCCAAAATTCCTTACCCAACAACCATACATCAACCAAACAATTCAAATCAACACCAAATAGCTTATTATACATTTATTTCATAATTTAGTGGTTTGATTTTCTTTCCTTCATTTATGGAGGAATTTCTTTATTTCTTACAAGTTTTATTTTCCAATTATCTCAAAATTTATTATATTTGTATTTCCTTTTTATTACTTAAGTCTATAAAATAAATTCTCATTAATAACAACAAATATTTTGAATATCTTCATTTCCTTACTCTTCACTTGTAAGATTTCTCCTTTACATTTTCTTACTAACATTGCAACTTTTATTATATGGTAAGTTATGTATGTTTAAGAATGCAAGTGAAAATTTACAAGTTTCTTCTCAATTCCTTTTTATTTATTAATGATTCAATAAATATATATTCGTTTTATAAATTACAATTTCAACTTACCCTTAATTTCATTCCTTTATTTAATGTTTACGTTTTATTATATTTAATTACAGTAACCCTCTACTTACACTTAAATTATTAACCTTAAAACCTCCATTTTTATAAATAAAGGATCTTATTAATTCATTATCTATGGTTTACAGACATTTATTTATATTACCTACTTTTTATTATATTACTAGTAGCATTTTAAAACATACTTAAGTTTATAACCCTACACATCAATCTTTATTTATTAAAGAATTTCATTTTATTTACTTAAGTTAAAATCACCTATTAATAATACTCACCTTTAATTTGGGTAAAATTTCAATTATCACTTAAGTTTATACCAATAAATTCTTGTTATAACAGTGATTTATTGAATACTTCATTTTTCCTAAATTCCTACTTGTAAAATATTCAATTCCAGTTTCTCATTTAACACTTCAACTTTTATATTTGGTAAGTTATTTATGTTAAGGAAATTGCAATTGAACTTATACAAGTTTAATCTTCATTCTTTATTACATTTAATGTTTATTCATATTACCCCTTTGTCTCATATGTATGCAAATTCCTCTTTATAGCTTTGCAGTTATTCTTTTATTTCAATTAGAGGTTTCAATTCGTTTATTACTTAACTTTTATTTCACTAACAACCTTTAAACAATTAATTAACGAAAAATTTTTTTTTTTTATGAAATACCGGGTTAAATTTCAATTTATTTCAAAATAATAGGTAATTAATGTCTTGCAACTTTTATATCTCTAATTATCTTTAAATAATTAAAAATTTCAAATAAATTCAAAACAAATCTGTAGTAGAATTTACTACAGTGGCCTTTCCCTTTCGAAACTCGAAAATGAAAGTTGATGATGCGGCCGTCATCACCAAATTTATTTTCCAACGACAGAGGGGAAAGTACAGAATTTAATTTTTTTCCAAAATCTTCTTTAAAACAATTCTTCCAAATTATATGAAATATTTTTATAAGAAAATACTTATAAGCCGAATCATTTTTTTTTCATAAATCCTTTGAAACAGATTTGGAAAAAAATCCCGGACTTAAGTTCTAAAATCTCCAATTTGATTTATCATAATTTCAACTTAGCTTCAGTTATTATAGATATTTTTATTTTCTAACACCCAATCTATAGCAACCAAATATATATATATCTTTATAAAACTATTTTTATATATAGAAAATATAATAGGCAAAATTATTTCATTTACCTATATTAAAAACGGATATTATGTCGGTCTGTCCTATTAAGTGTTTAGAAATCCCTATTGATGGCATAGCGTCCCATGCATCAACCAGAATTCATAAATACAAAGCGGAACAGATTAACACAATATCAAAATCTTTTATTAACACTAACAAATACGCTCTCTCATATATATACACTCAGCGACTCCCATAGGATATTTCTACCCTATTAACAAAGAGTCAAACCCCACAAAGCCAAGGTTTATCGCTAAACCAAAGCTCTGATACCAACTGTAACATCCCGCCTTTTTGCACACTTTAAACCGACACACGTGCCAATTCAAAGCATACGCAAGGGCGGATTGTTATGGGGTAAATAAGAAAAACAGAGAAGAAATAAAAACAAAAACAGAATCTCACAGCGGAAGGATAAAATATAATAACAAATATACAGTTCATAAACAGTTTACAAAAGCTTGATTCTTCTTTTACAATAAAAATCAGAGTTACACATACCAATACAAGCAATGCAGCGGAATAGAAAGAGTGTGGTGCAATACTATATATAAAATAATACTGATTCTTCGTCTTCGTCCTCCAAAGCTAAAATCTGCTATCCTGAAACGCTCGGACTGACCCGAGCGAATTTGAAAAGACAAAAACACTCGAGTCAGACTAGAAAATCTTATGTGAGTTAAATAAACAGAATATAAATATGAGTACAGTAACTCAAGAGATGTTCGGGATTTACATCTCCTAAGGATCCGTTAAACTATTTACTATGTAGTATATTGCGCTATTATAATAGTGTCTATTTATAAAATAAACTTACTTTTAAATAGCGTTAAGGCTTTACATTTTCCACCTTAACACGTAATAGTCCCAGTAGTCCGTCCAATATCATAGCCCCTCCTGATCGGGAAGCCACTAGAGGATACCACACGGGCTACGGGAGAAAACCAAACTCGTACAAGGCGCGATATGGTAGGTGACACGGCACAACTAGGCAATGCCAGGGTAGATATACCAATTGCTATCCAGGCTGGTGGAAACGCGTAGCCGCAGTTACCGCCCACCTCGGACTAACTCCCCAAAATCAAAATATAGAAGTGGCCACTGAATCAATCCAAGTCAAAGTATAATATCGAAGAGGAGCGTCCGATCAGAGGAATGACCTCATTGGCCTGAGAATCGCTCCTGTTTTAGCCACCTTATGCCAACTCACGGGAGTTGGGTCCACGTATTTACCTTACAGGAAACGTCGCCACCACCTACTTCATTCTGGAATCTCCACCGCGTACATGGTTAGTCAAAGTGGTTTTCGGTATCGACAGAGAGTATGTCAGATATCCGATCCCGGTCTCTTTGCCAACCCATCGTTATTATAACATCGCGGTCATTTAAAAATAGTTTATACTTTAAAACCAGAATATAATCCATTTCAAAACCATAATATTCCGATATCATTTCTTCCTTAAAACCCAAAAAGATTCATTTTGATATTATTTTATAAAACCCAAATCAATGATATCATTTCCCAAATATAAATCTTTTCCAAAAATTATACCACTTTTAAAATTTATAATTCCTTGTAACCAAATATTTGAATATTAACTTTCAACATAATACTTCGAAATCCATAGTTTTTAAAACCATTACTTTCAAAACTAAATGGTTTGGATATTCAACAGTATATAAAATAAGTGGTTTAACTTAAATGTTACTTTGAAAAGAAATATTTCTCGTGGCTTTACAATACATTTCTTTATTTAAAGTTAAAACCAAAATTTAATATCGCTTCAAGTTCCAAAACCATTTCAATAAATTCATATATATACGTATATCCATTTTGAGTATAAATATTTCAACTAAAGTTGGATTTTATTCTTTCAAATCAAATGTTCTATTAATTATTCTTGAATATTCACATAGAATCCATAATTAATAAGACTTCAATTTCTAGTAATAAATTATATATATTTTTCAATTCAAGTTATACTAGAATATTCATTTTAATTTATTTGGGAACAATCCAATTATAAATATCTTAAAATTTCCAACTTAACATTTAAACATAGGATATAAATTATCAAACTCCATTTTCTAAATTTTCTTCCATTTTAATAAAGAGATTTATACACCTTTTTATTTCAAATTTTCAACTTCATATGTATATAAATATGGAAGAAAACATTTATTCAGTATAAAAATTTAAGATTTTATAAACCGTATTCCATCCAAACCATAGAAATCACATTTTAAAAATAGTTATATATAGACCGCGGTGCCTGTATATAGTTTTCTATCCTATGGTCAAGTGATACGGATATTTATCATTTCAATCCGCAATTAAAAAAATAAAACTGCGGTTGTATATCATTTCAAACCGCAATTCCGAATGAAATGTAAATGCATACTAACTTGCAGTTTAATGATATCCAAATAAACATTCATTCAACAACACATCCATCATCCAATCACAACATCGATCAATATCAATCAATAACAATTATATATATGATCATATATAACAGGTGATAACTGGCAGTTTATTCAAATTAAATTTTATCAACTATTAATCTAACAATTTATATTCAGTGATAATTGACATAACTGTTAACTAGCAGTTCATATGCAACAATAATTTCTAACAGCTAATTAACACGCAATAAATCAATTAAATTAATAGTTAAATTCAATAAAATGCAATTCAACAGATATAAATGAAATATCATACCAAAAGCTCATAATTAAATTTCTATTCATTTCTAAAATTTATTTAACGAACATAAAAGCTTCTAGTAGTTGTGAGTGGGTCAAAACACTCACCTTTTGAATTTAAATCGAATTCAAACCCGATTTAAACCCAAAAATTCGCCCGTCTCAGAATTCGTCCAAACCAGCGTCATCAAGTCCGGAATTTTAATACGATCCTAACAAAAAAAATCTCGCGTCAAACGGAGTTCGTATGAGAACGTTATGTCGAAAATTGCGAATGAAAACATAAAAAAAAAAATACAAAATGGAACACATATTCAATCACATTTAATATTTACACGCACGCACCTTCTTCTAGAACAGAACGCACGAACACAGCCGCGCCGATTATCACCAACCTTAGTTGAATTCTACAGCCCAATCTAACCGTTGATACTCGAAACAAAATACATAGATGCGATCCCCTCGGTTCCCTCTCCAAAACCCAGAAACCGTTTTCCGATCCGACGAAGTTTTGCGCGACGATGATGAACGATTTTGGGGCTGTTTGAATTTATTCTGGATGAACGACAGCTCTAATTGAAAAACGAATTTCACCAGTAATTTACGCGTATCGAATACTTCAACATATATTTTTTCTGGAATTTTCTGAAATTTTTGAGTTTTGACTTTTGATTTTGAACTGTGGATGGATCTGGAATTGGATCTGAGATGTATACATTTGGGGAAGAGAAAGGAGTGAAGAAATGAACGTACAGCAAATGAAAAAGAAAGGAGCTAGGGTTTATAGATGTATATTTATAGATAGGCTAGAGGTAGGGTAGCTAGACTGGATACGCGAACGTGCGTGACAAACCATGGTCCAAAAAGCCCGCTATGCCTCCGGAGTCGGATTTGTTAAAACTATATATCAAAATAGGTGTTTTAAAATATTCTGAACGCGATGGAAAAAGTTTCGCGACCAAATTCGATCGTATGAAGAAGTTATGCTGAAAAAACAAAAATTTCACATTGATTTCAAAATGCGTAAATTTCAAGGCGTTTCGAGTCCGTACGATCAAACGACAAGTCCGATCGCTACGAAACTTGAAACATTATTATAATTCATCGTTACGGATCCGATGAAACTAGTTTCGTCGAAATCCGAGTCCGTGACAAAAATGGCTATTTTTTAATATTTATTAAATAAATCAAAATAAATTACAAAAATCCAAATTTTATATTATATTCTAAAATTGTCCAAATTTTATTACTTATATAATTTAATCAATTTCAAATGATTTAACAAGCTTGGATGTGAATTAAAATTATAAGTATATCAATTTGCAGTATTAATTTCTGCACTTTCCTATATTTAAGAATTATAAAATTAAATGCTCAAAACCCCGTATATTAGATTTTAACCTTTTATATACTCATTCTTTATCCAAATAGGGATGCCACATACTTTGGTTCATGATTCACAATATTATTCTTAAATTCATTTTAAATTTCAGTGTTTGAATTCAATTACGGTAAATTCAGATATTGTAAATTCCAAGAATTTACTTAAATTTAACTTTGACTATGACCTTATAGTTTACTGCGTATTATTACGTCAATTAATATAATTTTACGTTTATTTCAAATCTACCAATTATAACCAAATAAAACCTTTCAATTGTTTTTCATGAATAGGTATTTCAATGAATTAGTTAGTATTCGACTAGCATAATATTTAATTCTAACCACTGCAATAATTAAGCTTTATTTTAAATTGGATTTAGATGGAAGGATTTGTTTGCCTTTTCTTAACTACTATATTCAAAAATTCTGCCTTTCTTTGTATTGCTACTATTTCCATTTATATTGAAATTGTAAAACATATATAAAAAAATTAGAATCTCAAATAAGCTCTTATTACTCACAATTACTATATTAATTTGGATTGCACAACATCTTATTCATCACTTGCTTAAACCTAAATTCCTATTTCATTCATAAATGCTAAAATAAATCAATTATTACATAATTTCTTTTATTAATATTCATGCTATTCATGTTAAATTCAATTCCTTTGTTCCATTCAACATCAGCAATTATCTATTAAATGTCCCAAAATTTCTATTAAATAAATCTAACGAATCTTTATTATAAATTAGATGAATTTAATATTGCATTCAAACTATTGTGTTAAAATTTCCGTTTCACCTTAAAGTAACTAAATTTGCCCATTATAATACTTATTTCAATTCAAAAAAAAAAAAAAAAATCATTTTATTAACATCAAAAATTTACCATTTCATCTTACCATTTATTTACGTATCCTTTTATTGCACTGATTGAAATAAATTCACTTATTAAATTTTTAAGTTCGTTACCTATCCATCTTGATTTTAATTCCATCTATAAAGCAAATTTAGTTAGCCTTAACGTTACTACACTAAATCTACAATCAGTTTCAATTTATATAGAATTATATCTTAATACTTACCATTTATTTATAAATTAGGTTACCTTCCAATAAATCTGATTCCTACGCATTTGATTGGATTGCCATCTTTACTATGTCTATTATTAATTAGCTTCAAATTCTACAATTTCACTTCTTAAATACACCTTTTGCTATATTATAAGTAAAATTTACATTGGTTACATAAATGTATCATTTATTTACATTTATTACAAACTTATTTCCAGTTCCAACTAACAATCTAAATAAATGAATAGGCAACCTACCATAAACACTACCGTTACCTTTTTGTCACATACAAAATCCTTTATTACAAAAATCAATTTCTGCATATATTTTCATACTACAAATTCAATTTACTTATGTTCAAATTATAACCAAACCTGACCTTTAAATTATTTTGTATAAAATTGGGATTTCATTAAGTTTCTTAATTATTACCCTTAATTGGCATTTATTATCTTGTATTCTCGTTATCATTTCATAGATATGATTCCCAATTCCTTATTATTGACTTAAAATGTCATTACTTACATTGCATTAAACGTTGTTACTTAAATCTCTACCCAATAGTAATTAATACTCTAAATAAATATGCTTACTCCTTTCGTTATTTATTCATTATCACAAGAAACGTTTAATCATTTGTAATTTCAAATTACCTACATTGATTGTATATATTTTCCATTATTATCATTTATTAGAATTCTATTCAACTTTCCATCTTATGCATGTAGTTAAACTTTCTATTGATTTTTCCTTCAAAATTTTCAGTTATTTCTTATTTAATCGCTATAAATTAAATGCATTGGTAACGAACAATAGTTGTTACCATTATACAATTTATAACATTCGTAATTTGTTCTCTACAACAATTATTACCTATCAATATTATTTCGCCCATAAATACAAACTTGCAATTTTTCTTATTATCATATTCCATTTACTGTTAACAATGTTTATTACATTATATTAGTTTAATAATTTCCTCAAATTCCTCATATTCAACTCATATACTGGTAAAATTCTTTTCACTACTTAAAATCATTTGAATTAACTTCGAATTACTATAAGTAGGTTTTTTATTTATTTTTCTTCTAAATTTAATTACAACTTAATTTAACCAAATTAAATCCATGAAATCTACGGGTCGCTACACATTCCTTGTAAAACATTCAATCGAAATGTTAACATGTTGTTTAACTTCCAATCTAATCACCAAGAGGGAGAAATGAAGATTTCTTAATGCTGCATATTCTTTTAATTTATGACACAAATTTGGGTGGAGAATTTATTTTCATTTATTGTGTGTTAATTAAATCTTTAAAAGATGTTAATTTCGGTATGTTTAGGGTTAACAAAATTTATTAAGCAAACGATGGTTTTAAAATTTGAATTCTAAAAGTTTGTTCATATTTACTTTATTTCTTTCCATTCATTTTCCAACTTCATTTTCTGAAACGTCATTTCATTTATTTCTAATTAATAGCGGTCTCTCTTTTCAAATCTTTTTGACCCTAAACCTAACTCTAACCTTATAAATAAGATATGACGCAAGTGAAACCACAGCCTCCATTCTAATCTTCTTCTTCTTTTTCCTTTTCTTTTTTTTTTCTTCAAATTTCCTTATTATCTCTCATCTTAATTTTTCTTCCTCTTCAAATATTCTTCTTCTTCAAATTTTCTTCTATTTCAAAGTTTCTTCTTTCTTTTCAAATCTAGATCTTCTCTTCCATTTTTAGTTCTTATTTTAATCCTTTTAATTTTCAATTCTTTTTTTTCAGATCTTTTTTTTCAAACCTTTTAAAAATACATACATTCATATAATAAGGAGGAAAATTAAAGTAAATCGAAATAAAAGAAAAGTTATGGAACAAAGCTAGCAATCAAGAAGAAGCATACACGTTTTTCACGTGGGAAAGAGTGGATGTGGCACGGTATTTTATTTTTGTTTAATTTATTTTTGTAAATCTCGATTTCAATTAGTTATAATAATCATAACTCATACATGCGAACTCCGTTTCACGCGTGGTTTTCTCCGCTAGGTTCGTATTGAGATCCCGGACACTTTGACGCTAGTTTGGGGAATTTGGAGACGATCAAATTTTTGGGTTTAAATTGGATTTAAATTCAATTTAAATTCAAAAGGTGAGTGTTTTAACCCACTCACAACTTCTAAAATTTCCTATATCTGTTAAATTGACTTATGATATGAGTAGAAATTTATTTATGACTGTTTGGCATGTTTTATTCATCATCTCTGTTGAATCGCATTTATTTAATTTACCTGTTAATTTATTATTGCATATAATTTGACAGTTAAAAATTTATTTAGTTGCATATAAACTGATGGTTTAACGTTATTAAATTTATTATTGAATATAAACTGTTAGTTAATATCTGTTATTTATTACCTATATATCTTATATGCTCTATATTGATGTTTGTTCAAATTTGATGATGATTGAAATAAATGGTTGATGAATGATGTTTGGTGGTAAATGGATGGTGTGTTCTATATTATATAAACTGCAAGTTGTTATGCATTTCCATTTCATTCGAGATTGCGGTTTGAAATGATATATAACCGTAATTTTTATTTTTAAATTGCGGATTGAAATGATAAATATCCATATTACTTGTCCATAGGATAGAAAATTTTATACAGGCACCACGGTATATATATAAAATTATTTTTGAAATGGTTTTTCTATGGTTTGGATAGGATACGGTTTAATAAATATTTAATTTTAATAATCTTATTTTATTTATACACATATAGTTAAATTATCAAAATTAAGCTATGTATAATTTGTTAAATAAACTAAATAAGCTGAATAATGGAATTTTAATGATTTAAATCAATCTAGATCGGAAGGTAAATTAAAATTTTAATTTGGAATTGAGCGTATTTAAGAATTTAACTATATTAGTGATGTAACTTATTGAAACTTGGAAATTTTAAAGGTATGATATTTATAATTGGATTTAATGAATAATTCTAGTATAAATAAAATGGAAGAATTTTTTTAGTGTAAATAAATTTAGTTATTTTTAACGGTTATGAATTTATCATGTAAACCTTTCAAACTAAATAATAGGAAAATGAATTGTTGATTTGAAATTCCCAACCTTAGTTTGAAATTCATTAAATACTCAAAGTTTGAAAATATTGAAATCGAAATGTTTTATTCAAACTGAAATAAATCTAAAAGTTATGGGTTTAGATTGAATTTAAAGTGAATAAAATTGTGAAGACACGGAAATTTTGTTATAAAGTAATTTTAAATTCAAAATATTTTATTCAGTATACCGTTGAATATCCAAACCATTCAAGTTTTAGAAGTATGGTTTTAAAGCTATTAGTTTCGAAGTATTATGTTTTGAAAGTTATATTTCAAATGTTTGGTTTTCGAATATTATAAATTTTAAAGCAATATGGTTTTGGAAAAGAAATATATTTGAAATAAAATGATATTATATTGATTTAGGTTTTATAAAATAATATCAAATGAGTTTGTTTTGAAATGGAAAGGATATCGTAGTTATACGGTTTTGAAATAGATACTTTATTCTGGTTTTGAAAGTACAAACTACTTTTAAAGATCGCGGTGTTATAATAACGCTTGGTTGTTGAAGAGACCGGGATCAGAATTTGTCATACTCTCTGCCAACTTCGAAAACCACTTTAACAACTGTGTACGCGGTGGAGATTCCAGAATGAAGTAGGTTGGTGGCGGCGTTTCCTGTAAGGTAAATACGTGGACCCAACCCCCGTGAGTTGGCATAAGGTGGCTAAAATAGGAGCGATTGATGGGTTAATAAGGTAGCACCTTTGATCGGACACATCCCTTCGATATTATACTTTGACTTTTGGATTGATTTGGTGGCCACTTTTAATTTTTGGGGGTGTGGCTCGAGGTGGGCGGTAGCTGCGCGCTACGCGTTACCACCGACCTGGAAGCGTAATTGGTATATCTACCCTGGCATTGCCTAGTTGTGCCGTGTCACCTACCCTATCGCGCCTTGTACGAGTTTGGATTTCTCTCGTAGCCCGTGTGGTATCCTCTGGTGGCTTCCCGATCAGGAGGGACTATGATATTGGATGGACTACTGGGGCTATTACGTGTTAAGGGCTATATGGGTAACCCCTTAATGCTAAGAAAAAAGTAAGTTTATTTTACAATTAGACACTATTATAATAGCGCAATATACTGCATAGTAAATAGTTTAACGGATCCTTAGGAGATGTAAATCCCGAGCATCTCTTGAGTTACTGCACTCATATTTATTTCTGTTAATTTAACTTACATAAGATCTTTTAGTTCTGACTCGAGTGTTTTGTCTTTTCAATTCGCTCGGGTCAGTCCGAGCGTTTCAGGATTTGAAGATTTTATTCTGGAGGACGAAGACTGTAACGACCCGGAAAATTTTAGCAATTTTAATTGATTCTATAACGTATTTAATTGAATATTTGTGAAATCTTATAATAATTGAATTTTTAAATAAAATGTTTATATATTTAGAATACGTATATTTAAATATAGCAGATTGTAAATTTTCAAATAATTTTATGGAAGTTTATTTAATTGAGAAAACGTGCTGTCCAATTCAAGCTATTAATTGCTTTAATTGATTTCTGAATCAGTGCGTAACGGTTTCTTTTTACTACCGTTAAAGATTTCTATTGCTTAATACTTTTCCAATCCAGGTAGACTTTTCCATTCGTAACCATTAATAAATTTGAGATCATCGACCTTGCTTTTATTATTCCTTATAGTTTCGTGCACTGACTTTACCTTTCCCACTACCCATAATTTTCTCTATACGTTTCTTTTGCAATTGAAGCGTATATTTATATTTATGGTGGTGCGTTTATTCTGGTCTCTCTTTATTTTTGTTTTTAACGCTTGAAAGAATCTCAAATCATCAAGCTAGTAGCACCCGTTCCTTCCCTCGCTTTCATAAGGCCTATAATATATAAACCACTTGCTTATAGATCCGAACACAACTTTGTCATCAAATTTAATGTGCCTTCATCTCCCTATTATTTCGGTTCCAACCTTCCTTGTAAATGGCTTTAATAAAGTTTGGCTAAATCATAGCTACGCACTTTTCAAATTTCTTTCATTTTATATTTATTTCCAATTCCTTCATTGCTTCAAAATTTTTGAACGTGCCTAATCATCTCAGCATGTATATATAATGTAAGCCTACCTTTCCTTGGAAAGCTATTGCTCACAAAAATTTCTTGATTTCTTTCCTTTTATCCATTTTTATATCCTTGACTTTCAAAACTCATTATGTGTTGTACAAACAAACAAAATTTATTGCTTTAAGTGTATAGCTAAATCAACTATTGACCGTTACAATTACTTTTTTTTTCATTTCAGTTTATTACTTAAATAACGTTTTGATGAATTAATGGACAGCTTTACGTTTCTTTTGCTTTTGAAAAACTTTATATTTATAGTGTATGTTTCTTTTGCATTTCAAAAATTTGAAACATGCTGCCCCATTTAAGCCATTAATTGTTTTAATTATTTTTCTTAATCAACATATAACCGTTGCTTTTTATTATTCGAGGATTTACATCCATACTTTAATCTCTGCTGTTCCATTTATTTCATTTGAAATCTAAATTTATTTACCATTCATTTATACGCCTCTTCCTCTTCCCTCTTTTACCTCTTCGTTTCCGTGTTTCTAGGAATATATATATATATATATATATATATATATATATAGTATAGCATAGATTGCATCTTCTTTTCTCTTTGTAGGCTATTCGTTGCCCTCAAATTAATATTAAAAGAGGAGAGAGCTTTGTAAATATTATATAGAGTCATATAGCATGTTCACATATCAGATGCAGACCTACCTTTATATTTAAGAAACTAGCATTTTCTCTGTTGCCTGAAGAATGCCCTTCGCCATGTCATGTTGCTTGAATCACGCATGCATTCTTCCTTTAAAAATCGCCTGTTCTCATCTCCCCTCCATCTTTTCTTATTTCTTCCAAACCTGAGCATGAGCTCTCTCTTTTCCTTGGCCTGCCTCCTCCCCATGGCCGCATGCATTAGTTGGCAAAACATTTCCTCTCTGGTTTTTAAAAGTAAGTACGCATTTTATTTGATATAAGTCTATTTTATATATTAAGAACAGTATAGATTGTGCATAAGTTTTGTTTTATATGTTTACTGCAACTATGGGGATTTTGAATTCCCTAACAGTTGAACTTTAAAAATAATAATATATTTCATAATAGTATATATATGATAATTGTTATATTTATAAACGTGTATATAAATATTTAACTTCTGTTCATATATAAAGGTTAGTATATATTTAAACTGTATTATGTATATTATTTTAAGATTTTGCGGTATATAGTTTTTGACTTTTGTTAGCATATAGTTATCGTACGGCTTTTAGATACGTATGTTTTACTAACTAGTTGATAAGTTAAATATATATATATATATATTTATATATATATATACGCGTTTTATTTTACTATTGATAGCTTATGGTATATATGGTATAAGTTTGGCAGCCATCTATTAATATACGTATTTTTATATGTTTTATATATTTGGTTATAACAGTTTCAACTATAATAAAATATGTTATTTTATTAGCTTTCATATGTTAGATATATAAAATATAGTATTTCAATTTTCGTTACTGTTTTGGTATATATATTATATAACATTGGTGGGTACAAGTTTGATAGGTCAATTTATAATATATATATATTTTTATGATTGTTTTAGTATTTTAGAGTCTACCGTACTATATTTTATTTTATTTTCAACAATTTACATAAGTTATATTTAAACGTAGGTATATATATAAATTTTCTATGGTAGTTTTACAGTATAAGTTATATCAATATTTTATAGTTTCAACAGTATATGCTTTCAAAAGTTTATTTCATGTCAGCCTTAAGGTTGTTTGCACTGACTGATATACGTTGGATTTTTTTTAAGGGATGTGTATTTTGATTTCAAGTATAGTCATATGTATAGTCATATACAAATTGGTAGAGGAAATGTTATACAGTATATATATGGTTATATTAATATAGTCGGTCTGCACACCTATGTATATATATTAACCAAGGCATGCGTATTTTGTTGCATATTTTATAAAATGTGTCTGCATATGTTGGCTAGTTGTATATAAGCTCACTTATCCTATTTATCTTCCTTGATCCAATTCTGATTTGAATTCGTCTATTCCTATTATCAGCTTTGATTATTGAACCGTGTCCATCTAGCTTTGTTTTGGAATTCGGATCTGGATTTCATAACTCACTTCTTTTTCTCTGGCCTCGAAAGGTGAGAAATCACTCACGATTAACATTCTTTTATTTACTAAATTTGATTTCAATTGAGACGACAATTCAAATATGAGGCTGTAGTTATTTAAATTGTTATATATGCTATTATCTGTAACTATTCACTTATGGGATATGACACCATATCCTATTGTTTATATATTTATTTTGATGATATATGCCTGTTGTTATTATTATTTACATATCTGTTATCACTCTGCAAGTTCCTTGTTAGTATAGAAATCACTATGGGTTGAAATGATACATACCCGAATAGACTTTAGAATAGGAGAAAATCGTTATGGGTTGATATGATAAACCCAAGCGATTTTCATTTAATTGAATTGGGATTATGGGTTGAAATGCTGTCCACCCGTATACATTTAGTGTACGGATTGAAATGATAAATATCCGTAACACTTGACCATATGATAAGAAATATATACAGACATCGTTGGTCCATATATATAAATATTTTGAAATTTAATTCATTGTTTTGGAAAGAAATATATGGTCTTATTAAATGTTAATCCTTAAATTTTTTTTATATATAAAGGGTAATGATATATAGATTTAATAATATTTAATTTAGTCAAAATTTGATTTAATACATAAATTATGCTAAATATTTATGTAAATTTTATTCCAAAAGTATTCTGCAATTTACTAAGATTGGGAGATAAATGTGGGTTTATCTAAATGGTATTTAAATAAGGATTTATTAAATTAAATCAATTTGAAATTTTTGAATGGGAAATTTAAGGGTATGATTTTGTAACTGGATTTTCATTTAAGTGATTTAATGAATATTTCACGTTTAAATAAATTAAAGAAAATATTGAGTAAAATGTAATTTAAGGTTACTTAAATGATGTTGTATCTAATGAGGGATTATTTTAAGACTAGATAATAATGAGGTTAAATCGAGATCTATATGGAACTATTAAATTGAACATTTAATTAAATATTAAAGCTTTGAACTATATTGGGATTTAAATGGTTTATTTTGAGATTCGGATATGTATTTGAAATCAGTATAGTTGAATTTATTATTTAGAAACTAAATTGATCAATAAGTTAGTTTGAAACGTTGAATACTTAAAGTTTTGAAATATATTGAACATAAAGGGTATTTTGTGATTTCAAATCCGAATTTGAGATCGATAAAATTGAAGTGGTTATTTTAGAAATTTAGTTGAATTTAAATTAATAAATTGGGATTGAAATAGATTTAAATGGGGTGGTCGGGTTGATGTTAAACGATTTGTTAAGTTGAGGGAATTGAAATTTCTTTACTGTACAAATTATTTAATATATAAAAATACTATTTGGGAAGTATAGAGATATTTGAAGTGAAAATGATATTTGGTTTTGAAGTATAAATTAAGTTGAAAAGACTACGGTGTTATAGTGTACATTTCTATCTTTTAGATAGTTTCATGGACCTTTAGAGGATGGTTATCCCAAACATCCTCTAAGTTAATTATATTTCAGTTGATATTTCACTTGAGTTAGATTTATAGATATAAGAATGTTAATCCTGACTCGAGTGTTTTGTGTTTTGCTTTACGCTCGGGTCAGACTGAGAGATACAACATTTGAGACTCATCTTCGAAGTTGGAGCTTTGCTTGAAGATCCAGCTATCTATCCCTTCAGTCATCCAGTTGATTATTTCAGAGAAGCCATCTGTTGCATTGGAGACTTCATGGCATTTGAACTATTCGGTTGCATTTTATTTCTAACTCTGAGGTATATAGTAGCTTCATGAACTACTATTCTTTATCTATTCCGCCGCATTGTATTACTCTGTGTATGTGATCTATGATTGATTTATTTACTATATATTTTAAGTTTTGCGAAATTTTATTAACAATTCGGTATTTTGAATTATTCAAGTCGGACATGTACGGCTTTATTGTCGATTTGAGTGGTCCAAAATAGCGGGTCGTTACAGTTGGTATCAGAGCTTTGGCTCTAGGCAAAACCTAGCATATATGGTAAATTCATTTACAGAATCACTTTCGTTCGAGTTGAATCCCTTCTTTTTGACTTGATTTCCTTTGAATTTTGGAATGTCCCTCGGTTCCGAAATTCATTCTTGTCTCTCCCTATTTATATTCGTTTGATTCTGGAGTATCCCATAACTCCACGGAATGAATTGTAAAGGGGGTGAAAACTCCTTTACAATTGGCATTGATTCACCGGAGATTTCTGTATCCTCGGTTTACGATGCTGCTATATCTTGGTATGCCGAATTCTATCTCTGGCAATCGAATGTCGATTTTCTTTAGAATTCCGCATCAATTATATTCCTGAAGTCACGGTTGACCCGGTTAAGGTCGCCCGAGATTTATAGAAGTATATCCATCTTCTATTCTGTAATTTGATTTTCTCAACCTTGTTTGAGCCTATCTTCGAATCAGGATTCTATTGATTAGAGTTCCTCTAAATTTAATCTCTATCTTTGTTTTGAAATCCATTCTTGAAGCATCCTTTGAAAATCGGGTTTGTTGTATTTTAAAATTGTTTTATACGAAATTATTATTTTGATAACTATGATTTTATTCTATATATAAAAGTGAAAATGTTTTCGATAAGGATTATATATCTATATATAAAACGAATAAGAAATGTTATTCTATATATAAAAGTTTTGAAAGGATTGGAAATTTTGAAAATTTATAAGAAAGTGATTTATATAAAAAGGATTTATAACTGAAGGGTTAAATTTGAAATTCGAGAATTGAATTCCGATATTTTGAAATTGGTTTTAAGATTTTGGGAAAATATATAAAAATAATACGATTTAAAAGTATTTTTACGAATAAGAAATGTTTCAAATGGGTTCAAATGAATTCCAATAATTTTGAAGAAATTTCAAAGAAGTTTTCAAGAAAATTGAAGTCCAGAACTCACTTATGTCGCTGGAGAATAATTTCGGTGATGAGTGCACGCATCATCGACATTGATTTTCGAGTTTCAGAGTGGGGGAGAGGCCACTTTAATAGCTTCACTATGTGAGTGATTTTGTAAAACTATTTTTGATTTCAAATTTCGAAGTATAATTTGATATTTTCGAAAGATATATGTATATATTTGAAACAATTTAAAGTGAGACCGGTGTTCAGTCCTCGAGTTTTCAATTTGACTAGTAATAACTCTATATAAAAAAAAAATTGATTTCCAACTCTTAGATTTGAAATTTGATTGCATCGACTATTTTGAAGGTTCGAGCACTTCCAAATCAAGGTTTAAAAGTTTTAAACTAAGAAATTTCGAAAAGTATAAATTTTTTGATAAAGCATATAAGTTTAGTTTTGAAGAGTATGACTTAAGTAAGTTTGAAACCTTTTTGTTAAGTAAGTGAATATGACTATTTTTAATTATACTAATATGGAATTTAGTTTTGAAATGTTTTGGAAAAAAAAAAAAAATTTAATTTCAAATAATGGTTTTCAGAAAGGTAAATTGGATATTTCTAATAGAAATAGATAGTTTAAAAGTTTTAAAGTGATGATTATAAATTTGGAAACCATTTTGAGTATAATTGATTTTGAGAAAATATTTGGTTTTGAAATTAAATTGAAATTAAAAACCAGTACTTATATGGTGATTTTGGAAATGAATTTGTTTGACTTGAATTATTTTAATATGGAAACTGGGATAATTTTCTAAACCTATTATTTTGGGAACTTTGAAATTTAGATACTTAATTTGGAAGAAAATTTGGTGAAATCCTGTATGATTTTGAAACTGAATTGATATTGAAATGATTTGAAATTGAGAACCTTATATTGTTAAGCACTTGATTTGTGAGTGGTCGAACTTATATAAAATGGATTTGTATAAGTGTGAAGTGATTTGAAATCTATTGATTTGAAAGGTACTCAATTTGGAAAGAGAATTTTTTTATAAATCGAAGTCTATATAAGTATGATTTGATATACTATTGATTTGGAAAGTATTCGATTTGAAAATGGAATCTTATATATATATATATATATATATATATATATATATGGATTTACATAAGTATGATATTTGAAAGTATTTGAAAAGGTACTATATGATATATATTTTCGAAGTAAAGATATGGAAAGTGCCTTCTGCTTGATATCCGCTTTGTGGCCACATCGTGGATTCATTCTATCGATATTATTCTCTCTGATTTTTGGTTTTCCGGATGTAATACTCGAGTGTTTCCCACCGTGGCGTAACCCATGGTTTTTTTCTCTCGTGACTGCATAGCGCAACTGCCTGGCTGAGTCTTGCCTAGGGGTACGGATTGTTTCCTGGGGGATCCAGGCGTAACTATTGTGTATCCTGCAATCTGTGTAGGTCGCGAATAGTAGCGCAAGTGCCTGACTGAGTCTTGCCTAAGGGTACGGATTGTTTCCTGGGGGATCGAGGCGTAACCATTGTGTATCCTGCACTCTACTAGTCATCATGCCGTAACTCACAGGGCTGAGAAAGCTTACGGATATGGATTGTTTCCTGGGAGACCCAGGCGTAACCATTGTGTATCTACGAACCATGGTCGGACAAAGGTTTTGGTTTGGTTGTTTGTTTGGATTGTACTTTCCATATCTGTTTTTAAAAAGGTTTTTCAAGTATTTTCACTGGGTGTTGAAACAGGTCTACTAAGTACTTAAAGAATTCTAGCTTTGCGCCTGATCAACGCATGGCCAGAGTCTGCAAGAACGAGGATAAACTTGTCAAAACATCGAGTTATAAAAATATTTTCGAAAGAAAGATTTATTTCGATATAAACGTATTATTATAAAGGTATTTATTATAAAAGTATTTTTCCCAACAAAGAAATTTTGTATTAATATTTGAAATTAAAATTCTTATGGTTTGAAATAAATTATTCGTGCCCGATTCTATTCTTTTGAATCTACCTCATCTGCTCAGCTTCATTTTTCACCAATATTCCGTTTTCGAAATCTACCTTCCTTTCCTTTTTGAATAAATCTTTTAAATATTGCTTATTTGTATACTACATTGTTTTATATAAAATTTTAGTGTTATAAATATTTTTGAAGTTATAAATTAAATAAAACATCTTTAAAGAAAATGATTATTAATTTATTGATAATATTTGAAAGGTATCTTGAGATAAATTAAAAATTTCATAAATTTTGGATTTAATATTTTCAATAGTCTTTGTAAATAGAAGTAATAATGTAAATAATTGTTTGCAAAGGAGTTTGAGAAGTATTAAATATTAAAGAAAATTTAATTTCAAATGAAATTTTCAAATAAATATTTTAAATAAAATTTATATAGTTTTAAAATTTATTGTTTATCTTGGCTTTCAATCTATTTTTTTCTGGTTGTTTTATTCTCCTACCTCCTTCCTTTTCGGGGACGAAAAGTTTTGAGTGGGGGAGAGTGTAACGATCCGGAAAATTTTAACAATTTTAATTGATTCTATAACGTATTTAATTGAATATTTGTGAAATCTTATAATAATTGAATTTTTAAATAAAATGTTTATATATTTAGAATACGTATATTTAAATATAGCAGATTGTAAATTTTCAAATAATTTTATGGATGTTTATTTAATTGAGAAAACGTGCTGTCCAATTCAAGCTATTAATTGCTTTAATTGATTTCTGAATCAGTGCTTAACGGTTTCTTTTTACTACCGTTAAAGATTTCTATTGCTTAATACTTTTCCAATCCAGGTAGACTTTTCCATTCGTAACCATTAATAAATTTGAGATCATCGACCTTGCTTTTATTATTCCTTGTAGTTTCGTGCACTGACTTTACCTTTCCCACTACCTATAATTTTCTCTATACGTTTCTTTTGCAATTGAAGCGTATATTTATATTTATGGTGGTGCGTTTATTCTGGTCTCTCTTTATTTTTCTTTTTAACGCTTGAAAGAATCTCAAATCATCAAGCTAGTAGCAGCCGTTCCTTCCCTTGCTTTCATAAGGCCTATAATATATAAACCACTTACTTATAGATCCGAACACAACTTTGTCATCAAATTTAATGTGCCTTCCTCTCCCTATTATTTCGGTTCCAACCTTCCTAGTAAATGGCTTTAATAAATTTTGGCTAAATCATAGCTACGGACTTTTGAAATTTCTTTCATTTTATATTTATTTCCAATTCCTTCATTGCTTCAAAATTTTTGAACGTGCCTAATCATCTCAGAATGTATATATAATGTAAGCCTACCTTTCCTTGGAAAGCTATTGCTCACAAAAATTTCCTGATTTCTTTCCTTTTATCCATTTTTATATCCTTGACTTTCAAAACTCATTATGTGTTGTACAAACAAACAAAAATTTATTGCTTTAAGTGTATAGCTAAATCAACAATTGACCGTTACAATTACTTTTTTTTTCATTTCAATTTATTACTTAAATAACGTTTTGATGAATTAATGGACAGCTTTACGTTTCTTTTGCTTTTGAAAAACTTTATATTCATAGTGTACGTTTCATTTGCATTTCAAAAATTTGAAACATGCTGCCCCATTTAAGCCATTAATTGTTTTAATTATTTTTCTTAATCAACATATAACCGTTGCTTTTTATTATTCTAGGATTTACATCCATACTTTAATCTCTGCTGTTCCATTTATTTCATTAGAAATCTAAATTTATTTACCATTCATTTATACGCCTCTTTCTCTTCCCTCTTTTACCTCTTCGTTTCCGTGTTTCTAGGAATATATATATATATATATATATATATATATATATAGTATAGTATAGTATAGCATAGATTGCATCTTCTTTTCTCTCTGTAGGCTATTCATTGCCCTTAAAATAATATTAAAAGAGGAGAGAGCTTTGTAAACATTATATAAAGTCATATAGCACGTTCACATATCAGATGCAGACCTACCTTTATATTTAGGAAACTAGCATTTTCTCTGTTGCCTGAAGAATGCCCTTCGCCTTGTCATGTTGCTTGAATCACGCATGCATTCTTCCTTTGAAAATCGCCTGTTCTCATCTCCCCTCCATCTTTTCTTATTTCTTCCAAACCTGAGCATGAGCTCTCTCTTTTCCTTGGCCTGCCTCCTCCCCATGGCCACATGCATTTGTTGGCAAAACATTTCCTCTCTGGTTTTTAAAAGTAAGTACGCATTTTATTTGATATAAGTCTATTTTATATATTAAGAACAGTATAGATTGTGCATAAGTTTTGTTTTATATGTTTACTGCAACTATGGGGATTTTGAATTCCCTAACAGTTGAACTTTAAAAATAATAATATATTTCATAATAGTATATATATGATAATTGTTATATTTATAAACGTGTATATAAATATTTAACTTCTGTTCATATATAAAGGTTAGTATATATTTATACTGTATTATATATATTATTTTAAGATTTTACGACATATAGTTTTTGACTTTTATTAGCATATAGTTATCGTACGGCTTTTAGATACGTATGTTTTACTAACTAGTTGATAAGTTAAATATATATATATATATTTACGCGTTTTATTTTACTATTCATAGCTTACGGTATATATGGTATAAGTTTGGCAGCCTTCTATTAATATACGTATTTTTATATGTTTTATATATTTGGTTATAACAGTTTCAACTATAATAAAATATGTTATTTTATTAGCTTTCATATGTTAGATATATAAAATATAGTATTTCAATTTTCGTTACTGTTTTGGTATATATATTATATAAAATTGGTGGGTACAAGTTTGATAGGTCAATTTATAATATATATATATTTTTATGATTGTTTTAGTATTTTAGTGTCTACCGTACTATATTTTATTTTATTTTCAACAATTTACATAAGTTATATTTAAATGTAGGTATATATATAAATTTTCTATGGTAGTTTTACAGTATAAGTTATATCAATATTTTATAATTTCAATAGTATATGCTTTCAAAAGTTTATTTCATGTCAGCCTTAAGGTTGTTTGCAATGACTGATATACGTTGGATTTTATTTTAGGGGATGTGTATTTTGATTTCAAGTATAGTCATATACAAATTGGTAGAGGAAATGTTATACAGTATATATATGGTTATATTAATATAGCCGGTCTGCACACCTATGTATATATATTAACCAAGGCATGCATATTTTGTTGCATATTTTATAAACTGTGTCTGCATATGTTGGCTAGTTGTATATAAGCTCACTTATCCTATTTATCTTCCTTGATCCAATTATGATTTGAATTCGTCTATTCCTATTATCAGCTTTGATTATTGAACCGTGTCCATCTAGCTTTGTTTTGGAATTCGGATCTGGATTTCATAACTCACTTCTTTTTCTCTGGCCTCGAAAGGTGAGAAATCACTCACGATTAACATTCTTTTATTTAGTAAATTTGACTTCAATTGAGACGACAATTGAAATATGAGGCTGTAGTTATTTAAATTGTTATATATGCTATTATCTATAACTATTCACTTATGGGATATGACACCATATCTTATTGTTTATATATTTATTTTGATGATATATGCCTGTTGTTATTATTATTTACATATCTGTTATCACTCTGCAAGTTCCCTGTTAGTATAGAAATCACTATGGGTTGAAATGATACATACCCGAACAGACTTTAGAATAGGAGAAAATTGTTATGGGTTGAAATGATAAACCCAAGCGATTTTCATTTAATTGAATTGGGATTACCGGTTGAAATGCTGTCCACCCGTATACATTTAGTGTACGGATTGAAATGATAGATATCCGTAACACTTGACCATATGATAAGAAATATATACAGACATCATTGGTCCATATATATAAATATTTTGAAATTTAATTCATTGTTTTGGAAAGAAATATATGGTATTATTAAATGTTAATCCTTAAATTTTTTATATATATAAAGGGTAATGATATATAGATTTAATAATTTTTAATTTAGCCAAAATTTGATTTAATACATAAATTATGCTAAATATTTATGTAATTTTTATTCCAAAAGTATTCTGCAATTTACTAAGATTGGGAGATAAATGTGGGTTTATCTAACTGGTATTTAAATAAGGATTTATTCAATTAAATCAATTTGAAATTTTTGAATGGGAAATTTAAGGGTATGATTTTGTAACTGGATTTTCATTTAAGTGATTTAATGAATATTTCACGTTTAAATAAATTAAAGAAAATATTGAGTAAAATGTAATTTAAGGTTACTTAAATGATGTTGTATCTAATGAGGGATTATTTTAAGACTAGATAATAATGAGGTTAAATCGAGATCTATATGGGACTATTAAATTGAACATTTAATTAAATATTAAAGCTTTGAACTATATTGGGATTTAAATGGTTTATTTTGAGACTCGGATATGTATTTGGAATCAGTATAGTTGAATTTATTATTTAGAAACTAAATTGATTAAAAAGTTAGTTTGAAACGTTGAATACTTAAAGTTTTGAAATATATTGAACATAAAGGGTATTTTGTGATTTCAAATCCGAATTTGAGATCGATAAAATTGAAGTGGTTATTTTAGAAATTGAGTTGAATTTAAATTAATAAATTGAGATTGAAATAGATTTAAATGGGGTGGTCGGGTTGATGTTAAACGATTTGTTAAGTTGAGGGAATTGAAATTTCTTTACTGTACAAATTATTTAATATATAAAAATACTATTTGGAAAGTATAGAGATATTTGAAGTGAAAATGATATTTGGTTTTGAAGTATAAATTAAGTTGAAAAGACTACGGTGTTATAGTGTATATTTCTATCTTTTAGATAGTTCCATGGACCCTTAGAGGATGGTTATCCCAAACATCCTCTAAGTTAATTATATTTCAGTTGATATTTCACTTGAGTTAGATTTATAGATATAAGAATGTTAATCCTGACTCGAGTGTTTTGTGTTTTGCTTTACGCTCGGGTCAGACTGAGAGATACAACATTTGAGACTCATCTTCGAAGTTGGAGCTTTGCTTGAAGATCCAGCTATCTAT
This sequence comes from Allium cepa, assembly GCA_030765085.1. Lineage (NCBI taxonomy): Eukaryota > Viridiplantae > Streptophyta > Magnoliopsida > Asparagales > Amaryllidaceae > Allium > Allium cepa. The sequence goes on from CM060945.1 coordinate 619,379,271, forward strand.
CCCTTCAGTCATCCAGTTGATTGGTTCAGAGAAGCCATCTGTTGCATTGGAGACTTCATGGCATTTGAACTATTCGGTTGCATTTTATTTCTAACTCTGAGGTATATAGTAGCTTCATGAACTACTATTCTTTATCTATTCCGCTGCATTGTATTACACTGTGTAAGTGATCTATGATTGATTTATTTACTGTATATTTTAAGTTTCGCCAAATTTTATTAACAATTCGGTATTTTGAATTATTCAAGTCGGACATGTACGGTTTTATTGTCGATTTGAATGGTCCAAAATAGTGGGTCGTTACAAAGACGAAGATTTATAGTATTACTACTTACTATATTATTCCACTACACTATTTAATTCCGCTGCTTTTATTATTATTCTCTGGTATATGTACTCTGATATGTATATTTTAAGTAAAATCAAATAATTTGTAAAACAGCTTTATGAACTGTATATTTGATTATTATATTTTATCCTTCCGCTATGAGATTCTATTTGTTTTAATTCTTTCTTGTTTTTCTTATTTACCCCATAACAATCTGCCTTTCCGTATGATTTGAATTGGCACGTGTGTCGATTTGAATTGCGCGAAAAAGGCGGGACGTTACAAAGAAGGTAGAAAAAATTGAAAATGGCCTTGGAATTAGTTAAATGAGTCGTGAATGAATTGAATTTGGAAATTAAATTTATAATAACTAATCAAATAAATTTGTAGATTGAAATGAGATTTGATTGAAATAGAACCAAGTTAAATTGAAAAGTAAAATTTATTTTGCAAGTGATGTGAGCTTAAGTTTTGAAGTTGGACTAAATTAAAGTAAATTAACCTATGTTTAAAATTTATAGAAGCTCGACTTCAAGTAGGAAGGGTAGACCATTAAATAAAAGCTTGGGTTGAATTAATTTGGGGATGGTTAGTAGTATACAGGCATGGAACGTATCGGGCTAAATAAAATGGTTGTGAATGAATTAAAATGGAAGGAATTAAAATAAATTGAGTTGGAATCAATTTAAATTGGTTATAAAACTTAAGTAATTATTTATGCACATGGATATCATCAATTTGCATAGAATGACATGTCGTTTGATGTAAACGAAGGTAATTAAATTTCTATGAGTTGATCGAGATTAAATAAGTTGATTTTAAGATCAACTGAATTGAATACGAGCTTGTTTGGATTAAAAATAAATTGAATGTAAGAAATTGAGTTATAAACCATTTAAATTGAATGAAGTTGTATACGAAATTGGTTGTAAACAATTAAAATTAATGTCGGAACCCTATAACTTGCTTATAAATATTGTTTAACCTACATTTCTTATAGAAACTCATATTTTACTAGTTAAACATGTAAAATGTTGTTAATTTACATGATTTTGGCACTTACATATTTGAATTGAGCAAGTACAGGTACCGGGAAGCCGTATGGCTGGATGTGGGCACGCTAATTGGTAAAATAATAACCCGCTTGTTTAAAATGCAAAATAAAGGTACACCTACGCAATAAAAATAGGAAATATGAACTATTATTGTTTTTCCGACCGTGTGGGTCGATGTATATATACTTATATCTCTTGTCAAATTGCAAAAGCTCCTCCGTACAAAGGAGTCTCTGCCAAAATTTTTCGAAAATTTTGGGAGTTAGAAAATTTTTGGGGAAAATTTTGTTAGCTACAAAATGATTACAAATTAGAAATTGAAATAAATTTGTGGATGAAACTATATTTAAAATAATGATATGAATCAGTTATAAATGGAAGATAAAATTCAATATTCAGAGTTGAAGATAAATTGAATTCATATGGAAATGGAAAAACTAATTTGAATAAAAGTAGGTATGAAAACTTTTGTAAGGAAATTATAAAATGATTTTAAAATCTATGATTGGATATTATTGCTAAGTAGGATATGTAGGTATTATAAAGGGAAAGGAAAATTGGTTTTGATTTCAGAAGATAATTTGAAATTGCTCGACAAAAAGGTACGTGTTTAAATTCTGTATGAAATTTGATTGGGTTTTTGATCAAGCCACGTGTTTTTTTTGTTTTCTTTTGGAATTTGGGAGCCCGTAGAGGCATTTTGTAGTTGTATCAAGCTAGCCGTACAAAGGAGACGCTGGCGAAATTTTTCGAAAATTTAGAGAGTTAGAAAGTTTATTGAGAAAGATTTGATAATTTAAATTTGGATTTAAATTTAAATTTGAATAAGTGGAGTAAATAATGTTGTTGGAAACTATGCAAGGTTTTGGAAAGTTGGTTGAAGTAATAGTGGGTCTTTAATAAAAAAATAGGTTACGGCAAGTTGATAAAACTGTTTGATTTTGGAAAAATAGTAATGGGTATTGGATCATTCTTCTTAAATAACAATTTCGGGAATGAAATTCTTTTAAGGGGGAGGAATGCGACGACCCGGAATTTTGGACAATTTAAATTGGGATATTTAATTGATTTTAATATTTAACGGTTAGTTGTAACTTAAATTTCAAATATGACTATTATGTGGAAGGGGATTTTAGGCTCAAGGAAAAAGTTGCAGAAAAATTTAGTTTTAGGGACAAGAAGTTTTATTTTTAGTTTGAAGGACAATTTTTAGTGTAAATCACAGAATGATAGTTGTAACTATCTTTTTCTGTTTACACTTACAAATGTCCTTCTGACTAAAAAGCAAACTTGCTGTCTCTGAGACTAAAAATTTTCGCAACTTCTTCCTTGCGCCTATTTTCCTGTATTTGGAAATTTAATTATTGGGTTTAATTACTGGAAATTGGGTCAAATGTTGAATCTGGAATTTTAAGCCTGTTAAAAATAATTTAAGGGTTTGTAAAATTTATATCGATGGTATTGAAGATAGTAAAAGTGTTGTAATTGAATTTCGGAATGTTTTGCTAAGTTTTGAAAATTCATCGTTTAAATTGACGTTTAAAAATAGCCTTCCGAGGCACAGTCTGGGAATTCAACAAAACCAGTTCCATTGGATCCGTAATATTGTATTATTATCGGATTTCAATTTTCGTAGTGTTTGGAGTGATCGTTTGGCCGTACGATAAGCAAACGCGTTGAAATTAAATCGAAATTTAATATAATAACTAGGTTCAAAAAAGCTATTTTCTCCATACGATCGAATTAGAACTCGAAACCTTTTCCATTGCGTTCGTAATAGGGGTATAACATTATAAACGCCTAGCGGCATGCCTCAATAGGAGTTCTCAAATTTAAGCTACGTAAATCGAGACGTTTTGAATTTGAATTTAAATTATATATATATATATATATATATATATATATCCCCATCAACTGCCTTTCTTTCAAATCAGAACTTTATCCCTTCATTTCAGAACACCACAGTGGATCTCCTTTGTAACAAGCCACCAGCAATCCAATCCCGTCCCCTTTTCTTGTTCAAAGCACGCAACCCCTTCGCTTAAAAATAGAACCGAGCTTCCTTCAGAAAAATCTCGTCCTTATTCGAAAATATAAAATCGCGTGCTTTCTTTCCCTAATCCGTGGCCGCGCGATTTCATTCTAGACCAGAAATCGTGAATCAAATCACGTTTTCTATTATTCCCTGCATCCTCCAAATCGAAATCAATAAAATCGAACTCTCCCTTCAATTTAGATATCAAGCCCCTCTTTCTCTTCTCTCCTCTTTGTATTCGTTCGTGCGAATGTTATAAAAATGGTGACATACTCGAGCGGAGCAGTGGCTGAGCCTCTCGAATCGGAAGCAAATCAAAGCTAGGGTTTTGGGGTTCGTGAAGGAAATGACGAAAAGGAAGGGCTCGTCCGAATCGCGACCGGCCTGGGGTGCGTACGCATGTAGAGTTGGGATTGAGTTATCAGGCAAAGGCGCTCATTCGTTCTAGAAGCGATGGGAGGAGAAGGGGGATTGGGAAGTGGCTCGCGATCAATCTTGGTGGCTGGGATGTCGGCGGTGCAGTCGAGTGTGGGGTTTAGGGTTGTCGTGCACACGACAGTGAGGTATAATTCTTTTTTTTTTCAATTAAAATAAATGTATATATATGTATTGATATGGATTCGAAAGTGACAATTTTTTTGCAGTAAGGTGTAAACTTATTTTAGTTCTGTAAATATATGTATGTATATGTTAAAAAAAATATACTGTAAGGTTTTTAAAAAGGGGAATCTGTTTTAAGGATTTTAAAGTGAAGACTAATTACTATTTTATTTTTACAGAAAAGAAAAGGGAATTTTTAATATATATACATATAAAAAGCAAATTTTTTTTTTACAGCAAAGTAAGTTACTGGGTATTTACAGAAAATAAAATAGATGTTTACACATATATTTTAATATATGTATATAGGAAACCAGGAATTATTTTATATAGATTAGAGTTTGAAATAATAATAGGGATTTTAAAGTGTTAAAGAGGTAATATAAAAATTAGACTTTTAAAATGTATATGGGTTATTTTCTTTTAGTGTATGTAGTTTCATAGGAAAATAAAATAAAACAAAATACACACACACACACACACACTCATACACACACACGCACACACACACACACACACACACACACACACACACACACACACACACATATATATAAACTTTCACTTACGGGTTTAATTTTGAAACGGTGAAGATTTATTTTTTTAGTTAAATCTAAATTATTTTAGTTGCTAAGAAATTATTTAAAGGAAAATGCGTTTAAATTTAATAAGTAACTAGTATAATTGTTCGATCAATTCAAATATTAATAAATTGTGTAAATGTTTATACAAGCTCAAAATCTGAAAAGAAGCAAGTTGAATTGGAAATGGATTGCTTACGTAGTCAAGGTGAGTTAATCTCACTCTTTTGGATTGCTATTTATATTTAAATGGTTAAATTTAAATAACTGGTTGAATGATTGAATTGATTTGATGTGCTATATTATATATAGTAGTATATAGTATATATTGGAATGTTTGATTTCCCGCATTATATAGCGGATGAGACCCTATGAGCCGCATAATAGCGGATGATATTATATTAATCCCATATACCGCGATATTCCATCTTGAAGTGGAATTGGTATTGTGCTAACATATGTGGACGCAGGGAAACATGTTGGAGGGATCCAACTGGTTCCTCAAAATTATTTAGATTGTTTAATATTCCGTGTTATGAATGTTTGATATGCTGTGATGAATTATATTGATAATTGGAATATTGGTTACCATGGTTTGATTGGACATTTCGGTACACTGAGTTATCACAATATATAGAATTGGATTTTTGAAAAAAATACAAGAGTTAAATTTGGAATTCAAATTGGTGAATCTCAGTTTATAGACAAATAAAGTTTTTAAATTTAAATTATTTTAACAACTTGAATGTTAAAAATCTTTTTTAAATTGATTTGAATTTGAAAATGAATTTGGTTGTAAAGTCCTTTAAACTTATTTATAAAATGAGTAATTAATTTATTTAATGAAGTAAATAAATAGGTAGTTAATTACTGGTTGAGATTAATCAAGAGTGATCAATATTCGTGGTCTAATTAATGATTAATTACTTATTGTAATTAATTTAGATTAGGATAAATTAAGATGTAATTTAAGGTTGATTAATTAAGATTAATTAATCAACAATAAGTGATTTATGAGAAATTAATTAATATAAGAAATTAAGGATTAATGTAATTAATTATATATAAATAATTTGTGAAGTAACTAAAGATTAATTGCTATTTTTGGTTAAGAATAATTAATTTGTGTAATTAATTAAAGGTAATTACTTGAATGTAATTGAAGGATAATTAATCCACGGTGATTAATTAAGATGGATAATTAAGGGATGATTAATTAATTGATTTGAAATTAATTAATGCTAAATGAAGGAATCTATGTGATTGAGGTTAGTAATTTAATTAGAATTAACTAAATTAATTTGGAAGTGATCAAGTTTGCTTATGGATGATTGAATGGTATTGGATTCCTTGAATGAGACTTAAAGAGATCAAGTTTGACACGAGTCCCCGGGTTTAAATAAGTTTTATGCTCTGGTATTTCCTGTTAGATGAGTTTACTCGCGCTAGTTTCCTGCCTGACCATGGTGTTACTTTGATGTAATGCTCGGGTCAGACCGAGTATTACAGATTTTCAAGTAAGGACGTTCTGGAGCTGAGGAGGCAAGCTGGATGGCAAGAACGTATGGAGTGTTTCCATTATATTATATTGTTGTATATCTGAGACATAGTGATCGTGTATATCCAGTGTCTGTATATATGTGTAACTCTGATGTATTATAAATGTATTTGACAGATTCAGAATTCTTTTATAAACTGTTATTATCTTCTATTATATTTTCATCCGCTGCGAATGTGAGAATGTTTGTGGTGTTTCTTCTTCTTCTTCTTCTTCTTCTTCTTCTTCTTCTCCTCTCTCTTTCTTCTTTCCTAAATTATCTGGAATTTTCGGGATCGAAAATTCCAGGCCATTACATCACCGACATGTTGGGTTGAGACTGGAGGTAGCTAGTGTTTAGGCTGGATATGATTCGAGAAGCTACGGAAAAAGTTCTATGATCAAAAGAAGGATGAAAGAAGGATTGAAAAAATGTTATGCAGATGGAAGGGGAAGAAATTTGGAGTTTGAAATTAGAGACTTCGTATTTATAAAGATTGCTCCAATCAGAGAGTTGTTTGATTCCGAAGGGCTAGAAATTGACATCTGTGTATAATAGACCCTTTAAAGTTATTAAGAGGATTGGATCACTCGCTTATAGGGTTGAACTACCAGAAAGGTTGTCGAGTGTCCATAATGTTTTCTGGGTGTCCCATTTGAGAATAATTGTTCATGACTCGTCGTTGATTATAGAATCGTTGGTTCAAGATGATTTGGAGATATTTTTGAGGTTGGTTATCCCTAACATTCCATATATGATTACTCTAAAAGTTAACAGGTAAGTTGTTAATATAATATGCTTTAAATCTTACATTCCATTTGTAAATCTATTCCTTTTTAAATTTCCTTTATTTTTAAATCTCATTTATAAATTTATTTACAATATATCAATTGCAAATCCATTTTTAATATTTATGAAACATCGTTTATAAATCTATTACTTTGTTTATAAGATATTACTTTCATAAATCTTTTGTATAAACCATTTCAAAACTATGTTAAATGGGGACTTTTGTGGTTGGCTTTGGAATTGATGCAGGGAAATCCAGAATTACTCTAGGCTAAGTATTGCGAAGTTCTAGGAACTAAGATTGGAGTTTGAAACTTTGATGGGTCGATAATCTGAGGTGCTTGATTAAGCACTTCATGAAGGAAGTAATTGTAACATGAGAGGTGTTACCAAGTGGGCATGTGCCGAGTGATCACTTTTGAAGTTGTAACAATCCATGATCTTAAAACATTATTTTAAATCTATATTGGGTTGTAGATTGCTATAACTTCGGATGATGTTTAGAGGTGACTTTTTTAAGCCTTAAAAATTTTTCTAGATGATTTTACCCTTGAAAACTTATAAAACCCATAACTTTTGATAGGGGCTGAGTTAGGAGTCAAGACCACTTCTTTGGAAATATATGATGGTTTCTCTTTTTGTAGAAAGGTTATAATAGCTTTTTGGAATTACTTTTTAAGAGATATGACTATTCGAAAATTGGACTTTTTTGGACAGTTAAGTGGGTAACTAGCAACAGGTAGGTTAGGATCAAGAGCTTATCTTCCTTATGACATACTTCCCAAAAAGTGTAAGGACATCCATTACTTTTCCTTCTAGTCAAAATCATTTTTTACTCAAACTTTAATTAGCTAAAAAATGCCATTATAAGGGGCCATTAGCAAGGGATTAATTCAATTTTGTTTGAGTCGTCTTGGAATTCTTTCACTAATTATTTTCTCGTGGATTTTCATTGGTAATTGTGCTTGGTTTAATTTAGGTGAGTCTTTTCGCATCTCTCACTATTCCAAGTTAGTGTGTATATAAAAAATGATTTTTAAACATGATTTTGATAATAGAACGTTTTTAATCATAGATCTAACTTTAATAACATCTCTAAACTAAATTTGAAAAAGATAAATATGTAATTTGGTTCATTTTGACAATTTTGTAAAATAACTCGCCATTTTGTGTATGATTAGATCTAGGAGAATATAAATGCTTGGATATGAATTGCATTACTTTTACATTACTTATATATGACTTATGGATAATGTATATTACTAGTATGTGCTTGTCGGTTGTGTTTTTAACTTGTTTTGGTATAGTTAGAGAGTGGTCATAATTGAGTGATATTAATGACCAAATTCTCTCAAGATGTGACGAGGCCGTAGTTTATTGTTCTTTAAGGACTAGGGCGCTACAAAACAAGTTACATGGGTTTTGGATGAGACTTGGTGAAGTTAAAATAATATTGGTGGTGGAGATCGAATCAAGTTAGGGTAAGGTTGCTTTGTGGATTTGATGGTAAAAAGCTTCGTGTTTGGGTAGTTGGAACTTTGAGATTGCAAGATTGTGAGAGGTTTTGTATGCTTGGATGTAGGAAAATTGGCTCTTTCAATAACTCGGAACTAACATTATTTCTCTAAGTTATCTTTGCTGCTGCTTCAGGCTAGTGATGGAATACATTGTGCACTTGAAAAGGAACAAGAGAATTAAGTTGGAGAAAATATTTAAGCAATTTGGTTAAGTGGATCATGTCAGCACCGACATGATCATGTCAATACTGACATGCTTCTAGTCGGTAAAGACAAGTGGGGTCCAAAGTGGAGTTGAGGCATGAACTTAGGGATTGTGTAGTATTTGTTTGTTCATTCTATATCTTTGTCTGATGTTATAATCAACAAAGAATAGTTTTGGCGACAAAGCGATGGCATGACACTTTGACGCAATGGTTTTCGAACTTTGATGCAATAGTTCTATGACTTATGGTGATGTCTAGAGGTCTTCTAATGATGGCAACCAATTGATAAGAGTCAAAGTGGTGACCCAAAGAGCGAGTTCAACAAGGAGGACTTGTGAGTGGAATTATGATAGAATTCTACAATTGAGATGAATGGGATGGAATGTTCATTGTGTTTTACCATGGAGACATGAATGAAAGGATTATTGATACTCGAAGGTTTTTAGTGTGCTTATTTGGAGGACGATGTAGGGACATCAACCTAGATTGTGACTGTGGTAAGATGTTATAACTGTGGATTACCTTATACCTTATGATTATAGGTCTATTTCCTTACCTAACAAAGTGGCATGGATTAAGCATTGCGAAAACGAGATTTTGATTAAGTTTCTAGCTAATGAATCAGCCTTACGAGTTAATTTATATCTAATGTACTCTAGTGTTGTAAGGATTTTTTAATAGATGCCATGTTTTTTATGTTTGGCCAATCACAATAGGGCTATCACACGATATAGGTATTATGACTTGGATACCCAAACACTGGACATTGTATTTAGATTGCAATACATCATATCACGACGCCAATAACAGATTAGCCTATATTTATATTATGCACTAACTCTTAGGATGTAGAGATTGATAAGGTTTGATTCTCTATCCTCTATGCCCTTTACTATATTGACTTCCATAATATTTTAAGATTGTTTTGCGCCCACACCACTTTGTTTTGTGATTTGAGGTTTTATTCTTCACTTCTAATTGTCTTGGTTACTCTAAGATGACCAGACCAGATAGTAGGTATGGGATGGAACATGGGTAGTGCGGGTGGATTAGCAGATGGTTATGCTTTCATATATATATATATATATATATATATATATTACTTAGCTTGCCGTTATTATTATTATTATTATTATTATTATTATTATTATTATTATTATTATTATTATTTCATTATGCGACACTATAGGGCCTAGACAGTCTTTGACTATTGTCTTAGAGACATCTTATCACTTGCGTATTCATTTAACGTATATAGCTACTCTGAACTAGTGCATTCTGATTATATGGTTCATTTAGTTATTATTATCTTATCTATTTTTAACCTATAAAGAATATTAATTTTATTTTATGCACTGTGAAATATACGCCAAGTTATCAATTAAATATTTTATTACTTTACCATTTGACAACTGTTCTAAATTAGCCAGGTACCATTACAGTGTAGTATATGAATGTTTTAGGTATTTGAGGTGTAGAGCAGTTGTCACGTTTAGTATCATAGCCTAGTTGCATAGTTACCCAATGGGATTCCTGGATCCATTTGAGATATGAGGGAGTTTTCACCTTAGAGTTGATCGAGCATATATCTTAGAACATACTTATTATATGTTTTGATTTTCAAAAAATATAGTAGTATATATAGTACATAAATCACACTATACACACGAGTAGCATATATGCAACTTTCTTTATAGCAAACCGACGATACTGTACACTTTCAAATCTAAGACATTGTACACTTTCAAATCTCATAGTAGAAGGCAATAAAATATAAATACAGAAAATAATCATCTCAAAAATTATCCTAGAAAACATAATTTCAAAATATATGTTGTCAAAGATTCGAAGTTCAATAAATAACAACATAAAGTGTGATAAGTGCTAAATATAATAGATAGTTACATGGATAATAATGAAGAATAATATTTGACACCAATGTCAAGCTCATTTCTCCACGTGCTATATTTGGGCTAATTACCTACTGCCATTTCCTCTTGTGATGGTGGAAAAAGGAAAGGAGTGGGTTATACAAAAGTCTAGTGAATGAGTTGTATTTATAATATATGATGATCACATGCAATTGACTTCATTTACAATCTACGTGACTTATGATGTCCTACCTATGTTCATGAATTACCTAACAGGGTCCATCACATTAACCTAAGGAATATCATTCAAAATACACCTACACCCAAACAGCTTGTGGAGGCTTATATTAAAGGTCAAACAACGATCAAACCACTAATCATAAACAGATTAGATACATGATCAACAACGGATTGATCTAATAATCTTTGAGACTACTCCCAAAAAGAGATCTCATAAAATATCAACATTCGTCCGCATTACCTAAATAACGAGGAGTATCCTACTTTCATGTGATTCATAGGGTTCAACAAGCAATCAATATTTCACGATCATAGGTGCAATACTGCTTGTAGTAGTGGTCCTTATATCTCGTATTACCAATCGAAAGATGGTTGAAAGAAAAAATCTCTATTTGATGGAAGTATAATTTATTGTACATAATGATTGATAGGATACCATAAAAAGTATCTAATGAATTATGAGTTCAATAGATTCTGTCAATGATGATTTAGGATCCACTGAAGCGTCTGTGTCCAAAATTCAAGGGTAATGCCATTTATTGCACAACACCAGCATCCACCAACAGTGTCATGTCCTAATTGCCATATGAACCAAAGAACCTTCCGTTGGTTCCAGACTACGAATAACATTAGGCATCCACCACTTGTGTTGTGCATACAACGAGGAACCTTTTGTTAGTATCATGTGCTTAGTACACCATCGTGGCCTAACCGCAATATATGGAATATCAAATTCGCCGAAAAATAATGTCCAAGTCAAATTGCCTGCATATAAATCTGCCAAGTCCCATAGCTTCGAAAAGTCAAGAATTAGGGAATTAACTTCCATTATTTATTTTATGTTTGTATCGTTGCGTTTGTGTGTGTGTATTCCAAACCTAGGCTATAGGCCGAGGTTCAAGTCACGCTTGAAATACGTTGATTGGACGACCACCAGCTATTGTAGCGGTCGATCGCTTATTCTTGCCTAGATATAGTAAGCCTATCGATCGACCCTGATTGATTATACTTTTTCTTTGTGAGTATTAATTATGTTTTTAACAATAAATCATATTTTTTAACGGTGATTGTCTCTCAACTTCTGACCATATTTAACTTATTTTTTTTTAAATTTACAACTCTGCATATAATTCTAATAATTTTCCTATATACTTATAATTTCTTAATCATATATGTATATTCACATCTCATAATCAGTTCTGAGTGAAATCAAAAGGGTATACACATAATTAATTTCATATTCAATTCAAGGTGAATAAAAAGGTATGGTCATATTAAAATCAAATTGAATTAATTCCAATCATATTTTAAAACTTACTTCAGAATAAAAACTTTTATCTCAATTTTAAATCAGATAAATTACCAGATTAGATATACGTATAATTAAAACTAAATACCAATAAATCAACATAATTTTATAATGAACTGACTCACCATCAAAAAGCTTTTCCCCTTTATATCCTGACATGAATCGTCCCCTCTTTGGTTTGTCTATCATTTTTAGTTTGATTTTTACTTCCAATCTAATTATCATCTAAATTTTTTTACAAATAGTTTTGAGGAGGCAGGGAGTTTGGAGCCTACTTTTTAGATTAGGGTTCTCTGAATGATTAGTGCGAGCTATTTACAAAAGATGAAATCAACACAGACTATTAGTTTTAATAAAAATAAATTTTGACTCATTCTTCATAGGCTAACCCTAGCCGAAAATGTTCAACCAGTCAATTGATTAATTAGAAGTGGTTGACAGTTTGGTGTCGACCGGTCCCACTGACGGTGTGAATCGGTTAAAAATACCTAATTTAAAATTTATTTCTATTTTGTTATATATTTTAATTGTTTTCGTTTTCAAGTCTTCAAACTTCAATAAATTTTTCATACGAACTTCGATTATAAAATCTTATATATGAAAATTGTCCAAAAATTCACAATGAACATAACAGCGCAAATTTTGTAGCTAAATTCTAACGTCTGTAAAAATTCATCTTTGCCCTCATTTCTAATAAATTGATTTCCTTTAATAAATTTTTAGTTAATTTTTGTGGGGTGTTACACAAACATATATATTCATTATATTCATACTAACTATTTTACATAGCCTTTTCTTAGCAAAAGCTTACCATTTAGGTTCGAATAAATGTGAGTAAGCATCCCAATAGCGCGCAACTGCTTCCATGTACCTAATATGTACCCAATAGAGTTGTATGTAATTGCAACATTAAACCATGAATTTAAGCATGCTAAATCATATGTAGCAATCATCTGAAATAAATATGCTATAACAAACCATGCAACTAGAATCTCTAATGCAACAAGCATCTCTTATGAAAAAAATGAAAAAATGTATAATTAAGTGTAGTAACCAATACTACTACAATCATACATGACTATTTATTGGAGTGTAAACTAAAATAAGTCAGTACTAAATATACCATAGAATCCACGTCACATCAAAATGTAATTACTTGCTGTGCAGTTAAAGCGCTCGGCAGATTCGAAGCGATGGAGGTGCAAAAAGTCACAGCGGCGATACAGCGAGGATATAGCGGGATATAGCGGATGGCTCTAAAATAGCATATAAAACTCGTACATAATGTTTTTACAAATATATAAATGGTAATTAAATGAAAAATTATCATTCAGTTGAATTATAATTAATACATAAATAATTTTAAACAAAAAATATATGCGAATATACTTTAAATAAACGTAAAACTGTTATATAACATAATTGAATTTAGTAGAATATTAAAGTATTTTCATTTCTGAAAATTTATTAAAAATTAAATCAAATAAATTAGTTTTATAATTTTTATAATGTATAAATGCGATTTTTAGTTCATTTTATCGAAGAAGATATTGCGGAAATAGCAAAATATAGCAGAATAACGGGATATAGCGGAAATAGCGGGGATTAAAGCGGAAAGGCTATATTTTGGGGCTATATGGAAAAATCGTAGCGGTAGAAATTGGCTATGAGATATAGTGGGGTTATAGCACGGTAATAGCGGGGCATTAACTACACATATTACTTGTATAGACCTCACCTCGATTCCTACGATTGGCATAGGTGATATGCGATCATTTTTATATAGCTATTGTTATCTGTCTCTAAACACACTATAACATGTAATTACAATTAGAATATAAGAAACCAAACACACGAACAAGTAGTAACAGGAAACAACAATAAATGACAAGCAACAAAACAAATATCCCCAATAAGCAACAACAAACATCCATGATAAAAAATAATCAATAATAAGCAACAAAATGCAACCACAAGTTACAACAAGTGATAATAAGAAACAAAAATCAATAACAAGCAATAATAAGCAGTAAAAATCAACAATACCCAAAAATAAGCAATAACAATCATTATATGAACAACTGGACATTAAAAAGGAGTACATACCTACACCCACAATAATCAATAGTAGCCATAGTTTGCATGTCAAGCCATAAACTCACATGAATCTGCTTGACATCCAATATGAACCAAATGAGAAGGTAATGCAGCTCCTTTCATAAAAAAAATACACAATCTATTACACTCCCTTTGTAACAACCCGCATATTTATCGATTATATATTTAAATATTTTGTTTAAATCTTTTATCGTTAGTCGGATTTTGGTCCAAAAAGTTACCTTTTGCATACGATCAAATCAGGACTCGAGACCACTTCCATTGAGTTCAAAATGACATTTGTAATCTTTTTAAGTATAAACATTGATAGGTTTGGAGTTAGTGGAATTTCACTAACTTTTACCGCTTTGGACTTTAGGTTAGTTTAGCCTTTATAACTCAAGCCCAATTCCCTCCTTCTCCTCACTCTTCATAAATTCCTACCAACTCAAGCTCTTGCATTAATGGTGAGTGGAAAGGGAAATTAAAACTCCAAGCCTAGGTTTCAACTTCAAATCCATCATTCAACTTCAAATTCAAAGAGAGGATATTGGATTCAAGCTTCTTGGGTTGAGATTGAAGTGGATTGGTTCTTGCTTTGCTTCAAAGCTTCATTTTCATTGACTTTTGGTGCAATGGTGAGATTATTATCTCACAATTCTAGTCTATAATTATATTGGACTGTCGGGAATGATTCCCCATCACTTTAGCATGTACATTTGCATTTGGTTTGGATTGGATTGGCGAAAAACTCCAATTTTTAGTGTTTTTGGAGATTTCCTGCACTTAGGTCGCACTACCACGAAATGCCACTTCGAAATTAGGTCGTAGGTCGTCGGCCGCTAGGTTGTAGGTCGTAGGTCGCTCGCCCTGATCTTCGTATGGTTGCTCGGCCTGTTCTTTGTTAGGTCGCGGCAAAGTTAGTCCGCACGATCTTGTTTTAGACCTTAGGTCGCTTGCCCTGTCGCAT
The DNA here is from genome assembly GCA_030765085.1 of Allium cepa. Taxonomy (NCBI): domain Eukaryota; kingdom Viridiplantae; phylum Streptophyta; class Magnoliopsida; order Asparagales; family Amaryllidaceae; genus Allium; species Allium cepa. Next base: position 619,394,407 of record CM060945.1, read on the forward strand.
TGGTACGTTGCTAGGTCTTAACCCCTTAAGTCGCTTGACCTTTAGGTCGTAACTCTTTAGGTAGTGAACCCCGTTAGGTCGCTTGATCCTTAAGTCGCTCGACCTTTAGGTCGTAACTCTTTAGGTTGTGAACCCCGTTAGGTCGCTTGACCCTTAAGTCGCTCGACCTTTAGGTCGTAACTCTTTAGGTCGCGAACCCTGTTAGGTCGCTTGACCCTTAAGTCGCTCAGCCCGTTCACACTTTAGGTCGCAAGACCACTTGGTCGTGCAACAATTAGGTCGCTTGGCCTAGGTCGTTAGGTCGTAGCACGTTCACTTGCTCGGCCGTGTCTTTAACTCGTAGGTCGCTCGCCTCTTCTAACCCGCGAGTTCCTTAGGTCGCTCGCCTTCCTTAGGTCGCTTACCTGGTTGAGTCGCACCTCACCTTACCAGGGTCGAACACCGTAGCAGGGGCGTTGCCCCCGCACCCCCACCTTGGGGGGTTGCCACCCCCTGGACCCCCCACCCCGGACCCCTCCTCCGTAAGAGATCTTATCTGAAAAACATTCAACAGAACTTGCTTTGTTGAGATGCTGAGTTGACCATTCTTCGAGACAAACTATCTTGGGCTTCTCGGTCGATTTTATGGATTTTTGAATATCTATTTCGATGGATTCTTTATCGGTTTCTTTGGATTTTATTCACGTCTTCGAATGTGAATTTTTATGATTGATTATGTCTACAATCACTTCCATGATTTGTCACTTTAAAATATAAAGGTTTTCAATACTAGTAGTAAATATCAAAACTCTTTCATCAAAACAATTTTAACTCTATTCTACTACAAAGATTTTTCCTTAAACCGTTTTCCAATCTATTAGTATATACAAACCTTTACCTCACTCGTATGAGAAATCTAATTAAACGACTTAGTAAAACAAGTGGTATGAAATGCTTGCGTTTACTTCGTTGGTTAATTCTTGGTCTTGTGCGATTGAATCTTTTGTGACAATTTTCTAGTGAAGATCTACAGTTTGTTTGTAAATATTTGAGTTAAGCAAGTGGTTATGGGACATGAAGCTAAACTTTTATATTTACTAACTTAGTGTAATTGACACTTCTTGATGATCATGACGATCATTTTTGTGTTTTAGACTAGCAACTGTGCGATGTCTCTCTGTCTGCGAGGGAGACTAGACCCCGCTCTTGTGATGTTTCGCCATCGCATTTGTGTGATGTTTCGCCATCACATATGTGGGGTAGCGCGCCACGGTCTTCGGGCCATTCGTGTGTCAAAATTAATGGCTTGCAACCATGATATAGCGTCTCGCTTTGTGTTACACGTGTAGGTGAGTTTTCATACTCCCATTTTGTGAGCTTTCATGCTCCTATATTGTGATTTCTAGATTTCTTGTGTAGTCTTCTGGAATTTGTGCTTCACCTATTTTCATGACTTTCATTGTTATGATTTTCCAACTTTTATGTTTAGGTGAATTTGGATCTTTTAGAAGATTCTTTAGATATTGTTTGATCTCTTGATGATCTTCATTTACATGCTTATCATAGTATGTCTTTATGGTTGCTATATGTTCTTGCCATATCTATTGTTTATATCATGTTATCTGATATTTATAGCTAGACTGATCCATTTATTATTTTCTTATAAATAATACTCGGGTCAGACCGAGATGTTACAGTGCTTCTACTTGACTTCTCCCCCAGGGATTTACTACTCTGACTTTTGGCTGACCATTTAGATTAGCAGTTTTTGTCGTTTACACTTGAGATATGGACTCATAGTTGTATTCTTTTGTATAGCACGTGTTGCTATTCTTTTTTATTATTGTGGATCTTTTTGACCACTACTCTGATGTACACTTTCATGTGTTAGTTATATATTCATATCTTCTTCCGCCTTTGTGATATGGATGTCTGTGACTGATTTGTGTTATGCTTATTTCTATGTTTGTTTCCGAAGATTATTTATAGCCACCGTGTGATAAGAAATCACATGGATGGTCGCTCCTCAACAGCCTTATTCTCCGTGCTAGTTGACAGCACTACACCGTAGTGTTCTTGGCTAGCGTGGGTATAGAGGTGGGGCGTCACACCCTTCAACTAGAAGGAAAACTTATATGATTTTTGGATTATCGATCCTCTAGACTCTTGAATAAATCTAGCAATCTAAGTCTCAGCTGTGAAACCGCATAAAAATTAATCATAAATTTAGTAAAAGAACTAAATTAAATATAATAAGGGTAAAAAATAGAATTTTTGCGAACATTTGAATTTGACTAAGAAAGTTGTGCTATTGTGTTCGTAGCGATTTTCTAGACAAGTTTCATATTATAAAGTTTCATAATCTAAGCTAATACAACAAATTTATTAAAATTTAAAGATTTGAATTCCAAAAATTATATATATATATATATATATATATATATGGAAAATAATTAAAACATTAGAAAGTTGAAATTAATTAACATTAATAACTTAACCGGTTGACACCCTAGTTGGGGCCGCTTAACACACAACAAATGACTGCCCTGAACCAACTGATTGATCGATGGACACTTGTTGGCAAGGGTTAGCCTAGGTCAAATAATTTAATTATATTAAATCAATCATCTTCATTGTTTCATGTAGCTATAAATAAGATATTAATCCAAATCCTATTCACTCACTACCAATACATTCGAATTATGTCTGTTCTCTAAATCTCAGTCTCCTCTAAAAGAATTATGAAATAAAATAAAAATAATTTAGAGAGAAAATAAAATAAAAAGGAGAGAATAAAAAGTAAAAGAAATGGTGATTCAACATGAATCGACGATGGAAAAACTAATAAGGGTTGAGTGGGTTCATAATTAATATGATGATTTATATGTAATTAAGTTTTTCATATCCTATTTTATCTGGAATTGGATTAGTTTAATCAAAAATATTGTTTATCTAGTGATTGTAATAGATTGGAAATTTGATAGGAATTTAACCCATTTGAATATGATCATTGTCTAATCCAAATTTGCATAATGTAAATCTATTGGATAAAAATTGATTTAGGTTAAACACAGGCACAATCTGAACTTCGACTTAAGGCCCAAGTTATAAGTTATATATATATATGTATGTATGTATGTATATATATATGTATGTATGTATGTATATATATATGTATGTATGTATTATGCATGCATGTATATAAGTGTTATTATTCTAATAGGGAAATTATTTCCTTAAGTTTATGACTCCTGGATGTTAGGGAAACAGATAGATGTGTATAAGGCCAATTAAACCTAGACACTATTTATTTGGAAAAGTATGTATTCGAGAGGGTTAATTCGATCGCAAATTTCACTCCTAGTAGTCCTAAAATTTATGCGTAGCACTGGTGAGGATGTTTGAAGAAGTATGTAGCCCAACTCTACGGGAGGTCCCAAAGCACATGACATGATACTGTTGTTGAATGATGGATGCTTTGCGATAAGTGGAGTTATTTTATAATTGAGATGCAGTGGACCCTAAGATGTCTTTTGCGTGAGTAGGCATTGCAGACTTCTCCTTAGTGCATAAATACAATATGTATAGTCATAGTTTGGGAACCTAGTCCAAGGTTGATACTGTAGGAGATCCTATGTTGGGATAGTCCTAGTAGTTATTATCCTGATCCTCCACTGTTTTGAGGTTCGATTAGTTGTTCGAACCTAAGTATAAACCTTCACAAGATATTGGTGTAGGTGTCTTTAGAATTATACCTCTTAGATAAACAAATTTAACTTTAGTAAGTGATTTACAGGCACTAGTAGGAAAACCTAAGTCATAAAGATTTTAAATGAAGTTAATTGCATGTGATCACCATTCTTTAATGATGTAACTCATTCATCGGTCTTTTATTTGATCCACTCCTTTCCTTTTATCCCCGCTACAGGAGAATAAAGCAGCAAATGCTTAGCATAGACCTAATATGTGGAGAGGCGATCTTGGTATTGGCATTGCTTATTACTTTCATTACTCTCCATGCAACTATTTACTGTACTTGGTACTTTTCAGATTATATGCTGTATTTTTGTAAACTCTGGATTAAGACTAATATTTTTTGAGACTGTATTTTTTGATATGATTATTTTATATATTTATATTTTACTGCCTTCCGCTGTGAGTTTCGAAAGTGTAGAATGTCTAAGATTTTATCCTTATATTCTTAGTCTTTATAATGTTTAAAAACCTGATTACTCGTGCTTCTTGGCACGAGCGAGTTTGAAAGTCACCCTAGGCTTTGGTTCGGTGTGTCAGGAGATGCGAGTTATTACATTAGTATCAAAGCATAGCTTTAAGATTCCATAGGAGCTAGTTACGTTTTAAGAGAATGTACTTGAACTTTTTTATCTGATTTTTTTTTGAAAAAAGCTTTCCAAAAAGGGTTTTCCAAAATATTTTCAAAAGGTTTTGAAAAATGGGTTTTTGAAAGGCATATATATGTATAAATTGTTTTTCAAAGGTATTATACATAAGTAAAGTACGAAAAAAACTATCACTTATTCTTGCCAATGCTATCTATCAAAAAATTGCTAATAATTCCTAAATCACAGATGGATATCCCAAGTGATCCTACTAATTGTGGCTTAGGTGATGTAGTTTAGATTCTAGGCATGAATGTCCCGATATACTTCTGTCCATATCTGAAAATGTTAGAACAAGCTGAGCTTAACTCGAATAGGGAACCCATAGAGCGGGCGCCAGGTGTAATTCTTATATGCTCACTTGTCGTAGATTTAGCCAAGCTATGTAAGGACTTTGTGAGTCTAGGAGGGAAGCCATATGTAGGGACCGAGACTTATGTTGACTGAAAGGCATGGATTCACAGTTATGAGAGGATTTACATATTGATGGGTCATAGAGGCATTATTCGTTATGGGAGAAATTTGAGTTGTACATGGATCATAACACTCTGAAGTATTTATTCTTCTAAATGGATATAAATTTAAGGCAAAAAAGTGAATGGATTTTTTTGGCATCGTATGATTTTGATTCTCCTATACTCTAAGCAAGGGCAATGTTGTAGCTGATGCCTTGAGTAGGAAGCATGTAATGTTGAGTCATATGTTATTAGATTGGAAGCACTTGGAATTTATTTCTATATTTATTTTTTAATCACCATCAGATATCGCTACGGATTGTTAATAGCCTTGGATATGTAGCCTATACTTATGGATTGTATTGGGCAAAGTCAAAAGCATGATAAGGATTTATGGTTACTTTCGAAAAGCTTAGTAGAGGAAGCTGTCGAGTCATTTGAAGCACTATACCGATTACTCACAAGGATGCTTATGGAGAGATGGTAGATTATGCATTCCTATCATTATGGATTTGGTTGATATGGTACCGGTCGAGTCTCACTGTACTACGATGACCATTCATTCCGATGGAGATAAAAATGTACTATGATATGAAGGGAGTCTTTTATTGGGCTGGCATGGAGAGGCATCTAGTAGAGTATTTGTCCAGATGTATGACTTGCCAAAGGGTAAAGGCGGATCAAAGATAGCCAAGAGGATTGTTGCACCAATTAGATATTCCGTAGCGGAAGCATAAGAGTGTTTCTATTAATTTCATCGATGGAATACCTTGAAGTAGGCGTGGAAGTTAGAGTATTTGAGTCATAACCGATTGTAATGAACCTAATTTAAGTTAATATTATTTAGGACAATTAATTAGTTAAAATAAATGAAATAATGAAATGGTTAAGGGATCGTAATTTGTGTTAATAGAGGTAGCCGTACCAACCTAAAAAATGAGCCAAGGGAAAATGAAATAAAATAGGTTATGGTAGTTGATAAGGGCAAGATTGGAATAAGACCTATTTCAACATTCTAAACCCTTATGCACATTTATTCTATACGATCATAAATAAAATTAAAAACTAGAGAGGCTGGCCATAGTTAAGGGAAAACAAGAGGAAGATAAGAGGAAGAAGCTTAAGTAACTTAATCCAGGATCATATCTCGACTTCTTAATCACAAGCTAAAGGTGAATAATAGGTTGTATCTCCTGTTTTCTTATTTTTCGGATTTAGACTGGGATTCGAATTATTTTGCAAATGTTTACCATGTTTTGATTGTTAAAATGGATATATATATATGCTTGTTGATGATTTATGTTATTTCAAATGGATTTTATGATTAGTTTTAACGTGAAAACAAATAAAATGACATCCAAATGCTTTGCTATTTTTATATATGGTCAAAAATAATGTTTTGGAGATGGGACTAAAATTTCATAATTTTCTAAATTATTGTGGATTTATTATTAATTTTGTAGTGAAGAAAATGGGTAATTGGTTTAAAATTAAATACGGCTAATTTATATTGTTTTTGGGTCACAAATTAATATATGTTAGAAAACATATTAAAAATGAATCACGAGAATTTTTGTAGAATTTTCCTAAGAGTTTTAATAAGTATACAAAATTACTTAAGGTATGGGACTTAAATGTTTTATATATTTATAAAAGGGGATAGGGAATTTTGTAAACATTTTAAATTATTACTTTTAAATTTTGGCAACACTTTTTAGAAAAGAATTTAGAAAAGAAATTAGCAACCAATCTTATGTTGACAAACAAAGCAGGCTAGTTGAAAGAATTACTTTTTAAAGTTGAAAATCAATTTTACCATACTTTTGCTATCTCTCCACTTTCGGCACCAACCTTTCGTCTTGGTACTCCCACCTCCATCTCCCTCGAAACCAATAAACATGGTATCAAAACCCTTGGTACGTAGTGGATTGGACATAGGCGAAAGGTAGAGTCAAAACAAGGGGTTCCGAAGGAGTCGAAGCCTTGTTTTGCTTTTAAAAGGAAAGGCGCTTGCTTTGCTTTCGAAAAGAATACTTTCAAAAAAGATGGCTTTTGACTTAGTCAAATGGTTTTAAAGAATGTTTTCTAAAGAGGTTGCACCTTTTGTTTTATAAAGAAGCTTCCAAAGGGGTAAAATCCCATGCTGCCACCTTCAACCTTTCGAAGTATTGCTTTCGAAAGGGTGCTTTCACTTTAAAATCTAAGCCGCTTCTCCAATGCTTTCGAAGGGATTTTTTTTGACACTATCCACTTCTTTTACTTAGGAAATTGCTTTCGAAAGAGTTCTTTCGACTTAGTTGTTTTAAGATCTTTTATTTTATTGAAAGTTAAACCAAAAAGTTTCAAAAGGAATGATTTTAAATGGTTTTGAAAGGCTGTTCCACATGTTTTACTTAAACTCAAATGCTTTTGAAAGGTTTGATTTATGTAAAGAACTTAATACTTTCGTAAGGTTAAGATAGAGGTTTCTAAGGGGTGATTCCCCAATGTTTTAGAAAGATTTTAAATGGAAGCTTTCCAATAGTTTCGAAAGGCATGTTTAAAGCGTTATGGAAGGAGGATGTCTATGATTTTATAAAGCTCCAAAAAAGATAATTTCAATGTTTTCAAAAGGTCTAACGTACATGGTTTTGAAAGTTATGTTTTAGCCTTCGGCCTAGGTTATAAAGTAAAGCAGTTTAATTGTGCTGAAAGGCGCACTTTCAAATGTTTCAAAAGGGGTACTTTTAAAGGTTTCGAATGTTTTCATCGACAATGTTTTGTGTAAAGTATATATGACGTGGCAAAGTGATTTGAGTAATGAATAGAATATATTTTCCTTGTTTCAAAATTATTTTATAGGTTAAATCAAGTTGAAAGAAATGTTTTTCAAGGAAATTTTTAAGGGTAGATGACCCTAAGTAAAATGGCCCGGATATTAGAATACCATATGAGACTGGTATGGATTCGCACCCTATACTTTAACTAGTAGCACCTATCTAATATAATTCCAAAATTCCATTGTGTAGGAATTTATAACAGGTAAGACTAGATAACATTACACACAAAAAGGAATATAAAGAGTGGAGATAGGATTTTGGTGGGCCCACAAAATCATTAGGATCAGTTCACCTTAGGATTAGTAAGTTAGGGACAGACTGTCCAGTAGAGTATCCAACAGAAGTTAGACTATTTGTTTATTTTGTCGGTAGGCCCGAGTTATCCAAATGTTAGTAGTTAGCCAAACAAAACTATAGTGTTTGGACAGATAGTCCATTTATTACTTGATTTATATGCTTACGTGAAATTGCTAATATTGTTTTGACTTGTTTGGGTGCATGATTTGATTTGCAAAAGATATGTTTTAAAAAGGATATTAGTGAAGGAAAACCCGTTCCACTAAGCGGCTCGGTCTCACTTAATATCAGATAACCGAGATGTGCAGTAATATTCGCACCAGGCTTTATGTCTAACACGAAGTTTGTGTTTTCCCCCTTAAACTCTCGGGTGCTCAAAATTGATTTGAGTAGGCTGAGAGTTGAGGATTTACAGGTTTTAGTAGGTGGATGAATAAAACTTCTAAAGACGTGCAAGAAACTGATGTTAGATATATTTAGGAGTTGTTTTGTTTTATTTTCATGTGTTGTATTAAGTCTAAAATGACTATTTAGTACTCTAGTCATCCAAGTGGACATCTACATATGTCGCTCTTAGCACATTTTGTAATAATTATATTTGTTCTGCACTTGGGAAAATTATGGGATTATGTGATTGGATACAAAACATGTTTTATGAAATGTAATCTGAAAAGTTGTTTTTGAATCTATGATTTTATTCATATTCATGTGCTTTTGATATTATGGATACCTTTAGCATCGCCGTATTTTGTCGCTGAAAGTTAATACTACAGATGACGGCAACATCTATAGTGCTAAGCTTTGGGCCTCAAGATAGGGGATGTTATAACTTGGTATCAGAGCATATGTTTATAAAACACTTTAAACTTAAAATTATTTTGAAAACATAATCATAAGGAATTAGAGGAAAAATCGGGGTATGAGATAATGCTATAATAACATGCTTATTTTCTATATATAAGTATGCTCTATATCTTTATCTCCTATCTCTCTTGGGCTATTCTTCTCTATCTTACGAATCGTCGAACGCACGAATGCTAGAAGTGGAAGAGTTAACCTAAGTTGGGGAAGCACCACAACTAATAGAAACGCTGGACCCAATACCAGAAGAAATCAAGGTCAGGCTCTAGCTGCAAATGGGGGTGCAGGAGTCCCACAAGTTGACATGGGAGCGATGTATCAGTTCTTCTTAAACATGTTGCAAGCAGAAGTTGCTGCTCGAGTAGCTGGAGGAGGAAATCAAGAAGCTCTGTTGGTGAATAACCATGCTGTTCTGAGTAAAGATTATGCCTGGTTGGGAGGAAAGCCGTTTATTGGTATTGAAGATGCAATTAAGAAGTGGAGAATTGGTTTCGTCATTCCGAGAGGATTTTCGCTAATCTAAGCCTCAATGATGAGTAGAAAGAAGGCTTGCTTCTAGACATCTATAAGAAGCTGCTTTATATTGGTGGAACAATGTGACCACTAGAGGAGACTATGACTTGGGCTGAGTTCAAAAGGAGGTCCAAGGAGAGGTTTATGCTTGAGATTGCAAAGTCCACTCTGTTCAGACCGTTTGCCAAGCTAGAGCAGGAAGACATGACTATGCTGGAGTATGCAATGATATTTGAGGATCTAGTGAGATATAGTTAAGCTACGGTGGATACTATTATTAAAAGGAATGAAAAGTTCATTCGGGAGTTGAGGCATGAGCTTGCTAAGGCCACATCATTGTATATCAGGGATCATGTGATGTTGTAATGGAAATGGCTTGGAGGAATGAGGAGATGCTTGATTTTTTGGAATGGAATATGGAAAATGATTTCCAAGTGATGTAGAGTCAGAAGAGGAAATTTTTCCATAAAAAGGGAGCTCAGAAGGGTGGAGCTGCTAAGAAGGGAGAGGCATAGGTTGTGTGCTATAAATGTTATAAGAAAGGGAATTCTGCAAATGAATGTCGCTCAGGAGAGGGAAAGAAGGTGATTGGGAAGAAGAATATTAGATGCTTCAATTGCTATCAAATTGGACATTATAAGAACCAATACAAGGAGCCAGCCAAGGATGGAAAGGGAAAATTGTTTGCGTTGGAGCCAACTACCTCGAAGCTAACAACAGAGGAAAAAGGAAAAGATGTGTTGGGAGGCACACTTATGATATATGGTATATTAGTTACCGTTCTATTTGATACCCAATGCATTAGGAGAAGAATCGATGAGTATACCGCAAAGCAGGATGGCACCTACCGAGTTGATAGCGTCAAAGGTGTAGTTGATGGATTCAGAAGGAAAGAGTTTTATCAGACCAAGCAGTTCGCCTCGGGGAGTGGCTGCAATGTTTGCCAAGAAGTCGAACGGATCGCTAAGGTTATGTATCGATTATTGTCAGCTGAACGAGAAGATGATAAAGAATCAGTATCCGTTGCTTATAATTGACTAATTGTTTGAGCAGTTGAGTGGAGCCAAGATATTTTTCAAATTGGCTTTAGCGATAGGGTTCCATTGGCTTAGAGTGGCAGAAGATAGTATTCTTTTGACGACATTTAGTACCAGATGTGGAACGTATGAATGGTTAGTAATGCATTCGGTCTAACTAATGCACCTGCATTCATTGTAGATTTGATGAATCGAGTTTCTCGAGAGCATTTGGATAGGTTCATATTGGTTTTCATTGATGATATACTGATATACTCTAAGGATGTAAGGGAGCATGAAGTTCATCTTAGAGTGGTGCTCGAGACATTGAGGCAACATCAGTTGAAGGGGAAATTTTTGAAGTGTCATTTCTGAAAGAAGAGAGTGAAGTTTCTTGGTCATTTAGTCTCGAAGGAAGGGTTATCCTTAGATCCGACTAAGATCAAAGCGATGAATAATTGGAAGAGACCCGAGACAGTGACTGGAGTAAAGAGTTTCCTTGGATTAGCTGGATATTATCGAAGATTCATAAAGGATTTTTCGCGGGTAGCAGTACTGATGACCAAGCTAACGCGAAAAGATGTAAAGTTTGTTAGGGCCGATAAGTGTGAGGAGGCATTCTAGAAGCTTAAACACTTGTTGACTAATGCACCTGTATTAGTTTTTCCAGAAGGGAATTGGGATTTAGTTGTATATACGGATGCATGTGGAAAGTTAGGAGTTGTGTTAATGCAGAGAGGTAAAGTGATATGCTATGCATCACGCCAGCTTAGATCGCATGAGGTAGGTACCCGACTCATGTTTTAGAATTAGCTGCGATAAGTTTTGCGTTGATGATGTGGAGACATTATCTTGTGGGAGAAAGATTCGAGTTGTATATGGATCATAAATTGTTGAAGTATTTATTCTCTTAGAATAAGTTGAATATGAGACAACAGAGGTGGTTAGAGCTTTTAGCCGTTTATGACTTTGGAAATGGGTACACACCAGGAAAAGGCAATATGGTGGCAGATGCACTGAGCAAAAAACATCAAAATATAGAGTTGGCAATGATAGTCGAGTGGAAAGATTCTGAAGCGCTGATGACATGCAGAGTGCAGTGGAGATCCGAAGCTTGATATAGTAAGGAGACCGCTATGTTGCATGTTTAGTAGTTAGACCAGTGATGATCGAAAAGATTATTCCTGAACAGATAGAGGATCCATTAGTAGTTGAATAGATCAGAAAGTTAAGAGATGGAATAGAGAGCGATAACTTGAAAGATTTTAGTCTTGACCAGAATGGATGGTTGAGGAAGAAAGGAAGGTTATGTGTTTTGAATGTAGGAAGCATTAGGAAGGTAGTTCTTGAAGAATGCCATCGTTCAAAGTTCATTATTAATGCAGGAGGAACTAAGATGTATCAGGACATGTAGAGGAGTTTTTTCTAGGAAGTTATGAAGAGGGATGTAGGCTTCTGGGTGAAGCAGTGTCTAAACTGTCAACAGGTAAATGTCGAACATCAGAAACCAAGTGGGTTACTTCAGCCTTTAGATATTCTGGTATGGAAGTGGGATTCAATCTTAATGGATTTTATAGAGGGGTTGCCAAGATCTAATAGTGGAAATGAAAGCATATGGGTCATAATCAGGGGTGCCCATTTCATTCCAGTTAATTCAACTAGGATGGCAGATGTTTTGGCAATGTTATTTATAAAGTATGTAGTCAGATTGCGTAGGATTCCTGTAGTATAGTAAGTGATAGAGATTCCTTATGCACTAGTGAGCTCTGGGAGAGTCTACAGAATACTTTAGATACCAAGATCAAGATGAGTACCACTTACCATTCATAGACAGATGGGCAAACGGAAAGAGTTAAAAGTCTCAGAAGATATTTTACGAGCTTGTGTGCTAGATTTTGGAGGATCATGGGACTGTCTACATTTAGTCGAGTTTTCAAATAACAATAGTCATTAGGCTAGTATAGAGAAGACACCGTTTTAAGCTTTGTATGGAAGGCAATACAAATCTCCAGTTTATTGGTTAGAAATCGAGGATAGATTGGTTCTTGTTTCGGATTTAGTTAAAGAAGCAGCAAAGAAGATTGAGTTGATTCGAGCTAGAATGAAGGAAGCTCAGTCTAAGCAGAAGAGTTATGTTTATAAGAGATGGAGGGACTTAGAATTATTAGCAGAAGATCATGTTTTCGTCAAGATATCATCGATGAAAGGTGTATTATGATTTGGGAAATTAGGGAAATTGGCACCGAGATTTGTTGGATCATTTCCTATTGTAAAAAGGATCAGGAAACTTGCATATAACATAGGGTTACCTAATAGTTTGGCAGGCGTCCATGATGTTTTTAATATATCTTATCTAAGGAAGTGTGTTCGAGATCCGTAGATTATTATAGCATCGACTGTGTTATAGGACTTAGTAGTGGAACCGAATTTGACTGTAGTTAGGAAGCTAGTTGTATAGTCGCGAGATATGAGAAGAGGTTAAGGAACAAAACAATAAGATTAGTTAAGGTTCTTTGGAGCGACGATGAGAGAGACTGTACTTGGAAAACCGAGAGCAATATTAAAGAAGCTTATCCTGATTTGTTTCATGGTATGTTTTACCTTAATGATTGATTTTTTGTGTACCTTATCGTAATTTCAAAGACAAATTTTTTTAAGGAGGGGAGTGTGTAACAAACCTTGTTTTGGTTAATATTATTTAGGACATTTAATTAGTTAAATTAAATGAAATAATGAAATGGTTAAAGGATTGAGATTTATGTTAATATAGGTACCCGTGCCAACTTAAACAAATGAACTAAGGGAAAATGAAATAAATAAGTTAGGGCAGTTGATAAGGGAATGATTGGAATAAGACCTATTCTAACACCCTAAACCCTTATGCAAATTCATTCTATACGATCATAAACAAAACTAAATACTAGAGAGGCCGACCACTATTAAGGGAAAACAAGAAGAAGATAAGAGGAAGAAGCTTAAGCAACTCAATCCAGGATCAAATCTCAACTCCTTAATCACAAGCTAAAGGTGAATAATAGGTTACATCACCAGTTTTCTTATTTTTCGGTCTTGGATTGAGATCTGAATTATTTTGCAAATGTTTGCCGTGTTTTGATTGTTAAAATGAATATATATATATATATATATGCTTTTTGATGGTTTATGTTATTTCATATGGATTTTATGATATGTTTTAATGTGCAAACCCTATAAATGACATCTATATTCCTCGCGATTTTTATAGAAGGTATGAAATAATATTTTGGAGATTGGTCTCAAATTTCCTAATTTTCTAAATTGATGTGGATTTATTATTAATTTTCTAGTGAAGAAAATGGTTAATAGGGTTTAAAATTAAATATGGGTAATTTATATTGTTTTGGGTTAGAAATTGATATATGTTAAAAAAAACATATTAAAAGTGATTCATGGGAATTTTTGTAGAATTTTCCTAATGTTTTAATAAGTACATAAAATTATTTAAGGTATGAGACTTAAATGTTTTATATATTTATAAAAGGAGAAAGGGAATTTTGTAAAAATTTTGAATTATTACTTCTGAAATTTCGGCAGCACATTTACAAAAGAATTCAGAAAAGTAATTATTAATCAATTATGTGTTGACAGACAAAGCAGGTTGGTAGAAAAGAATTACTTTTTGAGGTTAAAATTAAGTTTCACCATACTTTTGCAGTTTTGCCATTTTTGGCATCAATCTTTCGACTAGGTACTTCTACCTCCATCTCGATCGAAACTAATATACATGGTATCAAAAGCCTTGGTAAATAGTGGATTGGACATAGGTGAATGGTATATAGCTGAAACAAGGTGTTTCGAAGGTGTTGAAGCCTTGTTTTGCTTTTAAAAGGGAAGGGTCCTACATTTCTTTCGAAAAGAATGCTTTCGAACAAGATAGCTTTAGACAGTCAAACGGTTTTAAAAGAGGTTGCACCTTTTGTTTTATAAAGAAACTTTCAAAGGAGTCGAAACCTCTTACTGCCACCTTCAACCTTTTGAAGCAATGCTTTCGAAAGGGTGCTTTCGCTTCAAAATCTAAGCCGCTTCTTCAATGCTTTCGAAGGGATTGGTTTCGAAACTTACCACTTCTTTTACTTAGGAAATTGATTTCGAAAGAGTACTTTCAACTTAGTTGTTTTAGGACTTTTTGTTTTATTGGAAGTTAAACCCAAAGGTTTCGAAAGGAGTGATTTTAAATTGTTTCGAAAGGTTATTCCACATGTTTTACCTAAACCCAAATGCTTTCAAAATGTTTGATTTATGTAAAAATACTTTTGAAAGGTTAAGATAAAGGTTTCGAAGGGGTGATTCCCTAATGTTTCAGAAGGGTTTTAAATGGAAGGTTTTCAATGGTTTTGAAAGGCATGTTAAAAGTGTTTTGAAAGGAGGATGTCCATGGTTTTATAAAGCTTTCGAAAAGATAATTTCAATATGTTCAAAAGGTTTAATATAAATGGTTTCGTAAGGTATGTGTTTTCCTTTGGCTTAGGTTATAAAGTAAAGTAGTTTACTTATATGATAAGGGGTACTTTCAATGGTTTCGAAAGGGGTACTTTCAAAGGATTTGAATGTTTTCATCAACAATGTTTTATGTAAAGTATATATAACATGGAAAAGTGATTTGAGTAAAGCATAAAATATATTTTCCCTGTTTAAGAATGTTTTAGAAGGTTAAATCAAGTTGAAAGAAACGTTTTCAAGGAAAGTTTTAAGGTAGATGACCCTAAGAAAAAATGACTCAGATATTAGAGTACCAAATGCGACTGGTATGGGGTTGCGCCCTATACTTTAGCTAGTAACTCCTAGCCTAAATAAGTCTAAAATTCTAGTTTATAGAGCTTCATCACAGGTAAAACTAAAATAATATTACACATAGAAAGGAATATACAAAGTAGAGACAGGTTATTAATGAGCACGCAAAACCATTAGGATCAGTTAACCCTAGGAGAAGTAAGTTAGGGACAGACCTTCCGAAAGAGTATCTAACAAAAGTGAGAATATTTGTTATTTTGTCTGGTAGGCCCGAGTCAGCTAAAGATTAGTAGTTAGCTAAACAGAACTATAGTGTTTGGAAAAAAAAAAATTCCCATTTATTACCTGACCTGTATGCATACATGATATTGCTAATATTGTTCTAGCCAGCTTGGGTGCAAGATTTTGATTTGCGAAAGATATGTTTTAAAGAGGATATTAGTGAGGGGAAACCCGTTCCACTAAGCGGCCTGGTCTCACTTAACATCAGATAACTGAGCTGTATTCTAATTTTCACACCAGGCTTTATGTCTAATTAGAAGTTTATGTTTTTCTCCTTACATTCTCGAGTGCTCAAAATTGATTCGAGTAGATTGAGAGTTGAGGATTATAGGTTTAAGTAGTTGGACAAATAAAGCTTCCGAAGACGAGCAGGAGATCAATGTTAGCTATATTTAGGAGTTGTTTTGTTTTATTTCCGCTGTGTTGTATTAAATCTGATATGACTATATAATACTATAGTCGTCCAAGGGGCATCTTCATATGTTGCTCTTGCCATATTTTGTAATAACTATATTTGATATAAGCCTGGGAAAATGTTTTGGATTATGTAATTGGATATAAAATATGTTTTGCAAAATATAATCAGAAAATTCATTTTTGAATCTGTGATTTTGTTTCATATTCATGTGCTTTTGATTTAATGGATACCATTAGCATTACTGTATTTTGCCATTGAAAGTTAATACCATAGATGACTGCAGCATCAATACCGCTTAGCTTTGGGCTTCAAGTTAAGGGATGTTACATCGACAGACTGACCAAATGGGATCATTTTGTTCGACTAAGAGTACAGGGACCGCTTCACCTTTAGTGACATTATACATGAGGGAGATAGTTAGATTACATGGAGCTCCTTATAGCATCATTGGTGATTGAGATCCACTTTTCACCAACCAATCTCGGAGGAGTCTTTAGACACTAAGTCTGTTTTGAGTACTTCTTATCGCCCCGTAGATGGATGGGTAGATGAATAGCGTAAAGTGGGCGTTGGAGGATGTACTCTAGATTTGTATCTCAGATTTAAAGGCTCTTAGAGGGATCCCTTTGCACTAGTGTAGTCTACTTATAATAATAGCTATCAAGCAAGTATTGGGATGGCAACATTTGAGGTGTTATACGAGAGGCCTTGCATATCACCGTCTTGATGGTAGGATAATACAAATAGGATTATTTTTGGACCAGATATGCTGTAACAACACGTTTTTCTGTACCCTTTGAGTCGACAATAAACCACACATGTCCAACCGAAATTCAATGAAAAGACGGATCTTTAGAGGGTGAAAAACAAAATAAAAACAGAACAGAATAGAAAAACAGAATCTCACACGAATGGAATAACATATACTATTTCAACAATAATCTTTACAGTGGAAAATTTTAAAACATATATCAGAGTCTAACCTCGATTCATCCTGGATAGTTATAACACCTGCTCTTACAAATGGTGACAAATAACAAAACAAATGCAGCAGATGATAGAATACGTCCATACAACGATGAAAATCTCCAACTCTCCTTTGGAAACTCCAAGCGTCTTTAGCTAATCCCGAAACTACTAGGATCTGACCCGAGTATTAAAAATACCCGGATCAGGCTTGATAAACCAGCGTGTGATAAAATTAAGACATATGACAATGTTATCAAAACCTTTGGAAAGATGGGTATCATTTTTGACAATGTTATGACAATGTTATCAAACCCTATGATAACCAAAACACTTTTATTACCAAAATAAGTTGATATGAATTTTAATGTCATTCTTTTGTAAACATCTTTCAAATAAATTTATTCAAATAAGGTATCAATACCCGGACTAAGTCTAAAGGAATATATCTGGACTTGGTCAAAGGAATATACCAGAGGAATATATGATACCAAAAGGGGTACCTCATTACAAGTCGTTAAAGCTATTTTGGGACTATGGTCAAAACTGTAAAGCTTGTATTGGAATTGGACTTTCTAATATGATAGGGAACCTCGATAACCACGCATAGCAACCGAAACCCGATGGTTTTTCGTGGAAGGACTCACACACCATTATTGCTCATATTGCCACACTTCTTGATATTCGGTGGCTTCTCATGCAAGGACTCACATGCCACTATACTATATAATGAGGGTGTCGTTTGGACACATTGGTGACCTAGATCATATGTCCCCAATCACCTTGAGGGATCATGCCATCTTCGTCGTACTAAGCCTGAAATATGTAACATAGTTCCTGTATCATTTTCGAGATGTTTGGCTTGGGAGTGAGGTTATGCTCAACTTAGAAAAGGCTGCTTTTTTCATATAAAACCACGCTTTGATCGTGAAAGGTTCCACTTTGAATGTCACATTGCCATTCCTTAATCACACAACTGATTTCTACCAACGTATATGATGCAGCTCAGACCTGGATTGAAGAATTGCAAACTAACAGTTTCCAAGGCATGAGTCGTTCACAACCTAGCATGAGTCGTTCTCGTCTTAAGGAAGGAGAAGGCCTAGGTCGTATACAACCTAAGGAGAAAGGTATAGGTCGTTTCCGAGCTAACTTAAACAGGCAACGACCTAAGGGAACACATGAAACTGAGCTGCGACCTAATGAAGGCACTTTAGGTCGGTCACGACCTAAGGAGAGGATGTTAGGTCGTCTACGACCAAAGGATCCACGAGAAAAGAAGCTACGAGTTAATGTGGAGAAAACTTCGGAATTAAGTCGCTCGGTGAAGTTAGGTCGTTCACGACCTAGTGAAGGTTATTCACGATCTAACATGTTAGGTCGCCCAGATATTAGGTCGCAGGATGTTGAAGATATGCGAACGACCTTACTAAGTCGCAAGAAGATAGGTCGCTCAAAGAACATTCCGATCTAAGTTAGGACGCTGACCTGCTGCCGCATCCTTTAAGGCGCTGTTGGATGATGTTAGGTTGTTCACGACCTATAATTGAGTCTGTTTGTTTTGAGTCGCAAGTGTTAGGTCGTGGCCGACCTAAGTGTTGTAAAAATGTGTTGAGTATAGCGTTGAGTCGCTGTCGTTAGGTCGCTGCCGACCTAAGAGTCTGGTGATGTTTTGTTTGTGTTGCGTTGTGAAAGCTTTAAATAGCAGTGTTGTGACATTTGTAATGGTGGTTGATTCTTGAATAAAATTCTCTTTTGTTAGCTTTGTGCTTTCATACAAATTGGTAGTTGAGTGTGATCTCCTATCTCCTCTTTCGGTTAATCAAGTGCGCTCGATTCAACGATCGTAGAAGCCGATTCACGGTATCTAGTGCGCTAGATCAACGTACGAAGAATCGTAGATCTTCTTTCTCGGTATCGTGCGCGATCAACGAGACGAAGATAGCTAGAATCCGGTATCTTTGGATCAACGGATTTGGGCCTTGCAGTATTCTCAACTCACCGATTGCTACATTCCATCGGTTGAAGTTTGTTTCGATTTATCCGCTGCGTCAGTTTGGTATCAGAGCCATACTTAGCCAATCATAGCTAAGTTGATTCTTGGAGCCAAGTGTTTGGAGTTGAAGTTGGGCCGTGTATACTTGGGAAGTAGCCGAGCCTTGTGAAGTTGTTTTGAAGGTTGAGCCGCGACTTATTGATGTTTTGTTGAGGTGTTGTGTTGATTCAATCATGCCACCAAGGAGAGCCAATCGTCATCAAAACGTTGAAGCTTTGTATCGAAGAGAAGAAGCCGAGCTTATGGAACAACGTATTAATGAAAAGTTTGATGAAGGCATTGGAAAGTTGGAGAAATTGATGAATGATTTGAATCAAAGGAGGAGATCACCAAACTCGAACCATGGAGGAAACCGAGTTTCGCCATCGGTTACGGAAGCGAGGAGGGTATCACCACATTCTTGTAGAGATAGAAGAGAAACATCAATTTCATCACGAAGAGATCATCATGACTATGCACATGACGAGAGAAGGAGTCAACGTGAATTTGACAATGAAGCATATAGAGATGAAGAGAGACATAGTCGAAGAAGCATGCATGAGCGAAGGGATGATAATGATCGAGATCGATGTAGGCGTACTTTTGATTTTGTTGAAGAGGGTGATGGAGCTAGTATTCATTATCGAGATCGGGACCAAGTTCGAAATTCTTACCGTAATATTGAAGATGATCGACGATGGGAATCGGGTATGAAGATGGAAATTCCAGAATTTAAAGGAGGAATGGTAGCAGAAGAATTTCTCGATTGGATTTCTAATGTTGAAGCGATCTTTGATTTCAAAGAGGTTCCTGAACATAGGAGAGTGAAGTTGGTTGCTACTAGGTTGAGGGGGAGAGCTTTGGCGTGGTGGCAGCAAACTAAACTTACAAGGGAGAGAATGGGGAAGTCAAAGATAGAATCGTGGGATAAGATGAAGAAGTTGATGAGATCTACTTTCTTACCTTACAATTATCAGTCACTTATGTACCAAAGGTTGCAGAATTTGAGGCAAGGGACGAAGTCTGTTAGTGATTATGCTGATGAATTTTACCAACTCATTGCCAGAAATGATATTATGGAAACGGAAGAACAGCTAACTGCTAGATTCATTGGGGGATTGAGAATGCAGATCCAGGATATGGTTAATATGTTCGATCCTAGATCAGTTGCAGAGGCACATCAGAAAGCGTTAGCTTGGGAGAAGCAAGGAAGGCGTGGAGGTGGTGTGTTTACTAATTCCAATAATCAAGCGAAGGGTGTTAGTGGAAGTTCTAGTGTTCCTAAACCTGTTACAAAACCAGTGGGGAAGGAGGCTGAGAAGGCGAAGGTTAGCAGTGGGTTCAAATGTTATAACTGTCAGGAGTTGGGTCACAAAAGCAACGAATGTCCGAAGCCGAAGAAGAGAACCATGGTTGCAGAAGTTGAGGAGGATGATGGTGAGGAGGCAGAATGTTCAAATGCACCTTATGTTGAGGAGGAAGAAGAATTGTTTGGAGATGAAGGTTGTAATCTTATGTTGAGGAGGTCATGTCTCACACCAAAGCAAGAGGAGGATTGTAGTTGGTTGAGAAGCAATATTTTTCAGTCGACATGCACTATTCTGGGAAAAGTTTGCAAGTTCGTTATTGATGCTAGAAGTTGCGATAATATTATTTCTACAGAAGCAGTAAAGAAGTTGAACTTGAAGACTGAGAAACATCCTAAACCGTACAAGCTAGCATGGTTAAGGAAGGGTGGTGAAGTGAAGGTGTGTCGAAGGGCTTGTGTTAATTTTTCTATTGGGAAGAAGTACAAAGATGAAATTTGGTGTGATGTAGTGGATATGGATGTTTGTCATCTGTTGTTGGGCAGACCATGGCAGTTCGATAGAGCAGTTCAACATGATGGTCGTGCCAATAGTTACAGTTTCATGTTCGAGGGTACTAAAATCACTTTGGTTCCCAAGAAACAACAACAGAAGGAGAGCAAGCTAGAGGAGATCGAGGAATTGAAAACTCTGTTGACTTTGAAAGAGTTTGTCAAGGAAGTTGAAGAAGAACCTGAAATATTTTTGTTGATTGGGAGAGCGAGTAATGAAGAAGTTGAAATTCCAGAAGAAGCAAAGCCAATTTTGAAAGAATTTGAAGATGTCTTTCCAGAGGAGTTGCCTAAGGAGTTACCGCCACTTAGAGACATTCAACATCAGATTGATCTTGTTCCGGGAGCAGTGCTACCACATCGACCACATTACCGAATGAGTCCGAAGGAACATGAGGAGTTACGAAGGCAGGTGGAAGAGTTGTTGGAACAGGGACGTGTTCAGGAAAGCTTGAGTCCTTGTGCAGTGCCAGCATTGTTGGTGCCAAAGAAGGATGGAACATGGAGAATGTGCACAGATAGTAGAGCTTTGAACAAGATTACTGTTTGTTATAGATTTCCTATGCCAAGGTTGGATGACTTGCTGGATCAGTTGAGTGGGGCAACTATATTTTCGAAGATTGACTTGAAGAGTGGTTATCATCAAATTCGGATTAGACCTGGAGACGAATGGAAGACAGCTTTCAAGACAAGAGAGGGGTTATACGAATGGTTTGTTATGCCATTTGGTTTGTCGAATGCACCTAGTACATTCATGCGGGTGATGAATCAAATCTTTAGACCATTCATTGGGAAGTTCGTCGTGGTTTATTTCGATGATATTCTGATATATAGCAGGAGTATGGAAGAGCATGTTCTACATTTGAGGGAAGTGTTGATTATTCTCCGTGAAGAACAATTTTATGCTGCTACGAAGAAATGTGTGTTTATGACAAAAGGTGTCTTATTCCTGGGTTATGTTGTTTCAGGAGAAGGTATTCAAGTTGATCAGAGTAAAATAGAGGCAGTCAGGAATTGGCCACAGCCAAAGACAATTACGGAAGTGAGAAGTTTTCATGGGCTAGCATCATTCTACCGAAGATTCATTCCACACTTTAGTAGCGTGATGGCTCCAGTTACTGATTGCATGAAGGGTAAACAGTTTTCGTGGACAGAAGTAGCCGGGATTGCTTTTGAACGAATCAAAGAACTGTTGACGACAGCGCCAATTCTTGTTTTACCTGATTTTCAGTTGTTGTTTGAGCTACACACTGATGCATCAAAGGTTGGGATTGGAGGAGTGTTGAGTCAGCAGGGGAGACCTATTGCATATTTCAGTGAAAAGTTGTCAGGGGCAAAGATGAGATATAGTACATATGACGTTGAATTTTATGCTGTTGTACAAGCCGTTAAGCATTGGAGACACTATCTATTTCAGAAAGAATTTGTTCTGTACACTGATCATGAGGCATTGAAGCATTTACAGAGGCAGGATAAAATTTCAGCGAGACATGCATCGTGGATTGCTTATTTGCAACAATTTACTTTTGTTGTTAAACACAAATCTGGGGTGACGAACCGTGTGGCTGATGCTTTAAGTAGGAGGAGTCATTTGTTGACAACATTGAAGGTTGAAGTGACGGGGTTCGAATTACTGCCAGAGATGATTGAAGAAGATCCTTACTTTGTCAAATATGTTGAGAAAGTGAAGGATGGGAGTAACGATGAATTTATGTTGGTTGATGGTTTTCTGTTTAAGGGGAATCGTTTATGTATACCGGATTGTAGCTTGAGATTGAAAATTGTCAAGGAGTTACACGAGGAAGGGCATGTGGGCCGTGATCGTACCTTGCAATTAATTTCACAGTCTTACTTTTGGCCATCGATGAGGAAAGAAGTGGGAAGATTTGTGGAGCGATGTCATATTTTCCAAGTTTCGAAAGGAACCGCGACCAATGCTGGTTTGTATATGCCATTGCCTGTACCGGCTAGACCATGGGTTGATGTGAGTATGGACTTTGTATTGGGATTGCCAAGAACGCAGCGTGGTAATGATTCTATATATGTAGTGGTTGACAGATTTTCAAAAATGGCACATTTTATTGCTTGTAAGAAGACGTCGGATGCTGTTCGTGTTGCTCAGTTATTTTTCAAGGAGATCTATCGACTTCATGGATTGCCAGAGTCTATTGTGTCGGATAGAGATACTCGTTTTCTGAGTCACTTTTGGTTGAGTTTGTGGAAGATGATCGGGACAAAGCTGAATTTTAGTAGCGCTTACCATCCGCAAACTGATGGACAAATAGAAGTTGTTAACAGGTCATTGGGAAATTTGTTGCGATGTCTTGTACAGGATAATTTGAAAAGTTGGGACATAAAGCTATGCCAAGCAGAGTTTGCTCATAACCATGCCATGAATCATAGTACGGGTTACAGTCCATTTCAGATTGTATATTCAAATTTACCCAGGGGACCATTGGACTTCGCGGTGGTACCACAACCGAAGGGGACGGTTAAACGAGCTGCTGATTTTGTTGAAGGATTGACGGAATGTCATAGAATCGTTCAAGAACGATTGGAAAAGTCAAATGAGAAGTATAAGCGGGCTGCTGATTTGAAACGACGAAGTGTTGAATTTAAGGAAGGTGATTTGGTTTATGCTGTATTGACAAAGGATCGTTTTCCGGTGGGTGCTTATAACAAGTTGAAAGCTAGAAAAATTGGTCCTGTGGAAGTTGTGAAACGGATTAATGAAAACGCTTATAAGCTGAAGCTGCCGGAGGATGTGTACACTTCTGACGTGTTCAATGTTAAACATCTTATACCATATTATGGAGATGAACAATCTGATGTGGAAGAATTTACAAATTCGAGGACGAATTTTTCTCAACCAGGGAAGGATGATGCAGCTAAGACCTGGATTGAAGAATTGCAAACTAACAGTTTCCAAGGCATGAGTCGTTCACAACCTAGCATGAGTCGTTCTCGTCTTAAGGAAGGAGAAGGCCTAGGTCATATACAACCTAAGGAGAAAGGTATAGGTCGTTTCCGAGCTAACTTAAACAGGCAACGACCTAAGGGAACACATGAAACTGAGCTGCGACCTAATGAAGGCACTTTAGGTCGGTCACGACCTAAGGAGAGGATGTTAGGTCGTCTACGACCAAAGGATCCACGAGAAAAGAAGCTACGAGTTAATGTGGAGAAAACTTCGGAATTAAGTCGCTCGGTGAAGTTAGGTCGTTCACGACCTAGTGGAGGTTATTCACGATCTAACATGTTAGGTCGCCCAGATATTAGGTCGCAGGATGTTGAAGATATGCGAACGACCTTACTAAGTCGCAAGAAGATAGGTCGCTCAAAGAACATTCCGATCTAAGTTAGGACGCTGACCTGCTGCCGCATCCTTTAAGGCGCTGTTGGATGATGTTAGGTTGTTCACGACCTATAATTGAGTCTGTTTGTTTTGAGTCGCAAGTGTTAGGTCGTGGCCGACCTAAGTGTTGTAAAAATGTGTTGAGTATAGCGTTGAGTCGCTGTCGTTAGGTCGCTGCCGACCTAAGAGTCTGGTGATGTTTTGTTTGTGTTGCGTTGTGAAAGCTATAAATAGCAGTGTTGTGACATTTGTAATGGTGGTTGATTCTTGAATAAAATTCTCTTTTGTTAGCTTTGTTCTTTCATACAAATTGGTAGTTGAGTGTGATCTCCTATCTCCTCTTTCGGTTAATCGAGTGCGCTCGATTCAACGATCGTAGAAGCCGATTCACGGTATCTAGTGCGCTAGATCAACGTACGAAGAATCGTAGATCTTCTTTCTCGGTATCGTGCGCGATCAACGAGACGAAGATAGCTAGAATCCGGTATCTTTGGATCAATGGATTTGGGCCTTGCAGTATTCTCAACTCACCGATTGCTACATTCCATCGATTGAAGTTTGTTTCGATTTATCCGCTGCGTCAGTATAACTCCTGAGATGGTACTTCTCAGAAAAGGGTGTTAAGCTAAGAGAAGTTTCCTTCTCCTCCACAGAGCAGATAATATATTGATGGAGATCAATTTATGTGACCAAATATGCACTGTCGGACACCCATTCATGCAAGTTCATTCTGTGATGGAATGAAACCGAAGGCACTCCTCTTACTACCATTCGTAGCGAGTAGTCCTTGTAATCTGAAGATTTCAAAACACGATAGAACCACTGTTATAACTGTCTCTATATTGGGACCTAACCAGAGAATGTCAACAAGAAGTCCTTCCGCTATGGAGATCTTCGATCTTCATACGACGAAGATTTTCAAAATGCAGCCATCATTGCCATATACATATAATATGGGGCAAAACCCCTGGGACTCATGACAAAAATCTCAACATTTTGAAGATCTCCGGTCTTCAATAATCATCATCTTCAACATGCCTTTACGTCTGAACGTATACATTGGTTCGAAGTGGTTTTTGGATAGGAATTACCCAAATCCGACCCCGGTTCCTTCGAAGCTAAATATTGATAAATAAATGTTTAGTTCATATGCGGATATCGATCATCAATCAATTACTTCATCTCTTATTTAATCAAATATCTTTCTTAGATATATTCTTTTCAATTTATTCCATTTTCTTTTCAAGAGTATATGGAATCGTTAAGCCTCATTTATCAACTCATTTGGTTTATTTAAACCTTTTTTAGATCTTGGAATAATTCCAAATCATTTTCTCTTCTACTTAGGAAAACATGTCAACATTATTTCTTCAAATCTTTCTTTTAAAACTCCTCTTTAATCTTGGGAAATACCAAGTCATCTTATTTAAAATCACATTTAAACCTTTAATAAAGATTTCTATTTCCAAATCCTAGTTTGAATGGGATAAAAATGATGTTATGTAGAACATCGTTATAACAAACCCAAATCCATTTTATTCAAATCCTTGTTTAACTCCTGGAAAATTCTTCATTTTTTTACTTTAGGAAAATCTTTTAAATCATGGAATTATTCCAAATTAATTCACCTTTTACTTAGGAAGATATTTTCAAATCATTTGCTCAACTCTATAATAAAGATTTTCCATTTCAAATCATAACTTTTAAATGGGTCAAAAACTATACTATTTAAGACATTGCTTACTACAAACCCAAAACATTTAATTTTAAGCATAGGACTTTAAAATAATTCCAAATCATTTATTTAAAACTCATATTGGAACAACACTATTTTAGAGCATCCGTGGTTCCCTTCAGTCTGTTCCATCCCTCGCCTAAAAAGAGGAAATAGAAGACATGTAAGTTCAGGGAACTGGTTGCTCCATCCCTAACCTTAATTACATACCTCATTTTACCTTTCTGAATCTCACAGGTGGGATAAATGTACTAGTCGTTTCCGCATACTCAATTTGTTATTATATTCAAGGAAATGATTTCTTTTATACTGTTTAAGTGCTATAACCATTTATTTTAACTCTTTCTAAAAGAATTATAAAACTTACAATTTATCTTTAAAACACTTAATTATTCAGTTAAAGGATTTATAAATGATTCTAGAATGAATCACTAAGTTTAAATCTTTATTTCAAAAGTAATAGAAACTGTAGTAGAAAAGTACCACGAACAGTGCATAAAACAGCTTATTTGATTAAAACAACTTTTTAATGTTTGAAAATTCTTATTTTCCATTTCAAATCCCTTTAAAACCATTTTAAATGATTTGTTAAATTTATTTCATATTTTTGATCATTTTAATATATCATTTATAAAGAAATTTCTTCTTGAATTCTGAACTGCAAAACCGCGATGTTTTTAGAAATTTTTATTGGACATATTTCAAAATCTACTTAATAAAATCTTGATTTCTTCATTGGAAAACTATGGATATAATAGCTCAGAAAATTCTTGTCTCAAAGGA
Organism: Allium cepa; assembly: GCA_030765085.1. Taxonomy (NCBI): domain Eukaryota; kingdom Viridiplantae; phylum Streptophyta; class Magnoliopsida; order Asparagales; family Amaryllidaceae; genus Allium; species Allium cepa. The sequence goes on from CM060945.1 coordinate 619,420,949, forward strand.
TTCCGAGCTATATTCCCCTTTGTGCGCTTATTTAGCTTTTACGGCGTGAAATCGCAAACTACCGTTACGCGACGTGCCTATTTTTGATTAAATTTTCATTTACCTTTCAAACTTCACCAAAATACCTTCATATGTTTATAAAACATTTATAAATCATTTTCAACATTTAAGCCCATGTTTTTCCATATTAAATCTCTTTTTCATTAAATCTTTTCATAATATTATGTTATTCTAATATTCATTTTCAACCTTTTTATATTTTCAAAACCATTAAGAGGCTGAATAAAACCCATACTCATATTATCTGAATTCATTTCTATTAATTAACCATTTTATTTTGATTTCTTATAATTTATCATAAATAAGTTATCAACCATATCAACATCTATATAATCAACCATAAAATCTTTCAAATTATCAACCATTCATACAAATCATTAAGAGAATAATTGGTCATATTATCATACTTAAAAATATTTAGAAAGAATAATTATTATTTGATAAACATTGAGTACTTACCTTTAACTTAATCAGTTCTTCCTACCAACATTCTTATAAATCCACACTTCAGCTAAACTTTTGTTAATTAATCATCATAAATGCTCCCTCCTTTTCAAACTCCAGAAAATCCAACAGTGCATTGCGACACCTTGAATTTCACCTAGCTCCTTGAAATGAATTCAACGATACTTTTTTATTTATTTCTTGCATCGAAGCTCTACAATCTTGCTCCTCACTTCTTGGTAGGCTCAGTCTAGAGTGGTGGAGCTTGGGTTTTGGATGGTGGAGGGCGTATGGCCTTGGAGGAGGTAGGGGAAGGTGTGGTAGAAGTGAGGGGAGAGGAGGTGGTGGTTTTGGTTGAGTTTTAAGGTTTTTTTATTTTATTTTTATTTATACTATTTTTTTCTAAAGAATTGAGATGGAATCCATATATATGGAGTTGAAGAAGAATAAGAAAGTGAAGAAAAATGGAGAAGAATTGTTGTGAGAAAAGAAGAGAACGCAGAGCCTATTTATAGTTGAAGTTTGCTACAAAAATTACCTATTACCCTTTACATAGAAGACCAAAGTGCCCTTAGTGTCTAATCACTTTTTATCCCCTCTTAATTACATTAAAATACATTTTTTCATGCTTGATTTATCATGGCATTATTGAGGAAGTATTGTGGAAAATGAGTGGAAAGATAAATGGATTTGATTTTTGTACTTAAACTAATTATTTATTATTTTCCATAAATTAAAAATTATCTTTAAAAAATGAATTTTCTTCTTTTCCATGCATGGATTAGACTCCTAAGTAATAGTCGCTAATGAGAAAGAGATGGCTTATTTACGAGATGTGAGTCTTGGATTTGATTTTGCAAAAGTAAACTTTGTCATTTTGTGATTTTTTTACTGTAGGTTAATTAATCCTTGATTAACATAAGGGAGATATTCATATCTTTGTAAGTGGGTTGTCATGATACTATTCAAGTTGCAAAACATTTGCACAACTTGTATCAAATAAAACGTTGCTTTCGACAATATATTTTACGGTCATATTTTGATATTTTTGTTAACTATTTATTCATGTAAACCAAACTTAAAAATAAATTTCTTATCATCTTTAAATATTTAAAATGAGTGTATTTGACATATAAAATAATATAAAATGATATTTAAATTCATTTGCAAATATGCTACACTGATTTTGTCAATGTACGACGAAATTGTCAATCACTATGACATAATTATATATACAGTTGTCAAACTTTTATCAACCAATTATTATCATTATAAAATAATTTTAAAAGAAATTATTTATCCTTTAAAATAATTATTGGGCTTTATATCCAATTTTATTAAAAACCGGCTTTTGTCAATTTTGTCAATATTACGGTAAAAGTCCAAAATCTTTATTCACTTCTAGAAATAAGTTCACCATTCTTATAAAACATGATTATTTAAGTTTGCATATTCGATTTTCTAAGTGGTAAAATTACGGATCATTACATATGGTGAGTGAGACATCAGAGAGGGTAAACTTGATCCAGAGAAGGATGATAATCATGCAAGATAGGAAGTAGGCTTATATTGATAGGAGATGCATAGAGTTGGAGTTCATAGTGGACGACATGGTTTTTGTGAAGGTCTCACCACTTAGGCATGCCAAGAGATGAAGAATATAACACCCCAAAAAGTTTAATCGGGAATATACTAAAAAGATAGAACCCATTGCATGAAGCTCGCGCATGATAGCGGGCTCTGAGGAGGTCAATAATGTACGCAGTCTTTCCGTCGCATCACAAAGAGGCTATTTTCGGGACTCGAACCTGGGCGCCTAGATCACCATGCGGGTGACCTAGCTATTGCACCAAGGCTCCACCTCTTAATTGGGAATATACTAAACGAATTAAATTAAACAAAATAGTGGTAAAAAACTAGAATTTCCACAAACATTCGACTTCAGCTACAGAACTTATGTCGTTGCATTTATAGCGATTTTCTCGACATCTTTCCTATATAAAATTTCTATGATAACCTGAATTTTGAAATATCTGTTAATTGATAATTAACTGGGTAAATTGATAGAGATACTGTTTGTTAAGAATGAAACAAATAAATTTGATGATTAATATTTATATCTGGGAAGATAGTTATTTGATAATCTCTAATATGATTATTTAAAATGGGCAAAACTTATTATCTTCAACCCAAATTTAATTTTTGTTGGTTTAATATATTTATGAGTTGGTTTAAATTGAATTTGAATTTTGATTAGGCTATTGAAATTCAAGGATAGGCGCATATTTGTGGGTGAATTGAAAGCATTGATTTGGATTCAATGTATTAAATATTCAAAGGGTATATTAAACTAGTATAATTATTATTTCTTAATGTGTAAGTGGATTATATCATTTTCTTTTAAAAATACATGTAAATAAATAAAGTGAAAGTTTAAAACATTTAATATTAAGAATTTCTATATATAAAACTAAATTTAGAGTATTATATAAACACATATAATAACATATTTATGTATGGAAACTACAAATGTGGATAAATTTATACAAGATTTACAATATAAATAAATTCTCTTTGTATTATATAATAAGTGTAAGCAAAGAAATTTGTTTGATGACAAGTGTTAGGTAATTGAACATGTGTCACTTACTTATTTCATTTTCTTAAATTTTTAATATCATAAGATATGAATAAGTATATAAACCTCTCCACTTTTTATCTTATTCTTTTTTCAATGTAAAACAAAAACAAAAATAAAAGAAAACCAAAATTTGAGAAGAAACTAAAATTAAAACAATTTCAGTTTTTCAAGATAGAAGCAACTCATGTTCAAAATCAAGCAAAAGCAAGACAAAGGGGATTCAACTTATACTTCAGCAAGTTGTTAAGCAAATTACAGATTTGTTCTGTTCTTCTAATTATGGTGAGTAAAACATTCCTTTAATAACTTAAACTTGTTTGGATCATGATGTATGTGATAGATTGTAGATGTAATATTGTGAATCAGTTTTGCATGGATGAATTAAGATGTTTATATGTATATAAATATGAAGAAACAGTGAGAAATAAAACAGGAATTAAAAGACTAATCATCAAGCCTGTAAGAGAAGAAAATCAAATCAGGAAATAGAATATATATATATATACATATAAAGGTTTATGAACTTTTATGTAACGACCCGCCTTTCATTCCATAGAAAGACGCATCATTAAGAAGAAAGAAAGGGATAGAAAAGAGAAAAGAAAGAAACAGACAACATCAGAATCTCACAGCGGAACGAATAAATTATATTATATCACATAAAACTTTACATAGTATCATATACATCAGAGTTTTACAGCTAATACAACACAAACTAGACAGTTATAAACTCCTGTCTAGCAATTACAATTCAAGTTCATCAGAGAAAACAGATACAGCTCAAACACAACGGAACCACTATATATATCTACACGTCCAAGCCTCCTACTCTATACCTCCTCCAGAAACTCGTCAAGGTAATCATGAACACTTGACTACTCATATGAAATATGAGCACCCAAGAGTTTAATAAAACAGAAAATAAACACTCGGGTCAGACAGGGGTCTGGTGTGAGTAAACGGGGTTAAAATTTGCTTAACTTTTAGAAAATCCTTTGAAACAAAAGGTATCACGTAAGACTTCCCACACATAAACATGGAAAAGTTTTTAACTTACGCTAACCAAAACATTTGATAGGAAATCCAGTGATATTATAATAGTGTCTAGGGTTTTCAAAATAAAATACTGAAATAGCTGGAATGCTTACATCTCACGTTCCAACATAGTTGGGCATAATCAAAACCGTACAGGCAGTTATTGGATTTTGGATTCCATCAATGGCAGGGCTACTGGGGTACCGCCCGTCACAGTACGTGGCCTAGATCACCGTACCGAAGAGTACGCCCACTCCCCTGCAACACAAGGCCAGAACCATTCCTTACTGAACAGTTCCGAACAAGACTACCCCGGCGATTCTAGCTATCAATCGCCTCACACAGCCGAAATAAAAAGGGAAATCTAGACAGGGGTAAATCTCGCTCTCCAGTGGGGGCTACCCACGAAGCCTTGCTGCACCTCCCCTGTTTTAGCCATTCCCGGTTGATGAGGCTTGAGGCTACGATTACCTAATAGATCATATCAATCTTAGAATGCTCATCGTCCACCTGACGATGTTCTGAAAGCATTCAATCCATACAAGTTCGTTCCGGGTTCGAACGAAATCGAAGGCACTATCTCGTTGCACTCATTTTGGAATCACCCTCAGAGTCAACGACCATAGCCCTTGCATTCTAAATCATCATCTCGAACCTATAAGTACTGTTCCGTCAAACTCATTACAGAATCACCCACAAAGTTCAACTGACGTACAACCCTTACACCTTGAGTCTTCACTAGCTCCACTTGGATTAACGACCTAACGTTTAATTGGAATCGATGTGGTTTTCGGATATCCAAATATGGAAATCCGATCCCGGTCTCATCGAAACCAAACGCCATTTTAATGTCCAAGTTGTGCTTAAGGGTTTTAAACAATTAACTTATTCCATTATTATCCATTTCTCAAAGATAGATAAACTACATATCAAAATAGATAATCATATCCTTATTATAAACTGATATCTGTATCAACATCACAAACAGATTATCATCACACTCGGATAATCCATCACAAACCATCATACTTTAGCCAAACATCCATATCATACAGATACAACTCATCTCATTACTGAGATCATAACCATTCAATCAATATCATCCATAATCAAAGATTTATCAACCGTCATCTATAATTAATTTAAAATGAATTAAATGAATTACTTCTATCTCTAATTTATTTAAAATAAATTAAATTAATTACCCTATCTATAAATTCTACTTAATATCCAATTATTAATCAACCTAGTTAATTAATCATTCTCTGAGTATTCAACTTGATTAAACCGTTTGATTAATCATATACTAATTACAATAAGTAATTAGTCTTTAAATAAATTTTTACAAAATTAATTAACCTTAATCATAAGAAATTAACATTTAATTACTTCATTAATTAACTATAATTAATTACATTTATCCTTAATTAATTACATTAATTAATCACTTAATAATTAATTATTATTTAATTTAACAATCCTTTATTACATCATTAATTATATTAATTATTGATTTCTAACTTAAATTAATAACTTTATTTAAAATTAATTACATTTAGTAATTAATCTAAAATTAAAATACAAATATTAATCACCTTTGATTAATATTAAACCAGTAACTAACTGCCCTTAATTTCTCATAAACAAATTAATTATCTCCATAATTAATTATCTCCATTAATTAATCCCTTGATTAATTTCAAAAATAATTACCAAAATTACTTAATTAAAATCATCTTTATTAATTACATTCCAGTAATTATCACTTATTACTTCTCTAAGTAATCCTGCTCCATTAATTACCATAAGTAATTACACTTATTAGACCCTCATATGATTTACTTAAATTAATTAAACTAAATTAATTAACTTAATAAATCACATTATCAAAATTAATTACAATATGTAATTAATTCTTTAATTACTTTTAAGTAATTAGACTTAACAATTAAAAGCTAATTACCTTAAATTAATTAATCTAATTAATTATCAAAATTAATTACTTAATTATCCTTAGATAATTATCATTATTAATTAATAATATTTCCTTAAATTATTTCCTTAAGAAAATTATCTTGGATTAATCATCATTAATTATTTCTAATTAAATTAATTCTAAATCATTATTTAAAATCAATTAAGTAAATTCTAAATTAAGTTCTTTTATTATCTTAATTATTCTAAGATAATTTATTCAATTATTAATAATTTCATTAACATTCAAAATGTATTTTAAATAATATAACTCTAAATTGAATTCAAATTCCATTTTAAACTTTAAGATTTCAAAATGTTTTACTATTTAAGCATTATTCAAATTTAAATAAATTATAACTTAAAAATGAAAATGAAAACATTCATTACTTATGTAAGCAAATTTTAAATCCAAATTTACTTAAGTTTATTAAAGAAATCAAAATTTTAAAATAAACTGATTATTTAAAACTTCTCAAATTTCAAGTTAAACATTCCATAACTTTTCAAGTATTACAAAAATAAATCTACAAGTTTAAACATTTATCTGAAATCAAATTCATCTTTAAAAACCCTATTGAAATTCCACATGAATTAATATTTTAAGCTTTGCATTTTAAAAACCCTATTGAAATTCTACTCAAAAAAAAAATTTGAATTCCAACTAAAATATAAAAACTGCATATTCCAGGTTTTCACAACCTGAACTAAACAACTACCCGAGACTTCAGAAATTTACTTCGAGTTCTCAAAGCCCTATCCCCGAGTCAACAACCTATTTCACCCGAGTAGTACCCGAGTCATTTGCCTGCACCAACCAAGCAAAAGTTCATCAGAAAAAATTATGCATGGTGCATATGCACCGACACTTCAGCGACCTTTAGCCACCCTGACCAACTCCACCAACTTACTGACAATCCACCAACAAGCTTACGGCCATCAGAAATCCCTCTTCAACTCGGAATTAAAATCCAAGAAAAAAATGCAAAACTGGAAACACAACCCAGAAGACATTCCCAACCTGTTAACGGTCAACAATCCCAACTCCGACCATCATAACACCTATGACACCGGCCATCCCTTCGCCTATGTCTCCTCTTCCAATCCCCAAAGTTCTACATCACTCGATGCTCCACAGAAATCAAACAGCAACAAACAACTGACCACCCACAAAACTAGGTTTATACAAAAGAAAGCGTCACCGTTCCCACCACGTCCAACTGCACCGCCTCCCACTATTTTTCCTCGCCCCTCTGTTCACTCCTCCATCACTACAAGCAACCCCGAACATCCCAATCCACACGATCACCCAAAAATCGACATTTACCCAATTTTGTTCAACCCAGAATTGCCCCCTCTACAGTTACTTTAAAAATGGGATTTTTGTTTTAGAAATCATGATTTCATATGTGCATTCATATTATAACTCTGATTTAATATTTTGGGAAGTTTAAATTTTTGCTTACTTTCAATATTAACTGTTCTTACAATTTTCAAAGACAACAGTTTTTAATTTAACATAATTATAATTTATAAACTTATATTCATACTGAACAAACATTTTCTATTTACATAACAAAATCCAAACTAAGATCAAACTAGTTGATAATGGATTTCTTATTAAAGACTTAGTTCAAAGCCAAGAACAGATATATAAAATCCTGAAACACACACACACACATAGATATATATGCACACACACACACAGAATCACAATACAGTCATACAAACATGATTATTTATATCAATAAACATGCAACAGATAACTCAAGCTTTTGCATATGTGAGGTTACTTACTTAAAAGAAGACAGAGCATTTTCCTTTTTTATCAACAACAGTTTGATTGATTTCTTTTTATATAACAGTTTGTTTGAAACTTGAGTTCTATAAGTATGTTTAGCTCTGATTTTTTACAAGAAGAACTGTTTTTAAACATAGAAGTTCACTCACCTTATAATGAAGAAACAGAGAAGAAACTCAAAGCAGTATTTTCACATTTCCAGGAACCTGTTTTGCATGTTGCAGTTGATTTGAAATTGCTTGATGAATCTGTGTTTTAGCTTCCATTTGATAATTGAATTTACTTGTTGTTGTAGAATTTTTAAACTGCATGCAGATCCATCTTCATATGCTTGAATTGAAGTTGAAGTTGCAAATTAATGTTGAAGATAGGAGCAAGTTTTATTTTTATAGATTTTAAATTGAATTTGGGTTGTAGATTTAGAATGTATTTGGGTTTTGATTTGGTTTTGAAACTCTTATTTCTTTTCAGATCTGATTTTAGATTTCAAATGAAGATAATGTTTTAACAAATGTATTTCTATCTTTTCTTTTCAAAATAAATTAAAATAAAAAGTTTTTAAAACAATGTCACTTGTTATGTTTAGTAATAACAAATGTTTACAAGTGTCTTTATTATGTGTTAAGTGTTTGACACATATTAATTTTAATAATAAAAAGAAATTTCTAAATTTTATAAAGGTTTTTAAGTTCATTTCTTACTTAGTTTAACATGTTTCAAATGTTTAATTACATTTAGTTTTTACATGCTGACATACAAACCTTCTTTATAAAATTATACACAATTTAAATGTTTATTTGAATGTCTTCAAAATAATATTTTTAAAGATAAACTTTTTAAAAGAGTAAATTTTAAAAAGAAAAGAGATGTTAAATTCAATTTTATTCAAAAGTTTTCAAATCAAAATATTATACTTTAATATAAATAAACTAAATCTTATTTCAAAAGAAAAGCAATTCTTAAAATAAAACAAATTAAACTCTAATTATAAAATACAATTTTAAACTATTTTATTTTTAAACAAACTATTATATATTTATAAACAAAATAAATATTTACTTATATTTTTATGAAAATATAAGATAGACTTTTTAAAATAACTTTTGAAAAGTTTTCAATACTGATTTTAAATCAATTTAATCAATTCATAAATCATACATCTTATATATAAAATAAATTGGAAAATATCCTTTATAAAAATTTAAATTTAAATCAAAATTCCTATTTACAATGTATACACATATATACATTGTAAATAAATATCTTTAAACCAGTTTAGAAAGATAATTTTATTACTTAAATATTTTTAACATTTGAAAAGAATAAAATTCCCAAAAGTTATTATTATTATCATCATTATAAATATCATTTATCAAATTAAATAATAATTAATCTTCAAAAGATAATTTCTGTTTGAATTAAATTATTAAATCAATATTTCACATTTTAAAATAATAATTAATGAAATTATTAAATAAATATTGCTTAAATTTTCGGGACATCACATTCCTTCCCCCTTAAAAGAATTTCGTCCTCGAAATTTAAAAGCTAAAGTAATTTAAGAATCCCATACAGATTTAAATTAAAAATAGAAAACATTTGCTATCAATCAAATACTAGCAACTATAGCAACCAATTCAAACAAACAATTCTAATTATCCAGAAAAAAATTCTAGATAGGATTCCCTAGAGTTTCCCACGTACAAACACCGGGACACTCGCTCTACAGAATATAAACAAGCTGCACTACACAGATCTAGAGCTCCTATATATCTAGATCTACGAATCTAAATAGGATACTGGACTACACACAAGTCCTGATCAACTTTCAAATTTCTCAGAATAACTGATTCTAAGACCAGTGATAAACCATACACGTACTCCCTCAGAGATACGTGAAATACATAACAAATTCCAGACATCCAAACTGGAACTTCAACCCTGTAGACCAAACACTTAATCCTTAAGAGAATACAGAAAAGAAATCCAATACTCTTAGCCACAAATCTCTCTTGACGATCCTAGGCTGCCTCCAACCTTCTAGATCAATCCAATCTTCGCAGATGCTACACAGAACAAATCTGGACAAAGAAATAATCGATCTCCAGATCCTACTCAACAAAATGGTTCTCTCAACATCCATCAAAATCCACCACACAGACTTTACTACACAACATCAAAAGACTCCAAAATATATTTCCTGTAGAAATCTTCTGATCAAAGACAAAACTCAAACTTCCAAAGAATCAAGCGTTGCTTCAATTCTGGAATAGCTGCCACCATGCTTCCACTGCGCAACTCTGATTTGAAAATGCTGTTGATGAACACAAGTATAGACTTGATCAACTTATCCCGGAGACACTGTTCATCAAACTCCATAAAATCTCAGTGACCTATTCGATTCAGTCACAAAAAATACAGCAAAAATTCAACCAGAAACTAGATCCGATGAATCCTACCAGCTGAAAGAGATCTCCTCTCAAAGAACTCTCCTACTATGCCGATCCACCGGTAAAGCTCGAAGAACCAAGTCAAAACAGAACTCAAACTCTTGATGCGGATGAAAATCTTAATTACTTTGAAAATATCCAAAAAATATCCCTTCGATAACTCAAACATCCTCTAGAGATGCTTCAATCCAAACAAAGATTGCTCAGAGAACTTCCGAACCATCGCAAGTCACTTTTGCGATTCTTTTTAGTTCAGATCCCAAGAAAACGTTCTCTCTTCAACAATCAGAACAGCTAAAGCCTTCTATCCAAAAGAAGAACTAGTGGTCCACCTTCAACCACAAACTTCACATCCAACTGAGCTTCCAGAAGAAATGGACAAGCTCCACCATCTGCCCGGACTACTAACAGAAGAAGCACAAAGACTTCTGAACCAACGAAGAAACAGGCCACTCACTGCTGCTACTGCTACTACGGCCAAAAACTTCCTTACCAAAACCTCATCGAATCCCAAAGCTACACCAACCACTTCACAATAGAGCCTTCCAGATAGATAAATATCCCTCAGGAAACTTGACTTCAAACCAAGCACAAAACACTCTGTCAAACTGAGTCTCATCTCAAATACAGACAAAATTTCCTTCCCAAAATTGCCAAGATACTATCTCCTGCTTCAGAACTCTCAACTGATCAAACTAAAGAAAATCCACTCACACGAGTGCAACCAAGCTTAAAATCCAAAGACAAACTCCGAATCTTGGAAAGATTTCCTTCAGAGGTCAATAAAATCCTTCACACCAAACTGCAGAACTACTCTAGATGCAAAAACTACTCTAACAGATTCACTACCAACCTCAAACACTCGGACTCCAACCATTGGTAGTTGTGTTACACACACCACTACCCTATCTACCTCAAGAACTTATATTGGAATACCAGAACGAGTAGCCCAATCTAATAGGTAGAAATAAATAAATATATATATAGATATATTCAAAATTACAAATACGCTCTCTCAAGATAGACACCACTCCAGAGTCTAGGTATTCGCTCAACCTAGAGCGCTGATACCACAAATGTAACTACCCACCTTTCATTCCATAGAAAGACGCATCATTAAGAAGAAAGAAAGGGATAGAAAAGAGAAAAGAAAGAAACAGACAACATCAGAATCTCACAGCGGAACGAATAAATTATATTATATCACATAAAACTTTACATAGTATCATATACATCAGAGTTTTATAGCTAATACAACACAAACAAGACAGTTATAAAATCGTGTCTAGCAATTACAATTCAAGTTCATCAGAGAAAAGAGATACAACCCAAACACGCGGAACCACTATATATATCTACACGTCCAAGCCTCCTGCTCCATACCTCCTCCAGAAACTCGTCTAGGTAATCTTGAACACTTGACTACTCATACGAAATATGAGTACCCAAGAGTTTAATAAAACAGAATATAAACACTCGGGTCAGACAGGGGCCTGGTGTGAGTAAACGGGGATAAAATTTGCTTAACTTTTAGAAAATCCTTTGAAACAAAAGGTATCACGTAAGACTTCCCACACATAAACATGGAAAAGTTTTTAACTTACGCTAACCAAAACATTTGATAGGAAATCCAGTGATATTATAATAGTGTCTAGGGTTTTCAAAATAAAAAACAGAAATAGCTGGAATGCTTACATCTCACGTTCCAACATAGTTGGGCACAATCAAAACCGTACAGGCACTTATTGGATTTTGGATTCCATCAATGGCAGGGCTAATGGGGTACCGCCCGCCACAGTACGTGGCCTAGATCACCTTACCGAGGAGTACGCCCACTCCTCTACAACACAAGGTCGGAACCATTCCTTACTGAACAGTTCCGAACAAGACTACCCCGGCGATTCTAGCTAGCAATCGCCTCACACAGCCGAAATAAAAAGGGACATCTAGACAGGGGTAAATCACGCTGTCCAGTGGGGGCAACCTATGAAGCCTTGCTGCACCTCCCCTGTTTTAGCCATTCCCGGTTGATGAGGCTTGAGGCTACGATTACCTTAATAGAACATATCAATCTTAGAATGCTCATCGTCCACCTGACGATTTTCTGAAAGCATTCAATCCATACAAGTTTGTTCCAGGTTCGAACGAAACCGAAGGCACTATCTCGTTGCACTCATTTTGGAATCACCCTCAAACTCAATGACCATAGCCCTTGCATTCTAAATCATCATCTCGAACCTATAAGTACTATTCCGTCAAACTCATTACGGAATCACCCATAAAGTTATACTGACGTACAGCCCTTACACCTCGAGTCTTCACTTGCTCCACTTGGATTAATGACCTAACGTTTAATTGGAATCGATGTGGTTTTCGGATATCCAAATATGGAAATGCGATCCCGGTCTCATCGAAACCAAACGCCATTTTAATGTCCATGTTGTACTTAAGGGTTTCAAACAATTAACTTATTCCATTATTATCCATTTCACAAAGATAGATAAACTACATATCAAAATAGATAATCACATCCTTATCATAAACTGATAATCTGTATCAACATCATAAACAGATAATCATCACACTCAGATAATCCATCACAAACCATTATACTTTAACCAAACATCCATATCATACAGATACAACTCATCTCATTACTGAGATCATAACCATTCAATCAATATCATCCATAATCAAAGATTTATCAACCATCATCTATAATTAATTTAAAATGAATTAAATCAATTACTTCTATCTCTAATTTATTTAAAATAAATTAAATTAATTACCCTATCTATAAATTCTGCTTAATATCCAATTATTAATCAACCTAGTTAATTAATCATTCTCTGAGTATTCAACTTGATTAAACCCTTTGATTAATCATTTACTAATTACAACAAGTAATTAGTCTTTAAATAAATTTTTACAAAATTAATTAACCTTAATCATAAGAAATTAACATTTAATTACTTCATTAATTAACTATAATTAATTACATTTATCCTTAATTAATTACATTAATTAATCACTTAATAATTAATTATTATTTAATTAAACAATCCTTAATTACATCATTAATTATATTAATTAATGATTTCTAACTTAAATTAATAACTTTATTTAAAATTAATTACATTTAGTAATTAATCTAAAATTAAAATACAATTATTAATCACCTTTGATTAATATTAAACCAGTAACTAACTGCCCTTAATTTCTCATAAAAAATTAATTATCTCCATAATTAATTATCTCCATAATTAATTATATCCATTAATTAATCCCTTGATTAATTTCAAAAATAATTACCAAAATTACTTAATTAAAATCATCTTTATTAATTACATTCCAGTAATTATCACTTATTACTTCTCTAAGTAATCCTGCTCCATTAATTACTTTAAGTACTTACACTTATTAAACCATCATATGATTTACTTAAATTAATTAAAATAAATTAATTAACTTAATAAATCACATTATCAAAATTAATTACAATAAGTAATTAATTCTTTAATTACTTTTAAGTAATTAGACTTAACAATTTAAAACTAATTGCCTTAAATTAATTAATCTAATTAATTATCAAAATTAATTACTTAATTATCCTTAGATAATTATCATTATTAATTAATAATATTTCCTTAAGAAAATTATCTTGGATTAATCATCATTAATTATTTCTAATTAAATTAATTCTAAATCATTATTTAAAATCAATTAAGTAAATTCTAAATTAAGTTCTTTTATTATCTTAATTATTCTAAGATAATTTATTCAATTATTAATGATTTCATTAACATTCAAAATGTATTTTAAATAATATAACTCTAAATTGAATTCAAATTCCATTTTAAACTTTAAGATTTCAAAATGTTTTACTATTTAAGCATTATTCAAATTTAAATAAATTATAACTTAAAAATGAAAATGAAAACATTCATTACTTATGTAAGCAAATTTTAAATCCAAATTTACTTAAGTTTATTAAAGAAATCAAAATTTTAAAATAAACTGATTATTTAAAACTTCTCAAATTTCAAGTTAAACATTCCATAACTTTTCAAGTATTACAAAAAGAAATCAACAAGCTTAAACATTTATCTGAAATCAAATTCATCTTTAAAATTTACTTTAAACATTGAATTTGATCAACATTTTAAAATTTACAAAACTGTATAAATTTATACTGGATTCAAGTAACCTGAATCTGTAATTTAAACCTGATTTTAAACTTAATGTAAATCTTGCTTAAAAATTTAAAATTTCAATTTAAAACTTTGAATTCAAAAGTTCACCTGAATTAATATTTTAAGCTTTGCATTTTAAAAATCCTATTGAAATTCTACTCAAAAAAAAAATTTGAATTCCAACTAAAATATAAAAACTGCATATTCCAGGTTTTCACAACCTGAACTAAACAACTACCCGAGACTTCAAAAATTTACTTCGAGTTCTCAAGGCCCTGTCCCCGCGTCAATAACCTATTTCACCCGAGTAGTACCCAGTCATTTGCCTGCACCAACCAAGCAAAAGTTCATCAGAAAAAATTGTGCATGGTGCATATGCACCGACACTTCAGCGACCTTTAGCCACCCTGACCAACTCCACCAAGTTACTGACAATCCACCAACAAGCTTACGGCCATCAGAAACCCCTCTTCAACTCGGAATTAAAATCCAAGAAAAAAATGCAAAACTGGAAACACAACCCAGAAGACATTCCCAACCTGTTAACGGCCAGCAATCCCAACTCCGACCATCATAACACCTATGACACCGGCCATCCCTTCGCCTATGTCTCCTCTTCCAATCCCCTAAGTTCTACATCACTCGATGCTCCACAAATATCAAACAGCAACAAACAACCGACCACCCCCAAAACTAGGTTTACACAAAAGAAAGCGTCACCGTTCCCACCACGTCCAACTGCACCGCCTCCCACTATTTTTCCTCGCCCCTCTGTTCACTCCTCCATCACTACAAGCAACCTCGAACATCCCAATCCACACGATCACCCAAAAATCGACATTAACCCAATTTTGTTCAACCCAGAATTGCCCCCTCTACAGTTACTTTAAAAATGGGATTTTTGTTTTAGAAATCATGATTTCATATGTGCATTCATATTATAACTCTGATTTAATATTTTGGGAAGTTTAAATTTTTGCTTACTTTCAATATTAACTGTTCTTACAGTTTTCAAAGACAACAGTTTTAAATTTAACATAATTGTAATTTATAAACTTATATTCATACCGAACAAACATTTTCTATTTACATAACAAAATCCAAACTGAGATCAAACTAGTTGATAATGGATTTCTTATTAAAAACTTAGTTCAAAGCCAAGAACAGATATATAAAATCCTGAAACACACACACACAAACATAGATATATGTATATATATACACACAGATTCACAATACAGTCATACAAACATGATTATTTATATCAATAAGCATGCAATAGATAACTCAAGCTTTTGCATATGTGAGGTTACTTACTTAAAAGAAGACAGAGCATTTTCCTTTTTTATCAACAACAGTTTGATTGATTTCTTTTTATATAACAGTTTGTTTGAAACTTGAGTTTTATAAGTATGTTTATCTCCGATTTTTTACAAGAAAAACTGTTTTTAAACATAGAAGTTCACTCACCTTATAATGAAGAAACAGAGAAGAAACTCAAAGAAGTATTTTCACATTTCTAGGAACCTGTTTTGCATGTTGCAGTTGATTTGAAATTGCTTGATGAATCTGTGTTTTAGCTTCCATTTGATAATTGAATTTACTTGTTGTTGTAGAATTTTGAAACTGCATGCAGATCCATCTTCATATGCTTGAATTGAAGTTGAAGTTGCAAATTAATGTTGAAGATAGGAGCAGGTTTTATTTTTATAGATTTTAAATTGAATTTGGGTTGTAGATTTAGATTGTATTTGGGTTTTGATTTGGTTTTGAAACTCTTCTTTCTTTTTAGATCTGAGTTTAGATTTCAAACGAAGATAATGTTTTAACAAATGTATTGCTATCTTTTCTTATCAAAATAAATTAAAATAAAAAGTTTTTAAAACAATGCCACTTGTTATGTTTAGTAATAACAAATGTTTACAAGTGTCTTTTTTATGTGTTAAGTGTTTGACACATATTCATTTTAATAATAAAAAGAAATTTCTAAATTTTATAAAGGTTTTTAAGTTCATTTCTTACTTAGTTTAACATGTTTCAAATGTTTAATTACATTTAGTTTTTACATGCTTACATACAAACCTTCTTTATAAAATTATACACAATTTAAATGTTTATTAGAATGTCTTCAAAATAATATTTTTTAAAGATAAACTTTTTAAAAGAGTAAATTTTAAAAAGAAAAGAGATGTTAAATTCAATTTTATTCAAAAGTTTTCAGATCAAAATATTATACTTTAATATAAATAAACTAAATCTTATTTCAAAAGAAAAGCAGTTCTTAAAACAAAACAAAATAAACTCTTATTATAAAATTCAATTTTAAACTATTTTATTTTTAAACAAACTATTATATATTTATAAACAAAATAAATATTTACTTATATTTTTATGAAAATATAAGATAGACTTTTTAAAATAACTTTTGAAAAGTTTTCAATACTGATTTTAAATCAATTTAATCAATTCGTAAATCATACATCTTATATATAAAATAAATTGGAAAATATCCTTTATAAAAATTTAAATTAAAATCAAAATTCCTATTTACAATGTATACACGTATATACATTATAAATAAATATCTTTAAATCAGTTTAGAAAGATAATTTTTTTACTTAAATATTTTAACATTTGAAAAGAATAAAATTCCCAAAAGTTATTATTATTATCATCATTATAAATATCATTTATCAAATTAAATAATAATTAATCTTCAAAACATAATTTCTGTATGAATTAAATTATTAAATCAATATTTCACATTTTAAAATAATTATTAATGAAATTATTAAATAAATATTGCTTAAATTTCCGGCACATCACATTCCTTCCCCTTAAAAGAATTTCGTCCTCGAAATTTAAAAGCTAAAGTAATTTAATAATACCATACAGATTTAAATTAAAAATAGAAAACATTTGCTATCAATCAAATACTAGCAACTATAGCAACCAATTCAAACAAACAATTCTAATTATCCAGAAAAAAATTCTAGATAGGATTCCCTAGAGTTTCCCAGGTACAAACACCGGGACACTCGCTCTACAGAATATAAACTAGCTGCACTACACAGATCTAGAGCTCATATATATCTAGATCTACAAATGTAAATAGGATACTGGACTACACACAAGTCCTGATCAACTTCCAAATTTCCCAGAATAACTGATTCTAAGACCAGTGATAAACCATACACGTACTCCCTCAGAGATACGCGAAATACATAACAAATTCCAGACATCCAAACTGGAACTTCAACCCTGTAGACCAAACACTTAATCCTTAAGAGAATACAGATAAGAAATCCAATACTCTTATCCACAAATCTCTCTTGACGATCCTAGGCTGCCTCCAACCTTCTAGATCAATGCAATCTTCGCAGATGCTACACAGAACAAATCTGGACAAAGAAATAATCGATCTCCAGATCCTACTCAACAAAATGGTTCTCTCAAGGTCCATCAAAATCCACCACACATACTTTACTACACAACATCAAAAGACTCCAAAATATATTTCCTGTAGAAATCTTCTGATCAAAGACAAAACTCAAATTTCCAAAGAATCAAGCGTTGCTTCAATTCTGGAATAGCTGCCACCATGCTTCCACTGCGCAACTCTGATTTGAAAATGCTGTTGATGAACACAATTATAGACTTGATCAACTTATCTCGGAGACACTGTTCATCAAACTCCATAAAATCTCAGTGACCTATCCGATTCGGTCACAAAAACTACAACAAAAATTCAACCAGAAACTAGATCCGATGAATCCTACCAACTGAAACAGATCTCTTCTCAAAGAACTCTCCTACTATGCTGATCCACCGGTAAAGCTCGAAGAACCAATTCGAAACAGAACTCAAACTCTTGATGCAGATGAAAATATTAATTACTTTGAAAATATCCAAAAAAATATCCCTTCGATAACTCAAACATCCTCTAGAGATGCTTCAATCCAAACAAAGATTGCTCAGAGAACTTCCGAACCATCGCAAGTCACTTTTGCGATTCTTTTTAGTTCAGATCCCAAGAAAACGTTCTCTCTTCAACAATCAGAACAGCTAAAGCCTTCTATCCAAAAGAAGAACTAGTGGTCCACCTTCAACCACAAACTTCACATCCAACTGAGCTTCCAGAAGAAATGGACAAGCTCCACCATCTGCCCAGACTACTAACAGAAGAAGCACAGAGACTTCTGAACCGACGAAGAAACAGGCCACTCAGTGATGCTACTGCTACTGCGGCCAAAAACTTCCTTATCCGAAAGCTCATCGAATCCCAAAGCTACACCAACCACTTCACAATAGAGCCTTCTAGATAGATAAATATCCCTCAGGAAACTTGACTTCAAACCAAGCACAAAACACTCTGTCAAACTGAGTCTCATCTCAAATACAGACAAAATTTCCTTCCCAAAATTGCCAAGATACTATCTCCGGCTTCAGTACCCCCAACTGATCAAACTCAAGAAATCCACTCACATGAGTGCAACCAAGCTTAAAATCCAAAGATAAACTCCGAATCTTGGAAAGATTTCCTTCAGAGATCAATAAAATCCTTCACACCAAACTGCAGAACTACTCAAGATGCAAAAACTACTCTAACAGATTCACTACCAACCTCAAACACTCGGACTCCAACCATTGGTAGTTGTGTTACACACACCACTACCCTATCTACCTCAAGAACTTATATTGGAATACCTGAACGAGTAGCCCAATCTAATAGGTAGAAATAAATAAATAAATATATATATATTCAAAATAACAAATACGCTCTCTCAAGATAGACACCACTCCAGAGTCTAGGTATTCGCTCAACCTAGAGCTCTGATACCAAAAATGTAACTACCCGCCTTTCATTCCATAGAAAGACGCATCATTAAGAAGAAAGAAAGGGATAGAAAAGAGAAAAGAAAGAAACATACAACATCAGAATCTCACAGCGGAACGAATAAATTATATTATATCACATAAAACTTTACATAGTATCATATACATCAGAGTTTTATAGCTAATACAACACAAACAAGACAGTTATAAACTCCTGTCTAGCAATTACAATTCAAGTTCATCAGAGAAAACAGATACAGCTCAAACACAGCGGAACCATTATATATATCTACACGTCCAAGCCTCCTGCTCCATACCTCCTCCAGAAACTCGTCTAGGTAATCTTGAACACTTGACTACTCATACGAAATATATGAGTACCCAAGAGTTTAATAAAACAGAAAATAAACACTCGGGTTAGACAGGGGCCTGGTGTGAGTAAACGGGCTTAAAATTTGCTTAACTTTTAGAAAATCCTTTGAAACAAAAGGTATCATGTAAGACTTCCCACACATAAACATGGAAATGTTTTTAACTTACGCTAACCAAAACATTTGATAGGAAATCCAGTGATATTATAATAGTGTCTAGGGTTTTCAAAATAAAATATAGAAATAGCTGGAATGCTTACATCTCACGTTCCAACATAGTTGGGCACAATCAAAACCGTACAGGCACTTATTGGATTTTGGATTCCATCAATGGCAGGGCTACTGGGGTACCGCCCGTCACAGTACGTGGCCTAGATCACCTTACCGAGGAGTACGCCCACTCCTCTGCAACACAAGGCTGGAACCATTCCTTACTGAACAGTTCCGAACAAGACTACCCCGGCGATTCTAGCTAGCAATCGCCTTACACAGCCGAAATAAAAAGGGACATCTAGACAGGGGTAAATCTCGCTGTCCAGTGGGGGCTACACAGTGAAGCCTTGATGCACCTCCCCTGCTTTAGCCATTCCCGGTTGATGAGGCTTGAGGCTACGATTACCTTAATAGAACATATCAATCTTAGAATGCTCATCGTCCACCTGACGATGTTCTGAAAGCATTCAATCCATACAAGTTTGTTCCGGGTTCGAACGAAACCGAAGGCACTATCTCGTTGCACTCATTTTGGAATCACCCTCAAACTCAACGACCATAGCCCTTGCATTCTAAATCATCATCTCGAACCTATAAGTACTATTCCGTCAAACTCATTACGGAATCCCCCACAAAGTTATACTGACGTACAGCCCTTACACCTCGAGTCTTCACTTGCTCCACTTGGATTAACGACCTAACGTTTAATTGGAATCGATGTGGTTTTCGGATATCCAAATATGGAAATCCGATCCCGGTCTCATCGAAACCAAACGCCATTTTAATGTCCAAGTTGTACTTAAGGGTTTTAAACAATTAACTTATTCCATTATTATCCATTTCACAAAGATAGATAAACTACATATCAAAATAGATAATCACATCCTTATCATAAACTGATAATCAATATCAACATCATAAACAGATAATCATCACACTCAGATAATCCATCACAAACCATCATACTTTAACCAAACATCCATGTCATACAGATACAACTCATCTCATTACTGAGATCATAACCATTCAATCAATATCATCCATAATCAAAGATTTATCAACCATCATCTATAATTAATTTAAAATGAATTAAATCAATTACTTCTGTCTCTAATTTATTTAAAATAAATTAAATTAATTACCCTATCTATAAATTCTGCTTAATATCCAATTATTAACCAACCTGGTTAATTAATCATTCTTTGAGTATTCAACTTGATTAAACCATTTGATTAATCATTTACTAATTACGATAAGTAATTAGTCTTTAAATAAATTTTTTCAAAATTAATTAACCTTAATCATAAGAAATTAACATTTAATTACTTCATTAATTAACTATAATTAGTTACATTTATCCTTAATTAATTACATTAATTAATCACTTAATAATTAATTATTATTTAATTAAACAATCCTTAATTACATCATTAATTATATTAATTAATGATTTCTAACTTAAATCAATAACTTTATTTAAAATTTGTTACATTTAGTAATTAATCTAAAATTAAAATACAATTATTAATCACCTTTGATTAATATTGAACCAGTAACTAACTGCCCTTAATTTCTCATAAAAAATTAATTATCTCCATTAATTAATCCCTTGATTAATTTCAAAAATAATTACCAAAATTACTTAATTAAAATCATCTTTATTAATTACATTCCAGTAATTATCACTTATTACTTCTCTAAGTAATCCTGCTCCATTAATTACCTTAAGTAATTACACTTATTAAACCATCATATGATTTACTTAAATTAATTAAACTAAATTAATCAACTTAATAAATCACATTATCAAAATTAATTACAATAAGTAATTAATTCTTTAATTACTTTTAAGTAATTAGACTTAACAATTTAAAACTAATTGCCTTAAATTAATTAATCTAATTAATTATCAAAATCAATTACTTAATTATCCTTAGATAATTATCATTATTAATTAATAATATTTCCTTAAATTATTTCCTTAAGAAAATTATCTTGGATTAATCATCATTAATCATTTCTAATTAAATTAATTCTAAATCATTATTTAAAATCAATTAAGTAAATTCTAAATTAAGTTCTTTTTTATCTTAATTATTCTAAGATAATTTATTCAATTATTAATGATTTCATTAACATTCAAAATGTATTTTAAATAATATAACTCTAAATTGAATTCAAATTCCATTTAAAACTTTAAGATTTCAAAATGTTTTACTATTTAAGCATTATTCAAATTTAAATAAATTATAACTTAAAAATGAAAGTGAAAACATTCATTACTTATGTAAGCAAATTTTAAATCCAAATTTACTTAAGTTTATTAAAGAAATCAAAATTTTAAAATAAACTGATTATTTAAAACTTCTCAAATTTCAAGTTAAATATTCCATAACTTTTCGAGTATTACAAAAAGAAATCTACAAGTTTAAACATTTATCTGAAATCAAATTCATCTTTAAAATTTACTTTAAACATTGAATTTGATCAACATTTTAAAATTTACAGAACTGTATAAATTTATACTGGATTCAAGTAACCTGAATCTGTAATTTAAACCTGATTTTAAACTTAATGTAAATCTTGCTTCA
Organism: Allium cepa; assembly: GCA_030765085.1. NCBI lineage: Eukaryota > Viridiplantae > Streptophyta > Magnoliopsida > Asparagales > Amaryllidaceae > Allium > Allium cepa. Next base: position 619,443,558 of record CM060945.1, read on the forward strand.
AAATTTAAAATTTCAATTTAAAACTTTGAATTCAAAAGTTCACCTGAATTAATATTTTAAGCTTTGCATTTTAAAAATCCTATTGAAATTCTACTCAAAAAAAAAATTGAATTCCAACTAAAATATAAAAACTGCATATTCCAGGTTTTCACAACCTGAACCAAACAACTACCCGAGACTTCAAAAATTTACTTCGAGTTCTCAAGGCCCTGTCCCCGAGTCAACAACCTATTTCACCCGAGTAGTACCCGAGTCATTTGCCTGCCCCAACCAAGCAAAAGTTCATCAGAAAAAATTGTACATGGTGCATATGCACCGACACTTCAGCGACCTTTAGCCACCCTGACCAACTCCACCAAGTTATTGACAATCCACCAACAAGCTTACGGCCATCAGAAACCCCTCTTCAACTCGGAATTAAAATCCAAGAAAAAATGCAAAACTGGAAACACAACCCAGTAGACATTCCCAACCTGTCAACGGCCAACAATCCCAACTCCGACCATCATATCACCTACGACACCGACCATCCCTTCGCCTATGTCTCCTCTTCCAATCCCCAAAGTTCTACATCACTCGATGCTCCACAGAAATCAAATAGCAACAAACAACCGACCACCCACAAAACTAGGTTTATACAAAAGAAAGCGTCACCGTTGCCTCCACGTCCAACTGCACCACCTCCCACTATTTTTCCTCGCCCCTCTGTTTACTCCTCCATAACTACAAGCAACCCCGAACATCCCAATCCACACGATCACCCAAAAATCGACATTAACCCAATTTTGTTCAACCCAGAATTGCCCCCTCTACAGTTACTTTTAAAATGGGATTTTTGTTTTAGAAATCATGATTTCATATGTGCATTCATATTATGACTCTGATTTAATATTTTGGGAAGTTTAAATTTTTGCTTACTTTCAATATTAACTGTTCTTACAGTTTTCAAAGACAACAGTTTTAAATTTAACATAATTGTAATTTATAAACTTATATTCATACCGAACAAACATTTTCTATTTACATAACAAAATCCAAACTGAGATCAAACTAGTTGATAATGGATTTCTTATTAAAAACTTAGTTCAAAGCCAAGAACAGATATATAAAATCCTGAAACACACACACACAAACATAGATATATGTATATATATACACACAGATTCACAATACAGTCATACAAACATGATTATTTATATCAATAAGCATGCAATAGATAACTCAAGCTTTTGCATATGTGAGGTTACTTACTTAAAAGAAGACAGAGCATTTTCCTTTTTTATCAACAACAGTTTGATTGATTTCTTTTTATATAACAGTTTGTTTGAAACTTGAGTTTTATAAGTATGTTTATCTCCGATTTTTTACAAGAAAAACTGTTTTTAAACATAGAAGTTCACTCACCTTATAATGAAGAAACAGAGAAGAAACTCAAAGAAGTATTTTCACATTTCTAGGAACCTGTTTTGCATGTTGCAGTTGATTTGAAATTGCTTGATGAATCTGTGTTTTAGCTTCCATTTGATAATTGAATTTACTTGTTGTTGTAGAATTTTGAAACTGCATGCAGATCCATCTTCATATGCTTGAATTGAAGTTGAAGTTGCAAATTAATGTTGAAGATAGGAGCAGGTTTTATTTTTATAGATTTTAAATTGAATTTGGGTTGTAGATTTAGATTGTATTTGGGTTTTGATTTGGTTTTGAAACTCTTCTTTCTTTTTAGATCTGAGTTTAGATTTCAAACGAAGATAATGTTTTAACAAATGTATTGCTATCTTTTCTTATCAAAATAAATTAAAATAAAAAGTTTTTAAAACAATGCCACTTGTTATGTTTAGTAATAACAAATGTTTACAAGTGTCTTTATTATGTGTTAAGTGTTTGACAAATATTCATTTTAATAATAAAAAGAAATTTCTAAATTTTATAAAGGTTTTTAAGTTCATTTCTTACTTAGTTTAACATGTTTCAGACGTTTAATTACATTTAGTTTTTACATGCTTACATACAAACCTTCTTTAAAAAATTATACACAATTTAAATGTTTATTTGAATGTCTTCAAAATAATATTTTTAAAGCTAAACTTTTTAAAAGAGTAAATTTTAAAAAGAAAAGAAATGTTATATTCAATTTTATTCAAAAGTTTTCAAATCAAAATATTATACTTTAATATAAGTAAACTAAATCTTATTTCGAAAGAAAAGCAATTCTTCAAATAAAACAAAATAAACTCTTATTATAAAATACAATTTTAAACTATTATATTTTTAAACAAACTATTATATATTTATAAACAAAATAAATATTTACTTATATTTTTATGAAAATATAAGATAGACTTTTTAAAATAAACTTTTGAAAAGTTTTCAATACAGATTTTAAATCAATTTAATCAATTCATAAATCATACATCTTATATATAAAATAAATTGGAAAATATCCTTTATAAAAATTTAAATTAAAATCAAAATTCCTATTTACAATGTATACACATATATACATTATAAATAAATATCTTTAAATCGGTTTAGAAAGATAATTTTATTACTTAAATATTTTTAACATTTGAAAAGAATAAAATTCCCAAAAGTTATTATTATCATCATCATTATAAATATCAGTTATCAAATTAAATAATAATTAATCTTCAAAAGATAATTTCTATTTGAATTAAATTATTAAATCAATATTTCACATTTTAAAATAATTATTAATGAAATTATTAAATAAATATTGCTTAAATTTCCGGGACATCACATTCCTTCCCCTTAAAAGAATTTCGTCCCCGAAATTTAAAAGCTAAAGTAATTTAATAATCCCATACAGATTTAAATTAAAAATAGAAAACATTTTCTATCAATCAAATACTAGCAACTATAGCAACCAATTCAAACAAACAATTCTAATTATCCAGAAAAAAATTCTAGATAGGATTCCCTAGAGTTTCCCAGGTACAAACACCGGGACACTCGCTCTACAGAATATAAACTAGCTGCACTACACAGATCTAGAGCTCCTATATATCTAGATCTACAACTCTAAATAGGATACTGGACTACACACAAGTCCTGATCAACTTCCAAATTTCCCAGAATAACTGATTCTAAGACCAGTGATAAACCATACACGTACTCCCTCAGAGATACGTGAAATACATAACAAATTCCAGACATCCAAACTGGAACTTCAACCCTGTAGACCAAACACTTAATCCTTAAGAGAATATAGAAAATAAATCCAATACTCTTATCCACAAATCTCTCTTGACGATCCTAGGCTGCCTACAATCTTCGCAGATGCTACACAGAACAAATCTGGACAAAGAAATAATCGATCTCCAGATCCTACTCAACAAAATGGTTCTCTCAAGATCCATCAAAATCCACCACACAGACTTTACTACACAACATCAAAAGATTCCAAAATATATTTCCTGTAGAAATCTTCTGATCAAAGACAAAACTCAAATTTCCAAAGAATCAAGCTTTGCTTCAATTCTGGAATAGCTACCACCATGCTTCCACTGCGCAACTCTGATTTGAAAATGCTGTTGATGAACACAAGTATAGACTTGATCAACTTATCCCGGAGACACTGTTCATCAAACTCCATAAAATCTCAGTGACCCATCCGATTCGATCACAAAAACCGCAGCAAAAATTCAACCAGAAACTAGATCCGATGTATCCTACCCGCTGAAACAGATCTCCTCTCAAAGAACTCTCCTGCTATGTTGATCCACCGGTAAAGCTCGAAGAACCAAGTCGAAACAGAACTCAAACTCTTGATGCGGATGAAAATCTTAATTACTTTGAAAATATCCACAAAATATCCCTTCGATAACTCAAACATCCTCTAGAGATGCTTCAATCCAAACAAAGATTGCTCAGAGAACTTCCGAACCATCGCAAGTCACTTTTGCGATTCTTTTTAGTTCAGATCCCAAGAAAACGTTCTCTCTTCAACAATCAAAACAGCTAAAGCCTTCTATCCAAAAGAAGAACTAGTGGTCCACCTTCAACCACAAACTTCACATCCAACTGAGCTTCCAGAAGAAATGGACAAGCTCCACCATCTGCCCGGACTACTAACAGAAGAAGCACAGATACTTCTGAACCAACGAAGAAACATGCCACTCACTACTGCTACTACTACTGCGGCCAAAAACTTCCTTATCCAAAAGCTCATCGAATCCCAAAGCTACACCAACCACTTCAAAATAGAGCCTTCCAGACAGATAAATATCCCTCAGGAAACTTGACTTCAAACCAAGCACAAAACACTATGTCAAACTGAGTCTCATCTCAAATACATACAAAATTTCCTTCCCAAAATTGCCAAGATACTATCTCCGGCTTCAGTACTCCCAACTGATCAAACTCAAGAAAATCCACTCACACGAGTGCAACCAAGCTTAAAATCCAAAGATAAAATCCGAATCTTGGAAAGATTTCCTTCAAAGATCAATAAAATCCTTCACACCAAACTGCAGATCTACTCAAGATGCAAAAACTACTCTAACAGATTCACTACCAACCTCAAACACTCGGACTCCAACCATTGGTAGTTGTGTTGCACACACGACTACCCTATCTACCTCTAGAACTTATATTGGAATACCTGAACGGGTAACCCAATCTAATAGGTAGAAATATATATATATATATATATATATATATATATATATATATATATATATATATATAGACACACACACATATATATATATTCAAAATCACAAATACGCTCTCTCAAGATAGACACCACTCCAGAGTCTAGGTATTCGCTCAACGTAGAGCTCTGATACCACAAATGTAACTACCCGCCTTTCATTCCATAGAAAGACGCATCATTAAGAAGAAAAAAGGGATAGAAAAGAGAAAAGAAAGAAACAGACAACATCAGAATCTCACAGCGGAACGAATAAATTATATTATATCACATAAAACATTACATAGTATCATATACATCAGAGTTTTATAGCTAATACGACACAAACTAGACAGTTATAAACTCCTGTCTAGCCATTACAATTCAAGTTCATCAGAGAAAACAGATACAGCTCAAACACAGCGGAACCACTATATATATCTACACGTCCAAGCCTCCTGCTCCATACCTCCTCCAGAAACTCATCAAGGTAATCTTAAACACTTGACTACTCATACGAAATATGAGTGCCCAAGAGTTTAATAAAACAGAAAATAAACACTCGGGTCAGACAGGGGTCTGGTGTGAGTAAACGGGGTTAAAATTTGCTTAACTTTTAGAAAATCCTTTGAAACAAAAGGTACCACGTAAGACTTCCCACACATGAAAATGGAAAAGTTTTTCACTTACGCTAACAAAAACATTTGATAGGAAATCCAGTGATATTATAATAGTGCCTAGGGTTTTCAAAATAAAATACAGAAATAGCTGGAATGCTTACATCTCACGTTCCAACATAGTTGGGCACAATCAAAACCGTACAGGCACGTATTGGATTTTGGATTCCATCAATGGCAGGGCTACTGAGGTACCGCCCGTCACAGTACGTGGCCTAGATCACCTTACCGAGGAGTACGCCCACTCCCCTGCAACACAAGGCCGGAACCATTCCTTACTCAACAGTTCCGAACAAGACTACCCCGGCGATTCTAGCTAGCAATCGCCTCACACAGCCGAAATAAAAAGGGACATCTAGACAGGGGTAAATCTCGCTATCCAGTGGGGGCTACCCATGAAGCCTTGCTGCACCTTCCCTGTTTTAGCCATTCCCGGTTGATGAGGCTTGAGGCTACGATTACCTTAATAGAACATATCAATCTTAGAATGCTCATCGTCCACCTGATGATGTTCTGAAAGCATTCAATTCATACAAGTTCGTTCCGGGTTCGAACGAAACCGAAGGCACTATCTCGTTGCACTCATTTTGGAATCACCCTCAAAGTCAACGACCATAGCCCTTGCATTCTAAATCATCATCTCGAACCTATAAGTACTATTCCGTCACACTCATTATGGAATCACCCACAAAGTTATACTGACGTACACCCCTTACACCTCGAGTCTTCACTTGCTCCACTTGGATTAACGACCTAACGTTTAATTGGAATCGATGTGGTTTTCGGATATCCAAATATGGAAATCCGATCCCGGTCTCATCGAAACCAAACGCCATTTTAATGTCCAAGTTGTACTTAAGGGTTTTGAAAAATTAACTTATTCCATTATTATCCATTTCACACAGATAGATAAACTACATATCAAAATAGATAATCACATCCTTATCATAAACTGATAATCTGTATCAACATCACAAACAGATAATCATCACACTCAGATAATCCATTACAAACCATCATACTTTAACCAAACATCCATATCATACAGATACAACTCGTCTCATTACTAAGATCATAACCATTCAATCAATATCATCCATAATCAAAGATTTATCAACCATCATCTATAATTAATTTAAAATGAATTAAATCAATTACTTCTATCTCTAATTTATTTAAAATAAATTAAATTAATTACCCTATCTATAAATTCTGCTTAATATCCAATTATTAATCAACCCAGTTAATTAATTATTCTCTGAGTATTCAACTTGATTAAACCCTTTGATTAATCATTTACTAATTACAATAAGTAATTAGTCTTTAAATAAATTTTTACAAAATTAATTAACCTTAACCATAAGAAATTAACATTTAATTACTTCATTAATTAACTATAATTAATTACATTTATCCTTAATTAATCACTTAATAATTAATTATTATTTAATTAAACAATCTTTAATTACATCATTAATTATATTAATTAATGATTTCTAACTTAAATTAATAACTTTATTTAAAATTAATTACATTTAGTAATTAATCTAAAATTAAAATACAATTATTAATCACCTTTGATTAATATTAAACCAGTAACTAACTGCCCTTAATTTCTCTTTAACAAATTAATTATCTCTATTAATTAATCGTTTGATTAATTTCAAAAGTAATTACCAAAATTACTTAATTAAAATCATCTTTATTAATTACATTCCAGTAATTATCATTTATTACTTCTCTAAGTAATCCTGCTCCATTAATTACCTTAAGTAATTACACTTATTAAACCATCATATGATTTACTTAAATTAATTAAACTAAATTAATTAACTTAACAAATCACATTATCAAAATTAATTACAATAAGTAATTAATTCTTTAATTACTTTTAAGTAATTAGACTTAACAATTTAAAACTAATTACCTTAAATTAATTAATCTAATTAATTATCAAAATTAATTACTTAATTATCCTTAGATAATTATCATTATTAATTAATAATATTTCCTTAAATTATTTCCTTAAGAAAATTATCTTGGATTAATCATCATTAATCATTTCTAATTAAATTAATTCTAAATCATTATTTAAAATCAATTAAGTAAATTCTAAACTAAGCTCCTTTATTATCTTAATTATTCTAAGATAATTTATTCAATTATTAATGATTTCATTAACATTCAAAATGTATTTTAAATAATATAACTCTAAATTAAATTTAAATTCCATTTTAAACTTTAAGATTTCAAAATGTTTTACTATTTAAGCATTATTCAAATTTAAATAAATTATAACTTAAAAATGAAAGTGAAAACATTCATTACTTATGTAAGCAAATTTTAAATCCAAATTTACTTAAGTTTATTAAAGAAATCAAAATTTTAAAATAAACTGATTATTTAAAACTTCTCAAATTTCAAGTTAAACATTCCATAACTTTTCAAATATTACAGAAAGAAATCTACAAGTTTAAACATTTATCTGAAATCAAATTCATCTTTAAAATTTACTTTAAACATTGAATTTGATCAACATTTTAAAATTACAAAACTGTATAAATTTGCACTGGATTCAAGTAACCTGAATCTGTAATTTAAACCTGATTTTAAACTTAATGTAAATCTTGCTTAAAAATTTAAAATTTCAATTTAAAACTTTGAATTCAAAAGTTCATCTGAATTAATATTTTAAGCTTTGAAATTTAAAAATCCCAATTGAAATTCTACTCAAAAAAATTTTGAATTCCAACTAAAATATAAAAACTGCATATTCCAGGTTTTCACAACCTGAACCAAACAACTACCCGATACTTCAAAAATTTACTTCGAGTTCTCAAGGCCCTGTCCCCGAGTCAACAACCTATTTGACCCGAGTAGTACCGGAGTCATTTTCCTGCACCAACCAAGCAAAAGTTCATCAGAAAAAATTGTGCACGGTGCATATGTACCGGCACTTCGACGACCTTTAGCCACCCTGACCAACTCCACCAAGTTACTGACAATCCACCAACAAGCTTATGGCCATCAGAAACCCCTCTTCAACTCGGAATTAAAATCCATGAAAAAAATGCAAAACTGGAAACACAACCCAGAAGACATTCCCAACCTGTCAACGGCCAGCAATCCCAACACAGACCATCATAATACCTACGACACCGACCATCCCTTCGCCTATGTCTCCTCTTCCAATCCCCAAAGTTCTACATCACTCGATGCTCCACAGAAATCAAACAGCAACAAACAACCGACCACCCACAAAACTAGTTTTACACAAAAGAAAGCGTCACCGTTCCCACCACGTCTAACTGCACCGCCTCCCACTATTTTTCCTTGCCCCTCTGTTCACTCCTCCATCACTACAAGCAACCCCGAACATCCCAATCCACACGATCACCCAAAAATCGACATTAACCCAATTTTGTCCAACCCAGAATTGCCCCTTCTATAATTACTTTAAAAATGGGATTTTTGTTTTAGAAATCATGATTTCATATGTGCACTCATATTATAACTCTGATTTAATATTTTGGGAAGTTTAAATTTTCGCTTACTTTCAATATTAACTGTTCTTACAGTTTTCAAAGACAACAGTTTTTAATTTAACATAATTATAATTTATAAACTTATATTCATACTAAACAAACATTTTCTATTTACATAACAAAATCCAAACTGAGATCAAACTAGTTGATAATGGATTTCTTATTAAAAACTTAGTTCAAAGCCAAGAACAGATATATAAAATCCTGAAACACACACACAGATATATATATATATATACATATATATATATATATACACACGCACAGAATCACAATACAGTCATACAAACATGATTATTTATATCAATAAGCATGCAACAGATAACTCAAGCTTTTCCATATGTGAGGTTACTTACTTAAAAGAAGACAGAGCATTTTCCTTTTTTATCAACAACAGTTTGATTGATTTCTTTTTATATAACAGTTTGTTTGAAACTTGAGTTCTATAAGTATGTTTAGCTCTGATTTTTTACAAGAAAAACTGTTTTTAAACATAGAAGTTCACTCACCTTATAATGAAGAAACAGAGAAGAAACTCAGAGAAGTATTTTCACATTTCCAGGAACCTATTTTGCATGTCGCGGTTGATTTGAAATTGCTTGATGAATCTGTGTTTTAGCTTCCATTTGATAATTGAATTTACTTATTGTTTTAGAATTTTGAAACTACATGCAGATCCATCTTCGTATGCTTGAATTGAAGTTGAAGTTGCAAATTAATGTTGAAGATAGGAGCAGGTTTTATTTTTATAGATTTTAAATTGAATTTGGGTTGTAGATTTAGATAGTATTTGGGTTTTGATTTGGTTTTGAAACTCTTCTTTCTTTTCAGATCTGATTTTAGATTTCAAATGAAGATAATGTTTTAACAAATGTATTGCTATCTTTTCTTATCAAAATAAATTAAAATAAAAAGTTTTTAAAACAATGCCACTTGTTATGTTTAGTAATAGCAAATGTTTACAAGTGTCTTTATTATGTGTTAAGTGTTTGACACATATTCATTTTGATAATAAAAAGAAATTTCTAAATTTTATAAAGGTTTTTAAGTTCATTTTTTTACTTAGTTTAACATGTTTCAAATGTTTAATTACATTTACTTTTTACATGCTTACATACAAACCTTCTTTATAACATTATACACAATTTAAATGTTTATTTGAATGTCTTCAAAATAATATTTTTAAAGATAAACTTTTTAAAAGAGTAAATTTTAAAAAGAAAAGAGATGTTAAATTCAATTTTATTCAAAAGTTTTCAAATCAAAATATTATACTTTAATATAAATAAACTAAATCTTATTTCAAAAGAAAAGCAATTCTTAAAATAAAACAAAATAAACTCTTATTATAAAATACAATTTTAAACTATTTTATTTTTAAACAAACTATTATATATTTATAAACAAAATAAATATTTACTTATATTTTTATGAAAATATAAGATAGACTTTTTAAAATAACTTTTGAAAAGTTTTCAATACCGATTTAAATCAATTTAATCAATTCATAAATCATACATCTTATATATAAAATAAATTGGAAAATATCCTTTATAAAAATTTAAATCAAAATCAAAATTCCTATTTACAATGTATACACATATATACATTGTAAATAAATATCTTTAAATCAGTTTAGAAAGATAATTTTATTACTTAAATATTTTTAACATTTGAAAAGAATAAAATTCCCAAAAGTTATTATTATTATCATCATTATAAATATCATTTATCGAATTAAATAATAATTAATCTTCGAAAGATAATTTCTGTTTGAATTAAATTATTAAATCAATATTTCACATTTTAAAATAATTATTAATGAAATTATTAAATAAATATTGCTTAAATTTCCAGGAAATCACATTTTAACTGTTTGAAAATTCAACCATCATCATTATGGGTTTCGTTTATATGGTTGGATTAATCTTGAAAAATGACGATTTATGATAACAAAATCACAATTTTTAAGCTTGTAAATTGTGTGGAATTGGGAGTTAAACGGTTTTGGGAATTTATCAATTTTTCGATGATCAAATTGGCTGGAGGTGTCGAGCTTGTTGCTAAAGTAGGCTTGTAGGTGGAGGAACTCAAAAAATTTGCTGGAGAGTTGATTGCTGGCTCTGGTGGCGCGGCAAGGGAAAGGTAGGGTTAAAAAGCCTGTTAAAGTTGTGGTGATTCGTTGTTTAACTACAGCGTCACTGGGGTGTCGAGTGGCTCGGAGGAGTAGTATAGGGAAGGTGGAAGCGTGGCGAAGGTTTAAGCAAAATTTCGTGTTTTTCGGTGATCAGAAGAGATGGCAGGGATGATTTGCCTGATCGAATTTGGTTCCAGGAAGGTGATCATCTGCTCGATTTTGGGTATTGACGATTTCATTGGAATTGGGAGGTCGGACACACTTGCATGGATCATCGTCGTCTATGGGTGTCTCAGCAAAGGTCGGATTTATTCGGACTTGGTGGTGCGCGTGCACGTGTTGGAGTGTGTGTCTGAATGGTTCTATGATGTTGAGGAAGATGGACTTACTCAGGGGCGAGCTCGAGACTGACTCGAAGTTGTGTGTCGCGAAAACATGGGTTAGCTTTGGTCTGTAACAAGTTTAATACTTAGACGATAATATAAATAAAAAAGATTGACAAAAAGGGGATAAGTTTTCAACAGGAAACCAAGTTCCAAACAAAGCATTGGAAGTTTTTAAACAAGATTTTTTCCAAAGTTAAAATGATTTTAAATTATTTTGTTAGAATCTTTATAGTAGAGTAATTCATATTTTTTTAAGGTGATTTAAATAATGTTATTAAATAAAATATAATTTACTTAATGTATTAAGGATAGATAATTGATTAATGTAATCAATTAAGTAAATTATTAATTAATTAGTATTTAGTTTGTGTAAATCAAATTTAAAGGAAAATTATTAACACGATTATTCAATTAAGTTAGTAATTAAAAGACGATTAATTTATTAATCACTTAATGGAATTAATTAATGATAATTACTTAATGAAAGAAATTAAAGAATAATTACTTAACGTCGTTAATTAAGGAAAGTAATTAATGGGTAATTACTAATGGTAATTTATTAAATGATAGATTCTTAATGAAAGTAATTAAGGATTAATTACTTTGTATAATTAATAAAAGGATTTGATTAATTAAGGAAATTAATTAAGGATTAGTTAATCAATGAATGTGATTGATTTAAAGATAATCAATGTAAGTGATTATCGAATAATTTATTTGAGTAATTAATTAAGAGTAAATGTAATTAATGTGAATAGGTGAAGGTTAATTAAATTGTGCAATTAATTTAAGACTAATTACTGGATGAAATTAGAGAGGATAATTAGGGGATGTGTACAACCCGCATATTTTACAATTGAATATTTAAATATTTTATTTTTATATTTTATTGTTACTCGGATTTTAGTCCGAAAAATTACTTTTTGCATACGGTCGAATTAAGACTCGGAACCACTTCCATTGGGTCCAAAACACCGTTTGCAATCTTTTTGAGCATAAACTTTGATATGTTTGGAGTTAGTGGAATTTTATCGCTTTTTTACTTTGCGCTTTGGGTTTGGTTTAGCCCACTAGCCTAAACTATTAACTCTAGATCAACCCCCCTTCCCTTCATAACTTTACTTTCATTTCCTAACACTCAAGCTTCATCAAAAGTGGAGGAAGGAATGTGAACTTAAAACTCCAAGCCCCAGTTCATTTGCAAATCCAACATCCAACTCCAAATTCAAAGAGAAGCCATTTATTCTTCCTTTGCTTTCAAGCTTCTTCTTCATTGATTTTGTGTAAAGGTGATATTTTTATCTCACATATTTGTCTATAACTATCTTTGATTGTTGGATATGAACTCCTAACACTTTTACATATGCAAGTGCTCTTGGTTTGGATTGAATTGGTGAAAATGCCAATTTTTAGTGTTTTGGGTTCAAATCTTTAAATATCCTAACTTTGATGTTGGAACACGTTTTTGGTGATGCATCATGGAGCCAATAGGACCGGGTAACCGATGGGTGTAATCCCCTAGCGTTCGTGCTCGATCGGATGCAAATTGAGTGAGTTTTTGCATTTTTTTTTGCTTAGGTCGTTCGGCCTGCACGTATGAGTCTCGGCCTGCAGTTAGGTCGCGCCAACTTAGGTCGCAACCCTTAGGTCGTTAGGCCACTCGGCCATTAAGTCGCACGGCCTTCTTTCCTCCTAGGTCGTTAGGTCGCTCGGGTATGTGTTAGGTCGTTCCACCCCATAGGTCGCTCAACCATGTAAGTCGCACCTGCTATATCATGCAATCCCTTAGGTCACGACAAGTTAGGTCGTTAGGTCGCTCGGCCTTCTTTCCTCTTAGGTCGTTAGGTTGCCCGGCCGTGTTATGTCGCACCTGCCAACTTAGGTCGCGTCAAGATAGGTCGCACCATGGGATAGGTCATTCCACAATTAAGTCGCTCGGCCTATTTCACCCCTTAGGTCGCTCGGCTAGGTCGCGTCACTTAGGTCGCGCCATTGGTCTCGTTTAGGTTGCTTGGCCTATTATGCCGCTTGCAACACTTAGGTCGCTCGGCTAGGTCGCACATACTTTGGGTCGCGCCATTCCGTAGGTCGTTTGTAGTTAGGTCGCGCCACCCTTTAAGTCGCACCTACTTTAAGCCGCATGTTATTTCTTAAGTCGTTGATCTCTTAGGTCGTACGCCGTGCAGTCACATTTGTTTAACCGTTGATTTCTTGTGTTGACTTATGCTAAGTCGTAAGTCGTGGCTGTTAAGTCGCAAGGGTATTTCCACTTTGATGAGTTTGGAATCGAATTCTTTGGATTTTATTCACGTCTTCAAATGTCAATTTTTGTGATTTATTGTTTCTACAATCATTTTTGTGATTCGTCACTTCATCTCACGCGTACGAGAAATCTAATTAAATGGCTTAGTAAAACAAATGGTATGAAACGCTTGCATTTACTTTGCCGGTTAAGTCTTGTACTTGTTCGGTTGAATCTCTTGTGACAATTTTAGAGTGGAGATCTACAATTTGTTCATAAGTATTTGAGTTAAGCTAGTGGTTATGGGACATGAAGCTAAGCTTATATATTTACTAGCTTACTGTAATTGACACTTCTTGACGATCGTTGATGATCATTTTTGTGATTTAGACTAGAAAATGTGCGATGTCTCTTTGTCTACAAGGGAGACTAAACCCCGTTTCTGTGGAGCTTCGGCTCAATTTGGTGGGGTAGCGACCCGTGGTCTTCGGGCCTTTTTGTGGAGCTTTGGCTCAAAATTAATGGTTAGAAACCACAGAATAGCGTTCCATTTTGTGATACACGTGTTCTTGAGTTTTCATGCTCCCGTTTTGTGATAGGCCTTCCCCTTTTTGTGATTTCTGTATTTCCATTGATGATTTCTGGAATTTGTGTTTTCACCAATTTTCGTGATTTACATTGATAAGTGTTATAAATATTTGTGCATTGGTGAATTTGTGTTTCATTAACTTTCGTGATTGGCATTGGTATTATTGTCAATATTTATAGTTTGGTGATTTGGTAAATAAAGAGTATGACATTCCTTTTGATCTTTGAGAAGATTCTTGGGATATTGATTAATCCCTAGTTGATTTTCGATTGCCTACTTATCATAGTATGGCTTTATGGTTATCATATATTTATGTCATATCTCTTATTCTATATCATTTTATCTGATATTTATAGCTAGACTGATCCGTTTATTATTTTCTTATTAAATAATACTCGGGTCAGACCGAGATGTTACAGGTGCTTCTGCTTGACTTCACAGCTGGGATTATCACCCTGACTTTTGGCTAACTACTTAGATTAGTAGTTTTTGTTGTATACATTTGAGATATAGACTCATTGATGTACCCATATTCTTTTGTCTAGCACTTGTAGCTATTCTTTTGTGACATTGTGGATCTTGTTTGACCATTACTCTAATGTACACTTTCATGTGTTACATATTCACATCTTTTTCTACCATTGTGATATGGATGTCTCTGACAGATTTGCGTTATGTTTATTTCTATATTTGTTTCCAAAGAATATATATAGCCACTGTGTAGTAGTTTTGAGTTTGTATCGATATGTCAGATTTCCTCCTTAAACCAAACGCATGTTGTACTATCTGACATATCGTTGTTCGCACAAAGCAATTATGTGGATGGTCGCTCCTCAACAGCCTTATTCTCCACGCTAGTTGACGGCATTACCTCGTAGTGTCCTTGGCTAGTGTGGGTATAGAGGTGGCGCGTCACAGGATGATTAATTAGTGTTTTATAATTAATTATTGTTAAATAAGAAAGATTAAATAATGACTAAAGTAATTAATTTAATTAAATTAGTAATGGGTGACTAATTAATCTTGCTAATAAATGATTGATTGATATTTTTGATATGAAATGTTTCTAATATGTTATGTTTGTCTTGAATAGTGACTATGTGATTATCTGTCGATGACAAATTGTTGTATAGAAAGTGACCCCTTGTATTTAAAGGTTGAATTGTGTTCACTTGAATAACATGGGTTAAGATGACATTGGAATCTAAGAGAACAGAGTCGGGTATTAGTAAATACCCGAAACCACTTTGATTTGTAATCTATAATAATTCTGTTCAGATTTGATATGCGAAATCTATAGACTGGAATGGCATGATTTAAGTGATCTGGACCATTTAATCTAAGTTTGGTACTTAGAAATTAATGTGTGAAATTAAGTATTGTCTATACCGAACTTGTGAATTTGTAAATTAATACTAGTTACCCCGGGTTTTATGTAAGTTTTATGCTGTTGTATTCCATGTTAGATGGGTTTACTCACGCTGGTTTCCAGCCTGACCCGGGTGTTACTTTGATGTAATGCTCGAGTCAGACCGAGTATTATAGATTTTCAAGTAAGGACGATTGGAGCTCAGGAGGCGAGCTGGAGGGCAGGAACATATGGAGTGTTTTCCCGCTGTGATATATTATTGTATAACTAGGACATGTTATTTTAAACTGTCCAGTGATGGGTAGTGGTTGTAACTTTGATGTATAAATTATAAGTGTACTGATACAGTTCTTCTTTATAAAACTGTTATTTATGTGATATTATATTTTGATCCGCTGCGAATATGAGGTTTCTGTGACTTGTTTCTGTTTCTTCTTCTTTCTCCCTTCTTCTTTTTCTAACTATCTGGAATTTTCTGGATCCAAAATTTCGGGTCGTTACAATTTGGTATCAGAGCAGAAGGTTAAGCGAGAACCTTGGCTCTGGTGGGATTACCCGTTAAGAATGGTACCCTAGAATGAGTTGAGTGAATATATGTATGAGAGCGTACTTGTTATTTTCTTATATTAAGATTTTAAATGATTTTATAAGAATATATTTTGATACATAAAGTAATATTTCTTTTTCAATAAATATTAAAGTAATTGGTTGTTAAATTATTAGAATTAAATTAAGTGGCAATAAAATGCAACCAAATTGAAATTAAATAAATATAAGCTTGAAATGGATTCAAACAGTAATTAAATCTTAAAGTTGGGGAAGAATTTCTAAATACGATGAATTAGAATTGGTTTCAAACTAGAGAAATAGAATCATTATTGTGTTTAATAATGGGATGATTGTTTTTCAATAAACAATAAAATGTTTTAAGGAAGTAATCATTTGATGAGAATAACTTGTAAATTAGAAAGGATGTAAATTAAAATGGGATTCAAATTATGAAGTTCTGAATTCTAAATTTAAACATTTGAAATTATTTTCAAAATGTTAAAGGAAATAATAGTATTCAAACTATTTTGAATATAATCTTATTTTAGAATAAGAAGTTGTTTGAAAAATTTAAAGGAATTTGTTTTGAATAAAAACTAAGGTGGTTTAAATTTTACAATTTTACAATTTTACAATTTGGCTTGGAATAAGATGCGATACCCAGAGTGATAAGTTTTTGGACTTTTAAGTGGTAGAAATTTAGGATTTGAAGTGGAGAATTCAAATTTGGAGTGGGATTAATGGGTTTAAATTGAATTTAACTTAGAAGAAGTTAAATAATTTGAATGACAATTTGATTTGAAAATTTCAAAATGAAATTGGGAAGTTCGTATGATCTCAAACTGGGTTTGAGACTTGGAAATTGGAAATGGATGAGTGTTTTAAAATAATTTAAATAATACCATCCTGTTGTTATTAATAATCTTTAAGCTGAAATTGGATTTGTTCAAATGAATGAAGAAATGGGGTGTGGTAATATATCCATTATTAAGATAAAATGGAATCATTTTGGACCTAAGATTTGAATGTCTAAGATAAAACTACAAAGGTTTGGTTTCAAAATTTAAACTTGGTCATAAATTGAATTTCAAAGATTTAGTTGTTTAAAAAGGTTTTGAATTATTATTTGAACTTTGAAATAGGTTAAAAAATGAAATATGGATTCAAAATTAAATGATTTTAAAGATATAAGTTGATTTGATTTAAAGGATTAAATCCACATTTAAAAATTTAACTCGAATTTATATAATTCGGGATGGTTTAAAATTGAAATTTGAATTGAATTAGTTCAAATTGAATTTGATTTGAATTAACTGGAATTGTGAATGAAGATGGATAAGTCTAAAAATTCAAATGGAAAATTTGAATTGGATTAATTTGAAATGAAATTGAAGTTGAATGAGTTCAAATTCAAATGGAAATTGGGATTAATTCAATACGGAATTGATATGAATTGAAATCGGTTCAATTTGAAATTTTTTCGAATTAATTGAAATTGTGATTAATGTTGAATGAGTAAATTCAAATGGAATTTGATTTGAATTTAGAAAAGGAATAGAGGATTAATTCAACTTGAATTTTGGGTTAAGTCAATTTCAATGGAAATTGAAGTTATTTAATTTGGAATTGAATCAATTTAAATGGAAGTGGAAATTTAAATTGAATTGATTGGAAATGGAGGTTGAGAATTGAACAGTTTGACTCTGAACTATTTCTAAAATAAATTGTTTTAGTACAAATCTATTTTTCCAAACTATTTACTATAGAACTTTTCTTTTTAAACCTAAAACTATCTTATACTTGTTTTACAATTACTTTTGGAACTATTTAACTATTTTACAACTACTTTACAACTAATTACTATTTTACCATTATTTTGCAATTATTAAAATTTCTATAATTATTTGATTATTTTCTAACTATTTTGCAATTATTTAAAATTTCTATAATTATTTCACTATTTTCCAACTATTTTGCAATTACTTAACTATCTTTACAGCTACTTTACAAACTAATAATTATTTTTGTACCATCTATCTATTCTAAACTTTTCAAGCTATTTTCTAAATTTAAGTTGGACAGAGTTCAAACTATTTATGATTTGTTATCACTGAGATAAGAATTGAAGTGATAATGCAAATGGGATTGAAGCAATTGTGAATAAGTGAATGAAATTAAAGTGAATGTGAATAGAAAGGGAATTCATTTGATTAATAAATCAATAAAGATAAATACGTAGGATGTATGTATATTATTCTATACGCATAGTGATTTGATCTAGATTCGAGCACAGAATTTCAAGATAGTTATATCGATCCGAGTTGAGATTTTTCACTCGATTTTCGACGGCGAATCTGGATATGGATTGTTGATTGGTTCTGGATATTCTTTATCATAGTTATGGCTATGCAAGGAGAATGACGGTTTCAGATGAAGACACTAGATCTGAGTCCGCACTAGAAAGTCGGGTGGACGATACTAGTTAGGAATTGATATTGTGTGATCGAGTGAGCGATCAGATTGGTATAGCGTACGGATGATATGTGTACATCGTACGGATTGGAATGAAATTGATATTGAAACTTTGTGGATAAGAACCGTAAAATGGTTTCTGAAGTGGAAAATATATTTTGTAAAATATATGATGAAATAAAGTGAAAATTGGATATTTCTATGGTAGAAATTTACTTTATGGAAGTAAGTAATTTGGTAAGTGATTTTATTGAGTAATTCAAATTTGAATATTTGATTTGGAATAAACAAAGTTATGTATCTTTAATACATATAAGATAAATCTTCCCTTATTGAATCTATAGCCAGAAGAAAGGGGTTTTTGAAAGTTTTTGAAGTATAAAAGGGGTTTTATACAAGTTTGAAGAGATCCAAAATTTTAAGAAGTTATATTTATCTATACATATACGTATAAAGGGTCCCATGAGAATGATTTTGGAAAAGGTTTTGGGACCTATGAATTTGGAAAAGGCTTTTTGATTTTTGGGTAAAATCAATTTTGGAATTTGTAAAGCCTAGTTTGAGAATTATCGATTTTGGGATAATCGATTTG
The DNA here is from genome assembly GCA_030765085.1 of Allium cepa. Classification (NCBI taxonomy): domain Eukaryota; kingdom Viridiplantae; phylum Streptophyta; class Magnoliopsida; order Asparagales; family Amaryllidaceae; genus Allium; species Allium cepa. The sequence goes on from CM060945.1 coordinate 619,462,770, forward strand.
AGAAAGGAGATGTATATGAGATTCATACTAGGTGTATGATTTGGAAGATACTATATGTGTACAGTATAAAGTGTTTTGAAAATGGCTCTGGAGAAAAAGGCGCTCCCTTGGGATGAACTTCTCAGGAGTACCATAGGTTGGTACTGCCTTGAGCCTCTAAGGGGGAGGTTCTAAAGTTGATCCTGTGAGGAGTCCGGACAATCTAGTTCCTGAGGATTATTGGGTAGCAAAAGTCGAGGGCGCTGATGCCTACAGAGGCATTTGGGTTATGTTATGACGACTGTGTAATTCGATGTCGCTGCGATCTACTGTATGGACCATAGCGGAAGTCGTTTGAAGGTGAGTGTCAATGGTCTACGTTTGATTTTGCTTTGGAAGGCAACGTAACATCGGTAGACTGCAATCTATGATCAAGTGGAGTAGAGAAGTTTCATTCTTTTGGCAGCGAAATTCGAGGACGCTAAGGCCTACAGTTATATGGGTTTTTGCTGTGATAGCAACGTAACACCAGTTCTAGCTGCGATCCGTATCGGGTTCCATGGTGTAATCGAGGGGCGTGGAGGCCTACATTTATGTATGGATTTTGTTGGGATGGCAACGTAACCATCGGGTTAACTGCGACCATGGACATAGGTGATGATTTCCAGAGCATTCTCACCAAAGATTATCCTCTATTTTCAAACACTGTTTTCTATATTTTCAATAAAATTATTTTCCAAAGTATTTTCACTGGGTGTTGGAACGGGTTTACCAAGTACTTATAGATTTTCAGTCATAGGCCTGATCAACTTATGACCGAATTTCTATGAGAACAAGGATGAACTTGTCGAAACATCTAGTTATAAAATATTTTTATAAAAAATATTTTAGTAATATTATACATATTTTTTTTAAAGTGTTTATAAAAATGATCAATGAAAATTTATCTGATTTTAAGCATTTTAATAAATTCTGGCTTCGTTCCTTTTCGAGGACGAAAAGATTCTAAAGGGGGAGGAATGTGATAACCCGAATTTTGAAATATCTGTTAATTGATAATTAACTGGGTAAATTGATAGAGATACTGATTGTTAAGAATGAAAAAATTAAATTTGATGATTAGTATTCATATCTGGGAAGATAATTATTTGATAATCTCCTAATATGATTATTTAAAATGGGCAAAACTTATTATCTTCAACCCAAATTTAGTTTGTGTTGGTTTAATATATTTATGAGTTGGTTTAAATTGAATTTGAATTTGGATTAGAATATTGAAATTCAAGGATAGACATATGTTTGTGGGTGAATTGAAAGCATTGATTTGGATTCAATGTATTAAATTTTCAAAGGGTATATTAAACTAGTATAATTATTATTTCTTAGTGTGTAAGTGGATTTTATCATTTTCTTTACAAAATACATGTAAATAAATAAATTGAAAGTTTAAAACATTTAATATTAAGACATTTCTAAATATAAAACTAAGTTTAGATTATTATATAAATACATATAATAACATATTTATGTATGGAAACTACAAATGTGGATAAATTTATACAAGAATTACAATATAAATAAATTCTCTCTGTATTATATAACAAGTGTAAGCAAAGAAATTTGTTTGATGACAAGTGTTAGGTAATTGAACATGTGTCACTTATTTATTTCATTTTCTTAAATTTTCAATATCTTAAGATAGGAATAAGTATATAAACCTCTCCACTTTTTATCTCATTCTTTTTTTCAATGTAAAAAAATAAAATGAAAGAAAACCAAAATCAGAGAAGAAACTAAAATTAAAACAATTTCACATTCTCAAGATGGAAGCAACTCAAGTTCAAAATCAAGCAAAAGCAAGACAAAAGGGATTCAACTTATACTTCAGCAAGGTGTTAAGCAAATTACAGATTTGTTCTATTCTACTAGTTATGGTGAGTAAAACATTCCTTTAATAACTTAAACTTGTTTGGATCATGATGTATGTGATAGGTTGTAGATGTAATATTGTGAATCAGTTTTGCATGGATGAATTAAGTTGTTTATATGTATATAAATATGAAGAAACAGTGAGAAATAAAACAGGAATTAAAAGACTAATCATCAAGCCTGTAAGAGAAGAAAATCAAATCAGGAAATAGAATATATAAAAAAAGGTTTGTGAACTTTTAACTGTTAGAAAATTTATCATTTTACTTGTTCATGTGATAATTTTAAGTAGCGAAATGATTTATATGGATGTATAGATGTATTTTGCTTGAAGTTATAAGTTGGATCACCGAAAGATCCTCTGCATGCCTGTATATGTACACACACACACTCACATAAATTTGTTCTTAGTTATAGACCAAATCAGATTTTAAAAATCATTTTCTTCCTTTCCAATCCTTTACTGGCTTTGTTCATTAAAAAGAAAATGATTGTTTGAATATTGTATTATTTATAAAAATAGTTCCAAAGAATTTTGTTAAGCATTTCTTGGTGGAAAATGAATTTTACTATAAAACCAAATTTTTGTAGAAAATTCAGCCATCATCATTATAGGTTTCGTTTATATGGTTGGATTAGTCTTGGAAAATGTTGATTTATGATATCAAAATCACAATTTTTAAGCTTGTAAATTGTGTGGAATTGGGAGTTGAACGGTTTTGGGTATTTATCAACTTTTCGATGATCAAATAGGCTGGAGGTGTCGAGCTTGTTACTAAAGCAGGCTTGTAGGTGGAGGAAATCAACAAAATTTGCTGGAGAGTTGATTGCTGGCTATGGTGGCGTGGCAAGGGAAAGGTAGTGTTAAAAAGCTTGTTAAAGTTGTGGTGATTCGTCGTTTAACTACAGCTTTATGGGGATGTCGAGTGGGCTCGGAGTAGTAGTAGAGGGAAGGTGGAAGCGTGGCGAAGGTTTAAACGAAATTTCATGTTTTTCGGTGATCGGAAGAGATGGCAGGGATGATTTGCCTGATCGAATTTGGTTCTAGGAAGGTGATGATCTGCTCGATTTTGGGTATTGACGATGTCATCGTAATTGGGAGGTCGGAAACACTTGCATGGATCATCGTCGTCTGTGGGTGTCTCGGCAAAGGTCGAAGTTGGTCGGACTTGGTGGTGCACGTGCACGCGTTTGAGTGTGTGTCTGGGTGGTTCTATGATGTTGAGGAAGATGGACTTACTAAGGGGCGAGCTCGAGACTGACTCGAAGTTGTGTGTCGCGAAAACATGGGTTAGCTTTGGTCTGTAACAAGTTTAATACTTAGACGATAATATAAATCAAGCTTTAAAAAGATTGAAAAAAAAGGGATAAGTTGTTAACAGGAAACCAAGGTCCACACAAAGCATTGGAAGTTTTTAAACAAGTTTTTTTTTCCAAAGTTAAAATGATTTTAAATTGTTTTGTTAGAATCTTTATAGTAGGGTAATTCATATATTTTTTCAAGGTGATTTAAATAATGTTATTGTAGCGACCCGACTTCCTATCTCCAGGAAATCGCATCACTAGTGAAGAAAGAAAGGGATAGAAGAAGAAAAGAAAGAGAAAGAAGAGACATAACAACATCAGAGAACTCACAGCGGAACGAATAAAATATAATATATCAAATAAAATATTACATAGTATCATAATACATCAGAGTTATACAATTTATTCAACACATATTAGACAGTTATAAACATCTGTCTAATTCATACAACTCAAGCACAAGAGAAACAGATACAACAAACACAGCGGAATCAATATATATCTACACGTCGAAGCCTCCTGCTCCATATCTCCTCCAAAATTCGTCAAGCAAACCTGAATCACTTGACTACTCATACATAATATGAGTACCCAAGAGTTTAATAAAACAGAAAATACACTCGGGTCAGACAAGGGTCTGGTGTGAGTAAACGGGTTAAAATTGCTTAACTTTAGAAAAACTTTGAAAGAAAAGGTATCACGTAAGACTTACCACACATAAACATGGAAAAGTTTTTACCTTGCGCTAACCAAAACATTTGATAGGAAATCCAGTGATATTATAATAGTGTCTATGGTTTTCAAGTAAATAAGAAATAGCTGAAATTGTTACATTTATTAAATTCCAGCTACATAGGTATACAAACAAAATCGTAGGGTCTCGTAGGGAAAATGGGTTTCCATCAATGGCAGGGCTACAAGGGTACCGCCCGTCACAGTACGTGGCCTAGATCACCGTACCGAGGAGTACTCCCACTCCCCTACAACACAAGGCCGGAACCATTCCTTACTGAACAGTCCCGAACAAGACAACCCCGGCAGTTGTCCGGATCAACCGCCCCACACAGCCGAATAAAAAGGGACCTCTAGACAGGAGTAAATCTTGCTCTCCAGTGAGAGCTACCCACGAAGCCTTGCTGCACCTCCCCTGTTTTAGCCATTCCCGGTTGATGAGGCTTGAGGCTGCGATAACCTTTATAGGACACATCTCTTAGAATGCTCATCGTCCGCCTGACGATGTGCTGAAAGCATTCAATCCATACAAGTTCGTTCCGTGTTCGAACGAAACCGAAGGCACTATCTCGTTGCACTCATTTTGGAATCACCCTCAGAGTCAACGACCATAGCCCTTGCATTCTAAATCTCCATCTCGAATCTATAAGCACTATTCCGTCAAACTCATTACGGAATCACCCACAGAGTTATACTGACGTATAGCCCTTACACCTCGAATCTTCACTTGCTCCACTTGGATTAACGACCTAACGTTTAATTGGAATCGATGTGGTTTTCGGATATCCCAAATATGGAAATCCGATCCCGGTCTCATCGAAACCAAACGCCATTTTAATGTCCAAGTTGTACTTAAGGGATTTAAACAGTTTAAATTATTCAGGATGATATAAACAGATAGATGAATAACATTATCACAATAGATAATTCATATCAACATTCATCTCACAAAGCAGCATATCACATATCTCATAGACATCCAAATCATCCAGTATCTGTTGTTCATTTGGGCTGCTGGACTTGTTGTACATTGCATAGTGCATTGCCTTGTTTGTTGAAGTTGTGCTTGCACACTTGCTATTTTTGGCTGCGCACACGAGTTGGCGAGGCAGTGCACACGTGTATGAATGTACACGTGTGTATTGCAGCCACTTATGGTTACCTGTCCCTGTAATATCTATATGCATGACTTTGTGATGAATTCAAGTGTGAATGATGACGAACAACCCAAATAACTGAGCCAAATCATATTTTCAAAAATCGTATTTCATTTTATATTGCAAAAATATTTCTTTTTCAGTTTTACTGCGTTAGTGAATATTTTTGCAGATTTCTCAGATGTTGAATTCAAACAGAAATTTTATTCAAACAAATATTTATTACAATCTTGAATAGTACAAATTCATGCTCTCACTATGCATATACATTTTTGATTACATCACGATTACATCACAAATATTTTTACATTGATAACCTCACTACATATCACTCACACTCGTATTTTGTCTTCAACTGCATTCCAGTTTGAATCCAGCATCTGAGAAATCTGCAAAAATATTCACTAACGCAGTAAAATTGAAAAAGAAATATTTTTTCAATATAAAATGAAATACGATTTTTGAAAATATGATTTGCCTCAGTTATTTGGGTTGTTCGTCATCATTCACACTTGAATTCATCACAAAGTCGTGCATATAGATATTACAGGGACATGTAACCATAAGTGGCTGCAATACACACGTGTACATTCATACACGTGTGCACTACCTCGCCAACTCGTGTGCGTAGCTAAAAATAGCAAGTGTGCAAGCACAACTTCAACAAACAAGGCAATGCACTATGCAATGTACAACAAGTCCAGCAGCCCAAATGAACAACAAGATTCTTGTATTGCTGTGACTTTTGCCTCAAAGTTCATCGGTAAGACTCGTAGTATCTTCCTCACAAGCTCTACCTCAGTGAATACCTTCCCAAGCGCTCTAGCGTTGTATACCAAAGTCGAAAAGCATCCAAACATGTCCTTTATGCTCTCGCCTTTGTCCATCACAAAGTTTTCGTATTCATTGCTGAATAGGGCTAGACGAGACTCCTTGACTTGAGAAGTTCCTTCGTGTGTCACCTCCAAAGTGTGCCAAATTTCCTGTGCTGTTGTACAATGAGAAATTCTATTAAATTCATTTTTATCAAGAGCACATATCAAAGCATTCATGGCTTTAGCATTTGTCGTTTTCAATCTCTTATCGTTGGCATCCCACCTATCCTTAGGTTTAGGAATCTCAGTATCACCAACGATTATAGTGGGAGGTTTATAGCCAGTTTCAATAATATCCCAAACATCATAATCAACAGAACTAAGGTAAATACTCATCCTAACTTTCCAATAAGCATAATCATTCCCGTTAAACATGGGTGGCCTAACAATAGATTGCCTCTCAGAAAAAGCACTATTTGATGGATTCATGACTCTAGAGTTAAAGAGAAATACCAGGCTCTGATACCACTTGTTGTTCATTTGGGCTGCTGGACTTGTTGTACATTGCATAGTGCATTGCCTTGTTTGTTGAAGTTGTGCTTGCACACTTGCTATTTTTGGTTGCGCACACGAGTTGGCGAGGCAGTGCACACGTGTATGAATGTACACATGTGTATTGCAGCCACTTATGGTTACCTGTCCCTGTAATATCTATATGCACGACTTTGTGATGAATTCAAGTGTGAATGATGACGAACAACCCAAATAACTGAGGCAAATCATATTTTCAAAAATCGTATTTCATTTTATATTGCAAAAATATTTCTTTTTCAATTTAACTGCATTAGTGAATATTTTTGTAGATTTCTCAGATGCTGGATTCAAACTGGAATGCAGTTGAAGACAAATACGAGTGTGAGTGATATGTAGTGAGGTTATCAATGTAAAAATATTTGTGATGTAATCGTGATGTAATCGAAAATGTATATGTATAGTGAGAGCATGAATTTGTACTATTCAAGATTGTAATAAATATTTGTTTGAATAAAATTTCTGTTTGAATTCAAAATCTGTTTAACTTGTTCTGTTTGAATTCAAATTCAAATTCTGTGTAATTTATTTTATTCAACAAATATTTATTTAATCTAAAAGAAACAAAATAGTACATTACCAAATACATTTAAATGAATATATATGTTTATTATCATCAAACAAAAACATATAAGCGCATATTCAACAATCTCCCCCTTTTGATGATAACAAACATATATTTAAGATTTTGACCGTGTTACTCTAATTGCTCCCCCTATTTAAATGCTTCCTCTCTACATAATGCTCCCCCTACACATATGCATACAAATAGAAATATATTCAAATGAGCCTAAATGCATATGGGAAAATTATTTGACCATTGCTTGATTCTATTTGACAAAATTTTAACTTTTCTCTCCCCCTTTTGTTATCAGCAAAAGAATAATAGTGTGAGAGAAAAATAGAGATAAAGTAATCGATATTAATCCAACATTAAACTCAAATTGAATATAAATATTAAACTTCAATAAGAATCAAACAAAAACCATAACTACCCTTGTTAGGCGCATATTCCACTTTTAGAAATGAATGAAAGTGATGTTCTTATATAAAATCATACACTTGAATCTTCTTGTGGCACATTTATATCAGAAATTTGAATATCTACTAATCATGCATAAGCGTTAGGACTTTTAAATGAGATCAGTAGTATTCGAATTTAATTTTGAAAAAAATGAAATCAAGTATCTTCTAACCACGCATAACCGTGAGGACTTTTAAATGGGATTAGAATCAACTTGTCTATTAAATCAATTAATTTTGATATGCGTTCCATACATGCATAACCGTGAGGACTTTTAAATGAGCATGGAAGCACATAATCAAAAATCCAAGTAATTCACCCATGCATAACCGTGAGGACTTTTAAATGAGAGTGAATACTTTGGATATTTATTTATTTTTAAAAAATATGACATGAAAAACAAATGATTCCTGATTATAGTACCACATATCGACAAACTATATTGAATATTTGATAAAACATGGTCGATAGAAATAATGATAGATATAGAAATAGGTCACAAAAATCTAGATCCTACAGTATCAACCAATCACCCAATATCAATTATCCAACATCACTCAATATCAAATATCAATCATTCAATATCAACCATTCAATATTAATCAATCACCCATAGCAGAATTGATTAACTCTTAATAAATTTAATTAATCTCCAATTAATTAATTACTATCCTTAAATCATTTAGATTATCCTAACTCCTGCTTCATTGATTTATTACAATCAAATTCATTAATCATCTTCTAACGATCTTCGTAATTAATCTCCCTAGATTAATTATCCTTTAATTACATTCAAGTAATTATCCCTAACCATATTCAGTAATTAACCTTTAATTACTATCATTAATTACAAAAATTAATGATCCTTCATTAATTAATTAACTATAATTAATTACATTAATCCTTATTAATTACAGTTAATTGATCACACTTAAATTAATCATACTTAAATTAATTACTTAAATTAATTACTTCATTAATTATATTAATTAATAATCTTTATTAATTAATAATCCTTTAATTAATTAAATAATTAACTTGTAATTAATCATCTCATTAATCATAAACAGTAATTAACAATTTGTAATTACTTACCTTAATTAATTAACCTCTTAATTAATTATATTAACCTTGATTAATTAATGCATTTAATTAATCTTTAACTACATCATTAAATAATTTTTAAACAATTAAATTAACAATTAATCCTTAATTAATTACAATATTAATTAATTATATTTTAATTAATTACACTTAGTAATTAATCGTGAATTAATCTCACTCATTAATTAATTAATTAATCACAATGATTAATTAACTAAATGATTAAGTAATTTACTCTTAATTACTTACATAAGTAATTATCTCTAATTACTTTCATTAATAAAACTTAATTACTCTCTTAAAAATAATGAATTCTTAATTAACTAATTAATTATTCCATAATTAATTATTTTCAAACAAATAAGTTAATCAATTACATAATTGATAACATTAAGTGATTCCATTAATCACTTTCATTAATTACTACCATGAGTAACTTCCCTAATTACTTCCCTAAGTAATTAACATACTAATCATATTCAAAAATTAACCATTGATTACTTCATTAAGTAATCTCACTTAATTTATCCAAATTAAGTGATTATTTTAAAATTAAATAAAATATTAACTAGTTATTTAAAATTAATTAAATAATTAATTAACAACTTATATTTCAAAATCTTTTATTAATTAAGAAAAGCATTTACCTTAATTAATTCTTTAATTACAAATCATATTCAATCAAGTGCTCTCAAGTTAATAACAAAAATAAATTATCCCTATGCAACTTCATAAATAAATTATTTGAAATTAATCAAATTTTTATAACTTAAAACCAATTATTCTATTTGGTTTCCAAAATCATGATAATATCCTTATTTGAAAATAAGGCGTTTAAAAATCAATTTAAAATCTAAAACACTTATATCTTCTAATTCAAACTTCTTTAACTTGAATAAAATTTTGAAACTTAAATTTTAAACATACCTTTTAAAATTTTGCTAAAAACTTTAGTTCAATATTTAAATTCAAAACACTTCATTTAAATTGGATTTCAAAATTTAATTAAGATAATCACCTTTAAAACATTCATCTTCAAACATTTTAAACTTGAAATATAAATTCAATTTACACTTCTAATAATTTGCTTAACATTATTTTTCAAGAACAAGTCTTCAAATATTAAATATATTTCCTTTTATAAAAATTTGGACTTATATTTTATTTATTCAAACATGAGTTTACTTTGCAACTGTATATCATTATACAGTAATAATCAGAAAACAACTATCTAACAAAACTCGAGTCGACTCTACAACAATCCCGAGCTCGCCCCGAGACAAAACCCATGCTTCTCTTCTTCGAGTCGTATACAGGAAAAACGCGAGAACTACTTCGAGTTCTCCGACTCGTCTTCTCAAATTGACAACTACCCAGAACCAAGCTGTGCACACACCAACACCGTGCACGTGTCCCACTGCCGGAGGTCACCGATGATCGTCGCGACTGATGCCGATGATCACACGAACCCACTCGAACACCAAACTCAACCCAGATCCAACAATTAACACGTGTACCAAAATTTGACCTATAAGCTTGAAAACCTTCAGCTACTTCATAACCGAAAATCCCATCACCAACGTTCAACTGGACGCCGTTGAACTCGCCACCATCCCTATCAACTCGACACAACCCCAGCCCTATGCTCCATCCTCGCGACACCCTCCGGTCCCCCATCCATGACGCAAAGGCCAAGAAATATCAGCTGAACCCATAAACCTAATAAACAGTAACTTCTTCAATTTCGAACCAATCACTCATTGAAAAATTTATTCAACATTTTTCTCAAGTTCCACATTTCAAATACTACCTACGATCCAAAATTCAACTCGAATCATTAAGCCGATCAACGGCAATTTCCAATAAAACCCAAAACATTCAAACCAAGAATTAAACCTAAATACACAGTTTAAAATTATGATATCAACTCTAAAAATCCTAACTTTTCCATTGTAATTCGATTGTAAATTCAAAACTAGAAATTTAAATTACAAATTTTTGCCCAAATTTATTTTTCTACTGTAAATTGAAAATTCTGAGAAACTCACCCACTTTTAAATCCTATGATTATTTTTAGATGATAAGTTATGTGATTACAAACAGTTTTCATTTACAAATCAATATCAAATTTGCATCCAAAATCAAGTTACTGATTTTTGAAGTATCTTGAACTGTTTTAGTAAACACAGTATCTATTTTGAATTTATACAGGCAATTCAACAATTAAATTCAGCATACATTCCAATGTAAAACGAATTTTCATATAACACAATATAGATTAACACATGCATCAACATTCAATCACAAGTTGAACCAAAACTATTTTTAAAAAAAAACATTTACTCACCTGTTCATTAGAGAAGCAGAGCAGATTAAACTTTCCAGGTTCTTGAACTTTAATTTAGTAAATGCATTTGCTGATGAGGTGAATTCCTTTGCATGCTTTCAAGTAGTTGTTTAAAAGTTGAAATGGCAGATCTTCATGTATTTCAGGTTTAAATTTGAATTGCAGCTTGTAAATTGCAGATTGTCTTTTGCTGAAGAACTGCTTGATTCAGGTTTGATTTGTTTTTGTGATAATGAAATTTCAGGTAGCATTTGGTTTTTGTTTTGTATTTAGTTTCCATTATCAGGTTTTGGAATTTTTTTTCCGATTTGAGCTAAAGAAACAAAGAAGAATTTGTGAAAAACTCATTTCTTTTCCTAAAAACATTTATAAAAATTAAAATGAAAATAATGCCACTTGTTATTAATTTTCACAAATGTCACAAACATAATTTTAAAAGTTAACAAGTGTTATTGAGATAATTAATAGGGTTACACATGTGTTTAAGTATTTTAATAATTTTTTTATTTGATTTTAAATGTAAATATAAATTTACATATTTACTTTCTTAATTGATAAATACTTATATGTATATAAATAAGTTTACTTTTAAAAGAAAATCTACTAAACTAATTATAATATAAATATAATCTTATACATGTTGTTTTAAATCTTAAACATTCATTTTTAATGTAAACATTTTAAAAGAAAACAAACAAAGCTTGTTTAAATTCCTTTGAAACTATTCTATTTAAAAATAAATAACAATCTTATATTTGAAACAATTGAATTAAACTAAACTATCTTTTGAAAATCTTATTGAATTTAAAACAAAACTTTGAAATTGCAATATTCATTCATACATAAATTATTAATAGATTAAATTAAATTTTCAAAACAATATCAAATTATAACATATGCTTACATATATTACAATTTGAAAATTCAATTTTTTTTAATTTAAAACAAAAGATATTCTATTCACAATATATATCAACATATATATTATAAACAGAATAAAATTTATTAGCTTTTGAAAAACAATTCTAACCAATTTTTAAATTGTTAAAAGATATTGATTATACTTACCAAACTAAATATTTATCATCCTTAATAAGATTAATTTCACCAATTTTAAGTTAAAATTATAAAGAAAATTTATCAAACCAATTTAATTATTATTGCATATTATTAAATCGATATTGCCTCAAATTCCGGGTCGTTACAATCCGCCCCCCTTAAAAGAATTTCGTCCCCGAAATTTAAAAGCAAAGGTAATTTAATAATCCAACAAAGATTTTAATTTCAATTAGCAAAGCATTCCTAACAATCAGTTACTAACAACCAAAGCAATCAATCACACAAACAAACCTAACTAATTATCCCGACATATGTCAGAATAAAACTCTAATACTATTTCGAGTTTCCCAAGTATAAAACACCGGGATACTCGCTCTATAGAAACTCAACTAACAAACTATACACAACCAAAATCCAGAGCTCCACTCATCTCTAGATCCACCAATCTGAACAGAACATCAGATTATCCTTAGATCCAGCTCAACATCCAACTCCAACTGAACTACAGATTCAACAAGCAACAATGAATCATAAACATACTCCCTCAGAGGTACGTGAAATAAAATGAACTCCAGCTATCCAAACTGGCAATTCAATCTCATAGACAACAGATCTTATCTTATCAGAACACAGATAAGAGATCTCAAATGCCAAAGCACTAACCAACCAATCTTACTCAATTTCTTCTCTCTCCTAACCAGAGAAAATTTAACAGCATCGAAGTTTCCAACTTCGAATTCCAAAACTCCTTATCTCATATCTGTATAACTCGACAGACAATCCAGGGCTGCCAATCTCTTCCTGATCAGCTCAACCTATGTTGATACTCCCAAAAACAACTAGACCAAAGCAAACAATTCCTGAATTCTATTCAACAGAAAAGAAAAAACCTTCCAAAATCCGTCGTAATCTCGAACACAAACTCTACTACTCAAGCAATATCAAACAGAACTTGCTTCCTTCCTTGCACAGCTGCTACCTCGCTTCCGCTGCACAACTCTGATTCTGAAATAGATAAGAATACTGTTGATGAACACAAATACAAACTTATCCAATATATACCAGAAACTTTGTTCATCAAATCCATATAATCTTAGTGACACATCCAACTTGGTCACACAACCTTACTACAGAATCCAATTCAAAAACAAGGTCTTAACCAAATCCAAATTCCTAAAATTCCTGAGCTGCTACACCAATCTTCTTGCTAGGCTAACCAATCAAAATCGCTTCTGGAACCAAAACAATATGGAACTCAACTCCAGATGTAGACGAACTCTGATTACATTAGTAGCTCTTACTTCCTCATGAGAATCCTCGGTCTCAAACAAAGATAACCCAAGAAAAATTCCCAAACCAATCGCAAGTCACTTTTGCGATCCAACCTAATTCGAATTCCAAAGAAACTGTCCTCTCTTTACCAATTAGAACAGCTCTAAGCTTTTCCAAACAAGGTTAATTCTTCAAGAAAACATTCACCAACTGCTCGGGCTGCTGATAGAAGAACCACCAAGATCCCCGAACCATCGAAGAAACAACTAACTTGCTGCTTCCAAACTCTACCTCGATGATACTGCAAAGCTGAAAGACCTTTTCGTCAGCACACCGAACACTTCGAGTTACACTGCTATCACAGCTATCCAAAGACTTCTAATCCAGATGCTTCTCGGAAACCAAAACGATCTATAAACCACATAATTGCCTTCCAAGATGGCAGAAAACTTCTCAAGAAACTCGGACCCCAAACCAAGCATCCACAACTCGCTTACCTTAAGATACGACAAATGAGACCATGTCGAAGCGAAGTAACTCATAGACCTTAGTCTCATATTCCAGAGAAGCCAACTTCCATATTGAAGATCCAAACAACTTCTACTCAGATAAGTCTTCCCTGAGGCAGGTAAAGACTGCTCCTCAATCACTTCTAAAACTATTTCAAGAGAAAACTTCTCCGGAAAATATCCAAGGATACTGCATCTCATCACGCAGTTATCAAGATATCATCACTTATTCCTGCACTACCATCAAATCCAAACTCAAGAAAAATTCGCTCACCCGAGCAAAATCCAAACTTACATTTTAAAGATAAACTCTGGATCTTTAAAAAGATTTCCTTCGGATATCAGAGAAATCCTTACTCCAAACTACAAATCTCTCTCGAGACGGTATTAGGTCTACGGTCTCGACAAATACTTCCAACCTCAACATATGGACCTCTTCCATCAGTGGTAATCGTGTTACACACATATACCACTACTCCATCTACCTTTATAACTTATGTTGGAAAATCCGAACAGAAAACCCAACAGATCAGGTAGATGTAGATATAATTATACATAAAAATTACAAGTACGCTCTCTCAAGAAAGACACCACTACAGAGCCTAGGTATTCACTCAACCTAATGCTCCCTAAAGAAAGACACACTTCAGAGCTTAGGTATTCGCTCAGCCTAATGCTCTGATACCAACTGTAGCGACTCGACTTCCTATCTCCAGGAAATCGCATCACTAGTGAAGAAAGAAAGGGATATAAGAAGAAAAGAAAGAGAAAGAAGAGACAGAACAACATCAGACAACCCACAGCGGAACGAATAAAATATAATATATCAAATAAAATATTACATAGTATCATAATACTTCAGAGTTATACAATTTATTCAACACATATTAGACATTTATAAACATCTGTCTAATTCATACAACTCAAGCACAAGAGAAACAGATACAACAAACACAGCGGAATCAATATATATCTACACGTCGAAGCCTCCTGCTCCATATCTCCTCCAAAATTCATCAAGCAAACCTGAATCACTTGACTACTCATACATAATATGAGTACCCAAGAGTTTAATAAAACAGAAAATAAACACTCGGGTCAGACAGGGGTCTGGTGTGAGTAAACGGGTTAAAATTGCTTAACTTTAGAAAACCTTTGAAAGAAAAGGTATCACGTAAGACTTCCCACACATAAACATGGAAAAGTTTTTACCTTACGCTAACCAAAACATTTGATAGGAAATCCAGTGATATTATAATAGTGTCTAGGGTTTTCAAGTAAATAAGAAATAGCCGAAATTGTTACATTTATTAAATTCCAGCTACATAGGTATACAAACAAAACCGTAGGGTCTCGTAGGGAAAATGGGTTTCCATCAATGGCAGGGCTACTGGGGTACCGCCCGTCACAGTACGTGGCCTAGATCACCGTACCGAGGAGTACTCCCACTCTCCTGCAACACAAGGCCGGAACCATTCCTTACTGAACAGTCCCGAACAAGACAACCCTGGCAGTTGTCCGGATCAACCGCCCCACACAGCCGAATAAAAAGGGACCTCTAGACAGGAGTAAATCTTGCTCTTCAGTGGGAGCTACCGACGAAGCCTTGCTGCACCTCCCCTGTTTTAGCCATTCCCGGTTGGTGATGCTTGAGGCTGTGATTCCCTTTATAGGACACATCTCTTAGAATGCTCATCGTCCACCTGAGGATGTGCTGAAAGCATTCAATCCATACAAGTTCGTTCCGGGTTCGAATGAAACCGAATGCACTATCTCGTTGCACTCATTTTGGAATCATCCTCAGAGTCAACGACCATAGCCCTTGCACTCTAAATCTCCATCTCGAATCGATAAGCACTATTCCGTCAAACTCATTACGTAATCACCCATAGAGTTATACTGACGTATAGCCCTTACACCTCGAGTCTTCACTTGCTCCACTTGGATTAACGACCTAACGTTTAATTGGAATCGATGTGGTTTTCTGATATCCCAAATATGGAAATCCGATCCCGGTCTCATCGAAACCAAACGCCATTTTAATGTCCAAGTTGTACTTAAGGGATTTAAACAGTTTAACTTATTCAGGATGATATAAACAGATAGATGAATAACATTATCACAATAGATAATTCATATCAACATTCATCTCACAAAGCAGCATATCACATATCTCATAGACATCCAAATCATCCAGTATCAACCAATCACCCAATTTCAATTATCCAACATCACTCAATATCAAATATCAATCATTCAATATCAACCATTCAATATTAATCAATCACACATAGCAGAATTGATTAACTCTTAATAAATTTAATTAATCTCCAATTAATTAATTACTATCCTTAAATCATTTGGATTATCCTAACTCCTGCTTCATTGATTTATTACAATCAAATTCATTAATCATCTTCTAATGATCTTCCTAATTAATCTCCCAAGATTAATTATCCTTTAATTACATTCTTGTAATTATCCCTAACCATATTCAGTAATTAACCTTTAATTACTATCATTAATTACAAAAATTAATGACCCTTCATTAATTAATTAACTATAATTAATTACATTAATCCTTAATTAATTACAATTAATTAATCACACTTAAATTAATCATACTTAAATTAATTACTTCATTAGTTATATTAATTAATAATCTTTATTAATTAATAATCCTTTAATTAATTAAATAATTAACTTGTAATTAATTATCTCATTAATCATAAACGGTAATTAACAATTTGTAATTACTTACCTAATTAATTAACCTCTAAATTAATTATATTAACCTTGATTAATTAATCCATTTAATTAATCTTTAATTACTTCATTAAATAATTTTTAAACAATTAAATTAACAATTAATCCTTAATTAATTATAACATTAATTAATTATATTTTAATTAATTACACTTAGTAATTAATCTTAAATTAATCTCACTCATTAATTAATTAATCACATTGATTAATTAACTAAATGATTAAGTAATTTACTCTTAATTACTTAGATAAGTAATTATCTCTAATTACTTTCATTAATAAAACTTAATTACTCTCTTAACAATAATTAATTCATAATTAACTAATTAATTACTCCATAATTAATTATTTTCAAACAAATAAGTTAATCAATTACATAATTGATAACATTAAGTGATTCCATTAATAACTTTCATTAATTACTACCATGAGTAACTTCCTTAATTACTTCCCTAAGTAATTAACATACTAATCATATTCAAAAATTAACCATTGATTACTTCATTAAGTAATCTCACTTAATTTATCCAAATAAAGTGATTATTTTAAAATTAAATAAAATATTAACTAGTTATTTAAAATTAATTAAATAATTAATTAACAACTTATATTTCAAAATCTTTTATTAATTAAGAAAAGCATTTACCTTAATTAATTCTTTAATTACAAATCATATTCAATCAAGTGTTCTCAAGTTAATAACAAAAATAAATTATCCCTATGCAACTTCATAAATAAATTATTTGAAATTAATCAAATTTTTATAACTTAAAAACCAATTATTCTATTTGGTTTTCAAAATCATGATAATATCCTTATTTGAAAACAAACGTTTAAAAATCAATTTAAAATCTAAAACACTTATATCTTCTAATTCAAACTTCTTCAACTTGAATAAAATTTTGAAACTTAAATTTTAAACATACCTTTTAAAATTTTGCTTAAAACTTTAGTTCAATATTTAAATTCAAAACACTTCTTTTAAATTGGATTTCAAAATTTAATTAAGATAATCACCTTTAAAACATTCATCTTCAAACATTTTAAACTAGAAATATAAATTCAATTTACACTTCTAATAATTTGCTTAACATTATTTTTCAAGAACAAGTCTTCAAATATTAAATATATTTCCTTTTATAAAAATTTGGACTTATATTTTATTTATTCAAACATGAGTTTACTTTGCAATTGTATATCATTATACAGTAATAATCAGAAAATAACTATCTAACAAAACTCGAGTCGACTCTACAACAATCCCGAGCTCGCCCCGAGACAAAACCCATGCTTCTCTTCTTCGAGTCGAATACAGGAAAAACGCGAGAACTACTTCGAGTTCTCCAACCCGTCTTCTCAAATTGACAACTACCCAGAACCAAGCTGTGCACACACCAACACCGTGCACGTGTCCCACTGCCGGAGGTCGCCGTTGATCGTCGCGACTGATACCGATGATCACACATACCCACTCGAACACCAAACTCAACCCAGATCCAACAATTAACACGTGTACCAAAATTTGACCTATAAGCTTGAAAACCTTCAGCTGCTTCGTAACCGAAAATCCCATCACCAACGTTCAACTCGACGCCGTTGAACTCGCCACCATCCTTATCAACTCGACACAACCCCAGCCCCATGCTCCATCCTCGCGACACCCTCCGGTCCCCCATCCATGACGCAAAGGCCAAGAAATATCAGCCGAACCCATAAACCCAATAAACCCTAATTTCTTCAATTTCGAACCAATCACTCATTGAAAAATTTATTCAACATTTTTCTCAAGTTCCACATTTCAAATACTACCTATGATCCAAAATTCAACTCGAATCATTAAGCCGATCAACGGCAATTTCCAATAAACCCCAAAACATTCAAACCAAGAATTCAACCTAAATACACAGTTAAAAATTATGATATCAACTCTAAAAATCCTAACTTTTCCATTGTAATTCGATTGTAAATTCAAAACTAGAAATTTAAATTACAAATTTTTGCCCAAATTTGTTTTTCTACTGTAAATTGAAAATTCTGAGAAACTCATCCACTTTTAAATCCTATGATTATTTTTAGATGATAAGTTATGTGATTACAAGCAGTTTTCATTTACAAATCAATATCATATTTGCATCCAAAATCAAGTTACTGATTTTTGAAGTATCTTGAACTGTTTTAGTAAACACAATAACTATTTTGAATTTATACAGGCAATTCAATAATTAAATTCAACATGCATTCCAATGTAAAACGAATTTTCATATAACATAATATAGATTAACACATGCATCAACATTCAATCACAAGTTGAACCAAAACGGTTTTTAAAAAAAACATTTACTCACCTGTTCATTAGAGAAGCAGAGCAGATTAAACTTTCCAGGTTCTTGAATTTTAATTTAGTAAATGCATTTGCTGATGAAGTGAATTCCTTTGCATGCTTTCAAGTAGTTGTTTAAAAGTTGAAATGGCAGATTTTCATGTATTTCAGGTTTAAATTTGAATTGCAGCTTGTAAATTGCAGATTATCTTTTGCTGAAGAACTGCTTGATTCAGGTTTGATTTTTTTTTCTGATAATGAAATTTCAGGTAGCATTTGTTTTTTGTTTTGGATTCAGTTTCCATTTTCAGGTTTTGGAATTTTTTTTCTGATTTGAGCTAAAGAAACAAAGAAGAATTTGTGAAAAATTCATTTCTTTTCCTAAAAACATTTATAAAATTAAAATGAAAATAATGCCACTTGTCATTAATTTTCACAAATGTCACAAACATAATTTTAAAAGTTAACAAGTGTTATTGAGATAATTAATAGGGTTACACATGACTTTAAGTATTTTAATAATTTTTTTATTTGATTTTAAATGTAAATATAAATTTACGTATTTACTTTCTTAATTGATAAATACTTATACGTATATAAATAAGTTTACTTTTAAAAGAAAATCTTCTAAACTAATTATAATATAAATATAATCTTATACATGTTGTTTTAAATCTTAAACATTCATTTTTAATGTAAACATTTTAAAAGAAAACAAACAAAGCTTGTTTAAATTCCTTTGAAACTATTCTATTTAAAAATAAATAACAATCTTATATTTGGAACAATTGAATTAAACTAAACTATCTTTTGAAAATCTTATTGAATTTAAAACAAAACTTTAAAATTGCAATATTCATTCATACATAAATTATTAATAGATTAAATTAAATTTTCAAAACAATATCAAATTATAACATATGCTTACATATATTACAATTTGAAAATTCAATTTTTTTTTAATTTAAAACAAAAGATATTCTATTCACAATATATATCAACATATATATTATAAACAGAATAAAATTTATTAGCTTTTGAAAAACAATTCTAACCAATTTTTAAATTGTTAAAAGATATTGATTATACTTACCAAATTAAATATTTATCATCCTTAATAAGATTAATTTCACCAATTTTAAATTAAAATTATAAAGAAAATTTATCAAAGCAATTTAATTATTATTGCAGATTATTAAGTCGATATTGCCTCAAATTCCAGGTCGTTACAGTTATTAAATAAAATATGATTTACTTAATGTATTAAGGATAGATAATTGATTAATGTAGTCAGTTAAATAAATTATTAATTAATTAGTAATTAGTTTGTGTAAATCAAATTCAAAGGAAAAATATTAACACGATTATTCAATTAAGTTTGTAATTAAAAGATGATTAATTTATTAATCACTTAATGGAATTAATTAAGATAATTACTTAATGAAAAAAATTAAAGAATAATTACTTAACATCGTTAATTAAGTAAGGTAATTAATGGGTAATTACTAATGGTAATTTATTTAATGATAGATTCTTAATGGAAGTAATTAAGGATTAATTACTTTGTATAATTAATAAAAGGATTTGATTAATTAAGGATTAGTTAATCAATGAATGCGATCTTGATTTAAGGATAACCAATGTAAGTGATTATCGAATAATTTATTTGAGTAATTAATTATGAATAAATGTAATTAATGTGAATAGGTGAAGGTTAATTAAATTGTGTAATTAATTTAAGAATAATTACTGGATGAAATTAGAGAGGATAATTAGGGGATAATTAACTAATGTTTTGTAATTAATTATGATTAAATAAGCAAGATTAAATAATGACCAAAGTAATTAACTTAATTAAATTAGTAATGGGCGACTAATTAATCTTGCTTATAATTCATTGATTGATATTTCTGATATGAAATGCTTGTGATATGTTATGTTTGTCTTGAAAAGTGATTATGTGATTACCCGTCGATGACGAATTGCTGTATAGAAAGCTACACCTTATATTTAAAGGTTGAATTGTGTTCACTTGAATAACATGGGTTAATATGACATTGGAATCGAAGAGACCGGAGTCGGGTATTAGTGAATACCCAAAACCACTTTGATTTGTAATTTATAATAATTCCGTTCAGACTTGATATGTCAAATCTATAGACAGGAATGGAATGATTTAAGTGAACTGGACCATTTAATCTAAGTTTGGTACTTAGAAATTAATTTGTGAAATAAAGTATTGTCTATACCAAACTTGTGAAGTCGTAAATTAATACTAGTTACCTCGGGTTTTATGTAAGTTTTATGCTGTTGTATTCCATGTTAGATGGGTTTACTCACGCTGGTTTCCAGCCTAACTCGGGTGTTACTTTGATGTAATGCTCGGGTCAGACCGAGTATTACAGATTTTCAGGTAAGGATGATTGGAGCTCAGGAGGCGAGCTGGAGGGCAGGAACGTATGGTGTGTTTTCCCGCTGTGATATATTATTGTATAACTAGGACATGTTGTTTTAAACTGTCCAATGATGGGTTATGGTTGTAACTCTGACGATTAAAATATAAGCGTACTGATACAGTTCTTCTTTGTAAAACTGTTATTTATGTGATATTATATTTTCATCCACTGCGCATGTGAGGTTTCTGTGACTTGTTTCTGTTTCTTCTTCTTTCTCTCTTCTTCTTTTTCTAACTGTCTGGAAATTTCTGGATCGAAAATTCCAGGTCGTTACAATTTCGTAATCCGAATTTATGCGAAAAAGTTACTGAAGTTTAGAGATTTGAAATTAGAAAATAGTGAATGCGTAGATACATACATACATATATATATGAAAAATAATTAAGAAATCAAAATATTAAAAATAATTGACAATAATAACCCAACCAGTCGACACCTTAGTTGTGGTCATCATTGTTTTATGCAACTATAAATAGGACATTTGCACAAACCTTAATCACTCACCACCAATTTTGAATTCTTTCACTTCTCCAAATCTCTATCTCCTATAAGAAAACCTGTGAAATAAAATAAAAATAAGTTGGAGGAAAAATCAAACAAAATGACAAATCAACAAGTAGAAGAAAAGGCGATTCAACATGAAATAAAGAGGGAAAAGCTAATAAGAGGTGAGTGGGTTGATAATTCGTATGACGATTTATATGTAATTAAGTTTTTTTATATCATATGTTATTTAGAATTGGTCTAGTTTAATCAGAAATGTTATTATCTATTGAAGGTAATAGATTGGAAATTTGATAAGAATTTAGCCCATTTGAATATGATCCTTGTTTAACCAAGTTTGGTTAAAGTAAATCTATTGGATAAAGCTAATTTATCTTAAACACACTTTTGTTGTTAAATTGAATATAGATAGGTACACATATCCCTCTTGATTTTAAACTCGATTTAATTTTATTTGATGACAAACATACTTGTGAAATGGTTAGAAATTGACAATGAGAACATTGGTAACTACAGATTAACAAAATAGAAGTTTACCGTAAGTGACGAGCGCCTTTTCGACCCTCAATTGTTGACACTATAACGTCCATGGTATTAACATGTCGAGCACTCAAATGTCGAAAAGATATAACGCTGGGGTAAAATAAAAAGAAGAGAAGAAAAGGAACAAGAAACAGGAGAGAAATAACATCAAAATCTCACAACAGACTGGTAAAATATAATATCTGAATGATACATTTACAAAGAAAACTGTATGGATATAATAATCAAGGCGAATTAACATATCATCAGTATGAACAGTTATAATTGCCTATTCTTACAATTGATGATATATAAACAAAGTAATGTAGTGGAAATAAAAACTATGGTAGGCAAACATCCAGCTCCCCTCCAAGTGCTTCAATGAACTTTAACGAAACTGAAAATATACATGGGGATGGCTTGAGCTCTATAAGAAAAATAAAACCCATATTAGTATGGTAAACTAGCATGAGAAAATTCAAGTCATTTGAATTATTTAATGTTTAAAAAACCTTTCGAAATAAAGGTATCTCGTAAGACCAGACGGCAAATAAAACGAATGGGTTTTTACCTTATGATAATCAAACTATTTCTATTAGAAAATCTAATGATATTAAAATAATATGTAGGATGTTCAATATAAATAAATAATATAGCTGAAATGGTTACACCAATTATATTTAACAGTAAATTTAGGTATACAAACAAAACCGCTAAGGGACGTTTGTGTAAATAGATTTTCCACGGAGACCTCCTCAGTTAACTAGACCGGGAGTACCTATGATAAGGATCAGAAACTACCTTCCAAGTGTCTTTTATCTCTACATAAAATATACCACAAAATAAACACAACCGGACCATCATCTAAACACTCTTGTAAACAATGTGTACCAAGTATCATCAACTCCCCGTGCGCAACATATTGATAAACACATTTTGGATATGGAGTTTATGTTCCTCTCATTGATCAGCTAAATCTTATGATTGTGCAGCCTACTCTATGTTTAGTCTTTTTTCGATGTCGAGGCTACGTTCGGCATCCTCACACCAGTCTTCAATATTCAACAAATATGGAATCCCACATGGTGTCCATCATCTCAACAATTTGGAACCACACATGTATGCAATCATTTACTTCCAAACATAGATCTTGTATTAGTCTTGAAGTGGTTTTTGAATAGTAGAACCCTTATTGATCTTGGTCTCTCCAAGACCGAGTCGATGAATTTGGTCTTATTCAAAATAATGAGAATGATTGCATAACGGAATTAAGTCCTGTATACTTTCTCATAACTACACATATAAGCAATGTCAAATCCATCCAATGCATGATTAGGCCACGTAAATGACTTTTAATTCCTTTCACTTATTTTATCCTTTATTAATTTTAAACCCTTCTATTTAGCAAAAATCTTTTTTCAAACTTCTTCCATTAAACAAAACTTCCTTTATTAATTAACACTCCTTTATAAATCAAACTTCCTTTATATACTTATGTATGTGTATTTGATTATTCTTTATAAAAGATATATACTTATATTCTACTAATTCAATATTCACTTATACTCTTTTCAATACTTAGTATTTATACAATTATCTCAATGGTTTAATTATATTCACAAATCACTTAACAAATTTTACATACTTTAAAATATATTGTGTTACTAAAACATTTGTTACTATAAACCACTTCTTTTTTATATATAACTTTTTCTGCATTTCATAAAAGATTTCAATATTTGTTATTATCTTTGAAACTCCATTATTAAAGGCTAAATTATACTTGTAAATTTATCCCACTTTAAAATATAATTCAAGGATTAAAAATAAATGTCACTGAAAGTACCGTTTACAACAAACCAAAATACTTTACATGTTGTAATTATTTGTTAAACTCTATTTTATAGCATTAATTGCATTTTAAGGTTAAAAGCAATTGTTACTCAAACATTTGCCACAAAAAATCCAAATCATTTCATATCTTGAAAACAATTCTCTTTAAAACTCTATTTTAAAATTATTATGTATATTTAAGGATTAGAGACAATCGTTACTTAAACATTTGTCACAACAAACCCAAAACATACACTTTATAGTGATCTTTAAAATATTCACAACAATATCTTATAATATTTCTAAGTATAATTTGTAACAAGGGTTAAAAACAAATATTACTAAAACACTATTTACAGCAACCTAAAAACATGTTAATACTTATTATTAACTTCAAAAATATGTTTTTAAAGATCGAAGCATATCTACACTTATTAATTAAGATAAAACACTTTTAAGTTATTTCACAAAACAACTTATTTTACATAAGTGTTTAAAACCCAATTCTCCTTTATTACATTTATAAAATACTTAATTCAATATTCAACACTTATATATATATGTGTATGTGTGTATATGTATAAATATCTTTAAAGCACTTATTAATATGATAAAACACTTTTAAAACTAAAAATATATGATAATTATTTATATATAATATTATGTACAAATAAGGAATTTTGAAATAAATAGAAAAACAAGTTTTTTTTAAAAAGCTACTTAGTTTAAAAATTCATAATTAATTATTTAAATTTGAAATTTTTTTTAAAACACTCTATTATAAGTTAGAAAACAACCCTAAAGGACTATAGTTTCAAATTGCAAAAATAACACGTCTAAAAGTGCTTTGTAAATGTCTGTTACCCGTTTTAACACATTTTTGCTACAATTTTGTGTCTAGTTTTCAATGCCTTAACAAATGATTTTAAATTCATTCTATTTACAACAGTAATTAACTTTGGGTACTTTAAAAATAGGAAGAAAAATCCCAAAAAATATCTTTTAATTATTTTATATAAATTTTCACAAACAAGGTATTTTTTTTTTCAAAGTGCTTATATAGCGACTATTTTGCTATAAATTTTGCTTTTTCATTCAACTAGCTTTCAAATGATTTTAACTTTAAAACTTTCCCAATAATAATTTTTTTTATTAACTTGTTAAAAAGTTAAAGAACACCTTAAGAGAGTTTATACATATATAAATATTATTTTCGGTTATATCTAAATATATTCTTAAATTACCACTTTTTACAAATTAAAGTTAATGGGTTTCAAAATGCGTTTATAGCGACTATAACTATACGAACAATTCTGTATTCATTTAAATATTTAGTGTCATTCCATTTTATGCACATATATGATTCTAAACTCATACCATACCACCATTAAACTTGTATTAACGTACGTACTAATAAGCATGTCAATTTTATATGTTTACATGCGCTTAATTTAAACAACATAACTCTGTTTTCTTTAAGGCAACTACTTTAACAAATCTTATGCCTTTGGAAGCATATGATAAATGGTTGTAACTTTAAGTAGTCAGTGTCTATTATTATATATGATAGCAAGCAATTTCAACAAGCATTAATATCGAGTAATTAACTTCATTCAAAGTGAAAATAATCACTTTTATTCAACCTAAATACTTCCTACCAATATTCAAACAATCAAACACTCCTCTAATCACTTCCACTTGCTTCTAGCTCACAGCCAAGACGTCCCCTTTCCTCCATTAGCTCATGCCTAGAAAGGCCACCCCCTAAAACTCATGGCCTATGGTCTTATTCTCCCCTTTCTACATCATTTCTTCACTTCTTATTTGCTAAACCATGTTCTAATGATGATATAATAACTATGGCAAAGTTTGGTGGTGACTGGATGTGATTTGCATAGTTTTCTAGAAAGTTATTGTAATGACCCACTGTGACGCCCCACCTCTATACCCACGCTAGCCAAGAACACTCCGGAGTAGTGCTGTCAACTAGCACGGAGAATAAGGCTGTTGAGGAGCGACCATCCATGTAATTGCTTATCACACGGTGGCTATAAATAATCTTCGGAAACAAACATAGAAATAATCATATCACAAATCAGTCACAGATATCCATATCACAAAGGCGGAAGAAGATATGAATATATAACTAACACATGAAAGTGTACATCAGAGTAGTGGTCAGTAAGATCCACGATAATACAAAAGAATAGCAACACGTGCTATACAAAAGAATACAACTATGAGTCTATATCTCAAGTGTATACAACAAAAACTGCTAATATAAACAGTTAGCCAAAAGTCAGAGTGATGAATCCCTGGGAAGAAGTCAAGCAGAAGCACCTGTAACATCTCGGTCTGACCCGAGTATTATTTAAGAAAATAATAAACGGATCAGTCTAGCTATAAATATCAGATGACATGATATAACATAAAAGATATGGCATAAACATAAATATCCATAACGACATACCACTATAAGTATGTAAATAATGATCAACAGAAGATCAATCAATAAGAGATAATCAATATCACAAGAATCTTCTCAAAGATTCGAAGAGGGCATCATACCCTAAACTTGTACTCATAACAAGTCAGTGACATAAATTCCAGAAATCAACACGAGAAATCCAGAAATCATAAAAAGGGAAAGAGGCCTATCACATGACGGTCCGAAGACCATGGGGAGCTACCCCACATGTGTGAGTGGAATCACACAGATTGAGGTCAAGACTAACCAAAAAGCAGAAAGGTATGTGTGAATGGAATCACACAAGTGGTGTCTAGTCTAACCTTGCAATGAAAGAGACATCGTGCAATTGCTAGTCTAATTCATAAAGCGATCATCAAGATCAACGAGAAGTGTCAATTACACTAAGCTAGTAAATATAGAAGTTTAGCTTCATGTCCCATAACCACTTGCTTAACTTAAATATTTACGAACAAACTGTAAATCTTCACTAATAAAATTGTCACAAGAGGTTCAATCGAACAAGTCCAAGGATTAACCGACGAAGTGAACGCAAGCGTTTCATACCACTTGTTTTACTAAGTCGTTTAATTAGATTTCTCATCCGAGTGAGGTAAAGGCTTGTATATACTAATAGATTGGAAAACGGTTTAAGAAAAGAGCTTTGTTATTAAAAATAGAGTTGAAATTGTTTGTTAAAAGAGTTTTGATATTTACTACTAGTATTGAAACCTTTGTATTATAAAGTGACAAAACACATAAGCAAGTGTAGAAACAATCAGTCACAAAGATCGCATACGGAGATGCGAATAAAATCCAAGGAAATCAGCTCAATGTTTTTCAGATAAGATCCCCTACGGAGGGGGGGTCCAGGGGGGTGGCAACCCCCCAAGGTGGGGGTGCGGGGGCAACGCCACCGCTTACGGGGTTCGACCTGCCCGGTCAGGTCGCGGGGGTCCAGGGGGCAGCGCCCCCGGCGGGGTGCGGGGCAGCGCCCCGACCAAAACGGTACGACCTAGTGAAGACAAAATGAGGTCTAACGACCTAACGACTCAAGGGTCATACGACCTAACGGCTGCGACCTAGGGGTCTAAGGGGTCAAGCGACTTAGTGGTTGCGACCTAGAGGTGTTCGCGACCTAACGATTACTCACGACCCAACATGGCCGACTTAACAGAGTCGAGCGACCTAAGGTAAATGGTCCAACGACCTAACTCGAACGACTTATCTGGAGCCTAGGTCGGAGATGACCTACGAGATAAACCAGGCCGACTTAGTGGACGAGCGACCTAAGGTAAATGGTCCAACGACCTAACTCGAACGACTTATCTGGAGCCTAGGTCGGAGACGACCTACGAGATAAACCAGGCCGACTTAGTGGACGAGCGACCTAAGGTAAATGGTCCAACGACCTAACTCGAACGACTTATCTGGAGCCTAGGTCGGAGACGACCTACGAGATAAACCAGGCCGACTTAGTGGACGAGCGACCTAAGGTAAATGGTCCAACGACCTAACTCGAACGACTTATCTGGAGCCTAGGTCGGAGACGACCTACGAGATAAACCAGGCCGACTTAGTGGACGAGCGACCTAAGGTAAATGGTCCAACGACCTAACTCGAACGACTTATCTGGAGCCTAGGTCGGAGACGACCTACGAGATAAACCAGGCCGACTTAGTGGACGAGCGACCTAAGGTAAATGGTCCAACGACCTAACTCGAACGACTTATCTGGAGCCTAGGTCGGAGACGACCTATGAGATAAACCAGGCCGACTTAGTGGACGAGCGACCTAAGGTAAATGGTCCAACGACCTAACTCGAACGACTTATCTGGAGCTTAGGTCGGAGACGACCTACGAGATAAACCAGGGCGAGCGACTTAACGTTTGCCTAGAGATTATAGGTCGGAAACGACCTAAGACTTAAAGCTTAACTCGCGAGTGACCGACGGCTTAAGGCCAAACTCGTGAGCGACCTACGACTTAAGGCTTAACTCGCGAGCGACCTAACTCCGAAGTGCCAATACTTCCAGAATGACCTAAAGCCCTGCGACCTATGGTACTAACTCGCGAGTGACCTAACGACTTAACTCGTGAGCGACCTAATTCCGAAGTGCCAATTCTTCCAGAACGACCTAAAGTTAACTCGTGAACGACTCACGACCCATGGACGAACGACTTAACTCCGAACGACCTAAAAATGGCCAGAACGACCTAAGTGCAGAAAATTCACCAAAATGCTAAAAATTGGAGTTTTTCGCCAATCCAATCCAAACCAAATGCAAATGTGCATGCAAAAGTGATAGGGAATCATTCCCAACAGTCCAATATAGTTATAGACTAGATTTGTGAGACAAAAATCTCACCTTTGCACTAAAGTTTATGAAGATGAAGCTTGAAAGCAAGGAGAAGCAATCCAAAGCTTGAATCCAGTATCTTCTACTTGAATTTGGAGTTGAATGTTGGATTTGCAATTGAATTTGTGCTTGGAGTTTTAATTTCCCATTCCCTCCACCATTAATGCCAAAGCTTGATTAGTTAGGAAATTTATGAAGAGTGAGGAGAAGAGGGTTGGAACTTGGGCTTAATAGGCTAAACTAACCCAAAGTCCAAAGCGGGAAAAGTTAGTGAAATTTCACTAACTCCAAACCTATCGATGTTTATACTTAAAAAGTTGTAAACGACATTTCGAACTCAATGGAAGTGGTCTCGAGTCCTAATTTGACCGTTTGCAAAAAGTAGCTTTTCGGACCAAAATCCGATTAACGAGTCGATATTTAAATAAAATATTTAAATACAAACTCGATAAATATGCGGGTTGTTACACCCACCTTTTTAGATGGTTTAAATCGACAATAAACCACACATGTCAAATCAAACCATCCAAAAGGGAGGATTATTAGTGGGGAAAATTAAAAATAAGAGAAAAAGGAGAAGAAACAAACACAGAATCTCGCAGCGGAACTATAAAATATAATAATCAAATAAACAGTTCATGAAGCTGTTTAATATACCTTTGATTATCACTTATACAACATTTATCAGAGTTATACATATACAACAAACGAAATAAAATAATGCGGTAGACAGCATGATGTAGGAATATTAATAGTAGTAGTATGTCGAATCTTCGTCTTTATCCTCTAGAATAAATCATCAATAAGCTGAAAAACTCAGGACTGACCCAACCGTAATGAAAAGACAAAACAATCGAGTCAAGGCTAAAATATCCTTATGTAAGTCAAGTCGATATCGCATAAAAATGAGTGTAGTGGCGTCAGAGATGTTTATGGGGTTTCACATCTCCTATCCAGTGTATAACGTGCGTGCAATAACTCAAGAGATGTTACGGTATTTTCCATCTCTTAAGAATCCAAAAAATATTTATATGTAGTAGAATAAGCCATATATATAATGACTAATCAGTAAAATAAATATTAAAATAGCGTTAAGACTTTACTTTAATCCCCCTTAACGCATTTTTAAGCATTGTCGTATAGCTTGCATATAAAACACTAGTTAAATGGTCGGTGGATAGGGATGCGCCGTGATACAACAACACTAAACCAAAATCATATGGGTCTCGTTTAGGGATAAAAGTACGACAAGGCACGTGAGACACCAGTTTACCCTTCCCGTCTAGTGGTAATGCATTATAGCCATGATCGCCCACCGCATCCAACACACCTATAATCTGGAGGTTGCGCGCCAATCAATCACAATGTAAATGATGGTACTTCGAAGAAGTGCATCCGCTTAGGGTAGCTAGCCCACTTGGCCAGTACGGCTCCTATTTTAGTCATTTCAAATTGCACAAGTGCCGGGCTAATCCATCATCGTTCTCTTTCTTCAAACCCAGCAAACGATTCCAAATCCAACCACTTCGTTCCGGATCATCACTCCATGTACACAGTTGTTAAGGTAGTTCCGGTATCGACAGAGAGTATGCCTATATCCGGCTCCGGTCTCTTTAACAACCGAACGTCCTTTTACACAGCGGTTGGTTCTTTTATATTTAGAAAGCAATTCATACTTGATATCGAAATATCATATTCGCTTCAAAATCAAACCCATTTCGAAGTCATCACATTTACTAAAAATACACCATTTCAATTCCAAATCATTTTCGTCTCAATATCGCTATTTCGATTCCAAAATGGTTTCAAATTTACATTTGGTTATAACTTCATTTAACCCTATTCATATTTAAATCCATGATTTAAAGTAAACATTACTCCCTTGACCGGTTTGAATATTTGAAAATAGTTTGAATAGTTTTAAAATAGTTTAATGATTAGAATAGCTAGGACAGTTTAAATGGTTAAAATAATTAAAATATCTTAAATGGTTAAAATATTTTGATGTAAAATAGTTCAAGTATCAAAATGGT
Source organism: Allium cepa (assembly GCA_030765085.1). Lineage (NCBI taxonomy): Eukaryota > Viridiplantae > Streptophyta > Magnoliopsida > Asparagales > Amaryllidaceae > Allium > Allium cepa. Next base: position 619,493,854 of record CM060945.1, read on the forward strand.
TTATATAGAAAAATAATTTGGAAACCAAGATAATTTGTATATTTAAGAAGATAGCTTTTAAATAGTTTTATATTAAATATTTTATTTGAAAATAGTTTCAAAGTTAAAGCGGTCCAATTCTGACTTCCCAATTCAACCAATTCCAATTTCTATTCAATCGAATCAATTTCGATCTCAATTCAAATCGATATCAACTTCGATTTCAACTTCGATTTCAAATTAATTCAATCCCACATTCAATTTAATTAATTCAATCTTAATTTCAATTTATATCGATTTCGCGCCCGATCTTCAAATATCAATTCAATACATTTAGATCAAATTATCGATCAATATTCAACTTAAAATCCTAACTTTCAAATAAAATTCGATTCCGAGCTCAATTTCGAAATTTTGTTTTTACATCACTTTCAAGCAATATTCGAAGTTCGAATAAAAGTTCAATTCTTTAAAACAAATCAATTTATGAAATTCAATCATATTCCAATTTAACGCCAAAATCTCCACTTTAATTATTTAATAATTTCTTTGAACCAAAAATTTCTTTCAACATTTCAAACTTGAATTCGTAATTAATTCGATTTTTTAACAATTTGATTTCACTTTTCTTTTAAATAAAAACCATTTAAATAATTTCAAATCTAAGATTTTCAAAATCATTTAATTAACCAATCCGGTGTCCGTATGTAATTGTCTATCCTATGGCCAAGTGATCGGTTATTTCAATTTAGTTTCAGGGATGTATGTATGTATGTACGTATGTATGTGTATATATATCATTTCAATCCAAATCTCAATGTCATAGGTATACATGATTTAAACCTATTTCTTAATTTATTTGAAATAATTCAATTTATAGTTTATATACTGTAAATAATATACAGGGCGATAACAGGCTATATCAGAACAAATAAACATCCAAATTATCCAAAATATCAACCAATAGCATCCATCGCCATGAATTATACAAATAGTCATATAATTCATAGCAATTTCATAGCTGTTAATTTTAAAGTAATTTACTGACAATTAAATCCCAATTTCAAGTTGACGGTCAATTTTAATTTATAGTGGTTAATTCAAATGACAATCAAATTTATCAACAATGACCAATAAATTTATATCAATTCATTACTTCAAATTTAACTAGCATAAAAATATTCTAGTACATTGTGAGCGGTATAAAACACTGACCTTGAGTTTTCAATTTTAAACCAAATCAAATGACGTTTGATTTGACCTAAAATTTACACTAGCCCAATCGACTCCGGATCTGCTCCAATGCATAGAGCTCGTCGCTGCGATTCTGGCGCTGCTTTTTGTCCGATTCCGACCTCGTACGGAGAAGATATACAATTTTAAAGGTTGAACGAATTTAGTATAAATAATTTACAAACTTTATATTTTTAATTTAACCAATAATTAATGAGGGTCGTTCGTTTACCCTTCTTAAATCAAGGTCGCACGTTCTCGTCTTCCTCACGCGACTACAGGCATTAGAAACACCCGTCGCATGCAACCCCTAACCGATCGATGCCCTTACCCGAAAGCCATAGGACTCGATTAACGACCACCATGATGAAGCACGCTACGGTCCCCACCATCGGCCGAAAGCTCGTCGAGCTCGGTCATCACCATCGCTCGAAATTTTCTCATGAACACGATCCCATTGTGGCATCATTTCCGATGATATACTCGATGATATTCGATCATACACGTTGAATAGGTAGATCTCAGGGCTCTCTTCGATATTCCAGTTGATGTCACGACCTATAGCTACGTGGATGGAGAGATAATGGGTGGAGATGGCGGAAGCTTCTCAGCCATTAATTTTAACGAAGTCGGCGGCTACATAAAAGACGGGGTTTCACTGTTAAAATGCGAATATATATATATATATATATATATATATATATATGTATGTATGTATATATGTAGGTATGTATCTTAATTATTTTAATATTATCACCAATTTTAACGAGCTTTTCACGCGAGCTCCAAACAAAACGTGTTGCCAGACGTTTATAATATTTTACCCTTTTTCCAAACAAAATGGAACAGGTTTCGGGACGTAATTCGATCGTATGTGGAAGATGGCATTTTTGGATCGATTTAAAATATGAAATCTTCGATATTAAATTCAACGCATTTCAATCTCGTACGACCATATGATAATTTCAAATGTTACAAAATTTGGAATCCAATAATAACACACTATTACGGATCCAATGGAACCGGTTTCATTGAATACTGAGACTGTTTCCTGTAAGATTATTTTTAACATCCCGATTAATTTCTAATTATTCCATTTTAAATCCAATTTTATATGTTCACAATCTTCAACGTGGTTTAAATAAAATTTACGTCAAATTTCCAGTTTCATTTTCAATCACATTATATTCCAAATTCAACCATTCAAATATTTGCAATATGAAAATTAAACAATTTTGATTATTCAATAATCCACTATCTTCTGAAATATTTGGAAAGGAACTTATATGATTTAAATTTTAAAACCAATCCAAATTATAGACAACTATTTCCATTATACAGTTATTCAATTCCCGTTATTCAGCTTATCGATTAATTTCAAATATTGAATTTAAATAGTTTAATTGTTCAATATTCGACAAATTCCAATATTGGATTTAAATAAATTTTCATTATCAATCAATTACTTGAGTAACATCTATTAAATTTAACTTTATTATTTAGCCCAACTATAGATCGTAAACTCATTCAATAAGTAGCATTTATTTCAATACTATTACAACTTAAATCTTCAAAATTAGTCTAGTTTAAAATTTTATTTCTATCAAAAAAATTCACAATTATTATTCAACTTCAGTTATTGGTCATAAACCCAGTTAAAATGTATACTTTCATTTGAGTCTTATTTGCCAAAACTTCAAACAAGTTTATCTCAAACTTTTATTCAAGTTCATATCGAATTCTTATATTCAAAATCATTAAAATTTTATTTTTAACCATTTTTATTTAATAATTACATTAAATTTAAATATTTAAAATTGCTTAAAATATGGGCGTTACAGTTAGAGAGGAGATAAGAAAGTGAAGACATTGGCTCAAATATGAATTTGTGAAGATATGAAGTGAATGTGTGTATGTGTATTTATAGAGTTTGGAAATGTGTGGAAAAGATGTTAAAAACCCCTTTCCTTCCAAGCTAAAGAACATGCACACCATGCCCTTACACGTCCATACTCTTACACACCATGCATCCTTAATCAATGCCTTAATTTAGAGGTCCTTTAGTACTTTTTGTTTATACTTACTTTTACTAATGTAACACTTAATTTAATTGATTATTTGCTCGTAACGATGGAAGATTTATGTAATGACCCGTAAATTTCAATAATTAAAATTGGATAAATTATAAGATTTTGTAGTTAAATTTATGTAATTTAATTTACCAAGAAATAAAATTTTTATAATTTATAATGAAGCAAACGTTAAAAAGGTAAAGTAGTAATGGTAAATTAAATAAGACTTTGTGATTTAATATTCGGAGAAATAAATTTGCGTAACTTGTTAATGAAATAATAAGTAAATTAAACGTAACAATGCTAATTATGGTTAATAATTAATAGGATGACTGAAATGACAAATTAATGAATTTATTTTAAATTGTAAAGTTATAATGTAATAAATGGTAATTGGTTGGGAAGAATGAACATTCCAACTTAATAAAATAATTCAAATGTTATGACTTAGTTTTAAATAGAATATAATAAAAACAAATCCAATCAATGTATTAATGTGTGGAATAATATTTGGATTAATTGTAACTGAATGTAAATTAATGCGATTATGTTAATGTAGGTTAATAAATAATTAGTTTAGTGCTATCCCAAATAATTAAAAACAATGTAAGGTTATAATTGATTTTATTTGATAAATTTGAAATAAATTTTAATAAATATAATTAAATAGTATGAAATGAAGCATATATTAATGAAATGTTATATAAGTCAATGTTAATTATACGCATAAATGTCAATTTATTGAATAGCAAGATTTTAAATCAAGTAAACGGATTTGTTAAGATTTCAGTTGAATTAATAAAATTTAATGTGAAATCAATTGCGGTTAATTGACTTAATTTGCACTGTTAGAGTAGGTTTGATTTGGCATTGAGGATTGTTAATTCGATAAGATGTAACCAATGTTAATTTTATTTATAATATAACAATTGGTGGATTTAAGGAGTGAAAATCAAGATTTATTAATTTATTTGAAATTTAAAATTTCAATAAGTGGATTAATTACAAATATGTGGAATTTAATATTAAAATATTATGTTGATGGAAATATGGATGAAATGTGTGGATATTAATGTAATAACTACGAAACAATGAAAATTCATCCAATTGATATTGATAGATTGAGTAATCGAATGGAAAGTCTATTAAATGGAATTTTTGAAAATGAAATTGGTAATTTCTGAATTTTTGAAATTGAAGGCAAAGATAGTAATTATTGTAATAATTAAAATAGGAGTCAATTAGAATTAAATGAACCTTAATGTATATTAATGAGAATTTAAGACAATAGTCATAAGATATGAAGGTAATAGGATGAATTGAAATGTTAGTTTATTTGTAAAACAATAAGTGATGTAATATAGGAATGAAATCAAAACAGATAAAATTTAATTGAGACTTTAATTACAAATAACGTGTGAAATTGACCAAATATAGTAAATGAAGATATGATAGTCAATAAATAAAGGATGGAATGAGAGCACTGATGTAATGAATGTAAAACGAATATTAACTGTGATTATAGAAAGGATTAATAGATAATGGAAGGATTGAAATCATGTTTAAAGCAATGTATTTTAAGTAATTATAAATAACTAGAGTTATTAAATTGAACGTTAAATACTATAATTGGTGAATTAATTTACTTTAAATTGATATGGGAATTGGTTTTAAAGGATTTTAAATTTCTTATGTAATACAAGATGATAAAATTTATGAATTATAGATTTTGAATTTATAGCAATTTGATTTATTTGATATTAATTTATTCAATTAACTTGGAAAATAGCCATTTTGGACACTGACTAGGCTTTCGACGAAACCAATTTCATCGGATCCATAACGGTGAATTATTGTAGGATTTCAAATTTCGTATCTATCGGACTTGTCGTTTGATCATACGGACTCGAAACGCCTTGAAATTAATGAAATTGAAATCAATTGAAATCAATTTGAAAAATATTGATTTTAGCATAACTACTCCATACGATGGAATTTGGGCTTGAAATCTTTTGCATTGCATTTAAAATATTTTAAAACATATATTTTTATATATGCATTGACTCGATTTCGTTTTCGGAGTCAGAACGGGCTTTTTAGGCCACTTTGTCATTGGCGTGTATATTCATTTCGATCCATCTATTCTTTTTCAACCCTACCTATAAATACCCGGTCATAAAACCTAGCCCTCTATTTCTCATTTGTTTGTACATACATCTTCTTCTCGACTTGTGATGCCCCACCTCTATACCCACGCTAGCCGAGGACATTACAGGGTAATGCCGTCAACTAGCACGGAGAATAAGGCTGTTGAGGAGCGACCATCCGTGTAATTGCTTTGTGCGAGTACCGATATGCCAGATAAATATATAACTTGCATTTCAAGAGGTAATCCGACAAACCGATGCAAACTCAAAGCTATTACATAGTGGCTATAATATCTTTGGAAACAAATATAGAAATATCATAACACAAATCAGTCACAGAAGTTCGTATTACAAAGGCGGAAACAGATATGAATATTACACATGAAAGTGTATATCAGAGTAGTGGTCAAACAAGATCCACAATATCACAAAAGAATAGTTACATGTGCAACACAAAAGAATAAGTATACATCAATGAGTCTATATCTCAAATGTATAGAACAAAAAACTACCAATCTAAGTAGTTAGCCAAAAGTCAGGATAATAATCCCAGATGAGAAGTCAAGCAGAAGCACCTGTAACATCTCGGTCTGACCCAAGTATTATTTAATAATAAAATAGTGAACAGACCAGTCTAACTATAAATATCAAATAAAATGATATAGAATAAGAGATATGACAAAAACGTAAGATAACCATAAAGCCATACTATGATAAGTATGTAATTGAAAATCAACCAGAGATTAATCAATATCACAAGAATCTTCTCAAAGATCAAAAGAATGTCATACTCTTTAGTTTTATTCACCAAGTCACAAATATCGACATCATATCGATGCCAATCATAAAAGCTGGTGGATCACAAATTCTAGAAATCATCAATAGAAATCCAGAAATCACAAAAAGGGGGAGGCCTATCACAAAACGGGAGCATGAAAACTCACCAACAAGTGTATCACAAATGGGATGCTATCTCATGGTCGCTAACCATAGAGCCGATGCAACGACATAGTACAATATCGGTATGCCCAGGAACCTGAAACTAGAACAATTCGAAACAACGACATAGTACAACGGTACGCCCGATGATCCTAATAAGTTGGTGCAACAACGTAGTACAAAGGTACGTCCGATAGACCGAACTCCATAAAAGAACATGGGTCGCTAGCCCACAAAAATTGGGTCGAAACTCCAAATAATACATAGGTCGTTAGCCTATAAAAGAAATGAGACGAAACTCAATAAAGCGAGGTACCGTCCCATACATGGACAAAGAAACATAGCATATTGCAAGTCTAAATCACATAAAATGATCATCAATGATCATCTAGAAGTGTCAACTACATTAAGCTAGTAAATAAATGAGTTTAGCTTCATGTCCAATAACCAATGGCATTGTGACGCCCCACCTCTACACCCACGCTAGACAAGAACATTACGGTGAATGCTGTCGACTAGCATGGAGAATAAGGCTGTTGAGGAGCGACCATCCATGTAATTTCTTTGCGCGAGCACCGATATGTCAGATAGTATAACATGCATTCTATTTCAAGAGGAAATCCGACATACCGACACAAACTCAAAGCTACTACACGGTGGCTATATAAATCCTTCGGAAAACAAATATAGAAATAAACATAACATAAATCAGTCACAGACAATTCATATCACAAAGGCGGAATAAGATATGAATACTACACTAGGAAGTGTACATCAGAGTAGTGGTCTAAAAAGATCCACAATATCACAAAAGAATAGTTACACAAACTACACAAAAGAATAAGTATACATTAAGGAGTCTATATCTCAAATGTATACAACAAACTAACTACTAATCTAAGTAGTTAGCCCAAAAGTCAAGGAGTTAATCCCGGATGAGAAGTCAAGCAGAAACACCTGTAACATCTCGGTCTGACCCGAGTATTATTTAATAAGAAAATAATAAACGGATCAGTCTAACTATAAATATCAGATGAAACGATATAGAACAAGAGATATGACTAAACACGTAATAATCACAATGCCAAGCTGTGATATATATATATACTTAGTTGATAATCATCAAGAGATTAATCAATGTCACCAAATCTACACAAGAATCAAAGAAGTGTCATACTCATTATTTCGTTCATCAAACCACAAATATTGACGATAATATCAATGTCAATCACCAAAGTCAAAGACGCACAAATTCCAGAAGACTACACAAGAAATCCAGAAATCACAAAAGTCAATGACACACAAATTCACCAATGCACAAATATTGATAAAACTTATCAATGGAAATCACGAAAATTGGTGAAACACAAATTCTAGAAATCTACACAAGAAATCCAGAAATCACAAAAGTCAATGACACACAAATTCACCAATGCACAAATATTGATAAAACTTATCAATGGAAATCACGAAAATTGGTGAAACACAAATTCTAGAAATCTACACAAGAAATCCAGAAATCACAAAAACAGAGGGGGGGAGGCCTATCACAAACGGGAGCATAAAGCTCACCAACAGCTGTAACACATGAACGAGAAGCTATCTCATGGTAGCTAACCATAAATTTGACACACGAATGGTCCGAAGACCTGACACACGAATGGCCCGAAGACCGTGGGTTGCTACCCCATAAATTTGACACACGAACGGGGTTTAGTCTCCCACGCAGACAAAGAGACATCGCACATTGCTAGTCTAAATCACAAAAATGATCGTCATGATCATCGAGAAGTGTCAATTACACTAAGCTAGTAAATATATGAGTTTAGCTTCATGTCCCATAACCACTTGCTTAACTTAAATATTTACGAACAAACTGTAAATCTCCACTAGAAAATTGTCACAAGAGGTTCAATCGAACAAGTCCAAGAATTAACCGACAAAGTAAACGCAAGCGTTTCATACCACTTGTTTTACTAAGCCGTTTAATTAGATTTCTCTTACGAGTGAGGTAAAGGTTTGTATATACTAATAGATTGGAAAACGGTTTTATAAACGAATTTGGTATTAAAATAGTATTGAAATCGTTTGAGGAAAGAGTTTTGATATTTACTACTAGTATAGAAAACCTTTATATTTTTAAAGTGACAAATCACGAAGAAGATTGTAAGAACAATCAATCACAAAAATTCACATACGAAGACGTGAATAAAATCCAACGAAATCGATAAAGGATCCATCGAAATGGATATTCAAAAATCCCTAAAAAGGGTCATCAAAGTCATAATAGATGATAACAACAAATAGAATTATCACAAATCGATTTAAATTGGAATTTCAATCCAAAAAGGCAAATTGGACTCAAACAGCAGGTTCAGTCGACTGAACAGAGATTTTCAGTCGACTGACCCTGTACATGGAAATTTTTCAGGTTCAGGAAACTTTCTGTTTTCAGTTTCAGTCGACTGTGCAGAGTTTTTCAGTCGACTGAATCATGCCTGGAAACTCTCGGGTTTCAGGTTCAGTCGACTGAACAGAGTTTTTCAGTCGACTGAATCATGCCTGGGCTGTTTTTCAGCCTTATACAAATGAAGAGCAAACTCTTTCAAAATGCAATTGGACGAACATTGGCTCTAAGGGTTTATGCCAAACGGCAACCCGGCCCTATATGCTCCTCGATGCATCACCAAAAGCATGATCAAACATCCATAAAAGGATTTCACACAAATTTGACTTAAAAACCCAAAAATTGGAATATTTACAAAACCAATCCAAATCAAGAGCAAATTCTCATGAAGAAGTGTTAGGAATTCATACCTAACAACCAAAGATAATTATAGTCATAGATGTGAGATAAAAATCTCACCTTTTCACAAAATCGAACAAGAAGAAGCTTGAAAGCAATTGGAGAATCAACCTCTCTTCAACCCAACCCAAATGAGCTTGAATCTAAGCTCAAAAACAAGAACATTCCCAAGATTAGGTTTAGGAATTTCTGAAATTGGGAAGAGAATAAGTTGGAGAAGAAGAAGAGAAGCTTACCAATGGGTTCTTCTTGAGTTTGGAGCAAGGAATTTGATTTGCAAGAGAAACTAGGGTTTTGGAATTTTAATTTCCAATCTCTCCCACCATTAACACTCTAAAAACTGAAATGAGAAGAGAATGAGGGTGAGTGGGGAAGAGTGGCTCAGATTTGAGCATAAGTTAACATAGGGTTGAGCCCAAAAACCAAACCCAAAGTAAAAAGTAGCAGAAATCAACTTTCTCCAAACATATCGAAGCTTATACTCAAAAAGGTCGCAAATGGCATTTTAAACTCAATGGGAGTGGTCCCGAGTCCTAATTCGACCGTATGCAAAAAGTAGCTTTTCGGACTAAAATCCGACTAACGATAAAATATTTAAATAAAATATTTAAATATAAAATCGACAAATATGCGGGTTGTTACAGACTCCCCTCCTTAAAGAAATTGCGTCCTCGCAATATTACAAGGAGAAGATATATAGTAACAACCATAGAAGCATATTCAACACAAAAGAAGTTTGAAATAAGAAGTTCACCTCAAAGAGCACGAGAAAGTAAGTCCGGATGTGTACGCTCGATGTACTCTCTAGATTCCCAAGAACAATCCTTAGGATTTGAAGACCATTGAACTTTAACAAGCGGAACATCTTTATTTCGAAGTCGTTTGACTTCCGAAGCAATGATACGAATATGATGTTGCTCATAAGTTAAATTAGGCGAAACTTCAATCTCTTCCACAACACCGGGCTCAAGAATAGAATCGGAATCTCGAAGACATTTCCGAAGTTGAGAAACGTGAAACACGTCATGCATAGCAGAAAATTGAGCCGGTAATAAAAGGCGATAAGCCATGGAACCAATACGTTCGGTGATAGGAAATGGCCCAATATATCGAGGCGCTAACTTTCCCGATTGACTGAAACGTACAACACCTTTCATAGGTGAAACACGAATGAACACAAGATCTCCCACAGAAAATTCTAACCTCCTTCTCCGGTTATCGGCATAGGATTTTTGTCTACTTTGGGCTTCTTTCATCCTATGACGAATAAGATCAATCTTTTCTGTGGAATCACGAATAAAATCTGGACCTAAAGCCAGCTTCTCACCGGCCTCAAGCCAACAAGAAGGAGATCGGCATGGCCTTCCGTAGAGTGCCTCAAAAGGTGCCATACCAATACTAGATTGGAAGCTATTATTATAGGAAAATTCAACAAGTGAAATATGATCTTCCCAACTTCCACCAAAATCAAGAACACAAGCACGAAGAAGATCTTCAAGAGTTTGATTCACACGCTCGGTTTGTCCATCGGACTAGGGATGATAAGCGGTGCTAAAATTAAGCTTCGTTCCCAAAGCTTTTTGAAGACTCTTCCAAAATCCACTAGTAAACAATGGATCACGATCACTAACAATAGAAGTAGGAACACCATGCAATTTAACAATTTCTTTGATAAATATTTTGGCCAAAAGAGGAACGGTTCGATTAGACCGAACGGGAATAAAATGGGCAGATTTAGTAAGCCTATCAACAATCACCCATAAGCTATCATGACCCGAACGAGAACGGGGAAGGCCATCTATAAAATCCATGGAAATTTGATCCCACTTCCAAACTGGAATTTCTAAAGGTTGCAATAACCCACCGGGCCTTTGATGTTCGGCCTTAACGAGTTGGCAAGTCATGCAACGTTTAACGAAGTTAGCGATGTCAAGTTTCATTCCCTCCCAATAATAAAGTCGCTTCATATCCGCGTACATTTTACTACTACCGGGATGAATGGTAAATTTAGAGCGATGAGAATCTTCTAAAATATCTTTACGAAGATCACCAATATTTGGCACGACAAGTCTACCAAATTTCCGAATGCCGCCACGAGAATCGATATCTAAGTCTTTCAAACCTTCAATATCCATTTTATCCCTAATATTTTGGCCAAGAAGAGCCAAGTTGGGATCTAGCCCTTGTGCTTCAAGAATGCGGTCTAAAAGAGATGGATGAGCCACAAGGCTACATAAAACAAACGATGAGCGTAAATCGGAAACACGGTCTCGAATTTCGCAAGTGGATAAAATCTCGAGATCGTTCCATTCGGATATCATCATAGAAACAACAGCTTGTTGTTTACGGCTAAGAGCATCGGCGACACGATTACCCTTACCGGGAGTATAAAGAATATCAAGATCATATGGTGCAAGAAATTCGAGCCAACGCTGTTGACGCAAATTAAGTTCTTTTTGAGAGAATAAATATTTCAAAGACTTATGATCTGTGTAAAGAAAAAATTTCTCTCCTAAAAGATAATGACGCCAAATCCGAAGAGCAAAAACAATAGCCGCGAGCTCTAAATCATGAGTGGCATATCTAGTCTCAGCAGGCTTTAATTGCCTAGAAGCATAAGCAATAACGCGTTCCTTTTGCATAAGAACGGCACCCAAACCAATGCGACTAGCATCGGTATAAACAACGAAATCTTGATTCCCTTCGGGAATAACAAGAATAGGAGCATCAGAAAGAAGTTCTTTTAATTTCTGAAAAGAAGCTTCACATTTGTCCGACCAAATGTATTTAACACCTTTCTTCGTCAAGCTAGTGAGAGGCACGGCAATTTTAGAAAAGTCTTTAATAAAACGACGGTAATAGCCCGCCAATCCAAGAAAACTACGAATCTCTGTCACACTCTCCGGTCTCTTCCAATCTTGAATCGCTTCAACCTTTGAAGGATCCACGGAAATTCCGGATTCGGAAATGATGTGACCGAGAAACTTCACACGTGATTGCCAAAAATGGCATTTAGAAAATTTTGCCTTTAATTGATTACTCCTAAGAGTTTCCAACACAATCCGAAGATGTTTTTCATGCTCCTCCTCGGTTTTAGAATAAACAAGAATATCATCGATAAAGATGAGAACAAACCGGTCGAGAAAGTCTTTAAAAACTCGATTCATTAAGTCAACAAAATAAGCAGGGGCATTCGTTAACCCAAACGGCATCACAAGCCATTCATAAGATCCATACCGAGTACGGAACGATGTCAAAGGAATGCTATCCTCTGCAATACGAAGTTGATGAAAACCGGTAGCCAAGTCCAATTGTGAAAAGACTCTAGCACCACTAAGTTGATCGAATAGATCATCAATCCGAGGTAAAGGATATTTATTTTTGATAGTAAGATCATTAAGCTTGCGATAGTCAACGCAAAGCCTAAGTGTACCATCGGATTTCTTCACAAAAATAGCTGAAGCTCCCCAAGGCGAGGAACTAGAGCGAATAAATTGCTTCGTTTCCAATTCAGATAATTGTTTACGCATCTCCTCGTTTTCTCTATTGGACATACGATAAGGAGGACGAGTGATAGGTTGAGCTCCCGGAATAAGATTAATTCTGAACTCAATTGCTCGCTTAGGTGGTAATCCTAAAACGGGCTCGAATATGTCGGAAAATTCACAAACGACGTGAATAAGAGAAATAATATCACCCTCATCATCATCATCGTCATCACGAGGATTTAAAGAATATAAAGATGCAACCAAAGCAGAATCTGAATCTTTAAGAATAACAGAAACCTGATTAACAGATTGAGGATGTCGAAGATGAATAGTCCGCTCAGGACATAGGACATGAGCTTCATAACGGTTAAGCCAATCCATTCCCAAAATCATTCCAAAGCCTAAGTAACGCATGACATGCAAATCGGCTCGGAAAGATAAATCACACAAAATAATCTCGACATCTTTACACAATAAACTGATTGTTGCGGATCCACCAACCGGATTCGCGATTCTCAAACAAGTCATTAAACACAAAACATCCAAAGAAAAGGTATCAACAAGTTCTTTTGATATAAAAGAATGGGACGCACCCGTATCAAAAAGAACTCGAATAGGATGATCACGAAACAAAATAATTCCATCTAGAATAGAATGAGAAATACCTTGGCCACGAGATGTGTTGCCAGGGGCTTGAGCAACATTTAACTTTCCCTCCCTCCTATTTTGAAGTTTGGGACACACATGCATAAAATGGTCCGGGCTTTTGCAATAGCGACAAGTACGAGGCTTTGAACACTTGTTCGCAAAATGGTCTTTCGAACCACAATTATAGCATTTCCCTTGAGTAGAGGAAAAGGTCTTTTCAGCAGGAGTTGCTTGCTTCCCTTTCTTATTGGGATAAGGGCCTTTAAATTTGTTTGGCCTCTTTATGTTGTTGAAGTTTGGTTTGGAACCCACCACTTCAACATCATTCTCTCTATCCGCCTCTTCAAGACGAAGAGCGATATCAACGAGTTGGTCGAAAGAAACTTCTAACTTTAAAAGTAATGGCTTCTTGAGGCTTTTGTTTAAGCCATAAACGAATCTCTGATTCTTCTTAAGAGGGGTGTTGATGTATTCAACCCCATATTTGGAAAGCGACTCGAAGGAGGCGACGTAATCAGTCACGGAGGACTCACCTTGAACAAGGTCTATAAATCGTCGAGCCAACGTCACTTTCTCTGCTTCTGGTACGAATTTTAACTCGAAGCGTTCTCGGAATTTCTCCCAGGTGAGATCCGCTTCATTAGTTTCAGAAATAAGAAGCTCGTACCAGTCCAATGCTCTTTCTCGGAGCATACTAGAGGCCACCTGAACTCGGTGAAGGTCAATAAGATTCATGCGCGAAAAGATGCGATCGCATGTTCTTAGCCAAGCCTGTACTTCAATAACAGTTTCGGAACCTTTGAATGACTCCCCACCCAAATTAGTGTAATCGCTACACAAGCGTGCAAATCCCGACTTTGGGTGAGTAGGTTCCGGGTTAGCTCCAGCCGCTTGAGCATTTGTTACCAAATCAAGAAGCTGTTGAGCAGTCATAAAAACTCCATCCTGGGGCGGAGTGCTAGATGGCACGGCTCTGGGGCGGCCCGGTCTAGACATTTCTCTTCCTTAAGAAAGAAGGAAGAAGAAGAAAAAGGTTATTCACCAAATTGAATATCAAGAAATCTTGATAGATAAACAAGGAATCATAGAAAAATAGGATGGAACGGTACGAAGACCCGAATAAAATCCTAAAGCACAACTCCTAAGAAAGACTTAGGACGATGATCCTTGTTATAATATTCCATATTGTTCCGAAGTTTGGCTCTGATACCAAGCTGTGACGCCCCACCTCTATACCCACGCTAGACAAGAACATTACGGTGAATGCTGTCGACTAGCATGGAGAATAAGGCTGTTGAGGAGCGACCATCCATGTAATTTCTTTGCGCGAGCACCGATATGTCAGATAGTATAACATGCATTCTATTTCAAGAGGAAATCCGACATACCGACACAAACTCAAAGCTACTACACGGTGGCTATATAAATCCTTCGGAAAACAAATATAGAAATAAACATAACATAAATCAGTCACAGACAATTCATATCACAAAGGCGGAATAAGATATGAATACTACACTAGGAAGTGTACATCAAAGTAGTGGTCTAAAAAGATCCACAATATCACAAAAGAATAGTTACACGAACTACACAAAAGAATAAGTATACATTAAGGAGTCTATATCTCAAATGTATACAACAAACTAACTACTAATCTAAGTAGTTAGCCCAAAAGTCAAGGAGTTAATCCCGGATGAGAAGTCAAGCAGAAACACCTGTAACATCTCGGTCTGACCCGAGTATTATTTAATAAGAAAATAATAAACGGATCAGTCTAACTATAAATATCAGATGAAACGATATAGAACAAGAGATATGACTAAACACGTAATAATCACAATGCCAAGCTGTGATATATATATATATACTTAGTTGATAATCATCAAGAGATTAATCAATGTCACCAAATCTACACAAGAATCAAAGAAGTGTCATACTCATTATTTCGTTCATCAAACCACAAATATTGACGATAATATCAATGTCAATCACCAAAGTCAAAGACGCACAAATTCCAGAAGACTACACAAGAAATCCAGAAATCACAAAAGTCAATGACACACAAATTCACCAATGCACAAATATTGATAAAACTTATCAATGGAAATCACGAAAATTGGTGAAACACAAATTCTAGAAATCTACACAAGAAATCCAGAAATCACAAAAGTCAATGACACACAAATTCACCAATGCACAAATATTGATAAAACTTATCAATGGAAATCACGAAAATTGGTGAAACACAAATTCTAGAAATCTACACAAGAAATCCAGAAATCACAAAAACAGAGGGGGGGGGGAGGCCTATCACAAACGGGAGCATAAAGCTCACCAACAGCTGTAACACATGAACGAGAAGCTATCTCATGGTAGCTAACCATAAATTTGACACACGAATGGTCCGAAGACCTGACACACGAATGGCCCAAAGACCGTGGGTTGCTACCCCATAAATTTGACACACGAACGGGGTTTAGTCTCCCACGCAGACAAAGAGACATCGCACATTGCTAGTCTAAATCACAAAAATGATCGTCATGATCATCGAGAAGTGTCAATTACACTAAGCTAGTAAATATATGAGTTTAGCTTCATGTCCCATAACCACTTGCTTAACTTAAATATTTACGAACAAACTGTAAATCTCCACTAGAAAATTGTCACAAGAGGTTCAATCGAACAAGTCCAAGAATTAACCGACAAAGTAAACGCAAGCGTTTCATACCACTTGTTTTACTAAGCCGTTTAATTAGATTTCTCTTACGAGTGAGGTAAAGGTTTGTATATACTAATAGATTGGAAAACGGTTTTATAAACGAATTTGGTATTAAAATAGTATTGAAATCGTTTGAGGAAAGAGTTTTGATATTTACTACTAGTATAGAAAACCTTTATATTTTTAAAGTGACAAATCACGAAGAAGATTGTAAGAACAATCAATCACAAAAATTCACATACGAAGACGTGAATAAAATCCAACGAAATCGATAAAGGATCCATCGAAATGGATATTCAAAAATCCCTAAAAAGGGTCATCAAAGTCATAATAGATGATAACAACAAATAGAATTATCACAAATCGATTTAAATTGGAATTTCAATCCAAAAAGGCAAATTGGACTCAAACAGCAGGTTCAGTCGACTGAACAGAGATTTTCAGTCGACTGACCCTGTACATGGAAATTTTTCAGGTTCAGGAAACTTTCTGTTTTCAGTTTCAGTCGACTGTGCAGAGTTTTTCAGTCGACTGAATCATGCCTGGAAACTCTCGGGTTTCAGGTTCAGTCGACTGAACAGAGTTTTTCAGTCGACTGAATCATGCCTGGGCTGTTTTTCAGCCTTATACAAATGAAGAGCAAACTCTTTCAAAATGCAATTGGACGAACATTGGCTCTAAGGGTTTATGCCAAACGGCAACCCGGCCCTATATGCTCCTCGATGCATCACCAAAAGCATGATCAAACATCCATAAAAGGATTTCACACAAATTTGACTTAAAAACCCAAAAATTGGAATATTTACAAAACCAATCCAAATCAAGAGCAAATTCTCATGAAGAAGTGTTAGGAATTCATACCTAACAACCAAAGATAATTATAGTCATAGATGTGAGATAAAAATCTCACCTTTTCACAAAATCGAACAAGAAGAAGCTTGAAAGCAATTGGAGAATCAACCTCTCTTCAACCCAACCCAAATGAGCTTGAATCTAAGCTCAAAAACAAGAACATTCCCAAGATTAGGTTTAGGAATTTCTGAAATTGGGAAGAGAATAAGTTGGAGAAGAAGAAGAGAAGCTTACCAATGGGTTCTTCTTGAGTTTGGAGCAAGGAATTTGATTTGCAAGAGAAACTAGGGTTTTGGAATTTTAATTTCCAATCTCTCCCACCATTAACACTCTAAAAACTGAAATGAGAAGAGAATGAGGGTGAGTGGGGAAGAGTGGCTCAGATTTGAGCATAAGTTAACATAGGGTTGAGCCCAAAAACCAAACCCAAAGTAAAAAGTAGCAGAAATCAACTTTCTCCAAACATATCGAAGCTTATACTCAAAAAGGTCGCAAACGGCATTTTAAACTCAATGGGAGTGGTCCCGAGTCCTAATTCGACCGTATGCAAAAAGTAGCTTTTCGGACTAAAATCCGACTAACGATAAAATATTTAAATAAAATATTTAAATATAAAATCAACAAATATGCGGGTTGTTACAGGCATGACTTAAGTATTTACGAACAAATTGTAGATCTCCACTCAAGAATTGTCATAAGAGGTTCAATCGAACAAGTCCAAGAATTAACCGATGAGGTAAACGCAAGCGTTTCATACCACTTGTTTTACTAAGCCGTTTAATTAGATTTCTCACATGAGTGAGGTAAAGGTTTGTATATACTAGTAGATTGGAAAACGGTTTAAGAAACGAGCTTTGTAATAAAATAGTGTTGAAATTGTTTTGATAAAAGAGTTTCGATATTTACTACCAGTATTGAAAACCTTTATATTTTAAAGTGACAAATCACAAAAATGATTGTAGAAATAATCAATCACCAAAATTCACATACGAAGAAGTGAATTGAATCCAAAGAAATCGATACCGTATCCATCAAGGTGGATGTTCCAAAAATACCAAAGAAAATGTCATCAAAGTCGATAATAAATGATAACCACAAACGGGAATCAACACAAATCGATTAAATTTGGAAACTCCGGCTAAAATAGGCAAAATAGGCAAAAACAAGCAGATTCAGACGTCTGAAGTGTATGATTCAGACGTCTGAATCTGAAAAATAAAATATTTTCCAAAACAGAATTCAGACGTCTGAATCAATAAATTCAGACGTCTGGAAATGCTAAATTTTAGCCTATTTCCTTTCTGGTTCAATTCGAACCAATTCAGACGTCTGGAAATATTGATTCAGACGTCTGAAGCTCGAAATAGAAATTTTCCCAGTATAATATTTAGACGTCTGAATCATACGTTTCAGACGTCTGAAACTGAAGTTCAGGGTATTCCCTGAACCTAGGCCAGTGATGGCCAAAACGATTATCGGAAGCGATCGGACGAGCAACAACGACTAATGATTTATGCCAAGCGACAACCCAGCCTTAAAGGCTCTTCGATACGCCTCGAATATCAATGTCCATATATCCATAATAGGATTTCATAAAATTAGACCAAAACACCAAAAATTGGAATATATACCAAATCAATCCAAGCCAAAATCAAATGCACATGAATAAGAGTTAGGAATTCATACCTAACAATCAAAGATAGTTATAGACATAGATGTGAGATAAAAATCTCACCTTTAAACCCAAAACTATGAAGAAGAAGCTATAGAGCAATGGCAAGGACAATCACTCTTCAATTCCAACCCAAGGAGCTTGAATCTAAGCTTGAAAGAGAAACATTTCCTAAATTAGGTTTAGGAATTTCTGAAATTGGTAAGAGAATGAGTTGGAGAAGAAGAAGAGGAGGCTCACCAAAGCTTCTTCTATAAATTTGGAGTAGAACTTGATTTGCAAATGGAAACTAGGGCTTGGAGTTTTAATTTGCCATTCCTCTCTCCGTTGTTGCTAAAGCTTGAGTATTAGGAAACAGAAATGAAATAATGAAGGGAGGAGGGGTGAAGCTTGGGTCTAATGGCCTGAAACAAAAACCAAAACCCTAAGTGAAAAAGTTGCGAAATTCCACTAACTCTAAACATATCAAAGTTTATACTCAAAAAGATCGTAAACGTCATTTTGAACTCAATGGGGGTTCTCTCGAGTCCTAATTCGACGTTTGCAAAAAGTAATTTTTCGGACAATAAACCGACTAACGATGAATTATTTTAAATAAAATTATTAAATATTCAATCGTAAAATATGCGGGTTGTTACAGACTCCCCTCCTTAAAGAAATTGAGTCCTCGCAATATTTAAGAAGAAAATATAAAGTAACAACCATAAAAGCATATTCAATACAAAACAAATTTGAAATAAAAAGTTCACCTCAAAGAGCACGAGAAAGTAAGTCCGGATGTGTTCGCTCGAAGAATTCTCTAGATTCCCAAGAACAATCCTTAGGATTTGAGGACCATTGAACTTTCACAAGAGGAATATCTTTATTCTGAAGGCGTTTACTCTCCGAAGCGATAATACGAATAGGATGTTGCTCATAAGTCAAATTAGGTGAAACTTTAATTTCTTCCATAACACCGGGCTCAAGAATAGAATCGGAATCTTGAAGGCATTTCCGTAGTTGAGAAACGAGAAACACGTCATGAATAGCAGAAAACTGAGCCGGTAATAAGAGGCGATAAGCCACGGGACCAATATGTTCGGTGATGGGAAATGGACCAATATACCGAGGTGCTAACTTTCCCGATCGACTGAAACGCACAACACCCTTCATAGGTGAAACACGAACAAACACAATATCTCCTAAGGAAAATTCTAATTTCCTTCTTCGGTTATCGGCATAGGATTTTTGCCTATTTTGAGCTTCTTTCATCCTATGACGAATAAGATCAATCTTTTTTATGGAATCACGAATAAATTCTGGACCTAAAACCAGCCTTTCACCGGCCTCAAGCCAACAAGAAGGACATCGGCATGGCCTTCAATAGAGTGCCTCGAAAGGTGCCATACCAACGCTAGATTGGAAGCAATTATTATAGGAAAAATCAAAAAGAGAAATATGATCTTCCCAACTTCCACCAAAATCAAGAACACATGTATGAAGAAGATCTTCAAGAGTTTGATTCACACGCTCGGTTTGTCTATCGGACTGAGGATGATAAGCGGTGCTAAAATTAAGCTTCGTTCCCAAAGCTTTTTGAAGACTCTTCCAAAATCCACCAGTAAACAATGGATCACGATCACTAGCAATAGAAGTAGGAACTCCATGTAATTTAGTAATTTCTTTAATACAGAGCTTGGCCAAAAGAGGAACGGTCCGGTTGGACCGAGCGGGAATAAAATGGGCGGATTTAGTAAGTCTATCAACAATCACCCATAAGCTATCATGACCCGAACGAGAACGTGGAAGGCTGTCTATAAAATCCATGGAAATTTGATCTCACTTCCAAATTGGAATTTCTAACGGTTGCAATAACCCACCGGGCCTTTGATGCTAGGCCTTCACAAGTTGGCAAGTCATGCAATGCCTAACAAAGTTAGCAATATCAAATTTCATTCCATCCCAATAATAAAGTCGCTTCATATCCGCGTACATTTTACTACTACCGGGATGAATGGTAAATTTAGAATGATGAGAATCTTCTAAAATATCTTTGCAAAGTTCACTAAAATTTGGCATGATAAGTCTACCAAATTTTCGAATACTACCATGAGAATCAATATCAAAGTCTCTCAAACTTTCAATACCAATTTTATCCCTACAACTTTGGCTAAGAAGAGCCAATTCAGGATCTATCTTTTGAGCTTCAAGAATGCGGTCTAAAAGAGAAGGATGAGCCTCAAAGCTACATAAACCCAAAGATGAACATAAATCGGACTCACGATCTCGAATCTCACAATTGGATAAAATTTCGAGATCATTCTATTCGGATATCATCGTGGAAAGAACCGCTTGTAGCTCTCGGGTAAGGGCGTCGGCAACACGATTTCCCTTTCCGGGAGTATATAGAATGTCCAAATCATAAGATGCAAGGAACTCGAGCCAACGTTGTTGATGCAAATTAAGTTCCTTTTGAGAAAATAATTACTTCAAAGATTTATGATCGGTATAGAGAACAAATTTCTCTCCCAAAAGATAATGACGCCAAATTTTAAGAGCGAAAATAATAGACGCCAGCTCTAAATCATGAGTGGCGTATCTAGTTTCGGCTGGCTTCAATTGCTTAGAAGCATAAGCAATAACACGTTCTTTTTGCATAAGAAAGGCACCCAAACCAACGTGACTAGCATCGGTAAAAACAATAAAATCTTGATTCCCTTCGGGAATAACAAGAATAGCAACATCGGAAAGGAGTTCTTTGAATTTCTGAAAAGAAGCTTCACATTTGTCCTACCAAATGTATTTAACTCCCTTCTTTGTCAAACTAGTAAGAGGCACGGAAATTTTGGAAAAGACTTTTATGAAACGTCGGTAATAACCTGCCAATCCGAGAAAACTACGGATCTTCGCCACACTCTCCGGTCTCTTCCAATTTTGAATCGGTTCAATCTTTGAAGGATCCACGGAAATTTTGAATTCGGAAATAATATGACCGAGAAACTTCACATGAGATTGCCAAAAGTGGCATTTAGAAAATTTTGCTTTCAATTGATTGCTCCTAAGAGTTTCCAACACAATCTGAAGATGCTTTTCATGCTCCTCCTCGGTTTTAGAATACACAAGAATATCATCAATAAAGATGAGAACAAATCGATCGAGGAAGTCTTTGAAAATTCTATTCATAAGGTCAACGAAATAAGCCGGAGCATTCGTTAAACCAAATGGCATAACAAGCCATTCATAAGATCCATAACGAGTATGGAACGATGTCAAAGGAATGCTATCCTCTGCAATACGAAGCTGATGAAAACCGGTTGCTAAGTCTAATTGTGAAAAGTCTCTAGCACCACTAAGTTGATCGAATAGATCATTAATCCGAGGTAAAGGATATTTATTCTGGATAGTATGATCATTAAGCTAAAATAGGCAAAATAGGCAAAAACAAGCAGATTCAGACGTCTGAAGTGTATGATTCAGATGGCTGAATCTGAAAAATAAAATATTTTCCAAAACAGAATTCAGACGTCTGAATCAATAAATTCAGACGTCTGGAAATGCTAAATTTTAGCCTATTTCCTTTCTGGTTCAATTCGAACCAATTCAGACGTCTGGAAATATTGATTCAGACGTCTGAATCTCGAAATAGAAATTTTCCCAGTATAATATTTAGACGTCTGAATTCTACGTTTCAGACATCTGAAACTGAAGTTCAGGGCATTCCCTGAACCTAGGCCAATGATGGCCAAAATGATTATCGGAAGCGATCGGACGAGCAACAACGACTAAGGATTTATGCCCAACGACAACCCAGCCTTAAAGGCTCTTCGAAACGCCTCGAATATCAATGTCCAAATATCCCTAATAGGATTTCACAAAATTAGACCAAAATACCAAAAATTGGAATATATACCAAATCAATCCAAGCCAAAATCAAATGCACATGAATAAGTGTTAGGAATTCATACCTAACAATCAAAGATAATTATAGATATAGATGTGAGATAAAAATCTCACCTCTAAACCCAAAACTATGAAGAAGAAGCTATAGAGAAATGGCAAGGACAATCACTCTTCAATTCCAACCCAAAGAGCTTGAATCTAAGCTTAAAAGTGAAACATTTCCTAAATTAGGTTCAGGTATTTCTGAAATTGGTAAGAGAATGAGTTGGAGAAGAAGAAGATAAGGCTTACCAAAGCTTCTTCCATAAATTTGGAGCTAGAACTTGATATGAAAATGGAAACTAGGGCATGGATTTTTAATTTCCCATTCCTCTCTCCAATGTTGCTAAAGCTTGAGTATTAGAAAATATAAATGAAGTAATGAAGAGAGGAGAGGTGAAGCTTAGGTCTAATGGGCTGAAACAAAAACAAAACCCTAAATGAAAAAGTAGCAAAATTCCACTAACTCCAAACATATCAAAGTTTAAACTCAAAAAGATCGCAAACGTCATTTTGAACACAATGGGAGTACTCTCGAGTCCTAATTCGACCGTTTGCAAAAAGTAGCTTTGCGGACAATAATCCGACTAACGATGAATTATTTTAAATAAAATATTTAAATATTCAATCATAAAATATGTTGGTTGTTACACATCTCCTCCTTTCCAATGGCAGACAAACTAATTCTAGATCCAAATACAATCCTAAACCAATTCAAAATAAAATTTCAAACTCCTCAGAAAAATTTGGAATAACTATAGGTTGAAGCTCTCGAAGAGCGTAACCCAGATCTGTGATGCATTTTCCAAATTGAAGGAAAGTTTGGCCAGAAATTGATCAAACAGCCACGACCGTTCATCACGCGACGATCAACGTCGATAGATCGTCAAATCAATTATACCGTTGTGTAGAGAGGACTGAAGGGATGTCATCGGCGTGCCTTATTCATTGTTTCAACGGTCGGATCGTTCCCCATAATTCGACCTAGGGTTTGTACTCGGTGGCGGCTACTCACGTTTTGGGGGGGCCAATTGGCAACTAGGTGTCTGAGTAGTGGTCGTAGGTGATAACAGAGGCCTAAGGCGGCATCGAGCAGACCGCGGCAGGCAGAGGCGGTGGTATTTGTCGTGGTTGAGCATGTTCGTTGTTTCTCATGTGTGCGTATAATTCTAGAGCAAAGGGAACATGATGACGCGTCTGATTGTGTTGAGTAATGTTGCCTATTTTTTTTTAAATTTAATTTTCAATGGCTCTAACTGATATAACTTTTGCTTACGAACTTCATTTGACGTGCGGTTTTCTCCGCTAGGTTCGTATTGGAATTCCGGACATTTTGGCTTTGGTTTGGACGAATTATGAGACTGGTCAATTTTTTGGGTTTAAATTGGGTTTTAAATTCAATTTAAATTCAAAAGGTGAGTGTTTTAACCCACCCACAACTTCTAAAATTTCTTATGTTTGTTAAATTAAATTTTGTTGCGGTTATGCATTTATTTATGACTTTTTCGTATATTTTTAATCGTCATCTCAGTTATTGCATTTATTTAAATTAAATCGTTATTTAATTTATTATTGAATATAACTGCCAGTTAATTACCTTTTATATATTATAAGTTATATATTTATATTGATTGATTATTTTGGATGATGATTGTGTTGGATGTATGATTTTATGATGGATGAATGGATGTTTACTTATATCATCATAATATGTAAGTTGTTATGCATTCATTTCATGCGGGATTGCGGTTTGAAATGATATATAACCGTAATTTTTATTTTAAATTATGGATTGAAATGATAAATATCCGTATCACTTGACCATAGGGTATGAAGTTATATACAGACACCGTGGTCTATATATACAAGTATTTTGAAATAATTTTCTATGGTTTGGAAAGAAATATACGGATTAATAAATATTGATTTTGATATTATATAAATATTATTTTACATATATATAGTTAAATTCTTGAATTTAGGCTATGTATAATTAGTTGAATAAAAATAAGTTGAATAACGGAGTTTGATTGTTTTATTATTATATGGTTGAGTACCGTTTTAAGATACTGGATATATACAGTTTTGAAGACTAAATAAAAATATATTTGGAAGATAAATATGAAATTGGTTTGAATTGAAGGATTTACGATTTTGACTTGAATAAGAATGGATGTGAAATTTAAATAAAAACTGAGCTTTTCAAAGGATATGATTTTTATAGCTTGATTTTGGTTTAAAGTGATTTAAATGAATATCAGGTTGACTTAAATGAATATATCAAGTTAAATAAATTGAAAGAACATCCAGTTATGTGAAGTGAAAGGTTTTACTTAAATTATATTGAATTTATTAAGTAAACATTTCAAATCTAAATAATAGTAATTAAAATTGATATATATGGAATTATCAAAGAATTAGTTTTGAAATGGTGGAATATTTAAAGCTTCGCAATATATGAATTGAAATGGTTTATTGAGAGATTCAAATCGGTGTTTGGAATTTATTTGTAAAATTAAAGAAGCGACTTTATTTTATAAAGTAATTAAATATTTAAACCATTGAAGTATATTAAGTTATGTTTCAAAGCCATAGATTTCAAGGTATATAGATTTCTTGAAAAGGGTATATGTGAAATAAAATGATATCATATTGATTTGGGTTTTAAAATAGAAATGATATAATAATTATATGGTTTTGAAATTGATATTTTATTCTGGTTTTAAAGTATAAACTATTTTAAAGAGACCGCGGTGTTTCAATAACGATTGGTTGTTGAAGAGACCGGGATTGGAAGTTGTCATACTCTCTGCCAACCCCGAAAACCACTTTAACAACCGTATACGTGGTGGAGATTCCAGAATGAAGTAGGATGGTGGTGGCGTTTCCTTTGAGGTAAATACGTGGACCCAACTTCCGTGAGTTGGCATAAGATGGCTAAAATAGGAGCGAGTGACGAGTTAATGAGGTAGCACCTTTGATCGGACACATCCCTTCGATATTATACTTTGACCTTTAGATTGATTCAATGGCCACTTTTGATTTTTCTATTTGGGGGTGTGGCTCGAGGTGGGCGGTAGCTGTGGCTATGCGTTACCACCAACCCGGAAGCGTAATTGGTATATCTACCCTAGCATTTCCTAGTTGTGCCATGTCACCTACCCTAGCGCGCCTTATACGATTTTGTTTTGTACCATACCTATGGAGTGCCCTTTGACGGCGCCCGGTACGGGGGAGATTACGGTACTGTATAGACTATAGGAATATAAAAGTGTGTTAAGGGCTATATGGGTAACCACTCAATGCTATTTCCAGTATATTTTACTTTAATTTGGACACTATTATAATAGCGTATATTACTACATAGTAAATAGTTTAACGGATCCTTAGGAGATGTGAATCTCGAACATTTCTTAAGTTACTGCACTCACGTTAGAACCTGGATAGGAGATGTCAAACCCCATAAACATCTCCGTCGTCGTTACACTCATATATATTTCAGTTGATTTAACTTACATAAGATATTTTGGTTCTGACTCGAGTGTCTTGTCTTTTAAATTCGCTCGGGTCAGTCCGAGCATTTCAGGAATTGATGACTTTATTTCTAGAGGACGAAGACGAAGATTTCATCATCATTATTATATATATAAATATCGTATTGTTCCACTACACTGTATTCCGCTGCATTGATTAGTATTCACTGATATGTATTGTATAAATATAATAAAATATTTGTAAAACAGCTTCATGAACTGTATATTTGATTATTATATTTTATCGTTCCGCTGTAAGATTCGATTTTTTTATTTCTATCTTTGCTTTTATTATTTACGCCATAATAATCTGCCATTCTGTATGGTTTAAGTTTGACATTTGTGGTCTATCGTCGACTTAAATCGTGCAAAAAAGCGGGACGTTACATCTGGCATCAGAGCTTTTGTTTAGCGATAAACCTTAGCTTTGTGGGGTTTGACTCTGTACTAATAGGGTAGTAATACCCTATGGGAGTCGCTGAGTGTATATATGAGAGAGCGTATTTGTTAGTGTTATAAAAAGGTTTTAATATTGTGTTAATCTGTCCCATTTTGTATTTATAAATTCTGGTTGGTGCATGGGACGCTATGACATCAATTGGGATTTTTAAACACTTAATAGAACATATCGACATAATATTTGTTTTTAATATAGGTGAATGAAATAATTTTTCCTCTTATATTTTCTATATATAAAGTAATAAATTTTATAAAGATTATATTTGGTTGTAATATATTGGTTGTTAGGTAATGAAGTTTATAAATAATAGTTGAAATAAGATTGAAAATAAAATAAATGAAGATTGGGAATTTAGAGCTTAAGTTCTGGGGTTTTGAAACCTTCTTTTGAATGATTTTGGAATATAATAATAATATTATTTAGAAGTATTTTCTAATATAAATATTTCAATATAATTTGAAAGAAATGTTAAAGAAGATTTTGGAAAAAGATAAGTTCTGTACTCCCCTATCTGTCGTTGGAAAATAATTTCAGTGATGAGTGCATGCATCATCGACATTCATTTTCGAATTTCGAAGTGGGAAGGCCACTGTAGTAGTTTTACTGCAGTTTTATTTTGATAAACAAATAGGAATTTTAATTGTTTTTAATATAATTGGATATATAAATTATAAGTATATATTTATCCGTTATTTTAAAATGATTTAAAATTTAACCCGGTATTTATATCTTAAGTTTCCAATTAATTAATAGTTTTAGTTAATGTTGTGAAATGGAATTTAACTAGTAATTAAAACCTCTAAATGGAATAAGAAATGCAATACTAAGTTATAAATGAGATTAATAGAAAGTTGAAATTGTAATTTATAAGACAAAAGATAAAATTTTTGAACATTTAATTAATTAAAAGAAATAAGATAAACTTGTATGATTTCAATTACATTCTTTAAGAGCATATATATAACTTACCAAATATTAAAAGTTGAAATGTTTAATAAGAAAGGGTAATGGAAATTGTACAAGCAAAAGTATGTAATGAAGTGTTCAATAAATTGCTCTTAATTATAAGAATCGATGTTGTAATTGTTATAAACTTAAGTTATAATGGAATCTTACTATAATAACATATGATAGAAGGTAAATGTTTTAAGTAAATTAATTATAGACTAAAGTAAATGTGAAGTTGGTTATTTTAATAAAACAGAATAATGAATACTATAAATGAATGAATTTAAGCACTGAATAAATGAATGGAAAAAAAAGATAAAAGAAAATTTTCATGGGATGAATAAGTGAAAACGAGATTTTGTTAGAAATGAATAAAAGTAAATGAAAATTTGCAAGAAATAAATGAGAAAAAAAATCATTATATGAATAAAAAGGAAATCAAACAACAAAGGTATGAAATGAAATTAATAAGAATGAACTTAATTTATTGTCTAGATTTGTTGTTTGTTTTGGTTTGTGGTTGTTTGGGTAAGGATACCTTAAAATTGTTTGGATGAATAAATAGTCTATTTAGTTTCATCAAAGACTATTGAGTAAATGGTGTAGTAAGTAGTTTGTTTTCCATTCTGTGTAATTTAAAGTTGAACCCGAACAACTATTTATTTTGTTTGAATTGAATGAATGATTGATTATTTTGATTCTGTATGATGGTTGTATGTTGTGATTTCAAGTGATCGTTGTGTTTGACATTTCTTTGTTTGTTAGTGGATGAAACAAAAATAATATTTCATTTTATATAATTGTTAACCTTTTTGGATTATATAAGTGAAATACAGGTTATGGAAGAAATTGCTACTGCATTTGGTTCCATAATATAAGCGTAATTGCCCGACAAATAGGTACGTTTTCTGTTATATTGTTTTTCCCGTGTTGGGATATATATTATTTTGAAAAATATATGTATATATGGTTATATTTGATATTATATTTTCTCCCGAGCCTTCCCGTACAAAGGAGACTCTGCCGAAATTTTTCGAAAATTTTAGACTTAGAAAATATTTTGAAAATGTTTTCTAATCTTTATTAATTTGAATATAAAGGATTTAGTTGTTATAAATCTATATATTTTATTTAAATTATCTTATTCCGTAAATTTATTGTTATGAATATAATGTTTTGAATAATAGATATTAATTTATAAATTCTTCTTTTTCCTTCTTTTACTTTTCGGGGACGAATTTGGGTGGGGGGGGAGTGTAATGACCCGTATTTTCGATAATTAAAATTGGTTAGATTATAAGATTTTGTAATTAAATTTATGTAATTTAATTTACGAAGAAATAAATTTTTTATAATTTATAATAAAGCAAACGTTAAAAAGGTAAAGTAACAATGGTAAATTAAATAAGACTTTGTAATTTAATATTTGGAGAAATAAATTTGCGTAAATTATTAATGAAATAATAAGTAAATTAAACGTAACAATGCTAATTATGGTTAATAATTAATAGGATGACTGAAATGGCAAATTAATGAATTTATTTAAAATTGTAAAGTTATAATGTAATAAATGGTAATTGGTTGGGAAGAATGAACATTCTAACTTAATAAAATAATTCAAATGTTATGACTTAGTTTTAAATAGAATACAATAAAAACAAATGCAATCAATGTATAAATGTGTGAAATAATATTTGGATTAATTGTAACTGAATGTAAATTAATGTGATTATGTTAATGTATGTTAATAAATAATTAATTTAGTGCTATCCCAAATAATTGAAAACAATGTAAGGTTATATTGATTGTACTTGATAAATTTGAAATAAATTTCAATAAATATAATTAAATAGTATGAAATGAAGCATACATTAATGAAATGTAATATAAGTCAATGTTAATTACACCCATAAATGTCAATTAATTGAATAGCAAGATTTTGAATCAAGTAAACGGATTTGTTAAGATTTCAATTGAATTAATAAAATTTAATGTGAAATCAATTGCAGTTAATTGACTTAATTTATGCCGTTAGGGTGGGTTTGATTTGGCTTTGAGGATTGTTAATTCTATAAGATGTAACCAATGTTAATTTTATTTATAATATAACAATTGGTGGATTTAAGGAGTGAAAATCAAGATTTATTAATTTATTTGAAATTTAAAATTTCAATAAGTGGATTAATTACAAATAAGTGGAATTTAATATTAAAATATTACGTTAATGGAAAACTGGGTGAAATGTGTGGATATGGATGCAATAACTACGAACCAATGAAAATTCATCCAATTGATAATGATAGATTGAGAAATCGAATGGAAAGACTATTAAACGGAATTGGTAATTTCTGAATCTTTGAAATTGGAGGCAAAGATAGTAATTATTGTAATAATTAAAATAGGAGTCAACTAGAATTAAATGAACCTTAATGTATATTAATGATAATTTAAGACAATAGTCATAAGATATGAAGGTAATAGGATGAATTGAAATGTTAGTTTATTTGTAAAACAATAAGTGACGTAATATAGAATGAAATCAAAAAAGATAAAATTTAATTGAGACTTTAATTACAAATAACGTGTGAAATTGACCAAATATAGTAAATGAAGATATGATAGTCAATAAATAAAGGATGGAATGAGAGAACTAATGTAATGAATGTAAAACGAATATTAACTGTGATTATAGAAAGGATTAATAGATAATGGAAGGATTGAAATCATGTTTAAAGCAACGTATTGTAAGTAATTATAAATAACTGGAATTATTAAATTGAACGTTAAATACTATAATTGGTGAATTAATTTACTTTAAATTGATATGGGAATTGGTTTTAAAGGATTTTAAATTTCTTAAGTAATACAAGATGATAAAATTTATGACTTATAGATTTTGAATTTAAAATAGCAAATTGATTTATTTGATATTAATTTATTCAATTAACTGGGAAAATAGCCATTTTGGCCACTGACACGGATCTCGACGAAACTAGATTCATTGGATCCGTAACGGTGAATTATTATAGGATTTCAATTTTCATATCGATCGGACTTGTCGTTTGATCGTACGGACTCGAAACGCCTTGAAATTAATGAAATTGAAATCAATTGAAATCAATTTGAAAAATATTGATTTTAGCATAACTTCTCCATACTATGAAATTTGGACTTGAAACCTTTTCCACTGTGCTTAAAATATTTTAAAACATCTATTCTTATATACGGATTGACTCAATTTTGTTTCGGAGTCAGAACGGGCTTTTTGCGCCACTTTGTCGTTAGCGCGTTTATTCATTCCGATCCATCTATTCTTTTTCAACCTTACCTATAAATACCCGGTTATAAACCCTAGCCCTCTATTTCTCATTTGTTTGTACGTACATCTTCTTTTCTCAAATCCTCCTTTCCAATGGCAGACAAACGAATTCTAGATCCAAATACAACGAATTCTAGATCCAAATACAATCTCAAACCAATTCAAAAGCTAAAATTTCAAACTCCTTAGAAAAATTTGGAGAAATTATATATTGAAGCTCTCGAAGAGAGTAACCCAGATCTGTGATGCGTTTTCGGAATTGAACGCCAGTTTGGCCAGAAATTGATCAGACAACCACGGCCGTTCTTCCCGTTCATCACGCGACAATCAACGTCGATAGATCGTCAAATCAATTATACCATTGTGTAGAGAGGACTGAAGGGATGTCATCAGCGCGCCTTGTTCGTTGTTTCAACGGTCGGATCGTTCCCCATAATTTGACCTAGGGTTTGTACTTGGTGGTTGTTACTCACGTTTTGGGGGGCCGATCGGCGACTTGGTGTCTGAGCAGTGGTCGTAGGTGATAACGGAGGTCTAAGGCGGCATCGAGCAGGCCTCGGCAGACAGAGGTCGTGGTTGAGCGTGTTCGTTGCTTCTTGTGCATGCGTATAATTCTGGAGCAAAGGGAACATGGTGACGTGTCTGATTGTGTTGAGTAACGTTGCCTATTTTGGTTATTTTAAATTTAATTTTCAATGGCTCTAGCTGATATAACTTTTGCGTACAAACTCCGTCTCACGCGTAGTTTTCTCCTCTAGGTTAGTATTGGAATTCTGGAAATTTGGGCCCTGGTTTGGACGAATTCTGAGACCGGTCAATTTTTGGCTTTAAATTGGGTTTTAAATTCAATTTAAATTCAAAAGGTTAGTGTTTTAACCCACTCACAACTTCTAAAATTTCTTATGTTTGTTAAATTAAATTTTGTAGTGATTATGCATTTATTCACGACTTTTTCGTATTTTTCAATCATCATCTCAGTTATTGCATTTATTTAAATTAAATCATTATTTAATTTATTATTGAATATAACTGCCAGTTAATTACCTGTTATATATTATCAGTTATATATTTATATTGATTGATTATTTTGGATGATGATTGTGATGGATATATGATTTTATGATGGATGAATGGATGTTTATTTATATCATCATAATATGTAAGTTGTTATGCATTCATTTTATTCGGGATTGAGGTTTGAAATGATATATAACCGTAATTTTTATTTTAAATTACGGATTGAAATGATAAATATCCGTATCACTTGACCATAGGGTAGAAAATTATATACAGACACCGTGGTCTATATATACAAATATTTTGAAATGATTTCTATGGTTTGAAAAGAAATATACGGATTAATAAATATAGATTTTGATATTATATAAATATTATTTTACATATATATATATATATAGTTAAATTCGTAAATTTAAGCTATGTATAAATTAGTTGGATAAAAATAAGTTGAATAACAGAGTTTAATTGTATTATTATTTTATGGTTGAGTACCTTTTTAAGATATTGGATATATATATTTTTGAATTTGGAAGACAAATATGAAATTGGTTTGAATTGAAGGATTTAAGATTTTTACTTGAATAAGAATGGATGTGAAATTTAAATAAAAACTGAGATTTTCAAAGGGTATGATTTTTATAACTTGATTTTGGATTAAAGTGATTTAAATGAATATCAGGTTGATTCAAATGAATATATCAAGTTAAATTAATTGAAAGAATATCCAGTTATGTGAAGTTAAAGGTTTTACCTAAATTGTATTTAGTTTATTAAGTAAACATTTCAAATCTAAATAATAGTAATTAAAATTGATATATATGGAATTATCAAAGAATTAGTTTTGAAATGGTGGAATATTTAAAACTTTGAAATATATGAATTGAAATGGCTTATTGAGAGATTCAAATTGGTATTTGGAATTTATTTGTAAAATTAAAGAAGTGATTTTATTTTATAAAGTAATTAAATATTTAAATCATTGAAGTATATTAAATTACGTTTCAAAGCCATAAATTTCAAGGTATATAGATTTCTTGAAAAGGGTATATGTGAAATAAAATGATATCATATTGATTTGGGTATTAAAATAGAAATGATATCGTAATTATATGGTTTTGAAATGGATATTTTATTCTGGTTTTAAAGTATAAACTATTTTAAAGAGACCGTAGTGTTATAATAACGATTGGTTGTTGAAGAGATCGGGATTGGAAGTTGTCATACTCTCTACGAACCTCGAAAACCACTTTAACAACCGTGTACGCGGTGGAGATTCCAGAATGAAGTAGGATGGTGGCGGCATTTCCGTTGAGGTAAATACATGGACCCAACTCCCGTGAGTTGGTATAAGGTGGCTAAAACAGGAGCGATTGACGGGTTAATGAGGTAGCACCTTTGATCGGACACATCCCTTCGATATTATACCTTGACTTTTGGAGTGATTCAGTGGCCACTTTTGATTTTTCTATTTGGGGGTGTGGCTCAGGTGGGCGCTAGCTGCGGCTATCCATTACCATCGACTCGGAAGCGTAATTGGTATATCTACCCTGGCATTGCCTAGTTGTGCCGTGTCACCTACCCTAGTGCGCCTTATACGATTTTGTTTTGTACCATACCTATGTAGTGCCCTCTGACGACGCCCAGTACAGGGGAGATTATGGTGCTGTATAGACTATGGGAATATAAAAGTGTGTTAAGGGCTTTATGGGTAACCCCTTAACACTATTTTTAGTATATTATACTTTACTTTAGACACTATTGTAATAGCGTATATTACTACATTGTAAATAGTTTAACGGATTCTTAGGAGATGTGAATCCCGAACATTTCTTAAGTTACTGCACTCACGTTAGAACCTGGATAAGAGATGTCAAACCTTGTAAACATCTCCGACGCCGTTACACTCATATTTATTTCAGTTGATTTAACTTACATAAGATATTTTAGTTCTGACTCGAGTGTTTTGTCTTTTCAATTCGCTCGGGTCAGTCCGAGCATTTCAAGAATCGAAGACTTTATTTCTGGAGGACGAAGACGAAGATTTCATTATTTTATTATTATATATCATATTGTTCCATTACAATGTATTCCGCTGCATTGATTAGTATTCACTGGTACGTTCAACTCTGATATGTAATAATAAAATATTTATAAAACAGCTTCATGAAATGTATATCTGATTATTATATTTTATCGTTCCGCTGCAAGATTCGATTTTGTTTTATTTCTATCTCTGCTTTTCCTATTTACCCATAACAATCCGCCATTCTGTATGGTTTAAGTCTGACGTGTGTGGTCTATCGTCGATTTAAATCGTGCAAAAAGGCAGGACGTTACAATTTAATTCTTTTTTATATATGCATATGATAACTTAATAAGTACAACTGTCTAAAAAACTATTACTTTAAAAAAAGTTGATTTTTAACGGAACGTTTTCCAGTCACATTTTGATATTTATTCAAAGGGTGTATTTTTGTAAAAAAAATTCGAAAACAAGTTTTCTATCATTAGTTATTAATTAAAAATTGTTTATTAAAGTTATAAAATCATACACAATCATATTAACTTAGACACAAATATTTAAGTACGAGGTGCTCAAAATTCTGGGTCGTTACACCGTAATTAAAAACAATAATTGAAAGGGAATGATAACGAAAAAAGTAGAATAAATATAACCCTACAAACTGAAAGGCTCACTGGAGCTGGTCGACCGAGCCGGTCGACAACAAGCAGTCGACCCCTCCAGTAGTCGACAGTCGATCGGTGAGCGGTTGGATCATTAACAGTTTACAAGCGCAATCTAAACCTTTGCCTAAGACCTAGTTTATAAACTTATATATATATATATATATATATATATATATATATATATATATATTTGATATATGAATGTCATATATAAGTACGGAAATTAGTTCCCCAAGTTATGACTACTAGACATTACAGGATTGGATAGATGTGTATGTGGGTAATTAGGCCTTGACATTGTTTATTTAACAAAGTCAGTATTCAATAGGGGCGATTAGACCACACATTGCACTGATAGGAGGTTCTACGGTGTATGTGAAGCACTGACGAGGATTCCTGGAAAAGTGGCTTTACATTAGCATTGAGATTGGACACAGATGTAGTGGACTACAAGATGTCTTTAGCATGAGTCAACATTGCTCAACGCGCAAATACGACATGGCCAGTCTGTCAATAAATCGAAAAACTGCTCCACGTTTTATTTATAAGAATTTAAAACTTGTTCTTCATTTGGATAATTGATTAGGCAAGACTAAGCAACATCTAGCTCACACCACAGTAGCTTTGTAGATTCTTCTTTATTATTATGTTCCTTGCTCGAAATTTTAAGACATTCTTTTATTCATTTAAGTTTGGTTATAGTTTAGTATAATGGGTTTTCAGTGCACTATTCTCCCTAAGCCAAGCTTATTATTTCTTGATAATCTGCTCTATAATGCCATGAGTTATTGTACTTGAACAAGATGCCTTTTTTAACCAACATAGAAAATGTAAAGTTGGAAATGATTGATGTGTAATTGATGGTTGAGTGATTTGAAAAATACACGGATAAGTAAGGAAATTTTTTGAGGTATTCCCTGTTAACAAATAATCTATCTATTTTACTATGCACTAACATATTAGCACCTCCCCTTCAAGTGTAATAGTTTGCTATACTGGGAGATTCATTTAAGTTAAATGCCCTAATACATTCAACAAATTATAGATCTAGGGACGTGCACTAGTTACCATTATTAGTTCTATCTAACAATATAGAATAACATTAAAATTCCCTGCTAACACCCAAGATAACTTAAAAGTGTCGGACTGAGATTTTATGTAGTCCTATAGCACTTTTCTTTTTTCAGGTTTATTGTGTGCATAAACCAACTTACAATAATTAGTCAATCTTACCTTATTATACACAATACTTTTAATGAACTGCTTAGGTTTGTGGATTACTTTATAAGACCAAATATTCGGGTTTCGTGGAATTAAAATTCAGCTTTTATTTGTTGGTCATTGTTAGAGGAAAACCACCAACCCTGAGACTAACTAACTAGCTTAATTATTTTGTTTTATGATAGTTTATTCTCCCAAAACCATATTATAGATCTTGTTGTTGTTTTATAATGCTTGATAAATCTAGTTGTTTGGATGGGGAGTATAATCCCATTACATTTCATACTAACATGTTCATTGGGTAGTTTTGATGGGTTCGCTCCATATTACCACATGAGAGTGAACAGTCACTTTATGCTTCGTTCGCTTCAGCCTTTTAACTCTTGATTTAAGATGATTAATATGTTTTGCCACGTAAGGCCATCAATTACATCAACTGATTGCATAGTAGTAAACTCAAAAGACATCCCCTTCTATCGCTATTTTCAAGGTTGCTTGGATCTTATACGAGTGCCAGGTTGTCATGTAACTTTGATGCTTGATTGTCAAACGTCGCAACATTCGTTCGCATCTCTACTGGTTGATCAAACATTTCCTAATAAATTGCAGCTGAGTGTGGTGAGTTTCCTTTTATATTGTGAGTGCTCTCTGTTTGATGCATGCAAGCTTGAGCATTTTTTCCAAATTATACTTTGTTGCTTGGAATTGAGCTATTAGCAACATATGTATTAGTTAGCTCATCTGAAACCTATGTTTGCATACCCTTTGAATTTTTTCATCACAATGTATCATCATTTGAAATTATTTCCCAAGTGCAATCGCTCTCCTAAGTGCAGCTGCTCTCGCATTCACTCTGTTAAACCCTCACAAAATTTTCCGCCTTGCTCCTACTACTTCGTATCACGCCTATCTATGCATAGAAGCATACATGGTCTTGCAGCTACTAGTTCAATCTCGGTATCATCTAGTTGATCCGGTGTAATAATTATATGTATGCCATGTGAAACTTCTGCAAATAAGAAATGAGGTATAGACTATGAGCGCCCACCATCTTTTGAAGTAAGTCAACCCTATACGCTAGGTTTCCTCTCTTTTCAATTGTCATTAAATGGCCTATGAATCTCGATGCCATCTTTTCCTTAGAATTGAAATAAACTATATTCTTTAATGCAGAGATATTGACAAGCACCATATTGCGATGAAGAACTCAAAGTAGCATGTCTTCTTATCAGTATAGCATTTCTGTCTATCTTAAAACACCTTTCATTTGTTGCCGAATAATCTCGATATCCTCCAAAGAACATCTTATCATATCTGGCCTACCTTATCAAGAATTAGTTTCTAGTCTATCTTAAAAAATCTATCTTAAATCGTCTTTCTTCTTATCTGTAACATACCTAGATTTTAGCTAAAAATAATTTGATAATTGATTTAATTTTTTTGAAATTTAATTGTGCATTAATTTGGATTTTGCAAATTAAATAGATATTTGTTTGTTTATTCATTTATAAATATAAATTGGTCGTACATTAATCTTTGAATTGGAAATTGTTTATATGATGTATATAAACAAGAATACATAAAAGCTTTAAACTTACATATATATATATCTTTTGAAATTATGAGATAAACATATATATATATATATGAATAAAATTGGTTTTTAAATATATAAGTAAGATTTAATTAAAGATTTAAAATGCTTTTCTTATATATTTGAAAATAAAAATAGTTAGAAAGAGGGGAGTCTGACGTTGCTTCGACCGGGGTGACAGGGTTTCAAGTGGTCGGCATTGTCATCGACATAGCGTTTTGGGTTAATTGAGTTGGAATGCTTGGCGATCGAGTTACTCAATTTAAATTCTTGGTCAAATTTATCAATCTGGGCAGTTGTTTGGGTTGTCCTGTTCGACGATGGTATGGGGGAGAGATCGGCGATGGTCGGAGCAACTCCGATCATCTGTGCACATGTATGTGCGTAATTTGGATAGTGTTGTTGGGTTTGGAGAAGACAAAGTTGAACTCGGGATGGTCTCGAGATTGTAATCGCGTAAACTCGAAGTCATACTCGAAGGGATTTAAATCGTGGCTCGGTTTTTTATATTAAGTTTACCAAGTTTTCAAATTGTAAAAGAAACATGTTTCCAGGTTTTATAATTGAAAATAAACCAGGGACATGTTTAAAAAATATTTAAGAGTAAACTTTGTACAGGTTTTAAAAACTAAGAAAATTCAAGTTTAAATGTAAAAGGAAATCATAACAAGTTTTAAAAGTAAGTTTAAATGTTAAAGCGAATGTTTTAATGGTTAATTAACTTTTAAAACTTAAGTTAAAATTTAATTGTTAAAGGAAATTGATTAACTGAAGTTAATGACTTAATAAAAGTAATTAAGATAAATTAATTGATAAATTTAAGTTTGATTAATCAAGAAATTAAAGGATAATTAATTAAAGATTAAGTAATGATTAATTTAAGGGTATTTAATTTATAACTAAAGATTGATTAATTTATGAAATTAATTAAGGATGAATAATTAATGATTTAAGGATGTGTTAATCAAGTGACTAAGAAATGATTACTAATTAAGGATTAATTCATTAATTATTGTAATTAATTAAGGATAATTAATCAAAGGATTAATTATTAATTAAAAGTTAATTAATAAGTGATTAAAGAGTAATTAATCAAATTGATTTATAATTAATATTAATTACCCAGGATTAGAAATTTATTCATAAGTAATAATTTGATTTAATTTAAATCAAAAAGTTTAATTTATTTTTACTTATGGATGTTTGGATTCTATTGGATGTTTGAATGGTTTGATATTCCTCATATGTGATGCTTTGTGATGCAAATTATTCTGATTTGCGCTGTAAATTAATATGTAATTTATTCATCTGTAATGCAATTCATTCATTCATGATGTAACTTATTTATCTATGAATCTGCGTATATAGATAAGCGTTATTGGAATATACCGCTTATCGATATTGTTATGATTGAATCTGTAATGATTGATGATGTTTTTGCACTATTATTGTGTGTAAACCCCTAGACTACACTACACATACACAAATATGGATTGCACGAGGAAATCGATTAAGTCATGGATTTTTAATGGTTTTAAAGATTGTATTTTTGAATCCAAAATAGTTTTGGAATTGGAATTGTAAACTTTTAAAAAGGGATTTCAAAAATTAAAAAGTTATTTTGAATAACTTAATAAAGTTTTGAAATTTAAATAATTCAATTTATATTTGAATTCAATATTTGAAACTGAATTCAATAATTTGGAAATTATGGTTTAAAAAGATTATACAAGTTATTAAGGCGTTTATATGAGTTTTAACCTTTTAAAAAGTGTTGTTTTGGGAATTAAATTTAAACCCAAGTTTTATACTTGAATGGCTTTAACTTATGTAAATGTGTAATCAGCTTTAACTTTGTGAAAGATTATTAAACCTTGTTTTGAAATCGAAGAGAGTTTTAAATGGTATATCTTAATATAAAATAATTGAATTGGAAATGGTTTGAAAGTTATGAATTAAATCTTTAATTTAAGATTGGATAAGTTAATCCAATTTGAAATAGAATTGTTTTGAAAAGCCGTGAATGAACCTTTGTGGAAGATTGGTGAACTTTGCGAAATAAATCTTTTTGTTTAAAGATTTAAAATGGTAATTTGTTTAAACCATTTGAGAAGAAAATTTTGGGTTTTAAGTCGTGACTTAACTGAAATCCTATATCCATATGTTTTTAAATATCGCGCTCATTATTCGGTTTAGCCGGGAGTGGACATTGTGTCATATAACCCATTCCGAATAATGATACGTCGATATGGATTGGATTTGAAGACCGGTGGTGAAGGCCGGGTATTTTCGATAATGAAAGGATAACCCATCGATTGTCTCTGCACTATGTCGCGTCGGTATAGAGATTCGCTAACTGATGATAAGTCCGATCGGGATTGTGAACACCTGGATTTGCAAGGGCTTCTTCGGAAGTGCCTTTGGTTATGTTCGAACCCGGAACAGACTTGTATGGATGTGTGCCCAACATTACACTTTGAGATGTAAACCGGTTTCTATCAAATACATTTCTGTTTAGTGGCGGAGGTTTATTCTTGTAACGAGATGGATTTTGCGCGCTCGAAAATCGACACCCATACTTCAACTCGTATTCGAATGTCGTAGATTCGATCGTTCAAATCCGATTCGCCGGAGCTTATAACAACATTAAGTAAACAACATAGCGGAATTAAAAGGATAATACATTGATATACAACATTGATACAATATCTGATACAACAGATGATCCAATAGTTATCAATATACATCAGAGATATGATACAATAAAATAGCAGCGGAAAAGAAAATAGATAACATCTAGCAGTGGAACAAATAACTCTAAAACAGTCTTCAAGGGAGAACTCCAAAAATAACTGCAACTCCATTTCCAAGAACTATTCCACCAATAGCTCGAACTCCCCATAACAATGCACCAAGATATGCAAGACCGGTGTGATCCAAAGACTGAACTAGCTCCAGATAACCTACTAATCTGACTATCTGAAAAACCCAACTCTAGACTGCTCGTGTAGAAAATAATGAGCACCCAGAGTTTAGGGAAGAAACGATAAACTCCGGATCAGTCGTGGGACTGGTATGAACAACAAAAACAGTTAATTTTTCTTTAAAATCAAAATAGAAGAATATTTTTAAAGTCAATTCGCAATGCTTTTAAAAATGAGACTACCATAAGGCCTCCCGCACACACACACAATGCAAACGCAGAATCGGAGGAGATTTCTCCTTATGATAGTCAAAGATGCTTGATACGCATTTAAAAGAACATTTGATATTATTATTAGTGCATAGTGTAGGAAAAATTCATTTCGAAAGTAG
Source organism: Allium cepa (assembly GCA_030765085.1). NCBI lineage: Eukaryota > Viridiplantae > Streptophyta > Magnoliopsida > Asparagales > Amaryllidaceae > Allium > Allium cepa. Next base: position 619,534,425 of record CM060945.1, read on the forward strand.
AATATAAATCTTAGCCAACATACGACCATTATCGTATGCCTACTATAGCTAACATCCAAACAGTGTTGCAACACCATAAGTGAATGATAGGTCCTACAACTAAAACCGTACAAGTCACGTATTGTTTCTTTGGATTTCCAACGGATGATCAGGCCAAGGAACTTCCCATTGCCACATGAGAATGCCTCTGGATGGACATCCCCGAGAACCAAACCGGATCTCTACCAACACAAGGCCGAGTTACCCCTAACTGAGTAACAACTGACCGAATATGCCATCCCCCGGTCCTTTGGGACCTTTTCACCGAGCGCTCGTAATCAATTCACACAATCATAACAAAGTGTTTTCAACATGAGTAAGTATCTGGGCTCCATACCATGATACCACCCTTTTCCAGAAGGAAATGGATACATCCTAAAGGGTGCTACCCCTCATAACCTTGCTGCTTCTTTCCAGTTTTGACCATTCACGGGGTGTGAGGCTCGACGAAGTCACGTCCACAAAAACATACTTTATACAAAAGCCATGCTTTGGGTCAACAAATGATCAACACAATGATCACAAGGATAGACGATCAAATAAACGATCCTATCACAAATAATCAACACAATGATCATTTCAGCATCACTCAACATGTCACATTACCAAATTGGGAATATATCACTGATAACATTCAACTACATAACCTCTGAGCTCGTACGTCTCTGAGAAGGGTGTTAAGCTAAAAGAATAAATTCTCCGCCACCAACAGAAATATATTTGAAAGAAATCGGCTTTATATCTCAACTTGTAATGTCAGACATACAATCCATACAAGTCTGTTCCGGGCTCGAACAAAACCGAAGGCACTTACAAAGAAGTCCTTGCAATCTGGATATTCACAATCCTGATCGGATTCACCATCACATATGGAGAACTCTATACCGGAGCAACTCGGTGCAGAGTCAATCGACAGGTCATCCTATCGCTCTCGCAAAAACCCGGTCTTCACCACCGGTCTTCAAATGCTATCCATAACGACGTATCACATATTCGGAATGGGTTATACGACCCAAAGGTCCTTTCCCGGTTAACCCGAATAGTGAGCTCGATATTTCAAAAACAAATGGATAATGGGATTTCAATTAAGTCACAACTTAATAATTCAAAACTTTCTTTCAAATGGTTTAATCCAATTACCATTTCAAATCTTTTAAACAAAAGATTCATTTTCATAACCTTTAACGGTTAAAACAATTTTCTCATTTTAATCTTTTAAATAAAAGATTCATTCACAGATTTTCCAAATCAATTTTCATTTCAATTTGATTAACTCGTTAAATCTTTAAATCAAAGATTTAACTTATAGTCCTCAAAACAATTCCATTTCAATTTGATTTAAACAAATCACCAATTTAAATCTGTTAAAAATAAACAGATTTAATTCATAGCTTTCAAAAAGAATTCATTCATAACTTAGGAAAATCATTTCTCCATTCAATCTCGAAATTCCCCTAATTAACTGGAATCTCAGTTCTTATTTAAGAGTGTTTATCGTTTGAAAACAACTGTTTTCATTTTGGAAATCTGGTTCATTTATACTAGTTGAAATCCTTGGGTTAAATTCAAAATCCCAAAACCATACCTTTAAAATGGTTTAAATTCATACAAACATGTTTATAATATCTTTAACCATAATTTCCAATCATTAAATTCAATTCCAAATATCGAATTCAAATTTAAATTGAATTATTTAAATTTCAAAACTTAATCAAGTAAATTAAAATAAATTTTAACTTGAAATTTCATTTCAAAAGCTTTTCACATTTATTCCGATTCCATTTCCGAAACATTTGAATTCAAATATTCAACTTTAAAAATCATTTTAAAATCTGTGACTTAATCGATTTCCTCGTGAAATCCATATTTGTGTGTGTATGGTGTAGTCCAGGGGTTATACACAGTAGTGCACATCATTTAATTATGACAGATCAAATACAACAATATATCTGATGAGCGATATAAATTATAACGCTTATCTTCATTCACAAATCACAGATAATATATAGATGCAAATAAATATAAACAGCTCAAAACAAAGCATCACATATCAGATAGGACAATCCATTCAAGGTATTTCATACAATATAATCATTCATAAGTAAGGTCAAGCATTCAATAATCATTTATAAACAGGATTGTTTAATCCTAATAAATTCAATTTATTTCCAATTAAATTAATTACTTGTGAATTTATTATCCAATTCTGATTTATTAATTCCAAATCATTTGATATAAATTAATTTATCAGACACTTTAATTTATTAAATTATTCTTAATTTATCACATTAATTTAATCAACTCTTAAACCAATTTCCTAATTAATTAACTCTAATTAATTAGTTAAAGAAATTTAACCTTTAATTACTTACCATAAAGTAATTATACTTACACCATTTATAATTGATTATCTAAACTAATCAATCCACTTTATTATTAAAATTAATCGCCTTAATTAATACTTAATAATCCTTAGTTAATTATCTTATTAACTAATAATATTTCTTAATTACTTTCTTAAGAAATTATCTTAGATAAACTCATTATTAATCATTTCTAACTAAAATTTAATCTAATTATTTATTTATAAATTAAATGAATCATTCTTTAATTACTTATTAATTTAAATTAACCTTTAAACCACTTCATAATAAATCATTTAAATTAACTTGATTAGTTTATTTATTTACTTACTTAAAGTAATAAATTAAATTTTCTTACCTTAAACTGATTAACTATCTTTACAACTTTCCTTACTAAACTTTTAAGTTATATATTAACTTAATGCTAACTAACATTTCTTAATTAACTAAGTTAAACACTTGTACAAAAATCATTATTCACGACTATTCTGGGAAAGCACCGAGGCCGCATCATTTCTTACTCGAGAAAACTCGAGTTTCCCCTCGTGTCTCTCCCGTGTCACTCTCTCTCACCCCCTCCCTGTTCATCTTTTTCTCAGTTCTTCTCCTCCTTTTCATTTTTTTTTATTAGTAAGTTAATGTTTTAAACAAAATAAAGAGATCAGGAAACACGTTACTTCACTCGAACTCACTCGACAAAAACTCGAAGCTACCACCCCATCTACTCGAGCATGGCTCGAGACGCACGATCTTCATGCCACTGACACCAAACCCACCACCGTGCACATGTACGGCGGCACCACAGAGTTCCGGTGAACACTCACATTGTCGGCGAGTCATAAAATCACCCACGACACGAAATCAAAGCTCGATTTACCAACAGAAAATCGAATTCGAAAATTGGCCTACAGATCGAAACCTATAGCTCAAACCACACCACAAAACTTCCTCACCACCGCTGTAGGCACCACCGGAGTCGCCTATATTGCGGCCACACGATGACAATACGAAATGCTATCAACCTCCAAAAATTCATGCAACTCGGTCACGTTTGGATAACGAACACGCCTCTTCTACAGACATGAACAAAACTTGAACTTAAGCCCTAATTTGAATTCGTCCTCTTAATTCTCACAATAAAAAATTATCTGACAAAATTTCTCGAAATCGCCAATGTTCACACTTGCTTCAACACAATTTTCAACATTTATAATTGATTCAATGATTCGAAAATGGGAGAAATGCATTTTCGGTTCACCTACCAACTGCTCATTAACCCCCCATCTAAAATTTATGATTTTAACTTTAAAAATCATATTAAAGTATGTGGATTCAGATTATATACTTGAATCTCTAAATTACTATAGTCGAATTTTATCAAAGTTTGACTTTAGCACTGTAAAATCAAATTTATTCATACTGTATATTCTTTTGTTTCCTTGAACCTATTTTTAAATTATAGTTCACACTTAAATACATATGTTTGTTTAGAAATCAAAGTCTAATAATGATCAAGTGATTTAATATTTGGAATTTTCTTTTTCTCTTTTTTTTTTTTGAATCCTGCCTGATATTCTGAAACAAGAAACAGAGACTTAAATTTGAACAGGCTCTTGAATTTGAAATGTTGATAAAATCAAATTTGCTCAGTCCTTGATTTTCCAATGATATTTATATATTGTTTTTAACTTAAATTTATTTTAAGAACTTAGTTTAGGATTAAACAAATATCATTCGTTTTAATCTTAAGTCCTAACATTGCACAGATTTTTGAAGAAATGATCTTTAAATCAAGTTTTGTACTCCAATTTAAGAATAGAAAAACATATGCTAACAACAGAAATGTATAAAACACTTTCAGTTTAAATATATTCAGAGGGTCTATATATACACATAAACAAACATATCCACAGATTTATAGAAAAGCAACAGTTTTATACTTTAAAGATTAAAGAAAACAAGTTACTCACAGTTTTCAGAAAGAAGAAAGAACAGAGGAATGCTTTATTTTGAATCAAGCTTGAAATTTACTTGCTGAGTTGATTTGTATTGTTAAAGTTGTAGATGATATCCACTTCAGTTTCTTTGCTTGCTTAGGGATAGAAGCATTAAATGCACAAGTACTTTGTATATATAGATGTAAAGTTGAATTTTACTTTGTTTTAAATTTTCACTTGCCTGCATACTTATCTACAGGTTTTATTCCTATTTGTATAAACCTGGTTTGCCTTTTTCTTTATGTACATATTATAAAGTTATTGGCATGTGTAACATCCCGCCTTTTCGCACACTTTAAACCGACACACGTGTCAATTCAAAGCATACGCAAGGGCAGATTGTTATGGGGTAAATAAGAAAAACAGAGAAGAAACAAAAACAAAACAGAATCTCACAGCGGAAGGATAAAATATAATAATAAATATACAGTTCATAAATGGTTTACAAACACTTGTTATTCTTTACACAATAAATATCAGAGTTACACATACCAATACAATCAATGCAGCGGAACAGTATGAGTGTGGTGTAATACTATAAATAATAATAATACAACTCTTCGTCTTCGTCCTCCAAAGCTAAATCTTTAAATCCTGAAACGCTCGGACTGACCCGAGCGAATTTGAAAGGACAAAAACACCCGAGTCAGACTAGAATATCTTATGTGAGTTAAATAAACAGAAATAAATAAGAGTACAGTAACTCAAGAGATGTTCGGGATTTACATCTCCTAAGGATCCGTTAAACTATTTACTATGTAGTATATTGCGCTATTATAATAGTGTCTATTTATAAAATAAACTTACTTTTAAATAGCGTTAAGGGGTTACCCATATAGCCCTTAACACAAATAATGCCAATAGTCTATACAGTACCGTAATACCTCCTGATCGGGAGGCTACCAGAGGATACTCCATAGGTACGACACAAATAGAAACTCGTAGTAAAGGCTCGGTATGGTAGGTGACACGGCACAACTAGGCAATGCCAGGGTAGATATACCAATTGCTATCCAGGCTGGTGGAAACGCGTAGCCGCAGTTACCGCCCACCTCGGACTAACTCCCCAAAATCAAAATATAGAAATGGCCACTGAATCAATCCAAGTCAAAGTATAATGTCGAAGAGGAGCGTCCGATCAGAGGAATGACCTCATTGGCCTGAGAATCGCTCCTGTTTTAGCCACCTTATGCCAACTCATGGGAGTCGGGTCCACGTATTTACCTTACAGGAAACGTCGCCACCACCTACTTCATTCTGGAACCTCCACCGCGTACACGGTTAGTCAAAGTGGTTTTCGGTATCGACAGAGAGTATGTCCATATCCGATCCCGGTCTCTTTGCCAACCCATCGTTATTATAACACCGCGGTCATTTAAAAACAGTTTATACTTTAAAACCAGAATATAATCCCTTTCAAAACCATAATATTACGATATCATTTCTTCTTTAAAAACACAAACAATTTATTTTCATATTATTTTATAAAAGCCCAAATCAATGATATCGTTTCCCAAATAAAATTTTCCTTTCCAAAAATTATGTCACTTTTTATTATTTAATATCCCATGTAACCAATATTTTGTTTGTAACTTTCAACATAATTCTTCAAAAATCCATAGTATTTTAAAACCATTATTTTCAAAACTAAATGGTTTGGATATTCAACGGTATGCGAATTAAAAAGGTTTAACTTTACTGTTGCTTTATAAAGAATAAATTACATGGCTTTCCAAATATTTCTTGTTTTAAAGTTAAACCAAAATCCAAAATATTACTTCAAGTCCCAAAACCATTTCAATTTTATATATATTTATATCCATTTTTGGAGCATTAATATTTCAACTAAAGTTGGATTTTTGTCCTTTCAAAATCAATATTCTATTAATTAATCTTGACCATTCACATAAAATCCATAATAAATAAGACTTCAATTTCTAGTAAAATATATATATATATATATATATATAGAATTTTTCCACTTCAAATTATACTAGAATATCCATTTCTATTTATTTTGGGAAAATCCAATTACAAATATCATATCTTAAAATTTCCAACTTTACATTTAAACATAGGATATAAATTTACCAAACTCCATTTTTAAAATTTCTTCCATTTTCAATAAAGAAATTTATATTCCTTTTAATTTCAAAATTTCAACTTCATAGGTATATAAATATGGAATAAAATATTTATACAATATAAATTTAAGATTTATAGACCGTATTTAATCCAAATCATAGAAATCACATTAAAATAGTTATATATAGACCGCGGTGCCTGTATATAATTTTTTATCCTATGGTCAAGTGATACGGATATTTATCATTTCAATCCGCAATTTAAAAAAATAAAACTTTGCGGTTTTATCATTTCAAACCACAATCCCGAATGAAATGTAAAATGTATGCTAACTTGCAGTTTAATGATATCAAATAAAACATCCATTCAACAACACATCCATCATCCAGTCACAAACATCAAGCAATATCAACAATAACAAAATATGTTTGGGAATATACAACAGGTAATAATTGGCAGTTTAATTCAAATTATATTTATCAACTATAAATCTAACAGTTTATTTTCAGTGATAATTGACATAACTGTTAACTAGCAGTTCTTATGCAAACAATAATTTCTAACAGCCAATTAATACGCAATCAATCAATTTAATTAACAGCTAAATTCAAAAAAATGCAATTCAACAGATATGGGTGAAATAACATGCCAAAAGCTCATAAATAAATTTCTATTCATTTCTAAAATTTATTTAACAAATATAAAAGCTTCTAGTAATTGTGAGTGAGTTAAAACACTCACCTTTTGAATTTAAATCGAATTTAAATCCGATTTAAACCCAAAAATTCGCCCGTCTCAGAATTCGTCCAAACCAACGTCATCGAGTCCGGAATTAAATTACGATCCTAACAAAAGAAATTTTGTGTGAATCCGACTTCGTATGAGAAAGTTATGGCGAAAAATGATGATTGAATTCAATTTGAAAATAAATAGAAAACGACACACTTTTACCTACATTCATATGCCACGTCAGCATTCTTTTCACGCCTACAGGAACCGTCTCCCCCTTTTGTTCGAACGTGAACACCTCAGACCCGCCGCCTAGTTTAACACTTCCTTCCGCCAATCGCTCCGCTACTCCCCTCACCAGTGGCCGCCGCGAGCCTCCCTAAGCCACCTCGAACTCCCCGCGACCCGCCCCTATCGCTGAACACCCATAGCCGAACGAAAAGGAGCAGCCGCCGCCATGTGCCATGAAACCCTAATCGAATTTAGCCACCAATCCAACCATTGAATCGCCAAACAAATTACATAGATGCGCTCTCCATCGTCCATACTACAATACCCAGAAACAGAATCTCGATCCGATGAAGTTTTGTGCGACGATGATGAACGGTTTTGGGGCTGTTTGAATTTATTCTGCATGAACGACAGCTCCAATTGAAAAACAAACTACACCATGAGATTACGCTTATCGAATACTTCAACATATATTTTTTCTGGAATTTTCTGAAAATTTTGAGTTTTGACTTTTGATTTTGAACTATGGATAGATCTGGAACTGGATCTGAGATGTATCCATTAAGGAAGAAAGAAGGTTGAAGAAAATGAACGTACAGCAAAAGAATAGAGACTAGGGTTTATGATCGCATATATATAGACAAATAGAAGAAGGCTAGGGATAGGGTAGATAGGCTGTAGAATGAACGTGCGTGACCAACTATGGTCCAAAAAGCCCGCTATACCTCCGGAACCGAATTTGTTAAATCTATATATCCAGATAGGTATTTTAAAATATTCTGAACGCGATGGAAAAAGTTTCACGTCCAAATTTGATCGTATGAAGAAGTTATGCTGAAAACAAGATTTCCAAATTGATTTCAAATTGATTTTAATAAAATTGATTTCAAGGCGTTTCGCGTCCGTACGATCAAACGACAAGTCCGATCGATACGAAATTTGAAATCCTATAATAATTCACCGATACGGATCCGATGAAACTGGTTTCGTCGAAATCCGAGTCCGTGCCAAAAATGGCTATTTTTAATATTTATTAAATAAATTAAAATAAATTATAAATCCAGTTTTTATGTTTCAACTTCTAATATTGGCCAAATTTTGTGACTTATATAATTCAAACAATCCCAAATGGTTTTCCAAGCTTGGATGTGAATTAAAATTTATAAGTATATAAATTGGCAGTGTTAATATCTGCACTTTCTTATTAATTGGGAATTATAAATTATATTCTAAAACTCAATTATTAAAGCTTATATTCTTATACTCTCAACAAAAATCCAATTAGGTAAATAGATTTGATTTCCATTCCAACTCATGATTGCAAATAAACTTTTACCATATATTAAATTTCAAATTATTAATAAACTTTATTCCCATTTATCCGCCTTAATTTATTTAAGGCAACCTTACATTAATATCTATTGCTATGGTTCCAAATTATTATTCCCTCCTTTTCTTAACTATTATCAATTCCAATCTTAATGAATTCAATATTATAAGTTTGATAAATCTATTAAATTCCCTCAATTGTTTACAAATTCCCTTTTAAATTCAATAACGTAATAATTAACGTTAGAATCCGTTTTATTATGCATAAATTCCAAATTTTACTGTCCCAAATTATCTTCTTTTCATTCATATCAATTGTCAATTTTATAAGAAAAATTAACATTTGGTTCATACCTTTTTACAAATAACTCCAATTTCTTCCAAATAATAATTACATAAACTATTTAATATTAAATCCATTAAATTGCAATAAATTCAATTGATTTCAAACAAATTTGGATTTTTATTTGGTTATACACAAAATTTCCGTTATCACTTACCTAACAAAGTTATTATCACTTATGATCTCATTGCATTCACATTTTCACATTTCCACTTACTGATTTCTTTACTTTATTCTACATAATTTATTACAAATGGGATTTTCTTTGGTTTTCATCTTATCTGTATTTAACGTTTCTCAACCACCAATTATTTCACTTTAACTGCGGTAAATTGGCGGATAAATTGAATAAATTCCCAAAATTTAAAATAACAAGAAACAAGAATAGGTAACATACAATAGTCGTTAAATCTAAATTCTAGTCACCTAAATAGGCTTTTATTACTTGCATAAATATTACTATTTATTTTCATAGTACCAATCTCAATAATCATCCCATTTAATTTGCTTAGGCCATTTATAGTCCACTATACATATCTACATAAATGGGCAATTTATTCAATTTATTAAGTATCAAATTCTATTAAGCCCTGTTTATATTTACATGCATTCTTCTATTACTTTACAAAATGGAATAACTTTTAAACTCATACACTTAATAACAAAACCGTTAAAAATCCAATAAATTCCAAATCGTAGTTTGTACATATTTTACACAACTATTATGATTTCTCACAAACGTTGAATTTATTAAATGACCATTTATTAAAATTTAATTCCCTTAATTGAATCAATTGCTTATTATTATATATTCATTTCATTCTACCATTCCTTCCCATTATAAATTCATTAACGTATTTACACATCTCTATCTTTCAAATATTAATAACCAAACTTGATTACAAACACTGTCCTTATCAATCTTCATAAATTTGTTTGTTTCTTAAAATTAACTTTAAATCAAATTGTGACAATTTGCATTATCCACATTTATCGTCATAAAATTTATATTTTACACTAAATTGCAACCACTATACCAAATTTCTACATTTATTCTTAACCAAATTAGAAATTATATTAATTCATTTTATTAAATATCATAAATTTAACGGGTCGTTACAGCATGGCTGAAAACAGTCTTCAACATTTCGAATGACTAAAACATTACTACCATTTAATGCCAAGTACTTTACATCTCTTCTTAAATATTATATTTGCTATCTTCTTTTACAAGCACACTTATACATGACTTGTTTTCTATTTGAGCATGGGTTTGTTTTACCATCCTGATTTTATCTCGGCTGATGATTTTATGTTTGGTGGCTGATATCATGTACATAAATCATTTTTTTTGATTTGTTTATTTGTGTGAAGAAAATTTGTTCTATTATTTTCTTGTACTTAACTTTGCATCAATCTTACAAGCATATATTTGTTTGTGTTGCTTTGTATTGACTTGTTCTTGCCTGGTTTGTTTATTAACTTATATTTATATTTTGAATTTATATTTCCTTTTGCTTTGTTTTATCACTTTATATTTAAAACTTTGTTTTGTCATTTCTTTGTTTGTTTCATGTTGATAAGCTTACACTTATCCATTTTTTTATTTATTTTCCTTTCTTGAATGTATGTTAGTTAACGTGTGGTTTAAACTTACCTAATTTATCTCTATGTTCTACTTATATTTTATAGCTTATCTTTTAATTTGTTTATTTTTCAAAATCATTTATTTAAGATTTTATTTAAAATCCAATATATATACATATATATATATATATATATATATATATATTCACATATACACAAATTTTCAAATCCATATGACTTTATATATTTTCTATTTGAATCGAGGAAACTCGCTTCCATTTATAATTAATTTTACAAATTTTTATTCAAAATTTCATTTAAATTATCAATTTAAATTCATAAAAATCCGGGGTCGTTACAATTCTCTTAGCTTAACTCCCTTCTCTGAGATGTACGAGCTCAAAGGTTAGGTAGATGATGGTTACTAGTGATGCATTCCCAATTTGGTAATAAGGTGTACGAAGTGCTGCTGATTATTTGTTAATCAAAGCATGGCTTTGTGAAAAAGTGTAGCTTTGTGGATGAGACCTTATCGAGCCTCACAACCCGATAATGGTCAAAACAGGAAAGATGCAGCAAGGTTTCAGAGATAGCTCTCCTAGGGTATGACCATGCCTTCTGGAAAAGGGTGGTATCATGGTATGGAGCCCAGATGCTTACTCATGTGGACACTGTAGTATATTTATTACTGTGTGATGTTGTTGGTGTAGAGGGCCCTAGGATAAAGGTTGCAAATGACCGGGGGTGGCATATCTTAGGTTTTACCCTGGGGAATGGGGTAGACCGGCCTTGTGTTAGCAGAGAGTCGGGTAGGATCTCGGGCGTCTCTCCAGAGGCGTTCCCATGTGCCAATAGGAAGTTCCCTAGCCTGACCATTTGTTGGAAATCCAATCATCCAATACGCGCCTTGTACGGTTTTAGTTGTATTACCCGCCATCTACTTATGGTGGCGGCCCACTGTTTGGATGGTAGCTATAGTAGGCATAGTTCGGAATGTCTACGCTGGCTAGGATTAATATTATACTTTTGAAATGTTTTCCACTATGCACTAATAATAATATCAAAATGGTTTTCGCGTATCAAGCATCTTTGACTATCATAAGGAGAAATCTCCTCTAATTCTGCATTTGCATGGTGTGTGTGGCGGGAGGACTTATGGTAGTTTTATTTTCCAAAAAAAAAACATTGCAGAATTCAACTATAAATTCTTTTGTTGTTTGTTTTTAAAAGATAAAACTGTTTTTGTTTGCACACCGGTCCCATGACAGACCTGGAGTTTATTGTTCCTTTTCTAAACTCTGGGTGCCCATAATTTTTCCATACGGGCAGTCTAGAGTTGGGTTTTTCAAATAGTCAAATAGTAGGAATTGATTCGTTAGCCTTCGAAGCCTTTTGGGTTTGTGGGTTGCATTTGCTACACTTCAGCATTCGCGACCGACCTTGCTTAGCTTTGTGCAACTTGATGGGAGTTATCGCTAGCTTGGGATTGGAGATGGAGTTCTTGGAGTTTGGCATTGAAGACATTATCTTTCCGCTGCTATTTCTTGTATCTCTGATAGTATGGATATCTATTGTATCACTCTATTGTATTCAGTTGTACCGGATATTGTATCAAATGTTGTACATCAAATGATATTATTTCATTTTCTTCCACTGTGTTGTACTTAATGTGTTACAAGCTTCGGCGAACCAGATTCGACGTTTGGATCTGGGGCATTTGAATACGAGTGTCGTATTCGGTGCCGATTTTTGAAGGTCGAGTCAGGGTCGTTCTAGTGGTATCAAAGCAGAAGGTTGAAACTTTAGCTCAGGAGTATAACACATTAGGTAACTCATTAGAGATAGAGTGAAGTATACCCTAGAATGAGTAATTCCTAAGACATCCGTTCAAATGCCTCAGTAAATTCTCTATCCACTAATAGTGAGTATGAATGCGAGAAGAGAACGAGATAGGGGACAGGGAAATACCAGTACAAATGGTCAACACCCTGCGACAGTGGAAATAACTTTCTCTATCCACCTCCTTTGATTCGTCTTTTCAATTCTTTGATTGCTTCGTGGTAGCTCGAGGAGAAGCTTCGATGTGATGGTAGCCCTACGAATCGGGTAGATAAGTCTCTATTTCGTATTCTCTTCGTCAAATTTCTATCAGCTTTTCATTTTTAACTTCGATAAATTTGAAAATTTAAATTGAAATAAATTGGTTAACTAAAATATAAAGTAAAAATTGAATTGTATCAATAAAACAATTTCAATTAAACCAAAATTTGAAATTCTATTGTGATTTCTTATGAATATCAAAATCCGAAGAGGGACAAGTTAGGTATATAATTTGGGTGTTCCGACTTAAGTTTGGAATCCATACTTAGTATTTGAGAATTTCGAAAGACCGTATCCAATTATTTGTTCTTTTGGGGTCTAGATATATAGTACGAGTTATCCCTTCAAACTAATCAATGCCCATGAATATTTCGTAGATCGGGATGACCCTGAGTATCTTGTAAAGAGTTAGATAGATTCGTTCTTGTATCTATTATTGATATTCTAATTTGGTAAGCCAAATACAGGATAGATAATCAGCTTGATTTGTGAGTCGATTCTCTGTCTTTGTGTATCTATCCATTCTATGTTGTCTCCCTGGCAAATTTCTAGGATGAAATTTTCTTAAGGGGGGAACCTGTAACATTCCTAGATTTTAGCTAAAAATAATTTGGTAATTGGTTGAATTTTTTTGAAATTTAATTGTGCATTAATTTGGATTTTCCAAATTAAATAGATATTTGTTTGTTTATTCATTTATAAATACAAATTGGTTGTACATTAATCTTTGAATTTGAAATTGTTTGTTTGATGTATATAAAAAAAGAATACATAAAAGATTTAAACTTACATATATGTATCTTTTGAAATTATGAGATAAACATATATATATGAATAAAATTGGTTTGTAAATATATAAGTAAGATTTAATTAAAGATTAAAATGCTTTTCTTATATATTTGAAAATAAAAATAGTTGGGTAAAAATATACATATATATATATACATGAATTTGTAAGTAAATTTTAAACAAGGGTTTAAGACTATGTTTTGAAACTAATTTAAATTAAGGGGTTTCAACATAAAATTTCTTATTTTAACAAGTGTAAAATAATTATACATGAAAGTAACAAGTGTAAGTATTTTGTTGTATATTGATTTAAAAGTTACACTTTAAATTCAAATTTAAAAAAAAATATTTGGAAGATTTTATTTTGATATACACATAAGAAAGCTGTTTAAAAGTTAAATTATACATATATATATAAGATGTGTGTAAAGCTATGAAATATATCTAAGCATACTTAAAACAAGTATAAAGGTAACTTTCAAACATGTAAATATGCATTTGTACAAGTGCAAGCATTTTTACATATAATCTAAACATTTGTGAATCTACAAAGACATGCAATATTAATTTGTAAAATATTAATACAAGCAATGACAAGTGTCAATCATGCAATAAGAAAGTAGACAAGTGGCATTAAGTTTCTTTATTCAAAATACATGATAAAACAAAACCAGGATGTTCATGTTCCCTGTACAAAATTCCTTCCTTTAATTCTACAAAATAAAAGCCTAGTAACTCAAAGCTAGTAAAAAGAAAAAAACTATCTTCAACCAAAAACCAAGTCTTCTTCCTTCGTTTCTAAAACAAGGGTGAAAAAATAGCAAATTGTCTCAGCAATCAAACCAAGTTTCAAGCAATTCAAACAAATACAATCATTCAATCTGAAACCTGGAAGCAATCAGATCCTGTAGTAATTCAAAGCAAATCTGGAAAAATAAAAGCAATTCATGTATCAAATTCAATCTAAGGCATTTAAACTTGAGCAACATCATTTAAACTCAAAATATAAGCAACTCAATCAAATATCAAGCAAGTTGATGATCAGATTCAAACCAGACAAAAAAAATCAAATCTGGAAGCAATCAAGAAACAAGTTCTAGGTTTTCAAAACATGATCTCTGTTTTTCTCAAGATATAGGTGAGCAAACATACTCATCTTTTACTATTGTGCTGAATGCTTGATGTATGATATGAGAAGTGCTTGAATTGTTGCCTGCATGCTGATATATAGATGTAAATTTGTGTGTGTGCACAGGCAAACATACCTCTGTTTTTATATGACAGGTTAGATTAATCTATTCAAAAATTTACACCACCCAAAGGAATCAATATTAAGTTTTGATTCTTAAATGATATTTGCTTGTACTTGTCAAGTTAAAAAATTTAAAATAGTTTCAAGGAATTTTATTAAGAAATTAACTGAAAACCTGAAAATATACCGTAAAACCTTCATAAATGCTAAAAATCAACCATTTTAATTTTGATTTTGGATTTTATAAAGTAAATCGTATGAAAGAAGGATGAATTTAGGTAATGATTTTCAGGTTTTTAAATTCGTATATAATGGGAATTGCCGAATTTATTAAAATTGGTGCTTTTATCAATATCTGATGAACGGACAGATGATTAGCTTCGAAATTTAAGTTGATGGTAGTTTAAGTATTGTGGATTGTGGGAAAAAATATTCAGTTTTTTTTAGTTGATTGAAGCGATGGATTGAGGATGAATTAGGGTTTAACGGTAGTTTTTGATCGACGACGATCTTTGGGCTCGTGTGTCACCGTCAAGGAACTGGAGTGATCGCATATGGGGGGAGAAAGATGGGAGTCTGATGTTGCTTCGACCGAGGTGACAGGGTTTCAAATGGTTGGCATTGTCATCGACGTAGCGTTTTCGGTTGATTGAGTTGGAATGCTTGGCGATCAAGTTACTCAATTTAAATTCTTGGTCAAGTTTACCAATTTGGGCTGTTGTTTGGGTTGTGCTGGTCGACGATGGTGTGGGAGAGAGACCGGCGATGGTCGGAGCAACTCGATCATCTGTTCACGTGTACGTGCATAATTTGGACAGTATTGTTGAGTTTGGAGAAGACGAAGTGGAACTCGATATGGTCTCGAGATTGTAATCGCATAAACTCGAAGTTGTACTCGAAGGGATTTAAATCGTGGCTCGGGTTTTTATATTAAGGTTACTAGGTTTTCAAATTGTAAAAGAAACATGTTTCCAGGTTTTATATTTGAAAATAAATCAAGGACAGGTTTAAAAAAAATAAAGAGTAAACTTTGTACAGGTTTTAAAAACTAAGAAAATTCAAGTTTAAAGGTAAAAGGAAATCATAACAAGTTTTAAAAGTAAATTTAAATGTTAAAGCGAATGTTTTAATGGTTAATTTAGTTTTAAAGCTTAAGTTAAAATTTAATTGTTAAAGGAAATTGATTACTTGAAGTTAATGACTTAATAAAAGTAATTAAGATAAATTAATTGATAAATTTAAGTTTGATTAATCAAGAAATTAAAGGATAATTAATTAAAGATTAATTAACGATTAATTTAAGGGTATTTAATTTATAATTAAAGATTGACTAATTTATGAAATTAATTAAGGATGAATAATTAAAGATTTAAGGATGTGTTAATCAAGTGATTAAAGGTTAATTAATTAATAGAAGTGACAAAGAAATGATTACTAATTAAGGATTAATTAATTAATGATAATTAGTCAAAGGATTAATTATTAATTAAAAGTTAATTGATAAGTGACCAAAAAGAGTAATTAATCAAATTGATTTATAATTAATATGAATTAACCAGGATTAGATATTTGTTCATAAGTAATTATCTGATTTAATCTAAATCGGATAATTTAATTTGTTTTTACTTATGGATGTTTGGATTCTATTGGATGTTTGAATGGTTTGATATTCCTCATATGTGATGCTTTGTGATACGAATTATTCTAATATGCGCTGTAACTTGTGATGTAATTTATTCATATGTAATGCAATTTATTCATTCGTGATGTAACTTATTTATCTGTGAATCTGTGTATACAGATAAGCATTATTGGAATATACCGCTTATCGATATTGTTATGAATGAATATGTAATGATTGATGATGTTTTTGCACTATTATTGTGTGTAAACCCCTAGACTACACTACACACACAAAAATATGGATTGCATGAGGTAATCGGTTAAGTCACAGATTTTTAACGATTTTAAAGATTGAATTTTTGAATCCAAAATAGTTTTGGAATTGGAATTGAAATTTTTTTAAAAGGGATTTCAAAAATAAAAATTTATTTTCAATAACTTAATGAAGTTTTTAAATTTAAATAATTTAATTTATATTCGAATTCAATATTTGAAATTGAATTCAATAATTTGGAAATTATGGTTTAAAAAGATTATACAAGTTATTAAGGCGTTTATATGAGTTTTTAACCATTTAAAAGTGTTGTTTTGGGAATTTAAATTTAAACCCAAGTTTTATACTTGAATGGCTTTAACTTTGTGGAAGATTATTAAGCCTTGTTTTGAAATCGAAGAGAGTTTTAAATGGTATATCTTAATATAAAAGAATTGAATTGGAAATGGTTTGAAAGTTATGAATTAAATCTTTAATTTAAGATTGGATAAGTTAATCTAATTTGAAATGGAATTGTTTTGAAAAGCCGTGAATGAACCTTTGTGGAAGATTGGTGAACTTTGCGAAATAAATATTTTTTTTAAAGATTTAAAATGGTAATTTGTTTAAACCATTTGAAAAGAAAGTTTTGGGTTTTAAGTCGTGACTTAACTGAAATCCTATCTCCATATGTTTTTAAATATCGCGCTCGTTATTCGGTTTAGCTGGGAGTGGACCTTGTGTCATATAATCCATTCCGAATAATGATATGTCGATATGGATAGGATTTGAAGACCGGTGGTGAAGACGGGGTATTTTTGAGAACGAAAGGATAACCCATCGATTGTCTCTGCACTAAGTCGCACCGGTATAGAGATTCCCTAAGTGATGATAAGTCCGATCGGGATTGTGAGCACCTGGATTTACAAGGGCTTCTTCGGAAGTGCCTTTGGTTCCGTTCGAACCCGGAACAGACTTATATGATGTGTGCCTAACATTACACTTTGAGATGTAAACCAGTTCTATCAAATACATTTCTGTTTGGTGGCGGAGATTTATTCTCTTAGCTTAACACACTTCTCTGAGACGTTGGAGCTCAGAGGTTATGTAGATGATGGTTACTAGTGATACATTCCCAATTTGGTAATGTGGCATATGAAGTGCTGCTGATCATTTATTGATCAACGCATGGCTTTGTGAAAAAGCGTAGCTTTGTGGACGAGACCTCAACGAGCCTCACAACCCGGTATGGTCGAAACAGGAAAGATGCGACAAGGTTTCAAGGGTAGCTCCCCTAGGGTATGACCATTCCTTTTGGAAAAGGGTGGTATCATAGTATGGAGCCCAGATACTTACTCATGTGGACACTGTAGTATATTTATTACCGTGTGATGTTGTTGGTGTAGAGGGCCCTCAGATAAAGGTCGCAAACGATCGGGGGTGGCATATCTTAGGTTTTACCCCCGAGAAAGGGTAGACCGGCCTTGTGTTAGCAAAGAGCCGGGTAGGTTCTCGGGGCGTCCCTCTAGAGGCGTTCCCATGTGGCAATAGGAAGTTCTTTAGCTTGAACATTTGTTGGAAATCCAATCATCCAATACACGCCTTGTACGGTTTTAGTTGTATTACCTGTCATCTACTTATGGTGGCACCCCACTGTTTGGATGGTAGCTATAGTAGGCATAGTTCGAAATGTCTATGCTGGCTAGGATTAATATTATACTTTCGAAATGCTTTCCACTATGCACTAATAATAATATCAAAAATGATTTTCGCGTATCAAGCATCTTTGACTATCATAAGGAGAAATCTCCTCTAATTCTGCGTTTGCATGATGTGTGTGGCGGGAGGCCTTATTGTGGTTTCATTTTCCAAAAAAACATTGCGGATTTCAACTATAAATTCCTTTGTTGTTTGTTTTTAAAAGATAAAACTATTTTTGTTTGCTCACACCAGTCCCATGACTGATGTAGAGTTTATTGTTGCTTGCCTAAACTCTGGGTGCCCATAATTTTTCCACACGGGTAGTCTAGAGTTGGGTTTTTCAAATAGTCGAATAGTAGGAATTGATTCGTTAGCCTTCGAAGCCTTTTGGATTTGTGGATCGCATTTTCTACACTTCAGCATTCGCGACTGACCTTGCTTACCTTTGTGCGACTTGATGGGAGTTGTCACTAGCTTTGGATTGGAGATGGAGTTCTTGGAGTTTGGCATTGAAGACATTATCTTTCCGCTGCTATTTCTTGTTTCTCTGATAGTATGGATATCTACTGAATCATTCTATTGTATTCAGTTGTATCGGATATTGTATCAAATGTTGTACATCAAATAATATTATTTCATTTTCCCTCCGCTGTGTTGTACTTAATGTGTTATAAGCTCTGGCGAACCAGATTCGACGTTTGGATCTGCGGCATTTGAATACGAGTGTCGTATTCGGTGTCGATTTTCGAAGGTCCAGTCAGGGTCGTTACATTATCAAGAATTAGTTTCTTGTCGGCTTCCCACCAACATGAAGAAGCATTGCACGGTCAGCTATAAAAAGCCTCAAATGGTGTCATACAATGTTAGGTTTGCAAACTCCACAAGATGCAAGTGATCATCATGCAAGCCCTAAAAATTTAGAATGCAAGCTCGTAAGAGATCCTCTAAGCTAAAATTCATCCTCTTGAGATGCCCATTAGTCTATAGGTGATAAGCTGTACTCAAATATAACATCGATCCCAACGCTTCTTATAAGCTCTTCAAAAATCTACTAGTGAACAATGTGTGTCCATCTCTCATAATAGTCATTGGAACACCACGGAATCATATAATTCACTTTATATGTAGCGCATTAAATTTGGACGTCTTCCTACAGGACTTCGTGGGGATGAATTGAAATTCTCCATCCTATGGAATCGTATAGTCATTCGAGCTTCAATTGGGGACATCAAGTCATTGCAACAAACCATTTGACTTCTTCGGATCAGGCTTCACTAGCTAATAGTGCGTACACTTTGAGATGAATGCCAAAATGTTATTTTCATCCCTTCCTGATAAAATGTCTACTTCTCATCGTGATCCAGTTTTCTAACTCTTGGATGTGTAGTCAATTATAAATAATGGCACTCACATAGCACCTCATCCCTCAACCCATCGACATCATGCAAAAACAATCTACCATCATATGGAGCCAACCATTCTGGTCGACTACAACTACTTAATCATTTCAACTCCTACTCCATTCCCAATCATAGAAATGATCTCTAATAGCCTAGTAATTTGCTTCTGACTAGTTCCATTCCTCTTTGTCAAAGTATGCCTAATAGTCAAACTTGCCAACTCATCTAGCTCTTGCTCACATCTAGTTCTGAAGTCATAACTAGAAATATATTTAGGCTACCCCAAAACTAGGAACATCGCTTCCAAACTATCATGTCTTTTACTCTGAACATCATCAACTACATTTCCCTTCCCAAGCATACATAAAATGTCAAATTCGTACAAAGCAAATAATCCCAACCATCTCGACTAACGAAGGTCAAGAACCTTCTATGAGAAGAGGTACTTCAACGAATTTTCATATGTGAATAACTCAAACCTCTCTCCAAATAGATAGTGCCTTTGAATCTCCAAAGAAAACACAATCGCTGCTAACTCTAAATCATGGATTGGGTATTTCCTCTCATGTGATTTCAGTTATTGACTAACATATGTGACAACCTTACCACTCTACCTCAATATTGCGTCAATTCTGGTACCGCAAGCATTGATTTATACCATCACTCCTCATTCCCACTGGGAATGACTAACGCTAGTGCACTCGTCATCCTCTCTTTCTGACCCAAGAATGCATGCTCACAGCTCGCATCCCCAGGAATAGTCTGATTCTTCTTTGTCAAATTAGTTAATGGTTCTGCTAACTTTGAGACTTCTTTTATTAATCATCTATAGTATCCCATAAATCCAAGAAAACTGTTCACATCTGTAGCACTCTTGGGTATGTCCAATCTTGGAACATTACAACTTTCGTGGGTTCTACTTCAATACCCTACATAGAAATGGCCTAAAAACCATACCTCCCTCCTCCAAAATTGACGCTTGGAAAATTTCATTTAATCGGTGTTTCCCTAGCACCAGCAAAATCCTTAAATGCATCTTGTGTTCTTTTTCCATCCATGAGTACACAAAAATATCAGCAACAAACATAGGCATGAACTTATTAAGCTTATTCCTTAAAACATGGTTTACAAGATCAACAGAGTTAGCTGATGCATTGGTTAGCCCGAATGACATAATCTCCCTTGTCACCCTCAATTGATGAAACCTATCATAAGGCCCAATTAAGAGAACACTTTTGCACCATGGTACTGATCAAACAAGTCATCAATATGCAGGATTGGATACATGTTCTTCTTCACTTTGTTTAGATCATGGTAACTAACACAAAGTCTTAGGGAGCCATCCACCTTCGTAGCCAATACTAAAGGTGCTCCCGACTCAATATACTCTATTGAATGAGCCCTTTCTTTAATTGGTCATTCACTTACACCTCGAACTCACATCACTCGCAAGGTACCACACACCTTATTGACATGACTATTAGCCTTGGAACCTACACCAAATCAAGGCGATACTCAATCTCACATTGCGATGGCAATTCAGTCACCTTCCTAAATACGTCTCAATATTTACTATGGGTGTTAATGAAAATTCCATGCAAGAAATCTCAAGCGAATATAAGAAGCTAACCATCACTACATTTTCTAGCATGCAGCTCAACTGTAGCCTATGCCACCCATTTATCATGATTATCACCATTGGTCTCTCACAATCTATTAGACTCTATATCTCTTCAACCGGTCCATCCCTAATATGTCATCGAACTCAACAAAAATAAGCAAATGGAAATAAAAAACAAACACACAGCCATGTCTTAATAGCACACTGTCATAATAAACCATACTCAAACTAGCCGAATCACCCACAAAATTCATTACTACTAGAGGAATGTCCACTAAGTCTGGTCTCAATCCTAGTATATCCAATCGATTACTAGATATAAAAGAACATGACACATTGGTATCAAGTAAAACATAAAGAGGTATACCTTAAACGGAAAGCATGCCTTAGATAGTAATGCCTTTCACTTTCTCTTCATTGATGGAGCACTAAAAAAAGTTGGAATGACATTAAACACATAAGCACACCATGACCCGCTTGTTCCTCAATGGTTCCGAGCAATCTTTCTTTATATGCCTAGCTTTATGACAGTTGTAGCACTTCCTCTTAGTACTCTAAAGCTACTACTCTGATGACACTTCTCCCTGTACTAATAACAAAGTGCTCCCTTTTTTCATTTTTCTAACACCGTTATCCTAAAGTTGCTTGTTTATTTAGTTTTTTTCCCACTTCCTCTTGCCTCCTTTTTCACTTATGTCGTTTTCTCTTCCTTGACAACAACGACAACAATAAGCTTAGACTTTGAAAATAGACTCCCATGTTGGAGATTCATCTCAACCAACTTCTCAATGGATTCATCGATAGTCTTCACAAGCTTCCCCCGAGATAGTCGTCTATGCCCATAATAAACTTCTCATTCTGTTTCAACAGAGTATCAATAAAAGATAATTCATACTCTAACATCTTATCAAACTTAGACACATACTTCGAAACATTCAGGTCACCCTACTTCATATTAGTAAATTTCTTGAATAGTGCCAACTTCTAAGAAGTCGGTATGAACATACCTTGAATATGTCTTTGACTACTCCCATGTGAACATATCCTAAGGAGTAGCGATCTTTATAACATTCCACCAATTCATTTCACTTCCTTGAAGTAGCCGAGATGTCAGCTTCCTTTTCATAGTGTCTTCAAGCTCTATGTCTCCAAAGGTATGCTTGCATTTATGCAACCATTCGTGCACTTCCAAGGCTGCTTCCATTCCAAGAAACTCCTTGTCTCTCAGGATAGAATAATCTTTATTCAATTTAACAACATCGGCCTTGGTGCCTGCACCGAAGCACCAACAACAACACTAATAACTGTAGCAGCTCCTTGAGCATTCTATAGGATGTTCCTCATCATCTCATTGTACAGTCTGCATAATGGGTTAGTTGCTATCGAGCCTGCTTCATCTTCTAATCCAGACATAGATGTTATTTCAGCATTCCTTATTTGTTGATTTCTTCTTATAATACAAAATAAGAATGGTTAGTTTCTCAATAAATGAAAGTTGCATCATGGTACTTGTATGTGCTGAAAGTGCTGTGTGTATACAATTATATGCGCTAATTTAGTATACACGGATCGTGTAATATGGATTACAATACAAATGCGGATATAGATGATAATAGCATAGTAAATAAAAAATAGAAAAATCACACCAGAGATTTTTATACTGGTTCGGAGCACCGTCCTACGTCCAGTCCCAGACTTCTATCTGGATTTTCACTATTAACTTCCTCGCTTCACCCGGAGGAACAGGTTTACAACACCCGAACTGCCGAACGGGATTTCACGCCTCTAATACACTGAGGACTTCAACACTTGCCTCTTACAACACAGAGGACTTCAACAAAAGAAAAAATATAATTGTTGTTGACAATTTGTGCTCTTGAAAACACGGATTTGTCACTAGCAGTACACCCTTCCTATAATCTTATCCTCAAAGTATGCGATATGATGTTTTGAAAAGATTAAGGAAAGTATATTATTGAATCAAAGGATATGAAATAGTTTCAAAGATTCAATAAATAATTTAGAGCTTTTATAATGCAGAATTAAGATCAGAGATTAGATTAAAAGAATATGAAATTGTTATTATTTAATCAACGAATTGGATGAGTTTATATAGATAAGAATGGTTGTAACTCTTTGCCATTAAGAGATATGATCTTTTGGTGAAAGGTTAAGAGATGCAACCTTTGGAGAAAAGAAGTGTCTTTTGGAAAAATTGCTTTCTGTTCAAAAACGGTCGACAGGTTAAAAAGTGACCAGTAGACAGGAATTTAAAATATATATACGTTATGTGCATGTGTGCACGTTCATTGTGCATTTTATACAGAAACGGTCGACCGTATGATTATTAACCGGTCGACCGGTACCTGTTAAATTGCACAATGAATGTTCAATGCTTTTAAAACGTATATATATCGATTATATTGAGGTGCATGATTATTTGAGGATAGATTTTAACAAGTTTATCACTATTACAATATCAAATAATCAACCTATAATCTATAGTAACATATGTAGCTCTAATGACCTTGTTTTGTCGATCGCCTTATTTGTCAGAAATCAAAACTTTCATATAACTTGTGACTCAACATTCTCCCCCTTTTTGATTGATGACAATATATATCTGCAAATCTGAATCTCCCCCTGAGTACGTGATCTCTTTCTCTTTGAATTCTTATAAATGTATGTTCCTGCAAGCAATTGTTAGCCTTTTTGGTATCGGAGCATTCTCCCCCTTTTTGATTGATGACAATATATATCTGCAAATCTGAATCTCCCCCTGAGTACGTGATCTCTTTCTCTTTGAATTCTTATAAATGTATGTTCCTGCAAGCAATTGTTAGCCTTTTCTCCCCCTTTGTCATCGACAAAAAGGAGTAACAGATACTAGAATATGATATGCATAGAATGAATATAATATGCATAGAAAAATAAATCATTAACACATCAAAAACATAACAGAGTTTACTACAGAACATAATGTCAAATGAAAATCATAAATAACGACACTATTTAGTACAAGTGTCGATGAATGTTTTTAAAGAGCTAAAACATAATAGAATCTAGGATGAAGCAGATCGTATCTCCTCTTCATCATCATCATCGTCGTCATCATCATCATCTTCTTCTTCCTCATCATTGTGCCCTCTAGATGATTCACCATGTCCATGACCACTCATTCATGTAGACTCGTCAGATGATGTCCAGGTGAAAACTGGAGCAGCAGGACGTTTTCCCGGGTCTTGTGCTTGAACAGAGGTGGATGTGGAACATGATATAGCATCCCATAGCATACCAAAGAATGACTTGACCTTATTGAAGCGCTTATCAATTTTAGAGTCCATGCGCTTGAGACTTGATTCAAGCAAAAATTGGTTACGAGTGATTGTTTCAAGTGATTCTTTTGTTGATGACTTTGATTTTAAAAGTTTTACTTCATCGGAACGAGGACGAGATGAAGTTGCTCGTTGTTTCCTTGGTCCTCTTTGCTGCCATTCTTCGAAAGGCATAATCTCAAGATAAGGTGGAGGAAGCTTCATTCGCTTGATGGTAATGGAATCAATGCATTTTGGTTTTGAGGTTGCAGATTCAGGAGGATTGACCCCACAAGCTAACAAAAGTCTCATGATATATTCATTGTAAAAGAAATGAGGCCGGGTTGAGTTATTTACCTTGAGAATTTCATTAAAAAGCATGTGAACCCAATTGATTTGGATTTCACCATAGATAGCATAGAGTGCCTTGAAGTTTTCTTTGTACACTGCATCATAATTTCCAAGTCTAGGAAAAAGAGAATGCATCAAGACCCGATGAAGTAACCTGGCTGTCGGGCGAAGTCCAATAGACTTAGTGCCATCACTATTGTCTTCTATAAACTGATGACTGGTACTATTTCGAGTGAAAACTTCGCAGAAGGTAGATGAAAACTCTTCGCCTCGATTTGGTATACCAAGTATAGAGGCAATTCTAGCATGAGTAAGAAAAATTTGCTTCCCACAGACCACAGACCAGATGACGCCGTTTGGATTATCAGGTTGATATTCATCAAGATTCATGTTGGCGTAAAATAATTTGATCATCAAATGATTTACCTCCACACTATTTGCAGAAAAATCTATTAATGGAGTAATGTTGGCATTATTGGCTAACCTCCGAACTCCGTAAGCCGTGAAATCATCAATTTTGATGAAAGAGCCTGGATGAAACTTGTAATTTGTCATCTGATTCCATCTTGTTACAGCAATTGGAGTTTGAAGCCATTTTTTGACGGAGATGGTAGGAGATGAAGTTTCAGAGGTTGCTCCTTTCTTTGATTTCTTTTGAGGAGGAGCCATTGTTGGAGGATTTGTGATTTGGGAATTGAAGAATGGAAACTAGGGTTTGTGATTTTGGGTAAGATAACAGTTTGAGTAAAGAGTGAATGAGGGTAGAGGGAAAAATGACGTATAGGTTTATATAAAAAATTGAAAATACGACAACCGGTCGACCTACTGTTTTTGGCCGGTCGACCGTTTTCAACCAGAGAGCAAACGGTCGACCGGCTATAACAGGGGCGGTCGATCGGTCTTGGTCTGTTGTGACATTTAAGTTTATATTTCAAGTTTTTATCATATATCAACCTATATATATATTATATTTTATACGTAATACAAAATATAACCGTCATTACACAAGAGATAGATAAAGATATAATAACTATATATATAAGTCTAATGAGAAAGTTCGTCATTAGAATTATCGTTGTTTCCTTCAATACGTTTCAACCATGGACTCCATTGTTTCCGAGCTCCTTCATTCTTCTCATAGTTCCGATCCCATGAGTTAGGACTTTTAGATGTTGATGGCCTAGATGGCATTGGTTCATGCACGTCATGTTTGTTGGAACCGTAGAAAAATGTTGCCAACTTTTCTAAAACAGACAATCGTGCCGACATCCGTTGTTGCTCGTGATAAAGTTGACTTTGCCCGTAATGGAGTTGTCTCTGAAGGTCTATCTGATGTTTCTGGTAGTGGTGTATCTCATCGATTTGAGCTTTGGTACGAGGAGAATAGAATAGTGTCCGCTTCACTCGTTTTGAATTTGGAGTTTTATCAGACATACAAGAGCATTGATGATGACAACTTGATTTTTGTTTTGGAGTTGTAGGAGAATAAAATTCCTCCGACTCAGAACTCGTAATTGAAATATATGATTCTTGAGCACATTTATCACAAATGTGAGCCATAGTGTACGTTGTATAGAATATTATGGTTTGATAAAAAGAAAAGATGAACAAAATATAAAATGTTTGCAAGTTTATATATAAGTTTCTTATGTATAAACCTATGGATGTGAGTTAATGATAAATTTTAACCAAGAAAATATAAGCAGAATTTTTTTTTTTGTAAGTCTAAAAATAATTTTTTTTTTAAAACTGAATTTATAAGATAAGAAAGTAAAGAACGATCACAAAAAAAAAAAAGTAAAGCGAATTTAACCATTAAATAAAGCAGTGGCTTATATTTAATGTTAAAAAATATAGTTTATGCAATAGTTGTAGTTAAAGGATAACTAAAGAGAATAACTAAAGAATAACTAACAAGAAGATGTTCTTTTAGAAATTTCTTAGTCAAGATTTTTTCTTGAAATTAAACCAAGCTCTCTTCGTAATCTAATAAAATTAGATTCGAGCAGAGGCTTAGTAAAAATGTCTGCTAATTGATTGTCAGTATGAACATATTCAAGACATATATTTCCTTTGTCAATATTATCTCGAAGGAAATGATGACGGATATCAATGTGTTTGGTTCTGGAGTGATTTACTGGATTTTTAGAGAGATTTATAGCACTAGTGTTATCACAGTATATAATAGAATTTGATAAATGAATATCAAAATCTTGAAGTGTTTGTTGCATATATAGTACTTGAGTACAAGCAAGAGCTGCTGATATATATTCAGCTTCACATGTTGATAGTGAAACACAATTCTGTTTCTTACTGAACCAAGAGACAAGTGATTTTCCAATAAAATGGCACGTACCACTTGTACTTTTTCTATCCGTTCGTGAGCCACCGAAATCAGCATCACTATATGATACTAATTCAAATGGACATTCTTTTGGATAAAGAAGACCGAAATCTTTGGTATTATTAAGATAACGAATTATACGTTTCACTGCTCGTAGATGTGATTCCTTTGGATCGGCTTGAAAACGAGCACATAAAAAAACACTCATTATTATATCTGGACGACTAGCTGTAAGATAAAGAAGAGAACCAATCATGCTTCGATACAATTTCTGGTCAACATTCTTACCACTTTCATCTTTGTCAAGATGTGTAGTTGTACTCATAGGAGTTGGTTTTCCAGATGTATTTTCTAATCCGAAGCGTTTGATAAGGTTTTCACAGTATTTTTCTTGATTAATAAAAATGCCGTTTGGAAGTTGCTTTATTTGAAGTCCAAGAAAATAAGATAGTTCTCCCATATGAGACATTTCGAATTCTTTGGTCATAATATTTGCAAATTCTTTGCAAAGTTTATCGTTTGTTGAACCAAAGATGATATCGTCTACATATATCTGGATAACTAGAATATCTTTTCGAGAATGTTTAATAAACAAAGTTTGATCGACTTTGCCTATTTGAAATCCTGAGCTAATAAGATAGCTACGTAGTCGTTCATACCAAGCACGAGGTGCTTGTTTTAAACCATACAGAGCTTTCTTAAGTTTGAACACATGGTCAGGATATTTTTCATGTATGAACAGAGGAGGTTGTTCGACATAGACATTCTCTTTGATAAATCCATTGAGAAAAGCACTTTTGACATCCATCTGATAAAGTTTGAAATTATGATGACAAGCAAAAGATAATAGGATTCTAATAGCTTCTAGTCGAGCAACTGGTGCAAAAGTTTCTTCATAATCGATACCTTCTTCCTGATTATATCCTTGTGCTACTAATCTTGCTTTATTTTTGGTGATATTGCCTTGTTCGTCAGCCTTATTTTTATAGACCCATTTAGTACCAATTACTGACTGATCAGTTGGTCTTGGAACAAGTTCCCAAACGTCATTGCGCTCAAACTGATTTAGTTCTTCCTGCATGGCAATGATCCAGTAATCATCTGTAGCAGCTTCTTTTGGATTCTTAGGTTCGATATTTGAGAGAAAAGCGACATGACCCATTTGATTGAGTTGACTCCTTGTTCTGACATGTGATGTTATTTCACCGATTATATTTTGAGGCGGATGGTCTCTTAATATTCTTGGTGGTGATTGTAACTCACATATTTGAGGAATATTCTCAATAACTATTTCCGAGTCAGAATCAATATTTGTGATGATTTGATTGTCAGTGACTATTGATTCGTCATCATCTGATATAGTGTGAAGGTGCTGATAGATTTCATCAAAAGAGACATGAAGTGATTCTTCAATAGTTTTGGTTCGTTTATTAAATATCCGATAAGCCTTACTTCGTTCTGAATAACCGACAAATATTCCTTCATCGGCCTTTGGATCGAATTTGCCAAGCTGGTCTTTTGTATTTAAAATAAAGCACTTCGAACCAAAAACTTTGAAGTATGAGATTTTAGGCTTCCTTTTGTTAAATAATTCATAAGGAGTATTCTTGGTAAGAGGTCTTATGGATACACGATTTAAAACATAACAGGCAGTTGCCACAGCTTCTGCCCAAAAATGTTTTGGTAAGGTGGTTCCATTCAATAATGTTCTTGCACATTCTTGTAAAGTTCGGTTTTTCTGTTCTACAACTCCGTTCTGTTGTGGAGTTCTGGGAAACGAAAAATTATGAAATATACCTTTCTTTGTACAAAATTGTTCAAATTCATTATTTTCAAACTCTCCGCCATGATCACTTCTTATATTTTTAACTTTAATCCCTTTTGATTTTTGAATTCTTTTGACGAAAGATTTGAAATGATCGAAAGTATCACTTTTATTTTTTAAGAAAATTGTCCATGTATAACGAGAGAAATCATCAACAATTACAAGCACATATTTACTGTGATTTATTGATTGAACTCTAGTAGTTCCAAATAAATCCATGTGTAGTAACTCAAGTGGTTGTAATGTTGATATGACTTTCTTGGATTTAAAAAATGATTTGGTCAATTTTCCTAATTGACATGCATCACAAATGTTGTTAACTTTAAAACTCAATTTGGGTAGACCTCTTACTAGATTGTTTTTGGCTAGCTTGTCAATAGTTCTGAAGTTTATATGACAGAAGCGTTTGTGCCATAGCCATGGATCATTGTCATTAGCCACAAGACACATATCTGAATTATGATTAATGTTCATATTCAAAATATATATATTTCTGTCTCTATAACCTTCGAAAACCAAATTATGGTCTTTATCTAAAATACTACACTTATTATTTGAAAATGAAATTATAAAACCCTTGTCACATAACTGACTAATACTTAGCAAATTGTGTTTCAAATTTCTAACTAGCATGACATTAGTAATAAGAGGTAAGTTAGATGTACCGTAATTGCTCACATCGCCTTTGCCGATGATATAGCCTTTTGAATTGTCTCCAAAAGTGACGGAGCCACCATCTGAATATGTAATATTTGTTAATAAACTCTTGTCTCCCGTCATGTGCTTTGAGCAACCACTGTCCAATATCCACTTTCCTCTTTTCTTAAGTGGGACCTGCAAAAAATAGAATTAAGTCCATGGTACCCACTTTTTATAGGGTCCTAAGAGTTAGGTCTTAGGAGTCCAAACCCATTTGGGTCCGGTATCCCCTTTATATATATAATTGTTATTAAAATGCAAAGTATTCATGAATTGCTGAATGTATTTGTTCCTAATCAAATTGTTATTTGTTTTAGGAACCCATATTTTGATAGTCTTGACATTTTTCTTTTGAAATTTCACAACTGGTTTTGGTTTGGAATATAATAAACTAAGATTTTTCTTAGCTTCAGTTTTTTGTACTTTCTTTTTCCTTTTATTTCCAAGATGTTTCTTGGTTTCTTGTTTGTTATATCCCAATCCTTGTTTGTCTGAAATAGATTGTGAACTTTCAATGATTTTTGTCAAGTTTTCTCGACCTTTGTTAAAGTTAGAAACATTTTGAGTAATGTCATCAAACTTTGTTTGTAAGCTAGCCTTTTCTAGGTCTAGAATTTTGACTTTTGCTTTAAGCTCATGATTTTCAGTAGTGAGAGCATTATTTTTCTCTTTTTGAGTTTCTATTTCTTGACTCAAAAGAGATATTTGAGAATCAACATTAGATGATGATTCTTGAATATTTTCAAGTTCCTCTTCTAATATTTTCTTCTCATCTTTTAACATATCTCGTTCAAGCTCTGCTCTACTTAAATCTGCTTTGACTACTTTTAATTGACGTTTTATGTCTTTATATTTGACTATCAATTCAGCATTAATATAAAGTAATTCATCAAATGTAGGAATTTGTACCTCATCTTCTGTTGCCATAAAACAAACATTAGCTTGTTCATTCTCTGAATCACTTTCACTTTCTGATGAAGATGACTCTGAATCATCCCATGTTACTGAGAAAGCTCGTTTCTTAGATTTGTCCTTTTTATATATGAATTTGTCATTTTCTGACTTCTTCTTTTGTTCTGGACAATCTTTCTGCATGTGTCCCTTTTTGTGGCAGTTGAAACATTCTATAGCAGATGAAGATGGTTTATTCGATCCGGGTTTCCTTTTATTGTAACGACTGGCTTTTCGATATTTTAAGAATTTTTTGAATCCTTTCGCAATGAATGCCAAATCTTCGTCTTCAGAATCTGATTCATTTTCATCTTTCTCAACATGAAATGCTACATTTTTCTTTTCTTCCTTCTGTTCTTTTCTAGCCTGCAAATTTGCTTCATAGGACATTAAATTTCCTATCAATTCATCTGGCTTCATGACGGAAAGGTCATTAGCTTCTTCGATTGCTAATACTTTTCCTTCCCATTCACTAGTCAGAGAATGTAGGATTGTTGAAACAACATCGAAATCAGAATACTTTTGTCCTAAGCCAATAAGTGCATGGTGAATAGTTTGAAACCGTGAATATATGTCATTGATTGTCTCATTTGGTTTCATTTCGAAATTTTGAAATTGACTTTTCAGCATGGCTATTTTGGCTTGTTTAACCTTGTTAGTACCTTCATGAGTGATTTTTAGTGTTTGCCAAATTTGATATGCAGTAGTGCAGATACTAACACGGTTATATTCATTTTGGTCTAATGCACAGAACAACATATTTATTGCTCTTGCATTTACAGCTGCTGCCGTTTTCTCAGCTGCAGTCCATTCTGAATAATCAGTTGTTGGATTCACTATTTCTCTTTGAGTGGCATTCCAAGCATCATAGTTATTTGATTGCATAAAGAATGACATACGTGTTGCCCAATAACTATAGTTAAGACCATTGAAAAATGGAGGTCTTTGTGTCGATTGACCTTCCGTGTAAGTGGTGTTTTGAGTGCTAGTACTTACGTTATTTGCCATATTACTATAATATATCAAATAACTGTGTTATAGTTATATGATAACCTCGCTCTGATACCAAATGAAAGTGCTGTGTGTATACAATTATATGTGCTAATATAGTATACACGGATCGTGTAATATGGATTACAATACAAATGCGGAAATAGATGATAATAGCATAGTAAATAAAAAATAGAAAAATCACACCAGAGATTTTTATACTGGTTCGAAGCACCGTCCTACGTCCAGTCCCAGACTTCTATCTGGATTTTCACTATTAACTTCCTCGCTTCACCCGGAGGAACAGGTTTACAACACCCGAACAGCCGAACGGGATTTCACGCCTCTAATACACTGAGGACTTCAACACTTGCCTCTTACAACACAGAGGACTTCAACAAAAGAACAAATATAATTGTTGTTGACAATTTGTGCTCTTGAAAACACGGATTTGTCACTAGCAGTACACCCTTCCTATAATCTTATCCTCAAAGTATGCGATATGATGTTTTGAAAAGATTAAGGAAAGTATATTATTGAATCAAAGGATATGAAATAGTTTCAAAGATTCAATAAATAATTTAGAGCTTTTATAATGCAGAATTAAGATCAGAGATTAGATTAAAAGAATATGAAATCGTTATTATTTAATCAACGAATTGGATGAGTTTATATAGATAAGAATGGTTGTAACTCTTTGCCATTAAGAGATATGATCTTTTGGTGAAAGGTTAAGAGATGCAACCTTTGGAGAAGAGAAGTGTCTTTTGGAAAAATTGCTTTCTGTTCAAAAACGGTCGACAGGTTAAAAAGTGACCAGTAGACAGGAATTTAAAATATATATACGTTATGTGCATGTGTGCACGTACATTGTGCATTTTATACAGAAACGGTCGACCGTATGATTATTAACCGGTCGACCGGTACCTGTTAAATTGCACAATGAATGTTCAATGCTTTTAAAACGTATATATATCGATTATATTGAGGTGCATGATTATTTGAGGATAGATTTTAACAAGTTTATCACTATTACAATATCAAATAATCAACCTATAATCTATAGTAACATATGTAGCTCTAATGACCTTGTTTTGTCGATCGCCTTATTTGTCAGAAATCAAAACTTTCATAAAACTTGTGACTCAACATGTGCAATGTAGAATATGCTATATATATTACCATGCAGTTTTGAAAAATAAGATATATAAAAAGTACGCTTTCTCATGTATCTCTCGATCCATTCTAGAGTAATAACTTCTATCTTTAATGGGTCCAGGTATCCACAGATTAAATATGCAACCTAAGCTTTGGTACCAAATATGATGACTACCCTACACCTTCGGTAACCAATACATTTGTATAACGCGCTGCAATGGTACCCGATCGATGTAGAGCGATTGTTAGGGTTAAAATAGTAAACTACAAATGCAAGATTTATTATATATCTCATAGTGTGTGAAATAAAATATAAAAATCAAACATATATAAAAAGGGCATGGTAAAAATATAACTATACAAATCATCATAGGTTAGAGCATAGGTTCAATATAGTTAAACGAAATAGTAATATGGTTTATACAACTGATAAATAAAATCAAATATCTATCTATAAAATAAAATATAGCACAAGTAAAGCTCCATAGTAATTCGTAGTAGAATAAGCAAATAAATCTCAGATAATAGCATATATAGTAGTGCCAGCCTCCTGCTCATCCTTTAAACAACTCCATGCACTAATATCAAACATGTTATTTAGTTTACCAATTTAAGAGTACCTGAGAAAGTAAGAAGCAAAGCATAAAATCTTGAGTCAAACTAAAGTCTTGTGTGGGAAATACACACCCACACATGTACACTATAAAAGAAGATATAGTAAAATAGGAACACTAAGCGTGAAGAATCTTACCCGACTTATCCCTGCATCCAATAAGTTAGCACATAAACTCAAATATAGGTCAAACTATCATTGTATACTATGCTCAAAATACATAATGGGATGTTGGGGGTATCTAACAAAACAATACCTAAATTACAGGAAATCCATACAAATCTCACATCAATCAAATCAAACATATCTATCACAACAAATATAGTATCAAAACAATTAAAGCACTCATTACCCACCAGAGTGCTCTTGGATATATCATATGCACGACTCAAATTATCTATGTCTACTAATTGTCTTAGGTACTCCATACTCAAGCTCATAACCACTCAAATGGCTAGGGATATAGACCAATCGGATGTCCGTCTCATAGGTGCACTCAGAATACCCAAGGGTACAACCAGACTACTCTGCCCTATATGAGCACCTATCACTGGCACACGTACTAATAGTAGAACTGCCTGTTATCAACTTTAAAAGTGATCACTAAGCACTCACTTGTTCGGTAAGTTCTCTCATGCTATAGTAATTTCCGTCATGAAGTACTTGGTTAGTACGACTGAGATTGTTGATTCATTAAAATGCAAATGTCACACTTAGTTCCAAGAAATCAACACACTTATCTTAGAGTAATCATCAATTCCCTAGGTATAGCCCGACGTAATCTTCGGCAAATTTCTACATCGTTGTCACATTGCAAAATCGATAATACGGGCTCTGTTACTCCAGTTTTACCTGCGGTAGTTCCTTGTGATCAATACTATGGACTCATCACGACATTACAATCCTACCATATCAGTTGCACCAATTTTAGACCACTGTAAGTATCACTCGATTATGGGCATGCTTTATCCACTTTACTAAATTCAAAGTTCAACTAGCCCAAAGTTTCTGGTCTTTAGCTTAAAGTAGACTCGCATTCTCAACATGGCCCGACCCCGAAACCCCTCATTCAAAGTTTAATATAGGAAGCTACCGACCTAGATGGTTCAACACCAAACCATTCTTGTACTTGGGACTTAATTACAAAATATTATCTCAGTGCACCCACTCCTGTTTGTTCCACTTTTTCAAAGAAAAACCCCGGAGTCTCTATTGTGCTTGCCCGAAGTTTTAGATTTTAAAAATCAGAGTCTACGTCAACGACTCCACTAAGGACGAACCATCTTACTAAAGCCGTAACTCCACCATCTCTAGCCTAAAATACAAATGATCAGTTATTAAGCGCCTCCACTTCATCAACAACCTTCCATATTGATTGTATATGAATCCAAGCAATTTGGATAGTTCAGTCATTATGGATAAGTCATGAATGATCATCTAGAAAACTGATCTTTATGCTAGCATTTTCTGAGTTAGTTACCCTTCTAATCAAATGCCTTAACTCCTCATGTAATTTTTTTACATGGACATGGCTCCAAACACTCTAAAACTAGTCGATTCTAAAAAATGCATATCGATAATTCATATCCTAACTTATAGAAACAAACTTATAAACACTACCAAACAAGCATCACATCATCATTATGATGTTAATACAATAAATATATCATCCAATACGTTCATCACATCATTGAAATCAAGTTAAAATATAAAATGGAATACACATGAGCATAAAATATAATTCTTAAATATAAATCATTTAAATCTATTTTAAAAATATGTGTAAGTTCAGAGTTGCACTAAAGTATTTCATAACACATTTTCATACTATATTAGTGATCATAATGCAGTAGTAGACATAAATAACTCACTTAAGGGTCCAAATCAAACAAATCGAGGAGAATTCGAGACAAACACCGGATGTCACAAACTACAATACACCCCAACTATAATTAGTGATCCCCTCACCAATCCTCTCATAAATCGTTATCTGCATCCTTGTTTCAATTAAGAAAAGTAAAGTTTTGTGTTGCTTTTTGGCTAAGAAAAAAATATATTAATGGAAATTAAAATGTTCATTGGAAGCGTAGAAATAATTAGGGGTAGTTCCACCGGGTCGTATCAGCTCAAATATCAAAATGAGTTAATGAGCTCAATTAGGGCTTAGTTTAGTTATAAGCTAATCTATATATAAACTATCAAACTTTAATTAGCCATATCTATTAAATAATATGCCTCAAAAATTATTATGACTACTCTACTAAGAGAGAAACAAACATATTTCTCATTTGAAAGTTGTCTCGAACCATAATTCGGCTCCTATCAAAAGTTATAGGCCTTACAAGTGTTCAAAGTCAAAATTGTCCAATAAAATTTCTAAGGTGCAAAAATATGAAAACTCAACATTTCCTAAAGTTTTAGCCTATTTGGAATTCACTTTGTCACAAAAGTAATATTTTTTCCATCCTCCAATATGTAAAAGCATAAGAAAAATGCGAGTCATTACATCTTCAAGATAAGGCAATCTCTTGGCAAATGATTAAGGTTATCACATTCCAAGCAGTTGACAACATTTTCATTTCCAAAGTTTTTTTAGAAACAGGTACTTTATTTACACAAGAAAACATATACTTCCATGATATGCCTCATTAAAACCAAATAACCCCACTAACCTCGATGGGCGTCTTATTAGGGAAAAGAGTACACATCATGTCCATATATTAATAGAACAAAAGTGATAGGGACAACTATCCAAGTTGGATGAAAGAGTAACATATGGAAAACACATGCCAAATCACCTACATGCAAGATAACTAGAAGCAATAAAACAAACTTACAAAAAAAAAACTAAGAAAACATGAAAGCATGTGTAAACAATCCAAACAACAAGCGACGACTTTGTGATATTGAGGGGCACTTCACAAGCCACATCGAAGTGGAGAGAGAAAGCCTAAAATCACTTCACTAAAATGGAACGGTAACCAATATTCTTCGGCCATAGACTCAATAATGGTGGAAATTAGCAGTTCGAACTCTTAATCAAAGGAAGGGTCTGTAACACCGAAACTAGAAATGGCTAGCGACAAGATCATGGAGGTTTAAAGGCTTGATTTTGCACATCCACTAGTAAGCTAAGTTTGCTTTCTCCATTTAATTTCATGTAATGTTTTTTCCTCTAAATCAATCGAATATAGTAGTCACGCCCTACCTCTATACTCACATTAGCCAAGGACACTATGAGTAATGCCGTCAACTAGTACGAAGAATAAGGCTATTGAGGAGCGACCATATGTGTAATTGCTTTGTGCGAGTACCGATATGCCAGGTAAATTATCACTTTCATTTCAAGAGGGAATTCGACATGCCAATACAAACTCAAAGCTTACTCAGTGGCTATGTAGTCTTTGAAAAGAAATATAAAATAAGCATAACACAAAACCAGTCACAGATATTCATATCACTAAGGCGGAAACAAATATGAATATAACACATAAAAGTGTACATCAATGTAGTGATCATGTAAGATCCACTACATCACAAAAGAATAGGTACAAGTGCTAGACAAAAGAATATATATACATCAAGGAGTCTCTGTCTCTAATGTATAAAAGCAAAACCTACCAAGGTAAAGTTGCTAGCCAAAAGTTAGATGACGGACGCTGATAAGAAGTCAAGTAGAAGCACCTGAAATACCTCGGTCTAACCCGAGTATTATTTAAGAATAAAATAATAAACGGATCAGTCTAGCTATAAATATCATATAAATGAAATAGGATAAGAGATATGACAAAAATGTATGATAACAATAATGTCATATTGCGACAAGTATACATTAGATAACAAAAAGAAATCAAACATATCTCGAATATTCTCAAACATTAAAAAGAATGTCATATTCTTTAACATATTCACCGAACCACAAATGCAGATAAAAATTTATCAATGTAAATCACAAAAATTGATGAAACACAAATTCTAGAAATCATCGATTTGAAATCCGAAAAACACAAAGGGGGAGGCCTATCACAGACGGCAGTATGAAAACTCACCAACACATGCATCACAAACGGAACGCTACTCCATGGTCGCTAACCATCAATTTTGAGCCGGAGCTCTACAAACGGCCCAAAGACCATGGGTCGCTACCCCAACAATTTTGAGCTGAAACTCCACAAACGGGGTTTAGTCCACCACACAAACAAAGAGACATCTCACATCGCTAGTCTAAATCACAAAATGATCATCACTGATTGATAAGTGTAAATTACAGTAAGCTAGTATATAAATGATTCTAGCTTCATCTACCATAATCATTGGCTTAACTTAAGTATTTACGAACAAACTGTAGATTTCCACCCGCAAATTGTCACAAGGTTTCAATCGAACAACTCTAAGAATTAACCGACGAAGTAAACGCAAGCGTTTCATACCACTTGTTTGCAATGCCGTTTAATTGGATTTCTCGAACGAATGAGGTAAAGGTTTGCATATACTACTAGATTAGAAAACAGAGTGTTGAAATTATTTTTATGAAAGAGTTTAGATATTTACTACTAGTGTAGAAACCTTTGTATTTTAAAGTGACAATTGCAGAAAACGATTGTAAAGCAATCGATCACCAAAAATTCACATTCAACGACGTGAATTAAAACCCCAAAAATCGATATCAAATCCAATCTATTGGATATTCCCCAAAATCCAGAAAAGAAGTCGTCAAAGTCGATAATAAATGACAACAACCAATCTGACCAACAAAAATCGATAAAACGGGAAATCCACTCAAAAAGAGCCAAAATAGGGAAAATTGACAGTTTCAGACGTGTGGTAGGTTTTTTCAGACGTCTGATCCTAGGTTCTGCAAAAATATATGCTGTTTTTTCCTTTCTCTTTTTAATTTCAGAACCATTTTAGACGTCTGTATTTTTATTTAACCAGACGTCTGAATTTTGTTCCGGACATTTGGATTTTGTTCTAGACGTCTTGATTTTAGCTGTGCCCTTTTTTTCTTTTCCAGGGACCCTTTCAAGATGTCTGTGTGAATTTTGTTCCAGATGTCTGGATTTTGTTTCAAACGTCTAGGTTTACCTACTAGGCAAAATTAGCCTAACCCAAAGAGGGCAAAGAATCCAAACCGGAAGTGATCTAACGAGCGGCGGATGCTAGGGATTTATGCCAATCGAAAACCCAGCCCTATAAGCTCTTCGATACACCGCCAAAAACATGTCCAAGCATCCAAGGTAGGATGTTTAAAGATTTTGACTTCAAAACACCAAAATTGAAAAATTCACCAAATCAATTCAAATCAAAAGCAATTGAACATAAAATAGATGTTAGGAATTCATACCTAACAACAGTGAAATCTATAGACATAGATGTGAGTTCAAGAAATCACCTTTAAAACTCAAAGACAACAAATGAGAAGCTCTAAAATAAAGCAAGACCAATTTCTCTTCAACAAGACCTCAAGAATCTTCAATTTATTGTTAATGAAATGAATTTCCTATGTTAGGGTTTAGGATTTTCTAAAAATTAAAGAGAGATTGAGATGGAGAAGATGAAGAGGTTGCTTACTTAAGCTTCTCTTAGATTTTAGAGCAAGAACTTGAATTTCCTAATAGAACTAGGGCTTAAGAAATTTTAATTTCCCATCCTTTCCCCCATTCTTTCCTTTTGCTTGAGTTAGGAAATGTTATGAATGAATGAAGAGGGGTGGAGGGGGAGTTAGGGTATTAGATGAGTTGGGTTCTCTTTTTAGGTTATTGGGCTGAAACCCAAAGCTCAATAGAAAAATATTAAAATTCTACTCAACTCCAAACATATCGATGCTTATACTCCAAAAGGTTGCTAACGCCATTTTGGCTCAATGGAAGTGATCTCGAGTCCTAATTCGACTGTTTACAAAAAGTAGCATTTCGGACTTTAATACGACTAACGATGCTATATTTAAATAAATCATTTAAATATAAAATCGTTAAATACGTGGGTTGTTACAACAGTCTTGAGCTGTAATGATCCTAACTTGGATTGGAAGTTCAATACCCTTAAAATTCTTACATTGCGCTCGCACCAGATATGCAAAATAATAGTATTGAATGCAATGTCCCTGAAGGACTTTAGAAATTGGTCACTTGTCTTATTTTGTAGCAAAATTGGTAGATTTTGGTTGATGTCGATTGAGTTTCCAGTAGTGATTTGAAACTTTTGCATTAGATTCTCAAGTAATTGTATGGAATAATCGCATTGAAATAAACAAACGTGTCTTTCTTCACTATTGCTTTTACATAGTATACACATATCATCTAGTTCCCTATTCCATTTTTTCATTCTGTCTTTTGTATTAAGACAATTTAAAATTGTTGACAACGAACAAGTCGACATTTTAGGTGCACAACTGCTGTCCCATATGATTATGGACCAATTCAAAACATTTTACTTGGTTCTAATATGATTCCAGGCTGATTTGATGCTAAACTGCCCATTTGCATTAGGTAGCCAAAACCAAAAATCTTTATGCTTATGCTTATGAATTGTAATTGCTTAAATTGTCTTGTGCAACTGAATAGAAATACGTTCAAGTTGTTTCTTCCATCTATTACCTGCTATTAGAGTAGAAACATTTTTGTTAAAGCTAGCTGCTATGTTTATGTCATTCCATCCACATTTATCTAACAATGAACTGCCATTCATCCATGGGTCTTTCCACAGTTTAGTACTATCCTTACTTGTAATTTCCCTATCAATAAGGCCACTGCACTATTGTCTGGCCTTAAATGTGTATGATGTGGCGGTGGTAGAGTTATAGTGCAGAAATTTGAGTTATGACAATATCTTTGCACATCCACTTAGCCCAAAAGAATCTCCCTGGAGAAACTTCCAAACAATTTTGATATCAAATACTTTTGTCATATCAACAAATTTCCTAATGCCCAGGCCTCCCTCTTGCTTTGGTATACACACATTTTCTTAGCTCATCTTGTGTATCTTTTAGTTCCATATAAAATTAGTACAAATAGCATTAATTCAATGAATGACTGCCATTGGAATTTGAGTAAATTAAATCGAGAATTGCATCATTGGATATATGACAGTTTTAACCAATTCAATTCTTCCATTAATGTTAAGCATCTTCGAATTCTAGTGGTTAGTTTGCTTATTAATTTTATCAATTAAACTCCCAATGCCTCTAGACTTTGATTTGTTAATGGTCAATGGAATACCAAGGTATATCGCCGGTAGTTTACCAATGTTGATGTTTAAAATGTCTGCAATTTTCTATTTCTCCTTGACCCTTTTACTAAAAAATAGAGAGGACTTATTTTCATTAAGATTCAGACCTGCTATAACTTTTAGATCATTAAATACATTAACAGCACTTTCTGCATTTCTGGTAGTGGCTTTGGCCAAGACTCGTATGTCGCCTGCGTATAATAAGTGTGTAATCATTGGCTCAACTTTATATATAGGACAAATATTACCTTTTAGCAGTTCCACATCAACACTAATATGGAGAAGTTCCATAGCCATAGAGAATAAATATGGTGGTAGTGGATCCCCTTGCCTTAATCCCCTCGAGCTTTTAATGAATCCAAAAGGGGATCCATCAATTAGCACAAAGAAAGTAGGGGTGGATATACATTCGTAGATGAGATCATCTATCAATGTCGGAAAACCCATAGAAATCAGCATACGATGAACAAATTCTGTACTGATTTAACCGTAAGCTTTATGAAGATCAATTTTCAGATAGAAATTATTTGAATTCTTCCTATTGAATCCCTGACTGTCTCACATGTAAGCAGATAATTTTTTGTATTAATTCTCCCTGGAATAAAAGCATTTTGATTAGGAGAAATAAGGTCTTCCATATAGGGTTTTAGTCGATTGCAAAGCATATTGGCTAAAATTTTGTAGGAGACATTGCACAGTGAGATAGATCTATAATCAGAAATTTGATTAGTCCTAGCCATCTTTGGGATGAGGCAAATAAAGGAATGATTTATTTCCTTTATAATCTTGCCTGATTGAAAGGAACTGTTCATAGCATTTAGAATCTCAAATTTAAGGCTCTCCCAATGAATTTTATAAAACTTGGAGTTAAGACCATTTGGTCTAGGGGTGCTATTATCATTGATTCGAAAGACTGCACTTTT
The DNA here is from genome assembly GCA_030765085.1 of Allium cepa. Taxonomy (NCBI): domain Eukaryota; kingdom Viridiplantae; phylum Streptophyta; class Magnoliopsida; order Asparagales; family Amaryllidaceae; genus Allium; species Allium cepa. The sequence continues at coordinate 619,576,262 of CM060945.1, forward strand.
AACCTCCACTATATAAAAAGGTTTGCATATGTTTCTTCTTGCATTTTTGGAAGGAATTCTCTTATAGACAATGTCTGGAAATTGGTATGTAACTTGTGCAGATGAAAATAAGTCAGTGAAATAATTAATAGCTTCACTAGCTAGTTGATCTGATGTTGAGTCCCATTCCCCCTTGCAGTTCATAATGAAATTATTTATTTTATTTGTCGTAATGTAATTTGTTTTACTATAAAAGAAATAGGTGGGTCTATCTCCTTTAAGCAACCAGTTATGTTTCATTTCTGATCATTATCCAAAGCAACAAAACTTAACATTGAAATGATTTGCCCATTTTTCTACAAGTACTGCTTAATAATATGCTCATTTAAAGGATTTTGAACTAATAGCTTGTACGATTTGTAACAACCCGCATATTTATCGAGTTTGTATTTAAATATTTTATTTAAATATTAACTCGTTAATCGGATTTTGGTCCGAAAAGCTACTTTTTGCAAACGGTCAAATTAGGACTCGAGACCACTTCCATTGAGTTCGAAATGTCGTTTACAACTTTTTAAGTATAAACATCGATAGGTTTGGAGTTAGTGAAATTTCACTAACTTTTCCCGCTTTGGACTTTGGGTTAGTTTAGCCTATTAAGCCCAAGTTCCAACCCTCTTCTCCTCACTCTTCATAAATTTCCTAACTAATCAAGCTTTGGCATTAATAGTGGAGGGAATGGGAAATTAAAACTCCAAGCACAAATTCAATTGCAAATCCAACATTCAACTCCAAATTCAAGTAGAAGATATTGGATTCAAGCTTTGGATTGCTTCTCCTTGCTTTCAAGCTTCATCTTCATAAATTTTAGTGCAAAGGTGAGATTTTTATCTCACAATTCTAGCCTATAACTATATTGGACTGTTGGGAATGATTCCCTATCATTTTTGCATGCATGTTAGCATTTGGTTTGGATTGGATTGGCGAAAAACTCCAATTTTTAGCGTTTTGGTGAATTTTCTGCACTTAGGTCGTTCTGGCCATTTTTAGGTCGTTCGGAGTTAAGTCGTTCGTCCATGGGTCGTGAGTCGTTCACGAGTTAACTTTAGGTCGTTCTGGAAGAATTGGCACTTCGGAATTAGGTCGCTCACGAGTTAAGTCGTTAGGTCGCTCGCGAGTTAGTACCATAGGTCGCAGGGCTTTAGGTCATTCTGGAAGTATTGGCACTTCGGAGTTAGGTCGCTCGCGAGTTAAGCCTTAAGTCGTAGGTCGCTCACGAGTTTGGCCTTAAGCCGTAGGTCGCTCGCGAGTTAAGCTTTAAGTCTTAGGTCGTTTCCGACCTATAATCTCTAGGCAAACGTTAAGTCGCTCGCCCTGGTTTATCTCGTAGGTCGTCTCCGACCTAAGCTCCAGATAAGTCGTTCGAGTTAGGTCGTTGGACCATTTACCTTAGGTCGCTCGTCCACTAAGTCGGCCTGGTTTATCTCGTAGGTCGTCTCCGACCTAAGCTCCAGATAAGTCGTTCGAGTTAGGTCGTTGGACCATTTACCTTAGGTCGCTCGTCCACTAAGTTGGCCTGGTTTATCTCGTAGGTCGTCTCCGACCTAAGCTCCAGATAAGTCGTTCGAGTTAGGTCGTTGGACCATTTACCTTAGGTTGCTCGACTCTGTTAAGTCGGCCATGTTGGGTCGTGAGTCATCGTTAGGTCGCAAACACCTCTAGGTCGCAACCACTAAGTCGCTTGACCCCTTAGACCCCTAGGTCGCAGCCGTTAGGTCGTATGACCCTTGAGTCGTTAGGTCGTTAGACCTCATTTTGTCTTCACTAGGTCGTACCGTTTTGGTCGGGGCGCTGCCCCGCACCCCGCCGGGGGCGCTGCCCCCTGGACCCTCGCAACCTGACCGGGCAGGTCGAACCCCGTAAGCGGTGGCGTTGCCCCCGCACCCCCACCTTGGGGGGTTGCCACCCCCCCTGGACCCCCCCTCCGTAGGGGATCTTATCTGAAAAACATTGAGCTGATTTCCTTGGATTTTATTCGCATCTCCGTATGCGATCTTTGTGACTGATTGTTTCTACAATTGCTTCTGTGTTTGGTCACTTTATAATATAAAGGTTTCAATACTAGTAGTAAATATCAAAACTCTTTTAACAAACAATTTCAACTCTATTTTTAATAACAAAGCTCTTTTCTTAAACCGTTTTCCAATCTATTAGTATATACAAGCCTTTACCTCACTCGGATGAGAAATCTAATTAAACGACTTAGTAAAACAAGTGGTATGAAACGCTTGCGTTCACTTCGTCGGTTAATTCTTGGACTTGTTCGATTGAACCTCTTGTGACAATTTTATTAGTGAAGATTTACAGTTTGTTCGTAAATATTTAAGTTAAGCAAGTGGTTATGGGACATGAAGCTAAACTTCTATGTTTACTAGCTTAGTGTAATTGACACTTCTCGTTGATCTTGATGATCGCTTTATGAATTAGACTAGCAATTGCGCGATGTCTCTTTCATTGCAAGGTTAGACTAGACACCACTTGTGTGATTCCATTCACACATACCTTTCTGCTTTTTGGTTAGTCTTGACCTCAATCTGTGTGATTCCATTCACACATGCGGGGTAGCTCCCCTTGGTCTTCGGACCGTCATGTGATAGGCCTCTTTCCCTTTTCATGATTTCTGGATTTCTCGTGTTGATTTCTGGAATTTATGTCATTGACTTGTTATGAGTACAAGTTTAGGGTATGATGCCCTCTTCGAATCTTTGAGAAGATTCTTGTGATATTGATTATCTCTTATTGATTGATCTTCTGTTGATCATTATTTACATACTTATAGTGGTATGTCGTTATGGATGTTTATGTTTATGCCATATCTTTTATGTTATATCATGTCATCTGATATTTATAGCTAGACTGATCCGTTTATTATTTTCTTAAATAATACTCGGGTCAGACCGAGATGTTACAGGTGCTTCTGCTTGACTTCTTCCCAGGGATTCATCACTCTGACTTTTGGCTAACTGTTTAGATTAGCAGTTTTTGTTGTATACACTTGAGATATAGACTCATAGTTGTATTTTTTGTATAGCACGTGTTGCTATTCTTTTGTACTATCGTGGATCTCACTGACCACTACTCTGATGTACACTTTCATGTGTTAGTTATATATTCATATCTTCTTCCGCCTTTGTGATATGGATATCTGCGACTGATTTGTGATATGATTATTTCTATGTTTGTTTCCGAAGATTATTTATAGCCACCGTGTGATAAGCAATTACATGGATGGTCGCTCCTCAACAGCCTTATTCTCCGTGCTAGTTGACAGCACTACTCCGGAGTGTTCTTGGCTAGCGTGGGTATAGAGGTGGGGCGTCACACGATTCATTAGCCTCTGCATTCAACTTATCAACTACTACAATTCACTTTATCTTTCTTCTAACCTTTCAGGGCATATTTGACTGCTTTAAGTCTGCTGATCAAAATATGCATAGGATTGCCAAATAGAGCTTTATTCAATGCTTGTTGAATGGTAGCTAGCTTGGAGATGCCATGAGTTGTAGTATTTGAAAGGTACTCTCATAGCCTTATTAATTTGATGTTTGAATATTATGTTGATGGTAGCATGGTCACTTAGTGAATGATATCCAAAGTGAATACCAATTTGACTAAACTTATCCATCCATATCTCATTAACAAACACATAGTTTATTTTATTATGAATAGAGAAATTACTCCCTCCCCTCCAAATGTAGAAAATACCACTAAAATCTGGTTTAACCAATTTTGAAGGAGAGTGCAGTTGAAAATGCTTGATTACCCATCGAATTACACATACCTTTGTTAATTCTGTCATTAGATGATAAAATAAAGTTAAAATCACGATCAATAATCCAAGGAAGTTTAAATATTTTTGAGTGCTCTAATAGGTAATTCCTTAAGTTAATTCGTGATTCTTCATCATTAAATGCATAAACAGTAGTGTATATAATGCTGACCCCATTTGCATTGTGCAAAATACAAGAGATAAGCTGGTTATTAACATGCACAATGATATTGGACCACTTAGAGGAAACCCTTATCAAGTATTCCTTGAAATTCTTAGGCATAAATGTGATTTCCTTATCATCATCTAATCAGTGAACGTCATTTGTAGCGGTGAATACTAATGTTTTCTTCTCATTCGCTTGACTTTCCTTTCTAGTCTGCAGCTATACTCACACAACATAAGATAAGTTACTAGTTCCTATAATTTCATTATGCTAATATTATTAGTTTCTTCGGTGGCCAAAGTCTTCTGATCACATTAACTGTAGAACGAATTTAAGATCTTTCTGACTTGGTCCTTTTCAGAAAAAGACTTTCTTAATGATACTAGTAAATGCAAAATATCCTAAAATCCAACATAAATGTCAATATGGATTTATATTATTTCATTTTAAAATGTTGAAACTGATTTGTCTATAAAGATGTTTCACTATATTTAACTGTACCGGGTACCTTCATGTGTGTTTGTAGAGTCCTTCGGATGTCATATGCAATTTTACAAATCAATACATTATTAAACTCATATTTATCCAAGTCATAAAATATAATATTCTTGGCCTTTGAATTATTGGGTGTTTGTGTCTTTATATCATTGGTCCATATTGCTCATTTCATTTGAGCTCGCCATATTTAGTTTGTGTAACAATCCAAATATCTAAACCATTTGATCTTAAGAAAATTTTCATTAAGCAAGACTAGTGCGAGTAAATATTACCATTAAATAGCGGTGATCTAGTAGTGAATTTACCCTCTACAAAAGTGTTAAAATGCATGATACTAGTATTTTTTAGCCATTTATCCTTTCCTTAATTCAAATTATGAATTTTTGAAAACCGTGTGCACTGGTACCAAATGTGGGTTATGGGAAACCAAAATGCACTAATGCTAAGTTAATCTTAACACTATTAACCCACTAGAGAGGGGATGTGTATGAAAAATTGTTTAAAAGTTAACTTTTGAATTTAAAATTTATCTACTCAAATCAGCAATCAAATAAAAAAAGGCAGATAATCTACAACACCCCTAATTTCTATTGCACTTTTTCTAAAGCTATAAATGTGGTATTTTCTAGGTTAATTAATTTGGTTGGCCATATTAAATATTATAAAAAGAATAATTAGAAGGAATAAGATTAATAAACATAAATATAGAAGGGTAGAAATAGAACAGCAAATGTTATACTATATACACCCCTCGTCCTCGTTTATTTTCCATTTCACTATCAAAACAAAACCAAGCTAAAATATGGTTGGTCACAATTAAGAAGAAGGAAAATTCAAGAGGAAGATAAGATAAATAAAGAAAGTTAGAGCAAGTTTCAACATTTCAACAAGAATTAAGGTGAATAATATTAAAATCTCGTTTTTAGTTGTGTTAGATTCAGGTTTAAGTTTGAATACTATTTTTTATTGAATGTCTATTATGCATGTTAAATTTATTATTACGTATATGATTAAACAGCTATTATATGGAATATTGAAAAATTTTCTAAAGGGTTTTGGATATGAAAAACTATGTTTTTGATCGTCAAATGTTTTAAAATATTGAGATGATGTTTGAATTATAATTTTTGTGAAGGTTTTAAATTTGAAAATTTTCAAAATTGTCATGGATTTATAATGAATTTTTTTAGTGAGACAAATGTTGGAATTTAATTATTTAAAATATGAGAATTAGTTATTTTGATTTGAAATTTTAATATGTTGTTAAGAAAACATATATTGATTTTTGGGAATTTTCCCAAATGTTTCTAATCAAATATAAGATTGTTTTTTGCATATTGGACTAGTTTATAAATATGATGATAATATAACCTTGAGGAAATTACATTTTAGCATAATAATAGTAAATCTTCCATATAGGATTTTTGGAAAAAAAACTTAAAAATATGTTATTTGGCCAATGAGATTTCGATAGATATTGTGGATTTGGTAACAAAAACATACTTTTAATGGAAAAGAATCTACTTTGGAAAGAAATACAAAATTGGCTTATCTCACTAGGGCTATAACCGATGGTAGCTTTGCTTCTAATTTCCTTCAAATCCTTCTATTTTAAACATAATTAATCTATTTTTATCATCTTACAAAAGCTATTATCCACAATAGCTATGTTTTTCCAGCCTTTAAAAGCTTACTTTAAGAACACTTGAAAGTTATTTGTTTTAACCCACGATAGCTATCTTTCACAACAGCTATATTTCAGTCCTATTTAAAAAGTTATTATTTTTATACACGATGGCTTTGCTTTTATTGACCCACAAAGGCTATGTCTCGCGAAGTCCTGTTTTTCATTTACTCATGATAGCTACCTATCATGATGTCATGGCTCGGAATTTTCCTTCGAAAATTGACATCAATATGTCCACTGTATTACATGTCGAACAATCGAATGTCGGAAATATCATATCATTAGGGAGAGGAAAAAAGAGGTAGAAGAAGAAAATAGAAATAACAACACAGAATCTCACAATCGCAGCAAAACAATATATAATAGATAACAACTGATCTTTATGAAAAAAGAACTATAACTGCTTTCCTACATTACATCATCAGGGTACAACACAAATCAATAGCATAATACTGGGCAGATATATACAACATACCATACACAGCGGAATAAAATCAACGTCTTCGTCATCCAGCTAGCCTCCTGAGCTCCATAGCATCCTATACCATATTTGTAATATTCATTCTGACCTGTGCATTATAATAAAATAACACCCGAAGTAGTCTGGAAAACCAGCGTGAGAAAACACACTCAATTTGAATTATTAAAGCTATCAAATCCTTTGAAAATCAATGGTATCTCGTAAGACCACGCCATAAATAAACATGATGAGTTTTTACCGTAAAATGATTAAAACATTTCATATCAAATCCTCTGATATTATAATAGTGTCTAAGTACAAATACTTAGTCAAATGCTTGCATCTCATATTCCAGCATAGCTGGGCATAATCAAAATCGGGCTGGGATATAACCTGTCTATGGGCAAATGATTCCAACTGAATGACTAGGCAATGGGGTACCACCTGTCATAGTCTATTTAAATAATAATTCCTACTATAACTAACTTAATTAGTATTTCCTTTAGAAAATTTTAAAATCAACTAAATAATAAATTTTCTTACTAATACTTTAAAATCTTTCCTTGTTAAAATAAGTTAACTTCTCAAAAAATACATTTTCAACTCCAATATAGCAGTCTGATCATTTATAAATCCTTCTTGATTATCTCCACTTTAACTTATGTTCCAATCCCATAAATTTCCTTCCTCGCATTTCTAAATATAAAACTACTATTTTTTTAAAAACAATTTACCCATCTCCTTATAAATTCGCACAATGAATTTATAACTCAAATTATTCACTGATATTTTTACCTCACTTTATATTATAAACCTCATTTATAATTTCCATAATCTCATTTTCCATTTCATCCCTGTTTCACCACACTTAATCAACTTTTCATCGATTTTCAAATATAATTCCATTTTTAAATTAATTTCTTAGTTAACCCAAATTTATTTCAAAACCCCCTAATTTTAGATTCACTTCCTTTTTCTAATTTGAAATCTTATTTAAACCCGAAACACTAATTTCATATTTTATTTATCAAATCTCCTCTTTGTTTTTCTCAATTCTAGTTTAAATCTCGGATTTAAACTAAAATACTTTTATACTTAAACAAATTGCATGATCCCTATTATTAAATACTGTTATTCAAATATTCCAATATCTCAATCTTTCATATTTAGAAATTTACCAAGTACTAACCTTAAAATTAAACTATTTATTTTACCCAATATTCTTTTCTTAAGTTTATCCAAATTTCACTATAAATACTTTTACTTTAAATTTTTCTTTTACCTTTCTAAAATTTTAAACATTTATCATCGGTATTTTAAAATACCAAAATCTAACCAGCAATTCCATAGCACCAAATAAATTCAAAACACGCTATAATCTATCACAGATTATCCAATATATCATGTTATTGAATATGAAAATAAATTCAACATTTTGAGAAATCCAGTTGGATCCCTCCGACCTGTTTTCCTGCATCCACAGATGTTCGCACAAAATAAAAATACCAATCCCACTTCGAGGGGCATTTTGCGGCATAAATGGTCATCCCCTATCATGCGGGGTGCACAGCGTCTCATCCGTTATATACATGTAGGAATAACGATCACTCCAATGTATATATACTGCTATATAGAATACCACATTTAACTAATAATAATTTATCAATTCTATCAACCAATAAACAGTTAATTTTAACAAGTTAAAATTTATTAAGGTAATCCAAATTTTATGAGATTAACTCACCTTGATTTTCAGTTGTTTTCACGTTCCGTTTTCAATTGAATCCGGACGCGTTTTAAATTGTCTAAAATTATCAAAAGCTCCAAATCCACCCAAACTTATTCCTATGCGTAGATGATGACGATACGAACCTAACTAACTTGAATCGTTCGAAACGGGCCTCATACGCATGAGGTATAGCATTTATAAGTTTGAATGTGATTTTATATAAACAAATTCTTTTTTTTTCAAAAAAACACAAAGCTCGATCCTCAAAACCAACCCGACCCAACATACGTTCTTCCCAAATTCGAAAATGGCTTTCGCTTCCAATCGTCTTCCCCATCGCCACACTTTGACCGGCAATCAGCCCCTCCTTCCTCATGAAATCCCCTTTCGACTTCTCCGACCTCCTCCTTGCATCGATCACCACCACCCTATAGCGAATCCTTCAAACTCGAAACACCCCTGCAAACGTGACCTGGCCTCTACGACGTCGATTGTACACGAGTCGCGGCTACCCCACCGATGACCGAAGTCCACCAAATTTCTGCTGCGCGCTCCACTTCCTCCTACAAACTCAACGAAACCACCCACAAACCTTAACTCGGCCCAATTCAAATTAAATTTCAATCCCTAGTTCGACTACATGCCTTGACGCCAAATTCAAGCATTCCAAACAAGGTCGCACCATGTAAAATGTATACCAGATGGAAGAGAAATGAAAAACTCGATTTTTAAAGCATGTTTCATAATTTTTCATTAAGTGTATTATGAGGAATGTAATTTTTAAGTTGGTTTTCATTTTTTTCTTCACTGTGAAAGGTTCGGGAGGCATATAAAGATGAGGAAGCGTGTTTGTTGGGGAAATGTGTTCGAAAAGGAAGAGGTACAGTTATTTGAAATAAAGAAAAAGCTGATGAGAATTGGTTTTGACTGGTCATACTATTTTATGTATATTTTAAAATTTTAAATCGTCACAATTACACAACTAAAAATCTCAAACCTCTATCGAGGCATGCCGCTAGGCATTTATAATGTTATACCCCTATTTCGAACGCAGTGGAAAAGGTTACGAGTCCTAATTCGATCGTATGGAGAAATAGTGTAACAACCCAGGATTTTTAGTAATTAAAATTTGGATATTTAATTAATTTTAAATATTAATAAGTCAATTTATAAGTCGAATAAATTTTATTTTGAATTATTGGATTTAATTGGATAATTAAATCGATAATTTAATATGTTAAATTATGGAAATAATTGAAAATTAGGTTAAATATGATTGAAAATGATTTGTAAAATTTTATTTTATCATATGGGAGTTAGAATGATATTTTAGAACTTTTAAAATCGAATTTAAAATTTATTTGTTAAAATTGAATATTTTAATATTTAAATCGACTAGTGAAAATAGCCAATTTTTAAACAGTCTTAGAATTGAACGAAACTAGTTCCATTGGATCCGTAATAGTTAGTTATTATCGGGTTTCAATTTTCGTGTCAATCGGGGCTATCGTTTGATCGTGGCAGCTCGAAACACATCGATTTATTTTTAATTTTAATTTGGCGAGTTAAAATAGCCATTTTTCAAACAGTCTCGGATTTCGACGAAACCAGTTTCATCGGATCCGTAATGTGATATTATTGTAAGTTTTCAAATTTCGTGTCAATTGGATTTACCGTTTGTCCGGTACAAATTAAAACGCCTAGAAATCGATTTAAATCGGTTTAATTTAAATTGAACGTTTATAGCCATAACTCGCACAGATGTCCGAATTAGCTTCCGAAACCTGTTCCATTGTGTCCGGAACGCGGGGTAAACCCTAGAAACGCTGGTTACGGCGCGTAAATCGGAGTTCGGAATTTCCGGGATGAATAGTGTTCGATATTTCCTTATAAATAGCCCCCCACTTAAAAAAAAAAGAAAAAAAAAAGAAACCCTAATTCAATAACGCAGCCGCCACCCTAGAAACAACGGCCAGAAACTCACGACCTTTCACCCTCGATTACTCCAAATCCGTCGACAATTAGGCTAAACTTTCAACTAGAGTATTGAAGAGGGCAATGAGAGCTTCGATGTGAACGGTGATGATCGTGTTTGGAGCGTCGGAGGGGGAGCCAGGGGGGTGCGTGCGTGCCACGTTCGTCTCCGTGCGCACGAGTGAGGGTGGGGCCGAGTGTGCCAAGGCTATGGCCGAACATAGAGGAAGTCGAGGCCGTTCGTTTGGCGCTCCCTGATCGTGTTTTCATGCAGCGAGGAGGTGGTGAGATGGAACCCTAGTTTATGTTCACGGGTTTGTTGATGTCGGCTGTAAACGTGAATGAGAGGGAGGATGGGGAGAAGCAACGCACGGCCATGATCTGTGGGATGGAAATCAATGGCTCAGATTGAATTTAGGTTTAAAATTTATTAAAAGTTGTAAATTAAATTATAGTATAAATTCGTATAAACTTCAAATATTCGTATCTTTTTCATACGAGGTCGAAAACGCGCGAAACCAGTTGCGTTGGAATCGTATGGACGAGCACTACGCGATGGAATTGGATTGGAGTCATTTGGAGTTAGTGAGAATTTTGGGTAAAATTAAACGTTCGTTTAATTTTATTCGAAATAAATCGCTAAAACGAAATTGAAATCAAGGTGAGAACTTCTCACTCAATCGAATCAGTTTCGATTTTATTTTAAATAGTTAGATTTAAAACATTTGAATGCATATTTGAATGATGACTGTTATCTATTGATTGTTAAAATAGACATTATGCGCCGTTAGTAAGCGGATGTTATTTATTAAAAACACATACCGCTAATATTTCATAAACAGTGAAATTGGTATTATATATAATAGCAATATATATATATTGGCATATGTATATATTGGAGTTATTGATTTCCCGCATTTTTTGTTTAGCGGTTGAGACCCTATTGCGCCGTTATTAAGCGGATAATATTTTAAATCCCATATACCGCGATAATTTCGTACTGGAGCGAAATTGGTATTGTGCTAATGTTTGTGGATGCAGGAAAACAGGTTGGAGGGATCCAACTGGATTCCTCAACAGTATTTATTTGATTTCAGATATTTTGATATTTGATTGACTATCATATCGATATATGATGTCGTTGTTGTCGTGATTGACTATTTGGTGTGTAGCATCATTGGACCAAATTTGGGATTTTTAAAATGACTTTTGAAAGTGTACGTTTATAAAATATTTTTGGAATTGATTTATTTTAAATAAATAAACGTTATAATTTTAAGGTTATAAAAATTATGATTTTTGAGAAATATAGTTAAAAGTTGATTTTTGAAAATATGGGATTAATGATTTTATAAAATAGTTTAATCGGGACTTTTGAATTTATGGTAAAAAGTTTAAATATAGGATTTATAAAATTTGATTATTTTATAAATCAAAAGGGTGAAATTATAAAGAAGTTTTAGAATAATAATACAAATTGATTTGTATAAAAGATTTATAAAATGAATATTATAAATTAGAATATTTTTAATTATAAAACGAGTTTTTATAAGTGTTTGAATGAAGTGAAAATGAATTTCATAAATAAATGAAATTTATAGAATTATAAACGGTGAAGTTAGAAATAGAATTTTATAAACAGTAGGTTTATAAAATTTGTGAAGTTATTAAAGAATATATTTGGATAAATAATTAAATCTTATAAGTTATAAGATTTATAATTATGAAGTTCAAAGGAACGATTTTGCAAACAAATAAATTATAAGTATTTCACTTATAATATGAACCTTTGGTTTATAATTGAGTTATGAATTCAATAGGTTAATAAAGGAATTTATAAAAGGAAGTTGTTATAAAATAAATAATAAAGGAGTTTATAAACGTTGTTTTATAAATTCGCAAACGACTTATTTTGATAAGCAAATTGTTGAAACCTATTAATGGAATTATATTCACGTTTTTGACTGTGAATAATCCTTTGAAATAAAATGAATAAAAGGATGAAATTTGTTAACGTAGTATATTCACGTTTTTGAATAGTGAATAATATGTTAAAGAAAATGTTTAGGATATGATGTTTTAAATTGAATTAAAACGATCTAACGATGTTTTAAAATGTGTTAAGATTCGAAACCATAGATTTCAACATTTATTGTTGAAATAGACGTTTTCGAGAAATAAAAGGAAATAGTGGACTATAACACTGTTGTTATAGTAAATGATTTCCGAAAGGAAATGTTTTGTATAGTATTGGGATTTATATATCTATTTTAATTTTGAATCCATATACTAGTGATTTTGGGTTGTCGTAACGATGTTTTACGCAACATTCGTTTTGGCCCAAATAAGTATGGTTAAGAGAATGATTTCCTTAAAGAATGAAATATATACTTAATTTCGATTTAAGTATATTGAATATTTTCTAAGTGTTGAAAATAAATAAAATTCGTGAATTACTTATTTAATAAGTATGGAAATGTTTTCCAATATAAGTGAATATTTTGAGAATTTATCTTTTTGAAGATAAATTGAAAAGGAATATTGAAACCTATTGAAAATCGTAGATCAGTAGATATTGTGAAATGTAAATTCAATATGAAATTTATAAATGAAATTGGAAAATGGGTTTAAAAATAAATATCGATTTATTTTTGAAGTATTGAAAATTATATATCTTGTAAAGATATTTTGGAAAATAAATAATTTAGAAAATTATTTGGAAACTGGTGATGTGTGTATATCCATTGATAGTTCAATAACCGACTATCAATATTTCCCTTTGAATGGGTATTTGATGTGATTTGTTTGAATTTGAATGCCACACTTATTTTTGAATAAGCGCTCACTATTCGGGTTAACGGGGAAAGGACCATGGGGTCGTATAACCCATTCCGAATATGTGATACGTCGTTATGAATTGCATTTGAAGATCGGTGTTGAAGACCCGGTATTTGCGAGAGCGATAGGATGACCTGTCGATTGTCTCTGCACTGAGTTGCAACGGTATAGAGACTCCCTAAGTGATGGGAAATCCGATCAGGATTGTGAATATCCGGATTGCAAGGACTTCTTTGTAAGTGCCTTCGGTTTTGTTCGAGCCTGGAACAGACTTGTATGGATTGTATGTCTGACATTACAAATTGAGATATAAAGCCGATTTCATTCAAATATATTTCTGTTGGTGGCGGAGAATTTATTCTTTTAGCTTAACACCCTTCTCTGAAACGTACGAGCTCAGAGGTCATGTAGTTGAATGTTATCAGCGATATATTCCCAATTTGGTAATGTGACATGCTGAGTGTTGCTGTAAATGATCATTGTGTTGATTATTCGTGATAGGATCGTTTATTTGATCGTCTATCCTGGTGATCATTTCTATGATCATTTGTTGACCCAAAGCATGGCTTTTGTATAAAGTATGTTTTTGTGGACGTGACTTCGTCGAGCCTCACACCCCGGAATGGTCAAAACAGGAAAGATGCGGCAAGGTTATGAGGGGTAGCTCCCTTTAGGGTATGTGCATTTCCTTCTGGAAAAGGGTGGTATCATGGTATGGAGCCCAGATACTTACTCATGTTGAAAACACTTTATGATTGTGTGAATTGATTACGAGCGCTCGGTGAAAAGGTCCCAAAGGACCAGGGGATGGCATACTCGTGTAGTAGTTACCTAGTGATAAAGGTAACCCGGCCTTGTGTTGGCAGAGAGCTGGTTAAGTTCTCGGGACGTCCATCCAGAGGCATTCTCATGTGGCAATGGGAAGTTCCTTGGCCTGATCATTCGTTGGAAATCCAAAGAAACAATACGAAACTTGAACGATTTTAGTTGTATAACCTGCTATGGAATGTGGCGGTAACCTGCTATTGAACATAGTTAGCTATAGTAGGTATAGTTCGGAATGTCTATGTTGGCTAAGATTTATATTCTAGTTTCGAAATGAATTTTTTCCTACACTATGCACTAGTAATAATATCAAATGTTCTTTTAAATGCGTATCAAGCATCTTTGACTATCATAAGGAGAAATCTCCTTCGATTCTGCGTTTGCATTGTGTGTGTGTGCGGGAGGCCTTATGGTAGTCTCATTTTTAAAAGCATTGCGAATTGACTTTAAAAATATTCCTCTATTTTGATTTTAAAGATAAATAAACTGTTTTGAGTTCTCACACCAGTCACATGACTGACTCGGAGTTTATTGTTTTCCTTCCTAAACTCTGGGTGCCCACCAATTTCCACACGGGCAGTTAAGAGTTAGGTTTATCAGGAGTTGCTGGAGGCAAGCTGGATGGCATGGCGTATTACTAGTATATAGTATTTCTTTTCCGCTGCACTGTTTGTTGTTGTTGTTGTACACTCTGATGATATGATGTAATGAAATGTAATGTGTAAAATGTAATAACTGATATAGTTTTTGTTTAAAGATTATTCATTTATTATTATATGTCGTTCCGCTGCGAATTGTGAGATTCTGATGTTGTTCTATTGTTTTCTTTCTGTTCCGTTCTATTTTCTTTATTTTCTATTTTCTTTCCTCTATTTCTTTTCCCTCTATATTTCTTCTTATCTATTTTCTATCTTCTTTTCTTTTCTTTTTCTTAAAACCCTCAGTGTTCGGTTTTCCGTCGTTCGATTTCTCGGCAGTCGATAAAGTGAGTATCGATGTTGAATTTTCGGAAGACGAAGAATCGGGTCCTGACAAATAGCTTTTTGGACCCACTTATTATATTTATTTTCAATATAAATTCAGTGCGTTTATGTCTCGTACGTCCGAACGTTAACTCCAAACGTTACGAAATTTGATTACGGATCTAGTGGAACTGGTATCATTGAACTCCAAGACTGTGCCTCGAAAGGCTATTTTTAAATGTCAATTTAAACGATATCTATTTAAAACTGAACAAATCACTTTTAAATTCACATTTTAAAACATTTATTATCTTCAGTATTATTAATAAAAAATTTATAAACCATCAAAATATTTTTAACAAGCTTAAAACTCAAGATTCAATATTTTTACCCAATTCCTCATTTATTTAATTCGATAATTTAAATTATCAATAAATAGTTATAATTGAATTTCAAGTTAAAAATTAAAATCAATTAAATGTTCCAATTTTAAATGTCTAAAATTCCATGCCGTTACAATCCTTCACCCTTATAAGGATTTCGTCCTTGAAATTCTAAAGAAGAATGGTCCAAACCCGTTACTATTTTCCCAAAACTACTCAGTTTTAAAAATATTTTCGAAAGAAATTTATTGAACCCACACTATCACTCTTACAAACTTCCCAAACTCATCCATGGATCGCAACTAATATTATTCCCTCAATAATTCAAATTAAAATTTAAAACCAAATTTTGAATTATCAAAATTTTCTTTAAAATGTTCTAATTCCCTTAATTTTTTGAAATTTTTTCGTCAGCGGTTCCTTTGCATAGCTAGATCGAAACAACTACAAAACGCCGGTACGGGTCCTAAATCATCATAAGAAACAAAAGCAAAGTGGCTCAATTAGAAAAGCATCAAATTCATAGAACAATTTAAACACATACTATAACAGCCCGATTTTTAGGGATACTAAATTAGGAATCAACTAATAAATTGATAATTAACCTGTTAATAATAACAAATAATTAAATATATATGGAAAAAATGAAATAATAAATAAATGAAAAAAAAAGGAAAAAAAATGGAAATTTAATATTAATAGGGTTGAGAGGAAAATAAATGGTAAGGAATTCATTTACTTTTATTTGGCGTTATAAATTATGTCTTTTTAGTGGTAATGTAATTTATTTTAATAAATGAACCTTTTTATTAACCAAAATTATTTAAATAACTAAAAATTGAGAATGATATGTATTTTATGAAAGAATGATAACTAATTATATGAGATAAAATGTGTTTTATGTTTGAAATTATATGAGATAAAATGTGTTTTATGTTTGAAAAGCTTAGATGGGAGTTTTTTATGTTGATTTACAATTAGGTATAAAAGGAAAAAATAGGAAAAGTAAATAATAATAATAATAATAATAATAATAATAATAATAAATAATAAATAATAATAATGTGATTTTTACAATGTCGTGTAGGAAAAGTCTAGAAATTGAATAAAATAATGTTAAGCAAAAGAAAAATCTAGAATAAGGACAAAATAAAATGAATACATTTTATTAAAAGGAAAAAAAATAAACTAAGGGGTTAATTGAGATAACATTCTAGAGGAGGGGCTTTATAATAAAAACACCATCCCCTCTCCTCTATATGTTTACAGTATGGACAAAGAAACAGAAAGAAGAAAGAAGGAAACCTGAAACCTAATTTTCAATTCTCTCATCCAAAACTTACTTGCAATCAAATCTAGGGGATAGATTCCCAATTTCTAAGTCAATTGGAAGGTAAAAGACAAGCAATCCAAGGGCTAGATGATTTAGAGCATGACGATTGCTATTTGGAGTTTTAGGCGAGTGAAGTTTTAAACCTTTTCTTTCATTTTAAGTTATGATTGCATGAAGGCCTAAAAGTGAAATCTTTACATACAAATTGTTGCTAGTTCCTTCCCCTTGTTTTATTTGCTGTTATTCGGACCATTGGATATTAGAATAATATTTCAATTTTTTAGAGATTTGATACGAAGAGAATTGGATGTAGTATGGAAAAGGAGAAGAGAAGAAAGCTTTTTGGTTGAAACATACATGAAATTGAACGTTGTATGACTGAAGTTATTAACGCACATAACATGCATGATGAAATATCCTAAAAATAAAGCATGTTATATCAAATTTTCAACAATTTTTTATTTATTTATTTTCGATTTTAAATTAAATGATTTTGGTTAAAGAAAAAAAATTAAATTATCGATCAATATGTGTTTTGAAAAAGAAGAAAATTTTATTTAGAATTTTGATAGCATTTTTGCATACTAAAACATGTGTTGTTTTCTTTTTAAATTAAATAAATTGTTATGAATTTTTATCTAACTTAACGAATTTTGAATAATTTTAATCCAATAAATTAGGCTTCTGTGTTTTGCCTTGATACATAAGTATTATTGGGTACTTATGTAGTAATGCGAAACGAATATGTAATTATTTTCTTTTATATGGACAATTGTTTTGCTAAATTTTATTTGCTTTTTGAATATTATACTCGGTTTATCAAAGGATTTTTTTGGAAGACGTTGTCATCACTGATTTTATTCTTAAGGAGTGTTTTGAAGTTACAATAATTTTTGATTTTTGGATCAGGATAGATTGGACTCTGTTGTACCAATGGGCCAAAACTCCATCTCAGCCGACCAAATTCAAGATCACTACCAGAATCGATGATATATCACATGCCCTTTTACTACCAAAGGTGAACGGTCTGCTACATAGGGCTAATCTTTTTTTTGATTAGGATCTCCGATCGGGTCACAGACTATAATGGATGTAGGCGTAGGGGTCCTATGTGTAGATCCGTGAACGGGTAGCATACGACCTTTGCCTTAGACCGTCTTGGTTATCCTAGGTTGATCGCCAGGTGTGTTATGGCGTTATGAGTAAGTTACGGTGCTGATGTCTCTTCGCGTGCTCGAGCTCTACCGCCGTTATTTTACAATACCAGCGTCTGTTTATTTGGTATATTTTATGAGTCATGTTACATTTATCCCATAATTTCCATAATGCAATTTTCTTTATCTTATGATTTTTTTTAAATATTAAAGTTGATTTTAAGAAAACCAAGTATCTTTAGAATATGTGTGTATGAACTTATTTATTATAATATTGCTTTACATATGATAATTGGGTTGGTATCGTATTGGATTACATATGATATTTTTGGTCCAAAACCATTGTTTGATAAATGAATTGTTTATGAAACTAAATCTGCTTGTTGGTTCACACACACACATATGCCTCATGTTGGCTTATACGTGCGGCGCTTTTTTTTTCATTTGTTAATTGAGATAATCATTGTCCATAGATCTTACTTCACTCACACTAGAAATACTCTGACCCGTGTGACTTGTTTTATAATCCTCGGATCAGTCTGAGGATTGTAGTTGCAGGTTAGTTGCGTGGACTGTAGCAGAATTCTTATCATTTTCCACGTTTTGGGGTTTTGGACTTTACAACTTGGACTTAGGGGCAGTTAGTATATATATTATGGTATGTATGTTATTATGTATTTTGGGAGTGGTATTTGTACTATGGACTATGTATTGTGCACATTACTATTATGATATGTATTATGTTTTCTGCTGCTATTGTGCTGAACTGTATGTTCTATTATATTATGTACTATGTGACTTGGGAAAAATTTATCTCGTACCATTGCTTTGAATCGAGACCGAGCACGAATTCGTAAAATTTCCCATGCCGGTGTTAGTTCAAGGGAGTGAGTACAGCATTTAGCCCTATCGAGTCTCATTCACTGTGCTTTCTGACAGTAATACTTAGTATTACTCTTTGTTGGCATAGGTATAGGGGTCGAGTGTTACACATACCTTTTGTCAGAAATTAAATTTTATTTCCGAAATCGATGACATCCATTTTGCTTTTGCTTTTCAATTTCCTACACCTTACTTACCAATAATATCCAATAATTCCAAAATCCTGTAATTTGTTCCCTTTCAAAACTTTCAATATTTGCCATACCCAATTGTTTTATATTCATGTTTACTTATATTTCCATCCAATTGTTCTCAAATCATCATTCACACTCACTTCATTTGAAACAATTATCCACAATTATTATTTTATACACCTTTTATTTAACCTTCATTCTCATATCCACTCAATATATTCCCAATACCAATTTTACTTAAGAGCTTCACCATTTACTTTCTTAAATCTACTATAAATATTTTATATACTTCTTATATTTATTTTCACTTCACCACTTAAGCTTTTATATCTATTTTCAATTTCATTTGAATTCAATTTACCTTACAATTTTTTTTTCAATATTGAATTTTACCGACCACATCTCAACCCATATTTGATTAACAGATTTCCTTAATCAGTTCCATTCACTAATTTATTCATATCTCAATCGAATTTTATTTCCAGTCTTTTACCTCTTTTAGTCTCTCGAACTAATTCTTCAATTTACTTTATTCAACATAATTCAAATTTAACATCATTCCAATATTCAATCCCAATTCCATTTACTTACAAATTAAATTAATTTGTTCATTCGCAAATTTATTTCCAACTTAATAGATTTTATTTCAATAACCATTTCATTTAGACTACTTAGGCTTATTTCCTATAAATTCACTTTTATTTAACTTAATTCAAGTTAAATCTCTCTCCACAAAATCAAATTTCAATGTTTTTTAATTATCAAACTTACCAATATTCTATTCACCATTTTCCTCCAATTCACTTCATCCAATTGTTTTTCCGTACTAATTTATTTCATTATCACACTCATTCTTCATTTAACTCTTCTCAAGTTAATTACATTCCATTCAAATTTTAAACTTTATAAGTTTCCAACTTATTTATATTCCATAACATTTTAAACCAAACTCCAAAGTTTAAACAATTTCTTTCTAAGTGTTTCAAATCTTTTTGAAATCACATATATCCAAAATCCTTGATATATCAAATTAGTCTTTGAATTTCAAAATCAAATTAGTTTTACAAAACCAAAACTTCAATTCACAAAATTCAAGCAGCAATCCCTTCCTTGAAAACTTGAAAATGAACATCGATGATGTTGTAGTCATTACCAGAATTATTTTGCAGTTACCAAAGTGAATTTAGTGCTTTTATTCTTTTAAAACCCATTTTTAAATATTTTATTCCAAATAACATCACCATAATTTTCCAACTTTGAAAACATTTTCAAAACCAATGCAATTCAAATCCCCAAATATCACCCTTTTAAAAACCTTTAAATCATTATTCAAATATTCCTCTGGAATTTCATTCCCTTTTAAATTAAAAATTACATTTACAAAATCATATTTAATATACGTTTGGAATTTTTATTCCATTCAATTTATAAATCACATATATAAACCCATTTATACAAATTTCATTTTGTTATATAAATTGACTCCTTAACGTTTTAGTTATAATTTCAATTTCTTATTCAATTTCCACAACAACAATGATAATAATTTGATATTATCACTTCCTAACAACCAAGCACATCATATACACTATAATAATTTAAGAAAATTATTCCTTTTATATATATAAATAATTCAGGTAAAACTATTTCATTTACCTCATTTTAAAACAATACCTTGTCGAACTTTTCTATTATAGTGTTTAGAGATCCCTATCAATAACTTTAATTCCTCGTATTGACCAGAATCCATAACCACTCAACAAACCAATCAACACAATATAATAAAAATTTATATTCACTAACAAATGCACGCTCATATCTATTAATACACTCAAACTCATTCTATGGTGCTACTAACCCTATCTCTAATGAGTAATTCCCACCAGAGCTAAGGTTCTCGCTTAACTTTCAGCTCTGATACCAAGTGTCATGGCCCGAAATTTTCGACCTCCGAAAATAAACATTAATACGTCCACTGTATTACATGCCGTAAAATAGGATGTCGGAAATACTAGATCGTTAGGGAGAAAAAGACCACGCCACTGTATTATAATACATCTGACCCGAGCATTATAATAAATTAACACCCTAGTCAGTCTGGAAAACCAGCATGAGAAAACACACTCAATTTGAATTATTAAAGTTATCAAATCCTTTGAAAATCAAAGGTATCTCGTAAGACCACGCCACAAATAAACACGACGGGTTTTTACCTTAGTATAACCAAAACATTTCATAACAAATCCTCTAATATTATAATAGTGCCAAAGTACCAATACGTATTAAAATAGCTGAAATGCTTGCATCTCACATTTTAGCGAATGGATTCCAATAGAGTGACTAGGCATTGGGGTACCACCTATCATAGTACATGTCAAGAAACACTGTACCGAGATCGAACCTATCAATCCTTGCCAACACAAGACCGGACTAACCCTAACCTGGATAGTTCGAATAAGATTACCCCGCGGTGGGTATCAGCAACCACCACAGAGCCGAATAAAAGGGACTCTATATAGGGGTAACCTTACCCTACTTGGGTGCGACCCACTTAGCCTTGTTGCATCTCCTCTGATTTTCAGTCATTCTCGATTAATTAGGCTAGATGCTACGATTACTTTTTAGAAATGTGCACTTAGAATGCTTATTGTCCTCCAATGATAATATACCGATAACATTCATCCATACAAGTCTGTTCTCGATCCGAACGGAACCGAAGGCACTGCTTCTACTACATCCATTTTGGAATCACCCTTAGGATTAGTAGGGATTAACCCTGGCACTTCACTGCTCCATCTTCGACTCCAAACTCTTGTCTTCATTTTGAAAACGTACTCGTTGGATCGAAGTGGTTTTCGGATAACTTACCAAATCCCGATCTCTTCGAAACAATGTTCTCTATTTCCCAGTAAATTCAACCCCGATTCTTAAGGAAGTAAATAGATGAAATAAGATCGGAGATCACCTCCTAATCGCTAGTGGACGGATTTCCATATAATGTACTAGAAGAACGAAACGAGTTTATATGTACAGTATAAAACCTCGAATGGTAACCGTACAATATAAATCCATGTTTCTTGTAGATATTTCAAAAGTTATATTTGGGTCCAAAGTTTGATAGTCGTTTATTTAACTATCAAATAAAACAATCAATTCAACCAAAAACTTCTTTTTCACTTAAAACATCAAGTCTTATTTAATTTAGATTTTAAATAAATTAAATCTCTATATCCAAAAAAATGTACACTTATCTTATCGAATTCAACATATTAACAAATTATCTTTTTCTTTCAAAATATTTGAAAACCTTTTTCAATAGTATGGAAAGTACCACTGCGGTATCAAACCATGTTCACAGTTAAATGGTTACGTCTCTATCTCAGAGAAATCCCAGTCTTTATTGTAGGCACTCACTGCCTACGATTACGCCATGCGAGTATACCAATACTTTCCTAAAAGTTTATTTAAAAATTTTCAAAATAATACTTAGGAAATTTCTATAATAATTCTCCATGTAAAATTTTTGGACAAAACTACCTTTTAAATAAAGCTATTATATAAAATATTAATATCGAATAGTTTATCCCATAAAATAATATTACTTATAATACTTAAATATTAATTCCTACTATAACTAACTTAATTAATATTTCGTTTAACAAACTTTAAACACGGCTAAATAATAAATTTTATAAACATTCTTTTGAAACACTTTTAAATTTTGTAACTAATACTTTAAAATCTCACCTTGTTAAAATAACATAACTTCTCAGAAAAATGCATTTTCAACTCCAATATAGCTGTCTAATCATTTATAAATCCTTCTTGATTATCTCCAGTTTAATTTACGTTCCAACCCTGTAAGTTTCCTTCCTCACATTTCTAAAAGTAAAAATACTATTTATTTTTAAAATGATATACCCATCTCCTTATAAATTCCCACCATGAATTTATAACTCAAATTATCCACTGACATTTCTACTTCGGTTTATATTATAAACCTCGTTTACAGTTTCCATAATCTCATTTTCCGTTACATCCCTGTTTCACAACACTTAATCTATTTTTCATCGATTTTCAAATTTAATTCGATTTTTAAATTAATTTCTTAGTTAATTTAAATTTATTCCAAATCCCCTAAATTTCATATTCACTTCCTTTTTTGTTAGAAATCTTATTTAAATCTAAAACATTAATTTCATATTTTATTATCAAATATCCTCTTTATTTTTCTCAAATCTATTTTCAATCTCGGATTTAAAAATAAATATTATACTCAAACAAATCGCTTAAGCCCTATTATTTAATACTTTTATTCAAATATTCCTAAATCTCAATCTTTCCATTTTAGAAATTTACCAAGTACAAATCTTAAAATCAAACTATTTATTTTACCCAATATTCTTTTCTTTATTCTATCCAAATTTCATAATGAACTTTTACATCAAAATTTTCTTTTTAAAAACTTTCTAAAATTTTAAACATTTATCAACGGTATTTTAAAATACAAAAATCAAACCAGTAATTCCATAGCACCAAATAAATTTAAAACATGTTATAATCTATCACAGATTATCCAATATATCATATTACTGAATATGAAAATAAACTAAACATTTTTTAGGAATCCAATGGGATCCCTCCAACATGTTTTCATGCATCTACAGATGTTAGCATAAAATAAAAATATCAATCCCACTACGAGGGGGATATTACAGTATAAAGTGTCATCCGCTATTATGTGGGGGTGCATAGGGCCTGATTCGCTATATATATGTGGGAATATCAATCACTCCAATGTATATATACTACTATATAAAATACCACACTTACTGATAATAATTTACCAATTCTATCAACCAATCAACAATTAATTTTAACAAGTTAAAATTTATTACGGTAATCCAAAATTGTGTGAGATTAAGTCACCTTGATTTTCAGTCGGTTTCGCGTTCCGTTTTCAATTGAATCCGGACGCGTTTTATATTGTCTGAAATTATGAAAAGCTCCAAATCTACCAAACTGATTCCTATGCATAGATGACAATAATACGATCCTAGTGTAACTTGAATCATTTGAAATAGACATCATATGCATGAGATATATTATTTATACGTTTGATTATAATTTTATATAAACAATTTTAAAAAAAACACAAAGCCCGAACCTCAATTCCCACCTGGCCCAATACAAATTCTTCCTAAATTTGAAAATGGCTCCCACTTCCAGTCGTCTTCTCCATGGCCGCACTTTGACCGGCTACCAGCCCCTCCTTCACCCACGTAATCCCCTTCCGATTTCTCCAACCTCCTCCTCACGTCGATCACCACCACCCTATAGCGAAGCCTTCAAACTAGAAACACCCTTGCAAACGCAACCTCGTCTAATAACGTCGATTGTGCATAAGTTGCAAGTGCCCCATCAATGGTGGAAGTCCACCAGATTTCTGCCGCACGCTCCACCTCCTCCCGCGAACTCAATGGAACCACCCACAAACCCCAATTCGGCCTAAATCAAACCTAATTTAAAATCCTAGTTCGACTACATGCCCTGACGCCAAATTCAAGCATCCCAAACAAGGCTACATTACACAAAAAATATACCAAATGGAAGAGAAATGAAAAACTTGATTTTTAAAACAAGTGTCATAATTTTTCATCAAGTATATTATGAGGAATGAATTTTTGAAGTTGGTTTTGATTTTTTCCCTTCACTGTGAAAGGTTCGACTGGCATATAAGGATAAAGAAGCGCTTTTAAAGGGGAAGTGTGTTCGAAAAGGAAGAGGTACAGTGATTTGAAATAAAAAATGCTGATGAGAACTGATTTTGATTAGTCAACCTATTTTATATATATATTAAAAAATTTAATCGTCACGATTACAAAGCTAAAAATTTTAAACTCCTATCGAGGCGTGCCGTTAGGCATGTATAATGTTATACTCCTATTCCGAATGAAATTGAAAAGGTTTCGAGTCCTAATTTGATCGTATAGAGAAGATAGCTTTTTGGACCTAGTTATTATATCGAATTTTCGATATAATTTTAATGCGTTTATATCCCGTACGTCCAAAAGATAACTTCTAACGTTACGAAATTTGAAACTCGATTATAATACACTATTACAGATCCAATGGAACTGGGTTCATCGAATTCCAAGACTATGCCTTGGAAGGCTATTTTTAAATGTTAATTGAAATGATATATTTTTAACGCTGAAAAAATCACTTTTAAATTCAAATTTCAAAATTTTTATTATCTTCAGTATTATTAATATAAATTATATAAGCCTTCAAATTATTTTTGACAAGCTTAAAACTCAAGATTCAATATTTTTACCCAATTCCCCATTTATTTAATTCAATAATTTAAATTATCAATAAATGGTTATATTTGAAATTCAAGTTAAAAATCAACCTTTAAATAATTAAAATCAATTAAATATTCCAATTTCAAATGTCCAAAATTCCGAGTCATTACACATGATAAGGCACAAAGGAAATGCTTTCATCAGCCACAACAACTATGAAGTTACAAAGCACAATAGCCCATACTTTAACATGCAACGAGTAAGAAATTTACAAGGCGTGATTGCTTTTATCTTTAGCATGTGATGGCTTTGAAATTATATGGTGCGTGGGCTTTAGTTAACACATCAACACATGTAATCTATCAAAGCTTGATAACAAATGGTTTTGGAAGGAAAGGATAGATATTTTACAACATTTGGAAGATTTTTCACACTATTTTGGGCTAACATAAACAAAAAGATGATTATGTTAAGTATTTTATGAGATTTCAAAGGGAAGGAAAATGTATTAGCCCATATTTGAAAGAGATTTTAAGGAGGAAATTATTACTTTGTTACAAGTAATTTTCTTTGTAAATTTTCTATCACATGAACATATATTTATATTTGTAGATGATATGCTATATGTTTGTCTTTATATTTTGATCAGTTATTATTGTATATATTGAATCATTGACTTGCTTGCTTATATGTTACATGTATCATCCAAAAATTTTACCTAGGGGATTTGGGAATTGATGACCTGTTAGTGTTGTTCAAATAGCGGGTATAGTTAGACATAAACTCATAAGTGCGTAGAATTATGTCCAGAAGATTGGGAAGATCAAAATGTGTTAGGATGTCTTGGACTAATCAAAAGACATTACTTAATCCATATTTTAAACCAGATTTTGGGTGGAGACTATGGTAGGATTGTGCCCTATCCTCCAACTACTAAACCATCGGTTGGACAAGTCCGTAATTCTGATGCATAAGGCTTTGCCGATTAAGGCTAAATTTTTGAATTACGCATCTAAAGGAACTCGTAACATATTGCTCACCTATGTTTTCTCATATCGTTCTTAGGTTATCGTTGATGTTTTCTCATACCATTTTTAGGACATCGTTGCTATTTTGTCTTACCGATCTTAGAAGACTATTATTGCATTCATTTGAATGGACCGGAAGAATGTAACAACCCGCATATTTTACGATTGTATATTTAAATGTTTTATTTAAATATAGCATCGTTAGCCGGGTTAAAGTCCAAAATGCTACTTTTTGTAAATAGTCGAATTAGGACTCGAGGCTACTTCCATTGAGTCCAAAATAGCATTTGTCATCTTTTTGAGTATAAATAACGATATGTTTGGAGTTAAATTGAATTTTCCTATTTTTCTATTGGGCTTTGGGTTTGGGTTTCAACCCATTAACCTAACAAAATACCCAACTCCACCCCCCCTCTTCATTCATTCATTCTATTTTCCTAACACTCTCAAGCTAAAGGAAAATGGGGGAAAGAAAAGGAAAATAAATTCCTTAACCCTGGATTATTAGGAATTCAAGATTCGATCTCCAAAATCAAAGGGAAGCTTAGGTAAGCATCCTCTTCATCTTCTCCATCTCAATCTCTTTTAGATTTTTAGAAATTACATAACCCTAGGAAATTCATTCCATTTGATAATAGATTGAAGATTCTTGAAGTCTTGCTGAAGAGGAATCGGTCTTGCTTTGTTTTAGAGCTTCTCATTCGTTGTTTTTGGGTTTAAAGGTGAGTTCATTAACTCACATCTATGTTATACCTTTGATAGCTGTTACGTATGAATTCCTAACATCTATTCCATGTCCATTTTCTTTTGAATTGAATTGGTTTGGCAAATTTTCCAATTTTTGGTATTTTGAGTGTATTGACGAGTCTATAGGGCTGGGTTGTCGCTTGCATAAATCCCTAGCCATCATCGCTCATTCGATCACCTTTGATATGTTTTGACTAACAAAGGCCTAGGCTAATTTAAGCCCCGAGCTTCAGCTCAGATGTCTGGTATAACACTCAGACGTTTGGGCCATCAGAATAAAAATTACAGATGTACAGCTCCGACGTCTGAGTTTGTTCCCCAGACATCTGGGCGATTTGAAAAAAAATTCCAGACCTTCAGCTCAGACGTTTGGGGAATCCACCAGACATCTGACATTGCTAAATTCAATGAAATTGCCTATTTTTATTTTGATTTCCGTTTTATCGATTTTTGGTTGATCTGATTAGTTGTTATCACTTTTATCGACTTCGATGACTTCTTTTTTGGATTTTTGAAGTATCCATTTGATGGATTTGATATTGATTTCTATGGTTTTGATTCACGTTTTCATATGTGAATTTTTGGTGATTTATTGTTTTTACAATCATTTTTGTGATTTGCCACTTTAAAATACAAAGGTTTATATACTAATAGTAAATATTCAAACTCTTTCACAAAAATGGTTTCAAAGTTATTTTTAATACAAAGCTCGTTATTAAAACCATTTTTCAATATATTAGTATATACAAACCTTTACGTCATTCGTATGAGAAATCTAGTTAAACAACTTGGCAAAATAAGTGGTATGAAATGCTTGCGTTTCCTTCGTCGGTTAATTTTTGGACTTGTTCGATTGAAATCTCGTGAAAATTTTCAAGTGGAAATCTACAATTTGTTCATAAATATTTAAGTTAAGACATTCGTTATGGGACATGAAGCTAAACTCATTTGTTTGATAACTTAGTGTAATTTACACTTCTTATTGATCGATGGTGATCATTTTATGTTTTAGACTAGCGATGTGCTATGTCTCTTTGTTTGCGTGGGGGACTAAACCCCATTTTCGGAGTTTCGGCTCAAAATTGGTGGGGTAGCAACCCATGGTCTTCAGGCCATTCGTCGAGCTTCGGCTCAAATTTGATGATTAGCAACCATGCAATAGCGTTCCGTTTGTGATGCACATGTTGGTGGGTTTTCATGCTTCCATTTGTGATAGGCCTCCCCCATTTTGTTTTCTGGATTTCTAATTGATGATTTTTAGAATTTTTGTTTCACTAATTTTTGGAATTTACGTTGATAAGTGTTATCAATATTTGTGGTTTGGTGAATATGTTAAAGAACACGGCATTCTTTTTGGTGTTTTGAGAAGATTTGAGATATTATATGATTTTCATTGTTGTCATATATTCCTATTATATCTCTCATCCTATCTCATTTTATATGATATTTATAGCTAGACTAATTATTTTTCTTATGAAATAATACTCGGTTCAGACCAAGATGTTTTAGGTGCTTCCATTTGACTTCTTATTAGGGACCGTCATATGATTTTTGGCTTACTTTAGCTTAATAGTTTTTTGTTTTTTTATACATTAGAGATGGAAACTCCTTGATGTATACATATTCTTTTATCTAGCATTTGTACATGTTCTTTTGTGATGTAGTGGATCTCGTATGACCCCTACTTTGATGTACACTTCTATGTGATATATTTATATCTATTTCTGCCTTTGTGATATGAATATCTGTGACTAATTTTGTGTTATTCTTATTTATATTTGTTTCTGAAGACCGTATAGCCACTGTGTAGTAGCTTTGTTTAGTATTTGATCTGTCTAATTTCCTCTTGAAAAGGAATGTGTGCCACATTATCTAACATATCGGTACACGCACAAAGCAATTACATAGATGGTCGCTCCTCAACAGCCTTTTTCTTCGTGCTAGTCGACGGCATTACCTCGTAGTGCCCTTAGCCAGTGTGAGTATAGAGGTGGGGAGTCACAACTTGGTATCAAAGCCAAACTTGGGAACAATATAGCATATTATAGCAAGGATCATCGTCCTAAGTCTTTCTTAGGGATCGTGCCTTAGGATTTATCCGAATCTTAGGACCCATCTATCCTAATTCCTTTTATGATGCCTTGTTTTATCAATCAAGTTTGTTTGATATTCATTCTGAGAATAACCTTTTTCTTCTTCTTTCTTTCTTTCTTTCTCAAAGAAGAGAAATGGTTAGACCGATCGTCCTAGCACCGGTCAATCCAGTGCTACTCCTTAGGATGGAGTACTCATGTCGGCCCAACAGCTTTTGGATCTTGTAAAGAATGCTCAAGCTGCTGGACCTATTCTTGAGCCTACGCACCCTAAATCCGGGTTTGCACGCTTGTGCGGTGATTATAGAAATCTGGGTGAAATGCCATTCAAGGGTTCCATCAACGTCATAGAAGTCCAAGCTTGGCTTAGATCATGCGACCGCATCTTTTCTCGCATGAATCTTATAGTGACGACCCGACTTTCTCAGCACAGATAATCGCATCATGAAGAAGAAAGAAAGGGATAGAGAAGAGAAAAGAAAGAGGAGAAAGAAGAAACAACACCAGAATCTCAACAGCGGAATGAATAAATTATATTATTAACATAAATATTATATAGTTTACAACCATTATCAGAGTTACATAGAAATTACATTACATACTCGACAGTTATAAACACCTGTCTAGTTATTACAACTCAATACAATTCAACAGAGAGATACAACACAAAGAACACACATCGGAACTATATATATATACAACGCAGAAGCCTCCTGCTCCATTGCTCCTTCACAATTCGTCAAAGTTAACCTGAATCCCTTGGCTACTCGTACCCAAGAGTTTAAGAAAATAGAAGATAAACTCTGGGTCAGACATGGGTCTGGTGTGAGTAACAGGTTAAAGTTGCTTAACTTTGAAAATCCTTTGAAAAGAAAGGTATCACGTAAGACTTCCCACACATAAACATGGAAAAGTTTTTACCTTACGCTAACCAAAACATTTGATAGGAAATCCAGTGATATTATAATAGGTCTAAGGTTTTCAAGTAAATAAGAAATAGCCGACATTGTTACATGATTAAATTCCAGCTACTAGCCACAAGAGTGGGTACTACAATCAAAACCGTTGGCACTTATTGGATTTTGGATTCCATCAATAGCTGGGCTACTAGGGTACCGCCCGTCACAGTACGTGGCCTAGATCAACGTACCGATGAGTACGCCCGCTCCCCTGCAACACAAGACCGGAACCATCCCTTACTGGACAGTCCCGAACAAGACAACCCCGCAGTTGGAATACGTTCCAACTGCCACATAGGTGAAACAAAAGGGACCTCTAGACAGGGGTAAATCTCGCTCTCAAGTGGGCGCTACCCATGAAGCCTTGCTGCACCACCCCTGTTTTAGCCATTCCCATTTGATGAGGCTTGAGGCTACGATTACCTTTAGAGAAAACATCTCTTAGAATGCTCATCGTCCACCTGACGACGTTCTGAAAGCATTCAATCCATACAAGTTCGTTCCGGGTTCGAACGAAACCGAAGGCATTATCTCGTTACACTCATTTTAGAATCACCCTTAGAGTTAACGATGATAACCCTTGCACTCTGAATCACCATCTCAAACCCATAAGAACTAGTTCCGTCAAACTCATTATGGAATCACCCTCAGAGTTATACTGACGTAAAGTCCTTACACCTCGAGTCTTCATTCTTCTCATAAGATTCACGACCTATCGTTAATTTGGATCGATGTGGTTTTCAGATATCCAAATATGGAAACCCGATCCCGGTCTCATCGAAATCCAAAGCGTGTCTTTTAAGGCCAAGTTGTTTTAAGGGTTTAAAACAAATCAATTATCTATATACACAGATAGATAAATCATAGATTCACAACAGATAATCATATTATCATCACAACAGATAACCAATTATCATTATCCAAAGGATAATCAAAATCATCATCACAATGCAACCAATGCATCCATATCACTCAACATTATTTATCTCATATCCGAGATCAAACCACTCAAGGCAAACAACATTATCCAACCATATAAGCTATGATTTAATATCACACCAAATATAATTAATTTAAAATGAATTAAATTAATTACATCATTCAAATTAATTTAAAGTAAATTAAATTAATTACTTTATCAATATCAACTTGCTTATATCACTATAATTCATTATCAATTAATCATCAACCAATTATTTATTTTAATTAATCATTCCTGATTAATTAACCTTTAAGTAATTATCCACTAATTAATTTCTAAAATTAATTATACTTAACCAAATACAGAAATTAATCTTTAATTACTTAATTAATTAACCATAATTAATTACATTTATCCTTAATTAATTACATTAACTAAATAATTCATTGATTAATTATTTCCAAATAAATCTATTTCTTAATTACATCATTACTTATAATAATTAATGATTTCTAATTACATTTCCTTTTAAAATTAATTACATTAAGTAATTAATCCACAATTAAACTGTAATTGTTAATCACCCTTGATTAACCCCATTTAGTAATTAACTTCCCTTAATTACTCCACAAACTAAATTAATTACTCATTAATTAATTATCTCTAATTAATCCCTTGATTAATTCACAAAGTAATTATACTCAAATAGCTCATTATCAAATCACTTCCGATTGATTACATATAGTAATTACCCATTAATTACTTCTCTAAGTAATTTCTCTTCATTTAATTACATTAAGTAATTATACTTCACAATCATCAGATGATTATTCTAAATTAATTAAACTGAATTAATTAACTTAATCTAATCAAATTAAACTCAATTAATTACAATTAGTAATTAATTTCCTTAATTACTTCCATAAGTAATTATACTTAACAAATTACACAAATGATTATATTTAAGTTAATTAATCTAATTTATTATTAAAAATTTATCACATTAATTAATTATAAAATAATCCTTAGTTAATGACTTTCATTAACTCATCAAAAATTTCCTTAATTATCTTAATTAAGTAATTAATTTAAATTAGTCATTATTAATCACAAATTTATTAATCTTTAAAAATTATTTAATTATCACTAATTATTTCATTAATTAAGTTTTTAACTAAAAAATCTTAACCTCTTGATAAATTAATTTTTAATCATTAATTAAAACCTTAACTTATTCAATTAATGATCTTATTTCCAAAACCTTAATTAATTAATTCAAAATCCGTATTTAATTAACTAAATAAATTATTTAATTAATTAAATAAATTATTTAATTAATCATCTAATTACCTTACTAATTTAATAAACCAAAATCATTTAAATCTTTGATTTATTATAAGTGAAACATTTCTTATTAATGATCACATTATCATTAACCAAGCAAATTTAAACCACTTACTTTAAAATTTGTTCCCAAATTACATTTTAGATTTAAAATTTGAAATGAAAACCACACTTAACCTTTAACAAAGTTTTAAAACAATTTAAAACCTTGTTTAAAAATTTCTACTAAATAATTTCTTATTTTATGAAGAAGTTAAAAGGAAATTTAAAACAAATTTCATTTTTAAGATACAAATCATATTTAAAATATGTTCAACATCAATATTTGTTTAAACATTTTAAAGTTTTTTTTAAAAAAAAACTTTCCTTATTTTCAAAATATTTATTCAGATTGAATTTTGATTTCAGATTTAAAACTTAGGTTCAAACTTCTAGTCTTATTTCAAATTTTGCTATTAAATTCAAACTATTAAAACAATTTAAAGTTGTTTAAAATATCTTAAATTTCAAAACTTACATTATGACAAACTAAGATTCAAATTAGACTCTAAATACAGATTTAAAACTTGGTTCAAACTTTGCTTAAACCTTGCTTTATATTTTAAAGTTTTCATTTAAAAGTTCAGAACAAACAGGTTTTGAAAAACCTGTAATTCAACACAGGCTCAAGCATCCAAATATACTTCGAGCAAAACCCCTCTTGACTTCGAGCAAAAATATGAGACAACCCGAGCAAATCTCAGAACAACTCAAGTAAATCGAGTACCTTCTTCTTCTTCTTCAAAAAAAACACCGCATACACACGAAGAGTTTCGTGCACCTGCACCGCCGCAACAACCAACTCCGACCCCTCGCGACCACCCATACATGTCGACGACCATCCCTCAACCAAAATCCGACCATTAGAGAAACTGCAAAGGCCCCAAATAAAAAACGAGCATTCGAGCTCAAACACAGTAGCCATATCGAAACTGAAAACGCCTAAATCTCAAAAATCCCGCCACCAGAGATTCTGTCCTTCCACCATCATCTTCGACAAGCAACCCTCCATCAATCCCCTAAATTTGGTTGAACTCGATCACATATTTTGATCGTGGTGACCAATTGCTTTTGCTCATAAAAACTAGGGTTAAAAGAAAATAATCCCAAATTACTACTGTTCCCCTTCATAAATCCATCATCCCATATTTTTCCTTAGATTTTCACTCTTTACTCTATCACCAGAGAGTTACATGGCCACCCCGACCTCCTTGGTTGACAGCTCCAACCCAAAACCCATTTTTGAATAAAACAGGAATGCAGTTCTAATTTCAAACTAAAAATTATGATTTTTATTTTTAAAAATCAAGTTTTTGTTTAAGTAATCTACTTATATCCCTAATTCAAGAATCCAGGACATTTAAAACTTTATCTCTATAAAGTTTCTCTGTTATTTATTCTATTTCCAGAGTCAATAACAAGTTTATTATCCTAAATAAAATTTAAGACTTTAATTAGGATAAACTAACATGTTTTGTTCAAATTTTGAACTTAGATATGAACTAGATTACGAGTTTATGATTTTTGTATTAATACTTAAAGTTTGGAGTCTAGAACAGGGAAGAATGAATTCACAACAACATGCATTCAAACCCATACATACATATAGACAATTTTTATCATACTCATCCACACAAAATATGATTATCATAGGAAATAATTCAAGCAACCATATTACTTTAAATTAGTTTTTAAAAATAAATTGTTACTCACAGATTTTTATATGAGCAGAATATCCCTGTTACTGGAAAATACTTGAAACTGGAGTTTCTTTGAACTTGACATCTTCAAATTGTTTTTTTAAAAAAACTTTATCTTGTTTTTCTTGAAATGCTAGCTTCCTGATTTCGTTAAAATGTTAGGCTTCCTGCTAACAATTGCATGCATGCTTTTGCTTTTTCCCTACAATGCTTTGCCTGATTCACTAAATGCTTCCAGATAAGAAATTTGCGGGCTTGGTTGACATTGCAGTTGTATGCAGGTTCTAGAATGTTGCAAATTGATTTCCAGGTATTGTAATTTTATTTCAGGTTTTTGAAATTGAAGAGATACTGTTTTTTTATAGGGTTTGCAAATGATTTCAGGCATGGATTCAAGAGGCTACAGGTTAAAGTATTTGAAGGATACCATGTTTATGCTTTGATTTGCAAAAATGAAAATTTCAGATTTGAGGATAATTTCAGACAGTTTTTGAGGAAGATTGAATTCAGATGGTTTGAGGAGATTTGCAGATTTCATTTAGACAAAAATTTCTGTTTTGTTAAAGAAGATGATCAAAGAAATTAAATTTTAGTTTGAATATTGATTTCAGATTTCTTTGGCTGAAGATTTTCTTAAGTTTTGAGAAAGAAGAATAGAAAAAGAAAAAGGATGAGAAGTAATAGGTTTATATAAAAATAATTTTTGATATCATTAAATTAAAAGAAAAAGAAAATAGGACACTTGTTTTTCTTAGTTTAACATTTGTCACTTATTTGATTTATAGCCTAACACATGTCTACTAGGTGTATTAAGAAACTTACACATGTATTTAAGTATTTTTATTTTAATATAAAATGTTAACAAACTTTTAAATCTAAATTTATTGTTTCTTATGTATAAATATAAATGAATTTCTACCCTTTTTATTTTTAGAAAATATAACAAAACAAATTTTAAACAAAAGCTTATTCAAATATTTTTTTAAGTGTTTATTCTTTTAAATTTTCAAAAAATTGAATTCAAATTTTAAATCAAATTCAATTTTAAAAAAAAATCAAGTTATATATATATGTATATATAACTCTTATTGAATTTTAATAAAACCTATTTTCTAAAAATCTATTTATGTTTTATGAAAAACTAAGTATTATCATTTTATTTAAAAATAACAAATTGAACAATATTAAATAATTTATAAAAGAGATTATAAACAAATTAAGATCATTGTAATTTTGTATTGTAAATTCTTATATATATAAATTTCAAGTAATATAAAATAAAACTTAGCTTTTATATTTATCTAATTTTAAATTCATATTTTTAAGCCAAATAAAATTTTAAAACAAATAAGATTTATCATAGGTATAAACCGTATAATTATTTGTTAAATTGCTTTGAAAAGTTAAATGTTAAATTTAAATTAAATTTCCAATTTACCAAAAATAAATGAAAATTAAAAATTGATTCATTTACTAAGTTCTAAATCAAAGTTTATCAATTTACTATATATACAATTATATATATTATAAATAGAAAAAAATTTATTTACTTTAAAAAGATAAAATCTTCTAATTTAAATATTTATTAAAAGATGATTATTAGATCAATTCCCAATTTATTATTAAAATTATCAAATCAAATTAAATTTATAACACAGATTATTAAATTTATATTGCCCAATTTCCGGGATATCACACTTATTGATCTACATCGTGTCCAAGTGGCTTCTAGCATGCTCTAGGAAAGAGCATTAGATTGGCGTGAGCTTTTGATTTCGAAAATTGTAGAGGCGTATCTTACTCAAGAGCAATTCCGAGAAAGGCTCGAGTTGAAGTTTTTGTCGGAAGCTGAAAAGGTAACTTTATCCCGATGCTTTATTGACCTTGTTCAAGGTGAATCTTCTATGACGGATTACGTCATATCTTTTGAATCTCTCTCTAAATATGGTGTCGAGTGTATTAATACTCCATTGAAGAAAAATCAGAGGTTTACTTATGGGATGAATAAGAACCTCAAAAGGCCATTAATTCTCAAATTAGAAGTTTCTTTCGACCAGCTTGTTGATACCGCTCTTCGACTTGAAGAGGCCGATAAAGAAAGTGATGTTGAAGTTGTGGGTGCCAAACAGAACTTCAACAACAACAAGAAAAGGCCTATTAAGTTCAACCCTAATCCCAACAAGAAAGTGAAGCAAGCAACTTCGATAGCAAAGACTCCAACTTCTAGTCATGGAGAGTGCTGCAATTGTTGTTCTAAGGGTCATTATGCAAATGAGTATCTAAAGCCCCTTACTTGTTGCTATTGCAAAAGTTTGGTTCATCCTAAATCATCATGTCCCAAACTTTAAAGCAAGAAAGAGGGAAAGCTAAATGTTGTGCAGGTCCCAAGTAACACTTCTCTTGGTTAAGCTATTTCTCATTCTATCGTTGATGACATTATTATGTTTTTTGATCATCCTATTCGAGTTCTTTTAGACACGGGTGCATCTTACTCTTTTATTTCAAAACAGCTTGTTGATACTTTTTCTTTGAATGTTATGGCTTTGATGACTTCATTGAGAATTGCGAATCCGGTTGGTGGATCTGCTACACTCATTTTGCTTTGTAAAGATGTCGAGATTATTTTATGTGATTATGCTTTACGTGCCGATTTGCATGTTATGCATTACCTAGGTTTTGGAATGATTTTGGGAATGAATTGGCTCAACCATTGTGAAGCCCACATCCTATGTCCTGAGAGGACTATACATCTTCAACATACTCAATCTGTTAAGCAGATTTATCTAAAGAATCAGATTCTAATTCGGAAGCATCCTTATATTCTCTAAATCTGCATGATGACGATAATAATGATGAGGAAGATGTCATTTCCCGCATTCATGTTGTTCGTGAATTTCCCGATATATTTGAGCCCATTTTAGGATTACCACCTAAGTGATCAATTGACTTTCGAATTAATCTAAACCCTAGAGCTTTACCTATCACTCATCCTACTTATCGTATCCAATAAGGAAAATGAGGAGATGTGTAAACAATTATCCGAATTGGAAGTAAAACAATTTATTTGTTCTAGTTCCTCTCCTTGGGGAGCATCAGCTATTTTTATGAAGAAATCTGATGGTACACTTAGGATTTGCATTGACTATCGCAAGCTTAATGATTTTACCATCAAGAATAAACATCCCTTGCCTCGGATTGATGATCTATTCGATCAACTTTGCTGTGCTTGAGTATTTTCACAATCAGACTTAGCAATCGGTTTTCATGTGCTTCGTATTGCATAGGATAGCATTCCTTTGACGTCGTTCCGTACTCGTTATGGATCTTATGAATAGCTTGTTATGCCATTTGGTTTAATGAATTCTCTAGCTTATTTTGTTGACCATATGAAGTGAATTTTCAAAGGCTTCCTGGATTAATTTGTTCTCATCTTTATAGATGATATTCTTGTTTATTCTAAAACCTAGGAAGAACATGAAAAACATCTTTGGATTGTGTTGGAAACTATTAGAAGCAATCAATTCAAAGAAATTTTTTCTAAGTGCCACTTTTGGCAATCCCATGTGAAATTTTTAGGACATATCATTTCTGAATTCGAAATTTCCGTGGTTCCTTCAAAGATTGAAGCGATTCAAAATTGGAAGAGACCAAAGAGTGTGATGAAAATTCATAGCTTCCTTGGATTGACGGGCTATTACCGTCTTTTCATAAAGGACTTTTCTAAAATTTCCGTGCCTCTTACTAATTTGACAAAGAATGGAGTCAGGTAAATTTGGTCAGAAAAATATGAACATGCTTTCCAAAAATTAAAAGAACTCCTTTCCGGTGCTCCTATTCTTGTGATTCCCGAAGGGAACCAAGACTTTGCTATTTATACCGATGCTAGTTGTGTTGGTTTGGGTGCCATTTTCATGCAAACGGAGCATGTTATCGCTTATGCATCTAGACAATTAAAGCCGGTCGAGGTAAGATATGCCGCTCATAATTTAGAGCTCGCGGCCACTGTTTTCGCCCTTAGAATTTGGCGTCATTTTCTTTTGGGAGAGAAATTTGTTCTCTACACCAGATCATAAACCTTTGAAGTATTTATTTTCTCAAAAGGAACTTAATTCGCATCAACTATGTTGGCTCGAATTCCTTTCATCTTATTATCTTGATATTTTTTATACTACCGAAAAGGGGAATCGTATTGCCTATGCCCTTAGCCAAAAGAAACAAGCGGTTGTTTCTATGATGATATCCGAATGGAATGATCTCGAGACTTTGTCCACTTGTGAGATTCGATATCATGAATCCAATTCATGTTCATCTCTTGTTTTATGTATCCTTGAGGCTCATCCTTCTCTTTTAGACTGCATCCTTGAAGCTCAAAAGCTAGATCCTGAATTGGCTCTTCTTGGCCTAAGTTATAGGGATAAAATTTATATTGATTGTTTAAAAGACATTGAAATTGATGCTCATGGCGATATTTGAAATTTTGGTAGGCTTATTATGCCAAATATTAATAATCTTCGTAAAGACATTTAAGAAGATTCTCATCGTTCTAAATTTACCATTCATCTCGGCAGTAGTAAAATGTACGCGGACATGAAGGAACTTTAATATTAGGATGGGATGAAATCTAATATTGCTAACTTCATTAAGCATTGCATGACTTGCCAACTCGTTAAGGCTGAGCATCAAAGGCCCGGTGGGTTATTGCAACCTTTAGACATTCCCGTTTGGAAGTGGGATCAAGTCTCCAGGGACTTCATTGATGGTCTTCCTCGATCTCGTTCCGGTCATGACAGTTTATGGGCGATTGTAGATAGACTAACAAAATCCACCCATTTCACTCTCGTTCGGTATAATCTGACCGTACCTCTTTTGGCCAACTCTATGTTAAAGATATTGTTAAATTGCATAGAGTTCCTACTTCTATTGTTAGCGATCATGATCAATTATTTACTAGTGAATTTTGGAAGAGTCTTCAAAAAGCTTTGGGAACGAAGCTTAATTTTAGCACCGCTTATCCTCCTCAGTCCGATGGACAAACAGTGCGTGTGAATCAAACACTTGAAGATCTTCTTCGTGCATGTGTTCTTGATTTTGGTGGAAGTTGGGAAGATCATATTTCTTTTTTTGAGTTTTCTGACAATAATAGCTTCCAATCTAGTGTTGGTATGGCACCTTTCGAGGCACTCTAGAAAAGACCATGCCAAACTCCTTGGTGTTGGCTTGAAGAAGGTGAGCAACCGGTTTTAGGTCCAAATTTTATTCATGATTCCATAGAAAAGATTGACCTTATTCATCATAGGATGAAAGAAGCTCAAAGTAGACAAAAATGCTATGCCGATAACCGAAGACGGAATTTGGAATTTCCTATGGGAGATTTGGTGTTTATTCGTGTTTCATCGATGAAAGGTGTTGTGTGTTTCAGTCGATCAGGAAAATTAGCACCTCAATATATTGGCCCATTTCCATCAGCGAACGCATTGGTTATGTGGCTTATCGCCTTTTATTACCGGCTCGATTTTCAGATATTCATGACATATTTCACGTTTCTCAACTACGGAAATGCCTTAGAGATTCTGATTCTATTCTTGAGCCCGGAGTTATTGAAGATATTGAAGTTTCACCTAATTTGAATTATGAGCAACATCCTATTCGTATCATTGGAACGGAGGTTAAATGACTTCGTAATACAAATGCTCCGCTTGTGAAAGTTCAGTGGTCCTTAAACCTAAGGATTGCTCCTGGGAATCCAGAGAATTCATCGAGCGAGCACATCCGGACTTACTCACTCGTGCTCCTTAAGGTGAACTTCTCGCTTTAAAATTTTCTTTTGTGTTGATATGCTTTTATGGTTGTTACTCTTTATTTTCTTCTTAAGTATTGCGAGGATGCAATTTCTTTAAGGAGGGGAGTCTGTAATAACACGCATATTTTATGATTGTATATTTAAATATAGCATCATTAGTCGGATTAAAGTCCAAAATGCTACTTTTTGTAAACAATCGAATTAGGACTCGAGACTACTTCCATTGAGTCCAGAATAGCATTCGCGACCATTTTGAGTGTAAACGTCAATATGTTTGGAGTTGAGTTGAATTTTGCTATTTTTCTATTGGGCTTTGGGTTTGGGTTTCAGCCCACTGACCTAAAAAAATACCCTAACTCAACCCCACTCTTCGTTCGTTCATTCTATTTTCCTAACACTCTCAAGCTAAAGGAAAATGGGGAAAAGAAGAGGAAAATTAAAATTCCTAAAACCTAGATTACTAGGAAATTCAAGATTCAAGCTCCAAAATCAAGGAGAAGCTTAGATAAGCATCCTCTTCATCTTCTCCATCTCAATTTCTTATCAATTTTCAGAAATTCCTAAACCCTAGCTTAGGAAATTCATTTCATTTGATAATAGATTATAGATTCTTGAAGTCTTCTTGAAGAGGAATCAGTCTTGCTTTGTTTTAGAGCTTCTCATTCTTTGTTTTTGGGTTTAAAGGTGCATTCTTGAACTCACATATATGTCTATACCTTTGATATTTGTTAGGTATGAATCCCTAAAATCTACTTCATGTCCATTTGCTTTTGAATTTAATTCGCTCGGCGAATTTTCCAATTTTTGGTATTTTGAAGTCAGAACTATGAAACTCTTTATATGGATATTTGGACATGTTGTTCGGAGTGTATTTTTTAGTCTATAGGGTTGCGTTGTCGCTTGGCATAAACCCCTATCCATCTTCTCTCATTTGATCGCCTCTGATATATTTTGGCCATCAAAGTCTTAGGCTAATTTCTACCCCAAGCTTCAGCTCAAACGTCTGGTATGACACTCAGATGTCTGGACAATCGGAATTAAAATCCAGATGTACAATTCAGACGTCTGAGTTTATTCCTCAAATATCTGGGTAATCTGGAAGAAGATTCCAAACCTTCTGCTCAGACATTTGGGGAAACCACCAGACGTCTAACACTGTTAAATTTAGGAAAGTTGCCTATTTCTATTTGGATTTCCGTTTTATCGATTTTTGGTTGATCCGATTAGTTATTATCACTTTTATCGATTTTAATGACTTTTTTCATGATTTTTGGAGTATCCATTTGATGGATTTGATATGGATTTCTATGTTTTTGATTCACGTTTACGTATATGAATTTCTGGTGATTGATTGTTTTTACAATCATTTCTGTGATTTTTCATTTTAAAAACAAAGGTTAATATACTAGTAGCAAATGTTCAAACTCTTTCACAAAAATGATTTCAACATTATTTTTAATACAAACTAGTTTTTAAAACTTGTTTTTCAATCTATTTGTATATACAAACCTTTACTTCATTCATATGAGAAATCTAATTAAAAGACTTAGCAAAATAAGTGGTACAAAACACTTATGTTTACTTCATCGGTTAATTTTTGGACTTGTTCGATATCTCGTGACAATTGTCGAGTGGAAATCTACAATTTGTTCGTAAATATTTAAGTCAATCCAGTGGTTATGGGACATCAAGCTAAACTCATTTATTTACTAGCTTGGTGTAAATTACACTTCTTATTGATCGATGGTGATATTTTATGGTTTAGAATAGCAATGTGCTATGTCTCTTTGTTTGCATAGGGGACTAATCCCCGTTTATGGAGTTTCGGCTCTAAATTAGAGGGGTAGCGACCCATGATCTTCGGGCCGTTTATAGAGCTCCGACCCATATTTGATGGTTAACGACCATGGAATAGCGTTCCGTTTGTGATGCATGTGTTGGCGGGTTTTCATGCTTCCGTTTAAGATAGGCCTCCCCCTTTGTGTTTTTTGGATTTCTAATTGATGATTTCTAGAATTTGTGTTTCACCAATTTTTGTAATTTGCGTTGATAAGTTTATCAATATTTGTGATTTGGTGAATAAGTTGAAGAATACGATATTCTTTTTCGTGTTTTGAGAAGAAGGTAGATATTGTATGATTTTCATTGTTGCCATATATTTCTGTTATATCTCTCATCCTATCTCATTTTATATGATATTTATAGCTAGACTGATCCATTTATTATTTTTCTTCTTAGATAATACCCGAGTCAGACCGAGGTGTTTCACGTGCTTCTATTTGACTTCTTATCAGGGACTGTCATCTGATTTTTGGCTAACTACTTCAGCTTAGTAGTTTTTTGTTTTTTTTATAAATTCGAGATGGAGACTCCTTGATGTATACATATTCTTTCGTCTAGCACTTCTACCTATTCTTTTGTGATGTAATGGATCTTGTATGACCCTTACTTTGATGTACACTTCTATGTGATATATTCTTATCTATTTCCGCCTTTGTGATATGGATATCTATGAGTGGTTTTGTATTATGCTTATTTTATATTTGTTTTCAAAGACCGTATAGCCACTATGTAGTAGCCTTATGTTTGTATTTGATCTGTCAGATTTCCTCTTGAAAAGAAATGCATGCCACACTATTTGACATATCAGTACTCACAAAAAGCAATACATAGATGGTCGCTCCTCAATAGCCTTATTCTTCATGCTAGTCGATGACATTATCTCATAATATCTTTGGCTTGTGGGACTATAGAGGTGGGGTGTCATAAAGAATGTTAGATCTTTTGATATATCTTGGCCCGAGTTGGCCTGATAAGTGTTCTAATAATCTAAGAAAACCAATATAGGTTTATAATGATATTGGACTATACCGTTGGGTGAACCAACTTATAGGATTAGGTAATATGTAATCCTTTGATCCTAGTGAATGATGGACCATTCATTTTAACCCTTTTACATGCATGATATGTTATTGATGTTATGATTATTATCTAATCATTTTTAGATCTAGGATATTTTATGGATTATACATTGGTTTGTAAAGTATTAGTGAGGTGAAACCCATTTCCCTCAGTGGCTTGTCCTCATTAACTACCTATACTTTGGTTTGAGAAGGAAAAATATTATTCACACTGGATTTTTTTCCAACCTAAAGCTTTTGATTCCACCTAAATACTTGGTTGTCTAATTTAAAGTTGAGTAGGCTAAGAGTTGGTAATTTCAGGTTTTGACGAATAAGCTTCTGGTGACGTGCAAGAGGCAAGATACTATTTAAAGTTTATTTCCATCGGGTGGTATAATTACTTTTTATTATTATTGTATGTATGTAAGGAAGGGTACTAGAACCATCTAAGTAGTTAAGACTCTGATCATCCAAGGGGGAATGTAATGACCCAGAATTTTGGACACTTCGTATTTAAATATCTGAATTACTTAAATATTTGTGTGTTATTATTAAAATGATTCATAAGCTTGTTTACCCCCTTTTTAGTAATAAGTAATGATGGTAATTTTTTTGGACAATGTTTATAAAATTAATACTTTGAAAAAATATCAATAGTGTGACCAAAAATCATTTTACCGATAAACAACTTTTTACTCGTCGGAAGTTGTTCAAACTTTTTTTCCATAAACTTATTTGCTTAGAAAATCAACATATGTAATAATTTTTTTTACCATTTATGGAAATAAACATTTTGGATGATGTCATGGGTGATTTCATCAAAGATTTTATGAAAGTAAGCTTTTATTGAAAGACTTAACTCTTAAGTGTTATGTAAAGGAGAAGTGATGGGAGGTGAGCCTTGCATGATATGAGGGGGGTGATAACAAGGCTATGCAACACCATTTGAAGCCGAAGGAGGGCATATCATTGAAAATAAAGCACAAATTCATAAAGGTTAGAATGAAGTAAGGGAATTAAAATGTTGGAAGTGCTTAAGCACTAATCCACTAATTCTTCCCTAACTTTTCAAGTCCAAATCAAATCATCTCCAATCTTTTCCAAACTTTCAACAACACATTAAGACATCTTAGAAAGCTAAGATCTAAATAAAAGTGGAAGTAAAGTGAGTAGAAGAAGGGGTTTCAAGATGGGACATGTGCAATGGAAGAGGAGGGGAGGTGTTGCCTTGGTTTGGAAGTGCTAAAGTTTGGATCTTTTGGCTTTTGGTGATGGTAGGAGGTGATTCTTTGATTCTTATAGCTTTGTGCTTGTTTTAGCTTGGATCTAAGTGATTTGTCTCACTATCTTTTTTGTATATTGTGTGTGTGTATGTTGTGTTTGAATTATAAAGTTAAAGTGACATTAACTAATTAAAATTATAAACTTTGGACCCCCTTGCTTTTAATAGCAAATGACAACTTCATATTGTATAACATCACTTCTATTTCACTATTAAGAATGTGGCATGGCCATGAATTAATGTTTATTTGGATTGTATTTTGATTTTATGTATGTTTGAAAGTGTTTGAAACGAGGATAATCATTGTAAGCACACTTCGATATCCCTTAACTATAGCTTATGTAAATTGGAAATTTATCATTGTAACTTAGGCTAATATTATTTGGTTGTTATCTACACATATTTTGGTATATTTGAAAGGGAATAAATGGTTTGAAATGTTATAGAAATTATGAACCAAAGTTGTGAAAGTTAGAACAAAAATGTGGTCATAAATACACTTTATAAATACAGCCTGTCTTCGGGAATTTTTATAAACAAATAGGGAGATATTC
Source organism: Allium cepa (assembly GCA_030765085.1). Lineage (NCBI taxonomy): Eukaryota > Viridiplantae > Streptophyta > Magnoliopsida > Asparagales > Amaryllidaceae > Allium > Allium cepa. The sequence goes on from CM060945.1 coordinate 619,620,834, forward strand.
TAAGGGATTTATTCGAAAGGTTTTTAAGTACCCTAAAGGTATTAGTTACTATAAAAACTTAAAGTCTTAAACCATTTTTTAAAGTGGTTAAAACTAGTTACAAAGGTTGTGCATTTCAATGTTTTCTTTAACAAAGGCTTTTAACAGCATTTATAAATGCTGCAATAAGCTGCTTATGATTTTCAGTGTTTAAAAATGATATTTAAATTTGGCATTTTTCTATAATATTTTAGACGTATTTTCAAACTTTTTTAAAGTATATTAAAGTTGGTTTGAAGTTTAAATATATTTTTAATAATTATATATGTATTTTTAAGCAAAGATGTATTAAAATATAAAACATGTTTTCATCAAATTGTAAATTAGTTTTTTTCATGTAATTTTTACATAAATATTTAAACCTATTTATAAGTATTTTTAAAGTATATATAAGTTTTGAAAAAGGTAATTGTCTAGGCATAAAACTAAAAGTGGACGCGGTAGACTTTTCTATTTATGAGAGTTAAGATTGATGTCGAGTAGGGACAAAACAATAGAGCTCTAACCTACTGGATTCCCTATTGAACAAGGAATGGTTAAGTTGAAATATTAGAAACTTGTTAATCTTGCTATTTGATTAAATGTTTAAAAGGTAATTAACTAGAGCTCTATACTTTTATTATCTTTAAATATTCATTATCAAAGATCTAAATATATTCTTAGCGGTTTAAAGACAAGTATTATTTAAGCATTGTCACAAAAACCCCAAAATTATTTCACACTTAACCATCTTATTTAAAACTTTCGTTTTAAAGATTTAATTAATTTTATAAGGGTTAAAGATAATTGTTACTTAAACATTGTCACAACAAATCCAAAACCATTTACTTATAATTACCTTTAACATATTGATTATTAAATATCAAATGATGTTCCTAAGTATAGATAAAATTATGGGTTGAAAACAAATGTTACTAAACATTGTTTACCATTACTTATAACCATTTTTATACTTTTCATTATCTTTAAGACTTTCATTTTTATATATCTGATTATATTTCTAAATATGACAATCATGGTTAAAGACAAATGTTACTAAAACATTGTTTACTACAACACAAAACCCTTTTTGATATGCATCATTAACTCTAAGTCATTCATTTTAAAGATCAAAGCATACACACTTATTAATTAAGGTAATATACTTTTATTTAAGATCTCAAAATAATTTTAACTTAAATGTTAAAAATTTGAACTTCCTTTTCTACATTTATAAAATACTTGACTTACTTTTTAAAACTGTTATATAGTTAAATACTTCCAAAATACTTAATTATGTTTAAAATAATTTTAAACTGCTTAAAAATATATTATAATTATCTATATAAAAGATAATGAAAACTAACCAATTTTGAAATGAATATAAGAGCAAAGAATAAACACGTTATAATTTAAAAACCTCCTATTTTAAAAATTCATAATTAATTGTAAAAAATATATTTAAACATGAAGTTAGATTTAAAACATTCTAATATAAGTTAGAAAACAACCTTAAAAAGATTAGACAAAAGTACTTAATTTCAAGGGGCTTTGCACCGAAGGTCCCTATTTTCGATGTTGTTGTAAGAAAAGTCCCTATGACAATAAGTATGTAAATTAAGTCCCTGTTTTTTGTAAACCAGAAAGCGCAAACTATCATTCGCTTTTCTTATAAAAGTGCAAGTTAACTTGCGCTTTTCAAAAATTTAATTTTTTTTGAAAAGTGCAAAATTTTAAAAAAAAATTCAAAATAAAAAAGCGCAAACTAGCTTGCGCTTTTCTGATAAAAGTTCCAAGTTAGCTTGCATTTTCTGTCAGAAAAGTGCAAAGCACCTTGCGTTTTCTATTTTTCAAAAAGTAGGGACTAAATTTACATACTTATATATACATGGACTTTTTTTTATAACAACATCAAAAATAGGGACTTGTAACTCGTTTCTTGTAATTTCAATATCACTTTTACTTAATTATAAGTTTCAAATAGAAAACATAGCATTTCTGGGAATTCTACAAAACAATACATAACATGTAAAAAGCATTTCGAAAGCAAAGAGAGCATTTTAGAAATGCTAGCCAAAGTTTCTAGGTTGTTTTTAACTTGATTTTGCCACAATGTTGCGCTAGTTTTTGACACTTATTTAAATGATTTTTGATCTAAATTTTTTACACTAGTTAGCACACTATTAATAACCACAAAGAGAACACATATGAACGTTTTTTAATTATTTTATAAAAATTTCCAAAACTAAGGTATTTTTCCAAAGTGATTAAGTAAAGAACTTTTTCACTACGACTTTTGCCGCTTCTTTATTCACATTTATTCACAAGGTTATTAAATCACATTTATTCGTATTAAATCCAAGATACAAATATTTAAAAACAAAATCTTTGAAACTCTAGGTCGTTGCATTCTCTGCATAAAATATTCCACCCTTGATATTCCAACACAAGCAACAAAATAAACAATCATACATCAATACTAACAGCATTACAAATCATTAGCAGATGTAGCATACAAATATACTAAAGCCCGTACGATGCACATGGATAATCAATATGCAATATCAAATCCAACCTCTTGCTTGATCATATAAATTTCGCTTTCAAACTAGTATACGTCACTTGACCTCTCTCGTACGGACTATGATCTGGTTCCTTGATTAGTTATCTCCATTCTTCTTTCTTAGCCATGTGCTATGATAGATAACTTAGGGATCATATTAAGAATCTATATAAAGTGTTCGCCATCAAGAATCTAGTGAAATATTCTAACTCGGACCTGTGTAAACCATCTAGAAATCATGTGCTCGAATCATCTACCAAGAATTGTCACGCAAACAAAATGATCTAAAACATACGTACTTTATTCCATTAGTTTCTTAACTACGCAATCACTTTACATTTAAAATCACATTCATTTTCACAAAATTATTTCTTATTTAATAATAAAATTGTAACGATCCCGTTTTTGAGTCAAAATTAATTTAGTAATTGATATAAAATTTTGGATTTAATTGTGAATTTTTTCAAATTAAATAAGATATTTGTTTGTTTATATATATATATATATATATATATATATATATATATATATATATATATATGATTGTAAATTGGATTTTGAAATTGAAATTAAAAAACAAATATTTTGAGAAATAATTTGAATTTGAAAACTCTATAATTTAAAATTTATAAAATTTGTTTTCTAGTTTGAATGTATATGTATATATTTGGAAGTTATGATTTGAATTTGATATGAATAATTTCCAAAAGTTGTTTAAAGCTAAATTCTATATTTTGTAATATACATATGTGTATTAAAGTATAATTAGAGTTTAGAATCATTCTTCTTTTAAAAGGTTATAAAAGTATAATAGGAAAATGTACAAATATAAACATTCATTCATTTAAAAATATAATAACTTGAATTTAAAATTTAAAACAAGAATGAATACAAGCTTTAATATGTATATATCTTTTGGAAGTAATAAGTACAGGATTTAAAATATATACATGTGCAAAACATAACTAAATATAGTTAGTAAATATATAAAAACTTAACATAATACATCTCCTTTTATGTTTGTTGGTATATATATAAATATAATACAAAGTATATATGTATTTAAACTAAATGAAAATAAGATACAAAATTTTATAAAGAAATTAAAAACCTGCAAATGTACAAATGTAAGCTTACAGTAATATGTATTAACACTTGTAAGGAAAATAAAACATACATAATGTAACTGCCCGTAAATTTCAATGATTTAAATTTGTTAATTTGATAAAGTTTTGGTAATTAAATACTGAAAGAATGAAAAATTTGTTAATTAATAAGGAGATAATAACTTAAATGAAAAGTAACATGGTTAATCAAAGTTAATTTTTAACTATTTGAATGAAATTGCAATGAATGAAATAATGTAAAATAGTATAACTTGGTTATAAGTTGAATGTAAGTAACAAATGTAAATGTTGATTTATTAAAATAAATTTGCGCAAAAAGTGGGAAATGAATAGGAATAGTATGATATGAGTTGGTATAATCGTTGTTGACCAATAATGAACAATTCTTTAATGACAATTAATCTAATAACGGAAAGTGTGAAAGTATAAATTTCATAGAAACGTAATGTATGTATAATTTAATAAATTGGTACTAGAATGGAATTCAAATTAATTGAAATAGTGGGAATAATATAATTTGTTATAAATAAAATGTAACAGCCCGCAAATCCGTACCCCTTGAGTCAACACTATTCTACCTAAATCAATCCAAGTTGTACAGAAATACGAACCCTTTGGGTTAAAGAAGAAGAGGTAGAAGAAGATAATAGAAAACAACAACAGAATCTAACCATCGCAGCGGAATAAAATACAATAGATAATAAATAATTTTACTCAAAAATCAAATATCTCTGTTTACATATTACATCAATCAGAGCACATCAATCACAACTCAACATCAATATCATACAAATGGGTACACAACAACTCAACACGGCGGAATAGGTATATAAATATACAAGTACGAGAGTACGTTTCGTCGTCCAGCTCGTCTCCTGAGCTCCACAGCATCATATCCTGCATCCTAAAATACTCGGTCTGACCCGAGCATTATAGTTAAATAACACCCGAGTCAGTCTGGAATACCAGCGTGATAATATCACACTCAATTGATTATTAAAGTTTCAAAAATCCTTTGAAAACAAAAGCATCTCGTAAGACCACGCCACAAATAAACATGTCGGGTTTTTACCTTACGATAGCTAAAACAATTTTTATAGAAATCCTCTGATATTATAATAGGGTCAATATACAAATACTTATAAAATAGCCGAAATTGTTACATGATTAAATTCCAGCTACTGGCTATAGTGTGGGTAATACAAACAAAACTCGTACAAGGCTCGTAGGGAGAATGAATTTCCAACTAATGACTAGACACTGGGGTACCACCTGTCACAGTACGGGGCCTAGATCACCGTACCGAGGAGTATGCCCGCTCCCCTGCAACACAAGGCCGGAACCATCCCTTACTGGACAGACCCGAGTGAGATCACCCCACGGTTGGGATCAGCAGCCGCACCACTAAGCCGAAAATAAAAAGAGACATCTAGACTGGAATGACCTCACCCTGCTTGGGTGCTACACACCTAGCCTTGCTGCGTATCCCCTGATTTTCAGTCATTCCCATTTGATGAGGCTTGAGGCTTAAGCGTTACCTTTTTAGAACATATTCCTTAGAATGCCCTTCGTCCACCTGACGATGTTTCGCAAGCATTCATCCATACAAGTCCGTCCCGGGTTCTTACGGAACCGAAGGCACTATTCCTACTACATCCATTTTGGAAATATCCTCAGGATTAGTAGCGACTAGCCCTTGCACTTCACTACTCCATCTTCGAATCCAAAATCGTTTTCATGAAACGTACAAACCGGATCGAAGTGGTTTTCGAGAAATAAATCTCGGTCTCGGTCTCTTCGAAACGATCAACGCATTTGTTCAATATTGATAGTCGGTGATTTAACTATCAATTAATATTCACAACATCCAACAACCAATAAACAATTTTCCACATTATTTATTAATCTCAAAAATATCTTCACAAGATATATTTCTATTTTCACTTCTTTTGGGAACAGTTTCAAAACCATATTTCTTTTCAGAATCAGCTTTCCCAAATATTATCTATCTCCTCTGGAATCACCAAGCACAAAAATGGATTTTTAAAATAATTCAAACACTTTACTTTGAAATATATATACTTTAAAACATTTAGGATAAAACTACTTAAATAATTTGTTAAGAATACATACTATATTAATTTGAGAAAATAAGGTTACTTAATAAAATATAAAACTAGATTTATACTTTTAAAAATAAAATACTAAGTCACTCTTTAAATAATTATGGCTATAATAGATTAAAGGGAAATACTTATTTTAGAATTTAAATATTAGAAATAATAAATTTTACAAAACTTGCTTTCTACAAAAATAACTTTAATCCATCAAATTAAATTTAATTAAATTTTTTTTTAGGATTTACTTTTTAAAACATGTACTTGGCTATCCATAGAAAATCCCAACTCCAATCACCTAAATCAATTTCCCAAATTGATTTCCAATTTAGTTTATTTGAAATTAATTTCTTTAATTACTTAATTCACTTCAAAATTCATTAAGTATATACTTAATTATTGTTGTTGTTATTATTATTATTTTCCATTTAATTGTAAAACTTTTAACTGAAATATATAAATTCTCGATTTTTCCCCACTTTTCCTTTGTTCTTCCAATAATTTAAATCTTAGCTTTTAAATAAATGTTTTGTTCTTTTAAATAATAACACTAAATTTTAAAATTCATCAACTTCCTGTTTATTCAAATTTTCCCTTTCATCCTCAGGGTTCACTTATTAAAAATTTAAAGTTACTTTATTTCTTTTTTTCCAAGTCATTCTTAAATTTATTCTATAATTATTTTACTTGAAATTTCACTTCTTTCATTTTCATTCAGAAATCAAATTTATATTTTTGGTAATTCATTATTCTCAATTATATCATCCAAACCATAGCATTCAATACTTCCACTTAACGCATCATAGAATATCAAATAACAAGAGCAGAGAATATTTAATAATTTAAATAAAAGTTGAGGGGTCCAGTTGGATCCCTCCAACTTGTTTTCCTTGCATCCACAGATGTTAGCACAATAATACACCAATTTCAAAATATATTATATCATAGCATATCAATCAACTCAACCATTCAACAATTATTCAAATTTAATCACTTAAATTTAAATTTATACTGAGTGAGATTAACTCACCTTTGATCTTAAAATTAGCAATCTGATCCATCTCGACTCTTTCTCCACGGTATCAGACCTAGAATAAACATTTATGTGGTTATTAATATTTTAGATGATCGAACAATTTATTTCCATTTTATAAATTTAATTAACCAATGATTCTATTTTAACTAATAAATTTTAAATTTAAACTAATTCTCTTTTAACATATTACTTTTAATAACTAAAATAATTCGGTAAGTTTATTAAACAAATTTGATCACCCCAATATCTTATTTTTTTAAAATTAAACTAGTAAGTGTTACATGACTATATGTATATGTATTTTATTTTTATACATTCGATAACATTTTAAAACCCCAGCTATTATTTCAAAACCTTATTTGTAAAAATAAATTTCTGTTTATATATCTCTTCACTGTGTAAACATATACAGTATAAATATATATATATATATACACCTTTAAACTGGAACATATTTACTATTATATTTTTTTCAAAGATAATTTAAACTAAACCCAAACATTAATTAAATTTAAATAGGTAAAATTGCATACCCAAAATAAAATTCTTCCCAGAAGGTTTCTTCCACAAAACGTTCGAATTCTTGCATCGGCCACGAATACCCAAACTCTCGCGATCTACTCCCTCCCGATGTACTTCGAAGCCGCCGCGACCTAAATCCAAGTTTCCCCCTTCACTCGTACATAGCACCAGGCTCGCGCATCCCATCGCGAGCTCACGAATCGATTCAAATCGAATTCGGTTTCACCCCTCCCCTCTTCGAATCGACGAGTTCGGCCTTCTCTCTGGTTTCGAATTTGAGGAGAAAAAGCAAGCGGCCATTTTATTTCCCTTTTTTTAGGAACGAAATCGCCTTCATAAGGATCTAAATGAAATGTAAGGCCGAGCCATTATATTTATTTTATTTTGTTTGAGTTTTGGTTCGGCATGACCTACTGCGGAAGGAAGATACGAGATTTTATTCCTGGATTTGTTTTTAAAAGGAAAGTGTGTTCGAGAAGGCTCGTTCAGCTACAGTGATCTTTGACTTTTAAGGGAAAAGTTCTGATGGAAAGGAAACAGTTGATGTGGGGATTTTGACCAGTCAAATAAATATGTGTTATATTTAAATTAAATTTTTGTTGTAAATTTCAACGCATTTACATATCGTACTCTCACACCACAACCCCAAACACTACGAAATTTGAAAACCGGTAATAAAACACTATTACAGACCCAATGGAACTGGTTTCGTCGAATTCCGAGACTGTGCCTCGGAAGGCTATTTCTTTTTTTTTTTTGAACAAATCACTGTTAAATTCAAATTTTAAAACTTCCATTATCTTCAGTACTATCAATATAAATTTTACAAGCCTTCAAATTATTTTTAATAGGCTTAAAATTTCAGATTCAATAGTTTACCCAACTTCACTTATTTAATTTAATATTTTAATTAGCAAATAAATTGTAATATTCGTTATTCAAGTTAAAATTACTCTATTGAATACTTAAAATCAATTAAATATTCCGATATTTAAATGCTTGAAAATTCCGGGTCGTCACATTCCTCCCCCCTTAAAAGAATTTCGTCCCCGAAATTACTAACTAGGAAGAATGGCCCAAAACCCGTTACTTTTCCCAAAACCAAACAGTTTCTAACAATTCAACGTCTTACCAACTATCCTTTATAAAAAAAATCAATTATCCTTCTTATTAACTTTCCAAACCTTTACCTAGTTTCAAACTATACCATTTGTTTAACCAGTCAAGTTTCAATTTTAAACCAAATTTTGAATTATCAAAATTTCCCAAAATTTTTCTAACTTCCTAAATTTCCGAAAAATTTCGCCATCGTCTCCTTTGCGCGGCTAGCTCGGTACAACTACAAAATGGCTCTACGGCCTCCCAAATCCAAAAAGAAAACAAAAAGCCAAGTGGCTCAGTCCAAATCCAAATCCAAATCCCAATCAAATTCCATACCAAATTTAAATACATACCTTTTTGTCGAGCATTTCAAATTTATCTTCTTGAAATCAAAAACCAATTCTCTTTTTCCCTTTTATAATACCTGCACATCCTGCTTAGTACTAATATCCAAACACAACATTCCAGAAACATTTTATCTACTCCCTTACCAAATGTCAATATTCATCCAAATATCAACTTAGAATACATTTACAATATTCAATTTCCAACTAAGAATTGACCATTCCTTTCTAAGTTAACATAAGCATTTTATATGTTTCTTTATTTATTTCCGTCTTACCACTTCAATTTATATCCATTTCTATTCACATTGATTCTTTCATTCCCATAAGATTTTCAATTTATCTTAAACTCTAAATATTTAAATTTTATTTTTCATTATACTAATTCATGCCCTTATTTTAATTAGTTTCATTTACTAACTTATTTCAATTTCCAATTTGAAATTCTTTTGTCGTTAACAAAATTTTCCAAAATTTCCAAAAAAATTCTAGCTCCTAAAATTTCTGAAATTTTTTGGCAGAGTCCACTTTGTACGGAGGAGCTTTTGCAATTTGACAAAAGAGATAAATATATATACATCGACCCACCCGGTCGGAAAAATCAAAAACAGTTCATATTTCCTATTTTTATTGCGTAGGCGTACCTTATTTAGCATTTTAAGCAAGCGGCTTATTATTTTTAGCAAATAGCACTACCAAATCCAGCCACACGACTTCCAGGTACCTGTACTTACTCAATTTAAACATGTAAGTACGATAAAAATGAAGTTTAACTACATTTTACTTATTTACAATAGTTAAAACATATTAATTCTAAAAGAAACTCATACCAAACCTTTTCCGTAAGCTATTTATATAGTTTCCAAACTAATTCAACTGTTTCAACTTATTTACAAACCATTTTCATTCAATTTGAATGGTTTTCCATCTATTCGTGCACAACTTCATCAATTTGAATAATTTAAAACTCAATTGCTTATATTTAACTGAACTCATATTTAATTCAATTGCTTTCAAAATTAATTTATTTTACCCTTATCAACACATAGAATTTTTATTACTTCCATTTACATCCAAACGACAATTTATTCTATGCAATTCGACGAGATTTATGTGAATAAATCAGTATTTATGCTTTATAACCAATTTAAATTGATTTCATCTCAATTTATTCTTAATTTTATTCCATTTTCAATTTATTCACAATCCATATGTTCTCATTTCCATTGCATTTCATTTTATTAACTAAACTAGTTTATTCAAAATCATTAACAATTTAGGTTCCTCTCCATTACCAATTAAATTTCCTTTTTATTTTAACCCATTCACAATCATTTATTTAGCCCGACCCATTCCATTTAAATTTCATTTACAATCCATTTATTTACATTTCATTCCATGTTTGTTTATTCCAACTATTTTATTTAGCTCAAAACAACCAAGCCATATCATTCAATAACCATTTCTCAACTTATTTAAGCCATACTCCATTCGGTTCTTATTTATCACATCCATTCATTTATTCAAATTTTACACTTAAGCTCATTTTCATTTTACAAGTAAATTTTCTCTTTTCAATTTAACTTGATTTTATTCTAATCCAATCCCATTTTAAATCTGCAAATTTCATTTGATTGGTTATTATAAAATTTAACTTTCCAGATTCAACTCATTCAATTTATTACCTGGCTATTTTCCAGGTTATCTTCACTTATTTGGATTTTATTTGCACATTCAAACCATTGCCATCTTAATCCATTTACATTTTTATTTGATACATTCCCAATTATATTTAATTTGTTAACACTTCAAGTTAAATTTTAAATTTATATCTCTAGTTTTGAATCCACTATTCATTTTCAAATTACCATTCACTTTTAAATTACCATCCAATTTTATTAACTTACATTGCAATTCCGTTCACAAATCAATTAATTAATTTCATGGCCACTTTTAATTATATTTTCTGCATCGACCATGTAAGTCGAATTTAATTATAACTTGAGTTTTATTTTCAAACCTCATCATAAACTCACAATTCAATTTCATTAACTAATTTATTAACAAATTAGTTCTCTCCTATTTATAGTAGAATACTTGATTTTATTTCCAAATATCACTTCATTTAATTTTCTTAGTTCACATTATTTTATAATTCAAGTTTGGCTTTTCTGTTTATTTTCCAATTCACCAAAGATATTTATTTTTGGGTTTTCTATCTCACCTTCAAATTTAACAAGTCACAACTTATATTTCATACAATCACACTCATTCTAGGCTTGAATATATTCATCTTTTATTTTTAACCCAAGCCTTATGCTTATTTATAACCCAAGCATATTTTTATTTCATGGATCTTTAATTCTTTTACAAGTCATTCTGATTTACTTATTTCAATCCCAATCCTTATACAATTTATTTTCCATTTGTTCAGGTAAGAATTTAATTCCATTCATTAATTCAATTGAATTCTCATCCCAATTCAATTTTACTTTAACTCAAATTTATTTAACTCAATTCGATTTCAACTTGATTCGAATACAACTGGATATTATTTTCAGCTTATTCAATTTATTTTAGTCTAGTTAAATTTTATTCTCAAGCCGAAAATTCCAGATACATTGGCTCTTTGAAGTACTTTTCATAATAAGTTAGTATTAATGCTTGGTACCCACGAATATTGATATTAATGGGATACCTATACATTTAAAATACATAGGCTGTACAAGGATCAACCAATGCAATTTCGGATTTAGAACAAAGTGGAGGGACAGGTTTTTGCATATATCAATATTCATGTTTCAGTTTCCAACAGGGCATAGTCATAAATTCATCCAATAAAGTGAAATGATAAGTGCAGCATATGATAGGTGCACAACTTTAAATCCAAATTCAACCATGGCAGGAAGGTGAACTTAAATGTGTTCAGGATTTTGAAGCCAGGCAGGGTACGAACTAATCAAAGCAGCGTGTGTTTTATATACATGCATATGTTGATAGCATATATAATACATGAAGATATATGCATACAGTATACATTTTCGCATCAGCCTCCACGCACATATAAAATCAGGTTTCCGAACACCCAATAATCAAAATGACATGAAGGCCGAAATAAAGTAATATCCAACTTTCCTCAACAGTCAATGTGTAAGTGTATATTTGTTTTAATCTCACAAGATAGGGTAGGCAAACAGTTTAGGCAGTGGGGGTAAACATGACCAGCAACTGGAAGGAACAAAGTAGAGAACAGGGCAGAAAAGTGGCAGCAACGTCATAAACAAATTAGGTAAATCCACAAGGTAGTCAACAAACTGTGTTCGACAAACAAGTGCAGCAGCCAACAAACAAATCAAACCCAAATTTAACTATTTTAATTTAGTTCCTATTCAAATTAAAATGCTAGAATTAAGCTAATCGTAAGAAGATTTAGATTTATATTCCATTATCCAAAGCTTAAATTTCTTCCTGATTTACAAACCATTTCCATTTATAAGCTTACAACTTATCTTATCCAGATTTTTTTTAAACACCCAGCTTTGGTTTCAAATTGTTTTGAAATCTCCAACATCTCAAATCATATTTCTCACAAATTAAACCAATCCTGGTTTTATTCCCAACAAATTTCCTTTGAAATTTTCAAAAACAACTCACTTTTCTGAACAAATCAATTTGGCAGCAATCCATCACTTAGAAACTCGAAAATGAACATTGATGATGCTGCAGTCATCACCGAAGTTATTTTCCAGTGACTGAAGTGAATTCAATGCTATCTCCCTTCCAAAATCCATTTTTAAACAAATTTCCTTTCAGAAATATCTCCAAAACAATTGTGCTATTATTTATTTTCAAAACACTTCCAAAATCTCCAGGATTTAAATTTCCAAATCCTGTTTTAATTCAAATTTTAACTATAATTCATTTGCACAGCTTATGCTCATACAAATTCTTATTTGATTATATTTCAATTTATAAATTACAGTTATAATTCATATTTATAAGTTTCATTTTATAATGAATTTATTCCCTTAAACTTCGGTTATATTTTTAATTTCTAGTTAAATTTTCGCTTAACAATGATAATACTTTAATATTATCATTTCTAACATCCAAGCAACCATATATTAGCCAAACAGTTTACAAAACTTTTATTTATATCAAAATATATTTGGGTAAAATTATTTCATTTACCCACATTTTAAAACAATACCGTGTTGATTGTTCTATTCAAGTGTTTAGAAACCCCTTCAATACAGTTGCGCAGACTGTGTCGACGAAGGCCCATATGCCACTCAATAAACTAATCAACACGATATTAAAACAATTTATATTCACTAACAAATACGCGCTCATATTTATTAATACGCTCAAACTCATTATAGAGCACTACGGACTCTATTTTAAATGAGTAATTCCCACCAGAGCCAAGGTTATCACCAACCTATGCTCTGATACCAAGTGTAACAGCCTGCAAATCCGTACCCCTTGAGTCAATACTATTCTACCTAAATCAACTCAAGTTGTACAGAAATACGAACCCTTTGGGTTAAAGTAGAAGAGGTAGAAGAAGAGAATAGAAAACAACAACAGAATCTAACCATCGCAGCGGAATAAAATATAATAGATAATAAATAATTTTACTCAAAAATCAAATATCTCTGTTTACATATTACATCAATCAGAGTACATCAATCACAACTCACCATCAATATCATACAAATGGGTACACAACAACTCAACACAGCGGAATACGTATATAAATATACAAGTACGAGAGTACGTTTCGTCGTCCAGCTCGTCTCCTGAGCTCCACAGCATCATATCCTGTATCCTATAATACTCGGTCTGACCCGAGCATTATAGTTAAATAACACCCGAGTCAGTCTGGAATACCAGCGTGAGAAAATCACACTCAATCGATTATTAAAGTTTCAAAAATCCTTTGAAAACAAAAGCATCTCGTAAGACCACGCCACAAATAAACATGTCGGGTTTTTACCTTACGATAGCTAAAACAATTTTTATAGAAATCCTCTGATATTATAATAGGGTCTATATACAAATACTTATAAAATAGCCGAAATTGTTACAGGATTAAATTCCAGCTACTAGCCACAGTGTGGGTAATACAAACAAAACTCGTACAAGGCTCGTAGGGAGAATGGATTTCCAACTAATGACTAGGCACTGGGGTACCACCTGTCACAGTACGGGGCCTAGATCACCGTACCGAGGAGTACGCCCGCTCCCCTGCAACACAAGGCCGGAACCATCCCTTACTGCACAGTCCCGAGTGAGATCACCCCGCGGTTGGGATCAGCAACCGCACCACTAAGCCGAAAATAAAAAGAGACATCTAGACTGGAATGACCTCACCCTGCTTGGGTGCTACCCACCTAGCCTTGCTGCGTATCCCCTGATTTTCAGTCATTCCCATTTGATGAGGCTTGAGGCTTAAGCGTTACCTTTTTAGAACATATTCCTTAGAATGCCCATCGTCCACCTGACAATGTTTCGCAAGCATTCATCCATACAAGTCCGTCCTGGGTTCGAACGGAACCGAAGGCACTATTCCTACTACATCCATTTTGGAAATATCCTTAGGATTAGTAGAGACAAGCCCTTGCACTTCACTGCTCCATCTTCGAATCCAAAATCGTTTTCACGAAACGTACAAACCGAATCGAAGTGGTTTTCGAGAAATAAATCTCGATCCCGGTCTCTTCGAAACGATCAACGCATTTGTCCAATATTGATAGTCGGTGATTTAACTATCAATTAATATTCACAACATCCAACAACCAATAAACAATTTTCCACATTATTTATTAATCTCAAAAATATCTTCACAAGATATATTTCTATTTTCACTTCTTTTGGAAACAGTGTCAAAACCATATTTCTTTTCAAAATCAACTTTCCCAAATATTTTCAATCTCCTCTGGAATCACCAAGCACAAAACTGGATTTTTAAAATAATTCAACACTTTACTTTGAAATATATATACTTTAAAACATTTAAGATAAAACTACTTAAATAATTTGTTAAGAATACATACTATATGAATTTGAGAAAATAAGGTTACTTAATAAAATATAAAACTAGATTTATACTTTTAAAAATAAAATACTAAGTCACTCTTTAAATAATTATGGCTATAATAGATTAAAGGGAAATACTTATTTTAGAATTTAAATATTAGAAATAATAAATTTTACAAAACTTGATTTCTACAAAAACAATTTTAATCCATCAAATTAATTTTAATTAATTTTTTTTTAAGATTTACTTTTTAAAACATGTATTTGGCTATCCAGAGAAAATCCCAACTGCAATCACCTAAATCAATTTCCCAAATTGATTTCCAATTTAGTTTATTTGAAACAAATTTCTTTAATTACTTAATTCACTTCAAAATTCATTAATTATATACTTAATTATTGTTGTTGTTATTATTATTATTTTCCATTTGATTTTAAAACTTTTAACTGAAATATACAAATTCTCGATTTTTTTCCCACTTTTCTTTTATTCTTCCAATAATTTAAATCGTAGCTTTTAAATAAATGTTTTGTTCTTTTAAATAATAACACTAAATTTTAAAATTCATCAACTTCCTGTTTATTCAAATTTTCCCTTTCATCCTCAGGGTTCACTTATTAAAATTTTAAAGTTACTTTATTTCTTTTTTTCCAAGTCATTCTTAAATTTATTCTATAATTATTTTACTTGCAATTTCACTTCTTTCTTTTTCATTCAGAAATCAAATTTATATTTTTGGCAATTCATTATTCTCAATTATATCATCCAAACCATAGCATTCAATACTTCCACTTAATGCATCATAGAATATCAAATAACCAGAGCAGAGAATATTTAATAATTTAAATAAAAGTTGAGGGGTCCAGTTGGATCCCTACAACCTGTTTTCCCTACATCCACAGATGTTAGCACAATAATACACCAATTTCAAAATATATTATATTATAGCATATCAATCAACTCAACCATTCAACAATTATTTAAATTTAATCACTTAAATTTAAATTTATACCGAGTGAGATTAACTCACCTTTGATCTTAAAATTAGCAATCTGATCCATCTCGACTCTTTCTCCACTGTATCAGACCTTGAATAAACATTTATGTGGTCATTAATATTTTAGATGATCGAACAATTTATTTCCATTTTATAAATTTAATTAACCAATGATTCTATTTTAACTAATAAATTTTAAATTTAAACTAATTCTCTTTTAACATATTACTTTTAATAACTAAAATAATTCGGTAAGTTTATTAAACAAATTTGATCACCCCAATATCTTATTTTTTTTAAAATTAAACTAGTAAGTGTTACATGACTATATGTATATATATTTTATTTTTATACATTCGATAACATTTTAAAACCCCAGCTATTATTTCAAAACCTTATTTGTAAAAATAAATTTCTGTTTATATATCTCTTCACTGTGTAAACATATACAGTATAAATATATATATATACACACACCTTTAAACTGGAACATATTTACTATTATATTTTTTTTTCAAAGATAATTTAAACTAAACCCTAACATTAATTAAATTTAAATAGGTAAAATTGCATACCCAAAATCAAATTCTGCCCAGAAGGTTTCTTCCACAAAACGTTCGAATTCCTGCATCGGCCACGAATACCCAACCTCTCGCGATCTACTCCCTCCCGATGTACTTCGAAGCCGCCACGACCCAAATCCAAGTTTCCCACTTCACTCGTACATAGCCCCAAGCTCGTGCATCCCATCGCGAGCTCACGAATCGATTCAAATCGAATTCGGTTTCACCCCTCCCCTCTATGAATCGACGAGTTCGGCCATCTCTCAGGTTTCGAATTTAAGGAGAAAAAGCAAGCGGCCATTTTATTTCCCTTTTTTTTAAGGAACGAAATCGTCTTCATAAGGATCTAAAAGAAATGTAAGGCCGAGCCATTATATTTATTTTATTTTGTTTGAGTTTTGGTTCGGCATGACCTACTGAGGAAGGAAGATACGAGATTTTATTCGTGGATTTTTTTTAAAGGAAAGTGTGTTCGAGAAGGCTCGTTCAGCTACAGTGATCTTTGACTTTTAAGGGGAAAGTTCTGATGGAAAGGAAACAGTTGATGTGGGGATTTTGACCAGTCAAATAAATATATGTTATATTTAAATTAAATTTTCGTTGTAAATTTCAACGCGTTTACATATCGTGCTCTCACACTACAACCCCAAACACTACGAAATTTGAAACCCGGTAATAAAACACTATTACGGACCCAGCCTCGGAAGGCTATTTCTTTTTCTATTTTTTATGAACAAATCAATGTTAAATTCAAATTTTAAAAACTCCATTATCTTCAGTACTATCAATATAAATTTTACAAGCCTTCAAATTATTTTTAATAGGCTTAAAATTTCAGATTCAACAATTTACCCAACTTCATTTTTTTAATTTAATATTTTAATTAGCAAATATATTGTAATATTCGTTATTCAAGTTAAAATTTCTCTATCGAATACTTAAAATCAATTAAATATTCCGATATTTAAATGCTTGAAAATTCCGGGTCATCACATGAGACATAGGTAAACTAATGAAGATATTGAATTAATAAATGTTAGTTATTTAGGGTGTTGAATTGAATTGGTAATCAATTTGCAATTAAAGGTAATAATTTTGATGTAAGCTAATAAATAAAAATTTCATTGGAATACCAATTAATTGAAAACAATAAGGTTACAATTGATTGAAACTAGTAAATGAGGAAAATAAATTCAAAAGTTATATTAATTAATGAAATAATATGTAATAAATGGCAATTTGATAGAATCAATGCTAGATATGTAATTATCATAATGGTTAGTTGATAATTAAAGTATGAAGGTGAGTAAATTTGGCAATAATGATAATATTACCCATTCATTTAATTTATTAAATTAGATCTAAATCAAATGCAACATTTGTTTGTTATTAATAGCTTATAGGTGAGAATAAACGTAAATGGTAACAAGTATTGTAAGTTAACCATTTATTTAATATGTAAAATCAAAACTGGTATTAAATTGCAATAAATCTAAATTAAAAGTTATGTTAGTATAAATTAAAGAAATAATTGGAAATAATGTCAATTTTATTTATAATATAACAATTGGTTGAATAAAATAAATGGAAATTAAGTTTTGTCAATATATTGCAATTTAACTTATGATAGAAGGATTAATTGCAATCAAATGAATTAAATATTTAAATATTACATAAATGGGAATTTAGGTGAAGTGTGATAATATCAATGTAATGGATTTTGAATCCAATGATAATTTTATCCATTTGATAGCAAGGAATCGAATAGTAGAAAGAAAAGCCAATTAAATGGAATTATTGGTTAATTTATAATTTCTAAATTTAATGGAATTTAAATTTAACACGAAAAGTGATGTATTAATCAACTTTGATTTACATCTAAATTTATTTAAATTTCTGTAATTGTTTAAGAAATTAAAAATGATAAGATTTATTAATTTTGAGAATTGAAATTGAAAAGAGATTTAATTAATTAATTCATTAATTCATTAAATTAATGTAAAAATAGCCATTCTGGCCACCGGATTTTGACGAAACCAGTTTCATAGGATCCGTAACGGTGAATTATTGTAGGATTTCAAGTTTCATAACGATCGGATGTGTCGTTTGATCGTACAGACTCGAAACGCATAGAAATCAATGAAATTGAAAATCAATTGAAATCAATTTGAAATAAATTGATTTTAGCATAACTTCTTCATACGATTGAATTTGGACATGAAACCTTTTCCATCACGTTTAAAATATTTTAAAACATCTATTTTGATATATGGGTTGGCTCAATTTCGTTTCGGAGTCGAAACGGGCCTTTTCGGGCCATTTTATCTTCCAACACGTATATCCAATCGATCCGATCCATTCTAATTTCAGTTTGTCTATAAATACATTATTATAAACCTTAATTGTGCCTCATTGTAAATTGTCTGTACGTGCAATTCCTTCTCACCTCCTCCAGACAATTCCAAGTCCAATTGCAATTCAAAAATCAAATTCAAATTTCAAAATCTTCAAAAAAATTCGAAAAAAATATAATGTCGAAGATCTCAACGATACGAATCTGCATCAACTGTTCGTTTTTGGAGATTTTGCTCGATTCAGCGGGAAATCGTTGTCAAAGGCCGAAATCACGAAACCTAAATTGCAAATTTGGGGTTTTTGATTTCGACGTAAATTAGCAAAATCGCTTTCTGGGTATTGCGGAGTTGGGCGCGTGGAGTTCTTCGCTTGTGACGACCGCCCATGACTTCCGCACGGAAACAAGGGAATAGTGCGCTGAAAGTGTGCCAGGCAGCCATGAGTGACCGTCAAGGGTAAAATAAACATCGCAGACTCTGTCGTAAAACTCACAGCGCATGGATAAAATACAATAGAGAAATATAATATAGTGAAGCTCCCATAGAACAGAATGTCATCATCTAATCATAATAGCTTTATACAAACATATGAATCATCCATACATCAAAGCCTCACTACATAACACTCAAACAAAAACAGCAGCGGAACACCCAGTACATATAATATGAAATAATATGCAAAAGCCTCCTGCTCGTCTTCGTCGTCATCAGCGTAGATCTCCAAGAACAGCACCTGTCACCTGCTACCTAGTCTGCCCATCCCAACATGGATGAACAGCCCAAGGTAATAAGAGGAGACATAAAACCTTGAGTCAGACAAAGTCTTAGTGAGCAGTAAATCAACTATCAAACATACCAAAAGAGCATAAGGGATAAAAGGAATAGGAACCAAACCATCCCACTCCACCTCGTTCTACAGTGATAGCCCCCAGACACACATTAAGGAGAAGCAAGCATATCATGGCAGACAATTAAAGTAAAGCAATAATCATTCGAGTCAAGGTCGATGTTTTCCAAATACAAACCCCCAAGGCCTAAACCAAGATCAGATAAGCACCTAGAAAACACCGCTCTTGAGACCGAATGATGATACAACCAAACGTCCAAACATCCATGACTCTGGCTATCACCGTTATCATTGCCTTGAATTCACCGTTAGTTGAACAACCATCTGTCAAGGGCTAATGGTAACCCCGGTTCTAGACATAACTCCGCACGTCGTCGCAGCCCGTGCCTAGGAATTTTCGCAACTACCCAGAGTACTAGCACGTCGTCGCAGCCCGTGCCTGGAACGTCGCCGCAGCCCGTTCCAACGTACTCTTGCTTTGAGCATGCTAGAACCTTCAACAACGATGAGATCTCAGCCTCCTAGTCATCCTCCTCGACGACTATTCCCATACTAGCTCAAGTGCCTCTCAAGCTAACCATTATCAACCAACTCGCATCGCATCATCGAGTTATCAACATGCTTGGGATGATCCCGTCTGGATTAAACCAAGGCTATCTCACATCATGCTTCGCTTTATCGCATCATAGCGAAGTCTCATCTCAACATCATGGCTTGCCTCATCGCATCATGGCAAAGTCCCATCTCAACATCATCTAATCCATACATATGAGCTTCAACATCCGCTTCATATGCCACAAGCAGCTTTCACCATTCAAGAGCCTTTCCACTTAGCTTTTGAATCATCATCAACCAACTTGATCAAACCAAGCTATATATCAACTAATCAATCAAATCAAACATTAATCCAAGCAACCAATCATTCAAACAAGATCTAAATAAACAATTACAATGATAATGGCAATTTCGTAAATAAATGAGCATAGATCTAACATACATGAATCATGGGTTTTTAGCATAGATCTAACAAATATAAATCATGGGTTTTGTCTCTTCAACTTGATAAATGAACTTGCACAAGTAAACATCTCCATAAGTAATGGATCTACACTTGGATCTAAGGAAAAATGCATAAAATCACTATCTACAACACTCCAACAAACCACCAATCCAATATACTCCTTTGGGTCCGCTTGAGAGATAACCACCACTCACCAAATCACCCAAACACTTCAAAAACTATCAACTTCAGATCTGGACAGCAAGGATTCAAGCTTGATTCGTCGAAATCTCGCTTGAAACGATGGAATCTAGCTTTGTTGGATGAAGATCTTCAACTTTGGCTCTTGGATCTTCGATCTTGGATGGATGTTAGAACTAGATTAGAGTGGAGAAAAGAAGATGAAGAAATGTTGTAGTCGAGCTCTCAAAATGGCAGCACTTCGCCGCTTCAAAAACCGGTGCCAAAAAGTGAGCCAAAGCCCTCTATTTATAGGCAGATCACACCTTAGGTCGTTCTCGGTTTTAGGTCGTTGCCGACCTAAGAAATCTCCGACCTAACCCACACGCGACACAATGACCTAAGCCCCCAACGACTCATTAAGCCTGCCGACCTATCCTCCCTAGCGACCTAACTATCACTACTAACTCGTAAACGAGTTACGAGATACGGCCTATCTTACCTAGCGACCTAACACTAACCCTTAGGTCGCTCAACGACCTAACTTAGGTCGTTCACGACCTATCTCCTAACACAAACTCGTTAGCCCTTAGATCGGTGGAGACCTCAGGTCGCTGGTCCTTAACTCGGCAAAACCCTATAAGTCGCTAACTTACTTAGGTCGGTCAAAACCTTAACCCGGTCATACCTACTAACTCGTCCCAGCCTTGAGTCGTAACTCGCTAACTCGGCCATACTTCCTAACTTGCTAACGACTCAACATACTAACTCGTTAACACATTAGGTCGCTCACCACTCCTCAACGACCTAACATCCAAACGACCTAACCCCTTAGGTCGTCAACCCCCCTAACTCATCCATCCCCTAAGTCGCTATCTAACTCATTAACTCGTAACTCACGAAGACCACCAACCTGTTAACTCGCTCCAACACTAACTCGAGTTAACTTTCCAATCTAACTTCCTCGCGATTCAAACAACATACGAGTTATCCTCCCCTACGACTTAGGTTAAGGACGACTTATCAACACTAACGACCTAGAATTCTACGGTATATCGACACGTAAAATACGGGTCGTTACATTCTCTCCCCCTTAGGAATTTCGCCCCCGAAATTCCAAGCAAACAACGGCAACCAAAACTATTCCGCATTCCTACCATCCATAGCAATCAACAAACCATGCATCCAATTTCTAGCCTAGCATGCAGAATTCTAAGATAGAACAAGTTACAAATTCATGAGATGTCACGACACCTGAGGGCCATACCTCGAAGAGTTCAGGATGAGCTGCCTTCATCCTCTCTTCCTCCTCCCACGTACAGTTGTTAACATCATCACTCCATTGTATCTTGAGCAGCGTAATCATCTTCCTCCTAAGCTGTTTCGTGTCGGTTTCAACAACACGAAGCGGCTTACGAGGTCTCGAAACAACTGGATCAACTTCTAAATCTTCACAGCTATCAGCAGAAACCACCGTATTCGAGTCATGCACATACTTCCGTAGATAAGATACATGAAACACATTGTGCACACCCGCCATCTTTTCCGGTAACTCCAATCTATAAGTGAGCTTTCCAATTTGCTCGATAATCGGGAATGGTCCAACAAATCTCGGAGTTAACTTTCCTTTCTTCCCGAATCGAATAACATTCTTCAGAGGAGAAATCTTCACAAAAACCATATCACCTACGTTGAATTCCAAATCTTTTCGACGCTTATCGGCATAACTCTTCTGACGGTCTTGGGCTGCCTTTATTCGTTGCCGAATGATCTCTATCCAATCCGTAGTCTGTCGAATCATCTCTGGCCCAAGTATCAACTTTTCTCCAGTTTCCAACCAACATGTTGGAGAGTTACACGGTCTTCCATACAATGCCTCATATGGTGCCATACCAATACTCGACTGATAACTGTTATTGTACGCAAACTCCACCAAATGAAGATGATCTTCCCATGATCCTCCGAAATCCAAAACGCATGCCCTCAAGAGATCTTCCAAAACTCGGTTGACTCTCTCAGTCTGACCATCTGTTTGGGGACGATAAGCTGTACTCAAACACAACTCGGTTCCCAAAACTTCCTGGAAGCTCTTCCAAAACCCACTAGTGAACAAAGGGTCTCGATCGCTCACTATACTTTTCGGAATACCATGGAATTGAACTATCCACTTAACATACAACTCATCCAACTTCGATGCAGTCCTAGTCGATCGAACAGGAATGAATCTTGCACTCTTGGTCAAACGATCTATAATGACCCAAATCCCTTCATTTCCCGCTCTTGTCCTAGGTAGACCATCGATAAAATCCATCGATACTTGCTCCCACTTCCACATAGGAACTTCTAATGGATGAAGCAATCCACTTGGCTTCTTCTGCTCCGCCTTAACCAACTGGCAATTCATACACTTGGAAATAAAATTTCCAACATCCTTCTTCATACCTTCCCAGTAGTAGGTTCTCTTCATGTCCCGATACATCTTATTTCCACCTGGATGAATCGTCAACTTCGAGTGATGACTTTCCCTTAGAACTTCATCTCTCAATTCATCGATATCGGGAACAACCAGTCGTCCTTGCTTCCGAAGCCAACCTTCTTGATCAACTTCGAATCCTTTATCCTTTTCCGGGTCCAACCCAGATTCCAAATCATGGATAATATTGACAAGCTTATCGTCTCGTTTTTGCCCCTCGCCAATTCTTTCCACTAGAGTGGGCCTTATCGATAAGTTTGCCAACATCTCAGGTTCCAATTCACATCTGGGCCTGAAATTAAATCCAGCCAAATACTCGAGACTCTTCCATTCCGAAAACATGGCTCCCAATCCTGCATGTCTTCGACTCAACGCATCAGCCACTGCGTTACCTTTTCCCGGAGTATAGGCTATCCCAAAATCATACGATGCCAAGAACTCTAGCCATCGTTGCTGCCGAAGATTCAGATCCTTTTGAGAGAACAGATACTTCAATGACTTATGATCCGTGAACAACTCGAATCGAACTCCCAACAGGTAATGTCTCCACATCTTCAGAGCAAAAACAATCGCCGCCAACTCCAAATCATGAGTCGGGTAATTCCTTTCATGCGGCTTCAGTTGTCGACTTGCATACGCAACAACTTTATTCTTCTGCATTAGCACTGCTCCAAGTCCAGTACCACATGCATCGGTGTAAACCACCATCTCATCATTCCCACTTGGAATAGTCAAAACAGGAGCACTCGTCAGTCGCTCTTTCAGGATTCCAAAGGCCTGCTCACACTTAGCATCCCAACTGAATACATGATTCTTCTTCGTCAATCCTGTCAATGGTGCAGCTATCTTGGAAAAGTCTTTGATAAACCGTCGATAATATCCTGCTAATCCAAGAAAACTTCTCACATCAGATGCATTCTTAGGTCCAACCCAATCCTGGATCGCTGCCACCTTAGCGGGATCAACCGCTATTCCATTTCCAGAAATAACATGGCCTAAGAATCTCACTTCACTCTTCCAGAAGTGACACTTCGAAAACTTAGCCTTCAGCTGATGTTTCCGCAAGATTTCCAAAACCAAATGCAAGTGCGTCTTGTGCTCTTCTTCAGTTCTGGAATAAATCAGAATATCATCTACGAACACAAGTACGAACTTGTTCAACTGATCTCTGAATACTCTATTCATAAGATCCACAAAATATGCCGGTGCGTTAGTCAATCCAAACGGCATTACCAGCCACTCATAAAAACCGGATGGTGTCCTAAAAGCAGTCTTCGGCACACTATCCTTTGCCACTCTCAACTGGTGAAATCCCGTTGCCAAATCCATCTGAGAAAACACCTTAGCCTCGTGAAGCTGATCAAACAAGTCATCTATTCTCGGCAATGGATACTTGTTCTTCTTAGTCACCTTATTCAGCTCACGATAATCGACACACAACCTCAACGATCCATCCGCTTTGGTTGCGAAAACAACTGGTGCACCCCATTCGGACACACTACGCCGAATGAATCCTTTCCGTAAAAGGTCATCAACTTGCACCTTCAACTCTTGCTGTTCCCTAGGCGCCATCCGCCTAAGAGGCATCACAACGGGTCTGGCTCCCTCAACTAGATCGATACGAAACTCGATCTCCCTATGCGGCGGTAATCCTTTGACTTCGTCAAAGACATCCTCGAATCCATTCACGATTGGCACCGATGACAGTCCATCCCGTGGAACAACCAGCGAATACATGAAGCTCATGAAGACGCCTTCTTCATGCTTACATCGTATCACAACCTTTCGCCTCTCCACATTCTCGACTGTCACCTCCAATCTCTCACAATCAACCTTTGCCACATACTTCCTAAGCCAGTCCATACCCAAAATAATTCCGAACCCCGCAAAGTTCAGAACAAAACAATCACAAACAAAAGAGCAATCATGACTCGACACAACTAGACCACAGCATATCATACACAAACATGACGAACCCCCAACTGGGTTAGTCACAACCGATGGCCTATCAACAATATCCGGTTCCAAACCTAACCGGCCTACAAGATCATCACAAACAAAAGAATGCGACGCTCCAGTATCAAACAACACCCTAACTGGAACACCACAAATGGAAAGAGTGCCTTGAACCACCACACTCTTCCCTTTCTCTTCAGCAGTAAGAGCTTTTGAAAACGACGGCACAGCTCCCAAAGCATAAGCTTATACAATCTTCCTGTCCTTCCTCGGTTCTGGACAATCTTTCCTGAAATGCCCTGGTTTGTCACAGTTGTGGCATTTCGCCGGCGCTTTTGGATTCCTACAATCCTTAGAGAGATGGCCCTTCTGCTGGCAATTATAGCAAGTCATTTCGCCCCTCGGCTTCTTCTGGCCATCCTTACCCTTCTGTTGTTGTTGCTTCCTCTTCTTGTTTCCACCCTTCTGTGGCTTAAACCCTTCCTTGGTTGCAGCAACAACAGAACTCTCCCTAGGAAACGAACTCTCATGCCTGAGAGCTTTCTCCACAAGCTTCTCAAACGGATCGTCCAGATGATCCACCAACTGTCTTCCAAGATAAGCATCCAAACCGGTCACAAACTTCTCATTCTTCTGATAGGGAGAATCAATATACGATCTGGCATACTTGGACAAAGCCTCAAATTCAGAAACATACTCAAGAACCGATCTTCCACCTTGCTTGAGCTCAACAAACTTCTTGAACAAAACAGACTTCTGAGCCGTAGAGATGAACTTAGCTTCAAATCTAGCTTGGAATTGCTCCCAAGTAATCTCCTCCTCCGGAGTATCAATGGTGATAGAGTTCCACCAATCAGAAGCCCTTCCTTGAAGCTGCCTTGATGCAAGCTTCCTTTTAGTTGCATCATCAATTCCCAAGTCACCAAAGATCCTTCTACAAGCATCTATCCATCTTTGGACTTCAATGGTTGACTCTGTCCCCAAGAAAACCTTTCCTCCAAGAGCAGTATAATCCTTGCACAACTTAGCAAAATCCACTGGCTTTGGAGCTTGAACTTGAATTCCAACATCTACCGCTGACCCTGGAGTTGGTATCCTTCTCATGATCGAAGTCATCATCGCTTCGAACATAGCTCCATAATCAGCAACTCCATCAGCAGCACGACCTTCCCTGGCAGCTGGTCTCCCTCTTCGACTCATCCTTAATATCTACAAAAAGGAATGATAAGAACACCTTTGAGAAACAACTGCACAAGGAGTTCAAATCCTTCTAAGCTACTATAATATATATATAGTAATCATTCATCAAAATACAATTACGTCTCTCTTACGTAGTTACGTCAGCGAGCGTTAGCTAAAATCGATTAACCAAAGCTCTGATACCAAATGTGACGACCGCCCATGACTTCCGCACGGAAACAAGGGAATAGTGCGCTGAAAGTGTGCCAGGCAGCCATGAGTGACCGTCAAGGGTAAAATAAACATCGCAGACTCTGTCGTAAAACTCACAGCGCATGGATAAAATACAATAGAGAAATATAATATAGTGAAGCTCCCATAGAACAGAATGTCATCATCTAATCATAATAGCTTTATACAAACATATGAATCATCCATACATCAAAGCCTCACTACATAACACTCAAACAAAAACAGCAGCGGAACACCCAGTACATATAATATGAAATAATATGCAAAAGCCTCCTGCTCGTCTTCGTCATCATCAGCGTAGATCTCTAAGAACGGCACCTGTCACCTGCTACCTAGTCTGCCCATCCCAACATGGATGAACAGCCCAAGGTAATAAGAGGAGACATAAAACCTTGAGTCAGACAAAGTCTTAGTGAGCAGTAGATCAACTATCAAACATACCAAAAGAGCATAAGGGATAAAAGGAATAGGAACCAAACCATCCCACTCCACCTCGTTCTACAGTGATAGCCCCCAGACACACATTAAGGAGAAGCAAGCATATCATGGCAGACAATTAAAGTAAAGCAATAATCATTCGAGTCAAGGTCGATGTTTTCCAAATACAAACCCCCAAGGCCTAAACCAAGATCAGATAAGCACCTAGAAAACACCGCTCTTGAGACCGAATGATGATACAACCAAACGTCCAAACATCCATGACTCTGGCTATCACCGTTATCATTGCCTTGAATTCACCGTTAGTTGAACAACCATCTGTCAAGGGCTAATGGTAACCCCGGTTCTAGACATAACTCCGCACGTCGTCGCAGCCCGTGCCTAGGAATTTTCGCAACTACCCAGAGTACTAGCACGTCGTCGCAGCCCGTGCCTGGAACGTCGCCGCAGCCCGTTCCAACGTACTCTTGCTTTGAGCATGCTAGAACCTTCAACAACGATGAGATCTCAGCCTCCTAGTCATCCTCCTCGACGACTATTCCCATACTAGCTCAAGTGCCTCTCAAGCTAACCATTATCAACCAACTCGCATCGCATCATCGAGTTATCAACATGCTTGGGATGATCCCGTCTGGATTAAACCAAGGCTATCTCACATCATGCTTCGCTTTATCGCATCATAGCGAAGTCTCATCTCAACATCATGGCTTGCCTCATCGCATCATGGCAAAGTCCCATCTCAACATCATCTAATCCATACATATGAGCTTCAACATCCGCTTCATATGCCACAAGCAGCTTTCACCATTCAAGAGCCTTTCCACTTAGCTTTTGAATCATCATCAACCAACTTGATCAAACCAAGCTATATATCAACTAATCAATCAAATCAAACATTAATCCAAGCAACCAATCATTCAAACAAGATCTAAATAAACAATTACAATGATAATGGCAATTTCGTAAATAAATGAGCATAGATCTAACATACATGAATCATGGGTTTTTAGCATAGATCTAACAAATATAAATCATGGGTTTTGTCTCTTCAACTTGATAAATGAACTTGCACAAGTAAACATCTCCATAAGTAATGGATCTACACTTGGATCTAAGGAAAAATGCATAAAATCACTATCTACAACACTCCAACAAACCACCAATCCAATATACTCCTTTGGGTCCGCGTGAGAGATAACCACCACTCACCAAATCACCCAAACACTTCAAAAACTATCAACTTCAGATCTGGACAGCAAGGATTCAAGCTTGATTCGTCGAAATCTCGCTTGAAACGATGGAATCTAGCTTTGTTGGATGAAGATCTTCAACTTTGGCTCTTGGATCTTCGATCTTGGATGGATGTTAGAACTAGATTAGGGTGGAGAAAAGAAGATGAAGAAATGCTGTAGTCGAGCTCTCAAAATGGCAGCACTTCGCCGCTTCAAAAACCGGTGCCAAAAAGTGAGCCAAAGCCCTCTATTTATAGGCAGATCACACCTTAGGTCGTTCTCGGTTTTAGGTCGTTGCCGACCTAAGAAATCTCCGACCTAACCCACACGCGACACAACGACCTAAGCCCCCAACGACTCATTAAGCCTGTCGACTTATCCTCCCTAGCGACCTAACTATCACTACTAACTCGTAAACGAGATACGACCTATCTTACCTCGCGACCTAACACTAACCCTTAGGTCGCTCAACGACCTAACTTAGGTCGTTACCCCTATAGGCCGTTCACGACCTATCTCCTAACACAAACTCGTTAGCCCTTAGATCGGTGGAGACCTCAGGTCGCTGGTCCTTAACTCGGCAAAACCCTATAAGTCGCTAACTTACTTAGGTCGGTCAAAACCTTAACCCGGTCATACCTACTAACTCGTCCCAGCCTTGAGTCGTAACTCGCTAACTCGGCCATACTTCCTAACCTGCTAACGACTCAATATACTAACTCGTTAACACATTAGGTCGCTCACCACTCCTCAACGACCTAACATCCAAACGACCTAACCCCTTAGGTCGTCAACCCCCCTAACTCATCCATCCCCTAAGTCGCTATCTAACTCATTAACTCGTAACTCACGAAGACCACTAACCTGTTAACTCGCTCCAACACTAACTCGAGTTAACTTTCCAATCTAACTTCCTCGCGACTCAAACAACATACGAGTTATCCTCCCCTACGACTTAGGTTAAGGACGACTTATCAACACTAACGACCTAGAATTCTACGGTATATCGACACGTAAAATACGGGTCGTTACATCGCTGGTGGTCGGAGGGTGTTGTTGAGTCAAGATTTTTTTATATAGAGTTTTGATTTCTGACAAAGGGATAAGTCGTGATCGACAAAAAGAAGTTATTCAGACACAAAGAGCTCCATATGATTAGAGGTTGATTGTTTGGTATGTTAGTAATGATTATTTATGTTAAAATCTATCCTCAAATAGAATAGTGGAAATTAGCCACAAGGGCCTCCTTAGCAAGTGGAATTAGTTTCTAGGACACACAACTAAAATAATTACTTTCAAGGACAAAACACAAAATAATTAGTTTCTAGGACCTAAAAACCTACGTAATTATGCCCTTCAAAGTAATTAGACTGTTGACTTTGTCCTTGAAAGTAATTGTTATACTGACGTTGGCCTTGAAAATAATGTCTTTAAATGTGTGTCCTAGAAACTAATTGGACTGCAAAGTTTGTCCTTCTGGTGAAATGCCCCAATAGAATATACCTTCAATCTTCAAATATATATATAAATATATATGAGTGCACATTAACTGTGCACTCTGGGCAAAACCGGTCGACTGGTCAAAACCAGGTGGTCGACCGTTTCTGCCCAGAATGCACAGATAACGTGCACAAGTGAACATAACGTATATATATTCAAATTCCTGTCTACTGGTCCTTTTTGACCTGTCGACCGTTTTCAAACAAAAAGCAACCCTTCGCATAGACACTTCCTTTTCTTCAACGTTTGCTTCTCTTTCTCTTCACCAATGATCATGACCTTTGTTCATACCTTTTCACAAAAGGTTACAACTGTTTATTTCTTATATAAACATCATGAAATCATGATTCAAAACAACGAATTTTCTATTCTTCTAATCTCTATTTTATTGATCACTATCTTGTACTCTCAAGCGTTCAAATTTCTCATATTCTATCATATAACATTTTGAATCCTGAAATTTATTTAACATCCTTTTGATTCAATACGATATCCACTTTCAAATCTTCATATATACAAATAATCTATTTGAGGATAAGATTATAGGAAGTTTGTACTATAAGTGACAAAATAGTGTTAGCAAGAACACACACCGTCACCAAACAATTATTTTCATTTGTTGAAGTCCTCGTGTTGTAAGAGGCACGTGTTGAAGTCCTCGTGTTGTAAGAGGAAAGTATTGAAGTCCTCGGTATATTAGAGGCGTGAAATCCCGTTCGTCGGCTCGGGTGTTGTAAACCTGTTCCTCCGGGTGAAGCGAGGTAGTTGGTAGTGAAAATCCAGATAGAGGTCTGGGACTGGACGTAGGACGGTGCTCCAAACCAGTATAAAAATCTCTGGTGTGATTTTTCTATTTTTATTTACTTTGCTATTATCATCTATTTATGCATTTATATTATATTCCGTATTACACGATCCGTTTGTACTATATTAGCACGTACACTGCATTTATCTTCAGGTGTATGGTGCATCCTGGTGCTTGGAATCGGCAGATTAGGGTTTCGTAAACCCTAATCACGGCGGCAGCGGCTCGCACCAAGGGGCACCGCACTAATGTTGGCGTAAAGAGGAGATCGAGGCGGACTTAACGGTGGTGGCGACGTGGTGAAAGATGGTCGGAGGGTGGCGTTTTGGCTAGTCAACGAGGGGCTTGGGTCGTGAATAATTGAGTTTGGCAATTATGGAAGAAGGATTTTTTCAGAGATGACGTGGCCTTGTGATTGGTAGTTTATTTTATTTAATTTATTTAAATTTCTTTAGTTTTCAAATGTTCTCATGCCTATAACTTTCGCATACGAAGTCTGTTTCACACGCGGTTTTCTCTGCTAGGTTTATATTGGAATTCCGGATATTTTGTCACTGGTTTGGACGAATTCGGTGACCGTTCAAATTTGAGTTTAAATTCAATTTAAATTCAAAGTGAGTGTTTTAACCCACTCACAACTTCAAAAATTTCATATGTTATTAAAATAATTTTTGATGTGATTAGAAATTTATTTATTGCTGTTTGGTATATTTTTAATCATCATCTCAATTAAATTAAATTTACTAAGTTAAATTGTTATTTAATTTATTACTGCATATAAACTGCCAGTTAGATAGATTGTTTAATTTATAATTGAATATAAACTGTCAGTAATTACTTGTTATTTACTATATGCTCTATATTGATGTTATTGTATAAATTGGATGATGATTGAATGCTTGATGATTGATATTGGATGAATGGATATTGTATTTTATATTATTTTAAACTGCAAATTGTTATTCACTTTATTTCATTCGGGATTGCGGTTTGAAATGATATATAACTGTATTTTTATTTTTAATTGCGGACTGAAATGATAAATATCTGTATCACTTGGCCATAGGACAGAAAATTATATACAAACACCATGGTCTATATATATATATAATTTGAAGTTGATTTCTATGGTTTTGTAAAGAAATATATGGTTTTACGAGATAACTGATTTGGATATTTTATAAATGGTATCATATATATAGTTAAATTCTTGGTTTTAAGCTATGTATAAAATTAGTTAAAAGTATAAAATAAGTTTAAGAATAAAGTTTGATTTATTAAAATATAGTATGGATAAGTAATTACTTAAATTATACTTTAATATAGAGTTTATATTGATTTTATAAAACCAGGTTGAGTTGATAGTTTGAAATTGATTTGAGATTTTATTTAATTAAGAGTTATATTTAATCAGAATCCATTTAGAACTTATTTAAATTGAGATTTTTAAAGAATATGGTTTTATATCTTAATTCGGATTTAAGGTGATTTAAGTGAATAAATTGAGGAATATTCAGTTATTGAATTTGAAGTTTTATTTAAAGGATATTGGATTTAGTAAGCAAATATTTCAAAAATAAATAATAGTAAAAGTGAAATTGGTGTGTGTGTGTGTAAATGTATATATATATATATACATATATATAAGAATTATAAAATTTAGTTTTGAAATATTGAATATTTAAGCTTCGAAATATATTAAATTTAAAATTTATAAATTTGGGATGTTTTGGAATTGATTTGTGAAACTTAAGAAGCTAGTTTGTTTTATAAATATTTTAATATTTAATCCATGTAAGGGTGGAAGTTATGTTTCAATGTTATTAGTTTCAAAGTATTACGTTCTGGAAGTGTTAAAGTTTCAAGCCTTTGTTTTCAAAATTTTATAACTTTGAAAATGCTATGGTTTTGGGAAAAGGATATATTTGAAATAAAAATGATATTATATTGATTTGGGTTTTATAAATGATATCATATTGATTTGGCTTTTAAAACGAAATTGATATCGTATTTATATGGTTCTGAAATGAATATTTTATTTTGGTTTTGAATTATAAATTATTTTGAAATGACCGTGGTGTTATAATAACGTTTGGTTGTTGAAGAGACCGGGATCGGAAATTGTCATACTCTCTGCTAAGTCTGAAAACCACTTTAACAACCATGTACGTGGTGGAGATTCTAGAATCAAGTAGGAATGCGGCTGCGTTTCCTTTGAGGTAAATACGTGGACCCGACTCCCGTGAGTTGGCATAATGTGGCTAAAACAGGAGCGATCGACGGGCTAAGAAGGTAGCACCTTTTATCGGACATATCCCGTCGATATCATACTTTGACTTTTGGATTTATTCGGTGGCCACTTTTGATTTTTGATTTGGAGGTGGGCTCGAGATGGGCGGTAGTATCTGTTACGCGTTACCACGGCCCAGAAGCGTAATTTGTATATCTACTCTGGCATTGCATAGTTTTGCCGTGTCACCTACCCTATCGCGCCTTGTACGTGTTTGGTTTTCTCCCGTAGCCCGTGGAGTATTTGGGTTAGTCTCCCGATCTGGAGATGCGTTGATACTGGATGGACTATTGGGACTATTACGTGTGAAGGTGGAAAATTTAAAGCCTTAATGTTATTTAAAGTAAGTTTCTTTTACTATAGACATTATTATGATAGCGAAATATTACTACATAGTAAATAGTTTAATGGATTCTTAGGAGATGTGAATCCCGAGCATCTCTTAGGTTACTACACTCATATTTATTTCTGTTGATTTAACTCACGTAAGATCTTTTAGTTCTGACTCGAGGGTTTTGTCTTTTCAATTTGCTCGGGTCAGCCTGAGCATTTCAGGATTTGAAGACTTTATTTCTGGAGGACGAAGACAAAGATTTTATTACTATTATTTATTATATTATTCTACTACATCACATTGTTCTGCTGCATTAATTATTATTCGCTGGTATGCATACTCTGATATGTACTGTGTAAATATAATCAATTGTTTTGTAAAACAGCTTCATGAACAGTTATTTTATTATTATACTTTATCGTCCCGCTGCGAGATTCTATTTTGTTTTTTCCTTACTTTTTCTTATTTACCCCATAACAATCTATCCTTCTATATGGTTTAAGCCTGACATGTGTGGTTTATCGTCGATTTAAAGCGTACAAAAAGGCAGGACGTTACATCTGGTATCAGAGCTTTGGTTTAGCGATAAACCTTAGCTTTGTGGGATCCGACTCTTTATTAATAGGGTAGTAATGCCCCATGATGAGTCACTGAGTGTGTATATATATGAGAGAGCATATTTGTTAATGTCATAAAAGGCTTTAATATTGTGTTAATTTGTTCCGTTTTGCATTCGTAGATCCCGGTTGGTACATGGGACGCTATGACATCAATAGGGATTTCTAAACGCTTAATATGACAGACCGACACAATATTCGTTTTGAATATAGGTGAATGAAATAATTTTGCCTATTATATTTTCTGTATATAAAGTAATAAATTTTATAAAGATTATATTTGGTTGCAATATATTGGTTGTTAGGTAATGAAATTGATAAATAATAATTGAAATGAGAATGAAAATAAAATAAATGGAAATTGGGAATTTAGCACGTAAATTCCAGGGTTTTGAAGAAAAAAATTCTTTTGAATGATTTTGGAATATAGTAATAATATTTTTAGAAGTATTTTCTATCATAAATATTTCAATATGATTTGGAAGAATTGTTTTAAAGAAAATTTGAAAAGTAATAAATTCTGTACTCCCCTCTCTGTCGTTGGAAAATAATTTCGGTGATGAGTGCACGCATCATCGACATTCATTTTCGAGTTTCGAAGTGGGAAGGCCACTGTAGTAGTTTTACTATAGATTTATTTTGATAAACAAATATAGATTTTAAATTGTTTTAAATATAATTAGATAGATATATATATATGTTGCCAGGATATACATTTATCTATTATTTTGAAATGATTTTTAATAAAACCCAGTATTTAGTTCTTAAGTTTCTAATAATTAATAATTTCAATTGCCTTAGAGAGACGGAATTTAACTAATAATTGAAACCTATAAATGCAATAAAAGATTTTATGCTAAGTAATAAATGAAATTAAAAGAAAATTGAAATTTGTAACATATAAAACAAAAGATATAATTATTGAATATTAAATTAATTTAAAAGAAATAAGATAAACTTGGATAATTTTCAATTGCATTCTTTAACATATATATGACTTACCAACTATAAAAAGTTAAAATGTTAAAAGAAAATGTAACGGGAAATTTTACAAGTAAACATGAAGTAATATAAAATTCCTTAATTAGTAAGAATTTGATGTTGTGGTCATCGTAAACTTAAGTATAATTGAAATGCCACTAATGTAATAGAAATGTAAGTAGTATAAATGAATGATAATAAACTTAAGTAAATGGTTGAAGCTATTTATAAATAAAATAAGTAGGAAAGATGTATGCATTAAACATATGATTGTAGACTAAAGTTATTGCATTAAGATGCTAAGTAAATGAAACTGAGAAGTAAATGAATGTAATATAATAAAAGGAAAATTTCATGATATGAATAAGTGAAAATGAGATTTTGTTAGAAATGAATAAAAGTAATTAAAACTGTGAAAAAATAAAATGTAAATTAAAAAGATAAATCATTATATGAATGAACTTGATCTATTGTCTGAAATTGTTGTTTGCTTGACTTATAGCTGTTTTGGCAAAGATACTTTAAAATTGTTTGGGTGAATGAATAATCTATTTAGTTCCATCTAAGGCTGTTGAGTAAATGATGCACTTAGCAGTTATTTTTCATTCTGTACAATTTAAAGTTTTTGAACCCGAACAACTATTTGTTATGTTTGATATGAACGAATGATTGATTTGAGTTGATTATATGTGATGGTTGTATGCCTTATTGCAAATGATTGATGGTTGTATTGATTTGTTTGTTTATGGTTGAAACCACTTTAAATATTTCATTTTTTATAATTATTAACTCCCCTTCGATTATATAAGTGAAATTCAGGTTAAGGAAGCACTTGCTACAGTTGATTTCATAATATAAGTGTATGCCCGACAAATAGGTACGTTTTCGGATTATGGTTTATAGCGTTATTATATTGTTTTTCCCGTTTTGGGATATATATTAATTTAGAAAATATATGTTGTATATTGTTATATTTGATATTATATTTTCTACCGAGCCCCTCTGTGCAAAAGGATACTCTGCCGAAATTTTCCGTAAAATTTGGACTTAGGAAAATTTTGAAAAATGTTTTCCAAACTTTAATGATTTGAGTATAAAAAGATCTAATAGTTATAATTTTGACATATTTTATTTAAATTATTAAATTTGTAAATCTATTTGTTTATAAATTTAATATTTTAAGTAAGATATATTCATTCTTAATTCTTCTTTTCCCCCTTTTTTTCCTTTTCGAGGATGAAAAGTTTTGAGTTGGGGAGAGTGTAACGACCCGTAAATTTCAATGATTTAAATTGTTAATTTGATAAATTTTTGGTAATTTAATATTGAAAGAATGAAAAATTTGTTAATTAATAAGGAGATAATAACTTAAACGAAAAGTAAAAAGGTTAACCAAAGTTAATTTTTAACTATTTGAATGAAATTGCAATAAATGAAATAATGTAAAATAGTATAACTTGGTTATAAGTTGAATGTAAGTAACAAATGTAAATGTTGATTTATTAATATAAATTTGCCTAATAAATGGGAATTGAATAGGATTAGTGTGATAAGAGTTGGTATAATCATTGGTGACCAATAACGAACAATTCTTTAACGACAGTTAATCTAATAACGGAAAGTGTGAAAGTATAAATTTCACAGAAACGTAATGTACGTACACTACAACAAAACGTGTGATTAATAACGCCATTCAATAGCGCCTTATTCAAAAGCGTTATTGATTACATTTAATTATTTATTTTCCTTACTAGGTTAACAAATACTCAGTTCACGTAACGCCCCAAAACAAAATTACCCCTCCCTAAATTTTCATTTCCCTCTCAAAGCACTTAATCGTTCTCGTCTTCCTCCCAAAACCCTAAATTTTCGTCTCCCTCCTCATCGCTCGCCATCGCTTTTAAGCTGTTCCGATCTTCACTCATCGCTCATCACTCATCGCTCGCCATCGCCACCTCTGATCTCCGGTCATCGCTCTTCAGCTGTTCCTAAGTCTAAGTGTCCAGGACCCCCAAATTATCTGCTTGGATTTCTAGGTTATGTTTATTAACTGTTTTAATTCGACTTTATCATTTGGTTATGATTATATTTGCGTTCAAATTCGTTAGGAACTATTCTATTTCTATGTAAATTCAAATTTGTCATAAAACAAACAGCGGATTCTGATTTGGATTTCACTCGTTTGAAATATTAATCGTGGTCTAATGCTAAACAACACTGGGTTAATACCCATAAATAGATAAATTTCTTTACATCCACAAATTTTTCCTCTGCTGTTTTAGTGTATTGCATCTTTAAAGGTATACCGAAATTATAAAAGTTGGGTAGTCTTTTTCAGTTTCATCTTAAAGCATAAGAAGATTGTTAAATGTGCACCAATTTTTGTATTTTGTGCACTAACGTTATAATGGAAGGAAAAAGAAACGTGAAAAGATAAGAATTTTTTAGCGGTGCATTCAAAATAACTGATATAAATATCACAACCTCCACATAAACAACAAATAATTTCAATTTAATTGAACCTCGCTTTATATAGTTAGTGTTTTACCAACTGATGTCGATATCAAACTGCACATTGTTTAATCAGCCAAACCTACTCAATTATAGGCCTTTTAACATAAAGAGCAATGAAAAAGAATGCTTTTATTAATTCAACCACCAGTACTAGTGTTATCGCTGTGTTTGATCAAGTCTCAGTCTTTTCGTTTTGAACATTATTTGTTTGTCTAAATTTTGCATCTATATTGATCGTATTTTATTACGAGCAGCATTTACAATATCCACAAATCTGCAAGATTCAAGCATTCTTTTTTTACTTCACATGTTATGGTGGTGGGTGGTGAGATTGCTGAGGATGATGAAATGGTTAGGGATTTTAATGTGTTGGAAAATGAGAAGAAGGTTTCTGTTGAAAAGTTTCGGAGCTGGGTCTTGAGTTTTGCGCCTGGTATTTTGAATTGTTTGTCAAAGTTTGTTATTGAGAGGATAAAAGCTTTTGGTGTTGAACCTTCTCCAGAGGTAATGCATTTTATTTTATTTTCTTACAAACTCTGTAGACAATGCAAAGCAGGACACTGCTTCTTCAGGCTTTGCATCCGCTATATCATTAGTCATTATTATACCACTTGGTGGATGCCATAACTGAGGAGCTATACTTGCAGTTACAGTAGCCTACGATATATAAATGAACCAAAAAATATTTAGCAACTTTAATTAAGTGATATGATACAAATCTATGACCTTAGCATGCACTATTGTAAGGATAATCTTTACTTACCTTTCCACTTGAGTTGCGATCATTACGAGTCCACTTCCATAGTAAATGGACGGCATTGGATATGAGTCAAGTGTGTAATCTACTGAAGCACGACTAAAGATATTGAATGCAATTGTTTTGCAATGAGTTTTCTCCATTTTAAAAAAAAAGGGAAGTGAACAAGGTTACCACGTTTTCTATTGGAGGTATCTTAATCTTTTTTTCTATTTGAATTTTCTGTAGTGATAATTAGTTTAATGCTATAAATGATATTTTAAGTTTGAACAGGTGTAGAAAACATAGAATCACTTAACATGTGCATTTAAGCTGCTGATGGCCATGGCAGCTGTTGATTACTTCCTAAATCAGCAGGTATCTTATTTTCTTTATATTTTTGGCATAATTTTATATAGTGATATAGTCAACCACTATTAATAGGGACCTTACTACCCAAAAGCTAATAATCAAGCTGTCAAATATATCAAACTTAGATATTAGCATCTAATCATGCTCCTCTGACTGGTTATCAGTAGTTCTATAATTTTAGTATAATGAAAAGTGAACTTTGACCATCAAGATTCTACTTATATTCACAATATACACATTCAATATTTTGGCATATGAGTATTTTCAAGACATGCTTAGAAAATATATTTTTTTAAATACATAAAATCATTCGTGCTAAACTACAATTGTGTAAAATAGCATCAAGTTCTAGATATTGATATTTAATATTACCTTGAAATCTCTATGCTTTATGTACAGTCAACTGGCATATTTATTCGTTGGTAAGTTTAAAACTAAAAGAGCTAGAAGATATGTAAAACTTCGGCTCCAACGACATCTTTGAACATATAGATTGTATAATACCAAGCACGTGGCAGCATTGATTATTTATATGACGATTTTGTCTACTCTGTAGTGGGCAACTATCTTTTAGATTGCCTGAAAACGATTAGACAAAAAAAGAAGAGAATTTGGTAAACTATATAATTCCAAACTGAAACCCGCATTGTGAAAATATTCGCATGTGATCGAATTTGGTTGGAGTAATGACTCCGGCATAGAAATTGGGATTCGCATGTCATAGACTGTTGAGACTGAACCTATGATATGTTTTGTGAATGAATATAGATATTAACACAGGTGCGTTTACAAAAAATAATCTCAATTTGGTAAAATCTGAATTATAAGTTTTAACAGAGGTGCGTTTAAATCAATCATAGATGTTGTCACTATGGTATAAGGTTTAAATGATATTGATGAGGCATAGTTGAATAGCATAAAAATTGGGAAGATTCCTAAATTTTATGCTATTTAGCTCTTGCCTTATCAATATCATAGGTAATCTGAAGATTGTGGACTTTGGTTAAGCGCCTTTACTGGGTTGGATGTGTTGCTTCACCCTACGTGTGGGACTCTGGCTCATGCTTTGATGGCGCAAAGGTAACCTAAATTCTCATCACGCAAAGGTAACTAATAATATTATTTATTTGAGACTTTGAACTGAAAAGTTAACAATCCAGATTAGTTAGTGCATTTCGATAATCTGTCTTTGGATGACTATACCTTCATTATCTGTTGTTTGATTATTGCACTTCATTCAATTGTGTTTTATGTTTCTACTGATATTTGATTATTGCACTTCATTATCCAGTAGTTGTGAGTGTCAGTGATTCTATCTTTATGAAGTTTGCAATGGGGTAAACTGCGGAATCTGCCGGTTGTTGATGAATAGCTCGATAGAATGCCTCTTTTGATCGATGCAATCATTCCCCTAACTGTAAGTCTCATATTTTACAGTTCTAGTATTATCTATGTATAATTTCATTACTTGTATTACTCGCTTACGTACTAATTTAATCTGTTAGCATGTAAAATCTGCACATAATTTCATGCCTGATTGATTGTCAATGCAAATTGTCATGACGAATAATAAAGTAAGTATAACAAGTGTACTTAATTTGTACATTTATGTTTAGTGCTAGTTACTTCCGGTGGAAGGGGTAAACAAGTAGAATCAGTCCTGTTTTAGATATTTTTTGCTGTCCCAGAGGATTTAAGTACAGTATTTTATTCACTTTTCAGTAGCATAGTCCTAAATCTAGCAACTAAATTGAGTCTTGACAATAGCGACACAAATATGCCTATATATTCACTTGTGCCTCTCCCGAGCACATAGCCCGGTACTGCAAATGTTTTCAAATATTTGAGAAGTAGGGGTGTAATATGAGACCAAACATTGGACTATCCCTGATTTCCTTTGAGGAAATATATCAATACATTCATCATAAATTCTGGTAACCTCACTTTGAGGAAAACTCACACACTAGAACTTTACGATTTATTTCCAGCTTTCTGTAGTAATTAGAACAGATATAAAAATTGTAAATTTTAAGTTAGCTATTTATTTGAGGTTGTTTGTCATCATAGATTAACTCTTCACTTATGGCACATACATCAAGGAATGAAAGTAAGATGCGTTTTATTTTAACTAAAATATATGGCCAGTGGCAACAGTGAATAAAGAAATGCACTGGGCACTGTTGAAGTGGTGAAGAAGTTGACATAGAATGGAGTATTGGGGGCGTGCACTGTAAAGGAGGAAGTGGAATTGTATGGTAGTATGTATGGTGATATGCAAGCGAAATGGTGCAGAGAATAGAGGCAACAGGGGGTTGATGAATGCAGTGAAAGTTGGAGGAAGTTTGAGAAGTACTTGTTAGCAGAGGAAAAGTGGCTCATTAGTTGATGGATGCAGTAAAAAGGAGGGTGACAATCGGGTAGAAGGAAGAAGGGGAATGTTAGCAGAGGAAGAATAAATTTTTGTTGGTGCAGATTGGAGATGAAAAGGCAGTGGAAAATTGCAGAAAGAAGATGCCTTGAAAGTTTGATGAAGAGGATGGTATTGAGGTGGTATTATCACTATACAGTGAAGTTAGGTGATGGTAGATGTGTTGACAGTTTTCATGGCAACAGACAGATGTGAATTGAAATGGAAGTAGATGCAGATGAAGGCAGTATGATAGTGGTAGATGACTGTAGGTGAGGGGAGTGATGCAAATGTATTGACAGAGGAGAATATGGCAGAGAAGTAGTAATGCAACAATGTATTGTTTTTTTTGTTGTAAATGTAAATGCAGTGCAAGTTATAAACTAGTAAGAAAAATGAAATGCAAGTTGAAAAAAGGAATAAAATATTGTCATTTTTGTTTGATTTAGTTGAAAAAGAGTATATTGTTTACTATGATTTAGTTTGATTGCTATTATTAAAATGTAATATATAGGCATAGCTCTTGAAAAGTGTATCTACGATTTTTATAGCGGCATATATGAGATATTATAGCGGCTATAATGAGCTATTGAATTAACGTACCATAGCGGCGAATTTGCGTTATAAAACTAAGCTCAACCATAGCGACATATTTTGTGTTATAAATATTCAACAGTTTTTTATAACATGTCGATATACAACACTTATCAAACCGCTATGGTTGTGATTAATAGCGGCTATATGCCGCTATAAAAGACACTTTTTGTTGTAGTGGTATAAAGTAATAAATTGGTACTAGTTCAAATTAATTGAAATAATGGGAATAATATAATTTGTTATAAATGAAACAT
Organism: Allium cepa; assembly: GCA_030765085.1. Classification (NCBI taxonomy): domain Eukaryota; kingdom Viridiplantae; phylum Streptophyta; class Magnoliopsida; order Asparagales; family Amaryllidaceae; genus Allium; species Allium cepa. The sequence goes on from CM060945.1 coordinate 619,662,583, forward strand.
AGGTAAACTACTGTAGGTATTGAATTAATATATGTTAGTTATTTAGGGTGTTGAATAAAATTGGTTATCAATTTGCAATTAAAGATAATAATGTTGATGTAAGCTAATAAATAAAAATTTCAATGCAATACCATTTAATTGAAAACAATTGTAACGTTATAATTGATTGAAATTAGTAGATGGGGAAAATAAATTCAAAAGTTATATTAATTAATGAAATAATATGTAATAAATGGCAATTTGATAGAATCAATGCTAGATAAGTAATTATTACAATGGTTAGTTGATAATTAAAGTACAAAGTGGATAAATTTGGCAATAATGATAATTATTACCCATTCATTTAATTTATTGAATTAGATCAAATCAAATGCAACATTTGTTTGTTATTAATAGCTTATAGGTGAGAATAAACATAAATGGTAAGAAGTATTGTAAGTTAACCATTTATTTAGTATGTGAAATTAAAACTGGTAATAAATCGCAGTAAATCTAAATTAAAATTATGTAAGTATAAATTAAGGAAATAATTGGAGATAATGTCAATTTTATTTATAATATGACAATGGTGGAATAAAAGGATTGAAAATTAAGTTTTATCAATATATTTAATTTATGATACAAGGGATTAATTGCAATTAAATGAATTAAATATTTAAATATTACATAAATGGTAATTTAAGTGAAATGTTAGAATATTAATGTAATGGATTTTGAATCCAATGATAATTTTATCCATTTGATAGCAATGAATTGAATAATAGAAAGAAAAGTCAATTAAATGGAATTATTGGTAATTTAATTTATAATTTCTGAATTTAATGGAATTTAAATTTAACATGGAAAGTGATGAATTAATCAACTTTGATTTACATCTAAAAATTTTTAAATTTCTGTAATTTTTTAAGAAATTAAAAATGATAAGATTTATTAATTTTGGGAATTGAAATCGAAAAGAAATTTAATTTATTTATTTATTAATTTATTTAATTAATGTAAAAATAGCCATTTTGGCCACTGACTCGGATTTCGACAAAACTAGTTTCATCGGATCCGTAACGGTGAATTATTGTAGGATTTCAAGTTTCGTAACGATTGGACGTGTCGTTTGATCGTACGGACTTGAAACGCCTAGAAATCAATAAAATTGAAAATCAATTGAAATCAATTTGAAATAAATTGATTTTATCATAACTTCTTCATACGATGGAATTTGGACGTGAAACCTATTCCATCACGTATAAAATATTTTAAAACATCTATTTTGATATATGGGTTGGCCCAATTTCGTTCCGCAGTCGAAACGGGATTTTTTGGGCCATTTTATCGTTCAACGCGTATATCCAATCGATCCGGTCCATTCTAATTTCATTTTGTCTATTAATGCCATGTTATAAACCCTAATTGCGCCACATTGTGAATTGTATGTACGTACAATTCCTTTTCACCTCCTCATTTCATGGTCGACAATTCCAAATCCAATTGCAATTCAAAAATCAAATTGAAATTTCAAACTCTTCACAAAAATTCGAGAAAAATATAAGGTCGAAGATATCAATGATATGAATCTACGTCAACTGTCCGTTTTTGGAAATTTTTCTTGAATCAGCGGGAAATCATGGTCAAAGGCCGAAATCATGAAACCTAAATCGTGAATTTTGGGTTTTTGATTTCGACGTAAGTTAGCAAAATCGCTTTCTTGGTATTGGGGAGTTTGGCGCGTGGAGTTGTTTGGTGGTGGTCGGAGGGTGTATGGTCAGTCACGGCACCTGGAATCGCAAGATTAGGGTTTCGGCAAACCCTAATCATGGCTGCGGCGGCTCGCACTACCGCACTCATGTCGGCGTGAAGAGGAGATCGAGGCGAACTTAACGGTGGTGGCGACATGGTGAAAGATGGTCGGAGGGTGGCGTTTTGGCTGATCAATGCGGGGCTCCGATCGTGAATAATTGGGTTCGGCAATTCTGGAAGAAGGACGTTTCCGGAGATGACGTGGCCTCGTGATTGGTAGTTTATTTTATTTAATTTATTTAAATTTCTTTTGTTTTCAAATGTTCTCATGCCTATAACTTTCGCATACAAAGTCCATTTCACATGCGGTTTTCACGGCTAGATTCGTATCGGAGTTCAGGACATTTTGGCTTTAGGTTGGACGAATTCGAAGATTGTTCAAATTTTGGGTTTAAATTGGATTTAAATTCAAAAGGTGAGTGTTTTAACCCACTCACAATTTGTAAAATTTATTATGTTGTTAAATTAATTCTTTATGTGATTAGAAATTTATTTATTGCAGTTTGGTATATTTTTAATCATCATCTCAGTTAAATTTAATTTTCTAAATTAAATTGTTATTTAATTTATTATTGCATATAAACTGCCAGTTAGATAGATTGTTTAATTTATTATTGAATATAAACTGTCAGTTTTTATCTGTTTTTTATCATATGCTCTATATTGATGTTATTGTTTAAATTGGACGATGATTGTAATAAATGGTTGATGATTGATATTGGATGAAGGGATGTTATATTTTATATTATTTTAAATTGCAAATTGTTATGCAGTTTATTTCATTTCGGATTGCGGTTTGAAATGATATATAACCGTATTTTTATTTTTAATTACGGATTGAAATGATAAATATCTGTATCACTTGACCATAGGATAGAAAATTATATACAGACACCGTGATCTATATATATATATATATATATATATATATATATAATTTGAAGTTGATTTCTACGGTTTTGTAAAGAATATATGGTTTTATGAGATAATTGATTCGGATATTTTATAAATGGTATTATATATGTAGTTAAATTCTTGGTTTTAAGCTATGTATAAAATTGGTTAAAAGTGTAAAATAAGTTTAAGAATAAAGTTTGATTTATTAAAATATAATATGGATAAGTAATTACTTAAATTGTACTTTAATATAGAGTACATATTGATTTTATAAATCCAGGTTGAGATGATAGATTGAAATTGATTTGAGATTTTATTTAATTAAGAATTATGTTTAATAAGAATCCATTTAGAACTTATTTAAATTGAGATTTTTAAAGAATATGGTTTTATAACTTAATTCGAATTTAAGGTGATTTAAGCGAATAAATTGAAGAATATTCAGTTATTGAATTTGAAGTTTTATTTAAAGTATATCGGATTTAGTAAGCAAATATTTCAAAACTAAATAATAGTAAAAGTATCTTGCTATTTGATTAAATGTTTAAAAGGTAATTAACTAGAGCTCTATACTTTTATTATCTTTAAATATTCATTATCAAAGATCTAAATATATTCTTAGCGGTTTAAAGACAAGTATTATTTAAGCATTGTCACAAAATCCCCAAAATTATTTCGCACTAACCATCTTATTTAAAACTTTCGTTTTAAAGATTTAATTAATTTTATAAGGGTTAAAGATAATTGTTACTTAAACATTGTCACAACAAATCCAAAACCATTTACTTATAATTACCTTTAACATATTGATTATTAAATATCAAATTATGTTCCTAAGTATAGATAAAATTATGGGTTGAAAACAAATGTTACTAAACATTGTTTACCATTACTTATAACCATTTTTATACTTTTCATTATCTTTAAGACTTTCATTTTTATATATCTGATTATATTTCTAAATATGACAATCATGGTTAAAGACAAATGTTACTAAAACATTGTTTACTACAACACAAAACCCTTTTTGATATGCATCAATAACTCTAAGTCATTCATTTTAAAGATCAAAGCATACACACTTATTAATTAAGGTAATATACTTTTATTTAAGATCTCAAAATAATTTTAACTTAAATGTTAAAAATTTGAACTTCCTTTTCTACATTTATAAAATACTTGACTTACTTTTTAAAACTGTTATATAGTTAAATACTTCCAAAATACTTAATTATGTTCAAAATAATTTTAAACTGCTTAAAAATATATTATAATTATCTATATAAAAGATAATGAAAACTAACCAATTTTGAAATGAATATAAGAGCAAAGAATAAACACGTTATAATTTAAAATCCTCCTATTTTAAAAATTCATAATTAATTGTAAAAAATATATTTAAACATGAAGTTAGATTTAAAACATTCTAATATAAGTTAGAGAACAACCTTAAAAAGATTAGACAAAAGTACTTAATTTCAAGGGGCTTTGCACCGAAGGTCTCTATTTTCGATGTTGTTGTAAGAAAAGTCCCTATGACAATAAGTATGTAAAATAAGTCCCTGTTTTTTGTAAACCAGAAAGCGCAAACTATCTTGCGCTTTTCTTATAAAAGTGCAAGTTAACTTGCGCTTTTCAAAAATTTAATTTTTTTTGAAAAGTGCAAAATTTTAAAAAAAAAATCAAAATAAAAAAGCACAAACTAGCTTGCGCTTTTCTGATAAAAGTTCCAAGTTAGCTTGCATTTTCTGTCAGAAAAGTGCAAAGCACTTTGCATTTTCTATTTTTCAAAAAGTAGGGACTAAATTTACATACTTATACATACATGGACTTTTTTTATAACAACATCAAAAATAGGGACATGTAACTCGTTTCTTGTAATTTCAATATCACTTTTACATAATTATAAGTTTCAAATAGAAAACATAGCATTTCTGGGAATTCTACAAAACAATACATAACATGTAAAAAGCATTTCGAAAGCAAAGAGAGCATTTTAGAAATGCTAGCTAAAGTTTCTAGGTTGTTTTTAACTTGATTTTGCCACAATGTTGCGCTAGTTTTTGACACTTATTTAAATGATTTTTGATCTAAATTTTTTACACTAGTTAGCACACTATTAATAACCACAAAGAGAACACATATGAATGTTTTTTAATTATTTTATAAAAATTTCCAAAACTAAGGTATTTTTCCAAAGTGATTAAGTAAAGGACTTTTTCACTACGACTTTTGCCGCTTCTTTATTCACATTTATTCCCAAGTTTATTAAATCACATTTATTCGTATTAAATCCAAGAAACAAATATTTAAATACAAAATCTTTGAAACTCTAGGTCGTTGCATTCTCTGCATAAAATATTCCACCCTTGATATTCCAACACAAGCAACAAAATAAACAATCATACATCAATACTAACAGCATTACAAATCATTAGCAGATGTAGCATACAAATATACTAAAGCCCGTACGATGCACATGGATAATCAATATGCAATATCAAATCCAACCTCTTGCTTGATCATATAAATTTCACTTTCAAACTAGTATACGTCACTTGACCTCTCTCGTACGGACTATGATCTGGTTCCTTGATTAGTTATCTCCATTCTTCTTTCTTAGCCATGTGCTATGATAGATAACTTAGGGATCATATTAAGAATCTATATAAAGTGTTCGCCATCAAGAATCTAGTGAAATATTCTAACTCGGACCTGTGTAAACCATCTAGAAATCATGTGCTCGAATCATCTACCAAGAATTGTCACGCAAACAAAATGATCTACAACATACGTACATTATTCCATTAGTTTCTTAACTACGCAATCACTTTACATTTAAAATCACATTCATTTTCACAAAATTATTTCTTATTTAATAATAAAATTGTAACGATCCCGTTTTTGAGTCAAAATTAATTTAGTAATTGATATAAAATTTTGGATTTAATTGTGAATTTTTTCAAATTAAATAAGATATTTGTCTGTTTATATATATATATATATATATATATATATATATATATGATTGTAAATTGGATTTTGAAATTGAAATTAAAAAACAAATATTTTGAGAAATAATTTGAATTTGAAAACTCTATAATTTAAAATTTATAAAATTTGTTTTCTAGTTTGAATATATATGTATATATTTGGAAGTTATGATTTGAATTTGATATGAATAATTTCCAAAAGTTGTTTAAAGCTAAATTCTATATTTTGTAATATACATATGTGTATTAAAGTATAATTAGAGTTTAGAATCATTCTTCTTTTAAAAGGTTATAAAAGTATAATAGGAAAATGTACAAATATAAACATTCATTCTTTTAAAAATATAATAACTTGAATTTAAAATTTAAAACAAGAATGAATACAAGCTTTAATATGTATATATCTTTTGGAAGTAATAAGTACAGGATTTAAAATATATACATGTGCAAAACATAACTAAATATAGTTAGTAAATATATAAAAATTTAACATAATACATCTCCTTTTATGTTTGTTGGTATATATATAAATATAATACAAAGTATATATGTATTTAAACTAAATGAAAATAAGATACAAAATTTTATAAAGAAATTAAAAACCTGCAAATGTACAAATGTAAGCTTACAGTAATATGTATTAACACTTGTAAGGAAAATAAAACATACATAATGTAACTGCCCGTAAATTTCAATGATTTAAACTTGTTAATTTGATAAAGTTTTGGTAATTAAATACTGAAAGAATGAAAATTTTGTTAATTAATAAGGAGATAATAACTTAAATGAAAAGTAACATGGTTAATCAAAGTTAATTTTTAACTATTTGAATGAAATTGCAATGAATGAAATAATGTAAAATAGTATAACTTGGTTATAAGTTGAATGTAAGTAACAAATGTAAATGTTGATTTATTAAAATAAATTTGCGCAAAAAGTGGGAAATGAATAGGAATAGTATGATATGAGTTGGTATAATCATTGGTGACCAATAATGAACAATTCTTTAATGACAATTAATCTAATAACGGAAAGTGTGAAAGTATAAATTTCATAGAAACGTAATGTATGTATAATTTAATAAATTGGTACTAGAATGGAATTCAAATTAATTGAAATAGTGGGAATAATATAATTTGTTATAAATAAAATGTAACGGCCCGCAAATCCGTACCCCTTGAGTCAACACTATTCTACCTAAATCAATCCAAGTTGTACAGAAATACGAACCCTTTGGGTTAAAGAAGAAGAGGTAGAAGAAGATAATAGAAAACAACAACAGAATTTAACCATCGCAGCGGAATAAAATATAATAGATAATAAATAATTTTACTCAAAAATCAAATATCTCTATTTACATATTACATAAATCAGAGCACATCAATCACAACTCAACATCAATATCATACAAATGGGTACACAACAACTCAACACGGCGGAATACGTATATAAATATACAAGTACGAGAGTACGTTTCGTCGTCCAGCTCATCTCCTGAGCTCCACAGCATCATATCCTGCATCCTAAAATACTCGGTCTGACCCGAGCATTATAGTTAAATAACACCCGAGTCAGTCTGGAATACCAGCGTGAGAATATCACACTCAATTGATTATTAAAGTTTCAAAAATCCTTTGAAAACAAAAGCATCTCGTAAGACCACGCCACAAATAAACATGTCGGGTTTTTACCTTACGATAGCTAAAACAATTTTTATAGAAATCCTCTGATATTATAATAGGGTCAATATACAAATACTTATAAAATAGCCGAAATTGTTACATGATTAAATTCCAGCTACTGGCCACAGTGTGGGTAATACAAACAAAACTCGTACAAGGCTCGTAGGGAGAATGAATTTCCAACTAATGACTAGGCACTGGGGTACCACCTGTCACAGTACGGGGCCTAGATCACCGTACCGAGGAGTACGCCCGCTCCCCTGCAACACAAGGCCGGAACCATCCCTTACTGGACAGACCCGAGTGAGATCACCCCACGGTTGGGATCAGCAGCCGCACCACTAAGCCGAAAATAAAAAGAGAAATCTAGGCTGGAATGACCTCACCCTGCTTGGGTGCTACCCACCTAGCCTTGCTGTGTATCCCCTGATTTTCAGTCATTCCCATTTGATGAGGCTTGAGGCTTCAGCGTTACCTTTTTAGAACATATTCCTTAGAATGACCTTCGTCCACCTGACGATGTTTCGCAAGCATTCATCCATACAAGTCCGTCTCGGGTTCTTACGGAACCGAAGGAACTATTCCTACTACATCCATTTTGGAAATATCCTCAGGATTAGTAGCGACTAGCCCTTGCACTTCACTACTCCATCTTCGAATCCAAAATCGTTTTCATGAAACGTACAAATCGGATCGAAGTGGTTTTCGAGAAATAAATCACGATCTCGGTCTCTTCGAAACGATCAACGCATTTGTCCAATATTGATAGTCGGTGATTTAACTATCAATTAATATTCACAACATCCAACAACCAATAAACAATTTTCCACATTATTTATTAATCTCAAAAATATCTTCACAAGATATATTTCTATTTTCACTTCTTTTGGGAACAGTTTCAAAGCCATATTTCTTTTCAGAATCAGCTTTCCCAAATATTATCTATCTCCTCTGGAATCACCAAGCACAAAAATGGATTTTTAAAATAATTCAAACACGTTACTTTGAAATATATATACTTTAAAACATTTAGGATAAAACTACTTAAATAATTTGTTAAGAATACATACTATATGAATTTGAGAAAATAAGGTTACTTAATAAAATATAAAACTAGATTTATAATTTTAAAAATAAAATACTAAGTCACCCTTTAAATAATTATGGCTATAATAGATTAAAAGGAAATACTTATTTTAGAATTTAAATATTAGAAATAATAAATTTTACAAAACTTGCTTTCTACAAAAACAACTTTAATCCATCAAATTAAATTTAATTAATTTTTTTTTTAGGATTTACTTTTTAAAACATGTACTTGGCTATCCATAGAAAATCCCAACTCCAATCACCTAAATCAATTTCCCAAATTGATTTCCAATTTAGTTTATTTGAAATTAATTTCTTTAATTACTTAATTCACTTCAAAATTCATTAAGTATATACTTAATTATTGTTGTTGTTATTATTATTATTTTCCATTTAATTGTAAAACTTTTAACTGAAATATACAAATTCTCGATTTTTCCCCACTTTTCCTTTGTTCTTCCAATAATTTAAATCTTAGCTTTTAAATAAATGTTTTGTTCTTTTAAATAATAACACTAAATTTTAAAATTCATCAACTTCCTGTTTATTCAAATTTTCCCTTTCATCCTCAGGGTTCACTTATTAAAAATTTAAAGTTACTTTATTTCTTTTTTTCCAAGTCATTCTTAAATTTATTCTATAATTATTTTACTTGAAATTTCACTTCTTTCATTTTCATTCAGAAATCAAATTTATATTTTTGGTAATTCATTATTCTCAATTATATCATCCAAACCATGGCATTCAATACTTCCACTTAACGCATCATAGAATATCAAATAACCAGAGCAGAGAATATTTAATAATTTAAATAAAATTTGAGGGGTCTAGTTGGATCCCTCCAACCTGTTTTCCCTGCATCCACAGATGTTAGCACAATAATACACCAATTTCAAAATATATTATATCATAGCATATCAATCAACTCAACCATTCAACAATTATTCAAATCTAATCACTTAAATTTGAATTTATACTGAGTGAGATTAACTCACCTTTGATCTTAAAATTAGCAATCTGATCCATCTCGACTCTTTCTCCACGGTATCAGACCTAGAATAAACATTTATGTGGTTATTAATATTTTAGATGATCGAACAATTTATTTCCATTTTATAAATTTAATTAACCAATGATTCTATTTTAACTAATAAATTTTAAATTTAAACTAATTCTCTTTTAACATATTACTTTTAATAACTAAAATAATTTGGTAAGTTTATTAAACAAATTTGATCACCCCAATATCTTATTTTTTTAAAATTAAACTAGTAAGTGTTACATGACTATATGTATATGTATTTTATTTTTATACATTCGATAACATTTTAAAACCCCAGCTATTATTTCAAAACCTTATTTGTAAAAATAAATTTCTGTTTATATATCTCTTCACTGTGTAAACATATACAGTATAAATATATATATATATATACACCTTTAAACTGGAACATATTTACTATTATATTTTTTTCAAAGATAATTTAAACTAAACCCAAACATTAATTAAATTTAAATAGGTAAAATTGCATACCCAAAATAAAATTCTTCCCAGAAGGTTTCTTCCACAAAACGTTCGAATTCTTGCATCGGCCACGAATACCCAAACTCTCGCGATCTACTCCCTCCCGATGTACTTCGAAGCCGCCGCGACCTAAATCCAAGTTTCCCCCTTCACTCGTACATAGCACCAGGCTCGCGCATCCCATCGCGAGCTCACGAATCGATTCAAATCGAATTCGGTTTCACCCCTCCCCTCTTCGAATCGACGAGTTCGGCCTTCTCTCTGGTTTCGAATTTGAGGAGAAAAAGCAAGCGGCCATTTTATTTCCCTTTTTTTAGGAACGAAATCGCCTTCATAAGGATCTAAATGAAATGTAAGGCCGAGCCATTATATTTATTTTATTTTGTTTGAGTTTTGGTTCGGCATGACCTACTGCGGAAGGAAGATACGAGATTTTATTCCTGGATTTGTTTTTAAAAGGAAAGTGTGTTCGAGAAGGCTCGTTCAGCTACAGTGATCTTTGACTTTTAAGGGAAAAGTTCTGATGGAAAGGAAACAGTTGATGTGGGGATTTTGACCAGTCAAATAAATATGTGTTATATTTAAATTAAATTTTTGTTGTAAATTTCAACGCATTTACATATCGTACTCTCACACCACAACCCCAAACACTACGAAATTTGAAAACCGGTAATAAAACACTATTACAGACCCAATGGAACTGGTTTCGTCGAATTCCGAGACTGTGCCTCGGAAGGCTATTTCTTTTTTTTTTTTGAACAAATCACTGTTAAATTCAAATTTTAAAACTTCCATTATCTTCAGTACTATCAATATAAATTTTACAAGCCTTCAAATTATTTTTAATAGGCTTAAAATTTCAGATTCAATAGTTTACCCAACTTCACTTATTTAATTTAATATTTTAATTAGCAAATAAATTGTAATATTCGTTATTCAAGTTAAAATTACTCTATTGAATACTTAAAATCAATTAAATATTCCGATATTTAAATGCTTGAAAATTCCGGGTCGTCACATTCCTCCCCCCTTAAAAGAATTTCGTCCCCGAAATTACTAACTAGGAAGAATGGCCCAAAACCCGTTACTTTTCCCAAAACCAAACAGTTTCTAACAATTCAACGTCTTACCAACTATCCTTTATAAAAAAAATCAATTATCCTTCTTATTAACTTTCCAAACCTTTACCTAGTTTCAAACTATACCATTTGTTTAACCAGTCAAGTTTCAATTTTAAACCAAATTTTGAATTATCAAAATTTCCCAAAATTTTTCTAACTTCCTAAATTTCCGAAAAATTTCGCCATCGTCTCCTTTGCGCGGCTAGCTCGGTACAACTACAAAATGGCTCTACGGCCTCCCAAATCCAAAAAGAAAACAAAAAGCCAAGTGGCTCAGTCCAAATCCAAATCCAAATCCCAATCAAATTCCATACCAAATTTAAATACATACCTTTTTGTCGAGCATTTCAAATTTATCTTCTTGAAATCAAAAACCAATTCTCTTTTTCCCTTTTATAATACCTGCACATCCTGCTTAGTACTAATATCCAAACACAACATTCCAGAAACATTTTATCTACTCCCTTACCAAATGTCAATATTCATCCAAATATCAACTTAGAATACATTTACAATATTCAATTTCCAACTAAGAATTGACCATTCCTTTCTAAGTTAACATAAGCATTTTATATGTTTCTTTATTTATTTCCGTCTTACCACTTCAATTTATATCCATTTCTATTCACATTGATTCTTTCATTCCCATAAGATTTTCAATTTATCTTAAACTCTAAATATTTAAATTTTATTTTTCATTATACTAATTCATGCCCTTATTTTAATTAGTTTCATTTACTAACTTATTTCAATTTCCAATTTGAAATTCTTTTGTCGTTAACAAAATTTTCCAAAATTTCCAAAAAAATTCTAGCTCCTAAAATTTCTGAAATTTTTTGGCAGAGTCCACTTTGTACGGAGGAGCTTTTGCAATTTGACAAAAGAGATAAATATATATACATCGACCCACCCGGTCGGAAAAATCAAAAACAGTTCATATTTCCTATTTTTATTGCGTAGGCGTACCTTATTTAGCATTTTAAGCAAGCGGCTTATTATTTTTAGCAAATAGCACTACCAAATCCAGCCACACGACTTCCAGGTACCTGTACTTACTCAATTTAAACATGTAAGTACGATAAAAATGAAGTTTAACTACATTTTACTTATTTACAATAGTTAAAACATATTAATTCTAAAAGAAACTCATACCAAACCTTTTCCGTAAGCTATTTATATAGTTTCCAAACTAATTCAACTGTTTCAACTTATTTACAAACCATTTTCATTCAATTTGAATGGTTTTCCATCTATTCGTGCACAACTTCATCAATTTGAATAATTTAAAACTCAATTGCTTATATTTAACTGAACTCATATTTAATTCAATTGCTTTCAAAATTAATTTATTTTACCCTTATCAACACATAGAATTTTTATTACTTCCATTTACATCCAAACGACAATTTATTCTATGCAATTCGACGAGATTTATGTGAATAAATCAGTATTTATGCTTTATAACCAATTTAAATTGATTTCATCTCAATTTATTCTTAATTTTATTCCATTTTCAATTTATTCACAATCCATATGTTCTCATTTCCATTGCATTTCATTTTATTAACTAAACTAGTTTATTCAAAATCATTAACAATTTAGGTTCCTCTCCATTACCAATTAAATTTCCTTTTTATTTTAACCCATTCACAATCATTTATTTAGCCCGACCCATTCCATTTAAATTTCATTTACAATCCATTTATTTACATTTCATTCCATGTTTGTTTATTCCAACTATTTTATTTAGCTCAAAACAACCAAGCCATATCATTCAATAACCATTTCTCAACTTATTTAAGCCATACTCCATTCGGTTCTTATTTATCACATCCATTCATTTATTCAAATTTTACACTTAAGCTCATTTTCATTTTACAAGTAAATTTTCTCTTTTCAATTTAACTTGATTTTATTCTAATCCAATCCCATTTTAAATCTGCAAATTTCATTTGATTGGTTATTATAAAATTTAACTTTCCAGATTCAACTCATTCAATTTATTACCTGGCTATTTTCCAGGTTATCTTCACTTATTTGGATTTTATTTGCACATTCAAACCATTGCCATCTTAATCCATTTACATTTTTATTTGATACATTCCCAATTATATTTAATTTGTTAACACTTCAAGTTAAATTTTAAATTTATATCTCTAGTTTTGAATCCACTATTCATTTTCAAATTACCATTCACTTTTAAATTACCATCCAATTTTATTAACTTACATTGCAATTCCGTTCACAAATCAATTAATTAATTTCATGGCCACTTTTAATTATATTTTCTGCATCGACCATGTAAGTCGAATTTAATTATAACTTAAGTTTTATTTTCAAACCTCATCATAAACTCACAATTCAATTTCATTAACTAATTTATTAACAAATTAGTTCTCTCCTATTTATAGTAGAATACTTGATTTTATTTCCAAATATCACTTCATTTAATTTTCTTAGTTCACATTATTTTATAATTCAAGTTTGGCTTTTCTGTTTATTTTCCAATTCACCAAAGATATTTATTTTTGGGTTTTCTATCTCACCTTCAAATTTAACAAGTCACAACTTATATTTCATACAATCACACTCATTCTAGGCTTGAATATATTCATCTTTTATTTTTAACCCAAGCCTTATGCTTATTTATAACCCAAGCATATTTTTATTTCATGGATCTTTAATTCTTTTACAAGTCATTCTGATTTACTTATTTCAATCCCAATCCTTATACAATTTATTTTCCATTTGTTCAGGTAAGAATTTAATTCCATTCATTAATTCAATTGAATTCTCATCCCAATTCAATTTTACTTTAACTCAAATTTATTTAACTCAATTCGATTTCAACTTGATTCGAATACAACTGGATATTATTTTCAGCTTATTCAATTTATTTTAGTCCAGTTAAATTTTATTCTCAAGCCGAAAATTCCAGATACATTGGCTCTTTGAAGTACTTTTCATAATAAGTTAGTATTAATGCTTGGTACCCACGAATATTGATATTAATGGGATACCTATACATTTAAAATACATAGGCTGTACAAGGATCAACCAATGCAATTTCGGATTTAGAACAAAGTGGAGGGACAGGTTTTTGCATATATCAATATTCATGTTTCAGTTTCCAACAGGGCATAGTCATAAATTCATCCAATAAAGTGAAATGATAAGTGCAGCATATGATAGGTGCACAACTTTAAATCCAAATTCAACCATGGCAGGAAGGTGAACTTAAATGTGTTCAGGATTTTGAAGCCAGGCAGGGTACGAACTAATCAAAGCAGCGTGTGTTTTATATACATGCATATGTTGATAGCATATATAATACATGAAGATATATGTATACAGTATACATTTTCGCATCAGCCTCCACGCACATATAAAATCAGGTTTCCGAACACCCAATAATCAAAATGACCTGAAGGCCGAAATAAAGTAATATCCAACTTTCCTCAACAGTCAATGTGTAAGTGTATATTTGTTTTAATCTCACAAGATAGGGTAGGCAAACAGTTTAGGCAGTGGGGGTAAACATGACCAGCAACTGGAAGGAACAAAGTAGAGAACAGGGCAGAAAAGTGGCAGCAACGTCATAAACAAATTAGGTAAATCCACAAGGTAGTCAACAAACTGTGTTCGACAAACAAGTGCAGCAGCCAACAAACAAATCAAACCCAAATTTAACTATTTTAATTTAGTTCCTATTCAAATTAAAATGCTAGAATTAAGCTAATCGTAAGAAGATTTAGATTTATATTCCATTATCCAAAGCTTAAATTTCTTCCTGATTTACAAACCATTTCCATTTATAAGCTTACAACTTATCTTATCCAAATTTTTTTTAAACACCCAGCTTTGGTTTCAAATTGTTTTGAAATCTCCAACATCTCAAATCATATTTCTCACAAATTAAACCAATCCTGGTTTTATTCCCAACAAATTTCCTTTGAAATTTTCAAAAACAACTCACTTTTCTGAACAAATCAATTTGGCAGCAATCCATCACTTAGAAACTCAAAAATGAACATTGATGATGCTGCAGTCATCACCGAAGTTATTTTCCAGTGACTGAAGTGAATTCAATGCTATCTCCCTTCCAAAATCCATTTTTAAACAAATTTCCTTTCAGAAATATCTCCAAAACAATTGTGCTATTATTTATTTTCAAAACACTTCCAAAATCTCCAGGATTTAAATTTCCAAATCCTGTTTTAATTCAAATTTTAACTATAATTCATTTGCACAGCTTATGCTCATACAAATTCTTGTTTGATTATATTTCAATTTATAAATTACAGTTATAATTCATATTTATAAGTTTCATTTTATAATGAATTTATTCCCTTAAACTTCGGTTATATTTTTAATTTCTAGTTAAATTTTCGCTTAACAATGATAATACTTTAATATTATCATTTCTAACATCCAAGCAACCATATATTAGCCAACAGTTTACAAAATTTTTATTTATATCAAAATATATTTGGGTAAAATTATTTCATTTACCCACATTTTAAAACAATACCGTGTTGATTGTTCTATTCAAGTGTTTAGAAACCCCTTCAATACAGTTGCGCAGACTGTGTCGACGAAGGTCCATATGCCACTCAATAAACTAATCAACACGATATTAAAACAATTTATATTCACTAACAAATACGCGCTCATATTTATTAATACGCTCAAACACATTATAGAGCACTACGGACTCTATTCTAAATGAGTAATTCCCACGAGGGCCAAGGTTATCACCAACCTATGCTATGATACCAAGTGTAACAGCCCGCAAATCCGTACCCCTTGAGTCAATACTATTCTACCTAAATCAACTCAAGTTGTACAGAAATACGAACCCTTTGGGTTAAAGTAGAAGAGGTAGAAGAAGAGAATAGAAAACAACAACAGAATCTAACCATCGCAGCGGAATAAAATATAATAGATAATAAATAATTTTACTCAAAAATCAAATATCTCTGTTTACATATTACATCAATCAGAGTACATCAATCACAACTCACCATCAATATCATACAAATGGGTACACAACAACTCAACACAGCGGAATACGTATATAAATATACAAGTACGAGAGTACGTTTCGTCGTCCAGCTCGTCTCCTGAGCTCCACAGCATCATATCCTGTATCCTATAATACTCGGTCTGACCCGAGCATTATAGTTAAATAACACCCGAGTCGGTCTGGAATACCAGCGTGAGAAAATCACACTCAATCGATTATTAAAGTTTCAAAAATCCTTTGAAAACAAAAGCATCTCGTAAGACCACGCCACAAATAAACATGTCGGGTTTTTACCTTACGATAGCTAAAACAATTTTTATAGAAATCCTCTGATATTATAATAGGGTCTATATACAAATACTTATAAAATAGCCGAAATTGTTACATGATTAAATTCCAGCTACTAGCCACAGTGTGGGTAATACAAACAAAACTCGTACAAGGCTCGTAGGAAGAATGGATTTCCAACTAATGACTAGGCACTGGGGTACCACCTGTCACAGTACGGGGCCTAGATCACCGTATCGAGGAGTACGCCCGCTCCCCTGCAACACAAGGCCGGAACCATCCCTTACTGCACAGTCCCGAGTGAGATCACCCCGCGGTTGGGATCAGCAACCGCACCACTAAGCCGAAAATAAAAAGAGACATCTAGACTGGAATGACCTCACCCTGCTTGGGTGCTACCCACCTAGCCTTGCTGCGTATCCCCTGATTTTCAGTCATTCCCATTTGATGAGGCTTGAGGCTTAAGCATTACCTTTTTAGAACATATTCCTTAGAATGCCCATCGTCCACCTGACAATGTTTCGCAAGCATTCATCCATACAAGTCCGTCCCGGGTTCGAACGGAACCGAAGGCACTATTCCTACTACATCCATTTTGGAAATATCCTTAGGATTAGTAGAGAACAGCCCTTGCACTTCACTGCTCCATCTTCGAATCCAAAATCGTTTTCACGAAACGTACAAACCGAATCGAAGTGGTTTTCGAGAAATAAATCTCGATCCCGGTCTCTTCGAAACGATCAACGCATTTGTCCAATATTGATAGTCGGTGATTTAACTATCAATTAATATTCACAACATCCAACAACCAATAAACAATTTTCCACATTATTTATTAATCTCAAAAATATCTTCACAAGATATATTTCTATTTTCACTTCTTTTGGAAACAGTGTCAAAACCATATTTCTTTTCAGAATCAACTTTCCCAAATATTTTCAATCTCCTCTGGAATCACCAAGCACAAAACTGGATTTTTAAAATAATTCAACACTTTACTTTGAAATATATATACTTTAAAACATTTAAGATAAAACTACTTAAATAATTTGTTAAGAATACATACTATATGAATTTGAGAAAATAAGGTTACTTAATAAAATATAAAACTAGATTTATACTTTTAAAAATAAAATACTAAGTCACTCTTTAAATAATTATGGCTATAATAGATTTAAGGGAAATACTTATTTTAGAATTTAAATATTAGAAATAATAAATTTTACAAAACTTGATTTCTACAAAAACAACTTTAATCCATCAAATTAATTTTAATTAATTTTTTTTTAAGATTTACTTTTTAAAACATGTATTTGGCTATCCAGAGAAAATCCCAACTCCAATCACCTAAATCAATTTCCCAAATTGATTTCCAATTTAGTTTATTTGAAATAAATTTCTTTAATTACTTAATTCACTTCAAAATTCATTAAGTATATACTTAATTATTGTTGTTGTTATTATTATTATTTTCCATTTGATTTTAAAACTTTTAACTGAAATATACAAATTCCCGATTTTTTTCCCACTTTTCTTTTATTCTTCCAATAATTTAAATCTTAGCTTTTAAATAAATGTTTTGTTCTTTTAAATAATAACACTAAATTTTAAAATTCATCAACTTCCTGTTTATTCAAATTTTCCCTTTCATCCTCAGGGTTCACTTATTAAAATTTTAAAGTTACTTTATTTCTTTTTTTCCAAGTCATTCTTAAATTTATTCTATAATTATTTTACTTGCAATTTCACTTCTTTCATTTTCATTCAGAAACCAAATTTATATTTTTGGTAATTCATTATTCTCAATTATATCATCCAAACCATAGCATTCAATACTTCCACTTAATGCATCATAGAATATCAAATAACCAGAGCAGAGAATATTTAATAATTTAAATAAAAGTTGAGGGGTCCAGTCGGATCCTTCCAACCTGTTTTCCCTGCATCCACAGATGTTAGCACAATAATACACCAATTTCAAAATATATTATATTATAGCATATCAATCAACTCAACCATTCAACAATTATTTAAATTTAATCACTTAAATTTAAATTTATACTGAGTGAGATTAACTCACCTTTGATCTTAAAATTAGCAATCTGATCCATCTCGACTCTTTCTCCACGGTATCAGACCTTGAATAAACATTTATGTGGTCATTAATATTTTAGATGATCGAACAATTTATTTCCATTTTATAAATTTAATTAACCAATGATTCTATTTTAACTAATAAATTTTAAATTTAAACTAATTCTCTTTTAACATATTACTTTTAATAACTAAAATAATTCGGTAAGTTTATTAAACAAATTTGATCACCCCAATATCTTATTTTTTTAAAAATTAAACTAGTAAGTGTTACATGACTATATGTATATGTATTTTATTTTTATACATTCGATAACATTTTAAAACCCCAGCTATTATTTCAAAACCCTATTTGTAAAAATAAATTTCTGTTTATATATCTCTTCACTGTGTAAACATATACAGTATAAATATATATATACACACCTTTAAACTGGAACATATTTACTATTATATTTTTTTTTCAAAGATAATTTAAACTAAACCCTAACATTAATTAAATTTAAATAGGTAAAATTGCATACCCAAAATCAAATTCTGCCCAGAAGGTTTCTTCCACAAAACGTTCGAATTCCTGCATCGGCCACGAATACCCAACCTCTCGCGATCTACTCCCTCCCGATGTACTTCGAAGCCGCCGCGACCCAAATCCAAGTTTCCCCCTTCACTCGTACATAGCCCCAGGCTCGCGCATCCCATCGCGAGCTCACGAATCGATTCAAATCGAATTCGGTTTCACCCCTCCCCTCTTCGAATCGACGAGTTCGGCCATCTCTCTGGTTTCGAATTTAAGGAGAAAAAGCAAGCGGCCATTTTATTTCCCTTCTTTTTAGGAACGAAATCGTCTTCATAAGGATCTAAAAGAAATGTAAGGCCGAGCCATTATATTTTTTTTATTTTTTTTGAGTTTTGGTTCGGCATGACCTACTGAGGAAGGAAGATACGAGATTTTATTCGTGGATTTGTTTTTAAAGGAAAGTGTGTTCGAGAAGGCTCGTTCAGCTACAGTGATCTTTGACTTTTAAGGGGAAAGTTCTGATGGAAAGGAAACAGTTGATGTGGGGATTTTGACCAGTCAAATAAATATATGTTATATTTAAATTAAATTTTCGTTGTAAATTTCAACGTGTTTACATATCGTGCTCTCACACCACAACCCCAAACACTACGAAATTTGAAACCCGATAATAAAACACTATTACGGACCCAATGGAACTGGTTTCGTCGAATTCCGAGACTGTGCCTCGGAAGGCTATTTCTTTTTCTATTTTTTATGAACAAATCACCGTTAAATTCAAATTTTAAAACCTCCATTATCTTCAGTACTATCAATATAAATTTTACAAGCCTTCAAATTATTTTTAATAGGCTTAAAATTTCAGATTCAACAATTTACCCAACTTCATTTTTTTAATTTAATATTTTAATTAGCAAATATATTGTAATATTCGTTATTCAAGTTAAAATTTCTCTATTGAATACTTAAAATCAATTAAATATTCTGATATTTAAATGCTTGAAAATTCCGGGTCGTCACATGAGACATAGGTAAACTAATGTAGATATTGAATTAATAAATGTTAGTTATTTAGGGTGTTGAATTGAATTGGTAATCAATTTGCAATTAAAGGTAATAATTTTGATGTAAGCTAATAAATAAAAATTTCATTGCAATACCAATTAATTGAAAACAATAAGGTTACAATTGATTGAAACTAGTAAATGAGGAAAGTAAATTCAAAAGTTATATTAATTAATGAAATAATATGTAATAAATGGCAATTTGATGGAATCAATGCTAGATAAGTAATTATCATAATGGTTAGTTGATAATTAAAGTATGAAGGTGAGTAAATTTGGCAATAATGATAATATTACCCATTTATTTAATTTATTGAATTAGATCTAAATCAAATGCAACATTTGTTTGTTATTAATAGCTTATAGGTGAGAATAAACGTAAATGGTAACAAGTATTGTAAGTTAACCATTTATTTAATATGTAAAATCAAAACTGGTATTAAATTGCAATAAATCTAAATTAAAAGTTATGTTAGTATAAATTAAAAAAATAATTGGAAATAATGTCAATTTTATTTATAATATGACAATTGGTTGAATAAAATAAATGGAAATTAAGTTTTGTCAATATATTGCAATTTAACTTATGATAGAAGGATTAATTGCAATCAAATGAATTAAATATTTAAATATTACATAAATGGGAATTTAGGTGAAGTGTGATAATATCAATGTAATGGATTTTGAATCCAATGATAATTTTATCCATTTGATAGCAATGAATCGAATAGTAGAAAGAAAAGCCAATTAAATGGAATTATTGGTTAATTTAATTTATAATTTCTAAATTTAATGGAATTCAAATTTAACACGAAAAGTGATGTATTAATCAACTTTGATTTACATCTAAATTTATTTAAATTTCTGTAATTGTTTAAGAAATTAAAAATGATAAGATTTATTAATTTTGAGAATAGAAATTGAAAAGAGATTTAATTAATTAATTAATTAATTCATTAAATTAATGTAAAAATAGCCATTTTGGCCACCGTATTTTGACAAAACCAGTTTCATAGGATCCGTAACGGTGAATTATTGTAGGATTTCAAGTTTCATAACGATCGGACGTGTCGTTTGATCGTACGGACTCGAAACGCATAGAAATCAATGAAATTGAAAATCAATTGAAATCAATTTGAAATAAATTGATTTTAGCATAACTTCTTCATACGATTGAATTTGTACATGAAATCTTTTCCATCATGTTTAAAATATTTTAAAACATCTATTTTGATATATGGGTTGGCTCAATTTCGTTTCGGAGTCGAAACGGGCTTTTTCGGGCCATTTTATCTTCCAACACGTATATCCAATCGATCCGATCCATTCTAATTTCAGTTTGTCTATAAATACATTATTATAAACCTTAATTTTGCCTCATTGTAAATTGTCTGTACGTACTATTCCTTCTCACCTCCTCCAGACAATTCCAAGTCCAATTGCAATTCAAAAATCAAATTGAAATTTCAAAATCTTCAAAAAAATTCGAAAAAAATATAATGTCGAAGATCTAAACGATACGAATCTGCATCAACTGTTCGTTTTTGGAGATTTTGCTCAAATCAGCGGGAAATCGTTGTCAAAGTCCGAAATCACGAAACCTAAATTGCAAATTTGGGGTTTTTGATTTCGACGTAAATTAGCAAAATCGCTTTCTGGGTATTGCGGAGTTGGGCGCGTGGAGTTCTTCGCTGGTGGTCGGAGGGTGTTGTTGAGTCAAGATTTTTTTATATAGAGTTTTGATTTCTGACAAAGGGATAAGTCGTGATCGACAAAAAGAAGTTATTCAGACACAAAGAGCTCCATACGATTAGAGGTTGATTGTTTGGTATGTTAGTAATGATTATTTATGTTAAAATCTATCCTCAAATAGAATAGTGGAAATTAGCCACAAGGGCCTCCTTAGCAAGTGGAATTAGTTTCTAGGACACACAACTAAAATAATTACTTTCAAGGACAAAACACAAAATAATTAGTTTCTAGGACCTAAAAACCTACGTAATTATGCCCTTCAAAGTAATTAGACTGTTGACTTTGTCCTTGAAAGTAATTGTTATACTAACGTTGGCCTTGAAAATAATGTCTTTGAATGTGTGTCGTAGAAACTAATTGGACTGCAAAGTTTGTCCTTCTGGTGAAATGCCCCAATAGAATATACCTTCAATCTTCGAATATATATATAAATATATATATGAGTGCATATTAACTGTGCACTCTGGGCAAAACCGGTCGACTGGTCAAAACCAGCTGGTCGACCGTTTCTGCCTAGAATGCACAGATAACGTGCACAAGTGAACATAACGTATATATATTCAAATTCCTGTCTACTGGTCCTTTTTGACCTGTCGACCGTTTTCAAACAGAAAGCAACCCTTCGCATAGACACTTCCTTTTCTTCAACGGTTGCTTCTCTTTCTCTTCACCAATGATCATGACCTTTGTTCATACCTTTTCACAAAAGGTTACAACTGTTTATTTCTTATATAAACATCATGAAATCATGATTCAAAACAACGAATTTTCTATTCTTTTAATCTCTATTTTATTGATCACAATCTTGTACTCTCAAGCGTTCAAATTGCTCATATTCTATCATATAACATTTTGAATCCTGAAATTTATTTAACATCCTTTTGATTCAATACGATATCCACTTTCAAATCTTCATATATACAAATAATCTATTTGAGGATAAGATTATAGGAAGTTAGTACTATAAGTGACAAAATTGTGTTAGCAAGAACACATACTGTCACCAAACAATTATTTTCATTTGTTGAAGTCCTCGTGTTGTAAGAGGCAAGTGTTGAAGTCCTCGTGTTGTAAGAGACAAGTATTGAAGTCCTGAGTATATTAGAGGCGTGAAATCCCATTCGTCGGCTCGGGTGTTGTAAACCTGTTCCTCCGGGTGAAGCGAGGTAGTTGGTAGTGAAAATCCAGATAGAGGTCTGGGACTGGACGTAGGACGGTGCTCCAAACCATTATAAAAATCTCTGGTGATTTTTCTATTTTTATTTACTTTGCTATTATCATCTATTTCCGCATTTATATTATATTCCGTATTACACGATCCGTTTGTACTATATTAGCACGTACATTGCATTTATCTTCAGGTGTATGGTGCGTCCTGGTGCTTGGAATCGGCAGATTAGGGTTTCGGTAAACCCTAATCACGGCGGCAGCGGCTCGCACCAAGGGGCACCGCACTAATGTTGGCGTAAAGAGGAGATCGAGGCGGACTTAACGGTGGTGGCGACGTGGTGAAAGATGGTCGGAGGGTGGCGTTTTGGCTAGTCAACGAGGGGCTTGGGTCGTGAATAATTGAGTTTGGCAATTATGGAAGAAGGATTTTTTCAGGGATGACGTGGCCTTTTGATTGGTAGTTTATTTTATTTAATTTATTTAAATTTCTTTAGTTTTCAAATGTTCTCATGCCTATAACTTTCGCATACGAAGTCTGTTTCACACGCGGTTTTCTCTGCTAGGTTTATATTGGAATTCTGGATATTTTGTCACTGGTTTGGACGAATTCGGTGACCGTTCAAATTTGAGTTTAAATTCAAAGTGAGTGTTTTAACCCACTCACAACTTCAAAAATTTCATATGTTATTAAAATAATTTTTGATGTGATTAGAAATTTATTTATTGTTGTTTGGTATATTTTTAATCATCATCTCAATTAAATTAAATTTACTAAGTTAAATTGTTATTTAATTTATTATTGCATATAAACTGCTAGTTAGATAGATTGTTTAATTTATAATTGAATATAAACTGTCAGTAATTACCTGTTATTTATTATATGCTCTATATTGATGTTATTGTATAAATTGGATGATGATTGAATGCTTGATGATTGATATTGGATGAATGGATATTGTATTTTATATTGTTTTAAACTGCAAATTGTTATTCACTTTATTTCATTTAGGATTGCGGTTTGAAATGATATATAACTGTATTTTTATTTTTAATTGCGGACTGAAATGATAAATATCTGTATCACTTGGCCATAGGACAGAAAATTATATACAAACACCGTGGTCTATATATATATATATATAATTTGAAGTTGATTTCTATGGTTTTGTAAAGAAATATATGGTTTTACGAGATAACTGATTTGGATATTTTATAAATGGTATCATATATATAGTTAAATTCTTGGTTTTAAGCTATGTATAAAATTGGTTAAAAGTATAAAATAAGTTTAAGAATAAAGTTTGATTTATTAAAATATAGTATGGATAAGTAATTACTTAAATTATACTTTAATATAGAGTTTATATTGATTTTATAAAACCAGTTTGAGTTGATAGTTTGAAATTGATTTGAGATTTTATTTAATTAAGAGTTATATTTAATAAGAATCCATTTAGGACTTATTTAAATTGAGATTTTTAAAGAATATGGTTTTATATCTTAATTCGGATTTAAGGTGATTTAAGTGAATAAATTGAGGAATATTCAGTTATTGAATTTGAAGTTTTATTTAAAGGACGTTTTGGAAGTGTTAAAGTTTCAAGCCTTTGTTTTCAAAATTTTATAACTTTGAAAATGCTATGGTTTTGGGAAAAGGATATATTTGAAATAAAAATGATATTATATTGATTTGGGTTTTATAAATGATATCATATTGATTTGGCTTTTAAAACGAAATTGATATCGTATTTATATGGTTCTGAAATGAATATTTTATTTTGGTTTTGAATTATAAATTATTTTAAAATGACCTTGGTGTTATAATAACGTTTGGTTGTTGAAGAGACCGGGATCGGAAATTGTCATACTCTCTGCTAAGTCTGAAAACCACTTTAACAACCATGTACGTGGTGGAGATTCTAGAATCAAGTAGGAATGCGGCTGCGTTTCCTTTGAGGTAAATACGTGGACCCGACTCCCGTGAGTTGGCATAATGTGGCTAAAACAGGAGCGATCGACGGGCTAAGAAGGTAGCACCTTTTATCGGACATATCCCGTCGATATCATACTTTGACTTTTGGATTTATTCGGTGGCCACTTTTGATTTTTGATTTGGAGGTGGGCTCGAGGTGGGCGGTAGTATCTGTTACGCGTTACCACGGCCCAGAAGCGTAATTGGTATATCTACTCTGGCATTGCATAGTTTTACCGTGTCACCTACCCTATCGCGCCTTGTACGTGTTTGGTTTTCTCCCGTAGCCCGTGGAGTATTTAGGTTAGTCTCCCGATCTGGAGATGCGTTGATACTGGATGGACTATTGGGACTATTACGTGTTAAGGTGGAAAATTTAAAGCCTTAATGTTATTTAAAGTAAGTTTCTTTTACTATAGACATTATTATGATAGCGAAATATTACTACATAGTAAATAGTTTAATGGATTCTTAGGAGATGTGAATCCCGAGCATCTCTTAGGTTACTACACTCATATTTATTTCTGTTGATTTAACTCACGTAAGATCTTTTAGTTCTGACTCGAGGGTTTTGTCTTTTCAATTTGCTCGGGTCAGCCTGAGCATTTCAGGATTTGAAGACTTTATTTCTGGAGGACGAGGACAAAGATTTTATTACTATTATTTATTATATTATTCTACTGCATCACATTGTTCCGCTGCATTAATTATTATTCGCTGGTATGCGTACTCTGATATGTACTGTGTAAATATAATCAATTGTTTTGTAAAACAGCTTCATGAACAGTTATTTTATTATTATATTTTATCGTCCCGCTGCGAGATTCTATTTTGTTTTTTCCTTACTTTTTCTTATTTACCCCATAACAATCTATCCTTCTATATGGTTTAAGCCTGACATGTGTGGTTTATCGTCGATTTAAAGCGTACAAAAAGGCAGGACGTTACATCTGGTATCAGAGCTTTGGTTTAGCGATAAACCTTAGCTTTGTGGGATCCGACTCTTTATTAATAGGGTAGTAATACCCTATGATGAGTCACTGAGTGTGTATATATACGAGAGAGCGTATTTGTTAATGTCATAAAAGGCTTTAATATTGTGTTAATTTGTTCCGTTTTGCATTTGTAGATCCCGGTTGGTACATGGGACGCTATGACATCAATAGGGATTTCTAAACGCTTAATATGACAGACCGACACAATATTCGTTTTGAATATAGGTGAATGAAATAATTTTGCCTATTATATTTTCTGTATATAAAGTAATAAATTTTATAAAGATTATATTTGGTTGCAATATATTGGTTGTTAGGTAATGAAATTGATAAATAATAATTGAAATGAGAATGAAAATAAAATAAATGGAAATTGGGAATTTAGCACGTAAATTCCAGGGTTTTGAAGAAAAAAATTCTTTCGAATGATTTTGGAATATAGTAATAATATTTTTAGAAGTATTTTCTATCATAAATATTTCAATATGATTTGGAAGAATTGTTTTAAAGAAAATTTGAAAAGTAATAAATTCTGTACTCCCCTCTCTGTCGTTGGAAAATAATTTCGGTGATGAGTGCATGCATCATCGACATTCATTTTCGAGTTTCGAAGTGGGAAGGCCACTGTAGTAGTTTTACTATAGATTTATTTTGATAAACAAATATAGATTTTAAATTGTTTTAAATATAATTAGATATATATATATATATATATATATATGTTGCCAGGATATACATTTATCTATTATTTTGAAATGATTTTTAATAAAACCCAGTATTTAATTCTTAATTTTCTGATAATTAATAATTTCAATTGCCTTAGAGAGACGGAATTTAACTGATAATTGACACCTATAAATGCAGTAAAAGATTTTATGCTAAGTAATAAATGAAATTAAAAGGAAATTGAAATTTGTAACATATAAAACAAAAGATATAATTATTGAATATTAAATTAATTTAAAAGAAATAAGATAAACTTGGATAATTTTCAATTGCATTCTTTAACATATATATGACTTACCAACTACAAAACGATAAAATGTTAAAAGAAAATGTAACGGGAAATTTTACAAGTAAACATGAAGTATTATAAAATTCCTTAATTAGTAAGAATTTGATGTTGTGGTTGTCGTAAACTTAAGTATAATTGAAATGCCACTAATGTAATAGAAATGTAAGTAGTATAAATGAATGATAATAAACTTAAGTAAATGGTTGAAGCTATTTATAAATAAAATAAGTAGGAAAGATGTATGCATTAAACATATGATTGTAGACTAAAGTTATTGCATTAAGATGCTAAGTAAATGAAACTGAGAAGTAAATGAATGTAATATAATAAAAGGAAAATTTCATGATATGAATAAGTGAAAATGAGATTTTGTTAGAAATGAATAAAAGTAATTAAAACTGTGAAAAAATAAAATGTAAATTAAAAAGATAAATCATTATATGAATGAACTTGATCTATTGTCTGAAATTGTTGTTTGCTTGACTTATAGCTGTTTGGGCAAAGATACTTTAAAATTGTTTGGGTGAATGAATAATCTATTTAGTTCCATCTAATGCTGTTGAGTAAATGATGCACTTAGCAGTTATTTTTCATTCTGTACAATTTAAAGTTTTTGAACCCGAACAACTATTTGTTATGTTTGATATGAACGAATGATTGATTTGAGTTGATTATATGTGATGGTTGTATGCCTTATTGCAAATGATTGATGGTTGTATTGATTTGTTTGTTTATGGTTGAAACCACTTTAAATATTTCATTTTTTATAATTATTAACTCCCCTTCGATTATATAAGTGAAATACAGGTTAAGGAAGCACTTGCTACAGTTGATTTCATAATATAAGTGTATGCCCGACAAATAGGTACGTTTTCGGATTATGGTTTATAGCGTTATTATATTGTTTTTCCCGTTTTGGGATATATACTAATTTAGAAAATATATGTTGTATATTGTTATATTTGATATTATATTTTCTACCGAGCCCCTCTGTGCAAAAGGATACTCTGCCGAAATTTTCCGTAAATTTTGGACTTAGGAAAATTTTGAAAAATATTTTCCAAACTTTAATGATTTGAGTATAAAAAGATCTAATAGTTATAATTTTGACATATTTTATTTAAATTATTAAATTTGTAAATCTATTTGTTTATAAATTTAATATTTTAAGTAAGATATATTCATTCTTAATTCTTCTTTTCCCCCCTTTTTCCTTTTCGAGGATGAAAAGTTTTGAGTTGGGGAGAGTGTAACGACCCGTAAATTTCAATGATTTAAATTGTTAATTTGATAAATTTTTGGTAATTTAATATTGAAAGAATGAAAAATTTGTTAATTAATAAGGAGATAATAACTTAAACGAAAAGTAAAAAGGTTAACCAAAGTTAATTTTTAACTATTTGAATGAAATTGCAATAAATGAAATAATGTAAAATAGTATAACTTGGTTATAAGTTGAATGTAAGTAACAAATGTAAATGTTGATTTATTAATATAAATTTGCCTAATAAATGGGAATTGAATAGGATTAGTGTGATAAGAGTTGGTATGATCATTGGTGACCAATAACGAACAATTCTTTAACGACGGTTAATCTAATAACGGAAAGTGTGAAAGTATAAATTTCATAGAAACGTAATGTACGTACACTACAACAAAACGTGTGATTAATAACGCCATTCAATAGCGCCTTATTCAAAAGCGTTATTGATTACATTTAATTATTTATTTTCCTTACTAGGTTAACACATACTCAGTTCACGTAACGCCCCAAAACAAAATTACCCCTCCCTAAATTTTCATTTCCCTCTCAAAGCACTTAATCGTTCTCGTCTTCCTCCCAAAACCCTAAATTTTCGTCTCCCTCCTCATCGCTCGCCATCGCTCTTAAGCTGTTCCGATCTTCACTCATCGCTCATCACTCATCGCTCGCCATCGCCACCTCTGATCTCCGGTCATCGCTCTTCAGCTGTTCCTAAGTCTAAGTGTCCAGGACCCCCAAATTATCTGCTTGGATTTCTAGGTTATGTTTATTAACTGTTTTAATTCGACTTTATCATTTGGTTATGATTATATTTGCGTTCAAATTCGTTAGGAACTGTTCTATTTCTATGTAAGTTCAAATTTGTCATAAAACAAACAGGGGATTCTGATTTGGATTTCACTCGGTTGAAATATTAATCGTGGTCTAATGCTAAACAACACTGGGTTAATACCCATAAATAGATAAATTTCTTTACATCCACAAATTTTTCTTCTGCTGTTTTAGTGTATTTCATCTTTAAAGGTATACCGAAAATTATAAAAGTTGGGTAGTCTTTTCATTTTCATCTTAAAGCATAAGAAGATTGTTAAATGTGCACCAATTTTTGTATTTTGTGCACTAACGTTATAATGGAAGGAAAAAGAAAGGTGAAAAGATAAGAATTTTTTAGCGGTGCATTCAAAATAACTGATATAAATATCACAACCTCCACATAAACAGCAAATAATTTCAATTTAATTGAACCTCGCTTTATATAGTTAGTGTTTTACCAACTGATGTCGATATCAAACTGCACATTGTTTAATTAGCCAAACCTACTCAATTATAGGCCTTTTAACATAAAGAGCAATGAAAAAGAATGCTTTTATTAATTCAACCACCAGTAATAGTGTTATCGCGGTGTTTGATCAAGTCTCAGTCTTTTCGTTTTGAACATTATTTGTTTATCTAAATTTTGCATCTATATTGATCGTATTTTATTACGAGCAGCATTTACAATATCCACAAATCTGCAAGATTCAAGCATTCTTTTTTTACTTCACATGTTATGGTGGTGGGTGGTGAGATTGCTGAGGATGATGAAATGGTTTGGGATTTTAATGTGTTGGAAAATGAGAAGAAGGTTTCTGTTGAAAAGTTTCGGAGCTGGGTCTTGAGTTTTGCGCCTGGTATTTTGAATTGTTTGTCAAAGTTTGTTATTGAGAGGATAAAAGCTTTTGGTGTTGAACCTTCTCCAGAGGTAATGCATTTTATTTTATTTTCTTACAAACTCTGTAGACAATGCAAAGCAGGACACTGCTTCTTCAGGCTTTGCATCCGCTATATCATTAGTCATTATTATACCACTTGGTGGATGCCATAACTGAGGAGCTATACTTGCAGTTACAGTAGCCTACGATATATAAATGAACCAAAAAATATTTAGCAACTTTAATTAAGTGATATGATACAAATCTATGACCTTAGCATGCACTATTGTAAGGATAATCTTTACTTACCTTTCCACTTGAGTTGCGATCATTACGAGTCCACTTCCATAGTAAATGGACGGCATTGGATATGAGTCAAGTGTGTAATCTACTGAAGCACGACTAAAGATATTGAATGCAATTGTTTTGCAATGAGTTTTCTCCATTTTAAAAAAAAAGGGAAGTGAACAAGGTTACCACGTTTTCTATTGGAGGTATCTTAATCTTTTTTTCTATTTGAATTTTCTGTAGTGATAATTAGTTTAATGCTATAAATGATGTTTTAAGTTTGAACATGTGTAGAAAACATAGAATCACTTAACATGTGCATTTAAGCTGCTGATGGCCATGGCAGCTGTGGATTACTTCCTAAATCAGCAGGTATCTTATTCTCTTTATATTTTTGGCATAATTTTATATAGTGATATAGTCAACCACTATTAATAAGGACCTTACTACCCAAAAGCTAATAATCAAGCTGTCAAATGTATCAAACTTAGATATTAGCATCTAATCATGCTCCTCTGACTGGTTATCAGTAGTTCTATAATTTTAGTATAATGAAAAGTGAACTTTGACCATCAAGATTCTACTTATATTCACAATATACACATTCAA
Source organism: Allium cepa (assembly GCA_030765085.1). Taxonomy (NCBI): domain Eukaryota; kingdom Viridiplantae; phylum Streptophyta; class Magnoliopsida; order Asparagales; family Amaryllidaceae; genus Allium; species Allium cepa. The sequence continues at coordinate 619,693,426 of CM060945.1, forward strand.
TATTTTGGCATATGAGTATTTTCAAGACATGCTTAGAAAATATACTTTTTTAAATACATAAAATCATTCGTGCTAAACTACAATTGTGTAAAATAGCATCAAGTTCTAGATATTGATATTTAATATTACCTTGAAATCTCTATGCTTTATGTACAGTCAACTGGCATATTTATTCGTTGGTAAGTTTAAAACTAAAAGAGCTAGAAGATATGTAAAACTTCGGCTCCAGCGACATCTTTGAACATATAGATTGTATAATACCAAGCACGTGGCAGCCTTGATTATTTATATGACAATTTTGTCTACTCTGTAGTGGGCAACTATCTTTTAGATTGCCTGAAAACGATTAGACAAAAAAAGAAGAGAATTTGGTAAACTATATAATTCCAAACTGAAACCCGCATTGTGAAAATATTCGCATGTGATCGAATTTGGTTGGAGTAATGACTCCGGCATAGAAATTGGGATTCGCATGTCATAGACTGTTGAGACTGAACCTATGATATGTTTTGTGAATGAATATAGATGTTAACACAGGTGCGTTTACAAAAAATAATCTCAATTTGGTAAAATCTGAATTATAAGTTTTAACAGAGGTGCGTTTACATCAATCAATGATGTTGTCACTATGGTATAAGGTTTAAATGATATCGATGAGGCATAGTTGAATAGCATAAAAATTGGGAAGATTCCTAAATTTTATGCTATTTAGCTCTTGCCTTATCAATATCATAGGTAATCTGAAGATTGTGGACTTTGGTTAAGCGCCTTTACTGGGTTGGATGTGTTGCTTCACCCTACGTGTGGGACTCTGGCTCATGCTTTGATGGCGCAAAGGTAACCTAAATTCTCATCACGCAAAGGTAACTAATAATATTATTTATTTGAGACTTTGAACTGAAAAGTTAACAATCCAGATTAGTTAGTGCATTTCGATAATCTGTCTTTGGATGACTATACCTTCATTATCTGTTGTTTGATTATTGCACTTCATTCAATTGTGTTTTATGTTTCTACTGATATTTGATTATTGCACTTCATTATCCAGTAGTTATGAGTGTCAGTGATTCTATCTTTATGAAGTTTGCAATGGGGTAAACTGCGGAATCTGCCGGTTGTTGATGAATAGCTCGATAGAATGCCTCTTTTGATCGATGCAATCAATTCCCTAACTGTAAGTCTCATATTTTACAGTTCTAGTATTATCTATGTATAATTTCATTACTTGTATTACTCGCTTACGTACTAATTTAATCTGTTAGCATGTAAAATCTACACATAATTTCATGCCTGATTGATTGTCAATGCAAATTGTCATGACGAATAATAAAGTAAGTATAACAAGTGTACTTAATTTGTACATTTATGTTTAGTGCTAGTTACTTCCGGTGGAAGGGGTAAACAAGTAGAATCAGTCCTGTTTTAGATATTTTTTGCTGTCCCAGAGGATTTAAGTACAGTATTTTATTCACTTTTCAGTAACATAGTCCTAAATCTAGCAACTAATTTGAGTCTTGACAATAGCGACACAAATATGCCTATATATTCACTTGTGCCTCTCCAGAGCACATAGCCAAGTACTGCAAATGTTTTCAAGTATTTGAGAAGTAGGGGTGTAATATGAGATCAAACATTGGACTATCCCTGATTTCCTTTGAGGAAATATATCAATACATTCATCATAAATTCTGGTAACCTCACTTTGAGGAAAACTCACACACTAGAACTTTACGATTTATTTCCAGCTTTCTGTAGTAATTAGAACATATATAAAAATTGTAAATTTTAAGTTAGCTATTTATTTGAGGTTGTTTGTCATCATAGATTAACTTTTCACTTATGGCACATACATCAAAGAATGAAAGTAAGATGCGTTTTATTTTAACTAAAATATATGGCCAGTGGCAACAGTGAATAAAGAAATGCACTGGGCACTGTTGAAGTGGTTTGGAGAAGTGGTGAAGAAGTTGACATAGAATGGAGTATTGGGGGCGTGCACTGTAAAGGAGGAAGTGGAATTGTATGGTAGTATGTATGGTGATATGCAAGCGAAATGGTGCAGAGAATAGAGGCAACAGGGGGTTGATGAATGCAGTGAAAGTTCGAGGAAGTTTGAGAAGTACTTGTTAGCAGAGGAAAAGTGGCTCATTAGTTGATGGATGCTGTAACGAACGCGGATTTTCGTTCTTCGAAAATTCGACATCGACACTCACTTTATCGACTGCCGAGAAATCAAAGGCCGAAAACCGAGATGTTATGGGTTTTAAAAAGAAAAGAAAAGAAAGAAGAGAGAAAAAGAAGAAAGAAAAAGAAAAATAGAGGGAAAAGAAGATAGACAATTTTTAGAAAACAGAGAAAGAAAACAGAGAATTTGAAAAATAGAAGATAGAAGAATTTTAAAATAGAAGAAAAAGAGAATAGAGGAAAAAGAAAAAAACAGAAGAAAATAGGACGGGACAGAAAACAACAGAACAACATCAGAATCTCACAATTCGCAGCGGAACAACATATAATAATAAATGAATAATCTTTAAACAAAGAACTATTTCAGTTATTACTTTACATACATTTCATTACATCATATCATCAGAGTGTACAACATCATACAACATCAAACAGTGCAGCGGAAAAAGAAATACTATATACTAGTAATACGCCATGCCATCCAGCTTGCCTCCAGCAACTCCAGAATATCCAGAATATCCTGATAAACCTAACTCTTAACTGCCCGTGTGGAAAATTGGTGGGCACCCAGAGTTTAGGAAGGAAAACAATAAACTCCAAGTCAGTCATGTGACTGGTGTGAGAACTCAAAACAGTTTATTTATCTTTAAAATCAAAATAGAGGAATATTTTTAATTCAATTCGCAATGCTTTTAAAAATGAGACTACCATAAGGCCTCCCGCACACACACACAATGCAAACGCAGAATCGGAGGAGATTTCTCCTTATGATAGTCAAAGATGCTTGATACGCATTTAAAAGAACATTTTATATTATTACTAGTGCATAGTGTAGAGAAAAATTCATTTCAAAAGTAGAATATAAATCTTAGCCAACATAGACATTTCGAACTATGCCTACTATAGCTACCATCCAAACAGTGGTGACCACCATAAGTGAATGGCAGGTTCTACAACTAATACCGTACAAGTTTCGTATTGGGAATTGGATTTCCAACAAATGGTCAGGCCAAGGAACTTCCCATTGCCACTGAGAATGCCTCTGGATGGACATCCCCGAGAACCAAACCGGATCTCTGCCAACACAAGGCCGGGTTACCCCTAACTGGGTAACTACTGACACGAGCACGCCATTCCCCGGTCCTTTAGGACCTTTTCAACCGAGCGCTCGATATCCAATTCACACAATCATAAAGTGTTTTCAACATGAGTAAGTATCTGGGCTCCATACCATGATACCACCCCTTTCCAGAAGGAAATGCACATACCCTAAGGGGAGCTACAGCAACCCCTAATAACCTTGCCGCATCTTTCCTGTTTTGACCATTTCCGGGATGTGAGGCTCGACGAAGTCACGTCCACAAAAACACACTTTGTACAAAAGCCATGCTTTGGGTCAATAAATGATCAACACAATGATCACTAAGATAGACGATCAAATAAATGATCCTATCACAAATAATCAACACAATGATCATTTCAGCATCACTCAGCATGTCACATTACCAAAATGGGATATATTGCTGATAACTTCAACTATATAACCTTTGAGCTCGTACGTCTCAAAGAAGGGTGTTAAGCAAAGAATAAATTCTCCGCCACCAACAGAAATATATTTGAATGAAATCGGCTTTATATCTCAAATTGTAATGTCAGGCATACAATCCATACAAGTTTGTTCCGGGCTCGAACAAAACCGAAGGCACTTACAAAGAAGTCCTTGCAATCCGGATATTCACAATCCTGATCGGATTCACCATCACATATGGAGAACTCAATACCGTAGCTACTCGGTGCAGAGTCAATCGATAGTTCATCCTATCACTCTCGCAAATACCGGTCTTCAACACCGATCTTCAAATGCGATTTACAACGACGTATCACATATTCGGAGTGGGTTATACGACCCCATGGTCCTTTCCCGGTTAACCCGTATAGTGAGCGCTTATTCAAAAATAAGTGTGCATTCAAATTCAATCAATTCACATCAAATACCCATTCAAAGGGAAATATTGATAGTCGGCTATTGAACTATCAATGGATATGCATACATCACCAGATTCCAAATAATTTTCCAAATTATTTATTTTCCAAAATATCTTTACAAGATATATTATTTCAACACTTCAAAAATAAATCAACATTTATTTTCATACCAATTTCACTTTTCACATATAAATTCCATAATGAATTTATATTTCAAAAAATTCGTGCATATACGATTTCAATTATTCATTTTCAATTTATCTTCAAAAAGATAAATTCTCAAAATATTCACTTTATATCGGAAAACAATTCCATACTTATTTATTTATAAGTAATTCACAAATCTCTTTTATTTTCAACACTTAGAAAGTATTCAATATACTTAAATCGAATTAAGTATATAATTCATTCTTTAAGGAAATCATTCTCTTAAACATATTTATTTGGGCCAAAACGAATGTTACGTAAAACATCGTTACGACAACCCAAAATCATTAGTATAGGGATTCGAAATTAAAATAGATATATAAATCCCAATACTATACAAAACATTTTCTTTCGGAAATCATTTACTATAACAACAGTGTTATAGTCCACCATTTCCTTTTATTTCTCGAAAACGTCTATTTCAACAATAAATGTTGAAACCTATGGTTTCGAATCTCAACACATTTTAAACCATCGTTAGATCGTTTTAATTCTATTTAAAACATCATATCTAAAACAATTTCTTTAACATGTTATTCACTATTCAAAAACGTGAATATACTATGTTAACAAATTTCATCCTTTTTATACTTTTTAACTTAAAGGATTATTCACAGTCTAAAACGTGAATATAACTCCATTTATAAGTTATAACAATTAACTTATCAAAATAAGTCGTTTGCGAATTCATAAAACAACGTTTATGAATTCCATTTCTATTTATTTATAAAAACTTCTTTTTTATAAATTCCTTTATTTACCCATTCGATTTAAAATCTTAATTATAAACCAAAAGTCCAAATTATAAGTCAAACACTTATAATTTATTTATTTGCAGAATCGTTCCTTTGAACTTTACAAATTTTTATAAACCTATTGTTTATAAAATTTCATTTATAACTTCACCGTTATATAATTCTATAAATTTCATTCATTAATGAAATTCATTTTCACTTCATTCAAACACTTATAAAAACTCGTTTTATAATGTCAATATTTCGATTTATAAATATCCATTTATAAATCTCTTAATATAAATCAATTTATATTATTCTTTAAAACGTCTTTAAATTACTTTAAAAACTTCACCATTTTGATTTATAAAATAATCAAATTTTCTAAATCCTATATTTAAACTTTTTATAACAAGTTCAGAATCCCAATTTAAACTCTTTTATAAAGTCTTTAATTCCTTATTTTCAAGAATCAGCTTTTAACTATATTTCACAAAACCCATAATTTTTATAACTTTAAAAATTATAACGTTTATTTATTTATAATGGATCAATTCCAAAAATATAGTATATTTTCAAAAATCATTTTAGAGATCATTTTAAAATCCCAAAATCTGGGTCCAATGATGCTACACACCAAATAGTCAATCACCACTACAACGATATCATATATCGATATGATAATCAATCAAATATCAAAATATCTGAAATAAAATAAATAATGTTGAGGAATCCAGTTGGATCCCTCCAACCTGTTTCCTGCATCCAAAAACATTAGCACAATACCAATTTCGCTCCAGTACGAAATTATCGCGGTATATGTTCTTAATAAATATTATCCGCTTAATAACGGCGTAATAGGGTCTCATCCGCTAAACAAAAAATGCGGGAAATCAATCAACTGCAATATATATATATGCCAATATATATATATTGATATTATATATAATACCAATTTCACTGTTTATGAAATATTCGCGGTATATGTTTATATTAAATAACATCCCTTACTAACGGCGTATAATGTCTATTTTAACAATCAATAATTTACAGTCATCATTCGAACATGCATTCAAATATTTTAAATCTAACTAATTAAAATAAAATCGAAATCTATTCGATTGAGTGAGAAATTCTCACCTTGGTTTTAATTTCCGTTTTAGCTTTTATTTCGAATAAAATTAAACGCGCGTTTAATTTTTACCCGAAATTCTCACTAACTCCAAACGACTCCAAACCAACTCCATCGCGTAGTGCTCGTCCATACGATTCCAACGCAACTGGATTTGCATTTTTTCGACCTCGTATGAAAAAGTTACGAATTTATGAAGTTCGTACACGATTTATATACACAATTTATAACATAACTTTAAATTTTAACCCCCACCATTTCACAGCCCTTAGATCCAGATCCAACAGATCTTGGCCGTAGCTTGCTCCTTCCCTCTTCTCTCTACAGGCCGAGCACAACACCATGAAACCCATAGCTACAAATTAGGTTTTGAATTTGCTCTCCAATCACTCAACTAGAATTCGATCGGGAAGCTTCATGTCGAAGCCCTACACCATAGCCATGCTCGGCCTGACCACCATCAAACTCGGCCCTCTTTTTCACCTCAGGTTGCGTGCGCAACTGGACACGCACGGCCCCAACCTCCTCCCCCTTCGACGCTCCAAACCCCATCAAATCCGTATGGATTTAAAGCTCATCTCGTGCTCTTCGATTCTTTAGTTAACAACTTTTTCTAAAAACGAGTGGATTGAGAGATTTTGAGAGTTGAAATTGGGAATTTTCTGGCCCTTGATGAAGGCTCCTGGCGGCTAGGGTTTAATGTTGATATATTTTTTTTTTATTAATGAAGAGAGAGGGGTGGTCTATTTATAAGAAACAGCTAGCGTAAACACTATTCATCCCGGGAATTCCGAACTCCGATTTAGGCGCCGTAACCAGCGTACCTAGGGTTTATCCCGCGTTCCGGACACAATGGAACAGGTTTCGGAAGCTAATTCGGAAGTATGTGCGAATTATGGCTATAAACGCTCAATTTAAATTAAACCGATTTAAATCGATTTCTAGGCGTTTTAATTTGTACCGGACAAACGGTAAATCCAATTGACTTGAAATTTGAAACCTTACAATAATATCACATTACGTATCCGATGAAACTAGTTTCGTCGAAATCCGAGACTTTTTGAAAAATGGCTATTTTGACTCGCCAAATTTAAATTAAAAATAATTCGATGCGTTTCGAGCTGCCACGCTCAAACGATAACTCCGATTGACACGAAAATTGAAATCCGGTAATAACTAACTATTACGGATCCAATGAAACTGGTTTCGTTCAATTCTGAGACTGTTCAAAAATTGGCTATTTTACAGTCGATTATTTAATATTAAAATATTCAATTTTCACAAATTAACTTTTAATTCGATTTTAAAAGTTCTAAAATATTTCTATAACTCCAGTATGATTAAATAAAATTTTACAAATCATTTTCTATCATATTTAACTCTATTTTCAATTATTTCCATAATTTAACATATTAAATTATCGATTTAATTATCCAATTAAATCCAAAAATTCAAATAAAAATTTATTTGACTTAAAAATTCACTTATAAATATTTAAAATTAATTAAATATTCAAATTTTAATTTAATAAAATTCTGGGTCGTTACAATCTTTCCCCCTTAAAAGAATTTCGTCCTCGAAATTACAAGTAAGAAAAGTTACAAAATCTATTAATTTTCCAAAATTCATAATTAAACTTCTTATGATAACTTTTACTAAGTTTTCAAATCATACTTAGTTATGTTTTCAAAAACAATCTATATCATTTAACTTTCAACTCTAAAACAAAGTTAAAGTTTTCCAAAATTTTCCCAATTTTCTCAAAATTTTTCTAACGCCTTAAATTTCCGGAAAAATTCGCCATGTCTCCTTTGCGCGGCTCGATCCGAAAAAAAAAATGACAGTATATATATCACAAATATACATCTCATCAAGTAATGAGGCATCCCGAAGGGAAAAAAAGTGTAAAAGTGCGATATTTAATCCGAGATATGTACCTTATATTTTATTAGCAAGCATATACAGCTAATATAGCGCAAAAGCGAACTCCAAATGCGAAGCAAACGCGATCCGCACCTACTAAACTCAACAAACAACATGAGAATCATGCATATATGAAAATAGTATCGATATACAACATATAGCAACATAATAACTATATAAGTCACATAGCAAATGCAACAATAGCAATATATATTCAACCAATTAACATTCATAATCAATAAATATTCATTTATATTCTCATTAATATTAATGAATTGGTTTTCAATTCAAATCACATTTGATTCATTAACATTGGATTTTGTAAACATTCCTTCTCAATTCAATTAGTTATCATTTACTAATTTAAATCCAATTCACCTTCAATTCTATTCAAATTTATTTACTTTCCATTTGAATTCAATTACATAGCTTTCAATTTCATTAAATCTTAATGAATTATAAACAATCAACTAACAACCATATAACAACCAATGTATATTAGTTACAACCAAATTCCTTTGCTTATATTCATTCTCTTATTCAACTTCTAATAACATTTGATTTCAATGAATTTATACTTTCATTCATTATTTCATATCAATTTTAATTACATTCAATTGATTAACATTCAATCCATTCATTCAATTCAATTACAAAGTTGAATTTCATTTACATAACTTAAGTTCATATTTCTTTTAATCTACTTGATTTATTTACTTCGATACCAAAATCAATTCCATACAACAACTCTTAAGTTATATTTACATTTAAACATCACTTAGTTTTACATAACTTAAATTCCCACTTGTAAATAAATTCAGATTCCAACTCTAAAGTAAATTTTCATTTAACTTTAAATTCATTTCTTATTTATAACTCATATTCATAAATATATTCATATAGTTTCACTTCTTATATATATAAGTTTATTTCACAATTGTAAATTACTTCAATTATAATTCAATTCTTATAATTCTTTTACTTATACAATTATTCTTTTATTTAGATTATTCAAACAACCTAACAATCAACTTATATATACACTTTAATAATTCTGAAAAATTATTCCTTTATATATAAAAATATAATCGAGGCAAAATTATTTCATTTACCCAATTTAAAACAATACTGTGTCGAATTGTTCTATTCAAGTGTTTAGAAACCCCTTCGGCATAGTCTTGCGGACCACGCTGACGAAAGTTCATATACCACTCAATAAACCAATCATCACAATATAAAACAATTTTATATTCACTAACAAATACGCTCTCATAGCTATTATTACTCTCAACTCATTCTAGAGTACTGCTGACTCTATCTCTAACGAGTAATACCCAACAGAACCATGGTTGTCGCTTAACCATAAGCTCTGATACCAAATGTAACGAACGCGGATTTTCGTTCTTCGAAAATTCGACATCGACACTCACTTTATCGACTGCCGAGAAATCAAAGGCCGAAAACCGAGATGTTATGGGTTTTAAAAAGAAAAGAAAAGAAAGAAGAGAGAAAAAGAAGAAAGAAAAAGAAAAATAGAGGGAAAAGAAGATAGACAATTTTTAGAAAACAGAGAAAGAAAACAGAGAATTTGAAAAATAGAAGATAGAAGAATTTTAAAATAGAAGAAAAAGAGAATAGAGGAAAAAGAAAAAAACAGAAGAAAATAGGACGGGACCGAAAACAACAGAACAACATCAGAATCTCACAATTCGCAGCGGAACAACATATAATAATAAATGAATAATCTTTAAACAAAGAACTATTTCAGTTATTACTTTACATACATTTCATTACATCATATCATCAGAGTGTACAACATCATACAACATCAAACAGTGCAGCGGAAAAAGAAATACTATATACTAGTAATACGCCATGCCATCCAGCTTGCCTCCAGCAACTCCAGAATATCCAGAATATCCTGATAAACCTAACTCTTAACTGCCCGTGTAGAAAATTGGTGGGCACCCAGAGTTTAGGAAGGAAAACAATAAACTCCAAGTCAGTCATGTGACTGGTGTGAGAACTCAAAACAGTTTATTTATCTTTAAAATCAAAATAGAGGAATATTTTTAATTCAATTCGCAATGCTTTTAAAAATGAGACTACCATAAGGCCTCCCGCACACACACACAATGCAAACGCAGAATCGGAGGAGATTTCTCCTTATGATAGTCAAAGATGCTTGATACGCATTTAAAAGAACATTTTATATTATTACTAGTGCATAGTGTAGAGAAAAATTCATTTCGAAAGTAGAATATAAATCTTAGCCAACATAGACATTTCGAACTATGCCTACTATAACTACCATCCAAACAGTGGTGACCACCATAAGTGAATGGCAGGTTCTACAACTAATACCGTACAAGTTTCGTATTGGGAATTGGATTTCCAACAAATGGTCAGGCCAAGGAACTTCCCATTGCCACTGAGAATGCCTCTGGATGGACATCCCCGAGAACCAAACCGGATCTCTGCCAACACAAGGCCGGGTTACCCCTAACTGGGTAACTACTGACACGAGCACGCCATTCCCCGGTCCTTTAGGACCTTTTCAACCGAGCGCTCGATATCCAATTCACACAATCATAAAGTGTTTTCAACATGAGTAAGTATTTGGGCTCCATACCATGATACCACCCCTTTCCAGAAGGAAATGCACATACCCTAAGGGGAGCTACAGCAACCCCTAATAACCTTGCCGCATCTTTCCTGTTTTGACCATTTCCGGGATGTGAGGCTCGACGAAGTCACGTCCACAAAAACACACTTTGTACAAAAGCCATGCTTTGGGTCAATAAATGATCAACACAATGATCACTAAGATAGACGATCAAATAAATGATCCTATCACAAATAATCAACACAATGATCATTTCAGCATCACTCAGCATGTCACATTACCAAAATGGGATATATTGCTGATAACTTCAACTATATAACCTTTGAGCTCGTACGTCTCAAAGAAGGGTGTTAAGCAAAGAATAAATTCTCCGCCACCAACAGAAATATATTTGAATGAAATCGGCTTTATATCTCAAATTGTAATGTCAGGCATACAATCCATACAAGTTTGTTCCGGGCTCGAACAAAACCGAAGGCACTTACAAAGAAGTCCTTGCAATCCGGATATTCACAATCCTGATCGGATTCACCATCACATATGGAGAACTCAATACCGTAGCTACTCGGTGCAGAGTCAATCGATAGTTCATCCTATCACTCTCGCAAATACCGGTCTTCAACACCGATCTTCAAATGCGATTTACAACGACGTATCACATATTCGGAGTGGGTTATACGACCCCATGGTCCTTTCCCGGTTAACCCGAATAGTGAGCGCTTATTCAAAAATAAGTGTGCATTCAAATTCAATCAATTCACATCAAATACCCATTCAAAGGGAAATATTGATAGTCGGCTATTGAACTATCAATGGATATGCATACATCACCAGATTCCAAATAATTTTCCAAATTATTTATTTTCCAAAATATCTTTACAAGATATATTATTTCAACACTTCAAAAATAAATCAACATTTATTTTCATACCAATTTCACTTTTCACATATAAATTCCATAGTGAATTTATATTTCAAAAAATTCGTGCATATACGATTTCAATTATTCATTTTCAATTTATCTTCAAAAAGATAAATTCTCAAAATATTCACTTTATATCGGAAAACAATTCCATACTTATTTATTTATAAGTAATTCACAAATCTCTTTTATTTTCAACACTTAGAAAGTATTCAATATACTTAAATCGAATTAAGTATATAATTCATTCTTTAAGGAAATCATTCTCTTAAACATATTTATTTGGGCCAAAACGAATGTTACGTAAAACATCGTTACGACAACCCAAAATCATTAGTATAGGGATTCGAAATTAAAATAGATATATAAATCCCAATACTATACAAAACATTTTCTTTCGGAAATCATTTACTATAACAACAGTGTTATAGTCCACCATTTCCTTTTATTTCTCGAAAACGTCTATTTCAACAATAAATGTTGAAACCTATGGTTTCGAATCTCAACACATTTTAAACCATCGTTAGATCGTTTTAATTCTATTTAAAACATCATATCTAAAACAATTTCTTTAACATGTTATTCACTATTCAAAAACGTGAATATACTATGTTAACAAATTTCATCCTTTTTATACTTTTTAACTTAAAGGATTATTCACAGTCTAAAACGTGAATATAACTCCATTTATAAGTTATAACAATTAACTTATCAAAATAAGTCGTTTGCGAATTCATAAAACAACGTTTATGAATTCCATTTCTATTTATTTATAAAAACTTCTTTTTTATAAATTCCTTTATTTACCCATTCGATTTAAAATCTTAATTATAAACCAAAAGTCCAAATTATAAGTCAAACACTTATAATTTATTTATTTGCAGAATCGTTCCTTTGAACTTTACAAATTTTTATAAACCTATTGTTTATAAAATTTCATTTATAACTTCACCGTTATATAATTCTATAAATTTCATTCATTAATGAAATTCATTTTCACTTCATTCAAACACTTATAAAAACTCGTTTTATAATGTCAATATTTCGATTTATAAATATCCATTTATAAATCTCTTAATATAAATCAATTTATATTATTCTTTAAAACGTCTTTAAATTACTTTAAAAACTTCACCATTTTGACTTATAAAATAATCAAATTTTCTAAATCCTATATTTAAACTTTTTATAACAAGTTCAGAATCCCAATTTAAACTCTTTTATAAAGTCTTTAATTCCTTATTTTCAAGAATCAGCTTTTAACTATATTTCACAAAACCCATAATTTTTATAACTTTAAAAATTATAACGTTTATTTATTTATAATGGATCAATTCCAAAAATATAGTATATTTTCAAAAATCATTTTAAAGATCATTTTAAAATCCCAAAATCTGGGTCCAATGATGCTACACACCAAATAGTCAATCACCACTACAACGATATCATATATCGATATGATAATCAATCAAATATCAAAATATCTGAAATAAAATAAATAATGTTGAGGAATCCAGTTGGATCCCTCCAACCTGTTTCCTGCATCCAAAAACATTAGCACAATACCAATTTCGCTCCAGTACGAAATTATCGCGGTATATGTTCTTAATAAATATTATCCGCTTAATAACGGCGTAATAGGGTCTCATCCGCTAAACAAAAAATGCGGGAAATCAATCAACTGCAATATATATATATGCCAATATATATATATTGATATTATATATAATACCAATTTCACTGTTTATGAAATATTCGCGGTATATGTTTATATTAAATAACATCCGCTTACTAACGGCGTATAATGTCTATTTTAACAATCAATAATTTACAGTCATCATTCGAACATGCATTCAAATATTTTAAATCTAACTATTTAAAATAAAATCGAAATCTATTCGATTGAGTGAGAAATTCTCACCTTGGTTTTAATTTCCGTTTTAGCTTTTATTTCGAATAAAATTAAACGCGCGTTTAATTTTTACCCGAAATTCTCACTAACTCCAAACGACTCCAAACCAACTCCATCGCGTAGTGCTCGTCCATACGATTCCAACGCAACTGGATTTGCATTTTTTCGACCTCGTATGAAAAAGTTACGAATTTATGAAGTTCGTACACGATTTATATACACAATTTATAACATAACTTTAAATTTTAACCCCCACCATTTCACAGCCCCTAGATCCAGATCCAACAGATCTTGGCCGTAGCTTGCTCCTTCCCTCTTCTCTCTACAGGCCGAGCACGACACCATGAAACCCATAGCTACAAATTAGGTTTTGAATTTGCTCTCCAATCACTCAACTAGAATTCGATCGGGAAGCTTCATGTCGAAGCCCTACACCATAGCCATGCTCGGCCTGACCACCATCAAACTCGGCCCTCTTTTTCACCTCAGGTTGCGTGCGCAACTGGACACGCACGGCCCCAACCTCCTCCCCCTTCGACGCTCCAAACCCCATCAAATCCGTATGGATTTAAAGCTCATCTCGTGCTCTTCGATTCTTTAGTTAACAACTTTTTCTAAAAACGAGTGGATTGAGAGATTTTGAGAGTTGAAATTGGGAATTTTCTGGCCCTTGATGAAGGCTCCTGGCGGCTAGGGTTTAATGTTGATATATTTTTTTTTTTATTAATGAAGAGAGAGGGGTGGTCTATTTATAAGAAACAGCTAGCGTAAACACTATTCATCCCGGGAATTCCGAACTCCGATTTAGGCGCCGTAACCAGCGTACCTAGGGTTTATCCCGCGTTCCGGACACAATGGAACAGGTTTCGGAAGCTAATTCGGAAGTATGTGCGAGTTATGGCTATAAACGCTCCATTTAAATTAAACCGATTTAAATCGATTTCTAGGCGTTTTAATTTGTACCGGACAAACGGTAAATCCAATTGACTTGAAATTTGAAACCTTACAATAATATCACATTACGGATCCGATGAAACTGGTTTCGTCGAAATCCGAGACTTTTTGAAAAATGGCTATTTTGACTCGCCAAATTTAAATTAAAAATAATTCGATGCGTTTCGAGCTGCCACGCTCAAACGATAACTCCGATTGACACGAAAATTGAAATCCGGTAATAACTAACTATTACGGATCCAATGAAACTGGTTTCGTTCAATTCTGAGACTGTTCAAAAATTGGCTATTTTACAGTCGATTATTTAATATTAAAATATTCAATTTTCACAAATTAACTTTTAATTCGATTTTAAAAGTTCTAAAATATTTCTATAACTCCAGTATGATTAAATAAAATTTTACAAATCATTTTCTATCATATTCAACTCTATTTTCAATTATTTCCATAATTTAACATATTAAATTATCGATTTAATTATCCAATTAAATCCAAAAATTCAAATAAAAATTTATTTGACTTAAAAATTCACTTATAAATATTTAAAATTAATTAAATATTCAAATTTTAATTTAATAAAATTCTGGTTCGTTACAGATGCAGTAAAAAGGAGGGTGACAATCGGGTAGAAGGAAGAAGGGGAATGTTAGCAGAGGAAGAATAAATTTTTGTTGGTGCAGATTGGAGATGAAAAGGCAGTGGAAAATTGCAGAAAGAAGATGCCTTGAAAGTTTGATGAAGAGGATGGTATTGAGGTGGTATTATCACTATACAGTGAAGTTAGGTGATGGTAGATGTGTTGACAGTTTTCATGGCAACAGACAGATGTGAATTGAAATGGAAGTAGATGCAGATGAAGGCAGTATGATAGTGGTAGATGACTGTAGGTGAGGGGAGTGATGCAAATGTATTGACAGAGGAGAATATGGCAGTGAAGTAGTAATGCAACAATGTATTGTTTTTTTTGTTGTAAATGTAAATGCAGTGCAAGTTATAAACTAGTAAGAAAAATGAAATGCAAGTTGAAAAAAGGAATAAAATATTGTCAGTTTTGTTTGATTTAGTCGAAAAAGAGTATATTGTTTACTATGATTTAGTTTGATTGCTATTATTAAAATGTAATATATAGGCATAGCTCTTGAAAAGTGTATCTACGATTTTTATAGCGGCATATATGAGATATTATAGCGGCTATAATGAGCTATTGAATTAACGTACCATAGCGGCGAATTTGCATTATAAAACTAAGCTCAACCATAGCGGCATATTTTGTGTTATAAATATTCAACAGTTTTTTATAACATGTCGATATACAACGCTTATCAAACCGCTATGGTTGTGATTAATAGCGGCTATATGCCGCTATAAAAGACACTTTTTGTTGTAGTGGTATAAAGTAATAAATTGGTACTAGTTCAAATTAATTGAAATAATGGGAATAATATAATTTGTTATAAATGAAACATAGGTAAACTACTGAAGGTATTGAATTAATATATGTTAGTTATTTAGGGTGTTGAATAAAATTGGTTATCAATTTGCAATTAAAGATAATAATGTTGATGTAAGCTAATAAATAAAAATTTCAATGCAATACCATTTAATTGAAAACAATTGTAACGTTATAATTGATTGAAATTAGTTAATGGGGAAAATAAATTCAAAAGTTATATTGATTAATGAAATAATATGTAATAAATGGCAATTTAATAGAATCAATGCTAGATAAGTAATTATTACAATGGTTAGTTGATAATTAAAGTACAAAGTGGATAAATTTGGCAATAATGATAATTATTACCCATTCATTTAATTTATTGAATTAGATCAAATCAAATGCAACATTTGTTTGTTATTAATAGCTTATAGGTGAGAATAAACATAAATGGTAAGAAGTATTGTAAGTTAACCATTTATTTAGTATGTGAAATTAAAACTGGTAATAAATCGCAGTAAATCTAAATTAAAATTATGTAAGTATAAATTAAGGAAATAATTGGAGATAATGTAATTTTATTTATAATATGACAATGGGGGAATAAAAGGAATGAAAATTAAGTTTTATCAATATATTTAATTTATGATACAAGGGATTAATTGCAATTAAATGAATTAAATATTTAAATATTACATAAATGGTAATTTAAGTGAAATGTTAGAATATTAATGTAATGGATTTTGAATCCAATGATAATTTTATCCATTTGATAGCAATGAATTGAATAACAGAAAGAAAAGTCAATTAAATGGAATTATTGGTAATTTAATTTATAATTTCTGAATTTAATGGAATTTAAATTTAACATGGAAAGTGATGAATTAATCAACTTTGATTTACATCTAAATTTTTTTAAATTTCTGTAATTTTTTAAGAAATTAAAAATGATAAGATTTATTAATTTTGGGAATTGAAATCGAAAAGAAATTTAATTAATTTATTTATTAATTTATTTAATTAATGTAAAAATAGCCATTTTGGCCACTGACTCGGATTTCGACAAAACTAGTTTCATCGGATCCGTAACGGTGAATTATTGTAGGATTTCAAGTTTCGTAACGATTGGACGTGTCGTTTGATCGTACGGACTTGAAACGCCTAGAAATCAATAAAATTGAAAATCAATTAAAATCAATTTGAAATAAATTGATTTTATCATAACTTCTTCATACGATGGAATTTGGACGTGAAACCTATTCCATCACGTATAAAATATTTTAAAACATCTATTTTGACATATGGGTTGGCCCAATTTCGTTCCGAAGTCGAAACGGGATTTTTTGGGCCATTTTATCGTTCAACGCGTATATCCAATCGATCCGGTCCATTCTAATTTCATTTTGTCTATTAATGCCCTGTTATAAACCCTAATTGCGCCTCATTGTAAATTGTATGTACGTACAATTCCTTTTCACCTCCTCATTTCATGGTCGACAATTCCAAATCCAATTGCAATTCAAAAATCAAATTGAAATTTCAAACTCTTCACAAAAATTCGAGAAAAATATAAGGTCGAAGATATCAATGATATGAATCTACGTCAACTGTCCGTTTTTGGAAATTTTGCTTGAATCAGCGGGAAATCATGGTCAAAGGCCGAAATCATGAAACCTAAATCGTGAATTTGGGGTTTTTGATTTCGACGTAAGTTAGCAAAATCGCTTTCTTGGTATTGGGGAGTTTGGCGCGTGGAGTTGTTTGGTGGTGGTCGGAGGGTGTATGGTCAGTCACGGCACCTGGAATCGCAAGATTAGGGTTTCGGCAAACCCTAATCATGGCTGCGGCGGCTCGCACTACCGCACTCATGTCGGCGTGAAGAGGAGATCGAGGCGAACTTAATGGTGGTGGCGACATGGTGAAAGATGGTCGGAGGGTGGCGTTTTGGCTGATCAACGCGGGCTCCGATCGTGAATAATTGGGTTCGGCAATTCTGGAAGAAGGACGTTTCCGGAGATGACGTGGCCTCGTGATTGGTAGTTTATTTTATTTAATTTATTTAAATTTCTTTTGTTTTCAAATGTTCTCATGCCTATAACTTTCGCATACAAAGTCCATTTCACATGCGGTTTTCTCGGCTAGATTCGTATCGGAGTTCAGGACATTTTGGCTTTAGGTTGGACGAATTCGAAGATTGTTCAAATTTTGGGTTTAAATTGGATTTAAATTCAAAAGGTGAGTGTTTTAACCCACTCACAATTTGTAAAATTTATTATGTTGTTAAATTAATTCTTTATGTGATTAGAAATTTATTTATTGCAGTTTGGTATATTTTTAATCATCATCTCAGTTAAATTTAATTTACTAAATTAAATTGTTATTTAATTTATTATTGCATATAAACTGCCAGTTAGATAGATTGTTTAATTTATTATTGAATATAAACTGTCAGTTTTTATCTGTTTTTTATCATATGCTCTATATTGATGTTATTGTTTAAATTGGACGATGATTGTAATAAATGGTTGATGATTGATATTGGATGAAGGGATGTTATATTTTATATTATTTTAAACTGCAAATTGTTATGCAGTTTATTTCATTTCGGATTGCGGTTTGAAATGATATATAACCGTATTTTTATTTTTAATTACGGATTGAAATGATAAATATCTGTATCACTTGACTATAGGATAGAAAATTATATACAGACACCGTGATCTATATATATATATATATATAATTTGAAGTTGATTTCTACGGTTTTGAAAAGAATATATGGTTTTATGAGATAATTGATTCGGATATTTTATAAATGGTATTATATATATAGTTAAATTCTTGGTTTTAAGCTATGTATAAAATTGGTTAAAAGTGTAAAATAAGTTTAAGAATAAAGTTTGATTTATTAAAATATAATATGGATAAGTAATTACTTAAATTGTACTTTAATATAGAGTTCATATTGATTTTATAAATCCAGGTTGAGATGATAGATTGAAATTGATTTGAGATTTTATTTAATTAAGAATTATGTTTAATAAGAATCCATTTAGAACTTATTTAAATTGAGATTTTTAAAGAATATGGTTTTATAACTTAATTCGGATTTAAGGTGATTTAAGCGAATAAATTGAAGAATATTCAGTTATTGAATTTGAAGTTTTATTTAAAGTATATTGGATTTAGTAAGCAAATATTTCAAAACTAAATAATAGTAAAAGTGAAATTGGTGTGTATATATATATATGAATTATAAAATTTAGTTTTGAAATATTGAATATTTAAGCTTTGAAATATATTAAATTTAAAATTTAGAAATTCGGGTTGTTTTGGAATTGATTTGTGAAATTTAAGAAGCTAGTTTGTTTTAAAAATATTTTAATATTTAATCCATGTAAGGGTGGAAGTTATGTTTCAGAGTTATTAATTTCAAAGTATTACGTTTTGGAAGTGTTATAGTTTTACGTCTTTGGTTTCGAAATTTTATAACTTTGAAAATGTTATGATTTTGGGAAAAGGATATATTTGAAATAAAAATGATATTATATTGATTTGAGTTTTATAAATGATATCATATTGATTTGATTTTTAAAAAAAAAATGATATCGTATTTATATGGTTTGGAAATGAATATTTTATTTTGGTTTTGAAATATAAATTATTTTGAAATGATCGTGGTGTTATAACAATATTTGTTTGTTGAAGAGACCAGGATCGAAAGTTGTCATACTCTCTGCCAACTCCGAAAACCACTTTAACAACCGTGTACGTGGTGGAGATTCCAGAATGAAGTAGGAAGGCGGCGGCGTTTCCTTTGAGGTAAATACGTGGACCCGAATCCCGTGAGTTGGCATAAGGTGGCTAAAACAGGAGCGGTCGACGGGCTAAGAAGGTAGCACCTTTTATCGGACATAATCCTTCGATATTGTACTCTGACTTTTGGATTTATTCAGTGGCCATCTTTGATTTTTGATTTGGGGGTGTGGCTCGAGGTGGGCGGTAGTAGCTGCTACGCGTTACCATCAGCCTGGAAGCGTAATTGGTATAACTACCCTGGCATTGTCTACTTGTGCCATGTCACCTACCCTATCGCGCCTTGTACGAGTTTGGTTTTCTCCCGTAGCCCGTGGAGTAATTAGGGTAGTGTCCCGATCTGGAGATGCGCTGATACTGGAAGGACTACTGGGACTATTACGTGTTAAGGTGGAAATTGTAAAGCCTTAATGCTATTTAAAAGTAAGTTTATTTTACTATAGACATTATTATAATAGCGAAATATAACTGCATAGTAAATAGTTTAACAGATCCTTAGGAGATGTGAATCCCGAGCATCTCTTAAGTTACTACACTCATATTTATTTCTGTTGATTTAACTCACATAAGATCTTTTAGTTCTAACTTGAATGTTTTGTCTTTTCAATTCGCTCGGGTCAGCCTGAGCATTTCAGGATTTGAAGACTTTATTTCTGGAGGACGAAGACAAAGATTTTATTACTATTATTTGTTATATTATTCCACTTCATCACATTGTTCCGCTGCATTAATTATTATTCGCTGGTATGTGTACTCTGATATGTATTGTATAAATATAATCAAATGTTTTGTAAAACAGCTTCATGAACTGTTTATTTGATTATTATATTTATCGTTCCGCTGCAAGATTCTACTTTGTTTTTTTCCTTGCCTTTTCTTATTTACCCCATAACAATCCGCCCTTCTGTATGGTTTAAGTCTGACGTGTGTGGTTTATTGTTGATTTAAAGCCTACAAAAAGGCGGGACGTTACATAACTAGTGTTAGTTTACCAAAATACAAGTGGAAAGAAATATTTGTTTTTCTTTTTAAATTTATAATGTAAATAAACATCAAGGTTAAGAAACCAGGCTTCATACTTTACAAACCTGGAAAACAAAAGAAAATAAAAAATGAGAATGAAACCAGAACAAAATAAAAAAAACCGGGAAGAAAGATCAAAGAAAATCAAAAGAAAATCAAAATGAATTCAACAAATTTCATTTATTTAACCTGGTTCATGAGCAATTAAAGATCAAGCAAAGATTTAATTCAGAAGCAATTCAACTTCAACAATCATCAAGCTAGCAGATCATGATCAAAACAAATTCAAAATTTCAGATCAAAAGAAAAACAAAAACCTGTTCTTTGTCTTAATTCATGTGAGCAAACTTCTATTTTTAGGACTTAAATCTGTTATATAACTTGGTGTTTGTGATTGATTATTGAAGTAAAATAGTTGCATGAATATAAATATGATTGTACATATACATAAAATACAAATGTTGGATATGTATGTCTGTGAATAAGAACATTTACCTCTGTTCTAAATATACAGGTTTCAAAACCTGTTCCAAACTAAAAATCTCTTCCTCTGATTTCTATTTGCTAAGCATGTTTAACCAAAAGGTGTTAGAATTTACTAGATCTTGTTTTTAAAAATAATCATAAGTGAAATTGGTTAATATTTAACTAGGGAAATCTTAAATTCACAATATATATACACAGCTAGGTAAATCGATGAATTGAATTGAATGTTTTGAATATATATCTGGATTCCAGCTCAAAATTAGGAATTATGATACTAGTTTCAAGATTATAAGATTGCGAATACGGAGAGATCTTGAGTTGAACGAAAAGGGAATTTTGATCGAATTCCGATGACCACGAAGTCCTTTAGGCTCGGGATTGTGGTTTGTAATGGCTAGCTGATCAAAGATTATGGGAAAAATAGCCAGAGATTTTCTGGTTCATCGAGGTGGATAAACGGCGTTGATTTTGGGTTTTATACCCAATATTGGTCGAAGGGTTTCTTGAGGTGATTCCAACGTCATGTGTTGATCGGAGTCATTCGAACCTTGGAGGATTTGATGCGTGGGTCGTGACATGCTCTGGATAACGACGACAGGATTTCAGATAGAGGGGATCGTCGTCGACGTGAAGTTTTTCGATCGGGGTTGGAAGTTCCTATATGGTCAAGCTGCTCGTTTTCGAATCCAAGGCGATTCGACGAAGCTGGATGGTTGTAGCTCACGTGGAGGTCGTCATCGACTTGAGAGCGACGTCGATGAGGTGGCAACGACGTCCAGATCAATGTGCACGTGCACGCGTAAACGTTGGTGTTTGGAGAAGTCTGAGTTTTGGGAAGATGATGGGTTTCTTGTTGTTGAGCTCGAGAAAATTGAAGATTGACTCAAAGAAGTAAGCGCGTGAGTATTCGTGGATGGCTCGAGGAATTCGAAGCTAGAACTCGAGTAGATTTTCATTTCCAGGGTTCATATTTTTGTTAAAATACAAAGTTGTATAAAAGCCAAATGTTAAACAAATTAAAGCTTTAAAGGGTTATTAAGATAATTTAGTATTGAAGAATGTTTAGCTAAGCTTTTTTCAAAAATATATTTAAAATGAATAAGTTTTAAAGGATTGATAATTAAAGTTTCCAAAGAATGAGCATTTATTAAATTTCTTAAACAAGTTTTGAACAAGTTTTCAAAGATGTTAAATGTTAAAATTAAATGTTATAATTATATCGTTTTAAAGTAAATTATACCTAAATGTTTTAAATATGATTTAATGATGAATTAGGAAGTGATTAAAGTTTAGTCAACCTAAAAGATTTCAAATGATTTTTGTATGTTAATAACAAATCAATTTCAAGTATTTAATTTAAGGATCATTAACTAAAGATTTAGGGGTAAACAATTAACGTAGTTAATTTAAGATAATTAATTAGTTTAATTAATTAATTTAATCACTTAACGAAAGTAATTAATGGGTAATTACTTAATGGAAAGAATTAAGGATTAATTGCTTAGTGTAATTAACTAAAAGGATAATTACTTAATATAATTACTTAAAGGATAGTTAATTAATGAATGGGATTAATTAAAAGATAATTAATGAATGTAATTAATTAAGGATCATTTATTAATATAATTAATTATGGTATAATTAATTTAATTAAGCAACTAAAGGTTAATTACTTAACAATTAAAGGTTAATTAATTAAAGGATAATTACTCGGTATAATTAATTTTTGATTTATTAATATAAGTGATTAGGGATAATCACTTATTGTAATTAATTAAGAATACTTAATTAAATGGTAATTAATTAAGGGTTAATTAATTAAGGATAACCAATTGAAGAATAATTAAATAATTAAAGGTTAATTATTTAATGATCAAAGGTTGATTCGTTTATAAATTGAGATTGATTAATTAATAATTAAAGGTTGATTATTTTATTATTAAAGGTTAATTAATAAATAATTAAAGGATAATTAATTAAAATTGTTTGTAATTAATTAATTAATGTTAATTAACCAGCATTACTAATTTATTCATAAGTAATTAATCTGGTTCAAATTAATCAGGTGATTAATTGATCGTACTGATGGATATGGAATGCTTTGAATTGTGTGATATCCCTGATGGAGGATGTGTTGTGATATGATTGAGTTAGGAACTGCGATTTATTTATCTGTGATGAATTTACATATTTATTTGTGAATCTGTGAATGAAGACAAGTGTTATAGGATTATACCACTTATCGATATTATTGTGCTTGAATTGATGATGGTTGTGATATTTTATTGTTGTGTGTAAAACCCATGGACTACACTACACACATAAATATGGATTTCATGGGAAATTGGTAAGCCACAGATATTTTGAATTTAAATAGTATATTGTTAAATTTTGAATCCAAAATGGTTTGGAAATGTAATTGGGTTGAATATAAAAAGCTTTTGAAAAGGAAGTTTTGAAATTTAAATTTAGTTTTGAATATAATATATCTTATTTAAGATTTGAAATTTATTTTTGGAAATTATGATTTGAAAGGGTTATACAAGTACACAATTTTTTACCATTTTGAAGTATGTTGAATAAATTATTTTGGAGCTTTGAATTTAATTCAAATAGAACTTGCCGAGGATACGGCAGTTCGCTGATTCCCTTTAAAAGGCTATAACTTGTGCAAATTTAATCGGATTTTCCTGACAAAGAGCATTTGTTTTCAAATGATAATGGCTTTCATATAACGAAAGGATTTCCAGTTTTTGTTGTGAATATTTCAATTTGTAAGTAAATCAAGTTTGAATTGAAATAGTTTTGAAAGCTATGAATGAATCTTTGTCAATGATTTGGTGAACTTTGTTTTCAAACAAAAGAGGATCTCAGAGATAGATCTTTTGTTTAAATATTATGAATGAATCTTTGTGAAAGATTTGGTGAACCTTGTTTTTAAATGGAGAGGATCTTAAAGGTGTATCTTCTATTTAAAAGATTAAAAGTGGAAATTAGTTTTAAACATTCAAAAGGAATGGTTTTGAAACAAGTGTTAAAAGTTGTGAATTAACTAAAATCCCACTATATCCATATAGTTTTAAAATTAGCGCTCATTATTCGGTTTAGCCGGGAGAGGACTTTGTGTCATAAAACCCATTTCGAATAATGATACGATGAAATGGATAGCAATTGAAGATGGTGGTGAAGGCCGGGTATTTTCGAGAATGATAGGATTACCTGTCGAATTTCTCTGCACTGAGTTGCTCCGGCATAGAGATCTTCATATGTGGTGAAGAGTCCGATCGGGATGGATACCTGGATTTGCAAGGGCTTCTTTGAAGTGCCTTCAGTTCTATTCACAACCAGGATGGACTTGTATGGTTGTGTGTCTGACATTACACTTTGAGATATAAAGCTGGTTTCTATCAAATACATTTCTGTTTGGTGGCGGATAATTTATTCTCTTAGCTTAACACCCTTCTTTGAGACGTACGAGCTTAGAGATTATGTAGTTGATGGTTATTAGTGATATAATCCCAATTTGGTAATGTGGCATGCTGAGTGCTGCTGATAATTTGTTGATCGAGGCATGGCTTTTGTGAAAAGCGTAGCTTTGTGGACGAGACTTCGTCAAACCCTCACAACCCGAAAATGGTCAAAACATGAAGAATGCGGCAAGGTTATAAGGCTCCCGCCCTTTAGGGTATGTGCATTTCCTTCTAGATAAAAGTGATATCATGGTATGGAGCCCAGATATTTAACTTATGTGTTTGTTGGAATTTGTTGGTGTCGAGGCCTCGGATAAAGATCGGTGACGACCGGGGGATGGCATACTCGTTTCAGTAGTTACCTAGTTACAGAGGTAACCCAGCCTTGTGTTGGCAGGGAGCTGGTTAAGTTCTCGGGGCGTCCCTCCAGAGGCGTTCCCATTCGGTGAGGAAGCTACTTAGCATGACCATTTGTTGGAAATCCAAACAAAACAATACGAGCCCTTTACGAGTGCAGTTGTATAACCTGCCACCTTAGGTGGTAGGTATAGCATAATATAATGGTACATATGCTGGCTAAGATTAATATTTTACTTTTGAAAGGTTTTCTGCAGTATGCACTAATAATAACATCAAAAAGAATTTTCACGTATCAAACATGTTTGACTATCATAAGGAGAAATCTCCCCCAAGTATGCGATTGCATTTTGTGTGTGCGGGAGGCCTTATGGTAGTTTCATTTTCCAAAAAGCATTGTGGATTTCTTTTTTCTTCTTTTTTTGTTTTTTTTGTTCAAATAAAACTGTTTGTTTGCTCATACCAGCCCCATGGCTGACCTGGAGTTTATTTTTCCCTTTCTAAACTCTACGTGCTCACAATTTTCCACATGGGCAGCCTAGAGTCAGGTTTTTAGATATCCAGCTAGTAGGTGTAGCTTTTGACAACTTTCAAAGCCTTTGGTTTCGGCGATTGCATTGTGTTTCACTTCAGCATGATGGCAGTTTGAATTTCTTAGTTTGGCATCTTTGGACCTTAGAGCTTGGCATTGAAGATGTAGTTTTCTGCTGTTGCTGCTATTTTACCTTTCCGCTATTGTATCTATCGCTGATAGTGTTGATCATTTCATTTGTATCATTGTCGTATCAAATGTTGTGTATCAATAAAAGTTATTCATTCTGTTTCCACGGTATTGTATTCATATAATGTTCTTATAAGCTTCGGCGAACCAGACTCAACGTTCGAATATGCGGCACTCGAATACGGGTGATGTATTTGGGCGTCGATTTTCGAAGGTCGAGTCATGTATTCATCTGTTCTGAGTTGTCTCCCTGTATGGCAAATTTCGGGGACGAAATTTTCTTAAGGGGGGAATCTGTAACGATCCAGTATTTGATTCAAATTTAATTTTGTAACTGATATAAAGTTTTGAATTTAATTGTGAATTTTTTTCAAATTAAATAAGATATTTGTTTGTTTATATATATGTGTGTGTGTGTGTGTGTATATATAAATTGATTGTAGATTGGATTTTTGAATTGAAATTCAAAAATAAATATTTTGAGAAATAATTTGAATTTGAAAACTCTATAATTTAAAATTTATAAAATTTGTTTTCTAATTTTAATATATATATGTGTATATTTGGAAGTTATGATTTGAATTTGATATGAATAATTTTCAAAAGTTGTTTAAAGCTAAATTCTGTATTTTGTAATATACATATGTGTATTAAAGTATAATTAGAGTTTAAAATCATTCTTCTTTTAAAAAGTTATAAAAGTATAACAGGAAAATGTACAAATATAAACATTCATTCATTTAAAAATATAATTACTTGAATTTAAAATTTAAAACAAGAATGAATACAAAGCTTTAATATGTATATATCTTTTGGAAGTAATAAATACAAGATTTAAAATATATACATGTGCAAAATATAACTAAATATAGTTGGTAAGTATATAAAAATTTAGCATAATACATCTCCTTTTATGTTAGTTGGTGTGTATATATATATATATATATATATATATATATATATATAATACAAAGTATATATGTATTTAAACTAAATAAAAATAAGATACAAAATTTTATAAAAAAAATAAAAACATGCCAATTTACAAATGTAAGCTTAAGGTAATATGTATTAACACTTTTAAGGAAAATAAAACCTACATAACAAGGGTTACTTAGCAAAATACAAGTAGCAAGATGTATTTGTTTTTCTTTGTAAATTTTTAATGCAAATAAACATCAAGGTTAAGAAACCAGGCTTCATACTTCACAAACCTGGAAACAAAAGAAAATAAAACCTGAGAATGAAACCAGAACAAAATCAACAAAAAAAAACAAAGAAGAAACATCAAAGAAAATCAAAAGAAAATCAAAATGAGTTCAACAAATTTCATTTGTTCAACCTGATTCATGAGTAACTCAGAGGTCAAGCAAAGATTTGATTCATAAGCAATTCAACTTCAACAATCATCAAGCTAGCAGATCATCATCAAAACAAATTCAAAATTTCAGATCAAAAGAAAAATAAGAACCTGTTCTCCGTCTTAATTCAGGTGAGCAAACTTCTATTTTTAAGACTTAAATCTATTATATAACTTGGTGTTTGTGATTGATTATTGAAGTAAAATAGTTGCGTGAATATAAATATGATTGTATATATACACAAATATACAAATGTTGAATATGTATGTCTGTGAATAAGAACATTTACTTCTGTTCTAAATATACAGGTTTCAAAACCTGCTCCAAACTAAAAATCTCTTCCTCTAATTTCTATTTGCTAAAGAAGTTTAAACAAAAGGTGTTAGAATTTACTAGATCTTGTTTTTAAAAATAATCATATGTGAAATTGGTTAATATTTAACTTGGAAAATCTTAAATTCACAATGTATATACACAGCCAGGTAAATTGATGAAATGAATTGAATGTTTTGAATATATATCTAGATTCGAGCTCAAAAATTAGGAATTATGATACTAGTTTCAAGATTTTTAAGATTGTGAATAGGGAGAGATCTCGTGTTGAATGGAAAGGGAATTTTGATTGAATTTCGGTGATCGCAAAGTCGTATAAGCTTGGGATTATGGTTGGTAATGGCTAGTTGATCAACGATCATGGGAAAAATAATTAGAGATTTTCTGGTTCGTCGAGGTGGATAACCGGCGTTGATTTAGGGTTTTATACCCAATATTGGTCCAGGGGTGTCTTGAGGTGATTTCGACATCGTGTGTTGATCGGAGTCGTTCGTACCTAAGGGGATATGATGTGTGGGTCGTGACGATGCTCTGGATAATGGCTGCAGGATTTCTGGTAGAAGGGATAATTGTCGGCGTGAAGTTTTTCGATCGGGTTGGAAGTTCTTGTGTGGTCGAGGTGCTCGATTTTGAATCCCAGGAGATTTGACAAAGTTGGATGGTTGTAGCTCGCATGGAGGTCGTCGTCGACTTGAGAGCATCGTCGGTGAGGTGGCAGCGACGTCCAGATTAACGTGCACATGCACACATGCAGGTTAATATCTGGAGAAGTCTGAGTTTTGGGAAGATGATGGGTTTCTCGATGATGAGCTCGAGAAAATTGAAGATCGACTCGAAGGAGCATTAGGTGCGTGAGTATTCATGGATGACTCGAGGAATTTGAAGCTAGAACTCGAGTAGATTTTCATTTCCAGGTTTCATATTTGTGTTAAATATACAGTTGTATAAAAGAAAAATGTTAAACAAGTTAAAGCTTTAAAAGATTATTAAGATAATTTAGTATTCAAGAATGTTTAGCTAAGTTTTTTGAAACATATATTTAAAATGAATACGTTTTAAAGGATTGATAATTAAAGTTCCAAAGAATAAGCATTTATTAAATTTTCTAAACAAGTTTTGAACAAGTTTTCAAAGAAGTTAAATGTTAAAATTAAATGTTATAATTGTTTTGTTTTAAAGTAAATTATATATCTTTAATTATGTAATTGATTCCTAAATGTTTCAAATATGATTTAATGATGAATTAGGAAGTGATTAAAGTTAAGTCAACCTAAAAGATTTCAAATGATTTTTGTATGTTAATAACAAATCAATTTCAAGTATTTAATTTAAGGATCATTAACTAATGATTTAGGGGTAATTAATTAATGTAGTTAATTTAAGATAATTAATTAGTTTAATTAATTAAGCTAATCACTTAATGAAAGTAATTAATGGATAATTACTTAATGGAAGTAATTAAGGATTAATTACTTTCTGTAATTAATTAAAAGGATAATTACTTAAAGGATAGTTAATTAAAGAATGGGATTAATTAAAAGATAATTAGTGAAAGTAATTAATTAAGGATTATTTATTAATATAATTAATTATGGTATAATTAATTAATGAGAGTGATTAAAGGTTAATTAAGTAATTAAAGGTTAATTACTTAACAATTAAAGGTTAATTAATTAAACTGATTAATTAAAGGATAATTACTCAATATAATTAATTTGTGATTTGTTAATATAAGTGATTAGGGATAATCACTTATTGTAATTAATTAAGAATAATTAATTAAATGGTAATTAATGTAGGGTTGATTAATTAATGTAATTAATTAATGATAACTAATTAAAGAATAATTAAATAATTAAAGGTTAATTATTTAATGATCAAAAATTGATTGATTTATAAATTGAGATTGATTAATTAATAATAAGAGGTTGATTTATTATTATTAAATGTTAATTAATAAATAATTATATGACAGTTAATTAAAATGGTTTGTATTTAACTAATTTTTATTAACTAGGATTAGTAATTTATTCATATGTAATTAATCTGGTTTAAATTAATTAGGCGATTAATTGATCTAACTTATGGATGTTTGGATTGTATGGAATGCTTTGAATTGTGTAATATCCCTGATATGTGATGTGCTTTAATATGATTGAGTTGTGAACTGTGATTTATTTATCTATGATGAATTTACATATTTATCTGTAAATATGTGAATTAAGATAAGCTTTATAGGATTATACCGCTTATCGATATTATTGTGCTTGAATTGATGATGGTTGTGATATTTTATTGTTGTGTATAAAACCCCTGGAGTACACCACACGAATACAAATATGGATTTGACGGGAAATTGGTAAGTCACAGATATTTTGAATTTAAATATTATTTTGTTTAAATTCTGAATCCAAAATGGTTTGGATATGTAATTGGGTTGAATATAAAAAGCTTTTGAAAAGGAAGTTTTGAAATTTAAATTTAGTTTGAATATAATATATCTTATTTAAGACTTGCAATTTATTTTGGAAATTATGGTTTGAAAGGGTTATACAAGTTATACAATTTTTAACCATTTTGAAGTATGTTGAATAAATTATTTTGGAGTTTTGAATTTAATTCAAATAGAACTTGCCGAGGATACGGCAGTTCGCTGATTTCCTTTAAAAGGCTATAACTTGTGCAAATTTAGTCGAAGTTTTCCGAAATGAAAAGCATTTGTTTTCAAATGATAATGTCTTTCATATAACAAAAGGATTTCCATTTTTTGTTGAAAAGATTTCAAGTTGTGAGTAAATCAAATTTGAATTTAAAAAGTTTTGAAAGCTATGAATGAATCTTTGTTTAAGATTTGGTGAGCTTTGTTTTCAAACAAAAGAGGATCTCAAAGATAGATCTTTGTTTAAATATTATGAATGAATCTTTGTGGAAGATTTGGTGAACCTTGTTTTTAAATTGAGAGGATCTTGAAGATGTATCTTCTATTTAAAAGATTAAAAGTGGAAAATAGTTTTAAACATTGAAAAGGAAAGGTTTTGAAACAAGTGTTAAAAGTTGTGACTTAACTAAAATCCCACCATATCCATACGGTTTTAAAATTAGCGCTCATTATTCGGTTTAGCCGAGAGAGGACTTTGTGTCATAAAACCCATTATGAATAATGATACGACGAAATGGGTAGCAGTTGAAGATGGTGGTGAAGACTGGGTATTTTCGAGAACGATAGGATTACCTGTCGAATGTCTCGGCACTGAGCTGCTTCAGTTTAGAGATCTCCATATGTGATGGGGAGTCCGATCGGGATCGTGGATACCCGGATTTGCAAGAGCTTCTTTGAAGTGCCTTTGGTTCCATTCAGACCCAGGATGGACTTGTATGGTTGTATGTCTGACATTACACTTTGAGATGTAAAGCTGGTTTCTATCAAATACATTTCTGTTTGGTGGCGGAGAATTTATTCTCTTAGCTTAACACCCTTCTCTGAGACGTACGAGCTTAGAGGTTATGTAGTTGATGGTTATTAGTGATATACTCCCAATTTGGTAATGTGTCATGCTGAGTGTTGCTGATCATTTGTTGATTGAAGCATGGCTTTTGTAAAAAGTGTAGCTTTGTGGATGAGACTTTGTCAAACCTCACAACCTGGAAATGGTTGAAACGGGAAGAATTCGGCAAGGTTATGAGGGTCGCGCCCTTTAGGCTATGTGCATTTCCTTCTGGATAAAAAGTGATATCATGGTATGTAGCCTAGATATTTAACTTATTTGGTTATTGGAATTTGTCAGTGTCGAGGCCTCGGATAAAGGTCGGTGACGACCGAGGGATAGCATACTCGTGTCAGTAGTTACCTAGTTATAGAGATAACCCGGCCTTGTATTAGCAGAGAGCTGGTTAAGTTCTCGAGGCGTCCCTCAGAGGCGTTCCCATTCGGTGAGGAAGTTCCTTAGCCTGACCATTTGTTGGAAATCCAAACAAAACAATACGATCCCTATACGATTGCAGTTGTATAACTTGCCACCTCTGGTGGTAGCTATAGCAGGCATAATATAATGGTGCCTATGCTGGCTAAGATTAATATTATACTTTCAAAAGGTTTTCTGCACTATGCACTAATAATAATATCAAAAAGGATTTTCGCTTATCAAGCATGTTTGGCTATCATAAGGAGAAATCTCCACCAAGTGTGCGATTGCATTGTGTGTGTACTAGGTGGCCTTATGGTAGTTTCATTTTCCAAAAAGCATTGCGGATTTACATTTACTTCTTTGTTGTTTCTTTTTGTTCAAATAAAACTGTTTTGTTTGCTCATACCAGTCCCATGACTGATCTGGAGTTTATTGTTCCCTTTCTAAACTCTGGGTGCCCACAATTTTCCACACGGGCAGCCTAGAGTCAGGTTTTCAGGTAGTCAGCTAGTAGGTGTAGCTTTTAGCAATCTTCGAAGCGTTTGGTTTTAGCGATCGAATTTTGTTTCACTTCAGCATGATGGTGGTTCGATTTTCTTGGTTTGACATCTTTGGAGCTTGGAGCTTGGCATTGAAGATGTGTTTTCTGCTGCTGCTCGTATTTTGTCTTTCCGCTGTTGTATCTATCTCTAATAATGTTGATCATTTCATTTGTATCATTGTTGTATCAAATGTTGTGTATCAATAAAAGTTATTCATTCTGTTTCCACCGTGTTTTATTCATCTAATGTTGTTATAAGCTCCGGCGAACCAGACTCAACGATCGAATCTACGGCATTCGAATACGGGTGATGTATTTGGGTGTCGATTTTCGAAGGTCGAGTCAGGGTTGTGACAAAAATCATTTATAGAACATTTCATATAATATTTCTTAAGTTTATAAATATTCTATAAAGACTTATCTTTATTTATAAAACATTTCATTAAAACATAATTTCTTTTTAAGAGATTTCAAGACTTAAGTTCATACTCATATAATACTCTACTGCATCCTAAGCTTTTATACAAAACGTTCATATTTGTAGTTTAAAACTTATCTAAATTTTACTTCCTTTTCCAAGTTAAGAGTTAAAAAAATTCAACTTTTATTTCAATATCAAATTTTCTTAAAGAAAACTTTTAGAACTAAACTTCGGATTTCATTTCAAATCATTTGGAATAACATACACAAATATCTTTTGTACATCAGTTTGTACTTTCGAGATTTAACCCAAATCAATTTCAAAACCAATTCCCTAAATATTTGCTTTAAAATCCATAGAAAATATATGTATAGATCGAGCAGCACTAAATGATACAAGGAACTGGGTCTTACCATGTAGTATCTTATATCCCTTTTACTAAGAAAGGTAATACCCAAGAGAAATGCTTACCAGCCGAATACATCCCTTGCCCATTTTTATTCACTTTCAAGCCACTCAAATTAAATAACACAAAAATACACTATTCTAGAATCGACTTGTCAATCCCAATAGTAACCTTGAAATAGAATAAATCTTAAACTCTTCTAATTTTTTTAAAGTACTTTCAAATAATACGATTATTATTTTCCTCCAAAACCATTAAAAAATATTTTCAAAGATAATAGGATTTAAGTTCTTGAAATTTCAATTTAAATCCATTTTAGTCTATAAATCTTTATTTTCAAAACCGTACTTATGCGAAGGTACTTTCTTACATGTAAAAACTTTTCATAATTGTTAATTCTGAAAAAGATCATGTCCTTCTTTTAGCTTTTAATAAACAACTTTTATTAAATTTAATTTTAACCTAACATTATTGTCGAACGTCTTATCATCAAGTTGCGAAACTTAATTCACAAGGTGTTCATTTCAATATTCCTATAAATTACTATCTACCTAACCCATGTAGTAAAAAGGAAAATTACTTATAAATCAAAATAATATCAATATTTGACAACCCACCTTTTAAACGCTTGGGAACAACACTTAATACATTTGCGGTATTCATGTGGCATTACCCAAGCATCTAAAAGATGAATTATTGTGGGGTAAAATAAAAGAACAGACAATCTCACAGTGTAAAGGGTTAATCAATATGATATTGCATATGGTTACTTATTAACATGGAGTTATAGAGACACAACAAAAGTGCTATCATTAGCTTAGGCAGTTATAACAACCTGCCTTTACACTTACTGATACAAAATACGCACATAAAATAACATAATTACGGAATAGATAGTTAGATAAGGAGCATCAGACTACTCAAATATAAATGAGTGCCTAAGAGTTTAGTGTAAACGAAAAACTTAGGTCGGAAAATAAGTTTGGAATGTGTAAACTCTAAACAAATGGGTGGAAATAAACAGTAGTATGTGAGAATATGCTACCAAATGCGAAACAGTTTCCCCTCACAAGAACCAATCCAACCACAAGTAATGGGTATAAATAAATAAGCATCGTAAAGTGTGTAAGACACTTCCCAATAAAATTAAGAAATAAATGAATTCAAGGGTTTGAATCAAAAATAAGGAAAGGGAAATTTTCCAACATTGACTATGAGGGTGTCTCCTTTACCAAAAGTATACCTCTTGACAATATACATGAGAGCGTAATTTTCCCTATAACTCTCTCGAAAATGTACAAGCCGGACCCCTCCAACCTTACTGAGAATTCGATTATTTCACATCTCTGTATGTAGGCAGTCAAATCCAATCTAGAGTAGACGTAAAGGTACCCTGATTCGTGCAACCCCACATAGGTTGATGTCCACTTGCTTTTTAGTTTTAGTCATTTGCAATAAAGAATATCAGTGCCCAAATGAGTACGTCTTAGATTAACGATACACAATGCAGATAGTGGAATCGATAGTCGATAAATCAACAATCAGGATTAATTAAAATGATAGTATATGGATACTAAATCTCCTACCCTTACCACTAGTCATCGATTTCAAACTTGTACTATCCCTCGATTGAAAGTGAAGCAGAACCGGTAAAGTTAGTGTTACCTCTAAGGCCTACCTTGTTGACATTTTCAACGTTTGAGATAGAGACGGGCTTCCGTAGCTCGACGTTTAATATGACTAAATCCTTTCCATATAAGCGATATCATTTATGGAAATTAAATTTCTTAACTTTTCTACAAATGAATCAACTTTTAGAAACCAAACTTATGCTTAGATTTCACATTACAAATATTGAATATAAACATTAATATTAAAATGATTAACTAACTTTTAACATGATTAATTACTTCAAACATCATTATTTAAAATAATTAATTAACTTTAAACATCATTATTTAAAATATTTAATTAACTTTAAATAAGATTAGTTACTTTCAACGTCATTATTTAAAATGATTGACTAACTTTAATCACCATTGTTAATTAATTAACCGTAACATATCATTATCAAAATAAGTAATTAACCTTAAACATCATTGCTATAATTACTTTTAAAACATCATTATTAAAGTGATTAATTAATTTTAAAACATCACTTTTAGTATGACTAATTAATTTTAAAACATCATTAATTAAATGATTAATTTACCTTAAACATCACTATCAAAATTATTAATAAATTCTTAAACATCTTTAGTAAAGTGCTTAATTAGCCTTAAACTTCATTCTTAAATTGAATAATTAATTTTAAACATCATTATTTAAAATGATTTGTTAAAACAATTTATGATTAATATTTTCGAACTACATCTATAGCGACTATCACTATATGGACTAAACTTCTAAACTTGTTTTGTAAATCAAAATTGCTTTAAACCTTGGTTCAAATGACATTTTAAAAGTGTCAAAACACAATCCAATATATTTTTGTAAAAGCCCAAGCACGAGATCAACAAAAAGATTTTCAAAACAGATGATATTTCAAAGTGTCGATATAACGCCAGTTGCTATACAAACACTTCCAAAAAAAACATTTTAGGCTTTATATATGCATCCAAACATCTCATAAACACTAGCATATATATATAAATTCAAATGTAAATAACATTCTAAAGGCAAGGTAATTTTTTTTGCTTTACAACTTTTACTATTAGAAATGTGTCATAGCGACCTATTTGCGACAAATACTTCGACTTCATTTAAAGTCCCCTACAAACATCTTACGTGCCATCCGCTTTCAAGTAAGAACAAAACCAAAATATAGTCATTACGATTACCGAACAACACAAGTAATTAAATAAGATTATTACAACAATTTATAAAGATTAAAACTTGGTTTTTAAAATGAGCTTTACTCACTGAAACGACTACAAACTTCAACCGAACTTGCAAAAGACACACGGACGAAGTTTCCTTCTACAAAACTCAACGTTAAGACCTGGATGGGGTCAATATTGTTCGGCCATGGGCAATATGGGTCTTAGCCATAGTGTAACGACCCAGAATTTTTAGTAATTAAAATTTGAATATTTAATTAATTTTAAATATTAAGAAGTGAATTTATAAGTCAAATAAATTTTAATTTGAATTACTGGATTTAATTGGATAATTAAATCGATAATTTAATATGTTAAATTATGGAAATAATTGAAAATAGGGTTAAATATGATTGAAAATGATTTGTAAAATTTTATTTTATTATATTGAAGTTAGAATGATATTTTAGAACTTTTAAAATCGAATTAAAAGTTAATTTGTGAAAATAGAATATTTTAATATTTAAATCGACTAGTGAAAATAGTCAATTTTTGAACAGTCTCAGAATTGAACGAGACCAGTTCCATTAGATCCGTAATAGTTAGTTATTACCGGATTTCAATTTTCGTGTCAATCGGAGTTATCGTTTGATCGTGGCAGCTCGAAACGCATCGATTTATTTTTAATTTTAATTTGGCGAGTTAAAATAGCCATTTTTCAAAAAGTCTCGGATTTCGACGAAACTAGTTTCATCGGATCCGTAATGTGATATTATTTTAAGGTTTCAAATTTCAAGTCAATTGGATTTACCGTTTGTCCGGTACAAATTAAAAGGCCTAGAAAATCGTTTAAATCGGTTTAATTTAAATTGAACGTTTGTTGCCATAACTCGCACAGATGTTCGAATTAGCTTTCGAAACCTGTTCCATTGTGTCCGGAATGCGGGGTAAACCCTAGAAACGCTGGTTATGGCGCGTAAATCGGAGTTCGGAATTTTCGGATGAATAGTGTCGTTCGAAATTCTATAAATAGCACCACTCTCTTCATAAAAATAAAAAAAAACAAAAAAAAACAAACCCTAGCCGCCACCATCAATATGAACGGCCAGAATTGTCAATCCTTCCTCCCTCAATCTTTCTCAATCCACTCGTTTTTAGCCAAAGTTGTTAACTACAACATTATAGAGCACGATGAGATCTTGAAATCTATACGGATTTGATGGGTTTTGGTGCAACGTAGGGGGAGCTAGGGGAGGCCGACCGTGGCAACTTGCGCACGCAATTCCAAGCACATTAGGTGGCCGAGCTCAGAGCCACTTGGGCCGAGTGTTGTGATGGTGGAGGGCTTCTAGATGGTGAGGGTATGATGAAGTATTGTCGAGTGTTGATGGTGCAAATTGAAAACCTAATTTGTGCTATATGGGTTTGTATGTTGTGCATGTGTTCCTGTACGTGAACGTGAATGAGGAGAGGGAGAGATGAGGGAAGTCACGGCTAGGATCTGAAGAAAGGGGAATCGATGGTTGTGATGCAGCAAGGTTTAATATTAAAAATGAAATTGTAAATTAATTTAAGTATAAATCGTGTAAACTTCAAAAATGTATATCTTTTTCATACGAGGTCGAAAACGCGCGAAACCAGTTGCATTGGAATCGTATGGACGAGCACTACACGATGGAGTTGGATTGGAGTCATTTGGATTTAGTGAGAATTTTGGGTAAAATTAAACGTCCGTTTAATTTTAATCGAAATAAATCGCTAAAACGAAAATAAAATCACGGTGAGAACTTCTCACTCAATCGAATCAGTTTCGATTTTATTTTAAATTGTTAGATTTAAAATATTTGCATGCATGTTTGAATGATGATTGTTATCTATTGATTGTTAAAATAGACATTATACGCTGTTAGTAAGCGAATGTTATTTATTAAAAACATATACCGCGAATATTTTATAAACAGTGAAATTGGTATTATATATAATAGCAATATATATATATATATATATATATATTGGCATATGTATATATTGCAGTTATTGATTTTCCGCATTTTTTTTGTTTAGCGGATGAGACCCTATTGCACCGTCTATTAAGCGGATAATATTTTAAATCCCATATACCGCGATAATTTCGTACTGGAGCGAAATTGGTATTGTGCTAATGTTTGTGGATGCAGGAAATAGGTTGGAGGGATCCAACTGGATTCCTCAACAGTTTTTATTTGATTTCAGATATTTTGATATTTAATGGATTATCATATCGATATATGATATCGTTGTTGTCGTGATTGATTATTTGGTATGTAGCATCATTGGACCAAATTTGGAACTTTAAAATGATTTTTAAAGTGATTTTTGAAAATATACTATATGTTTGGAAATTGATTCATTTTAAATAAATAAACATCATAATTTTAATGTTATAAAAATTATGATTTTTGAGAAATATAGTTAAAAGTTGATTTTTGAAAATATGGGATTAATGACTTTATAAAATAGTTAAATTTGAATTTTCTGAATTTATTATTAAAAGTTGAAAATTTAGGATTTATGAAATTTGATTATTTTATAAATCAAAATAGAAAAATTATAAAGGAGATTAAAGATGTTTTAAAATAATGATATAAATTGATTTTATAAAGGATTTATAAATGAATATTTATAAATTGAAATATTGAGATTATAAAACGGGTTTTTATAAGTGTTAGAATGAATTGTGAATGAATTTCAGAAATGAATGAAATTTATATAATCATAAACGGTGAAGTTATAAATGAAATTTTATAAGCAGTAGGTTTATAAAATTTATAAAGTTATTGAAAGAATAGATTTGGATAAATGATTGAATCTTATAAGTTATAAGATTCATAATTATGAAGTTTAAAGGAACGAGTGTGCAAACAAATAAATTATAGGTGTTTAACTTATAGTATGAATTTTGTTTTATAATTGGGTTATGAATTGAATATAGGTTAATAAAGGAATTTATAAACGTTGTTTCATAAATTCGCAAACGACTTATTTAGATAAGTAAATTGTTGAAACCTATTAATGGAGTTATATTCACGTTTTTGAACTGTGAATAATCCTTTGAAATAAAATGAATAAAAGGATGAAATTGATTAACGTAGTATATCCACGTTTTTGAATAGTGAATAATATGTTAAAGAAAATGTTTAGATTTGATGTTTTAAATAGAAATTAAAACGATCTAACGATGTTTTAAAATGTGTTGAAATTCGAAACCATAGATTTCAACATTTATTGTTGAAATAGACATTTTCGAGAAATAAAAGGAAATAGTGGACTGTAGCATTGTTGTTATAGTAAATGATTTCCGAAAGGAAATGTTTTGTATAGTATTGGGATTTATATATCTATTTTAATTTCGAATCCCTATACTAGTGATTTTGGGTTGTCGTAACAATGTTTTACGCAACATTCATTTTGGCCCAAATAAATATGTTTAAGAGCATGATTTCCTTAAAGAATGAAATATATACTTATTTTCGATTTAAGTATATTGAATATTTTCCAAGTGTTGAAAATAAATGGATTTGTGAATTACTTATTAATAAATAAGTATGGAAATGTTTTCCAATATGAAGTGAATATTTAGAATTTATCTTTTTGGAAGATAAATTTAAAATGGATAATTGAAATCGTATATGCATGAATATTTTGGAATATAAATTCACTATTGAATTTATAAAAGGAAGTGGAATTTGTTTGAAAATAAATATTGATTTATTTTTGAAGTAGTGAAATTATATATCTAGTAAAGATATTTTGGAAAGTAAATAATTTGGAAAATTATTTGGAATCTGGTGATGTGTGCATATCCATTGATAGTTCAATAACCGACTATCAATATTTCCCTTTGAATGGGTAATTGTTGTGCTTTGTTTGAATTTGAATGCCACACTTATTTTTGAATAAGCGCTCACTATTCGGGTTAACCGGGAAAGGACCATGGGGTCGTATAACCCATTTCGAATATGTGATACGTCGTTGTGAATTGCATTTGAAGATCGGTGTTGAAGACCCGGTATTTGCGAGAGCGATAGGATGACCTGTCAATTGTCTCTGCACTGAGTTGCAACGGTATAGAGACTCCCTAAGTGATGGGAAATCCGATCAGGATTGTGAATATCCGGATTGCAAGGACTTCTTTGTAAGTGCCTTCGGTTTTGTTCGAGCCCGGAACAGACTTGTATGGATAGTATGCCTGACATTACAAGTTGAGATATAAAGCCGATTTCTTTCAAATATATTTCTGTTGGTGGCGGAGAATTTATTCTTTTAGCTTAACACCCTTCTCTGAGACGTACGAGCTCAGAGGTTGTGTAGTTGAATGTTATCAGCGATATATTCCCATTTTGGTAATGTGACATGCTGAGTGTTGCTGTGAAATGATCATTGTGTTGATTATTTGTGAAAGGATCATTTATTTGATCGTCTATCCTGGTGATCATTTCTATGATCATTTGTTGACCCAAAGCATGGCTTTTGTATAAAGTATGTTTTTGTGGACGTGACTTCGTCGAGCCTCACACCCGTGAATGGTCAAAACAGGAAAGATGCAGCAAGGTTATGAGGGGTAGCGCCCTTTAGGATGTGTGCATTTCCTTCTGGAAAAGGGTGGTATCATGGTATGGAGCCCAGATGCTTACTCATGTTGAAAACACTTTGTTATGATTGTGTGAATTGATTACGAGCGCTCGGTGAAAGGTACCAAAGGACCGGGGGATGGCATATTCGGTCAGTTGTTACTCAGTTAGGGGTAACCCGGCCTTGTGTTGGTAGAGATCCGGTTTGGTTCTCGGGGATGTCCATCCAGAGGCATTCTCATGTGGCAATGGGAAGTTCCTTGGCCTGATCATTTGTTGGAAATCCAATTCCCAATACGAAACTTGTACGGTATTAGTTGTAGGACCTGCCATTCACTTATGGTGGTCACCACTGTTTGGATGGTAGCTATAGTAGGCATACGATAATGGTCGTATGTTGGCTAAGATTTATATTCTACTTTCGAAATGAATTTTTCCTACACTATGCACTAGTAATAATATCAAATGTTATTTTAAATGCGTATCAAGCATCTTTTACTATCATAAGGAGAAATCTCCTCCGATTCTGCGTTTGCATTGTGTGTGCGTGCGGGAGGCCTTATGGTAGTCTCATTTTTAAAAGCATTGCGAATTGACTTTAAAAATATTCTTCTATTTAGATTTTAAAGATAAATAAACTGTTTTGAGTTCTCACACCAGTCACATGACTGACTCGGAGTTTATTGTTTTCCTTCCTAAACTCTGGGTGCCCACCAATTTCCACACGGGCAGTCAAGAGTTAAGGTTTATCAGGATATTCTGGATATTCTGGAGTTGCTGGAGGCAAGCTGGTGGCATGGCGTATTACTAGTATATAGTATTTCTTTTCCGCTATTTGATGTTGTTTGTTGTTGTACACTCTGATGATATGATGTAATGAAATGGATGTAATGTAATAACTGATATATTTCTTTGTTTAAAGATTATTCATTTATCTATTATATGTTGTTCCGCTGCGAATTGTGAGATTCTGTTGTAGTTCTGTTGTTTTCTTTCCGTTCTATTTTCTATTTTCTTTTCTCTCTATCTTTTCTATCTTTTTCTCTCTTTTTCTTTGTCTTTCTTTTTCTTAAAACCCTCAGTGTTCGGTTTTCCGTCGTTCGATTGCTCGGCAGTCGATAAAGTGAGTATCGATGTTGAATTTTCGAAAGACGAAGAATCGGGTCTTGACAATGTGGTATCGGAGCATATGGTTAAGCGACAACCATGGTTCTGTTGGGTATTTCTCATTAGAGATAGAGTCAGTAGTGCTCTAGATTGAGTTTGAGTGTAATAATAGCTATGAGAGCGTATTTGTTAATGAATATAAAATTGTTTTATATTGTGATGATTGCTTTGTTGAGTGGCATATGAACCTTCGTCAGCACGGTCTGTACAACTATGCCGAAGGGGTTTACAAACACTTGAATAGAACAATTCGGCACAATATTGATTTTAAAATTTGGTAAATAAAATAATTTTGCCTTGATTATATTTTATATATAAAGAAATAATTTTTCAGAATTATTAAAGTGTATATAAGTTGATTGTTTAGATGTTTGAATAATCTAAATAAAAGAAAAATTGTATAAGTAAAGAATTATAAAAAATTGAATTATAATTAAAGTGATTACAATTGTGAAATAAACTTATATATATAAGAAGTGAAACTAATGAATATATTTATGAATATGAGTTGTAAATGAAAATGAATTTAATGTTAAATGGAATATAACTTAAGTGTTGTTGAATGGAATTGATTTTGGTATCGAAGTCAATAATCAAGTGGATTAAATAAATGTGAACTTAAGTTATGTAAATGAAATTCAACTTTTGTAATTGAATTGAATTAATGGATTAAATGTTAATCAATTAAATGTGAATTAAGTTGATATGAAATAATGAATATAAGTGTAAATTCATTAAAATATAATGTTATTGAAAGTTGAATAATTGAATGAAAATCAATTTAATTAAACCAATTATAAGCAAAGTAATTTGGTTGTAATTGATATACAATGGTTGTTAGTTGATTGTATATAATTCATTAAGGGTTAATGAAATTGAAAGCTAAAGTAATTAAAATTCAATTGGAAGTTAAGTGAATCTTAAATAGAATTGAATTTGATTTGAAAATGAACCAACTTGAATATGAATTAGTGAATATAAACTAACTGAAAATGAATGTTAGTAAAAACATCCACTGTTAATGAATCAAATATGATTTAAACTGAAAACCATTTCATTGAATATTAATGAGGATATGAATGAATATTTATTGGTTATGGATTATAGTTGGTTGATGGTTGAATATATTGCTTTTATTGCAATTACTATGTTGGCATATATAGTTATTTTGTTGCTATATGTTGTATATTGATACTATTGTCTGTATACATGTTTCTCATGTTGTTTGTTGAGTGTTTAGTAGGTGCGGATCGCGTTTGCTTCGCATTTGGAGCTCGCTTTCACGCTATATTAGCCGTATATGCTCGCTAATAAAATATAAGGTACATATCTCGGATTAAATATCGTACTTTTATACTTTTTTCCCTTCGGCATGCCTCATTACTTGATGAGATGTATATTTGTGATATATATACTGTCATTTTTTTTTGGATCGAGCCGCGCAAAGGAGACTATGGCGATTTTTTTCGAAAATTTAAGGCGTTAGAAAAATTTGAGAAAATTGGAAAATTTTGAAAACTTTAACTTTGATTTGGAATTGAAAGTTAAACAATAGTAGTTGTTTTTGAAAAGATAACTAAGTATGATTTGAAAACTTAGTAAAGATTTGTAAAAAGTTTAACTATGGATTTTGGAAAGTTAATAGATTCTGTAACTTTTCTTACTTGTTAATTTCGAGGACGAAATTCTTTTAAGTGGGGAAGATTGTAACGACCCAGAATTTTTAGTAATTAAAATTTGAATATTTAATTAATTTTAAATATTAAGAAGTGAATTTATGAGTCAAATAAATTTTAATTTGAATTACTGGATTTAATTGGATAATTAAATCGATAATTTAATATGTTAAATTATGGAAATAATTGAAAATAGGGTTAAATATGATTGAAAATGATTTGTAAAATTTTATTTTATTATATTGAAGTTAGAATGATATTTTAGAACTTTTAAAATCGAATTAAAAGTTAATTTGTGAAAATTGAATATTTTAATATTTAAATCGACTAGTGAAAATAGTCAATTTTTGAACAGTCTCAGAATTGAACGAGACCAGTTCCATAGGATCCGTAATAGTTAGTTATTATCGGATTTCAATTTTCGTGTCAATCGGAGTTATCGTTTGATCGTGGCAGCTCGAAACGCATCGATTTATTTTTAATTTTAATTTGGCGAGTTAAAATAGCCATTTTTCAAAAGGTCTCGGATTTCGACGAAACCAGTTTCATCGGATCCGTAATGTGATATTATTGTAATGTTTCA
This sequence comes from Allium cepa, assembly GCA_030765085.1. NCBI lineage: Eukaryota > Viridiplantae > Streptophyta > Magnoliopsida > Asparagales > Amaryllidaceae > Allium > Allium cepa. Next base: position 619,737,136 of record CM060945.1, read on the forward strand.
AATTTCAAGTCAATTGGATTTACCGTTTGTCCGGTACAAATTAAAAGGCCTAGAAAATCGTTTAAATCGGTTTAATTTAAATTGAACGTTTGTTGCCATAACTCGCACAGATGTCCGAATTAGCTTTCTAAACCTGTTCCATTGTGTCCGGAACGTGGGGTAAACCCTAGAAACGCTGGTTACGGCGCGTAAATCGGAGTTCGGAATTTCCGAATGAATAGTGTCGTTCGAAATTCTATAAATAGCACCACTCTCTTCATAAAAAAAATAAAAAAATAAAAAAAACCCTAGCCGCCACCATCAATATGAACGGCCAGAATTGTCAATCCTTCCTCCCTCAATCTTTCTCAATCCACTCGTTTTTAGCCAAAGTTGTTAACTACAACATTATAGAGCACGATGAGATCTTGAAATCTATACGGATTTGATGGGTTTTGGTGCAACGTAGGGGGAGCTAGGGGAGGCCGACCGTGGCAACTTGCGCACGCAATTCCAAGCACATCAGGTGGCCGAGCTCAGAGCCACTTGGGTCGAGTGTTGTGGTGGTGGAGGGCTTCAAGATGGTGAGGGTATGATGAAGTATTTTCGAGTGTTGATGGTGCAAATTGAAAACCTAATTTGTGCTATATGGGTTTGTATGTTGTGCGTGTGTTCCTGTACGTGAACGTGAATGAGGAGAGGGAGAGATGAGGGAAGTCACGGCTAGGATCTGAAGAAAGGGGAATCGATGGTTGTGATGCAGCAAGGTTTAATATTAAAAATGAAATTGTAAATTAATTTAAGTATAAATCGTGTAAATTTCAAAAATGTATATCTTTTTCATACGAGGTCGAAAACGCGCGAAACCAGTTGCGTTGGAATCGTATGGACAAGCACTATGCGATGGAGTTAGATTGGAGTCGTTTGGAGTTAGTGAGAATTTTGGGTAAAATTAAACGTTAAACGTCCGTTTAATTTTATTCGAAATAAATCGCTAAAACGAAAATAAAATCAAGATGAGAACTTCTCACTCAATCGAATCAGTTTTGATTTTATTTTAAATAGTTAGATTTAAAATATTTGAATGCATGTTTGAATGATGATTGTTATCTATTGATTGTTAAAATAGACATTATACGCCGTTAGTAAGCGGATGTTATTTATTAAAAACATATACCGCGAATATTTCATAAACAGTGAAATTGGTATTATATATAATAGCAATATATATATATATATATATTGGCATATGTATATATTGCAGTTATTGATTTCCCGCATTTTTTTTGTTTAGCGGATGAGACCCTATTGCGCCATCTATTAAGCGGATAATATTTTAAATCCCATATACCGCGATAATTTCGTACTGAAGCGAAATTGGTATTGTGCTAATGTTTGTGGATGCAGGAAACAGGTTGGAGGGATCCAACTGGATTCCTCAACAGTTTTTATTTGATTTCAGATATTTTGATATTTGATGGATTATCATATCGATATATGATATCGTTGTTGTCGTGATTGACTATTTGGTATGTAGCATCATTGGACCAAATTTGGAACTTTAAAATGATTTTTAAAGTGATTTTTGAAAATATACTATATGTTTGGAAATTGATTCATTTTAAATAAATAAACATCATAATTTTATTGTTATAAAAATTATGATTTTTGAGAAATATAGTTAAAAGTTGATTTTTGAAAATATGGGATTAATGACTTTATAAAATAGTTAAATTGGAATTTTCTGAATTTATTATTAAAAGTTGAAAATATAAGATTTATGAAATTTGATTATTTTATAAATCAAAATAGAAAAATTATAAAGGAGATTAAAGATGTTTTAAAATAATGATATAAATTGATTTTATAAAGGATTTATAAATGAATATTTGTAAATTGAAATATTGAGATTATAAAACGGGTTTTTATAAGTGTTAGAATGAATTGTGAATGAATTTCAGAAATGAATGAAATTTATAGAATCATAAACGGTGAAGTTATAAATGAAATTTTATAAGCAGTAGGTTTATAAAATTTATAAAGTTATTGAAAGAATAGATTTGGATAAATGATTGAATCTTATAAGTTATAAGATTCATAATTATGAAGTTTAAAGGAACGAGTGTGCAAACAAATAAATTATAGGTGTTTAACTTATAATATGAATTTTGTTTTATAATTGGGTTATGAATTGAATATAGGTTAATAAAGGAATTTATAAACGTTGTTTCATAAATTCGCAAACGACTTATTTAGATAAGTAAATTGTTGAAACCTATTAATGGAGTTATATTCACGTTTTTGAACTGTGAATAATCCTTTGAAATAAAATGAATAAAAGGATGAAATTGATTAACGTAGTATATCCACGTTTTTGAATAGTGAATAATATGTTAAAGAAAATGTTTAGATTTGATGTTTTAAATAGAAATTAAAACGATCTAACGATGTTTTAAAATGTGTTGAAATTCGAAACCATAGATTTCAACATTTATTGTTGAAATAGACATTTTCGAGAAATAAAAGGAAATAGTGGACTGTAACATTGTTGTTATAGTAAATGATTTCCGAAAGGAAATGTTTTGTATAGTATTGGGATTTATATATCTATTTTAATTTCGAATCCCTATACTAGTGATTTTGGGTTGTCGTAACAATGTTTTACGCAACATTCGTTTTAGCCCAAATAAATATGTTTAAGAGCATGATTTCCTTAAAGAATGAAATATATACTTAATTTCGATTTAAGTATATTGAATATTTTCCAAGTGTTGAAAATAAATGGATTTGTGAATTACTTATTAATAAATAAGTATGGAAATGTTTTCCAATATGAAGTGAATATTTAGAATTTATCTTTTTGGAAGATAAATTTAAAATGGATAATTGAAATCGTATATGCATGAATATTTTGGAATATAAATTCACTATTGAATTTATAAAAGGAAGTGGAATTTGTTTGAAAATAAATATTGATTTATTTTTGAAGTAGTGAAATTATATATCTAGTAAAGATATTTTGGAAAGTAAATAATTTGGAAAATTATTTGGAATCTGGTGATGTGTGCATATCCATTGATAGTTCAATAACCGACTATCAATATTTCCCTTTGAATGGGTAATTGTTGTGCTTTGTTTGAATTTGAATGCCACACTTATTTTTGAATAAGCGCTCACTATTCGGGTTAACCGGGAAAGGACCATGGGGTCGTATAACCCATTCCGAATATGTGATACGTCGTTGTGAATTGCATTTGAAGATCGGTGTTGAAGACCCGGTATTTGCGAGAGCGATAGGATGACCTGTCGATTGTCTCTGCACTGAGTTGCAACGGTATAGAGACTCCCTAAGTGATGGGAAATCCGATCAGGATTGTGAATATCCGGATTGCAAGGACTTCTTTGTAAGTGCCTTCGGTTTTGTTCGAGCCCGGAACAGACTTGTATGGATAGTATGCCTGACATTACAAGTTGAGATATAAAGTCGATTTCTTTCAAATATATTTCTGTTGGTGGCGGAGAATTTATTCTTTTAGCTTAACACCCTTCTCTGAGACGTACGAGCTCAGAGGTTATGTAGTTGAATGTTATCAGCGATATATTCCCATTTTGGTAATGTGACATGCTGAGTGTTGCTGTGAAATGATCATTGTGTTGATTATTTGTGAAAGGATCATTTATTTGATCGTCTATCCTGGTGATCATTTCTATGATCATTTGTTGACCCAAAGCATGGCTTTTGTATAAAGTATGTTTTTGTGGACGTGACTTCGTCGAGCCTCACACCCCGTGAATGGTCAAAACAGGAAAGATGCAGCAAGGTTATGAGGGGTAGCGCCCTTTAGGATGTGTGCATTTCCTTCTGGAAAAGGGTGGTATCATGGTATGGAGCCCAGATGCTTACTCATGTTGAAAACACTTTGTTATGATTGTGTGAATTGATTACGAGCGCTCGGTGAAAGGTACCAAAGGACCGGGGGATGGCATATTCGGTCAGTTGTTACTCAGTTAGGGGTAACCCGGCCTTGTGTTGGTAGAGATCCGGTTTGGTTCTCGGGGATGTCCATCCAGAGGCATTATCATGTGGCAATGGGAAGTTCCTTGGCCTGATCATTCGTTGGAAATCCAATTCCCAATATGAAACTTGTACGGTATTAGTTGTAGGACCTGCCATTCACTTATGGTGGTCACCACTGTTTGGATGGTAGCTATAGTAGGCATACGATAATGGTCGTATGTTGGCTAAGATTTATATTCTACTTTCGAAATGAATTTTTCCTACACTATGCACTAGTAATAATATCAAATGTTATTTTAAATGCGTATCAAGCATCTTTGACTATCATAAGGAGAAATCTCCTCCGATTCTGCGTTTGCATTGTGTGTGTGTGCGGGAGGCCTTATGGTAGTCTCATTTTTAAAAGCTTTGCGAATTGACTTTAAAAATATTCTTCTATTTAGATTTTAAAGATAAATAAACTGTTTTGAGTTCTCACACCAGTCACATGACTGACTCGGAGTTTATTGTTTTCCTTCCTAAACTCTGGGTGCCCACCAATTTCCACAAGGGCAGTCAAGAGTTAAGGTTTATCAGGATATTCTGGATATTCTGGAGTTGCTGGAGGCAAGCTGGATGGCATGGCGTATTACTAGTATATAGTATTTCTTTTCCGCTATTTGATGTTGTTTGTTGTTGTACACTCTGATGATATGATGTAATGAAATGGATGTAATGTAATAACTGATATAGTTCTTTGTTTAAAGATTATTCATTTATCTATTATATGTTGTTCCGCTGCGAATTGTGAGATTCTGTTGTAGTTCTGTTGTTTTCTTTCCGTTCTATTTTCTATTTTCTTTTCTCTCTATCTTTTCTATCTTTTTCTCTCTTTTTCTTTGTCTTTCTTTTTCTTAAAACCCTCAGTGTTCGGTTTTCGGTCGTTCGATTGCTCGGCAGTCGATAAAGTGAGTATCGATGTTGAATTTTCGAAAGACGAAGAATCGGGTCTTGACAATGTGGTATCGGAGCATATGGTTAAGCGACAACCATGGTTCTGTTGGGTATTTCTCATTAGAGATAGAGTCAGTAGTGCTCTAGATTGAGTTTGAGTGTAATAATAGCTATAAGAGCGTATTTGTTAATGAATATAAAATTGTTTTATATTGTGATGATTGCTTTGTTGAGTGGCATATGAACCTTCGTCAGCACGGTCTGTACAACTATGCCGAAGGGGTTTACAAACACTTGAATAGAACAATTCGGCACAATATTGATTTTAAAATTTGGTAAATAAAATAATTTTGCCTTGATTATATTTTATATTTAAGAAATAATTTTTCAGAATTATTAAAGTGTATATAAGTTGATTGTTTAGATGTTTGAATAATCTAAATAAAAGAAAAATTGTATAAGTAAAGAATTATAAAAAATTGAATTATAATTAAAGTGATTACAATTGTGAAATAAACTTATATATATAAGAAGTGAAACTAATGAATATATTTATGAATATGAGTTGTAAATGAAAATGAATTTAATGTTAAATGGAATATAACTTAAGTGTTGTTGAATGGAATTGATTTTGGTATCGAAGTCAATAATCAAGTGGATTAAATAAATGTGAACTTAAGTTATGTAAATGAAATTCAACTTTTGTAATTGAATTGAATTAATGGATTAAATGTTAATCAATTAAATGTGAATTAAGTTGATATGAAATAATGAATATAAGTGTAAATTCATTAAAATATAATGTTATTGAAAGTTGAATAATTGAATGAAAATCAATTTAATTAAACCAATTATAAGCAAAGTAATTTGGTTGTAATTGATATACAATGGTTGTTAGTTGATTGTATATAATTCATTAAGGGTTAATGAAATTGAAAGCTAAAGTAATTAAAATTCAATTGGAAGTTAAGTGAATCTTAAATAGCATTGAATTTGATTTGAAAATGAACCAACTTGAATATGAATTAGTGAATATAAACTAACTGAAAATGAATGTTAGTAAAAACATCCACTGTTAATGAATCAAATATGATTTAAACTGAAAACCATTTCATTGAATATTAATGAGGATATGAATGAATATTTATTGGTTATGGATTATAGTTGGTTGATGGTTGAATATATTGCTTTTATTGCAATTACTATGTTGGCATATATAGTTATTTTGTTGCTATATGTTGTATATTGATACTATTGTCTGTATACATGTTTCTCATGTTGTTTGTTGAGTGTTTAGTAGGTGTGGATCGCGTTTGCTTCGCATTTGGAGCTCGCTTTCGCGCTATATTAGCCGTATATGCTCGCTAATAAAATATAAGGTACATATCTCGGATTAAATATCGTACTTTTATACTTTTTTCCCTTCGACATGCCTCATTACTTGATGAGATGTATATTTGTGATATATATACTGTCATTTTTTTTCGGATCGAGCCGCGCAAAGGAGACTATGGCGAATTTTTTCGAAAATTTAAGGCGTTAGAAAAATTTGAGAAAATTGGAAAATTTTGAAAACTTTAACTTTGATTTGGAATTGAAAGTTAAACAATAGTAGTTGTTTTTGAAAAGAAAACTAAGTATGATTTGAAAACTTAGTAAAGATTTGTAAAAAGTTTAACTATGGATTTTGGAAAGTTAATAGATTCTGTAACTTTTCTTACTTGTTAATTTCGAGGACGAAATTCTTTTAAGGGGGGAAGATTGTAACGACCCAGAATTTTTAGTAATTAAAATTTGAATATTTAATTAATTTTAAATATTAAGAAGTGAATTTATAAGTCAAATAAATTTTAATTTGAATTACTGGATTTAATTGGATAATTAAATCGATAATTTAATATGTTAAATTATGGAAATAATTGAAAATAGGGATAATATGATTGAAAATGATTTGTAAAATTTTATTTTATTATATTGAAGTTAGAATGATATTTTAGAACTTTTAAAATCGAATTAAAAGTTAATTTGTGAAAATTGAATATTTTAATATTTAAATCGACTAGTGAAAATAGTCAATTTTTGAACACTCTCAGAATTGAACGAGACCAGTTCCATAGGATCCGTAATAGTTAGTTATTACCGGATTTCAATTTTCGTGTCAATCGGAGTTATCCTTTGATTGTGGCAGCTCGAAACGCATCGATTTATTTTTAATTTTAATTTGGCGAGTTAAAATAGCCATTTTTCAAAAAGTCTCGGATTTCGACGAAACCAGTTTCATCGGATCCATAATGTGATATTATTGTAAGGTTTCAAATTTCAAGTCAATTGGATTTACCGTTTGTCCGGTACAAATTAAAAGGCCTAGAAAATCGTTTAAATCGGTTTAATTTAAATTGAACGTTTGTTGCCATAACTCGCACAGATGTCCGAATTAGCTTTCTAAACCTGTTCCATTGTGTCCGGAACGCGGGGTAAACCCTAGAAACGCTGGTTACGGCGCGTAAATCGGAGTTCGGAATTTCCGGATGAATAGTGTCGTTCGAAATTCTATAAATAGCACCACTCTCTTCATAAAAAAAAAAAAAAAAAAAAAACAAACCCTAGCCGCCACCATCAATATGAACGGCCAGAATTGTCAATCCTTCCTCCCTCAATCTTTCTCAATCCACTCATTTTTAACCAAAGTTGTTAACTACAACATTATAGAGCACGATGAGATCTTGAAATCTATACGGATTTGATGGGTTTTGGTGCAACGTAGGGGGAGCTAGGGGAGGCCGACCGTGGCAACTTGCGCACGCAATTCCAAGCACATCAGGTGGCCGAGCTCAGAGCCACTTGGGTCGAGTGTTGTGGTGGTGGAGGGCTTCAAGATGGTGAGGGTATGATGAAGTATTGTCGAGTGTTGATGGTGCAAATTGAAAACCTAATTTGTGCTATATGGGTTTGTATGTTGTGCGTGTGTTCCTGTACGTGAACGTGAATGAGGAGAGGGAGAGATGAGGGAAGTCACGGCTAGGATCTGAAGAAAGGGGAATCGATGGTTGTGATGCAGCAAGGTTTAATATTAAAAATGAAATTGTAAATTAATTTAAGTATAAATCGTGTAAACTTCAAAAATGTATATCTTTTTCATACGAGGTCGAAAACGCGCGAAACCAGTTGCGTTGGAATCGTATGGACGAGCACTATGCGATGGAGTTAGATTGGAGTCGTTTGGAGTTAGTGAGAATTTTGGGTAAAATTAAACGTCCGTTTAATTTTATTCGAAATAAATCGCTAAAACGAAAATAAAATCAAGGTGAGAACTTCTCACTCAATCGAATCAGTTTTGATTTTATTTTAAATAGTTAGATTTAAAATATTTGAATGCATGTTTGAATGATGATTGTTATCTATTGATTGTTAAAATAGACATTATACGCCGTTAGTAAGCGGATGTTATTTATTAAAAACATATACCGCGAATATTTCATAAACAGTTAAATTGGTATTATATATAATAGCAATATATATATATTGGCATATGTATATATTGCAGTTATTGATTTCCCGCATTTTTTTTTGTTTAGCGGATGAGACCCTATTGCGCCGTCTATTAAGCGGATAATATTTTAAATCCCATATACCGCGATAATTTCGTACTGGAGCGAAATTGGTATTGTGCTAATGTTTGTGGATGCAGGAAACAGGTTGGAGGGATCCAACTGGATTCCTCAACAGTTTTTATTTGATTTCAGATATTTTGATATTTGATGGATTATCATATCGATATATGATATCGTTGTTGTCGTGATTGACTATTTGGTATGTAGCATCACTGGACCAAATTTGGAACTTTAAAATGATTTTTAAAGTGATTTTTGAAAATATACTATATGTTTGGAAATTGATTCATTTTAAATAAATAAACATCATAATTTTAATGTTATAAAAATTATGATTTTTGAGAAATATAGTTAAAAGTTGATTTTTGAAAATATGGGATTAATGACTTTATAAAATAGTTAAATTGGAATTTTCTGAATTTATTATTAAAAGTTGAAAATATAGGATTTATGAAATTTGATTATTTTATAAATCAAAATAGAAAAATTATAAAGGAGATTAAAGATGTTTTAAAATAATGATATAAATTGATTTTATAAAGGATTTATAAATGAATATTTATAAATTGAAATATTGAGATTATAAAACGGGTTTTTATAAGTGTTAGAATGAATTGTGAATGAATTTCAGAAATGAATGAAATTTATAGAATCATAAACGGTGAAGTTATAAATGAAATTTTATAAGCAGTAGGTTTATAAAATTTATAAAGTTATTGAAAGAATAGATTTGGATAAATGATTGAATCTTATAAGTTATAAGATTCATAATTATGAAGTTTAAAGGAACGAGTGTGCAAACAAATAAATTATAGGTGTTTAACTTATAATATGAATTTTGTTTTATAATTGGGTTATGAATTGAATATAGGTTAATAAAGGAATTTATAAACGTTGTTTCATAAATTCGCAAACGACTTATTTAGATAAGTAAATTGTTGAAACCTATTAATGGAGTTATATTCACGTTTTTGAACTGTGAATAATCCTTTGAAATAAAATGAATAAAAGGATGAAATTGATTAACGTAGTATATCCACGTTTTTGAATAGTGAATAATATGTTAAAGAAAATGTTTAGATTTGATGTTTTAAATAGAAATTAAAACGATCTAACGATGTTTTAAAATGTGTTGAAATTCGAAACCATAGATTTCAACATTTATTGTTGAAATAGACATTTTCGAGAAATAAAAGGAAATAGTGGACTGTAGCATTGTTGTTATAGTAAATGATTTCCGAAAGGAAATGTTTTGTATAGTATTGGGATTTATATATCTATTTTAATTTCGAATCCCTATACTAGTGATTTTGGGTTGTCGTAACAATGTTTTACGCAACATTCGTTTTGGCCCAAATAAATATGTTTAAGAGCATGATTTCCTTAAAGAATGAAATATATACTTAATTTCGATTTAAGTATATTGAATATTTTCCAAGTGTTGAAAATAAATGGATTTGTGAATTACTTATTAATAAATAAGTATGGAAATGTTTTCCAATATGAAGTGAATATTTAGAATTTATCTTTTTGGAAGATAAATTTAAAATGGATAATTGAAATCGTATATGCATGAATATTTTGGAATATAAATTCACTATTGAATTTGTAAAAGGAAGTGGAATTTGTTTGAAAATAAATATTGATTTATTTTTGAAGTAGTGAAATTATATATCTAGTAAAGATATTTTGGAAAGTAAATAATTTGGAAAATTATTTGGAATCTGGTGATGTGTGCATATCCATTGATAGTCCAATAACCGACTATCAATATTTCCCTTTGAATGGGTAATTGTTGTGCTTTGTTTGAATTTGAATGCCACACTTATTTTTGAACAAGCGCTCACTATTCGGGTTAACCGGGAAAGGACCATGGGGTCGTATAACCCATTCCGAATATGTGATATGTCGTTGTGAATTGCATTTGAAGATCGGTGTTGAAGACCCGGTATTTGCGAGAGCGATAGGATGACCTGTCGATTGTCTCTGCACTGAGTTGCAACGGTATAGAGACTCCCTAAGTGATGGGAAATCCGATCAGGATTGTGAATATCCAGATTGCAAGGACTTCTTTGTAAGTGCCTTCGGTTTTGTTCGAGCCCGGAACAGACTTGTATGGATAGTATGCCTGACATTACAAGTTGAGATATAAAGCCGATTTCTTTCAAATATATTTCTGTTGGTGGCGGAGAATTTATTCTTTTAGCTTAACACCCTTCTCTGAGACGTACGAGCTCAGAGGTTATGTAGTTGAATGTTATCAGCGATATATTCCCATTTTGGTAATGTGACATGCTGAGTGTTGCTGTGAAATGATCATTGTGTTGATTATTTGTGATAGGATCGTTTATTTGATCGTCTATCCTGGTGATCATTTCTATGATCATTTGTTGACCCAAAGCATGGCTTTTGTATAAAGTATGTTTTTGTGGACGTGACTTCGTCGAGCCTCACACCCCGTGAATGGTCAAAACAGGAAAGATGCAGCAAGGTTATGAGGGGTAGCGCCCTTTAGGATGTGTGCATTTCCTTCTGGAAAAGGGTGGTATCATGGTATGGAGCCCAGATGCTTACTCATGTTGAAAACACTTTGTTATGATTGTGTGAATTGATTACGAGCGCTCGGTGAAAGGTCCCAAAGGACCGGGGGATGGCATATTCGGTCAGTTGTTACTCAGTTAGGGGTAACCCGGCCTTGTGTTGGTAGAGATCCGGTTTGGTTCTCGGGGATGTCCATCCAGAGGCATTCTCATGTGGCAATGGAAAGTTCCTTGGCCTGATCATTCGTTGGAAATCCAATTCCCAATACGAAACTTGTACGGTATTAGTTGTAGGACCTGCCATTCACTTATGGTGGTCACCACTGTTTGGATGGTAGCTATAGTAGGCATACGATAATGGTCGTATGTTGGCTAAGATTTATATTCTACTTTCAAAATGAATTTTTCCTACGCTATGCACTAGTAATAATATCAAATGTTATTTTAAATGCGTATCAAGCATCTTTGACTATCATAAGGAGAAATCTCCTCCGATTCTGCGTTTGCATTGTGTGTGCGTGCGGGTGGCCTTATGGTAGTCTCATTTTTAAAAGCATTGCGAATTGACTTTAAAAATATTCTTCTATTTAGATTTTAAAGATAAATAAACTGTTTTGAGTTCTCACACCAGTCACATGACTGACTCGGAGTTTATTGTTTTCCTTCCTAAACTCTGGGTGCCCACCAATTTCCACACGGGCAGTCAAGAGTTAAGGTTTATCAGGATATTCTGGATATTCTGGAGTTGCTGGAGGCAAGCTGGATGGCATGGCGTATTACTAGTATATAGTATTTCTTTTCCGCTATTTGATGTTGTTTGTTGTTGTACACTCTGATGATATGATGTAATGAAATGGATGTAATGTAATAACTGATATAGTTCTTTGTTTAAAGATTATTCATTTATCTATTATATGTTGTTCCGCTGCGAATTGTGAGATTCTGTTGTAGTTCTGTTGTTTTCTTTCCGTTCTATTTTCTATTTTCTTTTCTCTCTATCTTTTCTATCTTTTTCTCTCTTTTTCTTTGTCTTTCTTTTTCTTAAAACCCTCAGTGTTCGGTTTTCCGTCGTTCGATTGCTCGGCAGTCGATAAAGTGAGTATCGATGTTGAATTTTCGAAAGACGAAGAATCGGGTCTTGACACATAGTTCAAAATTGGTGCTTTGAGTTCTATTTTGGAAAAGAGGAGGTATGGAGATGAAAGGAAGAGGTTTTAGTGATTTTGTTTAAGGAAAAGTGAAAAAGAAAGGGATTTTTAACTTAGAAATTTTGGAGAGGACAAGGAAATATAGAGGGAACTTCTAAAATGAAGATGAGCGTTTGAAAATGAAGAAAGGGAAATGAAAAAAAAAATACTTTTATATAAATTGAGTGGGTGAAATGTCTAAAATACCCTTCATAATTTCCAAAGTACTATACCCTTAACATTTTAATGCCACATCACAACCTCTCCTTACCTCTTTGTACACACAACACCTTATCACCCTCATTCCATCACTTCACCACTTCATATGATAAGATGTTACCTTTTAATATTTTCTTTTCTTTTTAAATTCTTAAAAAAGAAGTCAACTTTACCTTTTTTACTTAAGGTAAATATTTAACCATATTTTAACTCTAACCATTTCTTAACTAAAGCGCATATTATTTAGATTTGTATACATGTATATGCTCTAGTGTACATAGAAAGTTTCGACAACTTTTAGTTAATGAAATGTCAAAAATCCAAAAAACTATTTTCAGTCACATTTTCAATTTTTCTCCGAACGAATTATTTTTGTAAACCAAATTTTAAAACAACTTTACCATCATTAGTTATTGCTAAAAAGAGGTTTATTTGAGTTATAAAATCCATTATATAAATATTTAAAAATATATTGAATATTCAAATCCAAAGTGATTAGATTATTAGTTTTGCATCCTCCTCGCCTTATAGGAAATTTCGTCCCTAAAATTAATTGTACATAATAAAAATCTCAAAAGAAAACCAAATAATGTCATTCAACAAAAAGGTATAAAGATAGGACTCCACCACAACCTGGCGAGTATACTAGAAAGACATAACAAAATACAAATAACTACAACAACAACTTGGAAAACGAATCCCTAGTATACTCCTCAGTTTAGAAAATACAATCCCTATCACCCCCACTCCACTAAATCATAACAAGTTCACATCCTTCGTCCTCAATTGCTTTATATCTTGAGGGATGATGTGAACAGGTCGCCTAAGAATGGTTAGGTAAGGCCGGACTTTCAAATCAACATGTTGTGTCGGTTCCACTATTGTCGATGTATCATGTACATACTTACATAAGTGAGATAGGTGAAATACCTTATGCACATATGATAATCTATTTAGTAACTTCACTCTATATGCAAGTCTACTGATCCGGTCCAGTATGGGAAAAGGGTCAATACAATGATGGGCTAGCTTCCCTGATTTCCCTAACCTCACAACACTTCTTAATGGAGAGACCTTTATAAACGCCGAATCTCCAACTGAGAACTCTAGATCCCTGCACCTTCGATTCATATAATGCTTCTACCGATCCTATGCCTCCTTTTTCTTCCTTTTATTTCAATTACCTTCTCATTGGCTTCTAAGATTATGTCGGGTCTAAGAACAATTCTATCAGTACACTTAACCTAACATGAAGGAGAATGACATGGGCGAACAAAAAGAGCTTTAAAAGGAGCCACATCAATGCCTGCCTGATATCCATTGTTTCAAGTAAATTCGACTAAGGGCAAGTGATCTTCTTTACAACCCTTGAGGTTGAGAATGCATGCTTATGATAAGTCTTCCAAGATCTGATTCATACTCTCTGTTTCCATCTGTTTGGGGATGATATGTTGTACTTAGACTTAGCAAAGACTCTTAAGCAGTTTTTAGTCCCATCCAGAACCCGCTAGTGAATATCGGGTGTCGGTCACTAACAGTACTAAAAGGAATACCATGGAATTTCACAATCACCTTCAAATACAAAATTTCCAGACTTGTAGCAATCCTAGTCGGCTTAACAAGAATGAAATGAGCACTCCTGGTCAGTTGGTTGACTATATCCCAGATGCCTTCATCCCTCTTGTTGACTTAGGAAGCCCATCAATAAAGTTCGTAGAGATCTGCTTCCACTTCTACTTGGAATCTCAAGTGGCTAAGGTAGTCCAATTGTCTTTTGTTGGTCACCTTTAATCTATTGGCAGTTTGAACACTGACTCATAAAGATCGAAACATCTCGCTTCATCCCCTTCCACAAGAATACCCTCTTTATATATTTGAACATCTTGGTCACCCCTGGATTGAAAAATAACATTGAATAGTGGCATTCGGCTAACACTTCTTGCCTAAGTCCATAGATAAATTTGGTATTTTTTTTTTTACTTTTTTCAAAGATGTTTTCGAACATGTTTTGAAGTGTATTAAAGTTAGATTGAGGTTCAAATTTTATTAACTTTGTTACATTATTTTCGTAATCTCCATAACCATTCCTCCCTATCCAAAATACTTCTAGAAGTATTGACTCGGCAGATTAACAAACTTTGACGTGCTATTAATGTTTCGAAACAAATTGGCGCAAATTTCTTCCTCACGAAATGACTCGTGTCAAGTGAAACAAGATAAATGCCCAAATCCATTGATCTCTTGAGATACCAGATTCAAGCTATCTTCAACACGTTGATCATGCACGATTCCGCATTAGAAGATCTACGATTCTTCGACGTTGATCTCGCGCACGAGATTCCGTGAATCGGCTTCAAGTTCGTTGATTCGAACGTACTCAAATATCCAAAGATGGAAGAAGAAGGAGATCACACTCAACTTCAACAAAAGTGGAAAAAAGCACACAAACAAATTTTATTCAAAATCAATCACCTTTTTACAATGACAACACACCCGTATTTATAGAGATTTTTCAACACACACAGACCAATACATGCGACACACGAGATAACAGAATACACGACCTAACAACTCACGCGACCTACGACGTAACATCACAAGCGACTTAACAAGTTACAGCACATTAGACATAATATCAACAACCTATGGCATAAGAACATACGACTTAAAAATAGACGACCTAACAACAAACGACATCACACGACTTAACAAAATACAACATTACGCGACCTAATAACAAAGCACTTCAACAGAAACGGCTTGAGTGACCTATCACATGAGCGACTTAAAAGAACTGAGTGGCATAAGATCTGGACGACCTAGCGGCATAAGGACAATGGCTTTAGGTTGCGACTTAGCGACCTACGACCTAGGGAAGGCAGCGACCTAAGCTTCATGCGACTTAAGTAAATGAGCTTCATGCGACCTAGGTAAATGAGCTTCATGCGACCAAAGTAAAGGAGCTTCATGCGACCTAAGTAAATGAGCTTCATGCGACCTAAGTAAACGAGCTTCATGCTTCCTAAGTAAATGAGCGACCTAAGGAATCAACGCTGCATAGGTTGAATGGTTAACTCATTAGGTCGCGGCTCAGATTGATTCTTGTTAGATCGCTTGGGCGACGTATCATAGGTCGCTGGATCAACTTCCACTGCATAACTTGCATACCTCGCTAGGTCGCTAGTCGGCATACGAGAGAAGGTAAGTCGCTGATAGCACGAGCGACTTAAGGCGGCCGAGTTAATTCATAAGCGACCTAACGCATAACTTGCTATGTCGTTCAAGGTATAGGGCGCTGCATCATCCTTCCCTGGTTGAAAAGAATTCGACCCCGAATTCACACTCTCCTCTTCTTTGACACACTCAACTAATAAGCATTCTCATTGATCTTCTTCAAGATTTCTACTGGACTAATCTTTCTCGCAGTTAGCTTGTTGTAAGTTCCAACAGGAAATCTATCCTTGGTCAACACTGCATACACAAAATCGCCCTCTTTGAAGTCCACACTCCTTCGCTTCTTATTTGCCAGTTTCTTATACTTCTCATTTGACTTAAGCATTCGTTCATGAACAATCCGGTGACGCTCCTACAACTCATTGACGAAATCACAAGCTCGTTTAACAACCACTTTCTAACGTGGAACTATCGACAAATCCAACGGTCCTTTCGGAATGGATGAATATACTACTTGAAATAGACTGAATCCATTACTTCGATTAACGTCATGATTATGTGCGAATTCTGCCTGACACAAGTTCACATCCTAGCTCTTCAAATTATCCTTCACAAGACATCTCAACAAATTTCCCAAAGATCTCTTCACCACTTCCGTTTGCCCATCCGTTTGTGGATGATAGGCGCAACTAAAATTTGTCTTAGTTCCAACCATCTTCCACAGACTCAACCAAAAATGACTTAGAAATCGAGTATCCCGGTCAGAAACAATGGTCTCAGGTAGCCCATGTAATCGATAAACCTCTTTAAAGAACAATTGAGCAACACGGACTGCATCGGCGGTCTTTTTACAAGCTATAAAATGTGCCATCTTCGAAAATCTATCAACCACAACATATATAGAATCATTCCCTCGTTGAGTTCTTGGCAAACCCAAAACAAAATCCATGCTAACATCAACCCATAGTCTAGTAGGCACGGGCAATGGCATATACAATCCTGCATTCGTAGCTGTCCCTTTGGAAACTTGACATATGTGACTTCTCTGCACAAATCTTTCAACTTCTTTCCTCATGGAAGGCCAAAAATATGATTGAGAAATCAACTGCAAGGTACGATCTCTTCCCACATGACCTTCTTCATGCAATTCCTTCACAATCTTCATTCGTAAACTGCACTCTGGTATACACAACCAATTTCCTTTGAATAGAAAACCATCTACCAACACATACTAATCCATCTTCCCTTTCTTGACTTCATCTATAACCTTAGAAAAGTAAGGATCCTCAACAAACAATTCTGGAAAGACATCAAACCCCGTCCTTCAACTCTCATCATAGTCAACAAATGATTTCTTCCACTCAACGCGTCTGCCAAACGATTTGTAACTCCTGACTTATGCTTTACAACAAATGTAAACTGTTGCAAGTATGCGATCCATGAAGCATGTCTGGCTGCAATCTTATCCTATCCCTGCAAATGTTTCAATGCTTCATGGTCAGTATACAATACAAACTCTTTATAAAACAAGTAGTGTCTCTAATGCTTTATGGCTTGGACAATAGCATAGAACTCCAAGTCATAGGTACTGTATCTTGTCTTGGCTCCAGAAAGTTTCTCGCTAAAATAAGCAATTGGACGACCCTTTTGACTTAACACTCCACCAATTCCAACTTTAGACGCATCAGTATTCAGCTCAAAGAGTAACTGAAAGTCCGGGTATCTAAGAATCGGTGTTGTAGTGAAAAGTGTCTTGATCTATTGGAAAGCAGAATCAGCCTCTTCAGTCCACACAAACTGCTTTCCTTTCATACAATCTGTCACTGGTGCCATCACGCTATTGAAATGTGGAATAAACCTTTGGTAGAATGATGCTAAACCATGGAAACTTCTCACTTCAGTTATAGTCCTGGGTTGTGGCCAATCCTTGATTGCGTCAACTTTACCTTGATCCACATGAATGCCTTCGTTGGACAACACATGTCCCAAGAACAAAATAATGTGTGTCATGAACATGAACTTCTTTGTTGCCGCGTAAAATTGCTCCTGACGAAGTATCATCAACACTTCCCGCAAGTGTTGTAGATGTTCTTCTGTGCTTCCACTGTATATAAATATATCATCAAAGTATACCACCACGAACTTTCCAATAAACGGTCGAAAGATCTGATTCATCACTCGCATAAAAGTACTAGGTGCATTCGAAAGACCAAATGGCATGACCAGCCATTCATACAACCCCTCCCGTGTCCTGAAGACTGTCTTCCATTCATCCCCTGGTCGAATTCGAACCTGATGATACCCATCTTCAGATCAATCTTTGAAAAGATAGCAGCCCCACTCAACTGATCTAACAAGTCGTCCAATCTTGGCATCGAAAATCTGTACCTCACTATAAGCTTGTTTAATGCTCGACTATCTGTACACATTCCCCAAGTTCCATCCTTCTTTGGCACTAAGAAGGATGGTACTGCACAAGGAATTAAACTTTTTTGTACACGCCCTTGTTCAAGTAAATCCTCCACCTGCCTTCTCAACTCTTCGTGCTCCTTTGGACTCATTGACGCGGCGGATATAACGGATGACAACGGAATGAAGATTTCGTGTCAAGCTAATCGATGAAACGATTAGATGAAACAAGATAAATCAATGGATTGAAAAATACCGAACGCCCGAATTCGTTGATCTCGAGAGATACCGAATTCTAGCTATCTCCAACACGTTGATCGCGCACGATACCGTGTTAAAAGATCTACGACTCTTCTACGTTGATCTCGCGCAATTCCATGAATCGGCTGCAATTCCGTTGATTCGAGGGCACTCGAATAACCGAAAATGGAGAAAGGAGACAACGCTCAACTTCCAATTTCAGGAGGCACAAAGCACTCAAACAAAAGTTTATTCAAAATCAACCAAGTTTACAAATGACTCATCACCCCTATTTATAGAATTTACAACACACATATACACTGCTTACATCACAAAACACAACACACAACTTAACCACCCTAACCGGTGGTCGACTTACGACCTAATATATACAACACATAAAAATACAAGCGCGTTACAATACATACAATATACATGCGACCTTACATAATGCGGCTCAACGACATAGCACAGCTACAAGGATGCTTGAGCGACTTAAAGATCAGCGACTGAAGAAAATGGCTTCTAGAAATCTTCACGCGACCTAAGATATCATATGACTTAAACTCCATGCGATCTAAAGTAGACAGAGGCGTAAGTGATAGCGGCTTAAGGTCACCGACCTAAGGCAATGCGGCATATGCAGTTGGGTCGTAACTAGTTGATGCTAGGTCGTGACTCTCGGTAGTTGTTAGGTCGTGGCAACTAGGTCACTTACCTTGTGATGTATAGCTCGTTAGGTCGCTCGGCGACTTATCATAGGTCGCTGAACCCTTTTTTCCTGTATAACTCGCTTCATCCTCTCTTTGTATCTCATTAGGCCGTAGCTTGTTAGGTTGTCGGTGCGAATTAATAGACGGGTCAACTTCGTTACATCGCGCACTGTCATCATCACGACCTAATGAAGGTCGTTCACGACCTAGAGTCCTGTCTTGCGCTGCATCATCCTCCCCCGGTTGACAAGAATTCGACCTCGAATTTTCACCTTCCACTTCCACAACAAGCTCATCCCCATGATACGGAATCAAGTATCTAACGTTAAAAACGTCTGCAGTGTGAATATGATCCGGCAACCTCAACTGATATGCATTATCATTGATCTTCTTCAAGATTTCCCCTGGACTAATTTTTCGAGCTTTCAACTTGTTGTACGTTCCAACTGGAAAACGATCTTTTTTCAACACTGCGTAAACAAAATCCCCTTCTTGGAAGTCCACACTCCTTCGCTTCTTGTCTGCCAGTTGCTTATACTTCTCATTTGACTTAAGCAATCGTTCACGAACAGTTCTATGACACTCCTGCAACTCATTCACGAAATCACAAACTCGTTTAACTTCTGAGATGGAACTATCGACAAATGCAACGGTCCCTTTGGAATTGCTGAATATACTACTTGAAATGGACTGAATCCAGTACTTCGATTAACAGCGTGATTATGTGCAAATTCCGCCTGACATAACTTCATATCCCAACTCTTCAAATTATCTTTCACAAGACATCTTAACAAGTTTCCCAACGATCTGTTAACCACCTCCATTTGCCCATCTGTTTGTGGATGATAGGCGCTACTAAAGTTCAGCTTAGTCCCAACCATCTTCCACAGACTCAACCAAAAATGACTCAGAAATCTAGTATCCCGATCAAAAACAATGGTCTCAGGTAGCCCATGTAGTCGATAAACCTCTTTAAAGAACAATTGAGCAACACGGACTGCGTCGACGATCTTTTTACAAGCTATGAAATGTGCCATCTTCGAAAATCTGTCTACCACCACATATATGAAATCATTTCCACGTTGAGTTCTTGGCAAACCCAAAACGAAATCCATGCCGATATCAACCCGTGGTCTGGTAGGCACAGGCAATGGCATATACAATCCTGCATTCGTAGCTATCCCTTTGGAAACTTGACATATGTGACATCTCTCCACAAATCTTTCAACTTCTTTTCTCGTGGAAGGCCAAAAATATGAATGAGAAATCAACTGCAAAGTACGATCTCTTCCCACATGTCCTTCTTTGTGTAATTCCTTCACAATCTTCATTCGTAAACTACAGTCTGGCATACACAATAGATTACCCTTAAATAGAAAACCATCTACCATCACATACTCATCCGTCTTCCCTTTATTGACTTCATTCACCATCTTCGCAAAGTAAGGATCTTCAGTAAGCAATTCTGGAAGTACTTCAAACCCCGTCACTTCAACCTTCATTGTAGTCAACAAATGATTCCTTCTACTCAATGCATCTGTCACATAGTTTGTAACTCCCAATTTGTGTTTCACAACAAATGTAAACTGTTGTAAGTATGCAATCCATGAAGGATGTCTGGCTGCAATCTTGTCCTGCCCTTGCAAATGTTTCAACGCTTCATGATCGGTATATAAAACAAATTCTTTATGGAAAAAATACTGTCTCCAATGCTTTATCGCTTGAACAATAGCATAGAACTCCACGTCATAAGTATTATATCTCATCTTTTCTCCCGAAAGCTTCTCACTAAAATAAGCAATTGGAGGGCCCCTCTGACTTAACACCTCTCCAATTCCAACCTTAAATGCATCAGTATGTAGCTCAAACAACAACTGAAAGTCTGGTAAAGGGCGCTGATGTCAAAAGTTCCTTGATCTGCTCAAAAGCAAATCCTGCTTCCTCCGACCATGAAAACTTCTTTCCCTTCATACAATTCGTAACAGGCGCCATCACGCTACTGAAATGTGGAATAAACCTTCGGTAGAATGATGCTAAACCATGAAAGCTTCTCACTTCAGTTATAGTCCTGGGCTGTGGCAAATTTCTGATTGCTTCAACTTTACTTTGATCCACCTAGATACCTTCCTTGGACAATACATACCCCAAAAACAAATCACTATGCGTCATAAACATACATTTCTTCGTTGCTGCATAAAACTGTTCCTGACGAAGAATAGTTAACACCTTCCGCAAGTGTTAAATATGCTCTTCAGCGCTCGCACTATAAATCAAGATATCATCAAAATAGACTACAACAAACTTCCCAATGTACGGTCTGAAAATTTGGTTCATCACCCTCGTAAACGTACTTTGTGCATTTGACAGACCAAACGGCATGACCAGCCACTCATAAAATCCTTCCCGAGTCTTGAATGTGTTCTTCCACTCATCACCTGGTCTTATGCGAATTTGATGATAACCACTTTTGAGATCAATCTTCGAAAGGATTACAGACCCACTGATTTGATCCAACAGATCATCAAGTCTTGGCATAGGAAATCTATATCTGACAGTTATCTTGTTGAGCGCTCTACTATCTGTACACATCCACCAAGTCCCATCCTTCTTCGGCACTAGTAAGGTTGGTACTACACAAGGATTTAACTTTCTTGTACGCGCCCTTGTTCAAGAAACTCTTCCACCTGCCTTCTCAACCCTCGTATTCCTTTGGACTCATTCTGTAATGTGGTCTATGTGGTAACACTGCTCCCGGTACAAGATCAATTTGATGTTGTATGTCTCTCAACGGTGGTAATTCTTTTGGCAACTCCTCTAGGAATACATCTTCAAATTCCTTCAGTACTGGTTTAACTTTCTCTGGAATTTCAACCTCCTCACTACTTTCACATCCGATCAACAAAAACACTTCAGGCTCATCCTCCACTTCCTTGACAAATTTCTTCAAAGATAACAGAGTTTTCAGCTCCTCGATCGTCGCTTTTTAGGAACTAGAGTAATTTTAGTGCCCTCGAACATGAAACTATCGCAATTAGTCCTCCCATCGTGTTGCACTGCTCTATCATATTGCCACGGTCTCCCCAACAACAAATGACACACGTCCATATCCACCACATCGCACCATATATCATCTTTATACTTCTTTTCGATGGAAAAAGTTACACGATCTCTTCGACCAACCTTCACTTCACCACCTTTCCTCAACCAAGCTAATTTGTAGGGTTTTGGATGCTTCTCTGTCTTTAACGCCAACTTCTTTACAGCTTCTGAAGAGATGATATTATCACAACTTCCTGCATCAATGACAAACTTGCAAACCTTTCCCAAGATAGTATATGTTGACTGGAAAATATTACTCCTCAACGAACTTGACACATCCTCTTGTTTTGGTGTCAAACACGACCTCCTCATCATCAAGTTACAACCTTCGTCTCCCGACAATTCTTCTTCCTCCTCAGGTTGCGGTGAATTTAAACACTCTATTTCTGCATCCTCAACCTCAGCAACCATCGCTCGCTTCTTCGGCTTCAGACATTCATTGCTTTTATGACCAAATTCCTGACAATTAAAGCACTTGAAATTGTTGTTGACCTTGGTCTTCACAACTTCATTGATAACCGGTTTACTGACTGCTTTGGAAACATTAGCGCTGCTACTAGCACCTTTC
This sequence comes from Allium cepa, assembly GCA_030765085.1. Classification (NCBI taxonomy): domain Eukaryota; kingdom Viridiplantae; phylum Streptophyta; class Magnoliopsida; order Asparagales; family Amaryllidaceae; genus Allium; species Allium cepa. The sequence goes on from CM060945.1 coordinate 619,759,826, forward strand.
ACTTGGTTTTGGAATTTGTAAACACACCACCTCCTCTTCTACCTTGCTTTTCCCAAGCTAGAGCTTTCTGGAGTGCTTGAGCAACGGATCTTGGATCAAACATATTCACCATATCCTGAATTTTCATTCTCAACCCTCCAACAAATCTAGCTGTCAATTGTTCCTCCGTCTCCATGATGTCATTTCTAGCAACCAACTGATAAAATTCATTTGCATAATCATTCACCATCTTTGTTCCCTGTCTCAAATTTTGTAGGCCTTGGTACATAAGAGATTGATAATTATAAGGTAAGAAAGTAGCTTTCATCAACTTCTTCATCTTCCCCCACGAAACAATCTTTCACTTTCCCATTCTTTCCCGTGTAAGTTTAATTTGCTGCCACGATGCCAAAGCTCTTCCTCTCAGTCGTGTAGCAACCAACTTAACTCTTCGATGCTCGGGAACTTCCTTGAAGTCAAAAATTTCTTCAACATTAGATAACCTATCCAAAAACTCTTCAGCTATCATTCCACCTTTGAATTTTGGAATTTCAGTCTTCATCCCTGACTCCCATTTACGATCATCTTCTACCTCCCGATATGGATTTCATACTTAGTCTCGATCTCAATAATGAACACTATATCTATCACCATCTTCATCATAATCAAATGTACTTCGATATCGATCTCGACCATCAACATCTCTATGATCACGCATATCTCTTCTACTATGTCTTTCAGCATCACGATATGGCTCATCGCCAAACTCACGTGCAGTTCTTCTCTCTTCATTTCTATACTCATGGTGTTCTCGTCTCATTGAAGATGATGATTCCCTTCTATCTCGATAAGATTGTGGTGACACCCTCCTCGCTTCCGTAACCGATAGCAAAACTCTGTTTTCTCCATGGTTCGAGATTGGTGATCTTCTCCGTTGACTTTGGTTCACATCGATCATCAATTTCTCCAATCTATCAATTCCCTTATCCAACTTCTCATTCCATTTATTGCTAATTCGTTGTTCCATTTGTTCAGCATCTTCTCTTTTATACAAATCGTCAACATTCTGGTGATGATTAGCTCTTCTCGGCGGCATTGTAGAATCTTCAAACACACACTTCAATAACTCTCGGCCTGTACTTATTCTCGGCCTACACTTGCTTTGACTCTCGGCCTTGATCCAAAAGTTCAACTAGGCTCAAACTTCAAATCTTCTCCCAATAAGCTCAGCTTAGCTATAATTGGCTAAGTCTAGCTCTGATACCAAACTGACGCAGCGGATATAACGGATGACAACGAAATGAAGATTTCGTGTCAAGCTAATCGATGAAATGATTAGATGAAACAAGATAAATCGATGGATTGAAAAATACCGAACGCCCAAATTCGTTGATCTCGAGAGATACCGAATTCTAGCTATCTCCAACACGTTGATCGCGCACGATACCGTGTTAAAAGATCTATGACTCTTCTACGTTGATCTCGCGCACGAGATTCTATGAATCGGCTTCAAATCCATTGATTCGAGCGCACTCGAATAACTGAAAATTGAGAAAGGAGACAACGCTCAACTTCCAATTTCAAGAGGCACAAAGCACTCAAACAAAAGTTTATTCAAAATCAACCAAGTTTACAAATGACCCATCACCCCTATTTATAGAATTTACAACACACACATACACGGCTTACATCACAAAACGCAACACACAACTTAACCGACCTAACAGGTGGTCGACCTACGACCTAATATATACAACACATAAAAATACAAACGCGTTACAACACATACAATATACATGCGACCTTACATAATGCGGCTCAATGACATAGCACAGCTACAGGGACGCTTGAGCGACTTAAAGATCAACGACTGAAGAAAATGGCTTCTGGAAATCTTCACGCGACCTAAGATATCATATGACCTAAACTCCATGCGATCTAAAGTAGACAGCGGCGTAAGTGATAGCGGCTTAAGGTCACCGACCTAAGGCAATGCGGCATATGCAATTGGGTCGTAACTAGTTGATGCTAGATCGTGACTCTCGGTAGTTGTTAGGTCGTGGCAACTAGGTCGCTTACCTTGTGATGTATAGCTCGTTAGGTCGCTCAGTGACTTATCATAGGTCGCTAAACCCTTTTTTCCTGTATAACTCGCTTCATCCTCTCTTCGTATCTCGTTAAGCCGTAACTTGTTAGGTTGTTGGTGCGACTTAATAGACGGGTTAACTTCGTTACATCGTGCACTGTCATCATCATGACCTAATGAAGGTCGTTCACGACCTAGAGTCCTGTCTTGCGCTGCATCACTCATTCTATAATGTGGTCTATGTGGTAACACAACTCCCGGAACAAGATCAATCTGGTGTTGTATGTCTTTCAATGGTGGTAATTCTTTTGGTAATTCTTCAGGAAATACATCTTCAAATTCCTTCAACACTGGCTTAACTTCCTCAAGAATTTCAACCGTTTCACTACTTTCACGTCCAATCAACAGAAATACTTCAGGCCCATCTTCTACTTCTTTGACAAACTCCTTCAAAGATAACAGAGTCTTTAGTTCCTCGATTTCCTCCAACTTGCTTTCACTTTGTTGTCGCTTTTTAGGAACTAAAGTGATTTTAGTGCCATTGAACATGAAACTATAGCAGTTGGTCCTACCATCGTGTTGCACGGCTTTATAAAATTGCCATGGTCTTCCCAGCAACAAATGACATACATCCATATCTACCACGTCACACCAAATTTCATCCTTATACTTCTTTCCGATGGAAAAAGTTACACAAGCTCATCGACTAACCTTCACTTCTCCACCTTTCCTCAGCCAAGCCAATTTGTTGGGTTTGGGATGCTTCTCTGTCTTTAACGCTAACTTCTTTACAGCTTCTGTAGAGATGATGTTATCACAACTTGCTGCATCGATAACAAACTTACAAACATTTCCCAAAATAGTGCACGTCGACTGAAAAATATTACTCCTCAACCAGCTATTCTCCTCTTCCTTCTTTGGCGTCAAGCAAGATCTCCTCATCATTAAAGAATATCCCTCGTCTCCCGTCAGTAATTCTTCTTCCTCCTCAACTTGTGGTGAATTGGAACATTCTATTTCTGCATCCTCATCCTCAAGCTCAGCAACCATCGCTCGCTTCGTAGGTCTCGGGCATTCATTGCTCTTATGACCAAACTCCTGGCAATTATAACAATTGAAATTTTTGTTGACCTTGGTCTTAGCAACTTCATTGAAGACCTGTTTACTAACAGCCTTGGAAACATTAGTATTGCTACTAGCCCCTTTCACCTGATTGATCAAACTTGTAAGTGCACCACCTCCTCTTCTACCTTGCTTCTCCCAAGCTAGAGCCTTCTGGTGTGCTTCAGCAACGGATCTTGGATCAAACATATTTACAATATCCTGAATTTGCATTCTCAATCCTCCAACAAATCTAGATGTCAACTGTTCCTCCATTTCCATGATATCGTTTCTAGCAAACAGTTGATAAAACTCATATGCATAATCATTTACCGACTTTGTCCCTTGTCTCAAATTCTATAAGCGTTGATACATAAGAGACTGATAATTATAAGGCAAGAAAGTAGCCTTCATCAACTTCTTCATCTTTTCCCATGAAATAATCTTCGACTTTCCCATTCTTTCCCGTGTAAGTTTAGTTTGTTGCCACCATGCCATAGCTCTTCTCCTCAATCATGGAGCAACCAACTTAACTCTATGATGCTCGGGTACTTCCTTGAAGTCAAAAATTTCTTCAACATTTGATAACCAATCCATAAATTCTTCCGCTATCATTCCCCCTTTGAATTCTGGAATCTCTGTTTTCATCCCTGACTCCCATCGACAATCATCTTCGAAATCTCTATTTCGACTTCGTCCTTGGCCATGGTTTCGACAAAAGCTACTATCACCATCAGTGGATTCCTCCAAATCTGACGTATGTCGATTCTGACCATCAACATTTCTGCTACCACGCACGTCTCTTTCTCCCAAAACTGAAGGTGAAACTCTATTTCCACTATGGTGCGAAACTGGTGATGTTCTCCTTTGACTTTGATTCATGTCTCTCATCAACTTCTCTGACTTTCCAATACCTTCATCGAACCTTTCATTGATACGCTGCTCCATCTGCTCAGCTTCTTGTCTTCTATATACATCTTCAACATTCTGAAATCGATTAGCACGTCTCGGAGGCATGATCTTCAAACAATCTCTTTTTCGATCTAACTTTGATATAGTTCGACTTAACTCGACTTGCACTAGGACTTAGCTCAGCTCGGCCTACTTGGTTTCGACCTAACTTAGCTCGGCTTCGACCTAACTCTGCCTTGATCTCAATTAGCTTCAACTTAGCTCCTCAAGCACTTCAAGCTCTTCAAGCTCTGATACCAAATGACTCAGTGGATTAACAAACTTTGACGTGCTATTAATGTTTCGAAACAAATTGGCACAAATTTCTTCCTCGTGAAATGATTCGTGTCAAGTGAAATAAGATAAATGCCTAAATCCGTTGATCTCTCGAGATACCGAATTCTAGCTATCTTCAACACGTTGATCACGCACGATTCCGCGTTAAAAGATCTACGATTCTTCGACGTTGATCTCGCGCACGAGATTCCATGAATCGGCTTCAAGTTTGTTGATTCGAGCGCATTCAAGTATCCGAAGATGGAAGAAGAAGGAGATCACACTCAACTTCAACAAAAGTGGCAAAAAGCACACAAACAAATTTTATTCAAAATCAATCACCTTTTTACAATGACGACACCTGTATTTATAGAGATTTTACAACACACGCAGACCAATACATGCGACACACGAGATAACAAAATACACGACCTAACAACTTACGCGACCTACGACCAAACATCACAAGCGACTGAACAAGTTACAACACATTCGACATAACATCAATGACCTACGACATAAGAACATACGACTTAACAATAGTCGACCTAACAAGAAACGACATCACGCGACTTAACAAAATACAACATTACGCGACCTAACAACGAAGCACTTCAACAGAAACGGCTTGAGCGACCTATCACATGAGAGACTTAAAAGAACTGAGCGGCATAAGATCTGGACGACCTAGCGGCATAAGGACAATGGGCTTCAGGTTGCGACTTAGCGACCTACGACCTAGGGAATGCAGCGACCTAAGCTTCATGAGACTTAAGTAAATGAGCTTCATGCGACCTAGGTAAATGAGCTTCATGCGTCCTAAGTAAATGAGCTTCATGTGACCTAAGTAAATGAGCTTCATGTGACCTAAGTAAATGAGCAACCTAAGGAATCAACGCTGCATAGGTTGAATGGTTAACTCGTTAGGTCACAGCTCAGGTTGATTCTCGTTAGATCGCTTGGGCGACATATCATAGGTCGCTGGATCAACTTCCACTGCATAACTCGCATACCTCGCTAGGTCGCTGGTCAGCATGCGAGAGAATGTAGGTCGCTGATAGCACGAGCTACTTAAGGCATGAGAGACCTAACGCATAATTTGCTATGTCATTCAAGGTATAGTTTGCTGCATCAAGTATAGTGCATAACCAAATTATGTCATCCAATCATATATATACATAACATCGTACTAATGTAAATTGAAATACAAGGGATTCAAAAGTGCTTTCATAGCGACTTTCTCACTTCAACATTCACATACACACTTTTACATCATATACATCATTATCAAACATGTATACACTAGGTCATGGCCTTTTTAAGGGTTTATATAAGAGATTACACTACATGCATGCTGTCATTTGCTTTCAAAAGCAAGAGGGTCTAAAAAGTGATAACTTGCATTTGTTTTCATTTAAACATTTATATTTCAACAATCAAACAATTATATACACATCATACACCTGCAAGATGGTAAGATGATCACCTTAAAACCATGCTAAAAATCATCACAAGCCTTAGAATGAAGGCAACACTTCCAACCATAATCCCGAAGCCAAAGCTACCACCATTGCCATCAAAATCACAAGCTAAGACCTCCTAGCCCACCTTGATGCTCACAGCCTAATTGTGATTCCCCATTTCCTCTATCATATTTCCATTTCTTAGATGCTAAACCATGTGCTAATATTGTTCTAATACATTTATGATAGTTTGGAGGAGATTGAAGAATGTTTGAGGAAGTTTTGAAGATTTAAAGATGAGAAAGAAGTTTTGAATTAAATTTCTTTTTTTCCAAAACTTTGGAAATGATATTATGAAACCAAATGAGAAATGAGATAATATTTTAGAAACAAAAAAGGATCTCCTTTACCCCCATTTTGTCTAGCTAAAGAAAGGATCTTTCCATCCACCTTCCTCTCCTTAAGACATGCGTTGAGACAAGCCTTTATTCCCTCTACCTTCCATGACTTGAATCAATGGTTAATGTCCCCTTGGTTAATCTAACTAATGTTAATTAAATTTCCATTAACTTAAGTGCTATTAACTTGTCATTTATGTGCTCATGTGTTACCATAAAAGTGTAAAAGAGTTAAAACAACTTTATTTTAGAAAAAGGTAATTCTTAGATAAAATGCTTTTCGGTCACATTATCAATATTTCTTTGAACTATTTATTTTGTAAACAAATATAAAATCCAGTTTCTTATCATTAGTTATTATTCGAAAGGGATCTAACAAGGTTGTTAAATCATATTTATTCACATCAAATCCAAGACAAAAATATTTAAATATTTCAAACATTTAAATACAAGGTGATCGAAATTTCAAGTCGTTACATTCTCCCCTACTTATAATATTCGCCATCGAAATTCCAAAACAAGCGAGCAAATAAACAATCATACATCAATACATAGTAGCATTACAAATAATTAGCAAAAATAGCATACAAATATAGTAAAGCCCGTATGATGCACATGGACCATCCGTATGCAATATCAAATCTGACCTCTCGGTCGATAACATAAAATGTTGTGTGTCAAGTAGTAGATGTGAAGCCAATTTGCAAACGTATGTTTTGACTACACCTAAAATGGATTTGAATCTCGTATCTAGGTTAGTTTGTAGGTTGTAGATTGTGTAGTTGGTTTGAATTCTTTGATGTAGATGTCAGATTTGATTGTAGTGGGTTGTTGATATTAGATCTGAGTGGAGATAGAACTAAAGTGGTGGTTAGATAATGTAATTTGGAAGCTATGGAATTGTGATGTTTGTGAAGTGAGGTGATGGTGAAAGTAAACAAAGAGAAGAGAGAAAGGAAGAGAAATTTTTTTGTAATATAAAGGATGAGATTAACACCTCAAATTAGAGTGCTGCTCATGTTGAAATTACCGAAGAAAAGAAAACAAAATAGTAAAGATGAAGAGCGGGAGAGAGTTGAATTCTTTGTTGCCACTTGATGATGTTATACATGACAGAGTTAAGAGTATGCCCTAGGAAAAATTATTTAACTTGTTACATATATCTAACTCGTTGACTAATCATGTTCAAAATAAAATTATTTTCTTTCTATTATATATTAGATATAATGTGGTTATATTAATTAATCAATTCCATTAAAAGTATATTTAATAGAAAATCCATAAATGGCATATTTTGTGGTAGTAGTTACAAAATGTTGTAACCATGAGTAATTTATCATAATAAAATAAATACACCATTTTAAATGTTCCTAGTCAAAATGCATCGATACTGAATATTGATGTATCTATTGAGATTAGAGTATGTAACACTCCCCAAATATTGGGCAATGTTTTACTCATGATTGCTAGGGGCACCTAGGGGTTACGTACTGATAGTTATTGGATAACTATGGAATGATTCACTCAATAGTTTTTTGTTGGTTAATATTACTAAGGTCGAACAAAAAATATCGATGTGACTGATTTACACAATTCTCTCGACTTGAGGATACCGTGGATCTTCAATATTAAAGCTCTGCTTTGATTATATTCAAATCATGGCTTGGCATTCCATCGAGTCACTAAAGTTTGGTCGAGTGGAAGCATGAAGGTGAAGCTATATTCAAGAGAGGATTCTTGTCCTTAGTTATATGGGGTTGTTTCATGGTCAACTGAAGTCAACTCAAAGTCAATGTCTCTGGCAAGAGCATTTCGGTTAATAGCAATTGTTATTATTGATCCAAGGACTTTGAGTTTGAACTATAAAGTTGAATGTGGATGATATTTGAATTTTGACCATTTTCAAATTCCATAAATCCAAAGTGATATTATTTTGACGAAGAGAATTGGTGTAAATAATTGTCACTATTAGGTACCGCGTATAATAAATATATTGGATTTTACCAAAAGATGTGTAAGCGATGAATTCTGCCAAAATATCACACCACCTGCTAAGTAACGTGTGAATGTTAATATTTTAATTGCTCAATATTAATCGTTGACTGAATTTACAGTCGCACAATCGTAATGATGAATTCTCCGAAAAACCACATGATTTAATTAATTTACAAGAAGTTGTAAATTAAATAAATTAATTAGTATTTGAGAAATATTAATTATTATTTATTTTATTTAATGCTTGGCAATTATTTTGTAATTATTTGAATGCATTTACAAAAGTTATATTTGTACGCATTGATATATGATATCATTGTAATTAAATAGAAGACAATTACATGTGTTAATTATGGAATCTTATGTCATTTGATGGCAAGTAATTTTCAGCCATATCATGTAAAGAAATAAGAGAGAAAAGAGATAGTTAATTAATAGAATTGTTAGAGAAGTTTTAATTAAAGATCGGGAAAGGTTTTATTCTTTCAAATAAAACATAACTCATTTTGTATGTATATTAATTGAGTTTCTCATTTTTCATTCTTCTTTTTATATAACGTTTTGAATTCTCTCCTTCTCTAATGGCTGAAAATATAAGATCCTCCATGGCTTCAATTACTCTTGAAATCAAATACAAATAAAATCAATTATGAAAAGTGGTTTATTTTTCCTGATCCTTGCAACATCTGGAGGTTGATTTCTAATTCTAGGAGATTTAATTCATCATTCAAGATACGATTCATTGGAAACATCTAGAGGAAAATTACAATATTTTAAGGTGTACTTCACGGCTTTGGAATAAAGGTATGATCTTTTTATTTTAATAATTTTGATATAATGTTTTCATGCTAAAAATTGCATATCATAATTTATATGTGTATAATCTTGTCTCATTTTATTTGAAATTAGTTTATGTATATCAAAAATTGTATGAATTGATTTCTTTTTTTATTTAGATAAATCAAAACTCAAACTTATATATGATTAGACAATATTTTAATTTTAGATCTATGTTTGAACATTCAAATCAAAACGTAATTTTTTGATTTAAATGTTTATATGTTCTTATTGTTTGCATTTTTACTATAGTATAAACTTAAATATGATTAAATGATGTTTCGATAATAAATTGATTATAATTAATATCTAAATTGATTACCATATTTGATATCATAATTATTATTCTTTAACTATTCATAGAATTTTATAACGACCCGTAATTTTCGATAATTAAAATATTTATTTTAATAGGATTTGTAATTTAATATTGGAAGAAATTAAAATTTGTGGTTTATTAATAAGAAATAACTAGAATGTAATGTTAGAAATGTTAATTCAAGATAATTGATAATTACTTTAACGTATGTCCAATTGTTGAAATGATTATAAAGTTAAAATTGGTTATAGGTTGTAAATAAAGAAATAGGGTTTAATAATATAAATTTAATGCAATAAATGACCGATTGAATGAAATCTCAAATAATTTAATAAATTGTAAAGTTACATTGGTTAGAAATTGTAAATAAGGAGATAAAATAATTGTGAAGTTATTTGTTTTGTTTGTTAACAATAAACTTGTAAATGTGTTTGAATTGGCAAATTGTAACAATAGTTAATTAATCCATTTAATTAGTTATAAATGGTAAACAAGGGAATAAATTAAAAGTTATAATTAATTGGTGAAATAATATGTAATTCATTGAAATCAGGAAAAAACAGGGTGGTGTAAGTAGTTATAAAATTTATTTAAAGATAACAAACTTATAAGTGTGACTAAAGTAAGAAAATGTGACAATTGTTATATGTTACCTATTTAACCAATCTATTGAATTTAATTTGGAATAAATTATTACTTGGTGTAATTAAATATTACGTTGATGTAAATTAAGATGAATTGGAGAATATTAATGTAGTAAGATATAAACCAATGCTAATTATGCTCATAGTGTAATGATTGATTGTAGTAATAGATGTTAATATAAGAATGGAAAATTTTAAGAAATAAATGTTGGAATATGAAATGAATAGTAAATAGATGTTGTATAATGAGAATTCGTTTGAAATCTAATATTGAATATAAACTGCAATAATAGTTGTTGGAATCCTTTATTGAAAAGAAAAGACACGTGCATTGTAATTAGTAAGTTCAACATAAGAACCTACATTTTAAATTAAATTAAGATAAAGAATTTAATGAAATTTAAGTTTTGACTTGAAAAAAATAAATTATATGTTTACTTCTAACCGGAATAACAAATGTTCAACTTGAATAAAGGATGGAGTGAATGTTTTTAATGAAAGAATAAACATAATTTGTTATTTGAAATGCATCTTGGAGAATTTGATTTTCAATAAGATGAAAACCTTTACTTTGTAAATAGTTTATAAATTTTGTTGTATATGAAATTTTATAAAACATATTTGAATTGGTATAAATGAAAAGAAAACGGTGTTTATAATTAGAATATGTTGATATTAGTAATGAAATGATTTGGAATCGAATTAGTTGAAATGTTTCAATTAAAAGGAAGCGTAAATAAAATTGTAATGAATGAGTTAATGAAGAAACTTGCATTTTGTGTCAATATGGAATGAACATTTCAATTAAGATAATTGCATGTTTTGATATGTGTAAAAATAATACTTTCATTTTGAATAAGTCTGATTTTAAAAAAATTGAATTTTAGGATAATATACACACACACATTAATATCCAAATTTTTAAATATATCAGAGGGTTCATGGTTATGTATATGTTATGGAATCAATTAGAATTACCTTTGATTAAAAATTGTTCATTAATTACACATGTTTACGTATAGTTATTTTTCCATTTCATATATGGTTATAACTTGTAAATGTGTTGCATTAATGTGACCATTACAATAACTAAAAAAGTAAAATGAATCATTTTATAATGCATAGATATCTATATAATCATTAATTAATAAAATTGGTTTGAGTAACATAAATAAATGAATATATTAGTTGATTGATTGATAGTTAAATGGTTCATAGTGCTGATGGAGTGTGCACATATATTAACTAAAACGAATGTTTTAATAAAGAATTAAATGATAAATATGTGTATATTTGGGTTTTTTGAAGTGAATTAATAAGAGTAAGTTTTGGAATTTGGATCCCAAAGGTTTGTTTGTAGTATATAGTGGTCTCTTCATTTACTTTGCATTTATTATCACATCCACATTCCTTTTCTTTTCAAAGTTGAATCCCAAAGATTAGTTTATGGTATATAAAGGATCCAAATTCCAAAACTTACTCCTATTAATTCACTTCAACAAAACCAAATATTCACATATTTATTGTAACAACCCGCATATTTAACGATTATATATTTAAATGTTTTATTTAAATATAGCGTTGTTAGTCGGATTTTTGGGTCTGAAATGTTACTTTTTGCAAACGGCCGAATTGGGGCTCGATACCACTTCCATTGAGTCCAAAATGGCGTTTGCGATCTTTTTGAGTATAAGCTTTGATATGTTTGGAGTAAGTCGAGTTTTGCTACTTTTTCTAATTGGGTTTTGGGTTTGGGTTCAGCCCTTTGCTAGTTTAATAACCTAACTCAGTCCCTCTCTTCCCCATTCACTCATTTTCACTTCTAAACTCAAGCTAAAACTGAAAATGGGGGAAGAGAATGGGAATTAGAAATTCCAAGCCCTAGTTTACTTTGCAAACTTGAATTCTTGCTCCAAAAATCAAAGTGAAGCTATTGGTAAGCCCTCTCTTCATCTTCTCCAACACTTTCTACCTTCAATTTCAGAAAGTTTCCTAAACCTAACTTAGGAAATACTTGTTTGATCTTAGATTGAAGCTTGTTGGGTTGAAGTAGAGATTGGTTGGTCTTCTCCTTGTGATTGAGCTTCTTCTTCTTTGTTTTGGGTTAAAGGTGAGATTGTTATCTCACATCTATGACTATAGTTATCTTTGGTTGTTAGGTATGAATTCCTAACACTTATTCATGTGCATTTGTTTTTGGTTTGGATTGAATTGGTGAATATTCCAATTTTTAGTGTTTTGGGTCCAAATCTTTGAAATCCTAACTTTGATGTTTTGATCATGTTTTGGTGATGCATCGAGGAGCATATAGGCCGGGTTGTTGAAAATGTGTACGTGCTAATATAGTACACACGGATCGTGTAATATGATGAATAACATACAAAAATATGACTAATCACAGATAATAGAAAATTCAGTAAAACGGAAAAAGCACATCAGAGATTTTTATACTGGTTCGGAGCACCGTCCTACGTCCAGTCCCAGACTTCTATCTGGATTTTCACTACCAAATACCTCGCTTCACCCAGAGCAACAGGTTTACAACACCCGAAAGAGACAAGTGATTTTCCAATGAAATGGCACATACCACTTGTACTCTTTCTATCCGTTCGAGAGCCTCCAAAATCAGCATCACTATATGATACTAATTCAAATGGACATTCTTTTGGATAAAAAAGACCGAAATCTTTGGTATTATTAAGATAACGAATTATACGTTTCACTGCTCTTAGATGTGATTCCTTTGGATCAGCTTGAAAGCGTGCACATAGACAAACACTCATCATTATATCTGGACGACTTGTTGTAAGATAAAGAAGAGATCATGCTTCGATATAGTTTCTAGTCAACATTCTTACCATTTTTATCTTTTTCAAGATGTGTAGTTGTACTCATAGGAGTAGGTTTACCAGATGTGTTATTTAACCCGAAGCGTTTGATAAGATTTCCGCGGTATTTTTCTTGATTAATAAATATACCATTCGAAAGTTGTTTGATTTGAAGTCCAAGAAAATATAACAGTTCTCCCATATGAGACATTTCGAATTCTTTGGTCATAATACTTGCAAATTCCTTGCAGAGTTTATCGTTTATTGAACCAAAGATGATATCGTTTACATATATCTGGATAACTAGAATATCCTTTTGAGAATGTTTGATAAACAAAGTTTGATCGACTTTGCCTATTTGAAATCCTGAGTTAATAATATAGCTACGTAGTCGTTCATTGTGACGCCCCACCTCTATACCCACGCTAGCCAAGACATTACTGTGAATGCTGTCAACTAGCACGGAGAATAAGGCTGTTGAGGAGCGACCATCCATGTAATTTCTTTGCGCGAGCACCGATATGTCAGATAGTATAACATGCATTTTATTTCAAGAGGAAATCCGACATACCGATACAAACACAAAGCTACTACACAGTGGCTATAATATCTTCGGAAACAAATACAGAAATAAACAGAACATAAATCAGTCACAGATAATTCATATCACAAAGGCGGAAGAAGACATGAATATATAGTTAACACATGAAAGTGTATACCAGAGTAGTGGTCAAAAGGATCCACAAATATACAAAAGAATAGCAACACGTGCTATACAAAAGAATACAACAATGAGCCTATATCTCAGGTGTATACAACAAAATAAACTACTAATCTAAGTAGTTTGCCAAAAGTCAGAGTAATGAATCCCTGGGGAGAAGTCAAGCAGAAGCACCTGTAACATCTCGGTCCGACCCGAGTATTATTTAATAAGAAAATAATAAACGGATCAGTCTAACTATAAATATCAGATGGAACGATATAGAATAAGAGATATGACTAAACGCATAATAATCACAATGCCAAGCTGTGATATTTATAAGTAATTGAAAATCAACAAGAGATTAATCAATATCACCAATCTACACAAGAATCAAAGGAAATGTCATACTCCTTATTTCGTTCACCAAACCATAAATATTGACGATTATATCAATGTAAATCACAAAAGTCAATGACACACAAATTCACCAATGCACAAATATTGATAAAACTTATCAATGGAAATCACGAAAATTGGTGAAGCACAAATTCTAGAAATCATCTCAAGAAATCCAGTAAATGACACACAAATTCACCTATGCACAAAAATTGATAAATCATACCAATAGAAATCACAAAAATAGGTGAAAAAGGAAATTCCAGAATTCGACACACGAAAACCAGAAATCACACAAAATAGGGGGAAGGCCTATCATACGAACGGGAGCATGAAAACTCACCAACAGCTGTATCACACGAACGAGAAGCTATCTCATGGTAGCTAGCCATTAATTTGACACACGAATGGTCCGAAGACCTGAAACACGAATGGTCCGAAGACCGTGGGTTGCTACCCCACCAAATTGAGTCGAAACTCCACAAAACGGGGTTTAGTCTCCCCCGCAGACAAAGAGACATCGCACATTGCTAGTCTAAATCACAAAAATGATCGTCATGATCAACGAGAAGTGTCAATTACAGTAAGCTAGTAAATATATGAGCTTAGCTTCATGTCCCATAACCATTAGCTTAACTTAAATATTTACGAACAAATTGTAGATCTCCACTAGAAAATTGTCACAAGAGTTTCAATCGAACAAGTCCAAGAATTAACCAACAAAGTGAATGCAAGCGTTTCATACCACTTGTTTTACTAAGTCGTTTAATTAGATTTCACATACGAGTGAGGTAAAGGTTTGTATATACTAATAGATTGGAAAACGGTTTTATAAACGAAATTGGTATTAAAATAGAATTGAAATCGTTTGAGGAAAGAGTTTTGATATTTACTACTAGTATAGAAAACCTTTCTATTTTTAAAGTGACAAATCACAAAGAAGATTGTAGGAACAATCAATCACTAAAATTCACATACGAAAATGTGAATAAAAATCCAACGAAACCAATAAAGAATCCATCAAAATGGATACTCAAAAATCCCTAAAAAGGAGTCATCAAAGTCATAACAAATGATAACAAGACATAGGAAACAACACGAATCGATTAAAGTTGGATATTCAAACGAATTAGCAAAATAGGCTAATCTGGAAAATAGAAGCAGGTCGGTCGACCGGACTCCCTGAGTTGGTCGACCGAACCAGAGGTAGGAAACTTCTCGGGCACCAGGTCGGTCGACCGAACCAGGGGGGTCGGTCGGCCGAACCAGAAACAGAAGTGCAACTGCACATTTGGAAGCAGGTCGGTCGACCGAGCCAGGGGGGTCGGTCGGCCGGACCTGTTTCTAGCCTCTTCCCTGCCTATTACAAATGAGGTTCAATCTTGACCAAATTGTATTCTCTCGAGCAACGGTGCTAAGGGATTATGCCAATCGACTACCCGGCCCTATAAGCTCTTCGATGCATCTCCAAAAACATGATCAAAGATCAAAGCTATGATTTTTAAAGGATTGAACCCAAAACACCAAAAATTGGGATATTCACCAAATCTATCCAAACTAAAAGCAAATGCACACGAATAAGTGTTAGGAATTCATACCTAACAATCGAAGATAAATATAAGCATAGATGTGAGATAAAAATCTCACCTTTTCACAAAATCAAACAAGAAGAAGCTTGAAAGCAAATGGAGAATCAACCTCTCTTCAACACAACCCAAATGAGCTTGAATCTATGCTCAAAACAAGAACATTCCCAAAATTAGGTTTAGGAATTTCTGAAATTGGTAAGAGAATAAGTTGGAGAAGAAGAAGAGAAGCTTACCAATGGGTTCTTCCTGAGTTTGGAGCTAGGAATTGGATTTGCAAGAGGAACTAGGGTTTTGGAGTTTTAATTTCCAATCTCTCCCACCATTAATACTCTAAAAACTGAAAAGAGAAGAGAATGAGGGTGAGTGGGGAAGAGTGGCTCAGATTTGAGCATAAGTTAACATAGGGCTGATCCCAAAACCAAACCCAAAGTGAAAAGTAGCAAAAATCAACTTTGTCCAAACATATCGAAGCTTATACTCAAAAAGGTCGCAAAGGGCATTTTAAACTCAATGGGAGTGGTCCCGAGTCCTAATTCGACCGTATGCAAAAAGTAGCTTTTCGGACTAAAATCCGACTAACGATGAAATATTTAAATAAAATATTTAAATACAAAATCGATAAATATATGGATTGTTACAGACTCCCCCCTTAAAGAAATTGCGTCCTCGCAATATTTTAAGAAGAAGATATATAGTAACAACCATAAAAGCATATTCAACACAAAAGAAGTTTGAAATAAGAAGTTCACCTCAAAGAGCACGAGAAAGTAAGTCCGGATGTGTTCGCTCGATGTACTCTCTAGATTCCCAAGAACAATCCTTAGGATTTGAAGACCATTGAACTTTAACAAGCGGAACATCTTTATTTCGAAGTCGTTTGACCTCCGAAGCAATGATACGAATAGGATGTTGCTCATAAGTTAAATTAGGCGAAACTTCAATCTCTTCCACAACACCGGGCTCAAGAACAGAATTGGAATCTCGAAGACATTTCCGAAGTTGAGAAACGTGAAACACGTCATGGATAGCAGAAAATTGAGCCGGTAATAAAAGGCGATAAGCCATGGAACCAATACGTTCGGTGATAGGAAATGGCCCAATATATCGAGGCGCCAATTTTCCCGATCGACTGAAACGTACAACACCTTTCATAGGTGAAACACGAATGAACACAAGATCTCCCACAGAAAATTCTAACTTCCTTCTCCGGTTATCGGCATAGGATTTTTGTCTACTCTGGGCTTCTTTCATCCTATGACGAATAAGATCAATCTTTTCTGTGGAATCACGAATAAAATCTGGACCTAAAGCCAGCTTCTCACCGGCCTCAAGCCAACAAGAAGGAGATCGGCATGGCCTTCCGTAGAGTGCCTCAAAAGGTGCCACACCAATACTAGATTGGAAGCTATTATTATAGGAAAATTCAACAAGAGAAATATGATCTTCCCAACTTCCACCGAAATCAAGCACACAAGCACGAAGAAGATCTTCAAGAGTTTGATTCACACGCTCAGTTTGTCCATCGGACTGGGGGTGATAAGCGGTGCTAAAATTAAGCTTCGTTCCCAAAGCTTTTTGAAGACTTTTCCAAAATCCACTAGTGAACAATGGATCACGATCGCTAACAATAGAAGTAGGAACCCCATGCAATTTAACAATCTCTTTGATAAAGAGCCTGGCCAAAAGAGGAACGATTCGGTTAGACCGAACGGGAATAAAATGGGCAGATTTAGTAAGCCTATCAACAATCACCCATAAACTATCATGACCCGAACGAGAACGGGGAAGGCCATCTATAAAATCCATGGAAATTTGGTCCCACTTTCAAATTGGAATGTCTAAAGGTTGCAATAACCCATCGGGCCTTTGATGTTCGGCCTTAACAAGTTGGCAAGTCATGCAACGCTTAACGAAGTTAGCGATGTCATGTTTCATTTCCTCCCAATAATAAAGTCGCTTCATATCCGCATACATTTTACTACTACCGGGATGAATGGTAAATTTAGAACGATGGGAATCTTCTAAAATATCCTTACGAAGATCAACAATATTTGGTACAATAAGTCTACCAAATCTCCGAATGCCGCCACGAGAATCGGTATCAAAATCTTTCAAACCTTCAATATCAATTTTATCCTTAATATTTTGGCCAAGAAGAGCCAATTCGGGATCTAGCCTTTGAGCTTCAAGAATGCGGTCCAAAAGAGAAGGATGAGCCTCAAGGCTACATAACACAAGTGATGAACACAAATCGGATACGCGGTCTCGAACCTCACAAGTGGATAAGATCTCGAGATCGTTCCATTCAGATATCATCATAGAAACAACAGCTTGTTGTTTATGGTTAAGAGCATCGGCGACACGATTACCCTTACCGGAAGTATAAAGAATATCAAGATCATATGGTGCAAGAAATTCGAGCCAACGTTGTTGAGGCAAATTAAGTTCCTTTTGAGAAAATAAATACTTCAAGGACTTATGATCGGTATAAATAACAAATTTCTCTCCTAAAAGATAATGACGCCAAATCCGAAAAGCAAAAACAATAGCCGCGGGTTCTAAATCATGAGTGGCATATCTAGTCTCGGCAGGCTTCAGTTGCCTAGAAGCATAAGCAATAACACGTTCTCTTTGCATAAGAACGGCACCCAAACCAACGCGACTAGCATCGGTATAAACAACGAAATCTTGATTCCCCTCGGGAATAACAAGAATAGGAGCATCAGAAAGAAGTTCCTTTAGTTTCTGAAAAGAAGTTTCACATTTGTCCGACCAAATGTATTTAATACCTTTCTTCATTAAGCTAGTGAGAGGCACGGCAATCTTAGAAAAGTCTTTAATAAAACGGCGGTAATAACCTGCCAATCCAAGAAAACTACGAATCTCCGTCACACTCTCCGGTCTCTTCCAATCTTGAATCGCTTTAATCTTTGAAGGATCCACGGAAATTCCGGATTCGGAAATAATGTGACCGAGAAACTTCACACGAGATTGCCAAAACTGGCATTTAGAAAAAATTTCCTTAATTGATTACTCCTAAGAGTTTCCAACACAATCCGAAGATGTTTTTCATGCTCCTCCTCGGTTTTAGAATACACAAGAATATCATCGATAAAGATGAGAACAAACCGGTCGAGGAAGTCTTTGAAAACTCTATTCATAAGGTCAACGAAATACGCCGGAGCATTCGTTAGGCCAAATGGCATAACAAGCCATTCATAAGATCCATAACGAGTACGGAACGATGTCAAAGGAATACTATCCTCTGCAATACGAAGCTGATGAAATCCAGTTGCTAAGTCTAATAGTGAAAAGACTCTAGCACCACTAAGTTGATCGAATAGATCATCAATCCGAGGTAAATGATACTTATTTTTGATAGTAAGATCATTAAGCTTGCGGTAGTCAACGCAAAGCCTAAGTGTACCATCGGATTTCTTCACGAAAATAGCCGAAGCTCCCCAAGGCGAGGAACTAGAGCGAATAAATTTCTTCGTCCCCAATTCGGATAATTGTTTGCGCATCTCCTCGTTTTCTTTATTGGACATACGATAAGGAGGGCGAGTGATAGGTTGAGCTCTAGGAATGAGATTAATTCTGAACTCAATTGCTCGCTTAGGTGGCAATCCTAAAACGGGGTCAAATATGTCTGAAAATTCATGAACGACGTGAATAAGAGAAATAATATCACCCTCATCATCATCATCGTCATCACGAGGGTTTAAAGAATATAAAGATGCAACCAAGCTAGAATCTGAATCTTTAAGATTAATAGAAATCTGCTTAACAGATTGAGGATGTCGAAGATGAATAGTCCGCTCAGGACATAGGATATGAGCTTCATAACGGTTAAGCCAATCCATTCCCAAAATCATTCCGAAGCCTAAATAACGCATGACATGCAAATCGGCTAGGAAAGGAAAATCACACAAAATAATCTCGACATCTTTACACAATAAACTGATTGTTGCGGATCCACCAACCGGATTCGCAATTCTCAAAGAAGTCATTAAACACAAAACATCCAAAGAAAAAGTATCAACAAGTTCTTTTGATAAAAAGAATGGGATGCACCCGTATCAAAAAGAACTCGAATAGGGTGATCATGAAATAAAATAATTCCATCCAGAATAGAATGAGAAATACCTTGGCCACGAGATGTGTTGCCAGGGGCTTGAGCAACATTAAGCTTTCCCTCCTTCCTATTTTGAAGTTTGGGACATGCATGCATAAAATGGTCCGGGCTCTTGCAATAGCGACAAGTACGAGGCTTTGAACACTTGTTCGCAAAATGGTCTCTGGAACCACAATTATAGCATTTCCCTTGAGTAGAGGAAAAGGTCTTTTCAGCAGGAGTTGCTTGCCTCCCTTTCTTATTGGGATAAGGGCCTTTGAATTTATTTGGCCTCTTCTTGTTGTTGAAGTTTGGTTTGGAACCCACCACTTCAACATCATTCTCCCTATCCGCCTCTTCAAGACGAAGAGCAATAACAACGAGTTGGTCGAAAGAAACTTCTAATTTTAGAAGTAATGGCTTCTTGAGATTTTTGTTTAAGCCATAGACGAATCTCTGGTTCTTCTTTAAAGGGGTGTTGATGTATTCAACCCCATATTTGGAAAGCGACTCGAAGGAGGCGACGTAATCAGTCACGGAGGACTCACCTTGAACAAGGTCTATAAATTGTCGAGCCAATGTCACTTTCTCAGCTTCTGGTACGAATTTCAACTCGAAGCGTTCTCGGAATTTCTCCCAGGTGAGATCCGCTTCATTAATCTCAGAAATAAGAAGCTCGTACCAGTCCAATGCTCTTTCTCGAAGCATACTTGAGGCCACCTGAACTCGGTGAAGGTCAATAAGATTCATGCGAGAAAAGATTCGATCGCATGACCTTAGCCAAGCCTGTTCCTCGATAACAGTTTCGGAACCTTTGAATGGCTCCCCACCCAAATTAGTGTAATCGCTACACAAGCGTGCAAATCTCGACTTTGGGTGAGTAGGTTCCGGGTTAGTTCCAGCTGCTTGAGCATTTGTCACTAAATCAAGAAGCTGTTGAGCAGACATAAATACTCCATCCTAGGGAGTAGCACTAGATTGACCAGCGCTGGGACGGCCTGGTCTAACCATTTCTCTTCTTTAAGAAAGAAAGAAAGAAGAGGAAAAAGTTACTCTCAAAATAAATATCAAGAAATCTTGATAGATAAAACAAGGAATCATAAAATAAAGTAGGATAGAACGGTACGAAGACCCGAATAAAATCCTAAAGCAAACTCCTAAGCAAGACTTAGGACATGATCCTCACTAAATTATTCCATATTGTTCCGAAGTTTGGCTCTGATACCAAGCTGTGACGCCCCACCTCTATACCCACGCTAGCCAAGAACATTACGGTGAATGCTGTCAACTAGCACGGAGAATAAGGCTGTTGAGGAGCGACCATCCATGTAATTGCTTTGCGCGAGCACCGATATGTCAGATAGTATAACATGCATTTTATTTCAAGAGGAAATCCGACATACCGATACAAACACAAAGCTACTACACAGTGGCTATAATATCTTCGGAAACAAATACAGAAATAAACATAACATAAATCAGTCACAGATAATTCATATCACAAAGGCGAAAGAAGACATGAATATATAGTTAACACATGAAAGTGTATACCAGAGTAGTGGTCAAAAGGATCCACAAATATACAAAAGAATAGCAACACATGCTATACAAAAGAATACAACAATGAGTCTATATCTCAGGGGTATACAACAAAATAAACTACTAATCTAAGTAGTTTGCCAAAAGTCAGAGTAATGAATCCCTGGGGAGAAGTCAAGCAGAAGCACCTGTAACATCTCGGTCTGACCCGAGTATTATTTAATAAGAAAATAATAAACGGATCAGTCTAACTATAAATATCATATGGAACGATATAGAATAAGAGATATGACTAAACGCATAATAATCACAATGCCAAGCTGTGATATTTATAAGTAATTGAAAATCAACAAGAGATTAATCAATATCACCAATCTACACAAGAATCAAAGGAAATGTCATACTCCTTATTTCGTTCACCAAACCATAAATATTGATGATTATATCAATGTCAATCACAAAATTCAATGACACACAAATTCACCAATGCACAAATATTGATAAAACTTATCAATGGAAATCACAAAAATTGGTGAAGCACAAATTCTAGAAATTATCTCAAGAAATCCAGTAAATGACACACAAATTCACCTATGCACAAAAATTGATAAATCATATCAATAGAAATCACAAAAATAGGTGAAAAAGGAAATTCCAGAATTCGACACACGAAAACCAAAAATCACACAAAATAGGGGGGAAGGCCTATCATACGAACGAGAGCATGAAAACTCACCAATAGCTGTATCACACGAACGAGAAGCTATCTCATGGTAGCTAGCCATTAATTTGACACACGAATGGTCCGAAGACCTGACACACGAATGGTCCGAAGACCGTGGGTTGCTACCCCACCAAATTGAGTCGAAACTCCACAAAACGGGGTTTAGTCTCCCCCGCAGACAAAGAGACATCGCACATTGCTAGTCTAAATCACAAAAATGATCGTCGTGATCAACAAGAAGTGTCAATTACAGTAAGCTAGTAAATATATGAGCTTAGCTTCATGTCCCATAACCACTAGCTTAACTTAAATATTTACGAACAAATTGTAGATCTCCACTAGAAAATTGTCACAAGAGTTTCAATCGAACAAGTCCAAGAATTAACCAACAAAGTGAATGCAAGCGTTTCATACCATTTATTTTACTAAGTCATTTAATTAAATTTCTCATACGAGTGAGGTAAAGGTTTGTATATACTAATAGATTGGAAAATGGTTTTATAAACGAATTTGGTATTAAAATAGAATTGAAATTGTTTGAGGAAAGAGTTTTGATATTTACTACTATTATAGAAAACCTTTGTATTTTTAAAGTGACAAATCACAAAGAAGATTGTAGGAACAATCAATCACTAAAATTCACATACGAAAATGTGAATAAAAATCCAACGAAACCGATAAAGAATCCAGCAAAATGGATACTCAAAAATCCCTAAAAAGGAGTCATCAAAGTCATAACAAATGATAACAAGACATAGGAAACAAAACGAATCGATTAAAGTTGGATATTCAAACGAATTAGCAAAATAGGCTAATCTGGCAAATAGAAGTAGGTCAGTCAACCGGACTCCCTGAGTCGGTCGACCGAACCAGAGGTAGGAAACTTCTCGAGCACCAGGTCGGTCGACCGAACCCGGGGGGTCGGTCGGCCAAACCAGAAACAGAAGTGCAACTGCACATTTGGAAGCAGGTCGGTCGACCGAGCCACGGGGGTCGGTCGGCCGGACCTGTTTCCAGCCTCTTCCCTGCCTATTACAAATGAGGTTCAATCTTGACCAAATTGCATTCTCTCGAGCAACGGTGCTAAGGGATTATGCCAATCGACTACCCGGCCCTATAAGCTCTTCGATGCATCTCCAAAAACATGATCAAAGATCAAAGCTATGATTTTTAAAGGATTGAACCCAAAACACCAAAAATTGGGATATTCACCAAATCAATCCAAACCAAAAGCAAATGCACACGAATAAGTGTTAGGAATTCATACCTAACAATCGAAGATAAATATAAGCATAGATGTGAGATAAAAATCTCACCTTTTCACAAATCAAACAAGAAGAAGTTTGAAAGCAAATGGAGAATCAACCTCTCTTCAACACAACCCAAATGAGCTTGAATCTATGCTCAAAATAAGAACATTCCCAAAATTAGGTTTAGGAATTTCTGAAATTGGTAAGAGAATAAGTTGGAGAAGAAGAAGAGAAGCTTACCAATGGGTTCTTCTTGAGTTTGGAGCTAGGAATTGGATTTGCAAGAGGAACTAGGGTTTTGGAGTTTTAATTTCCAATCTCTCCCACCATTAATACTCTAAAAACTGAAAAGAGAAGAGAATGAGGGCGAGTGGGGAAGAGTGGCTCAGATTTGAGCATAAGTTAACATAGGGCTGAGCCCAAACCAAACCCAAAGTGAAAAGTAGCAAAAATCAACTTTCTCCAAACATATCGAAGCTTATACTCAAAAAGGTCGCAAACGGCATTTTAAACTCAATGGGAGTGGTCCCGAGTCCTAATTCGACCATATGCAAAAAGTATCTTTTCGGACTAAAATCCGACTAACGATGAAATATTTAAATAAAATATTTAAATACAAAATCGATAAATATGTGGGTTGTTACATTCATACCAAGCACGAGGTGCTTGTTTTAAACCATAAAGAGCTTTCTTAAGTTTGAACACATGGTCAGGATATTTTTCATGTACGAACAAAGGAGGTTGTTCGACATATATATTCTCTTTGATAAATCCATTGAGAAAAGCACTTTTGACATCCATCTGATAAAGTTTGAAATTATGGTGACAAGCAAAAGATAATAGGATTCTAATAGCTTCTAGTCGAGCAACTGGTGCAAAAGTTTCTTCATAATCCATACCTTCTTCCTGATTATGCCCTTGTGCTACTAATCTTGCTTTATTTTTGGTGATATTTCCTTGTTCGTCGGCCTTTTTTTTATAGACCCATTTAGTACCAATAACTGACTGATCAGTTGGTCTTGGAACAAGTTCCCAAACGTCATTGCGCTCGAACTGATTTAGTTCTTCCTGCATGGCAATGATCCAGTAATCGTCTATAGTAGCTTCTTTTGGATTCTTAGGTTCGATATTTGAGAGAAAAGCGACATGACCCATTTGGTTGAGTTGACTCCTTGTTCTGACATGTGATGTTACTTCACCGATTATATTTTGGGCCGGATGGTCTCTTAATATCCTTGGTGGTGACTGTAACTCACATATTTGAGGAATATTCTCAATAATTATTTCCGAGTCAGAATCAACATTTGTGATGATTGGATTATCAATGACTATTGTTTCATCATCATCTGATATATTTTGAGGATGCTGATAGAATTCATCGAAAGAGACATGAAGTGATTCTTCAATAGTTTTGGTTTGTTTATTAAATATACGATAGGCCTTGCTTCATTCTGAATAACCGACAAATATTCCTTCATCGGCTTTTGGATCGAATTTGCCAAGCTGGTCTTTCGTATTTAAAATAAAGCACTTGGAACCAAAAACTTTGAAGTATGAGATTTTAGGCTTTCTTTTGTTAAATAATTCATAAGGAGTAGTTTTGGTAAGAGGTCTTATGGACACACGATTTAAAACATAACAGGCAGTTGCGACGGCTTCTGCCCAGAAATGTTTTGGTAAGATGGTTCCATTCAATAATGTTCTTGCACATTCTTGTAAAGTTTGGTTCTTTCGTTTTACAACCCCGTTTTGGTGTGGAGTTTTGGGAAACAAAAGATTATGATATATACCTTTCTTTGTACAAAAATATTCAAATTCATTATTTTCAAACTCTCCGCCATGATCACTTCTTATATTTTTAACTTTAATCCCTTTTGATTTTTGAATTATTTTGACGAAAGATTTGAAATGATTGAAAGTGTCACTTTTGTTTTTTAAGAAAATTGCCCATGTGTAACGGGAGAAATCATTAACAATTACAAGCACATATCGACTGTGATTTATTGACTGGACCCTAGTAGGTCCAAATAAATCCATATGTAATAATTCAAGTGGTTGTAATGTTGATATGACTTTCTTGGATTTAAAAGATGATTTGGTCAATTTTCCTAATTTACATGCGTCATAGATGTTGTTAAACTTAAAACTTATTTTGGGTAGTCCTCTAACTAGATCATTTTTGGCTAGCTTGTCAATAGTTTTGAAGTTTATATGACAGAAGCGTTTGTGCCATAACCATGGATCATTATCACTAGCCACAAGACACATATCTGAATTATGATTAATATTCATAGTCAGAATATATATATTTCTGTCTCTATAACCTTCGAAAACTAAATTATGGTCTTTATCTAAAATACTACACTTATTATCCGAAAAGGAAATTGTAAACCCTTGTCACATAACTGACTAATACTAAGTAAATTGTGTTTCAAATTTCTAACTAGCATGACATTAGTAATGAGAGGTAAGTTAGATGTACCGCAATTTCTCACATCGCCTTTGCCGATGATATAGCCTTTTGAATTATCTCTAAAAGTGACGGAGCCACCATCTGAGTATGTAATATTTGTCAATAATCTCTTGTCTCCAGTCATGTGCTTCGAGCAACCACTGTACAATATCCACTTTCCTCTTTTCTTAAGTGGGACCTGCAAAAAATAAAATTAAGTCCATGGTACTCACTTTTTATGGGGTCCTAAGAGTTAGGTCTTAGGAGTCCAAACCCATACGGGTCCGGTATCCCCTTTATATATATAATTTGTATTAAGATGCACAGTATTCATGAAATTCTGAATATATTTGTTCCTAATCAAATTGTTATTTGTTTTAGGAACCCATAATTTGATAGTCTTGACATTTTTCTTCTGAAATTTCACAACTGGTTTTCGTTTGGAATATAATAAACTAAGATTTTTCTTAGCTTCAATCTTTTGTACTTTCTTCTTCGTTTTAATACCAAGATATTTATTGGTTTCTTGTTTCTTATATCCCAACCCTTGTTTATTTGAAACAGATTGTGAACTTTCAATGATTTTTGTCAAATTTTCTCGTCCTTTGTTAAAGTTAGAAACATTTTAAGTAATGTTATCTAACTTAGTTTGTAAACTAGCCTTTTCTAGGTCCAAAATTTTGACTTTTGCCTTAAGCTCATGATTTTTAGTAGTGAGAGCATCATTTTTCTCTTTTCGAGTTTCAATTTCTTGACTCAAGAGAGATAATTGAGAGTCAACATTAGATGATGGTTCTTGAAGTTTTTCAAGTTCTTCTTCTAATATTTTCTTCTCGTCTTTTAACATATCTCGTTCAAATTCTGCTCTACTCAAATCTGCTTTGGCTACTTTTAGTTGTCGTTTTATGTCTTTATATTTGACTATCAATTCAGCATTAATATCAAGTACTTCATCAAATGTAGGAATTTGTACCTCATCTTCTGTTGCCATGAAACAGACATTTGCTTGTTCATCTTCCGTATCATTATCACTTTCTGATGAGTCTGTATCATCCCATGTTACCGAGAATGCTTGTTTCTTTGATTTGTCCTTATATTTTAATTTTTCATTTTCTGACTTCTTCTTTTGCTCCATACAATCCTTGTGCATGTGCTCCTTTTTGTGACAGCTAAAGCATTCTATAGCGGATGATGTTGGTTTATTTGATCCAGATTTCTTTCTGTTATAACGACTGGCTTTTCGCTGTTTTAGGAATTTTTTGAAACCTTTTGCTATGAATGCCAGATCTTCATCTTCAGACTCTGATTCATTTTCGTCTTTTTCAGCATGGAATGACGCGTTATTCTTTTCTTATTTTTGTTCCTTTCTAGTCTGCAAGTTAGCTTCATAGGACATTAGACTTCCTATCAATTCATCTGGCTTCATGACGGAAAGGTCATTAGCTTCTTCAATTGCTAATACTTTTCCTTCCCATTCACTAGTCAGAAAAGTAGGACTGTTGAAACAACATCAAAATCAAAATACTTTTGTCCTAAGCCGATAAGTGCATGGTGGATAGTTTGAAAACGTGAAAACATATCATTGATTGTCTCATTTGGTTTCATTTTGAAATTTTGAAATTGACTTTTCAGCATGGCTATTTTGGCTTGTTTAACCTTGTTAGTACCTTCATGAGTGATTTTCAGCGTTTGCCAAATTTGATATGCAGTAGTGCAGATACTAACACGGTTATATTCATTTTGGTTTAATGCACAAAACAACATATTTATTGCATTTGCATTTACGGCTGCTAATGTTTTCTCAGCCGCTATCCATTCTAAATAATCGGTTGTTGGATTCACTATTTCTTTTTGAGTAGCATTCCAGGCATCATAACTGTTTGATTGCATAAAGAATGACATATGCATTGCCCAATAGCTATAGTTAAGACCATTGCAAAATGGAGGTCTTTGTGTCGATTGACCTTCCGTATAAGTGGTGCTTGAGTGCTAGTACTTGCGTTATTTGCCATATTACAAGAATATACCAAATAACTGTGTTACAGTTACATGATGACCTCGCTCTGGTACCAAATGAAAATGTGTACGTGCTAATATAGTACACACGGATCGTGTAATATGATGAATAACACACAAAAATATGACTAATCACAGATTATAGAAAATTCAGTAAAATAGAAAAAGCACACCAGAGATTTTTATACTGGTTCGGAGCATCGTCCTATATCCAGTCCCAGACTTCTATCTGGATTTTCACTACCAACTACCTCGCTTCACCCGGAGGAATAGGTTTACAACACCCGAGAAGACGAACGGGATTTCATGCCTCTAATGCACCGAGGACTTCAACACTTGCCTCTTACAACACCGAGGACTTCAACACTTGCCTCTTACAACAACGAGGACTTCAACAAAGATGAAAATAATTGTTTGTTGACGGTATGTGTTCTTGCTAACACTATTTTTTCACTTGTAGTACAAACTTCCTATAATCTTATCCCCAAATAGAATATTTGTATATATGAAGATTTGGAAGTGGATATCGTATTGAATCAAAAGAATGTTAAATAAATTTCAGGATTCAAAAAATGATATATGATGGAATATGAGCAATTTGAGCGCTTGAGAGTATAAGATTGAGATCAATAGAATAGAGATTAGAATAATAGAATTTGTTTTTGAATAATGATTTCATGATGTTTATATAAGAAATAAACAGTTGTAACCCTTTGTGAAAAGGTACAAGCAAAGGTCATGATCATTAGTGAAGAGAAAGAGAAGCAACCGTTGAAGAAAAGGAAGTGTCTATACGAAAGGTTGCTTTCTGTTTGAAAACGGTCGACAGGTCAAAAAGGACCAGTAGAAAGGAATTTGAATATATATACGTTATGTACACTTGTGCACGTTAACTTTGCATTCTGGGCAGAAACGGTCGACTGCCATGTTTTGACCGGTCGACCGGTATAGCCCAGATTGCACAATTAATGTGCACTCATTTATATATATATATATATATATATATATATATATATATTCAAAGATTGAAGGTATAAGATTATGTGAGGATTGATTTTAACATAAATAACATTACTAACATACCAAATAATCAACCTCTAACATATGGAGCTCTTTGTGTCTCTTTAATGAATAACTTCTTTTTGTCAATCATGGCTTATCCCTTTGTCTTGTCAATCATGGCTTATCCCTTTGTCAGAAATCAAAACTCTATAAAAATCTTGACTCAACAGTTGTCGATTGGCATAAACCCTTAGAGCCAATGATCGTCCGGTTGCATTTTGGAAGAGTTTGCTCTTCATTTGAATAAGGCTGAAAAACAGCCCAGGCATGATTCAATCGACTGAATTCTTTGTTTAGTCGACTGAATCTGGGACCTGAAAGTTTCCAGGCATTGTTTAATCGACTGAATTCTTTGTTCAGTCAACTGAACCTGGAAACAGAAAGTTCCCACGCATGGTTTAGTCGACTGAATTCTCTGTTCAGTCGACTGAACCTGAAAACAGAAAGTTTCCAGGAAGAATTCAGTCAACTGAAAATCTCTATTCAGTCAACTGAATTTGCTATTTAGTCAACTGAAATCTCTGTTTAGTCAACTGAATTTCCTTTTTCAGCCCACTTTTCCTTTTGAGATTGAATTTCCAATTTGAATCGATTCGTGATGATCCTATTTGTTGTCATCATTTATTTTGACTTTGACGATTCCTTTTTAATTTAAATCCACGGGTTTTTATAAAATAATCTTTTAAATTGTATTAAAAGCTTGCTTCTCAAATTTATAAATTCTATTTAAACGCACGCACACAATTTTGCACTTCGAACGGAGTGGAAAGGAGATTAAATGGTTAAGTAAAACACGGACCATGAATCCATGCGTTTATCTTTCCGATTAATCCCCGACCTATTCGATTGATTGTTTTGACCTTTTGGTCTGGTTTACCAATGAGATGAGGTAAACTTTGTACTGCTTTGAATATGAAATTAACTAACGGATAGTAAACCGTTTAGTGCGAATGAGTGGTTATGGGACTCACGTTACCACTTTTCGGATTCCTTTTCGAGAGTTGTGACACATTCTGCCAGTTAGTGGTGTCCAGTACTGGGCCTTCGAACCTTCACCACTACGGTTTGTTGCCTTCGGGTTTGCACCTTCAGGTTTGTTGCCTTCGGGTATGTTGCCTTCGGGTTTGTACCTTTGGGTTTGTGCCTTCAGGTTTGTTGCCCTATTATATCGCTTTCGGAGTTCGGTCTTTATGAGCCGCTCGAGTGATATTTGGGTTTGGAGTCTTCGGGCTCATGGATCCTTGTTTATACAGTACTGAGCACGTGCAAATTTTATGATGTTTCATTGATACGTATATTCCCTAGGTATCGCTCTTCGGTGTTGGTCTTTTTGAGCCGCACGATATATAGCGATTACCTTGTGGAACTTGTGTTACCTTCGTTGGTATTTGTTATGGCCTTTTTGGCTTGTTTTGGGATATTCATATCCTTTGTTTATTTGAATTGCCAATGAGATGAGGCTTGTTATGATATGATTCATCTTTTTGTTTGATGATTGTGTTATCTCTTTTAGAGATATTTGTTATGCTTTATGATCTTGCAGGTTATTGTTGTTCAGTTTGTCTAACTGATTTGTTTAGCTAGACTGACCCGTGTATTTATACTCGGGTCAGACCGAGTTTTTTGAGGATAGGTGCTTTTGGACTTAGCCTATTTTGCTTCCGCATGGACTATCCAGCTTGTTCCTTTTTGTTATAGCTTTTTGTGTAGTCCTTTTTGTTGTAACTCTGATATATGTATTCCTTTGGATTCATCTGTATACTGTGGTTTGCTATACCACTTGACGTGTATTAGCTTGTATACTCTGTTATGTATCTGTATATGTGAATATGATGATCTACTGTTCTGTGATGTATATTACATTTGAGTTGTTATATTCTGTTCTGATAGATCCTCCAGCCACCTATGGTTTTATTTTAAGTATTCATTGGGTATGTCGACCTGCTTGGTATGTCTATTGTCGATGTATTCAATAGATAGTTAGAGCAAGGCTATAGATGGTCGCTCCTAACCAGCCTTATTCTCCGTGTTAGTTGACGGCATTACCCTATAGTGTCCTTGGCTAGCGTGGGTATAAAGGTGGGGCGTCACAGCTTGGTATCAGAGCTGAGTTCAGAACAAAATATGATAAACACAGAATAGAAGCACATATTACGATACATCAAAGTGTATAAGTGATACAAATCTTTGAATCATTGTGTCTCTATATTCCTTCTACCATCAAAGGTTAGAAAGAAATTGGGAATATGTCTAGGAATGCATTTCATTCCGTAGTATTCCGCAATTGTATTAGTGACATCTACCTTGTGAATAATCTTGTTCTTATCTTAACTTTCAGCGTATGGCTGGAAGAGGCAGAGGATGACATTTGAATGTTGGGCAATTCAGTGGTTCATATCTGGATGGCGTTTATATGTCTGCCGATTAGTTTTTGGAATTGTTTAAGAGCACTCAGCCTCCAGTTCCTCCTCGAGTATCTCCACCTCGCAAGTCTGCCTTTGCACGTTAGTGCAGTGATTTTTCTTTTCTTGGAGGAAAGTCGTTTAAGGGCTCCGAGTCTGTTCTTGAAGTCCAAGCTTGGCTTTGCACGTGCGAGCGTATCTTCTCTCGCATGGAACTTTCTGACCATGATAGAGTTCTTGTAACTTCTAGCTTATTACAAGGGCGTGCTCTTGATTGGTATGAGCTTCTTGTAGCCAAAATTGATGAGTCTACTCTTTCTTGGACTTAGTTTGGGGGGACGATTCGCACTCAAGTTCGGTCCTGAATCTGAAAAAAATTTATTGACCCGTCGCTTCTTTGAGTTGAAGCAAGGGAAATCTTCTGTTTCTGAGTATGTTGCATCATTTGAGGATTTATCTCAGTATGGTCTTGAATTCATTAGCACTTCTTATAAGAAGAATTTGAAGTTTGTTTCTGGTCTTAGGAAATATCTTAAGAAGTCTTTGTTGCTCTAGCTTAAGCTCTCTTTTGAGGAGTTGGTTGATTCTGCACTTCATCTTCAAACCGTCAAGAAGGAGTGTGATAGTGGTGAGGATGTTGAGGTTTCCAAGAACCCCAACAAGAAGCAGTTTCCATTCAGTCATTCATTATACTCATAATGTACTTAACAAATTTAATTCTTCTTTATTCCTACTTAAAGTTAAATTTATTCCTCTCAATATATTTTATCATCTATGCCCATTATACTTACTCTTATTATAACTGCTTTAATTTATTGTTAGTTCCATTAATCATCATTGTATATCGTAAATTATTGAACTAACCTTATTTTCTATTTACTACTGTTAATTATTTTATAACTAAAATTTAAGTGTATAACATTTATTTTAACTATTCAAATTTTATTTATAAAATGCTTTTATATTGTATATTATCCAATTACATTGTTAACATTTGTATAATTTGGGTAAGTATATTTAAATGCAATTGAGTATTATACAAATAAAACTTTCTAATTCCCTCATATGAAGTTTGAATCATTTACCTAAAATTTTGATTTTCTTTTTATAATTGAAATGTTTCTTAAAGATAAAGTTTAAGAATAAAATTTCTGATTCCTTCAAACCATTTAGAGATAAATAAATATATATACATAATATGTCAAATCAAATTTAAATCATATATCTATATATATTATAAATCAAATCTTATTTTAGAAATTCAAATCAATTAAATTTCCTAAAACAAAGCTGTAACAAGACTATAAAGCGGTCTCTTCGCTTCGAAACTCGAAAATGAATGTCGATGATGCCGCGGTCATCACCGAAGTTATTTTCCACCGACAAAGAAAAGAGCACTAATTTTATAATTTAAAATTCCTTGGAAACAAATTTCTATTAGAAAATACTTTAAATAATATACCCATTTTAAAACTATAAACACACGGTTTGAAATCATCGGAAATTACATTCTCGAATTTCTTGTTTTAAACTCATTTCAGTTCCCAAATCAATTTATAAATAGCTATTTATAAATTCATTTATAAAATAACAAATGATAAATCAAGTATTATCATTTCAAATAATTAATTTAGATCAATTTATTAAGCTCCATAAATTTATTTATATCAAAATTTATTTCATTAACTAAATTTTAAAGTAATATTGTGTCAGTTTGTTCTGTCAAAGTGTTTTAGAAATCCCATCGATAGCGTTGATCAGACGAATCGATCAGAAACCCAATTCAACATGAACAACACAAACAACACAATATATAAAACATTTAAATTTTAAATGTTAGTTTACAAATACACTATACATGAATAGATTTTCAAAGAAGGATAGAGATTCAAATATGATTAACTCAAATCAAAGGAAATTCTGATTTGAAAACAAGTTGGAAAAAAGGATGAGAAGCTTATATAACAGAATAGGAAGATGGATAAGCTTATATAAATCGCGGGCAACTTTAACTGGTCAACCGTGATTAAAGAATAAGATCGATGTGGATTTTCTAGGGTAAATCTACATTCAACCTCAGGAGATAGAGTTTGGAATAACAAAAGATATTAGCATCTAAACCAAGGATAGATATAAATCTCTGGTGAATCGATGCTAATTGTAGAGGATTTTCTCCCTTTACAAATGAATTTTTGAGATTAGCAGGACTGCCAATTCACTATAAAGCTCATTCGAAGTGGAGTTGTAGGATACACCAGAATCAAAAGGAGATGAGTAGTGAGGGACATGAATGGATTTTGGAACCACAAGGAACGTTCCAAAATTCAAATAAAATTTGAACCAAAGAGGAAGAGATTCAAGTTTGGATGAAAGTGATTCTGTAACTAAATTTACCGTACATTCTAAGTTTTTCCTCAAAGCCAAAGCTCTGATACCGACTGTAACAACCAGGTATTTTCAATCATTCCATCCGCACATGTCGGACTTAAATTGCTCAAAATACCGCGTTGTAAATAAAATTTGGCAAATCTCAGAATATATATAGTAAATAATAATCACATATCACAGACACAGAGTAATAATAGTGCAGCGGAAGTAAAAGAAATAGTAGTTCATGAAGCTACTATGTAAATATATCAGAGTTAAATAAAATACAACAGAATAAATAAA
Source organism: Allium cepa (assembly GCA_030765085.1). Taxonomy (NCBI): domain Eukaryota; kingdom Viridiplantae; phylum Streptophyta; class Magnoliopsida; order Asparagales; family Amaryllidaceae; genus Allium; species Allium cepa. The sequence continues at coordinate 619,793,620 of CM060945.1, forward strand.
GTACAACAGAAGTCTCAAGATGATAACCAAGTACAGGCTAAATAGAACAGCATAACTGGAATAGATAAAACTAGATAAGCAGATAATCTCCATCGATTCCAATCTCCAGAAAGTGGAATCCAAATCTGTGAATAACTCAGGCTGACCCGAGCGTAAATAAAAATACAAACACTTGAGTCAGGACAATATATACTTATATAATGTAAACCAACTCAGGTGAACTGTAATAAAGTACAAGTAACTTAAAGGATGCCTGGGACCGCCCATCCTCTAAGGATCCGTTAAACTATTTACTATGTAGTAATATTGCACTATTATAATAATATCTACAGTAAAATAAACTTACTTTTAAATAGCGTTCCGGGCAACCCATATCACCCTTCACACATAATAGTCCCAGCAGTCCATCCAATGTCATGACATCTCCACACCGGGTGACTGTCAGAGGATACCGCACGGGCTACGGGAGAAAAACAAACTCGTAGTAAAGGCTCGGTATGGTAGGTGACACGGCACACAAGGCAATGCCAGGGTAGATATAACAATTCGCACACGGGGTGGTGGTAACGCAGCAGCCACATACGCCCACCTCAGAACACACTCCCATATCAAAATCGGAGGATGGCCATCTAATCAATCACAAGTAAGAGTATAGTATCGAAGGAATGTGTCCGATCGAAGGAATGACCTCACTTGGCCCGAGGTCGCTCCTGTTTTAGCCACCTTATGCCAACTCACGGGAGTTGGGTTCACATAATATTCCTCAAGAACGTCGCCACGATCCTACTTCATTCTGGAATCTCCACCGCATACACGGTTGTCAAAGTGGTTTTCGAAATCGACAGAGAGTGTGCCAGATATCCGATCCCGGTCTCTTTGCCAACCAATCGTTATTATAACCCGTAGTTATAACTTTAAAACAATATTTTATACTTCAAAATAAAATATCATTTCAATCCAAATCTTTATCAAAAATAAAGATTAAATCATTTCCAAACCATTTCAATGTATCATCATACCATATCTTCCAAATTCAAATATTTATCAAAATAAATATTAAGTCATTTCTAACCATTTCAATATATTAAATTATCATATCCTTTCAAAACTTCCTTTGCAATCATTTTAATATATTAAAATATCATAACCTTTCAAAGCTTCATTTCCAAAATATCATATCTTTCAGAACTTCTTTTCAAATCATTTTAATATCAAAATATCATATCTTTCAAAACTCCATTTCTCAAATCATTTAATATCAAAATATCATATCTTTCAAAACATCGTTTCAAATCATTTTAATATATCAAAATATCATATCTTTCCGAAACTTCATTTCCAATCATTTTAATATATCAAAATATCATATCTTTACAAAACTTCCTTTCAAATCATTTCAATATATTAAAATATCGTATCTTTACAAAACTTCCTTTTTCAAATCATTTTCAAATATTAGAATATCATATCTTTACAAACTTCCTTTCAAATCATTTCAATATATCAAAATATCATATCTTTACAAAACTTCATTTCAAATCATTATTCATTTTATTCAATTTAAAATACCATTGCAATTCACATTTCAAGACAGTTTATATATCAAAAATCATTTTTTAATCATTAAAATGAAGTTATTATATTTAATAATTAAATTATTAAATTTCCAAAAATTTCAACTTTCAAAGTTCATTTATTCACTTAAGTTTATCAAAACAGTGAAAATTCACTTTTCGTGGCATTTAGAAAATGCTACGGAAAGTTACATTCAAAACAGTTCACTTTAATAAAAGACAACATTTTAAAAATCCTATAATAGGGTTTACTTCAATTTCAAATAAACTTAGTTAAATTCAACAATTATAGCACTTATACAAATTGCTATAATAGCCTTTAATTCAATTTAGGTTTTTAGTTCATTATCATCAACAACAGCATTTACAAATGCTGTAATATCATTTACATTACAATTAATAGCATTTCAAAAATGCAGTTAATTAACTTCAAATATTCAATATAATTTCACAACCAATTATATTTTTTTAAACATTTTTAACTTATAAAATCAAATATTTCACATTTATAAACATCATTAGATTTTCCTTAAGTTCATGATTTTATAAAGTTAAGTTCCATTCAAAAATCAAGATTTAATAATAATTCACTTATTAAATTTCAACATTAAATTTTAAATTCATTGAATTGAATTTCAACTTAACACTTAAGTTTAAAATTTCAAAATATAACTTAATTTCAATTTTATTTACTTAACTTAAAATTCACTTTTAAGCCAAATTCACAAATTCTCATTTTGGTTATATTTCAAAATTTCAACTTAAATAATCATTCATTTCTTTATTCAAAAAACATTAGTATATTATAAAATCACTTTAAATTCATTTTAAATTCAAATTATCACAAATTTATCATAATTCCATATTTAGTTTAATTTCCAATTATAATTAAATCAAAATTTCCAAAAACTCTTACATTCAGAGTTTCTAACTTTCCATAATTTATTTAACTTATAAATTCCTAGAAAATCAATAATACTTTACAAAAATTATTTTTAATTAATTTTAAATCAAAATATTATAATAATTACATTTCTAAAATATTTTAAAAAATTTAGAAAAATATTTTTTAACTAGGGGTCTGTATATAATTTTCTAGCCTAGGTAAAGTGATACGGGTAATATATCATTTCAACCCGTAATTTACAAAGAAAATCCGGGTTTTATCATTTCAAACCCGCAGTCCCAAGTATATGAAATAAATTGAAAATCGCTCAGGCCTATCATTTCAGCCCATAACGATTTTCCCCTATTCTGAAGTCCGTTCGGGTATGTATCATTTCAACCCATAGTGATTCTAATCTAAATGGAACTTGCAGCGTGATAAACTAAAAAAAATAACAGAACAGCATAATATAACAGTAACATATGATATAATAGGTTTTTAAGCATGGGTGAACATCATATGATCATAATATAGCAGGTGTAACATGATAATGCCTTTTACAGATTCAAAAGGGGTCAGTTTACTAGTTATATAAGTACAAATCGTCTGGTGAGAATTACTCACAGTATAAGGTGGAGACGCAACTGAAACACACAAACTGAGATCTTCAGAGGCACGATAGCATTAATATGATTTGAGAGTGGAGAGCCAAAGAATAATAGCCTTGAATACATTCAAACAAAACAAATATATATAACATAAGTTTCAAACTCAAATATACAATTAAACAATGTTAGAGATGAATGCATAAATCATCTCCAAACCACTTGCACTTGCCTTCTATCACCTATGCTTTAGATATAGATCAGGTTTGCACGACCAACGAAAGGACTAGGATCTGGTTTGGGTTCATAAGAGGTCGGCCTAGCATAGGAAAAGATGGTGCAAAGTTGATGCAAGGATATATGTGCATGAATTACAACTACAAGGCAAAATAACATGAATTCCATGCAACTAAGGTCACAGCCTAAGGAAGGACAGCCATGGCCAGGTCTGTAGTGGGATGAAGGATGGTGTGGAAGTGGGTTTCAGGTCATCCATAGGTGGTGGAGGTGGAGTAGGTGGCGGCCAAGGGGTGGTTGAAGGTGATGAAGGCATAGGTGTTGGCTATGGTGCATATAGGTGAAGTTTGTGTAGATTTAGGTGGAGTTTGATCAACTATTGGGCATGGCCAGTGGCTTGGGACTGGAGGGGAGGTGGTGGGTGGTTCAGGTGGTGGAGGAGGCGGCCATGGTGGCTAGAGTGGTGGGGCCGAACCTGAAGTAGAAGAGAAGGCAAGTACAATCAACATAAACAGGTAGAAAAACAAGAAGAAAAACAATAGAAAAAGAAAAAAATTACCAAACTCATGGAGATGATGGAGGCCGAAATTTTTTTCAGATGGAAAGAGAAATTTTTTACGTGAATGAGAAGAAAAAAATAGGCGGCTGAAGAAATGAGGAGATGTGGCCAATTGAATGAAAAGTAAGGTTGAAATGTGAAAAGGTGGGAGATAAAGAGCCATTGGAAACCAAAAGTCAAAACCTTTTCACAATACCTTTATTTATTCGTATAAGTTTAAATTACTGAGAAAAATCATAATTTTAGTAAAGTTTTCTAAAATGCAACAAAATATAAATAAATAATTATTAATTATATAAGGTAAAAATAAGAAAATAGCTTAGAAAATGCAAGTTAGTCAAGCAAATTTGAAAAGAAATAGAATAAATTTTGGAAAAATTATATAGACTTAGAAAATATTTAAAAATAAAGATAAAAACACAAAATAAACATGCCTTCACAAAATAAATAAATAAATTTTAATTAAATATAATTTAAATGAGGAAAATAGCAAAGAAAATAGAAACTAGGCTTTAAAATAGAAAATAAATTCAATAAGCTTTGGAAAAATTAAAAACCACTTTAAAAATATTTAAAAGTCAAAATATACATAATATAATATAATATAAATATACAAATTATAATAATATATATCAAGTAAAAATATCATTTATATAAATTAAAACAAAGAATATTCTTAAATAACCCTATATACACACAATATTGTAAAGGGTATAACTTTCACAATTTAAATCCAATTTCAACGAAACGAAAAGCAGTATTCATGATATTAAATCTATTTTCATAATCAAAGATAAAATTCAAGAATTCAAATATTTAAATTTAAAATTTAAAAGTCAAAGTTTGACCAGTTTTGACTACAAATCCATTTTTCAGGAGAATATTCAATTTATACCAGTTTGAAATTATAATTCATATAATAATAAAAATTTATATTTAAAAATGAAATGTTCGACATAAAACAAGTTTAAAATAATTTCAAAATAAAATAAACTCAAATTTAAATTATATGCAAAAAATCTAGGGTTGTTACAACCCATGTCCCCCTTAACACATTTTATATATTCGCATAGTCTATACAGTACCGTAGGCTCCTCCATGAGGTTTACCCAGAGGGCACTTCGTAGGTATGGTACAAAACAAACTCATAGAAGGCGCGATAGGGCATGTGAACATGGCACTCGACGCAATGCCAGGGTAGGACTCTACCGTTTTGCAGAACCGGGTTGGTGGCAACACATAGTAGCTACTACTGCCCACCTCAGAACACACTCACATAATCAAATCAAGGGGTGGCCACCAAATCAATCACAAAGTCATAATTTGGTATTGAAGAAGCATGTCCGATCAGCGGTGCAACCTCACTTGTCCCAGGTATAGCTCCTGTTTGAGTCACATCTAAGCTGACTCACGAGAGTTAGGGCTACGTAAATACCTCATACAGAATCAAACACCAAACCATCCTACTTCATTCTAGAATCTCCACCACATACACATTTGTTAAAGTGGTTTTCGGTATTAGCAGAGAGTACGACAATATCTGATCTTGGTCTCTCAAACAATCAAACGCTTATTTCACACCGGATGGTTCTTTTAAATTTCCAAAACTGTTTCATATATCAAAATATCGTATTCTCAAAACAATATCATTTTCGAAGTCATATTTACTTTCAAAATTATATCACATTTTAAATTATATCACTTTCGAATTCATATTTCAAAAATAGATCAAATCCGCATTTAAAATCATCATATTCCTCAAATATGTCATTTAAATCCCTACTTATATTATTACATCATTTGATCATATTCTACTTAAAAATCAAGGATTTAAATATAAAACTACCACTTTACAAAACCTGAAATTCAAAAAATAGTTTAAGTAGTTTAAAATAGCTTTAAAAATAGTTTAAAATAGATTAACACAGATTAATATAGTTCAAAATGGATTAAAATTGATTAATATAGTTTAAATAGATTAAAATAGATTAATATAATTTAAAATAGATTAATATATTTTAATCCATTTTAAATTATATTAATCTATTTTAATCTATTTTAAATTATATTAAACTATTTTAATCTATTTTAAATTATATTAATCTATTTTAATCTATTTAAACTATATTAATCCATTTTAATCTATTTTGAACAATATTAATCTGCTTAAAACTATTTTAAACTATCTAAACTATTTTTTGAATTTTAGGTTTTGTAAAGTTTAAGTTTAATATTTAAATCCTTGATTTTTAAGTAGAATACGATTAAATGAAGTTATAACATAAGTCGGAATTTAAATGACATATTTGAGGAATATGATGATTTTAAATGAGAATTTAATCTATTTTGGAAATATGAATTCGAAAGTGACATGGTTGAAAATGTGATATAATTTCGAAAGTAAATATGATTTCGAAAATGATATGGTTTCGAGAATATGATATTTTAACGGTTTTGGAAATTTAAAAGAATCATCCGGTGTGAAATAAGCGTTTGGTTGTTTAAGAGACCAAGATCGAATATTGTCATAATCTCCGCCAATACTGAAAACAACTTTAACAACTGTGTACATGATGGAGATTCCAGAATGATGTAGGATGGTTTGGTGTTTGATTCTGTTTGAGGTATTTTACATAGCCCTGACTCTCGTGAGTCAGCTTAGATGTGACTAAAACAGGTGCTATACCTGGGCCAAGTGAGGTCGCACTTCTGATCAGACATGCTTCTTCGATGCCATATTATGAATTTGTCATTGATTTGGTGGCCACCCTTTAATTTGATTATGGGAGTGTGTTCCGAGGTGGGCGGTAGTAGCTTTTATGCGTTACCACCAGCCCGATTCCGTAAACCGGTAGAGTCTTACCCTGGCATTGCCTCGAGTGTCATGTCTACACTCCCTATCGCACCTTCTACGAGTTTGTTTTGTACCATACCTATGGAGTGCCCTCTGAATAAACCTCACGGAGGGGCTTACAGTACTGTATAGACTATGCAAATATATGAAATGTGTTAAAGGTAACATGGGTAATGCCTTAACGCTATTTTAATACTTTACTTTACTGTAGACAATAGCATATTGTACATATGTATATAGTTTAACGGATCCTTAGGAGATGGAAATTCCAAACATCTCTTAAGTTACTACACTCATGTTAGCACTGGATAGAAAATATCAAACCCCGTAAACATCTTCGACGCCATTACGCTTATATTTATTTACTATTGATTTGACTTACATAGGATCTTTTAGTTCTGACCTGAGTGTTTCGTCTTTTCATTACGCTTAGGTTAGTCCGAGCTTTTCAACATATCGAAGAATGCTTTTTTGGTGTATGATGGTCAAGATTTAGCACTATTACTATTTATTATATCCATACCACTGCATCATGTTATTCCACTGCATTGTTAATTATTTTTATTGTATGTAACTCTGAATCTATATTGTAACGTGTAATCAAATGTTATTTTTAAAACAGCTTCATGAACTGTTTATTTGATTATTATATTTTGTCATTCCACTGCGAGATTCTATGTTTGTTTCTTTCTTTCTATATTTTTTCTTATTTACCCCATAAAAATCAGCGCTGATGCATGGTTTGAGCCTGACGTGTGTGATTTATTGTCGATTGAAACCATCCAAAAATGCAGGTCGTTACATATTTTAACATATTGCTTAGTTCAGTATGTATCAGTTTTGTTTTATAATTATTTATTCATATAGGTTGAATCTACTTAGATTTGAAAGTTTATCCGTTCTTATTATCTACATCTTAATATAATTGAAACTTACACATGATTAAAAGATGTTTGGATAATAAATTGATTACTGTAAATTCATAAATTTGTTACCCTATTTTACATGAATAATATATTTCTTTTGAGTATTCAAAGGATTGTTAATATATTGCACAATTTAGTGTGTTTTACTTTGTTTAAAAAAAATTCAAATAGGCTGAATCTCTTTAGATTTGAAAGTTTGTTTGTTCTTATTATCTGCATTTGATTGTAATTGAAACTCACACATGATTAAAGGATGAAATAATAAATTGATTATAATGAACTTATTTTAATCGAATCTCTTGATTTAATTTTATACATATATACTTTATTAGCTAATATAAGTTTATATAATTTCATAAACACATCAGAAAATTTAAATGTTATATGGTTTATTTTGAATTAATTAAGAATTTTTGGATTAATCTTTATATAGAAATAATTATATCTATGTACATATAAAACTTAATGTTTATATTTCAAATTGTATAGTTTTAATGCTTTAAAATAAAATAAAAAATTAAACGAGATAGTAGTTTATGCATATGAATTATTGTTGGCTTTTCCTAATCTTAGGTCATAATGATTCATTGATTACTAATTGAATTCTGCATAAATCAAGTTAGTCAAGATAGGGAAGATGAATTATTCATCTTTGTCATCTTTAATTTCTTTCCTTTTTGTCCCTTATATGATCGCCTTTAAATTTATTCTTATTTATTCACATACATCATGTTATCAATTGATCATATTTGCCTTGTTCAACAATTTTGTTGCACAACTAAGGAATGAATATATTTGATATATTCAAACCTCATTTTTTATCCCATTCTTTATTTTTTTAGAAACAAATTAATAAAATAAAGTATGATATTAAATAAAATACTGATTTTACTTAAAAAGAATTTAGATAAGATCTAAGTACATTTAGACTTCATAGGCCCATTAATGATCCAAAATGGTAAAATTTTTGAAATTCACCAATTTCTTCCTCTACGGGTTATCTCAGTTACAACAATGTTACCGAGGCCCAACAGCTTATGTGGTCTAAATTATCCATGTCAGAGAAAACTAATTAAACTTGTCCACTTAGTATGATGTCTAGAAAGGTGATGTCTAGGATTAGAACTAGATAATCAAGTACCCTGTCCTACTTGGTTACCTGCTTGGCCTGAAAGGTGATGTGAGCCCAAATGTTGCCCCTAATAGAAAAGGCCCAATTTGAATTGGGGCTTGGGCTAATTTTCAAAGTAGTTTTAAAAATCAAGATATGGTTAAATTTAAAAGTTACATTTAAAATAAAAACATGTTTATTATAAAATGTTATAATATAACACAGATTTTCAAAATGTTTGAAGATGTAATGAAAATTTTGAAGTGTTTCAAACGGTTAATTTCAAAATTTAAAATTTATTAATAAGATTAATAAAATAAATTAAAATTAGTTAATTAGTTAATATTTATATGCATGTATTATATATGTTGATATATGTTATTTTATTTTAAAGTGTTAAGATAACATAAGTATACATGTATGTAAGATAAATTTTGAAATTGATAAATTTTAATTAAAATTGTTCATAAAATAAATTAATCAAAAGTTAATTAATTAAATAAAAAATACGCACATATAAGATATATTTGCTATATTATAAAGGTTGTAGTATACATTACAAATGTTATAATAGATATGTCCAATATAAAAGTTGTATTGAAATACTAGTTTAAAATTGATTAAAGAGATAATTAATTAAAACTAACTAAATAAGAGTTAATTAATAAAGTATCATACATAAGACTATCATACAAGTCATATGAAATATAAAAGTTATATAAGAATAAAAATTATATGATATGAATGTATAAACTAAAGATGGAACATTAAAGATACCCAAATCGACCTAAGAAATAAATATATAAGTAAATGTGCATATTCTATGATTTCTGATATTTTTGACACTTGAATCATGAGGGTATTTCATAAGAAATACATTATTCCATAATAAATACATTATTCCATAGGTTGATATCAATCAATATAATATATCGAAGATTATGAATCTTGAATATAATGTTGTCCTCTACCACACACACACACACACACACACACACACACACACACATATATATATATATTAATAAATTATTTGCATGCTCCTTAGTTGTTGAGCAAACTCAAGCGAAGGATGTTATGTATAGTATTATTAATGCATTGAATAGATGAGGTTTAACTATATGTATTTATTGAGCAAACTCAAGGTACATATACTACACTTAGGCCATCACGATATGGTAAGTTCGAATGAATAATCTCTTTCGATTTGTTGAGCAAACTCAAGGTCGAAATGAGATTAGGACAAGGAAAAATGGGTTAGGAATTGTATGTGATACAACTGATAAGGAGTTATCCATCATTTGTGGGATTATGATTTGGCAAACTCAAGGTCAGGATACCAAGACGGACGAGTCCTAACACCCACTATAGAATTCGAAAGACTTCTATGTTTAATCTTTGGGTTTGGAGAAACATGATAGACAAGTGGGAGCCTTTCTAGGAAAATGAAATGTAACATTTAACCTTTCTAATATTGTAAGAACATATGTTTATCAAATAACATATAAAAACGAACATAAATGAAAGTTGACAAATGAAAATATAATAACCACTATTAAATGCCTATGGATGTTAATGTTTTCTATACCCATGTAAGTGTCTAATTTTACAGATAGTGAACGACCCATTACTTCCGTCATTCGAATTAAGAATATTTAATTGATTTTAAATATTCACAAGTTAATCTATAAGCTAAATAACTTACATTTCAAATATAATGATTTATTCGATAATTAAATTGTTTAATTTAACATTTGGAATTATGGAAATAATGGAATCTTGAATTAAATTTGAATGAAAATGATTTATAAAGTTGGTTTAAATTCTATTTGAATTAGAACGAAGATAATAAACTTTTAAGTTTGAACTAAAAGTGATTAATAGAAATTAGAAATTACTTGAATTAATTAGAAGAGTAAAAATAGCCATTCAAGACACTGTCTCAGAATTGGACGAAACCAGTTTTACTAGATTCGTAATAGTACATTATTATAGGATTCAAAATTTCATGTCGATTGGACTTGCCGTTTGATCGTGCGAGATCAAACGCGTAGAAATTGATTAAAGGATTTTGATTAAAATGATTTGATTTGAAAATCTATCTTCTATATATGATGGAATTAGCCTTTGATACATATTCCATTATGTTTGAAATAGTGGTAAAACATTAGAAACGCTGGGTAGAACGCTTTGTTTGGAGTCTGAAATATTTTCGGATGAATAATGCGTGAAAATTTTCTATAAAAGCGCCTCATTATTCCCATTTTTGACCAACCCTAGGGTTACATGGGGGCACCACCTCTAATTTTACGAACGGTAGAAATTGCGCAACCTTCTCCTCCAAATTCCACTAAATCCATCGACAATTAGCAAAAACGTTCGACTACAATATCGTAGAGCATAACAAGCTCTACAAATCCAATAGCTATGATCATCATTGGTGAACAGTTCGACCATGATTAGGAATGGAAGGTGCTGCGTTCGAGTGGGTGCTGCAAGGCGTGGAGATGGCCAAGCTCGACGAGGTTGTAGGAGTAGGTGTGGCAGAGGATGGGTGTTCATTTAGTGGTGGTGGACAATCGTCTTAATCGACGTGGGAGGAGCGGCATGCAATCGAAGTCAGTCAGCCATGGGTTTGAGCACGCATGCATTTACAGGGAGAGGGAGATAGTTTAAAACGTTAATTGGGTAATTAATTTTGTTAATAACGATGGTTAATTATATTATAATTCATGTAACTTATAAATTGCATGACTATTGCATATGAGGTCCAAATCTAACAAAACAAGAGGCGTTGGATTTGTATTATCGAGCACTATGCATGGGGATAGCTTTGGACATATTTGGAGCATGTAGGAATTTTGGTTAAATTCGAACGTTTGTTCATTTTTAATCGAAATAAAATGCTGCAGCGACGACTACAACTAAAGTGTGTAAAACTCACTCTCTCTTGCCCGCTTATATTTTATATAAGTAGGAATATTTTTATTATGCTGCATCGATGACTGTTTGGATGTGTGTGTGTATATATAAATATATATATGTATGTATGTATGTATGTATGTATGTACGTATGTATGTATGTACGTATATTGGTTGGTTAGATATATTCCCGTAAATTTTGGCGGATGAGACCTTATACATTCTCGTGTATGAGCGGATGACCCTTTGTAAGCGTGTCTGCCTCGAAGCAGACATTGTAAATTTTTCTCATACGTTTTATTTATTGTAGGTTACAAATTGGAGGGATCCTACAGGATTCCTCACCATTTTTGATTATTTATTTATGCATATTTGTTTATATGTCGTAACATGTGATTTGTGATGCAGAGAAACAGATTGGAGGGATACAACTGGATTCCTTACTTGTTGATTATTTATTCATATATATGTGATATATTATATGTTTGGGTGCCATGTTTGTTGATTTGGTTGGTTATCCCCTTATTTAGTGGTTTAGCAGCATTGGATCATGTTTTAAGTATTTTTTTGAAATACTATAAAAGTGATTCTGTTTTAAAAGTGATTTTAAAGTATTTTTATTTATAATTTTTTTTGAATTATGAAAAGGGGTTTATTTTAAATTAAAATGAAAGTATGAGTTTTGCAATTAAATATACAGTTTTATAAATGTTTTCAAATAGAGTTTTTGAACAGTTTTTATATATAAGATGCATAAGTAACGTTTTATCAATAAGTAATGGATTTCTAAATGGAATTTTATAAGTACTAGAAATGGATTTGAAATCAATATTTCTGTAAACCATTTTATACAATGGATTTATAAAAGTGATGTGTATAGAAATGGTTTTATGAGTTAGTTATAAATTGAATTCGCTAATTGAAGGATGGTTTTATAAATGGATTGAACATCAATAAATTTTAAATGGTTTTATAAACGGATTTGGCAACAAAAAGATTTTAAAAGAATAGATTTATAAATGAAACCTTTTAAACAAAAGGATTTTATATAAAAGAAGTTTTGTAAATATTTCAATAAATGGATTTGTAAGTGAATATGTTGTAAAATAATGGGATTTCAAATTGATATTTAGAAATGGTTTTATACATGGACTTTGGAGAATTGAAAGTTATAGACATTGTTTGTAAAGGATATTAATCTATTTTGATAAGTAAGTATGGTTTTTATAAAGTAAGTATATTCATGTTTAGAAATGAATAATATTTAAGGCGATAGTTTTGGAATGATATTTTCAAAATGAAGTTTAAACTGTTTTGAAGATGTTATAGTTGTGCTAAAATGGTTTATGTATATACTTATTTTTGAGTTAAGTATATGATGTTATTTTCTAAGTTTTGAAAATAGAATGATTTGTGAATATGCTTATTCTGTTAAGATAAGTATGTGAAAATATTTTCCTATTATCGAATATTTGAGAAGTTTTGAATATATATATCTAGTATATGGAAATGTTTCCCAATTTATTGAATATTTGAGATGGTTTTGGTTATATATCCTTTTAAAGATATTTTAGGGTATATATATTTAGGAAGTGATTTTATTTATAAAGAATTATAAAAAGGGCCTAATAATTGCTTTAGTTCTAGATTATTCCTATTGGAAAATTTTCAGTTCCTTGACTTGATGTGGGATCTGTTTAATCGTGCACTTAGCACGGAGCCTACTATGTAGGCTTGATTATCTTTTGTTGTTGAGAGAGATGATTCATGTAGTGCGAAGATACTTTTGTACTCCTAATTGCTGAGCTTCCTTCTTGGTCGAAGGAGAGTAAGTTGAAATTTAGAACCATGCTTGGTCTATGAGACTGAGTTTCTATATGAGGTTAAGAGTCAATTTTGATATTGGTATGAAGAGACCGGGATCGGATTATCCAAAAACCACTCCGGACTAATGTATGCGTTCAGAAATGCAGATTATTGGTGATGATTTATGAAGACCGAGGATCTTCATAGCACGAGGACTGCTTGTTGACAATTTCAGTGTTGCTCCCATTATAGAGATATATTTATAGCAGCGATCTCCTCGTTGTGGAAACCTTCGGACTGTAAGGACTACTCGCTACTAATGGTAGTAAAAGGGTGCCTTCTGCTCCGTTCAATCCTAGAACAAACTTGTATGGATGTTTGTCTAACATTGTATTCTAAATCACATATGTGTAGTTTTTATAAATGTATATCAGTCGGTGGCGAAGAGGGAAACTTCTCGTAGATTAACACCCTTTCTCGAGAGATATGAACTCAGGAAGTTAACTTTCTAGAAATTAGTCATGTGACCAAAAATGACAATGTGGCAGTCAGAGATGTGATATGTGATAAAGGTAATTGTGACCTCACAAGCCACACTCCCTAGTTTTGATGGTATACTACGTGGTCAGGTGTATGCATACTTTCAGTTGAGGTTTATATAGGTGACCAGATGTTCTGGGCCTTGTGGCAGAGATACAGCGATGTTTGAGGCCTTGGATGTTATTCGCAAAGGGTATCCCATTTTTATCCATATATGTGGACGTGTAGCGGCGTTTGAGTCTTGGATGTTAGCCATGGATACAGATTGATCTTTCCACTAGTTCCCTATCATGTTGGAAATCCAATTCTAATATGTGCCTGCCATTTTGTTTTGTAGAGCGTTAAATGATTAGGCTCGAAATGCTATATGGGTAACCATTTCAGATATTTGACATTATTTTTGAAATAGAAACTATAATTGTGACGACCCTGAATTTTGGACTTTTGAAATCGAAATATTTAATTAATTTTAAATATTTGAATGATAGTTTAACTTGAATTTCAAATATCAGAATGAATTTGGCAATTTAATTATTGAATCTAATTATAGATGTTAACGTAAAAACAGACGCTAACACCCCGGTGTAGATTGAAGTTGAGCGAAAGCACCACCTGTGAACACGGGAACTAAAAAAACAAGTAAAGAAATCACAGAGAAAGCAGAAAAAACAACAGTTTTTATAGTGGTTCGGCTTAGGGTAAGCCTACGTCCACTTTTAATTCTCTTTATTACTGAATCGATTACAACTTTACAACAATCTTCAATTACAATTCTGATGAGACAAACAACTAGAACTTTGATACAGAAGAATTCTTTGAATCCATGTAGATTGCGTTAGATTTTCTTCTGAAGTTAGTTGAAATGCCTTTCGTGCTTGAAGTGTCGAGTGAGTCGAGAATTCAGCAGAGTATCGGTGCTTAAAGAGATCGGCCAAAAGTCCCCTTCATGCTTGAGGTGGGTTGGTATTTATAGGGAAATCCCCCCCTTTAGGTCGTAAGTCGTGACCGGTCTAAGGTAAGTCGTGGCCGACTTATCTGGCCTAGCCCCATGGTCTCACAAAAGCTCATTTGTACAAGTCCTAAGTCGCCCACGAGTCAACATCTAAATCGCAAATGAGTCAGCTGGTCTTTTTGATGCGGCATTGTACCTTCACCCAGTAGCTTTAGGTCGTGGACGACTCAGGCTAGGTCGTGAGTCGTATACGAGTTAACTGATAAGCTTGTTCCCTTCAGATAATAACCCAAGTCCTGAATTTTGTACGAGTTAAGAGGTCACTGTGTTAAGTAAGGAGCAGCACCTCATTTGCTTAAGTCGCTCACGACATATGCTAGATCGTAAGTCGCAGATAACTCTAAGTCGTTAGCTCGTTTCCTTCTTAAGTCGTGCTTTCTCTTGAACTGTTAAGTCATCTTGTCCTTGAGTCATGGGCTTCCTTAAGTCGTAAACTGTATACCCTCTTAAGTCGTAGGAACCTTAAGCCATGGATGCCTTAGGTCGTGGAGCATCCCTTTTCTTCTAAACCGTGGAGTCGTAGACTTCTCTATGTCGTAAGTCGCCAAGTCCTTTAACTCATTGAACTGTTAGGTCGTCCATTCCTTGAGTCGTAGGTCGTGCCACCAGCTAAGTCGCTAAGCCGTTATACTTTTTAGGTTGTTAAGCCCTTAAACCGTTAAGTCGTTTTACCCCTTAAGTCATCCAACCTCTTGACTCGTTGAGTCGTGCATCTTTTAACTCGTTAGGTTAATAACTCACTGAGTCGCTTGTCCATTGAGTCACAGCCCAACTTGAGTCGTTTGCTTATTGAGTCGTTTGCTTATTGATTCGTTGACCATGGGAGTTAACATTTGCCCCTCGAAGTACACGCCTAAGTCGTAGGTCGTGTGCTTCGACTTATCTTAACTCGTGTGCCGGTTCAAATTTCATTGCCTCGAAATATAAAAGGCTTAGGTCGCCTCTTCTTCACCTACTTGCATCTGTGTTTACTTCCGCCATTAACGACCTTCGAAGCTTTTCAGAGATGAATTCGATCAGTTCACCTCATCACTAATCAAGTTCCTGCCACCTTCATCATCACACTACGTAAGTAAACTCATCGCTCGCTCAATTTCACAATTACCGTTACCTTTCGAACATGGACTTTCCACTTTCCAACCCTAATCCAAATCCTCACACCAGGCTTCATCTTGAGTCACGTTATGATTGATTTCTGACAAGCTTGGAGCGGTTTGATTGAGTTTTTAGACGACTTGCAAGGAGAAGACGATGGGTTACCATATTTCGATTCAGTTGATCCTCGAATTTAGAGGAGGCGATATTGTCCTACATGGGTTAACGGGTTAGGAGTTAGGAAGATAACGGGTTATTGATTAGATGGGAGGTTTGTTGATGAAGCGAAGTGCTGACTTGGACATGACTCAATAATTTTGGGCGATCTATGACCCCTCTCGACTTAACTAGATACGACATAAGCTTTGAGTCGTGGCCGAGCTAAGGCTTAAAGAAATTCTTGTTACTTTGAACTGAAACCTTCTCTCCTTAACACGCTTTGCGGCTTATAGGACCAACAATTTAAGGAGCCAACGACTTAACTTGCAAGAAACCCTTTAAGTCGTGGACGATTTATCTTTTAGGTCATGGATGACTCAACCTTTAGGCCGTGGACGACTCATCACTTGAACGATCTTATACTTGCCAAATTGTTTCCTTTAAGCCTAAGCCAATTGCATCCCACCCTGTTAGATTGTGAACGACTCATGACCTTGAGAACTTTAGACTGTGACTC
The DNA here is from genome assembly GCA_030765085.1 of Allium cepa. Taxonomy (NCBI): domain Eukaryota; kingdom Viridiplantae; phylum Streptophyta; class Magnoliopsida; order Asparagales; family Amaryllidaceae; genus Allium; species Allium cepa. Next base: position 619,810,423 of record CM060945.1, read on the forward strand.
AATGTCTTGAACTTTAAACTGTTAAACTTTGCTGCATTTTTTCACAGATCACTTTTGACTGCAAGCTAGCAATCTGTTCAATACATCATTTACAGAAAATTAGGACGAATATACTGCCACTGACTGCCCACATCAAATGGCAAATTAGTTAACATAGAGTAATCAACTTAAACATACGGTATGAAATGCTGTGAACCAATCAACTAAAGTGAAACATTAATGCAAAGCATTGCTATCTTGAACTGATTTGTTTGCATCTACATTTCTCTTTCATATTTTAAAACAACGAACCCTGGACTTCATAACTGACAAATGCTTGCTAGTTTTCATTCCAGTTTTATTCGCTTATTGCTTTGTTGATTTTACACAACACTTCACACATTTTAGGAAACGTGCACCTTCTTATTTGATTATCCAGTTGCTTGTGTAGAATGACTTCTCAGCAAGAAGATATAAAAGCCCCGGCTGGGGAGGCCACTCTTATTCCAGCTCCATTAGTCAATCCTCCAGAAAGAGCCCCCACCACCTTATCATACAAAGCTTTTCGTCAGTTGTGCGGCCAGTTTGGCATTACTGAAGCAGATGCCATTCTGCCTGAGAAAAGTGACACTGCTGATGTGGCGCCTACTGGCTTTGTAGTGGTTAACCGGCAAATGTGCCTAAGCGGGGCCATTCCACCTTTCAACAACTTTCTCCAGAATATTCTTCTTCGACTAGCTATCTCCCCATTCCATCTACACCCCAATGGCTACGCCATTCTGATGGGGTTGTGCGTGCTATTTAGGAGAACATTTGACCGACTTCCAAGATTTGACGAGATTTTCTTCCTATGCTCCTTTACTAGGACTAAGGATCATCCTTCTATCACCGTCGTGAGAAGCGCCCGGAATCGTAAATTGGTCGTTGGCCTCCCTGACACTGCCCATGGGTTTTTAACTCAATTCTTCTATGTCCGCTGCCCCACGGGGTTTTATGCTGTGTGGAGGGAAGGAAGTAAGATCATTTACCTCTACCCCTTCTATACTTTGAGTTTTGTGAAGTTCGAATTGCCAAGTGTTAACTTCATTTTTTCATTTCAGCGCTTCCCCCTCCTTCTAGAGATCCCAGCCACAAGCCAACTCTGGAGAGGCTTGTAGCTGTACCGGTTGAAGAACGGGATATGAAATTTTTGTTGAACGATGAATTCCTTCACCAGTAACCAGTTCAGACTTCTTCACCCTTCTCGCTCCACACACCCCTATGAGGTTCCAGACTCCCCACCTAAAGCACTAGATACCCCAGTCTCTTCTGACGCACCCATACCAAAAGAACCTGCCCCTGAGGCTTCTCTAGTGAAGTGTTTCACTACGGTCGATGTTGCGGGGTCGTCTGGCAAATCTACACTTGCCCCGGTTATTGAGGAAGAAGAGCCTCAGGGATCTCCCTAACGTTCAAAGAAGTCTGCCGAAGAAGCCGGGAGAACAAGCCCTGTTAGGCAAAGCGGGGATGACACTTTCGAAGGGTTGAGCGACCTCTTTGCCACCTCATAAGAGATCTTTAAAGATGACCCTGTCACTACAAGGGTCTCTTCTTCAGTAGTGGAAGCGACTTCTTCTTTGCAACAAGCTCCGCCAACCCAAGAGTTGACATTAACTACTACCCCCACAACTACTCTGCAGTCGAAGAGTGGTTCGTAGTTTGATGCGCGTAGCTTGCACATCACACACACTTAGAATCTTTCGGCATTTTCATACACCTAATTCTTTGTACTCTGAAGATTTTTAAGATTTGTCTCTTTTTATTTCAGATTCTCCAATGGAACGCAGTGGCTCTTACTATGATGACTTTCAGCGCTATGGAAGGCGTAGTCAATATGATTATAGGCGCTACCTTCCCGTTCACAGAGAAACCGATGAAGAGAGAGCCGCCCGAAAGGCTCAGGAGAGGAGGGCTCAAGAAGAGCGTTATGAGAGGAAAGAAAAGGAGGAGCGCCACGATTCTTCCCAGAGAGGTGAAGATTCTCACAAGAGAAAGTCGCATGATGATCGGGGAAAAAGCCACATAGTTGAGGACCCAAGAAAGCGTTCCCGGCATGGTGAAAAGCATGCTTCTACAACTCCTGAAAAGGTCACTGCCCCCGTCTCACTTGACATTCCTTCTGGCTCTCCTGCTCTCGGGAAGACAGACATTCAGACAATAATCAGCAGGCCTAAATTCCAAGTTGGATCAGGCTCGGCTACTCTGCAAAGCCGGTTCCCGCACTGGTGCCTGAAGGGAGTGCGGTTCGATCTTGACTTGGTCCCTATTGACAAGCCTGCCGATGCCGTCAGGCTTGATATTAAAAGGATGTCGAACTGGCAAAAGCTTGTTGACGAGCTTCAAAGGGTCCACCGTGCGAATATAGAGGCCATGCTTACTATGGAGAATGATAAGGCCGAATGGAAGAAGGTTCTTGAGCAGCATGATACTGAAATGAGGAGCATCACTACTTACAATGAAGAGCTTGAAGCGAAAGTTGAGGAACTTAAACAAGAGCTTGCTACTTCTTCTACCTCATATACTCAAAAAGAAGAAGTGCTTCAAAGGCAAGTTCGCGATGCTCACGCCGCTCAGCGACATGCCGAGGCACAACTTGAAGCTGAGCAGAAAATAGCGGGAAGGTATCGTGCTGAGGTTACAGAGTTATGGGAGAAAGTCAACTCTCAGGAGGCGGAAATTCAAATGCTAAAGCTTCAACTCTCCAAAGCTGAAAGAGAGCGTGATGAGGCCGTTGCCGGTAAAATTGCAGCTGAAGAATCTCATGAGGCAACAAAGACCAGCATCAGCTCGACACTATTTGACTTCTACCTGCACAGCGTCTTGGGGCGCGGTAGTCTCGCCTTTCTAGGCCCCAAGTATGAAATTACTCTGGCTGAAGTGTGGGAGGCCGCACTCGACATGCTTGGCGGTAAAGGTGCTGGCTATGCCGAATCAGCTCTTGAGGAGCATTACTTGGATGAAGATGCTCGCGCTGCTCTCACCAAGGGAAAAGAACAACTTGCAAAATTAAGAGCTGAAATGGCAGAAGGGGAACGGTTAGGAAAAACTACTTCGACTATTCCAGTCCAACCTTCTCCTTCGGCCGAAATCGACATTATTGGTTCCAGTTCTCATTCTCCATCCCTGGTCAAAGTTACAACTGAGATTACAAGTACACTGGGTGGAGATGAAGGTGAAGAGAGCGCCGAAGCACAGGCTTATGAGGTTGATATCAGGAAGCCGACTTCTCCAGGTAACTCTACTGTTAATCTTGCCCAAATAGACTTCTCATTTGCTTCTTATGAGTTCGATGAGCTTTTCGACCATTTTCTTAACCTCAATGAGCCTTTATCTCCTCTCTTTACTGACTTTAACTTCTTTTCTTCTGTAGAGAAAGCATCGAGCATTGTTCAAACTTTCCCTCCTCCAATTATTCCTCCTTCGGTTCTCCAGGTCACTCCTCTGTCCGCCTCTCAGCCCGGGTCGCAAGAGGAGAAAATAGAAGCTCTTCATGGCTTAGATGATCCTATTGCTTCTCAAGAACATGGGGGAGAAGGGCTTGGAGAAGGCAATGAGTCTCCGGAGCGAACCACTTCTGATAACATAAAATTATCTGCTTTTGTTACTCCGGGAAGTGAGTCTTCTTCAAGGAGAAGGAGGAAGCGTGCCACTTCCAAGAAGAGAAGGAAAGGCATTCTTGTTTCTGAAGAGGAAACGAAAGTTGATCCGGCAGTAACCCTTTCTCCTTCATCCCCGACTCTCCCAAGCCGTCCCGAAAAGCTGCCTGTTAGGTCAGGTGAAGGCTCTAAGGGTGGTGGCAAGAAGAAGTAAGGGGTCCTGCTTCGATTTATCTTTACTTTTTGCTTTTTGCATGTACTGGCCGGAGATTGTGCAGGTACTGGCCTCCTCTTTTCTTTTTTTCTTTTTATTTTGAAACCTGTACCTGTACAAAATTTTGACAGTATTGAATAAAATGATTTTTTTTGTTTGTACAAGCTTCTGTCTGTATTTGAGAATGCATTTACTATTCATTTTTGTAAAAATTTCTTTATATGATATGCAGTGAGCCTGTGGTATGTTGTTCGAACGTAATTTTTACCAATGTAGCTTTACCATGTTGCCCCTATACCATAAGCTCATTGCAATATTTTATATCTTGAGGGGACTTGTACTCTTATTTTCTGGAGAATAATTATTCCATACTTGGAGGAATATTATTTCGTTAAAAATGGAGTACAGCTCCCTCCATATGAGTTTTTACGCTTCATCCTTCGAAGATATCACTTTTTCTTTTGTGCATACACACATTTTTATCAAGTGAATTCTTCTATGTGGTAAAGCGGGCCTCTGAAGGGCACTTTAACTTCTTTTTGAAGAGTATTTTCCAGAATAGGTGAATCATTCTTCCTTTGAGAGTTAAAGTGTGCCTTTGAAGAGGGCTTCTCTCTTCTTCTTTTTTTTTTGTTGCGCCTCAGTGGAGGGCTTTCTGATCTTTGCTTTGCGTTTCTGACGAAATGCTTCTTTGAAAAGTTGTACCTCTGAGGAGGGCTTTTTTCACGTTTCAACACTTGGTGAAACGTGTGCCTCCGAAGAGTTGTGCCCTCGAGGAGGGCTTTTCCACGTTTCAACACTTGGAAGTTTTATTTCAATCTCGGTGAAACGTGTGCCTCCGAAGAGGTCTTTCTGTTCGATTGTGCCTCCGGGAAGAGGTCTTTTTATTTCTGCCTCTGGGAAGAGGCCTTTTTGTTTGGTTGTGCCTCTGGGAAGAGGTCTTTTTTATTTCTGCCCCTTGGGAGAGGCTTTTATTTTTCCCTGTTCGCTGGGAAGCGGGCCTCCGAAGAGGGCTTTTCACATTTCATCTCACGGGAGTGTATCACCGATCAGGGTGAAATGTGTGCCTCTGAGTAGAATTACTGCCTGGAAGTTTGGAGTTTCCTTCTCGCGGTTGGACGGATTCACGGGAGTGTATCGATCAATCAGTCCGCAACTTTGTATCGAGAAAGATCTCTCTTTTCCTGGTTTGGCCCGCTCGAGGTCTTTTAGCATTTCAACTGTGGTGAAATGGGCCTCCGAATAGGGCTTTTCACGTTTCAACACTTGGAAGTTTTATTTCAATCTTGGTGAAACGTGTGCCTCTGAGTAGGGCTTTTGCCTGGAAGTTTGGAGTTTCTTTCTCTCGGTTGGACGGATTCACGGGAGTGTATCGACCGATCATTCTGCAACTTTGTATCGAGAAAGATCTCTCTTTTTCTGGCTAGGCCCGCTCGAGGTCTTTATCCTCCGAAGAGTTGTGCCTCCGAAGAGGGCTTGTGCCTCCGAAGAGGTCTTTTGCTGATTGATGCTTGCTCGCCCATGTCTCTTTGCCATCTATTCATGTCGGCGATCCCCATCATCTTTTGCAAGTGTCATCCTTTTTCTAGTTGCCAATAATTTCCGTTATCCAAAGAAATATACTTCATAGTTAAGCGAGTTGGTGGTGGTAGACACAGGCTATTTAACTGGTTGTTTGTTTGTTCAAACATTTGCAATTAGTTAGAAATGGTCCACTTCCATCCACATTGCTAACTTTTGTTCGAAGCACTTCTTTTGTAGGATTTGAGTATGGAAATTTTGAATGGCTTAGTGTTTGTTTGCTGAGTGATGTCGGAGATCGCTTGGTCTTGCGATGGGTAAGCTTTGCTTTTATGGCCTGCATTATTAAATCGACATTTTAGTAACACAATTAACGTATTTTATATGTCGAAATAAAACAAAGCAGTTTACAATAGTAGAGAACACATGATTTATAGTGGTTCGGCCAAAAACTGGGCCTACATCCACTTTATAGCTTTTCATTATTCACTTGCTTTACAATTGCTTTCAATACAAGAATCATATATTCATAATTCTTTTACAACATTTCAGCAAAGCTTTCAAGTAAAATATGGATGCAAATGATTGCTGTTTCAAGCTCTTGGGATTGGTTCTCCTTCGACAGTTGTGAGTTTGAATGTGCCATCAAGAAGTTTTGCGCCAATAACATATGGCCCTTCCCAGCTTGGTCCAAACACACCTATGGCTGTCATAATCCTCTTCAGGACTAAGTCCCCAACTTCAAAGCTGCGCTGACAAACTTTGGAATTGAAGTGCCTGGCTATTCTTTGCTGGTGAGCTGCAATTCTAAGCCTTGCCTCTTCTCTTCTTTAATCGAGGAGGTCAAGTGCTTCCAATTGCAATTTTTCATTCTCATTTTGATCAGAATGGATCCTTCTGTGTGAGGGGACTTCAGTTTCCACTGGAATCACCGCTTCTGATCCGTATGCCAATGAAAATGGAGTATGCCCAGTCGCAGTTTTGTGAGTGGTCCTGTATGCCCATAGTGCAAGCGGTAACTTATCAACCCAACCACCTTTTTCTTTTTCCAGCTGCTTTTTGATGATTGATTTGACGATTTTGTTCACTGCTTCCACTTGCCCGTTTGCCTGCGGATGAGCCACTGCTGAGAAGCTTTTTCGGATCTTGAATCGTTCGCAGAAATCTTGGAATTCCTCACTTTCAAACTGAGTACCAGTGTCTGTGATTATCTTCTGAGGCACACCATACCTGCAAATGATATTTTTAGTCACAAAACTTATCATTTTCTTAGAGGTAATAGTAGCCAATGGTTTGGCTTCAGCCCATTTAGTGAAGTAATCAACAGCAACGATAGCATATTTAATCCCCGATTTGGCGGTCTGCAAAGGCCCAATGAGATCTATTCCCCAGATAGCAAACGGCCATGGACTGACCATTTGTGTTAGCTCAGTGGAAGGTGCTCTAGGAATTTTAGCGAATCTCTGGCATTTATCACACTTTCGGGAATAGTCAGCAGCATCCTGATTAATTTCTGGCCAAAAGTATCCATAACGGAGGATTTTCTTTGCTAAAGTTTGACCACCTGTATGATCCCCACATTCCCCTCCATGTACTTCAGTTAGAATTGTCTTAGCTTCTTCCTTTGTCACACATCGGAGTAATGGCATTAAAAATCCTCGTCTTTACAAACGACCATCTTGAACTATATACCTGGAGGCTTTTCTCATCAGCTTCTGTCGTTCTTTTGAACTTTCTGGCAAAGAACCATTGAGTAGATATTCAAGTATCGGAGTCATCCATGATTCTTGTTCTTGGGATACATTCATAATCCAATCAACATCCATTTCATCTGTGCTTGGAGCTGACAAGACTTCGACGGGAACTAATCCCAATAGTTGAGCTTCACCGGTACTTGAATACTTTGCGAGAGAATCCGCCTTCATGTTCTCTTCACAGGGTATATGGTTTATTGAATAACGGTCAAAATCTTGAAGGAGCTCCCAGGCTTTTGATAAATAGACGGGTAGATTCCCTCCTTTAGCTTGAAATTCCTTCCTGACTTGGCAAACAATAAGTTGAGAATCACTGAAGATCTGTAATGCCTTGATGTTTAGTTCTTTAGCGATCCTTAAACCAGCAATGAGAGCTTCATATTCAGCTTCATTGTTTGTCGAAGGGAATTCTAGTCTCAGTGCATAACATAGCGATCGCCCCTCTGGGGTTTCAAGGACAACCCCTTCTCCGGAACAGTAATCATTCCTTGCGCCATCGACATACAGTTTCCACTAGATTGGGACGCTATCAATGACTTCTTCCTCATTATCACCCTTATCCGTACATTCTGCGATGAAATCTGCCAAAGCTTGTGCATTGATTGCTTTTCGGGGATGGTAAGTGATGTCATATTGGTTGAGTTCAATGTTCCATTTCAAAAGACGGCCCGAAGTCTCAGGACGGAATAGGACTTGCTTTAGAGGTTGATCAGTGAGGACTTTGATGGGATGAGCTTGGAAATACGGCCTCAATTTTCTTGATGCGATCAATAAACAATAGGCGAGCTTTTCTAATCTTGAATAGTTCATCTCCGCCCCAGTGAATCTTTTGCTGATATAATAGACTGGGCGTTGAATCCTTGTGTCTTCCCGTACAAACACTACACTGAGAGCATGAGACGAAATTGCCAAATATACGAAGAGATCTTCACCACTATCAGGCTTTGAAAGTATCGGAGGCACTTCCATATGACGAACCAACTCATCAAATGCTTTCTGACATTCAGGGGTCCACTCAAAGTTTTTTCTTCCTTTCTTCAGAGCATCAAAGAATGGAATGCATTTGTCAGTAGCTTTGGAAATGAACCGACTCAAGGCACCAACCTTTCCATTGAGACTTTGCAATTCCTTCTTCGTTCTAGGAGCCTTGACTTCTCTCAGGGCAGTGATCTGAGCTGGATTGGCTTCAATGCCCCTAGCGCTCACAATGAAACCCAAAAACTTTCCGGACTCCGGTCTAAATGAACATTTCAGGGGATTAAGCTTCATTCTGTACTTGCGGGGTACTACAAACATATCTGCCAAGTGATCCATATGGTCCACTGCTTTCTTAGACTTTACTAGCATATCATCAACATAAACCTCCATTGTCTTGCCAATCTGTGGTTTAAACATGGCATTAACAAGCCTTTGGTAAGTTTCCCCTGCATTCTTGAGTCCGAAAGGCATGACCTTGTAGCAGTAGAGTCCAACATCTGTGATGAAACTAGTATCCTCTTGATCTGGCTCATGCATCATAATCTGGTTATATCCGGAGTATGCATCCATAAAAGATAACAATTCATGTCCGGCCGTCCCATCCACCAACTGATCGATCCTGGGCAGCGGGAAACAGTCTTTGGGGCAGGCTTTGTTCAGATCTGAAAAATCAATGCATACTCTCCACTTTCCATTAGCCTTTTTCACCAGCACTGGATTTGATACCCAATTTGGATAAGTAGATTCTCTGATGAAACCGTTCTCCATGAGCCGATCCACTTCTTCTTTTAACGCTGTCGTTCTCTCAGGACCCTGAGTCCTTCTCTTCTGTTTCACAGGTGTAAACTTTGGATCAATGTTCAGAGTATGTACTGCAATCTCTGGAGATATTCCGCACATGTCAGCATGAGTCCAAGCGAATACATCCAAATTAGCCTTCAAAAATGAAATCAGAACATTCTGAACTGTTGTGTTGAGCTGCGAACCCACATTAAGCACTTTGTTTGGGTCCTTTGGGTCAACGGTCACCGGCACTGTTACCTCTACCGGTACTACCCTATTCTCTCATGCACTGTTTTTCCTTGGATCGATCTCTCTTCGTGCACCACTACATTCGCCAGTGCAGGGTCCACCCTGTAATTGCTACAAGGTTGGTTCTTTGATGCGGACCGGAGCCGCCGCACCTTTTCCCATTTCTCTTTTCCTCGATTCTCGCAACTCTGCAAAGTAACATTCTCGCCCCGCATCTTGATCTCCCTTAATCACACCAACTCCGTTATCTGTGGGGAATTTTAGAGTCAGACACCATGGGGCAAGAACAGCTTTGAACGCAGCAAGAGTTGGTCGGCCTAAAAAGGCATTGTAGGCAGAGAATTCTTCAACAATTATAAAGGTTTTCTTTAGAGCTACCTTCCTCGGTCCCTTTCCAAGTTCTACAAACAAATCTATGGCCCCAATCGGCTGTTTGGGTTCTCCAGCAAATCCAGCAATCTTAGGCGATGAAGCTTGAACGCCGGCCATTGGAATTTTCATTTGATCAAAGGTCTTCTTGAAGAGGATGTTTCATGAAGCTCCACAATCAACTAGAACTCTTCTCACAATTGCTGGTCCAATACCAGCGGATATGACCAGAGGATCTATGGTTGGAGCCTTGATACCTGAAGAATCCCTGGCACTGAACACAATATCATCTGTGGAAGTCTTTTGTTGCTTTAAAGGCGCATCATTCCCTAAAATAAAAACATTCTCTTTAGTCGGTACATGCCTGAAGGCCCGGGCATACCTTTCCATTCGCCCCAGCTTTTGCCTACTGGGTGAGGTCCTCCAGTTATTATATTGATGACAGGCCTTTTCGATTCATGTTCCACGGCCTTCTCACTTGAGGCAGGATGGTGAGCGGGAACTTGTTGTCCTTGAGTTGACGAAGCAGGGGCATTTCTGTTCCTTTTCACATACTGCTGGAGTTTGTTTTCCTTCAAGAGTTGTTCAATTACCTCTTTCAACTGACGGCATTCGTTGGTGTCATGGCCGGGCTGGTTGTGGAACCGACAGAACCTTCCTCTTAATCGCAACTCTCATTTTAGGTGGTGTCGGATAATTGACATCATCTTTGGTCGCAAAGAAGATGTTTTCAGGGTATCGGTCAAGGGTGTGAAATTGAAAGAACGGCCTTTCTTAGCGTCTCCCTGTTTCTTTCCACTATCATTTCCCCTTTTCTGAGTGTTAGGTTCTTTCTTATTCGAAGCAGCACCATTGTTCCCGGCTTCCGCTGATACCACCTTAGCCGGTGTTTGGAGGCTCTCCAAGCGCATGAATTCATCCGCTTTCTTGTAGAATTTGTCGAGCGAGTTTGGTTCTTTCATTTTCAACCACTTTCCAAATTCGCTTGACTTGTCAATCGCCCTCATCAAGTATGTTAGGACCATGCGTGGCTCAGCATTATCTACCTCGGCCAATGCTATGTTAAAACGATTCAAAAATGACCTGATGGATTCTTCCGAATTTTGCTCTAGACTTGACAGTGACATTATATCCTTTGCTTTAGAAACATACAATCGAAATTGCTCCTTGAATTTCCTAGTCAAATCGGAGAATTGATCAATGGACCTGACTGCCAGCTTTGTAAACCACAATAGAGCCACACCTTCGAGATATACCGGGAAATATCGACATTTAATTTCATCTGACGCCCTGGCACCAGTCATATGTCAGTCGTACTTATACAGAAACTCGTTTGGATCACTCATCCCCTTGTAAGCTGGAATAGTAGGGGGAACGAATTTCCTTGGGAACTCTGCCTTCAAGATCTTTTCAGTAAATGGAGTTTTGCTTGGAGAAAATCCCCATTCTTTCTCATCTTCATCTCTTCGCATATTTTCCTTCATGATTTGACGAACCATACCCTAAAAATACTATTCATCATTTACAGGCTCTGGAGGGCACACATTAGCCACTCTCTCTGAATTCTGCCTTGACAGTCGTTCACGGAGGGTCGGTTGCGTCCTGATCCTCCAGCTTGAGGAGGAGTCCTTTCTACAGGGTTTGCGGCTCTTTGAGAAATGTTCCCTTCAACATCCTGAACTCCCGCAGTAGGGTTCCCATCATTATTAACCGTTTGACGGTTTGCCCCAAGTAGATCATTCAACTTACTCAAGATCAGGGCATTCTGGGCTTCCAACTGCGCATTCTGAGCATTCAATTACTGATTCAATCCCAAAACTACGGCGTCCAATTCTGCTCGTGTAACTCCAACAGTTGGAGCTGCTTGATTTGAAGGAGGAGAGGTAGCGGTATTCTCTTGAACATTGTCGGATCTTACAGAACTTCGTTGTGACGCCCCACCTCTATACCCACGCTAGCCAAGAACACTCCGGAGAAGTGCTGTCAACTAGCACAGAGAATAAGGCTGTTGAGGAGCGACCATCCATGTAATAGCTTATCACACGGTGGCTATAAATAATCTTCGGAAACAAACATAGAATAATCATATCACAAATCAGTCACAGATATCCATATCACAAAGGCGGAAGAAGATATGAATATATAACTAACACATGAAAGTGTACATCAGAGTAGTGGTCAATAAGATCCACGATAATACAAAAGAATAGCAACACGTGCTATACAAAAGAATACAACTATGAGTCTATATCTCAAGTGTATACAACAAAAACTGCTAATCTAAACAGTTAGCCAAAAGTCAGAGTGATGAATCCCTGGGAAGAAGTCAAGCAGAAGCACCTGTAACATCTCGGTCTGATCCGAGTATTATTTAAGAAAATAATAAACGGATCAGTCTAGCTATAAATATCAGATGACATGATATAACATAAAAGATATGGCATAAACATAAACATCCATAACGACATACCGCTATAAGTATGTAAATAATGATCAACATAAGATCAATCAATAAGAGATAATCAATATCACAAGAATCTTCTCAAAGATTCGAAGGGGGCATCATACCCTAAACTTGTACTCATAACAAGTCAATGACATAAATTCCAGAAATCAACACGAGAAATCCAGAAATCATAAAAAGGGAAAGAGGCCTATCACATGACGGTCCGAAGACCATGGCGAGCTACCCCACATGTGTGAGTGGAATCACACAGAATGAGGTCAAGACTAACCAAAAAGCAGAAAGGTATGTGTGAATGGAATCACACAAGTGGTGTCTAGTCTAACCTTGCAATGAAAGAGACATCGCGCAATTGCTAGTCTAATTCATAAAGCGATCATCAAGATCAACGAGAAGTGTCAATTACACTAAGCTAGTAAATATAGAAGTTTAGCTTCATGTCCCATAACCACTTGCTTAACTTAAATATTTACGAACAAACTGTAAATCTTCACTAATAAAATTGTCACAAGAGGTTCAATCGAACAAGTCCAAGAATTAACCGACGAAGTGAACGCAAGCGTTTCATACCACTTGTTTTACTAAGTCGTTTAATTAGATTTCTCATCCGAGTGAGGTAAAGGCTTGTATATACTAACAGATTGGAAAACGGTTTAAGAAAAGAGCTTTGTTATTAAAAATAGAGTTGAAATTGTTTGTTAAAAGAGTTTTGATATTTACTACTAGTATTGAAACCTTTATATTATAAAGTGACAAAACACATAAGCAATTGTAGAAACAATCAGTCACAAAAATCGCATACGGAGATGTGAATAAAATCCAAGGAAATCAGCTCAATGTTTTTCTGATAAGATCCCCTACGGAGGGGGGGTCCGGGGGGGTGGCAACCCCCCAAGGTGGGGGTGCGGGGGCAACGCCACCGCCTACGACCTAAAGCAAAGTGAGGTCTAACGACCTAAGGGTTCACGCGGCCTAACACAATGGCCGAGCGACCTAACTGGAGTTAAGGGAGGCAAGCGACTTAAGGTCCAACGACCTACGACTCAAGCAAGCCGAGCGACCTAGTGTGGAGGGGTCGAGCGACTTAAGGAATGCGAACGACCTAAGGTCTAACGACCTACGACTTAACAGAGTCGAGCGACCTAAGGTCTAACGACCTACGACTTAACAGAGTCGAGCGACCTAAGGTCTAACGACCTACGACTTAACAGAGTCGAGCGACCTAAGGTAAATGGTCCAATGACCTAACTCGAACGACTTATCTGGAGCTTAGGTCGGAGACGACCTACGAGATAAACCAGGCCGACCTAGTGGACGAGCGACCTAAGGTAAATGGTCCAACGACCTAACTCGAACGACTTATCAGGAGCTTAGGTCGGAGACGACCTACGAGATAAACCAGGGCGAGCGACTTAACGTTTTCCTAGAGATTATAGGTCGGAAACGACCTAAGACTTAAAGCTTAACTCGCGAGCGACCTACGGCTTAAGGCCTAACTCGTGAGCGACCTACGACTTAAGGCTTAACTCGTGAGCGACCTAATTCCGAAGTGCCAATTCTTCCAGAACGACCTAAAGTTAACTCGTGAACGACTCACGACCCATGGACGAACGACTTAACTCCGAACGACCTAAAAATGGCCAGAACGACCTAAGTGCAGAAAATTCACCAAAACGCTAAAAATTGGAGTTTTTCGCCAATCCAATCCAAACCAAATGCTAACATGCATGCAAAAATGATAGGGAATCATTCCCAACAGTCCAATATAGTTATAGGCTAGAATTGTGAGATAAAAATCTCACCTTTGCACTAAAATTTATGAAGATGAAGCTTGAAAGCAAGGAGAAGCAATCCAAAGCTTGAATCCAATATCTTCTACTTGAATTTGGAGTTGAATGATGGAGTTGCAATTGAATTTTGATCTTGGAGTTTTAATTTCCCATTCTCTTCACCATTAATGCTAAAGCTTGAGTTAGTTAGGAAATTTATGAAGAGTGAGGAGAAGAGGGTTGGAACTTGGGCTTAATAGGCTAAACTAACCCAAAGTCCAAAGCGGGAAAAGTTAATGAAATTTCACTAACTCCAAACCTATCGATGTTTATACTTAAAAAGTTGTAAACGACATTTCGAACTCAATGGAAGTGGCCTCGAGTCCTAATTTGACCGTTTGCAAAAAGTAGTTTTTCGGACCAAAATCCGATTAACGATTTAATATTTAAATAAAAATATTTAAATGTAAACTCGATAAATATGCGGGTTGTTACATTCGTTTTCTCCCAGGAGACATTATTTCAAATAACCTTCTGGTTTTAAAAGAAATCCTTTCAACAGTCCTTCGTGGAGCAATAGTGGAAGTTTCCTGAGTTGGGTTCTCAGTGAAAGCACCAAAAATGTTAACGTAAAAATCATACGCTAACACCCCAGTGTAGATTGAAGTTGAGTGAAAGCACCACCCATGAACACGGGAACTAAAAAAACAAGTAGAGAAATCACAGAGAAAGCAGAAAAAACAACAGTTTTTATAGTGGTTCGGCTTAGGGTAAGCCTACGTCCACTTTTAATTCTCTTTATTACTGAATCGATTACAACTTTACAACAATCTTCAATTACATTTCTGATGAGACAAACAACTAGAATTTTGATACAGAAGAATTCTTTGAATCCATGTAGATTGCGTTAGATTTTCTTCTGAAGTTAGTTGAAATGCCTTTCGTGCTTGAAGTATCGAGTGAGTCGAGAATTCAGCAGAGTATCGGTGCTTAAAGAGATCGGCCAAAAGTCCCCTTCATGCTTGAGGTGGGTTGGTATTTATAGGGAAATCCCCCCATTTAGATCGTAAGTCGTGACCGGTCTAAGGTAAGTCGTGGCCGACTTATCTGGCCTAGCCCCATGGTCTCACAAAAGCTCATTTGTACAAGTCCTAAGTCGCCCACGAGTCAACATCTAAATCGCAAATGAGTCAGCTGGTCTTTTTGATGCGGCATTGTACCTTCGCCCAGTAGCTTTAGGTCATGGATGACTCAGGCTAGGTCGTGAGTCGTATATGAGTTAACTGATAAGCTTGTTCCCTTCAGATAATAACCCAAGTCTTGAATTGCGTACGAGTTAAGAGGTCACTGTGTTAAGTAAGGAGCAGCACCTCATTTGCTTAAGTCGCTCACGACATATGCTAGGTCGTAAGTCGCAGATAACTCTAAGTCGTTAGCTCGTTTCCTTCTTAAGTCGTGCTTTCTCTTGAACTGTTAAGTCATCTTGTCCTTGAGTCGTGGGCTTCCTTAAGTCGTAAACTGTATACCCTCTTAAGTCGTAGGAACCTTAAGCCATGGATGCCTTAGGTCGTGGAGCATCCTTTTTCTTCTAAACCGTTGAGTCGTAGACTTCTCTATGTCGTAAGTCGCCAAGTCCTTTAACTCGTTGAACTGTTAGGTCGTCCATTCCTTGAGTCGTAGGTCGTGCCACCAGCTAAGTCGCTAAGTCGTTATACTTTTTCGGTTGTTAAGCCCTTAAACCGTTAAGTCATTTTACCCCTTAAGTCGTCCAACCTCTTGACTCGTTGAGTCGTGCATCTTTTAACTCGTTAGGTTAATAACTCACTGAGTCGCTTGTCCATTGAGTCGCCGCCCAACTTGAGTCGTTTGTTTATTGAGTCGTTTGCTTATTGAGTCGTTGACCATGGGAGTTAACAATAGAAATTTGGGTAAAATTTTAAATCTTCAATTTTGAGCCTGTTAAAAATAATTTGATTGCTTAGAAAATTTATATTGATAATACTAAAGGTGATAGAAGCTTCAGAATTGAATTTGAAACTGTTTTATTCAGTTTTGAAATTTTATCGTTTAAAATCGATATTTAAAAATAGCGGTCCGAGGCACAGTCTCGGAATTCAACGAAACCAGCTCCATTGGAACCATAATAGTTAGTTATATCGAATTTCAATTTTCGTAGCATTCGGAGTTGTCGTGTGATCGTACGATAGATAAACGCGCTGACATTTATATCGAGAATTTAATATTTAAACATGATTTAAAAAGCTATCTTCTCCATACGATCAAATTTGGACTTGAAACTTTTTCCATTGTGTTCGGAATAGGCGTATAACATTATAAACGCCTGGTGGCATGCATAGATCAGAGATCGAGATTGTGAGTAGTGGAACAGAGATGATTTAAAATTTGAATTTTAAATTTGAATATAAAATGATAAAATTTAAATATTGCTGCCAAACAAGGACACGTAGAGTTAAATTCAAACACGTGTTTTGTTTTCTCTCAAATTTTCAACACGCATTCGTTGAAAAAAATATTAGAGCCAGTAAAATGTAAAAAAACATATGCGAACGAAAACCCTTTTCTTCATTCAATTCAAATCAAATTTGCATCCTAAAAATAATGGCCACCTTCTTCTCCTTCAAATTGCATACCTCTGTTCGAAATCGAATTTAAATCGTAAAGGGGAGGAAGAGATAGATCGAGCGGCATATTGGGAGAAGCATGAAGTCGCGAATTAGGTCATCCCCAAATCGAACAAGCTCACGTCAATGGTAGAGGCAGAGCGATCGAATAGCGGCAAGATGAAGTGACGGCGCAAGCGCTTGGAGGGCGAACTTCGACCATGGATTCAACGCGTTGGTTGACGAAGTGGTAATGATGCGGTTTGTTAAGACATGTCATGGTGATGTTTCTGTGCCAGGGTGAGCTTCAGGGTGATCTGACGAGGTGGCAGTCGAAGATGGTTGCCGCGATTCGCTGCTAGGGTTTAGAGTATCAGAATTGGCAGTGAAGGTATCCTGTTTATTTTAATTTAATTTAATTTATACCGTAGATTAGAGGGGAAAAAATATACATGCAGAAAAGTTAAAGTAATAAAATTGTTATTTGTGTTATTTACAGAAAACATACATTTATGTTTAAAATATAGATAAAAATAGAAATTATTTTATATAGTTAAGTTTGAAAAAGATAAATAAATACGAATTTAAAATATTGACAGTTTATATATAAGTTTTGATTTAAAACTTATATAGGTTGTTTTATAAGTATAACTTCAAAGGAAAATAAATATACAAGTATACACTTTTATTTTACTAGCTTGGTTTAAATTAACTTATTTAATTATTTTAGCCGCTAAAAAAAATTATTAAAGAAAAAATTGTCTAAAATAAATTATTGGTAATTTAAATTATTTACAATAGGAATTTATTTTTCGATTTATTTCAAATATTAATAAACCATGCAATGTTTGTTACAAGGTCCAAAAAAATCGTGAAGGGAATAATCGAGATGGAAGTGGATAGCAAGTAATTAAAAGAAAAAAAAGCTAAGGTGGGATCTTCTCACTCAAAAATTTTAATTGAAAATTCCAGTTATTGATTGGTTGTGGGATTGTGATAGTTAAATTAAAATTGACTGATTACGAGTTTGGTTATATTAGTTTAGACCCTATGCGCCGCATAACAGCGGAGGTTATTATATTAAACCCACATACTGCGATATTCCACCTCGAAGTGGAATTGATATTATATATGTGTTTGGAGTTGTTGATTTCCCGCATTATATAGTGGATTGGACCCTATCGCACCCATAATAGCGGATAATATTTTATAAATTCCTTATACCACGATATTCCACATTAAAGTGGAATGGGTATTTAATTGTTGTGCTAATGTCTGTGGATGCAGGGAAACAGGTTGGAGTCCAACTGGGTTCCTCAAATATTTGATTTGTTTCGTATGTTGTGTTATGATTAATTATAATCTGTGTATGATTATTTGTGACTGAAACCGTTGAAAGCTATAATTTAGACAAATATATTTTTGGTATCGTAGGATAACAGAAATAAATAAAAATTTGATTTTTGATATTTTGGTAGAAAATTTATAATAAATTCACTCAAAGGAATTGGGTAAATTTTAAAAGAAGGAAATTTAAAATAGATAAAGTTTTATCTTTGAAAACTTATTGAATAAATTCCAAAAATATGGGAAAATATTTTAATAAAGGAATTTCAGGTAATATTGTTTAATAGTTGAAAAAATTGTTCAGGATACGTATTCTGAATAATTAAAAGAGATAAAGGAATTTATTTCAAAAGGAAATAAATTTAATAATTAAATTTGGAATTTAATTTAGAGTTGAAATTTATTTTAGAAATCGATTCGGGAATTAATTTGGAGCTAGAATAAATGTTAGGAATCGATTCGGAAATTTGGTTAGGTGTTTTGGAAATAACTTGGAAAATCATTTTGAAATTGATTTGATATTAGAAATTTTTTTTGGGGAAATCAAATTGGAATTTGATTTTGTGTTTGAAATAAACTGGAAATCAATTTAGGATTTGATTGGGTTTGAAGATGATATTTGGGAATCGATTTAAAATTCATATATCAATTGATATTTGGAATGTAAATTCACAATGGGAATTTGTAAAGAAAAGGGAAATTGTTTAAAAATAAATATTGGTTTATTTTTAAAGTGTGGAAAGGAATTTACAGATTAGCAATGTAAATTAAAATAAATCCAGAGGATTTATTAATTTATTGCAATGGACCATTTTGTAATGGAAAAAGAAATTCTTTCCTGGAAAGCCGAGTATATTTTTAAAATAGCCTTTGAATAAAATTTAAAAGTTTTAGATTTGGTTCTAAAATAATATTGTTGGAGAAATTAGTTTTGGAAATTGTTTAAAGTAAAAATTTATTTAATTAATTATATAAGGAGTATTTAAAAGATCAAATTGATTTTCGATTTAGAAAATAGGTATTTAAATATTTATACTCTATCTACTAATTTTATGTTTAAATTAGTTTTTGGGCTTGAATTTTTATATGAGATATTAGTATAATATTTTTTATAACTAATATTTAAGCAAATATTCTAAAATAGTTTATTCTAAATGTTACCAAGTGTGAAATTTTATCTTGCGAAGATATATTGAAAATGATAATAATTGGGGGAAAATTATTTGAAATCCAGTGACTATTGTGAATTATTGATTGATAGTTAAATAACCGACTATCAATATTGGCCTTTATTCGGCAATTGAATTTCGATGCAACCTGGAGTCGAATTCCAAATGGATATTCGAAAACCACATCGAACCTTTGTGATTGTGATGGATCTTTTGTTTAAAAGATCAAAGTGAAATTGTTGTGATTTGTTTGAATCTGAATGAACACTTATTTTCAAAATAAGCACTCTTCGGATTAGCCGGGAGAGGACCTTGTGTCATAAAACCCATTCCGAATAACGATACGACGAAATTGGATTGCATTTGAAGATGGTGTTGAAGACCGGGTATTTTCGAAAGCGAAAGGATATCTATCGAATGTCTCTGCACCGGGTTGCTCCGGTATAGAGATTTTATCACCCATTGTGATGGGGATTCCGTACGTGACTAGTGAATATCCGGATTGCAAGGGCTTCTTTTGAAGTGCCTTCGGTTCCGTTCGATCCCGAATGGACTTGTATGGATGTGTGTCTGACGTTACACTTTAAGATGTAAAGCTGGTTTCTATCAAATACATTTCTGTAGGTGGCGGAGAATTTATTCTCTTAGCTTAACACCCTTCCCTGAGACGTACGAGCTCAGAGGTTATGTAGTTGATGGTTACTAGTGATACATTCCCAATTTGGTAATATGGCATACGAAGTGCTGCTGATTGTTTGTTGATCAAAGAAATCAAAGCATGGCTTTTGTGAAAAGCGAAGCTTTGTGGATGAGACTTTGTTGGACCTCACACCCCGGAATGGTCAAAACAGGAAGAATGCAGCAAGGTTATAGGGGGTAGCGCCCCTTAGGGTGTGTACATTTCCTTCTGGATAGAAGTGGTATCATGGTATGGAGCCCAGATACTTAACTTATGTGAATATCGTAAATATATGTGACGTTGTGATTGTTGTTGTTGAGGATCCTCGGATAAAGGTTGTTTACAACCGGGGGATGACATACTCGTGTCAGTAGTTACCTATTTTTGCAGAGGTAACCCGGCTTTGTGTTGGCAGAAATCCAGTTAGATTCTTGGGGCGTCCATCCAAAGGCATACCCATGTGGCAATGGAAAGTTCCTTGGCCTGACCATTTGTTGGAAATCCAATTCCCAATATGAATCCAGTACGGTTTTAGTTGTATAACCTGCTATTTACTTATGGTGGTCACCACTGTTTAGATGGTAGCTACAGTAGGCATAGTTCGGAACGTCTATGCTGACTAAGATTAATATTATACTTTTGAAATGTTTTCCTCACTATGCACTAGTAATAATAATATCAAATGATTTTGTGTATCAAGCATATTTGACTATCATAAGGAGAAATCTCCTCCAATTCTGCGTTTGCATTGTGTGTACGGCGGGAGCCTTATGGTAGTTTCCTTTTCCAAAAAGCATTGCGGATTTCTTTTAAAAATCTTTTGTTTTCCTTTTAGTAGAGAATAACTATTTTTGAGATCTCACACCAGTCCCATGACTGATCGGGAGTTTATTGTTACCTTTCTAAACTCTGGGTGCCCATAATTTTCCACACGGGCAGCCTAGAGTCAGGTTATCAGTTAGATGGGCGCGAAGTCAGAAAAGAGTTGATGGGGAGATCAGAAGTTGAAGTTGGATGGCGAAGCGTATTACTAGTATATGTTATATTTTCTTCTGATGTTTGTTGTTGTACACTCTGATAATGTAATGTGATGTGATGTAATAACAGATATGATTCTTTGTTTTAAAGATTATTCATAGATATATTATATGTTGTTCTGCTGCGAATTGTGAGATTCTGTTATTGTTTATGTTCTTCTTCTACCACTTCGTTCTTTAAACCCTAACGGTTCGGTTTTCTGGCATTCGATTGCACGGCATTTGATAAAGTGGACGTATAAATGTCGACTTTCGGACATCGTAAAATCGGGTCGTTACAATGTGGTATCAGAGCATTTGGTTAAGCGACAACCTTGGCTCTGTTGGGTGTTACTCATTAGAGATAGAGTCAGCAGTACTCTAGAATGAGTTTGAGTGTAATAATAGATATGAGCGCGTATTAGTTAGTGAATATAAAAATTGTTTTATATTGTGTTGACTTATCGATTGATTGTTTATAGATTCTAGTCGGTGCAGTTTGGCCAACTATTATCGATAGGGGTTTCTAAACTCTTAAACAAGATAAACCGACATAGTATTGTTTTAAAATAGGGTAAATGAAATAATTTTACCCAAAACTATTTTTGTATATGAAAGAAATAAATTTTCTATGAATTATTATAATATATGGTTACTTGGTTGTTAGGAAGCGATAATATTAGGTTATTATCATCGTTGTATAAGAAATTGAAATCAAAACCAAAAGCTAAGAAAATAAAAATACAAATGAGAATTGTAAATGTAAATTTTAAATGTAATTTATAATTTGGAATAAAATTCATTAATGGAATGAAATTGTTAATGTGAATGTATAAATGGGTTTTATAAATTGAAATGAGATTTGACTTGGATCAAGTTGAATAAAGATCCAAACTTAGGGAAGAAGAAAATAAAATGGATTGAATTCAAGTAAAAAAATATGATCCTTAATTAATTCATGAAATAGGAAAGTTGAATTAGTTAAATCAAAACTTGAATTATGAGTTAAATAAAAAATGGTTTGAATTTGCAGGTAAATTCAAGTAAGTAGAAATAAATTGAAAATTCCCTGGTTATTGATAAAATAAATCCGAG
The DNA here is from genome assembly GCA_030765085.1 of Allium cepa. NCBI lineage: Eukaryota > Viridiplantae > Streptophyta > Magnoliopsida > Asparagales > Amaryllidaceae > Allium > Allium cepa. The sequence continues at coordinate 619,832,065 of CM060945.1, forward strand.
ATGAATTGAGAAAGGAAGGTTGAAATTTAAATGGATAAGTGAGTAAAACTAATTTAATTAAATTCGTAGATGGAGTGAATTTGATAAATGAAAATAAAATCAAGGATTTAAATTGGGAAGTGTTACAAGGAAAAATAATTTTGAATTTTGAATTGAAATAATTTAAGTAAATATTGGATCAAATGGAGCTAAATGTTAATAATGGAATTAAAATTAGTTAGTGAAATTAAAAGAATGACAAATTTAATATGGTTCCAAATGAAATTGAATTCAATATTTATAAATGAAAGGTAAAATGAATTCATATGGAATCAGGAATCCGGTTTAAATATAAGAAGTGTATAGTATAATTATCTTGAACTTAAGAAATAAATGGTAAAATTCTTAAGTAAAATTTAGAGTTGGAAAATATTCTAAATTAATAAATGGAGGATAAACTGGAAATTGTGAAATGGTTTTAAATTAAAATGAATGTGTTTATGGAATGCAAAATGAATTGAATAGAATCAATTGGAAATTAAATAAAATAAAGAGTAAATTGAGTTTGTATTAATTTAAATTAGCTATAAACTAGATTGGATATTCTATTAAGTGAATATCGTCGAAATTAGCATAGAAATGGTATATGAATTGATTATAAGCAATTAAATTTGTATCGGAACCATATAAATTGCTTATGGAAACTATTTTGAATGTATTGCTTGTGAAAACTATGTGTTTACTATTGGAAATAAGTGAAATGTGAATAAATTTCTTATATATGTCACTTATGTGTTTTAATTGAGTAAATACAAGTACAGGAGGGCCGTTTGGCTGGATTTAGTCATGCTAAAATGCTAATAATAAACGGCTTTGTTTAAAAATGCTAAATAAGGTGCGCCTACGCAATAAAAATAGGAAATATGAACTGTTTTTGCTTTCTCCAACTGGGTGGGTAGATGTATATATATTTATATCTTTTGTCAAATTGCAAAAGCTCCTCGGTACAAAGGAGACTCTGCCAAAATTTTCCAAAAATTTTAGGAATTAGAAAATATTTGAAAAAAATTGTTAGCGACAAATGATTTCAAATTGGGAATTGAAGTAAATTAGGGAATGAAACTGAATTAAAATAATAATACGAATCAGTTATAATTAAAAGATAAAATTCAATATTCATAGCAGAAGATAAATTGAATTCAAATAGAATTATAGTGTAAATTGAATTAAAATAAAATTGAAAATGCAAGATTGAATGAAAATAGATATTATGGATATCAGGATATACAGGTGTATTAAAGGAAATGGAACTGGGATTTTGATTTTAAAGATAAAATTGAATTGCTCGACAAAAGGTACGTATTTAAATTTCTATATGAAATTTGGTGATTTTCTTGTCCAGCCACTCGGCTTTTTATTTTCTTTTGGGATTTGAGGGCCTGTGGTGCCATTTTGTAGTCGTATCGGGCTAGCCACGCAAAGGAGACGCTGGCGAAATTTTTCAAAAACTTAGGGTGTTAGAAAAATTTTGAGAAAATTTTGAAAGTTGAAATTTGAATTCAAATCTAAATTTGAATTGGGAAGTAAACAATATTGTTTGGAACTTATAATAGAACTTGGAAATTTAGTTGAACTGAATCTTTGATAAAAAGATTTGGGTTGATAAATTGATAAAACTGTTTGGGTTGGAAAATATTACACGGGTTAAGGATCATTCTTCTTAACTAGTAATTTTGGGACGAAATTCTTTTAAGAGGGGAAGGATGTGACGACCCTGAATTTTGGACATTTGAAATCGAAATATTTAAGTAATTTTAAATGTTTGAATGATAGTTTAACTTGAATTTCAAATATCAGAATGAATTTGGCAATTTAATTATTGAATCTAATTATAGAAATTTGGGTAAAATTTTAAATCTTCGATTTTGAGCCTGTTAAAAATAATTTGATTGCTTAGAAAATTTATATTGATAATTCTAAAGATGATAGAAGCTTCAGAATTGAATTTGAAACTGTTTTATTCAGTTTTGAAATTTTATCGTTTAAAATCGACATTTGAAAATAGCCATCCGAGGCACAGTCTCGAAATTCAACGAAACAGGCTCCATTGGATCCGCAATAGTTAGTTATTATCGGATTTCAATTTTCGTAGCATTCGGAGTTTTCGTGTGATCGTACGATAGATAAACGCGCTGACATTTATATCGAGAATTTAATATTTAAACTTATTTAAAAAGCTATCTTCTCCATACGATCAAATTTGGACTTGAAACTTTTTCCATTGTGTTCGGAATAAGCGTATAACATTAGTAACGCCTGGTGGCACGCATCAATCGGAGATCGAGATTGTGAGTTGTGGAACAGAGATGATTTAAAATTTGAATTTTAAATTTGAACATAAAATGATAAAATTTAAATATTGCTGCCAAACAAGGACACATAGAGTTAAATCAAACACGTGTTTTGTTTTCTCTCAAATTTTCAACACGCGTTCGTTGAAAAAAATATTAGAGCCAGTAAAATAAAATAAAACATATGCGAACGAAAACCCATTTCTTCATTCAATTCAAATCAAATTCGCATCATAAAAATAATGGCCGCCTTCTTCTCCTTCAAATTGCATACCTCTGTTCGAAATCGAATTTAAATCGTAAAGGGGAGGAAGAGATAGATCGAGCGGCATATTGGGAGAAGCACGAAGTCGCGAATTAGGTCATCCCCAAATCGAGCAGGCTCACGTCAATGGTAGAGGCAGAGCGATCGAATAGGAACACGATGGAGTGACGGCGCAAGCGCTTGGAGGGCGAACTTCGACCAGGGATTCAACGCGTTGGTTGACGAAGTAGGGATGATGCGGCTTGTTAAGACATGTCGTGGTGATGTTTCTGTGCCAGGGTGAGCTTCAGGGTGATCTGACGAGGTGGCAGTCGAAGATGGTTTCCGCGATTCGCTGATAGGGTTTAGAGTATCAGAATTGGCAGTGAAGGTATCGTGTTTATTATAATTTAATTTATACCGTAGATTAGAGGGAAAAAAGAAATATACATGCAGAAAAGTTAAAGTAATAAAATTGTTATTTGTGTTATTTACAGAAAACATACAGTTATGTTTAAAATATAGATGAAAATAGAAATTATTTTATATAGTTAAGTTTGAAAAAGATAAATAAATACGAATTTAAAATATTGACAGTTTATATATAAGGTTGGATTTTAACTTATATAGATTGTTTTATAAGTATAACTTCAGAGGAAAATAAATATATAAGTATACACTTTTATTTTACTAGCTTGGTTTAAATTAACTTATTTAATTATTTTAGCCACTAAAAAAATAATTTATTAAAGAAAAAATTGTTTAAAATAAATTATTGGTATGGGAATTGATTTTTAGATTTATTTCAAATATTAACAAACCATACAATGTTTGTTACAAGGTCCAAAAAAATCGTGAAGGGAATAATCCAGATGGAAGTGGATAGCAAGTAATAAGAAGAAAAAAAAAGCTAAGGTGAGATCTTCTCACTCAAAAATTTTAATTGAAAATTTCAGTTATTGATTGGTTGTGGAATTGTGATAGTTAAATTAAAATTGATCGATTGTGAGTTTGGTTATATTAGTTTAGACCCTATGTGCCGCATAATAGCGGAGGTTATTATATTAAACCAATGTACCACGATATTCCACCTTGAAGTGGAATCGGTATTATATATGTATTTGGAGTTGTTGATTTCCCGTATTACATAGCGGATGAGACCCTATTGCGCCGCATAATAGCGGATAATATTTTATAAATCCCATATACCGCGATATTCCACCTTGAAGTGGAATGGGTATTTAATTGTTGCGCTAACGTCTGTGGATGCAGGGAAATAGGTTGGAGGGATCCAACTGGATTCCTCAAATATTTGATTTGTTTCGTATGTCGTGTTATGATTAATTATAATCTGTGTACGATTATTTATGAATGAAACCGTTGAAGGCTATAATTTAGCCAAATATATTTTTGGTATCGTAGGATACCAGAAATAAATAAAAAATTGATTTTTGAAATTTGTGTAGAAAATTTATAATAAATTCACTCAAAGGAATCGGGTAAATTTTAAAAGGAGGAAATTTAAAATAGATAAAGTTTTATCTTTGAAAACTTATTGAATAAATTCAAAAAATATGGGAAAATATTTTAATAAAGGAATTTCAGGTAATATTGTTTAATAGTTGAAAAAATTATTCAAGATACATATTTTAAATAATTAAAAGAGATAAAGGAATTTATTTCAAAAGGAAATAAATTTAGAAATTAAATTTGGAATTTAAATTAGAGTTGAAATTTATTTTAGAAATCGATTCGGGAATTAATTTGGAGTTAGAATAAATCTTAGGAATCGATTTGGAAATTTGGTTAGGTGTTTTGGAAATAACTTGGAAAACTAATTTGAAATTGATTTGATATTGGAAAATTTATTTGGGGAAATCAAATTAGAATTTGATTTTGTGTTTGAAATAAACTGGAAATCAATTTAGGATTAGATTGGGTTTGAAGATGATATTTGGGAATCGATTTAAATTCATATATCAGTTGATATTTGGAATGTAAATTCAGAATGGGAATTTGTAAAGAAAAGGGAAATTGTTTAAAAATAAATATTGGTTTATTTTTAAAGTGTGGAAAGGAATTTACAGATTTGCAATGTAAATTAAAATAAATTGAGAGGATTTATTAATTTATTGGAATGGACCATTTTGTAAGAGAAAAAGAAATTCTTTCCTGGAAAGCCGAATATTTTTTTAAAATAGCCTTTGAATAAAATTTAAAAGTTTTAGATTTGGTTCTAAAATAATATTGTTGGAGAAATTAGTTTTGGATATTGTTTAAAGTAAAAATTTATTTAATTAATTATATAAGGAGTATTTAAAAGATTAAATTGATTTTTGATTTAGAAAATAGGTATTTAAATATTTATACTCTATCTACTAATTTTATGTTAAAATTAGTTTTTGGGCTTGAATTTTTATATGAGATATTAGTATAATATTTTTCATAACTAAGATTTAAGCAAATATTCTAAAATAGTTTATTTTAAATGTTTTCAAGTATATTTTGATTATATTATTTTAAATTATTTGGAATCGGCAGATTTTCAATGGAAATGAATAAATGTTTGGAAATTGATTTAAAATTTATTTTTCAAAGAATTGAAGTGTGAAATTTTATCTTGCGAAGATATATTGAAAATGATAATAATTGGGGAAAAATTATTTGAAATCCAGTTACTATTGTGAATTATTGATTGATAGTTAAATAACCAACTATCAATATTGGCATTTATTCGGCATATGAATTTCGATGCAACCGGGAGTCGAATTCCAAATGGATATTCGAAAACCACATCGAACCTTTGTGATTGTGATGCATCTTTTGTTTAAAAGATCAAAGTGAAATTGTTGTGATTTGTTTGAATCTGAATGAACACTTATTTTCAAAATAAGCGCTCGTTATTCGAATTAGCCGGGAGAGGACCTTGTGTCATAAAAACCATTCTGAATAACGATACGACGAAATGGGATTGCATCTGAAGATGGTGTTGAAGACCAGGTATTTTCGAAAGCGAAATGATACTTGTCGAATGTCTCTGCACCGGGTTGCTTCAGTATAGAGATTTTATCACCCTTTGTGATGGGGATTCCGGACGTGATTAGTGAATATCCGGATTGCAAGGGCTTCTTCTGAAGTGCCTTCGGTTCTGTTCGATCCCGGAACGGACTTGTATAGATGTGTGTCTGATGTTACACTTTGTGATGTAAAGCTAGTTTCTATCAAATACATTTCTGTTGGTGGCGGAGAATTTATTCTCTTAGCTTAACATCCTTCTCTGAGACGTACGAGCTCAGAGGTTATGTAGTTGATGGTTACTAGTGATACATTCCTAATTTGGTAATGTGGCATACAAAGTGCTGCTGATTATTTGTTGATCGAAGCATGGCTTTTGTGAAAAGCGAAGTTTTGTGGACGAAACTTCGTCGGACCTCACACCCCGGAATGGTCAAAACAGGAAGAATGCAGCAAGGTTATAGGTGGTAGCGCCCCTTAGGGTATGTACATTTCCTTCTGGATAGAAGTGGTATCATAGTATGGAGCCCAGGTACTTAACTTATGTGAATATCGCAAATATATATGACGTTGTGATTGTTGTTGTTGAGGATCCTCGGATAAAGGTTGTTTACAACCGGGGGATGACATACTCGTGTTAGTAGTTACCTATTTTTGCAGAGGTAACCCGGCTTTGTGCTAACAGAAATCCGATTAGGTTCTCAGGGCGTCCATCCAGAGGCGTACCCACGCGGCAATGGGAAGTTCCTTGGCCTGACCATTTGTTGGAAATCCAATTCCCAATACGAATCCAGTGTGGTTTTAGTTGTATAACCTGCCATTTACTTATGGTGGTCACCACCGTTTAGATGGTAGCTATAGTAGGCATAGTTCGAAATGTCTATGCTGGCTAAGATTAATATTATACTTTCGAAATGTTTTTAACACTATGCACTAATAATAATAATATCGAATGATTTTGCATATCATGCATATTTGACTATCATAAGGAGAAATCTACTCCAATTCTACGTTTGCATTGTGTTTGAGCGAGAGGCCTTATGGTAGTTTCATTTTCCAAAAAGCATTGAGGATTTCTTTTAAAAATCTTTTGTTTTCCTTTTAATAGAGAATAACTGTTTTTGGGATCTCACACCAGTCCCATGATTGACCGGGAGTTTATTGTTCCCTTTCTAAACTCTGGGTGCCCCAAATTTCCACACTGGCGGCCTAGAGTCAGGTTATCAGTTAGATGGGAGCGAAGTCAGAAAAGAGTTGATGGAGAGATCATAAGTTGAAGCTGGATGGCGAAGTGTATTACTAGTATATGTTATATTTTCTTCTGCTATTTGTTGTTGTACACTCTGATAATGTAATGTGATGTAATGTAATAGCAGATATGATTCTTTTCTTTAAAGATTATTCATTGATATATTATATGTTGTTCCGCTGCGAATTGTGAGATTCTGTTATTGTTTCTGTTCTTCTTCTACCTCTTCGTTCTTTAAACCCTAATGGTTCGGTTTTCCGGCAATCGATTGCATGGCATTTGATAAAGTGGACGTATAAATGTCGACTTTCGGATGTCGTAAAATCGGGTCGTTACAATTATAATGTAACATGATTTGATATAAAGTGTTTTTGTTTTCGTAAGGTAAAAACCCTTCTGTGTTTATGTGTGGAAATTGGTCTTACGAGATACCTTTTGTTTTGAAAAGAAATGTTTTGGAAATTTTATAAATTCAGCAGAGATGTTTTTTCTCACGCTGGTTTACCAGATTGATCCAGGCTTTCTTTCCTTTCAATGCTCGGGTCAGACTGAGTATATTCTCAAGTTCAAATTTGGTGCATCAGAGCTTCAACAGATGAGCTAGAAGTCTTCAGATCGTATTCTCGTATATGTTTATATTCCACTGCATTATTGTTTATGTTATTATCATTTGTGAGGATAGGCTGTTATAACTGTCTAGTTGATGATTTTGTTTTATGTACTCAAATATTGTTGATGTATGGTATTACAGTTTCTCTTTTTGTAAATATCATTGATATTATATTATATGTTATTTTGTGGCAATGTAAGGTTTGGTGTTGTTACTGTTTTGCTTGGTTTTCTTCTTCTTCTTTTCTTCTCTTCTCGTCTTCTCTCTTCTTTCTTTCTCATGATTATTTCCAATCAGTGCACTTCGGGTCGGACGTGCGTTGTTTAGTGTTGAATTCAGAGTGCTTTGGATGCGGGCCGTCACAGCTAGTTAATACATTCCTAAAATAGTCATTTACATTCTTATTTGGTTAAGACCGAGTATTGCAATTTATGAGTTTTGAACTCAAAAAGCAATACAAGGCTATGAATATTTGATCCATCAACTATCATTTATAAATGTTATATGGTGAATGGTCACGGTTCGTAATGTACAATACTTCAGTGAATATAGTTCATTGGAAATAATCCGATAAATAATATATTGAGATCATGTATTCAAGTTGATTGATTACAAAAAGGTTCATATTGTGTTACTGTAACATAAGACCAAAAACAACAATATAGTCTAAGAACTTGATCACTGAAATGTCATTTCAATCATTCTACGTAAAGTGCAACAAATTTGATATCCTTAAATGTTAAGGATAGTCGAATGCGCTTTTGTAAAGAGTTTGTAGCAAGGTTTTCTTTTGAATAGTTTGACCATTTGAAAGGAAAACGAATGTATAAGAATAGGTGTAATTTAAGGTACAGTTGGGATGAAGAGAATGAATACTCACTTCTGCTTCATAGAGAAACATTGGAAACGAGAATTGTAATAATAATTAATACTTAATATTGGAATAAGAAATATGATTTCTATTCGAAAATGTATTTTCATATAGAAAATTGTTTTCTATGATATTTGATCGACGAACTCTCCACAGTAAATAGTTGTATGTATGAGATAAAAAATTTGTATTAAGTGAATGATGGACCTTCGAATTTAGTACGCTATTATAGTAATGGTGGAAATAGTAGGAGCATGCCATATAACACTTATTAATTAGGTCATAGTACGAAAAAAATTTCTATAAACTTACCATACATTATTTATGAAATAATGACTATTTTTCGATATTGGCTAAAAAGAAATAGACATAGCTATATTTTAATATGAATATTATGAATATTGTATGTGAGATAAAGCTATAATGTGGTAATTTTTTTATAAGAAAAGTGATATATTGGAAAATACAAAAGTAACTAAAATTATTTATGGTTGTTTTAGAATTATAGACTATGATTTTGAATTATATGATACTTGTTAATTATATCTCATACAATAAAGGGCTATGCACCCATTTAATGGGAGTATCATAAGAGTTGATGAACTCTTCGAATTGATACATATATATGTATGCAATCATAATCCTATAGATATCAAAATGGTTCCATGTACTTCTTCATATTCACCGACGAGTCGACATAGACATGTGTATTTGATACACATGTAGTATGTCTATGGTAAACTTATAGTATAAAATATAAGTAGATAAAATAATATGCAGTAGAAATGTTTTGATTTGATCGAATGAGTTAGTATATTGGAAAATGCTCCAAATGTACCTAAAAGGAATAAAGATTCAATCTCAAAATTATCCTACATGTGATAAATAATGATGCATTGATATTGAGTAATCGAACTCGTTGGACAATGTATAATTAATTGTGAGTGAAGTTGAGTTAGTTTCTTTCTATAAGGTTGTATACTTAAAGGGTATTACACAAGGTTAATATTAAGTCGTCTAAATAATAGTTTATAAAATTTTACAAGATAAGGGTTTATAAGAAATTCCAACATATCCTAGGCTAAGGGATTGGCATGTTGTGCGAGTCGAAAGGTTACATGTAATAATTGTTCATGAGAGATCTTGTATGAATCTTCCCAATAGGATTTTGAAAAGACTGTCATTGATGACATATTTATGTTTTAAACATAATTTTGTAAACTACAACCAAATAAGTTTTATAAATAAATAAATTCATAAAACGTTTATGAACACCTATTCTATTGCACTAAGAAACAATTGTTGTTTCAAGATATACCAACTTCATTATGAAGAAATTTCTTTGACGAATTATTGGTAGTAAAATGGAATTAGATACCATCCATGGATAAAACTGATTATATGAGATGAAATGAATTTAACTAACCTATATGAACACGTAGCATTAAAATGTCTAATAAGTATTCTAGCACATCTAAGAGAAACTATGAGTTTCTTATTAATGTCGAAAATATATAATCCTAGATTGTTTAATTTAACCATTGAAAGTGTTGACTCTATATGCTATGATGTGCAAATTCGAAAGAATTCCAGGTACGCTAGCAAAATATAGATTTTGGTGGTCGTAACTGAAGGGATATGACCCATTGACCACGACTGTTCATTATGAGTAGGACTAAAGCAGTTGGAATTATATAAGCAATGTTGATTAGAATAATATCGCAAATTTCAATTGTTGAAATTAGCGTAGTATATTCGATATTCAACAAGTTCAAGTAAATTCGGATTTACTCACAAAATTATCGCTTAATAAGTAATAGTGTTTTAGTACATATGTATTGAAACAGAAAGTTCTAAATAACGATTTAGAGCAAGTTTTTTTACACATATTAACCAAAAATGTCTCAAAGTCAGTGGGGGCGATATTTTGTGTGTGAGTCTTTGGATATGATCCAAGAAATGATATGGAGGTATCATTTTATAAGCATCAAGATTGAATAAGTATTTTGATAGAAATGTCAAATAGTTCGATTTTCAATCAAAGTGCAGAGGAACCGTGTGTTCATAAGAAAGAACGTTAATGTAACGACCCAACTTCCACACTCCAGGAAGTCGCATCGCTAAGAAGAAAGAAAGGGATAGAAAAGAGAAAAGAAAGGAAAGAAAGAACAGACAACATCAGAATCTCACAGCGGAATCGAATAAATTATAATATATCACATAAAACTTTACATAATATCATATACATCAGAGTAATACAGCTAATACAACACAAATTAGACAGTTATAAACTTCTGTCTAGCAATTACAATTCAAGTACATCAGAGAAAACAGATAACTCAACACAGCGGAATCACTACATATATCTACACGCTGAAGCCTCCTGCTCCATTATCTCCTCCAGAATTCGTCAAAGAAATCCTGAAACACTTGACTACTCATACGTAATATGAGTACCCAAGAGTTTAATAAAACAGGAAAATAAACACTCAGGTCAGACAGGGGTCTGGTGTGAGTAAACGGGGATAAAAGTTGCTTAACTTTAGAAAATCCTTTGAAAACAAAAGGTATCACGTAAGACTTCCCACACATAAACATTGAAAAGTTTTTACCTTACGCTAATCAAAACATTTGATAGGAAATCCAGTGATATTATAATAGTGTCTAGGGTTTTCAAGTAAATAAGAAATAGCCGAAATTGTTACATCTGTTAAATTCCAACTACTAGCCACAAAAGTGGGTAATACAATCAAAACTGTAGGGTCTCGTAGGGTAAATGGGTTTCCATCAATGGCAGGGCTACTGGGGTACCGCCCGTCACAGTACGTGGCCTAGATCACCGTACCGAGGAGTACTCCCACTCCCCTGCAACACAAAGCCAGACCCGTTCCTTACTGAACAGTTCCGAACAAGACTACCCCGCAGATTGGTCGTCACTAACTGCCACATAACCGAATATAAAGGGACCTCTAGACAGGGATAAATCTTGCTCTCAAGTGGGTGCTACCCACGAAGCTTTGCTGCACCTCCCCTGCTTTAGCCATTCCCGGTTGATGAGGCTTGAGGCTACGATTACCTTTATAGGACATATCAATCTTAGAATGTTCATCGTCCACCTGACGATGTTCTGAAAGCATTCAATCCATACAAGTTCATTCCGGGTTCGAACGAAACCGAAGGCATTATCTTGTTACACTCATTTTGGAATCACCCTCAGAGTTAACGACAATAACCCTTGCACTCTGAACCACCATCTCGAATCTATAAGTACTATTCCGTCAACTCATTACGGAATCACCCACAGAGTTATACTGACATATAGCCCTTACACCTCGAGCCTTCACTTGCTCCACTTGGATTAACGACCTAACGTTTAATTGGAATCGATGTGGTTTTCGAAATTCCAAATATGGAAACCCGATCCCAGTCTCATCGAAACCAAACGCCATTTTAATGTCCAAGTTGTACTTAAGGGTTTTAAGTAATTAACTTATCTTATTATTATTTATTTCACACAGATAGATAAACTACATCTAGCAATAGATAATCACATTCATATCATAACAGATAATCTGTATCATCCATAAACAGATAATCATCACAACCAAATAATCCATCATAAACCATCATACTTAAACCAATCATCCATATCATACAGATACAACTAATCTCATTACTGAGATCACAACCATTCAATCTATAGCATCCATAAGCAATGATTTAATTATCATCAATTATAATTAATTTAAATTAATTACAACCATCTCTAATTAATTAAATTAATTACTCATTAAAATCCTGCTTAATATCCTTTAATTAATTAACTCAGTTAATTAATTATCCACTAAGTATTTAACTTGATTAAATATCTTTGATTAATCATTCACTAATTACAATAAGTAATTAGTCTTTAATTAATTTTATAAATTAATTAACCTTAATCATAAGTAATTAACACTTAATTTCTCATTTATTAATTAATTATAATTAATTATATTTATCCTTAATTAATTACAATTAATTAATCACTTAATTAATTATTACTTAATCAAACAATCCTTAATTACATCATTAATTATAATAATTAATGATCTCCAATATTTGAATAAAATACTTAATTAAAATTAATTACATTTAGTAATTAATCTAATTATTAATCACCTTGATTAATATTAAGTTAAGTAATTAACTATCTTTAATTACTTATTAACAAATTAATTATCCAATAATTAATCATTAAATAAATTCCTTAATTAATTACTAAAGTAATTATCCGAATTACTAATTACATTTCAGTAATTATCATCATTACTTCTCTAAGTAATCCTGCTCCACTAATTACATTAAGTAATTACATTCTTAAAATCATCAAATGATTTATTTAAATTAATTAAACTAAATTAATTAACTTAATTAAATCACACATCAAAACTAATTACAATAGGTAATTAATTCCTTAATTACTTTTAACAATTAATTATACTTAACAAATTACAATTAATTAATCTAGTTAATTATCAAAATTAATTACATTAATTAATTACTAAATTATCCTTAGATAATTATCACCAATTATTAATTAACAACATTTCATTAATTACATACTTAAGAAAATTTGAATTAGATTAATAAATCATTCTTAATTAATATTAATTTAAATCATTATTTAAAATCAAATAATTAAGTAAAATCCTTAATTATGTTAATTATTTTTCAAAACAATTTAATTACTTATCAAATGACTCATTTACTTTCAAAATGTATTAAAACAATATATTTCTAAATTTAAATTCAAATTCCATTTAAAATTCTAATATTTAAAATGTTTAATCATTAAACATTTATTCAAATTAAAATAATTATAAACCTAACAACAAAATGAATGTTAAAGAACATTCTTTACCTAAATATAAAGAAAGATTTAAATTGATTATTTCAATTTCCAAATTTAAATTAAACACTTCATATTTTAATTCAAATACTAAAGGAAACAAATTCTTTCAAGTTTTTAAACTTATTTGAAATCAAATTTTCAGTTTCAATCTTCTTCAAACATTTGAATATGTTCATTCATTCTTCTTAAATTTATAAGCTGTTGAATTCAAATCTGGTTTCCAAAGAACTTGAGAACAATTTTTAGTTTTTGAATCCAAAAACAAATTTAAGTTTTGCTTCAACATTTAAATCTGTTCATACTTTTAAAAACATACAAAAACTGTTTTTTTTTTAATCTAATGCTGGTTTTAAAAAGACAAACCTGAAACTGTTTTAGACTTGTCTTCAAATCTGAATTTAAAACTGTTTAAATTTAGATTTTCATTTTTAAAAAATTTTGAATTCACAACTACATTTGAATTCAGTTACAACTTATGCTTGAATCAAAATCCACTTTAAAAAGATGGATTCATTCAAGAATTAAAACTGCATAATCCTCTGGTTTAAAACCTACAAACTGTTTTAATTTTGATTTAAAACTGAATTTAATTTTAAAAACTTTTGAACTCAAAACTATATTTGAATTCAGATTCAAGTATTACCTAAATCAAGTTTCAACTTAAAATGTGAATTTATTCAAAAATTTAAACTGCAAAACTTCTCAGGCTTAAACCTGAAACAGTTTTAAATTTTGATTTAAAACAGGATTAAAACTTGTTTAAATTTTAGATTTTCATTTTTAAAAACTCTGAATTCAAAACTTTATTTGAATTCAGTTCTACTTCCACCTAATATCAAATTCCCACTCTAAAATTTAAATCTCATTCAACATTTTTTTTTAAAAAAAAAACTGCAAAACTCTCTATTATAAAACTGTAACAATTCTACCCGAGTAACCCATTATTTTACTTTGAGTTACTACACCCATTGCTTCGAGTCAGAAGCAAAACTACCCGAGCTCTCCTTCGGGTCAAAACCCTGCACACCCCAAATAATTCACCTGTGTTACCACTGCAACAAGACCCATCTGTCAACACCCGAGAAATTCCACCTCCAGCCACCATCATCGACACAACCTTGGATATATCTTCCTTTACACCCCCTCTACAAATTCCCAAAGCCTCAAATAACTCGATGCAACAGAGAGGATATGCAAACCCTCCAAACTTCAACACTGCAATCCTTAAGCCAGAGTTTTGAAACCTGGGAAAAACCTCAATTTCACCTCTCCTCTCTCTCTGATCCTCCATCACCAACTCTACTCCATTCTCACATCAATACACCACTAATCATGAAACATCATAACATCTTAAATCCACTAGCATACAGGCATTTCAAATTTTCCTATTTCTATTTTAAAACAGAAATGTCTTTCCCTAACAGTTTATTTAAAACTGTAATATAGTTTTTAGAATTCCTAATTTTCAAAAGCAATTCAAGCAATATTGGTGAATTCAAGAATTATCAAGTTTTGGAATTTCCTACTTCCAGGGTTTTCACTGTAACCTTAAACTTTGTACAGTTTTAACCAAATATACTTATCTGAATCTATTCTTAAAAGCAAGAACACAATGTTATTAACCATTTCTTTTTAGTAATCAAAGCCAAATTCTAATTATGTAGTGAGATATGAATTCATTTGTGATAAAGATGGTCTGTTATCAACAACAGAGCACACAAAAAAATGTAATACTCAGAAACAAGTATGCAAGCAATATCCCACTCACAAACACGTATTCATATTCAAACTCAAACAATCATTAGAGACATGTTACTACACATACAATAAACTTCATCCAGATTTTAAAACGAAGAACGGTTTTTAAGATAAAAAGGTTTACTCACCTTATAAATTTGAAGAATGCAGAAAACAATTTGATGCAGAGCACAAGCTTAGGCAGATCCATTTTCCAGAAACTGTATATTGAAATGCATTTGAAATCTGGGTTTTGCAAGATGAAGTTGCTTGTTGCTTCTATAATGATGATGCATGCAGACCCATTCAAATATCTCAGATTTGCAGTTGAACTTAGCATGAAGATTTGATTGGAGTTTGTAGAAATGATTTGCAGATTTTAATATGCTTTTGTTTTGAAGAGATTTATTGAGGATTGGTTTTGATCTTTACTGAAATATGATTTGTATTTGGTTTCTTGAACATAATTAGAAATTGGATTTTGGATTTTCAGATTTTCTGAAAATCTGGTTTTCAGGTTTTTCAATCTGAAGAAAAAATGTTTTAACCCCAAAGTATTTGTTATATTCACTTATCAATATAAATTAAAATAAAAAGCTTTGAAATCAAATGCCACTTGTTATGTTTAGGTGTAGATAATTTTACAAGTGTCTATTTTATTAGTTAAATGATCAACACATATGCATGTTAATATTTAAAAGCCATTTCTAAATTTCTAAATGTATTTAAATTTGTTTTAAACCATTTCTAATTTATTTTAGCAAGTTACAAATGATTTATTAACATTACCTTTTAAATAAATACATATAAACTATGAACTTCTTTATAAAACTATACATTTTAAATGTTTGTTTAATTATATTATTTTTTAAATAATATTCTTTATAAAACTAAATTTCAAAAGATTTTAAATCAAATGTTATATTTTAACAAGAATGAATTAAATCTATTCAAAGAAAAGCAATTTAAAATAAAACAAATCAAACTTTTATTATAAAACAAAATTAAACTATATTTATTTCTTATAAACAAAATAAATACTTATTTACTTTTCTATATAAAGATATAAGAAAGATTTTTAAAACAAATTATTGAAAAGTTTACAATACTAATTTAAATTAATTTAAGTCAATTTACAATTTATACATTAATATATAATAATTAGAAAATATTCTTTATTTAATATAAATTAAAATCAAAACCAATTCCTCTATTTACAATGTATAAACATTTATACATTATAAATAAAATATTTTCAAATCAGTTTAGAAGGATGAATTTATTACTTAAATATTTTTAACTTTTGAAAACAATATCATTTAACAAACTAAATAATTATTAATTCTCAAAAGAAAATTCCAGTTTGAATTAATCAATATTTCACATTGTAAAATAATTACCAATGAAATTATTAAATAATTATTGCCCAAATTTCCGGGACATCACAGTTAAAAGGTACGTTGATATTTCTAAACTATAAGTAAACAATACATCGTTGATTTTAACGATGTACTTGTGTGAAATTAGTCTTAGTTGTTTTAATACTCAACGGTGGATTAATAAATGATGTCTTTTATAGTAAGTATAAAAGTTGTTGGGTATGTCCCAAATGATATGCAAGGACACCTTATTAAAATGTTTAATATAGAACATGTAAGATTGATTCCTTTGCATTAGCAAAAGGAATTATCATACATGTTGTGTTGTCTACGATATCATGATTTGTATATGTATTTGATACATGAAGCAAATATCAAATTCAAATTGATATCACTAAATGGTTGTATGAAGTGTTCTCGTGTATTTATGAAATAATAGAGAATTTTGTATAGAAACACAACCTCCTTATGAAGGAGTCTTCGAAGTCAAACTTCATAAATCATACTGAGTGCAGTATGTCAATAATAAATTCAAGTTAAGAATCTTTAAGTTGAAAATATTCTAAATAAAAGAATGTGGCTTGTTTAATGAAAAAA
The DNA here is from genome assembly GCA_030765085.1 of Allium cepa. Lineage (NCBI taxonomy): Eukaryota > Viridiplantae > Streptophyta > Magnoliopsida > Asparagales > Amaryllidaceae > Allium > Allium cepa. Next base: position 619,848,991 of record CM060945.1, read on the forward strand.
GGCTACGTACATCGCCTTGAACATTGCCGCAATAAAAATAATGTATATAAAATTATAAGTGCACAAGTTTATAACTGATCCGATTCTAATGTTAAGAATCTCATAACATTGTTACATTATACTAATGTCGTGATATGGTTCATAATAGAACATAGAGCTCATTAGTGCTTAAGAGACATAATCTGAATTGTTCCACATGATAAAGTAGTTTATCACTGTCGAAGGAGTTGATTGACAGAGTATATAATTGAAACATAATAGCATACCCGTTCACAAAGGAACTGACTCAATTTGTTTTGAGAAAATTAACTGGAGAAGTTGGAATAAGGTCCATAATTGACCCCAAGTGAAAGTGGGAGACTGATAGAGCTAAGAGTATGCCCTAGGGGCAATTATGCACTTTGTTACATATATCTAACTCATTGATCAATCATGTTCGAAATAAAGGTATTTTCTTTCTATTATATACTTGATACAATGTGGGTATATTAATTAATCAATTTAATTAAAAGTAAATTTAATAAAAAATCATAAATGACATATTTTGTGATAGTGGTTACAAAGTGTTACAACCGTGAGTAATTTATCATAATAAAATAAATATACCATTTTAAGTGTTTCTAGTCAAGATGCATCGAGACTGAATATTGATGTATCCATTAAGACTAGAGTATATAACACTCCAAATATTGGGCAGTGTATCACTCTTGACTGCTGGGAGCACCTAGGGGTTATGTACTGATATTTATTGGATAATCATGGAATAACTCACTTGATAGTTATCTGTTGGTTAATATAAATAAGGTAAAACAAAATTATCAATGTGACTGATTTACACAGTTCTCTTGACTTGAGGATATTGTGGATCTTCAATATGAAAGCTATGCTTTGATTATAGTTGGCATGGCGTTCCATCGAGTGACTATAGTTAGGTCGAGTGAAAATATTAGAGGTGAAGCACTATTTAAGAGAGAATAAACCATGAAAATCGGCATCAAATCCATCAAATGGATATTCCCAAAAATCTAGAATAGAATTCAAAAAAGTCGAAAGTGTATTTTTGATGATGGATTGTTTTTACAATCATTTCTATGATTTGTCACTTTAAAATACAAAGGTTTTTATACTAGTAGTAAATACTCAAACTCTTTCACAAAAATGATTTCAATACTACTTTTAATACAAAGCTCGTTTTCAACACCGTTTCTAATCTATTAGGATATACAAACCTTTACTTAATTCATATGAGCAATCCAATTAAACGGCTTAACAAAACGAGTGGTATGAAACGCTTGTGTTTACTGCGTTGGTTAATTCTTAGACTTGTTCGATTGAAATCTTATGACAATTTTCGAGTGGAAGTCTACAATTAGTTCGTAAATATTTATGTTAAGCCAGTGGTCATGAGGCATGAAGCTAGCTCATTTATTTACTAGCTTAGTGTAATTCACACTTCTTATTTACCAATGAAGATCATTTGGGATTTAGACTAGCGTTGTGCGATGTCTCTTTGTCCATGTAGGGGACTATACACTATTCTATAGAGCTTCGTTTCATTTTTATAGGCTAATGACCTTTGGTCTTTAATCGTTTTATGGAATTTGGTTCATCGGGGGTATCGCTGTACTACGTCGTTATTTCGACTTATTTGAGTTTCGGGTTCATCGGGCGTATCGCTTTACCACGTCATTATTCCGGCTTATTTGTGTAGCGGTCCTGAGTCGACCTTCGAAAATCGGCACCGAATACGACACTCATATTAAAATGCGGCAGATCCAAACGTCGAATTTGGTTCGCCGGAGCTTATAACACATCAAGTACAACACAGCGAAAGAAAATGAATAATATCATATACAACATTTGATAGAATGATGATACAGCAGAAATGATACAATGGATATCAATACTATCAGAGATACAAGGAATAGTAGCGGAAAAGAATATCTTCAGTAGAATACATCCCCAAAATGCAATTGCAACACCATCTCCAAACTACAGATAGCTCGAACAACCATCAAGTCGCACAAAGCTAAGCAAGATCATTCCATCCACAGACTGAAGAAAATCTCCAAATGCTACAAAACTAAGGATTTCGAAAGCTATCGAATCTACACCTATAATGGGATTATCTGAAAAACCCAACTCTAGACTGCCCGTGTGGAAAATCGTGGGAACCCAGAGTTTACGAAAGGAACAATAAACTCTAAGTCAGTCATGGGACTGGTGTGAGCAACCAAAAACATTTTTTTTATCTTTAAAACAAACAAAAGAAATTAGATTGAAATCCGCAATGCTTTTTGGAAAATGAAACTACCATAAGGCCTCCCGCCACACACACCATGCAAACACAAACTTGGAGGAGATTTCTCCTTTTGACAGTCGAAAATGCTTACTACGAAAAATCCTTTGATATTATTATTATTTGCGCATAGTGCAGAAAATATTTCGAAAGTATGATATTAATCTTAGCCAGCATAGGCATTTCGCATTATGCCCACTATAGCTACCATCCAAACAATGGGGCACCACCATAAGTAGATGGCAGGTTATACAACTAAAACCGTACAAGGTGCGTATTGGAGATTGGATTTTCCAACAAATGGTCGGGCAAAGGAACTTCCCACATAAAATGGAATGCCTCTAGAGGGACGCCCCCGAGAACCTTACCGGATCTCTGCTACACAAGGCCGGGTTACCTCTGTAACTAGGTAACAACTTACACGAGCATGCCATCCCCCGGTCGTTACCGACCTTTATCCGAGGGCCCTCACTCCAACGACCACACAGTAAAGTATCTGAGCTCCATACCATGATACCACTTTCAAAAATCAATATAAGTAAATATTTGGGCTCCATACCATGATATCACTTTTTATCCAAAAGGAAATGGTCATACCCTCAGGAGGAGCTACCCCCAAATAACCTTGCTGCCACGATTCCTGTTTCGACCATTACCGCGTTGTGAGGCTCGACGAAGTCTCGTCCACAAAGCTACGTTTTTTCATAAAGCCATGCTTCGATCGCAAATGATCAACAAATGATCATCAACAGCAGCACTTAGCATGCCACATTACCAATTTGGGAATGTATCACTAGTAACCATCAACTACATAACCTCTGAGCTCATACGTCTCAGAGAAGGGTGTTAAGCTAAGATAATAAATCTCCGCCACCAACAGAAATGTATTTGATTGAAACCAGCTTTACATCTCAAAGTGTAATGTCAAACACACATCTATACGAGTCTGTTCCGGGTTCGAACAGAACCGAAGGCACTTCCGTAGAAGCCCTTGCAAATTCGGGTATTCATAATCCCGATCGGACTTCCCATCACTTAGGGAATCTCTATACCGGCGTGACTCAGTGCAGAGACAATCGATGGGTTATCCTTTCGTTTTCGAAAATACCTGGTCTTCAACACCGGTATTCAAATGTTATTCATATCGACATATCATTATTCAGAATGGGTTATACGACACAAAGTCCTCTCCCGGCTAAACCGAATAATGAGCGTAAATTTAAAAACATATGGATATGGGATTTCAATCAAGTCACAACTTAAAATCCAAAACTTTCCTCTCAAATGGCTTAAAACAAATTACCATAAAAAGATTTACTTCACAAAGAATTATTTACGGCCTTTTAAAACAATTCCATTTCAAATTGGATTAATTCATCCAATCTTTCAATTAAAGATTAAATTGGTAACTTTAAAATTCCAATTCAAATCTTGCATATGGAATACATACCATTTAAAATCCTCTTTGTTTTCAAAACAAGATTTAATTGTCTTCACAAAGGTTAATTCATAGTTTTCCCAAACCATTTACAATTTCATTTCAGACTCAAAATCTTTCGACACAAATTGGAAATCCTTTCTTTTTATGAAAGCTATTACTATTTGAAATAAATAGTTTTGGTTTTAGGAAAAACCGATTACAAATTACATAAGTTAAACCATTCAAGTATAAAACTTGGATTTAAATTTAAATTTAAATTTCCAAAACCATGCTTTTTAAATGGTTAAAAACCATATAAACACCTTTATAACTTGTATAATTTTTTATCATAATTTCCAATTATTAAATTCAATTTCAAGTATTGAATTTAAATTTATTCAGAACTTTATTAAGTTATTTAAAATAACTTTTATTTTTGAAACTCATTTTCAAAAGCTTTCAATCCCAATTTCAAAACTATTTTGGATTCAAGAATTTAATCTTTGAAATTATTAAAAATCTATGACTTAGCCGATTTCCTTGTGAAATCCATATTTCTATGTGTATGGTGTATTCCAGGGGTTTTACACAATAGTGCAACATCATAAATCATCACATCACATATTTAAACATATCAATATTGGTAAGCGGTATAATCTATAATGCTTATCGTTCATTCATAGATTCACAGATAAATAATATAAATTTATCACAGACAGATAAATTTCATTCATCACAGATCACACTGAAACAATTCATAGCACAAAGCATAACATATTAGAAATATCAAACAGTTCAACAATCAATAGAATTCAAACATCTATAAGTGAACTCAATTAATTATCTGATTAATTTAAATCACATGGGACATTCATCATGGTTATTTAACATTAATTAATTTCAAATCATTTGACTAATTATTCTTTAAACATTATTAATTAAATTAACCAATCTTTAATTATTTTTACTTATTCAATTGTCCTTTAATTAATTTCCCTTAATTAAATAAATTAATCAACCTTAGTTATTTACCATTTAATTAATTATTCTTAATTAATTACAATAAGTGATTATTCCTAATCACTTAATCAACTTTGATTAATTAATTACCTTTTTAATCAATACTTAATTGACCTTAATTATGAAATTGATTAAACTTAATCATGAAATTGATTATCTTTAATTATCCAAACACCCATAAGTAGTTACCATTTCATTAATTACTAACTTATCATTAAAAGTCTTTAATTAACCATCTTTGTAATTTGTAACATCCCGCCTTTTCGCACACTTTAAACCGACACACGCGCCAATTCAAAGCATACGCAAGGGCGGATTGTTATGGGGTAAATAAGAAAACAGAGAAGAAATAAAACAAAACAGAATCTCACAGCGGAAGGATAAAATATAATAATAAATATACAGTTCAAAACAGTTTACAAACACTTGATTTGCTTTATACAATAAATATCAGAGTTACACCTACCAATACAATCAATGCAGCGGAACAGTATGAGTGTGGTGCAATACTATAGATAATAATAATACGACTCCTTCGTCTTCGTCCTTCAAAGCTAAAGTCTTCGATCCTGAAACGCTCGGACTGACCCGAGTGAATTTGAAAAGATAAAAACACTCGAGTCAGAACTAAAAGATCTTATGTGAGTTAAATTAACAGAAATAAATATGAGTACAGTAACTCAAGAGATGCTCGGGATTTACATCTCCTAAGGATCCGTTAAACTATTTACTATGTAGTATATTGCGCTATTATAATAGTGTCTATTTATAAAGTAAACTTACTTTTTAATAGCGTTAAGGGGTTACCCATATAGCCCTTAACACAAATAATGCCAATAGTCTATACAGTACCGTAATACCTCCTGATCGGGAAGCTACCAGAGGATACTCCATAGGTACGACACAAATAGAAACTCGTAGTAAAGGCTCGGTATGGTAGGTGACACGGCACAACTAGGCAATGCCAGGGTAGGTATACCAATTGCTATCCAGGCTGGTGGAAACGCGTAGCCGCAGTTACCGCCCACCTCGGACTAACTCCCCAAAATCAAAATATAGAAGTGGCCACTAAATCAATCCAAAATCAAAGTATAATATTGAAGAGGAGGGTCCGATCAGAGGAATGACCTCATTGGCCTGAGAATCGCTCCTGTTTTAGCCACCTTATGCCAACTCACGGGAGTCGGGTCCACGTATTTACCTTACAGGAACGTCACCACCACCTACTTCATTCTGGAATCTCCACCGCGTACACGGTTAGTCAAAGTGGTTTTCGGTATCGACAGAGAGTATGTCAGATATCCGATCCCGGTCTCTTTGCCAACTCATCGTTATTATAACACCGCGGTCATTTAAAAATAGGTTATACTTTAAAAATCAGAATAAACATTCCATTTCATAACCATGAATACGATATCATTTCAAAACCCAAAACCATATTTTATCACTTATCCCAAATATAATTCTTTTCCAAAATCAAAATGCTTTAACTTCATATCGTCTGAAAATCAAATATTTTCAAAGCATAGTATTTTGAAAATCATAATTTAAAACCATAACTTCTAAAACTTGAATGGTTTGGATATTCAACGGTATATGAATTAAAAGGTTTAACTTAAATGTTACTTTGTAAAGAAAATAGTTCTCATGGCTTTACAAATACATTTCTTTATTAAAGTCTAAACCAAAATTTGTATTATCTCTCTCAAGTTCCAAAACCACATCAATTTATATATACATACATATATATATATATATATATATATATATATATATATATCCATTTGGAGTATTAATATTTCAAAACTAAAGTTGGAATTTATTCCTTCAACCAAATTAAATGTTCTATTATTTAGTCTTGAATATTCACATAAAATCCATAAATAAATAAGAACTCCAATTTCTAGTAATAAAATATACATTTTTTTCAATTCAAATTATACTAGAATATTCATTTCAATTTATCTTGGAAAAAAATCCAATTATAAATATCATATCTTAAAATTTCCAAACTTAACATTTAAACATATGATATAAATTATCAAACTCCATTTTCTTAAAAATTTTCCATTTTTAATAAAGAGATTTATACACCTTTTAATTTCAAAATTTTCAACTTCATATGTATATATATGGAAGAATAATATTTATACAATATAAAATTTAAGATTATTATAAACCGTATTCCATCCAAACCATAGAAATCGCCTTTAAATAGTTATATATATACCGCGGTGCCTGTATATAATTTTCTATCCTATGGTCAAGTGATACGGATATTTATCATTTCAATCCGCAATTTAAAAGATATAAAATTTTGCGGTTGTATATCATTTCAAACCACAATCCTGAATGAAATGAAATATGCATGATAATTTGCAATTTAATGATATACAATAAACATCCATTCATCAACATCATCCATCATCCAAATCGCAATCATCAATCAGTATCAATCAATAACAATATTATTTTTGGTACTACATAACAGGTATTACTGACAATTTTATTCAAATTAAATTTAACAGCTATTAATCTACAGTCTATATTCAGTAATAAATTATATAACTGTTAACTAGCAGTTCATATACAAACAAATAAATTTTAACTGTAAATTTATACGAAATAAATTAATTAAATTAACAGTTAAATTAAATAAATGCAATTCAACAGATATGAATAAAATAAACATGCCAAATACTCATAAATAAATTTCTATTCATTTCTAAAATTAGTTTAACAAACATAAAAGCTTCTAGTAGTTGTGAGTGGGTTAAAACACTCACCTTTGGAATTTAAATCGAATTTAAATTCGATTTAAACCCAAAAATTCGCCCTTCTCGGAATTCGTCCAAACCAGCGTCATCAAATCCGGAATTAAATTACGATCCTAACAAAAGAAATTTCGTGTGAATCCGACTTCGTATGAGAAAGTTATGGCGAAAAATGATGATTGAATTCAAAATTGAAAATAAATAAAACGACACACAAACCATATAGATGCGATCCCCATCGTCCACTCTACAAAACCCAGAAAAGGTTTGACGATCCGACGAAGTTTGCGACGACGATGATGAATGGTCACGGACTGTTTGAATTAATTCTGGTCAAACGAATGTTCAAAACAGAAAACGAATTGCACCAGTAGATTACGTGCCTCGAGAACATTAACATATATTTTTTTGTGGAATTTTTCTGAAGTGTTTGCGTTTTCATTGAAATTTGGATTGAAGTAGATCTAGGTTTTGCAACCATTTGAGGAGGAGAAGGAGATGAAGAAATGAATATACAGCAAATGACAATAGGATGGAGCTAGGGTTTATAACTGTATATATATATTAAATTTCCAAAATTTAATTAAATTTGCTTTCCATTATTTATTGTCAATTAGATTGATTTATCATTGGATTCATATTTCAATATGTAAATATCCCCAATTTCATCTGCACTTATATTTACATAGTTTCTAAATATTAAATTTCAAATATTACTTCATTTAACGTTACGTATTTATTATTTATTACTTGCTGCAGTTGATTATCAATTATACTTAATATACTAAATAGATGGTAAATTTTGAATACTTGTTATCATTAACGTTTTATTTCCACTTACAAAATAAATGAAATTATTACATAAACTCCCTTAATTAAGTCAACCATTGTCTTATATAACTTAACTGGTAATATATATATACCCAATTGCCCTAATTGGTTTATAGTTATCAGCTAAATACATACTAACTTGTAAATAAATTCGTTTAATCGCAAATGGATCTGATCAAATTTAATAGATTGAATAGATGGGTAAGCAAATAATAAATTTTCCTTTTTGTCAAATTCAAACCCATTCGTACTTAATTATCAATTACAATTTATTACGAAACACGGATTTTATGCAGTTACCTTTTATTTGCGTAGTATTACATCAATTCCTATAACCTTGGATTCATTCCCAATTCACCAAATTCAATTAATTACACTTTACAAATGTGTTTCCAATATATAGGTATTGCCCAAATTAAATTTATTAGCTAACTCATATTAATAAACAAATGACTTATATGAATGATTAAAATTCTCAATTATCTCACTTTACTCCTAAACTTCTGTTATTTAATAATTATTGCTTAGAACCTAATTTTAATCTTCCCATTATCTATTTAATTCCTTCTAGAATCATAGCTAATATTTGTCATCCCTTCATTACCCAAATGTTCTTATCCCATCAAATTTTAGGTTATCGAAATATTAATTGTCAATTTCTTTAATTGCACTAAATTTATCTATTAAAGGTTGCACTTAACCCAAATACATAAAACTTGCCCAATTTCTCCTTAAATCAATAACCTTCATATACAAATATGTTTATCATAAATTTTATCTACTCTTCCTTTTTAGGTAATGTCCTATATATTAGATTTCCATGTACTTTGCAATAAATCATACTCGTAGTTATATCACATTAAATGAATAAATAAGTGTTGACTCTATTCTTTTGATTCAACATTGGTTTACGTTATATTTCATAAATATTTCTACATACATCAGGATTTTTTAAAAATGGTTGTAACGTGAAATCTCGTCTACTTCCCATTTTATATTTAAGGCTTCTAAAACCGATTCATATCATTTCTCTAGTCCAAATTTTATTAATATAACCTTAAATTTAATTTATTCCTATCGATGTAATGGTTAAACACAAATTTCACTTATTTGCAATAAATCCACAAATTGGATTTCAAATTTTCAAATAAATAAATAAATTTTAGTTTATCACTTCTTAAATACCCAAACGTCAATGCCTTAATTTAAACTGCATTTATTACATTTTATAAAAATCCTCCATCTTAAGTGACAAATCAAAACTACCCTAACTACACAAATCATCGTATTATAAAGATATTTACACTATCCTCCATTTATTACCTTAATTTATTTAAGGTAACCTTAAATTAATATCTATTGCAATGATTTCAAATTATTATTCCCCCATTCCTTTTTAATTTCAATAACGCCAATTTTAACCGTTATATTCTCTTTATTTATGCGATAAATGCAATTATTGAATCTAATACTCCATTTAATTAATAGATCCTGCTTCCTAGAATCTATATCAACAATAGGTCAAATATATACATAGAATTAGCCTTAACTTCACCTAAAAGAATTAGCTATTTCAACTACCGCACAAAACTACGCTACTGCACTATTTAATCAAATAAATTAATTGAACTTAAATCAGCATAAAGGTTATAAAATTATAAATGTAATCTTAATAAATTCATTTATTGATTTAGACTCTTTCTATACAGTAATTAACCTATTTGTGGGTATAAATAACTTTGGAATTATATTACATCTCATTAGTGCGCGTTTTATTTCCTATAACTTCTCCTTATTTAACTATACCCATTAACAACCAAAAAAATTAAATTAGCTTTATTTCAATCTATTTCCCTTCTTAACTAAATAAAATAAATGGTTAACCTAAACACTTGTTATCCTTTGATATATTCAAATTCACTTCCAACATTTATTAACAAAATGTTGCCATAGGTTTAGATTTACATAAATAAATTATATGAATAGGTAGAAAAATTGGTAATCCGCAAATGCCCAATATACACGCATTAATTACTACCTATTGTTAGAATCCATTTATTAATTTACTAGTTAATAACGGTCTTTTTATTTCTATTTACTACCAAACTCTCTATTTTATTATAGTTCCAATATATTAATACTTAGGCACATCAAGTGTAGCCCTTTTGTTATTTATATTAAATTGGGTATGCACAAATAAGTTGTTAATTAACTATTTCTACAAAATTATATTCATACATTCAGTTCCATATCTTATAGGGTTAAATTCTAATTACTTACGCTTAATCTATCAATTTAATATTCTATTCAAACATGCATTTAAATTCTTTTTATTCTAAATAAATTTTATTAAGTGTTGACATCCACTAATAGCATTCACCTTTATTACAACCAAAGGTGACATCTTCACTACTGATTTTATATTAATGAATCTCATTTTAGTTAATATATTTTTATTAATATTCTCAATTCAACATTTATTGATTTCTTAAAATTTACTTTTAACAAAAAGTGACAAATTACATTATCCAAATCTATTGTCATAAAATTTTATTGTTACACTAGGTTACAACTACTATACCAAATTTCTACATTTATTCTTAAACAAATTAGAAATTATATTAATTTAATTTATTAAATATTATTAATTTCAACGGGTCGTTACAATCTCCCCCACTCAAAACTTTTCGTCCCCGAAAAGGAAAAAGAAGGGAGAAGGAAGAATAAAACAGTACATCTTATTTCAAATATTATTTATTTTAAAGTGAACTATTCAAGTGGATTCAATCATTAATCAACCAAACAATTCAACAACCATCAACCTTACAAACAACATACATACACAAACAAAGCAACCATTTAATCCATCAAACAAATAGTTGTTTGGGTTCAAACTTGAAATTTGTATGAAATGAAATTAACTATCAAGTGCATCCTTTACTCAACAGTCTTAGATGGAACAAAGATAGATACTTATTCATTTAACCACTTCAAATTTCTTACCCAACAACATAAATCAAACAACACAATTCAAACCAACACCCAAATTTATTTATTATACATTTATCTCATGCTTCAATGGTTTGATTTTCTTTCTTTCATTTATGGAGTGATCCCTTTACTTCTTACAATTTTCATTTTCATTTATTACAAAATTATCATATTTGTGTTCCAATTTATTGACTAAAGTTTATATCACCCATTTATTCTACTTACCTTTCTTATATAGTAAAATTTTCGATTTAGCTTAAGTTTTAACAGCAATTAATTGAATACTTTAATTACCTCAAGCTTCACTTGTAAGATTTCCCTTTACACTTTCTTACTAGCAATTGCAACTTTTATTTTATGGTAAGTTATATATATTTTAAGAATGTAAGTGAAAATTTACAAGTTTCTTTTCATTCCTTTAATTAATATATATTTGTTTTATAACCTACAATTTCAACTTACCTTCAATCTCATTCATTTATTTAATGTTGAAGTTTCCATTATATTTAATTACAGTAACCCTCTACTTACACTTAATTTATTAACCTTATAACTTGCATTCCTATAAGTGAAAGATTTTACTCATTCATTAACTATGGATTGCAGTCATTTATATTTTTCCTACTTGCTATTATATTAGAATAGGGGAAATTAAGGCGTACTTAAGTTAATAACCCTACAATCAAACTTTATAAATTAAGGAATTTCATTTTTACTTTCTTACGGTTAAAATCACCTATTAATAATACAACCTTTAATTTTAGTAAAATTCCAATCATCACTTAAGTTAATACCATTAAATTCTTATTTATAACAGTAATTTATTGAATACTTCATTATTTCCAAAAATTCTACTTGCATAATATTCTATTCCACTCTTAATTTACATTTCAACTTTTTATACTTGGTAAGTTATTTATGTTAAAGAAAAAGCAAAAGAACTTATACAAGTTTAATCTCAACCCTTTTAATTCATTGATTACTTAACCTTTATTTTACTAACCTCAAAATTTTTTATTTTTATTTTTTTACAACTAATTAATGGAAATTCAAGAATTAATACCGGGTCAAATTCCAAAATTACTTTAAAATAATAGATAATTAATTTCTTACAACTTTTATATCTCTAGTTACCTTTAAACAATTAAAATTTTAAATAATTTCAAACAAATCTGCAGTAGAACTTACTACAGTGGCATTTCCCTTCGAAACTCGAAAATGAAAGTCGATGATGCGGCCGTCATCACCGAAATTATTTTCCAGCGACAGAGAGGAAAGTACAAACTTATTTTCTTCAAAATCCTCTTAAACCAATTCTTTCAAATTATACTAAATATTTATATAAGAAAATATTTATAAACCAAATCATTATATTTCATAAATCCTTTGAAAGAAATTTCAAAAATCCCGGACTTAAGTTCTAAAATCTCTAATTTGATTTATTAAAATTCAACTTAGCTTTAATTCATTACAAATATTTTTATTACCTAACACCCAACTATAGCAACCAAAATATATCTTTATAAAAATATTTTTATATATGGAAAATATAATAGGCAAAATTATTTCATTCACCTATATTAAAAACAAATATTATGTCGGTCTGTCCTATTAAGTGTTTAGAAATCCCTATTGATGACATAGAGTCCCATGCATCAAGCAGAATTTATAAATACAAAGCGGAACAGATTAACACAATATCAAAATCTTTTATTAATACTAACAAATACGCTCTCTCATATATATATACACTCAGCGACTGCCATAGGGTATTACTACCCTATTAATAAAGAGTCAAACCCCACAAAGCCAAGGTTTATCGCTAAACCAAATCTCTGATACCAACTGTAACATCCCGCCTTTTCGCACACTTTAAACCGACACACGTGCCAATTCAAAGCATACGCAAGGGCGGATTGTTATGGGGTAAATAAGAAAACAGAGAAGAAATAAAACAAAACAGAATCTCACAGCGGAAGGATAAAATATAATAATAAATATACAGTTCAAAACAGTTTACAAACACTTGATTTGCTTTATACAATAAATATCAGAGTTACACCTACCAATACAATCAATGCAGCGGAACAGTATGAGTGTGGTGCAATACTATAGATAATAATAATACGACTCCTTCGTCTTCGTCCTTCAAAGCTAAAGTCTTCGATCCTGAAACGCTCGGACTGACCCGAGTGAATTTGAAAAGACAAAAACACTCGAGTCAGAACTAAAAGATCTTATGTGAGTTAAATTAACAGAAATAAATATGAGTACAGTAACTCAAGAGATGCTCGGGATTTACATCTCCTAAGGATCCGTTAAACTATTTACTATGTAGTATATTGCGCTATTATAATAGTGTCTATTTATAAAGTAAACTTACTTTTTAATAGCGTTAAGGGGTTACCCATATAGCCCTTAACACAAATAATGCCAATAGTCTATACAGTACCGTAATACCTCCTGATCGGGAAGCTACCAGAGGATACTCCATAGGTACGACACAAATAGAAACTCGTAGTAAAGGCTCGATATGGTAGGTGACACGGCACAACTAGGCAATGCCAGGGTAGATATACCAATTGCTATCCCGGCTGGTGGAAACGCGTAGCCGCAGTTACCGCCCACCTCGGACTAACTCCCCAAAATCAAAATATAGAAGTGGCCACTGAATCAATCCAAAATCAAAGTATAATATCGAAGAGGAGGGTCCGATCAGAGAAATGACCTCATTGGCCTGAGAATCGCTCCTGTTTTAGCCACCTTATGCCAACTCACGGGAGTCGGGTCCACGTATTTACCTTACAGGAAACGTCACCACCACCTACTTCATTCTGGAATCTCCACCGCGTACACGGTTAGTCAAAGTGGTTTTCGGTATCGACAGAGAGTATGTCAGATATCCGATCCCGGTCTCTTTGCCAACCCATCGTTATTATAACACCGCGGTCATTTAAAAATAGGTTATACTTTAAAAATCAGAATAAACATTCCATTTCATAACCATGAATACGATATCATTTCAAAACCCAAAACCATATTTTATCACTTATCCCAAATATAATTCTTTTCCAAAATCAAAATGCTTTAACTTCATATCGTCTGAAAATCAAATATTTTCAAAGCATAGTATTTTGAAAATCATAATTTAAAACCATAACTTCTAAAACTTGAATGGTTTGGATATTCAACGGTATATGAATTAAAAGGTTTAACTTAAATGTTACTTTGTAAAGAAAATAGTTCTCATGGCTTTACAAATACATTTCTTTATTAAAGTCTAAACCAAAATTTGTATTATCTCTCTCAAGTTCCAAAACCACTTCAATTTATATATATATATATATATATATATATATATATATATATATATATATCCATTTGGAGTATTAATATTTCAAAACTAAAGTTGGAATTTATTCCTTCAACCAAATTAAATGTTCTATTATTTAGTCTTGAATATTCACATAAAATCCATAAATAAATAAGAACTCCAATTTCTAGTAATAAAATATATATTTTTTTCAATCCAAATTATACTAGAATATTCATTTCAATTTATCTTGGAAAAAAATCCAATTATAAATATCATATCTTAAAATTTCCAAATTTAACATTTAAACATATGATATAAATTATCAAACTCCATTTTCTTAAATTTTTTCCATTTTTAATAAAGAGATTTATACACCTTTTAATTTCAAAATTTTCAACTTCATATGTATATATATGGAAGAATAATATTTATACAATATAAAATTTAAGATTATTATAAACCGTATTCCATCCAAACCATAGAAATCGCCTTTAAATAGTTATATATATACCGCGGTGCCTGTATATAATTTTCTATCCTATGGTCAAGTGATACGGATATTTATCATTTCAATCCGCAATTTAAAAGATATAAAATTTTGCGGTTGTATATCATTTCAAACCACAATCCCGAATGAAATGAAATATGCATGATAATTTGCAATTTAATGATATACAATAAACATCCATTCATCAACATCATCCATCATCCAAATCGCAATCATCAATCAGTATCAATCAATAACAATATTATTTTTGGTACTACATAACAGGTATTACTGGCAATTTTATTCAAATTAAATTTAACAGCTATTAATCTACAGTCTATATTCAGTAATAAATTATATAACTGTTAACTAGCAGTTCATATACAAACAAATAAATTTTAACTGTAAATTTATACGAAATAAATTAATTAAATTAACAGTTAAATTAAATAAATGCAATTCAACAGATATGAATAAAATAAACATGCCAAATACTCATAAATAAATTTCTATTCATTTCTAAAATTAGTTTAACAAACATAAAAGCTTCTAGTAGTTGTGAGTGGGTTAAAACACTCACCTTTGGAATTTAAATCGAATTTAAATTCGATTTAAACCCAAAAATTCGCCCTTCTCGGAATTCGTCCAAACCAGCGTCATCAAATCCGGAATTAAATTACGATCCTAACAAAAGAAATTTCGTGTGAATCCGACTTCGTATGAGAAAGTTATGGCAAAAAATGATGATTGAATTCAAAATTGAAAATAAATAAAACGACACACAAACCATATAGATGCGATCCCCATCGTCCACTCTACAAAACCCAGAAAAGGTTTGACGATCCAACGAAGTTTGCGACGACGATGATGAATGGTCACGGACTGTTTGAATTAATTCTGGTCAAACGAATGTTCAAAACAGAAAACGAATTGCACCAGTAGATTACGTGCCTCGAGAACATTAACATATATTTTTTGTGGAATTTTTCTGAAGTGTTTGCATTTTCATTGAAATTTGGATTGAAGTAGATCTAGGTTTTGCAACCATTTGAGGAGGAGAAGGAGATGAAGAAATGAATATACAGCAAATGACAATAGGATGGAGCTAGGGTTTATAACTGTATATATATATTAAATTTCCAAAATTTAATTAAATTTACTTTCCATTATTTATTGTCAATTAGATTGATTTATCATTGGATTCATATTTCAACATGTAAATATCCCCAATTTCATCTGCACTTATATTTACATAGTTTCTAAATATTAAATTTCAAATATTACTTCATTTAACGTTACGTATTTATTATTTATTACTTGCTGCAGTTGATTATCAATTATACTTAATATACTAAATAGATGGTAAATTTTGAATACTTGTTATCATTAACGTTTTATTTCCACTTACAAAATAAATGAAATTATTACATAAACTCCCTTACTTAAGTCAACCATTATCTTATATAACTTAACTGGTAACATATATATACCCAATTGCCCTAATTGGTTTATAGTTATCAGCTAAATACATACTAACTTGTAAATAAATTCGTTTAATTTCAAATGGATCTGATCAAATTTAATAGATTGAATAGATGGGTAAGCAAATAATAAATTTTCCTTTTTGTCAAATTCAAACCCATTCCTACTTAATTATCAATTACAATTTATTACGAAACACTGATTTTATGCAGTTACCTTTTATTTGCGTAGTATTACATCAATTCCTATAACCTTGGATTCATTCTCAATTCACCAAATTCAATTAATTACACTTTACAAATGTGTTTCCAATATATAGGTATTGCCCAAATTAAATTTATTAGCTAACTCATATTAATAAACAAATGACTTATATGAATGATTAAAATTCTCAATTATCTCACTTTACTCCTAAACTTCTGTTATTTAATAATTATTGCTTAGAACCTGATTTTAATCTTCCCATTATCTATTTAATTCCTTCTAGAATCATAGCTAATATTTGTCATCCCTTCATTACCCAAATGTTCTTATCCCATCAAATTTTAGGTTATCGAAATATTAATTGTCAATTTCTTTAATTGCACTAAATTTATCTATTAAAGGTTGCACTTAACCCAAATACATAAAACTTGCCCAATTTCTCCTTAAATCTATAACCTTCATATACAAATATGTTTATCATAAATTTTATCTACTCTTCCTTTTTAGGTAATGTCCTATATATTAGATTTCCATGTACTTTGCAATAAATCATACTCGTAGTTATATCACATTAAATGAATAAATAAGTGTTGACTCTATTCTTTTGATTCAACATTGGTTTACGTTATATTTCATAAATATTTCTACATACATCAGGATTTTTTAAAAATGGTTGTAACGTGAAATCTCGTCTACTTCCCATTTTATATTTAAGGCTTCTAAAACCGATTCATATCATTTCTCTAGTCCAAATTTTATTAATATAACCTTAAATTTAATTTATTCCTATCGATGTAATGGTTAAACACAAATTTCACTTATTTGCAATAAATCCACAAATTGGATTTCAAATTTTCAAATAAATAAATAAATTTTAGTTTATCACTTCTTAAATACCCAAACGTCAATGCCTTAATTTAAACTGCATTTATTACATTTTATAAAAATCCTCCATCTTAAGTGACAAATCAAAACTACCCTAACTACACAAATCATCGTATTATAAAGATATTTACACTATCCTCCATTTATTACCTTAATTTATTTAAGGTAACCTTAAATTAATATCTATTGCAATGATTTCAAATTATTATTCCCCCATTCCTTTTTAATTTCAATAACGCCAATTTTAACCGTTATATTCTCTTTATTTATGCGATAAATGCAATTATTGAATCTAATACTCCATTTAATTAATAGATCCTGCTTCCTAGAATCTATATCAACAATAGGTCAAATATATACATAGAATTAGCCTTAACTTCACCTAAAAGAATTAGCTATTTCAACTACCGCACAAAACTACGCTACTGCACTATTTAATCAAATAGATTAATTGAACTTAAATCAGCATAAAGGTTATAAAATTATAAATGTAATCTTAATAAATTCATTTATTGATTTAGACTCTTTCTATACAGTAATTAACCTATTTGTGGGTATAAATAACTTTGGAATTATATTACATCTCATTAGTGCGCGTTTTATTTCCTATAACTTCTCCTTATTTCACTATACCCATTAACAACCAAAAAAATTAAATTAGCTTTATTTAAATCTATTTCCCTTCTTAACTAAATAAAATAAATGGTTAACCTAAACACTTGTTATCCTTTGATATATTCAAATTCACTTCCAACATTTATTAACAAAATGTTGCCATAGGTTTAGATTTACATAAATAAATTATATGAATAGGTAGAAAAATTGGTAATCCGCAAATGCCCAATATACACGCATTAATTACTACCTATTGTTAGAATCCATTTATTAATTTACTAGTTAATAACGTTCTTTTTATTTCTATTTACTACCAAACTCTCTATTTTATTATAGTTCCAATATATTAATACTTAGGCACATCAAGTGCTAGCCCTTTTGTTATTTATATTAAATTGGGTATGCACAAATAAGTTGTTAATTAACTATTTCTACAAAATTATATTCATACATTCAGTTCCATATCTTATAGGGTTAAATTCTAATTACTTACGCTTAATCTATCAATTTAATATTCTATTCAAACATGCATTTAAATTCTTTTTATTCTAAATAAATTTTATTAAGTATTGACATCCACTAATAGCATTCACCTTTATTACACCAAAGGTGACATCTTCGCTACTGATTTTATATTAATGAATCTCATTTTAGTTAATATTTTTTTATTAATATTCTCAATTCAACATTTATTGATTTCTTAAAATTTACTTTTAACAAAAAGTGACAAATTACATTATCCAAATCTATTGTCATAAAATTTTATTGTTACACTAGGTTACAACTACTATACCAAATTTCTACATTTATTCTTAAACAAATTAGAAATTATATTGATTTAATTTATTAAATATTATTAATTTCAACGGGTCGTTACATAATTAATTATCATTAACAATGCTTAATTACCACTAAATTAATCACTTAATTATTAATTAACCAATCTTTAATTACCATTGAAAATTAATCATTCTTAATTACTTTCCAAAATAATTAATTAATAAAAAAAATTATCTTAATTAACATTTTAAAACTTCCTTAACTTTGAAAAAAAATTATTACTAATTTGAAACTTTAATGTTACTTAATTTTAATACAACTTAAATTATCTACTTAATTAAAATATTAATTAAGATTTTTGAAAACGTTGTTAAGTATTTTCTTAAATAATTAAAATTTTAATGAAGTCTTAACTTCAAATTGTCAAACATTAAATGTCATCATTACTTAAAATTGTTTAAAAAGCTTGCTTAACTTACTTTTTATTTATACTGCAGGTTTGGTGTGTCAACCCGAGTAAAATTTCTGTTTACTCGAGTAACTACTCGAGTTTCCCCACCCTTTACCCGAAGCTTTCTCTCGTGCTTTCTTCTTTTTATTTTTCTAGATAAGTTTAAACTTAAACCACTACTAAATCAACTCCACGAGAGACTTGAGCCAGTTCAGAAAACACGCGAGCCCTCCTTCGAGTCGCCACAAACCAACCTTTCCAGATACCCAAACGTTGCCATGAACGTGCATGATGCGTCGCCGCCATTCTGGCGAACTTCGCCACCACCAGCAAGTCGCGTACTAACGCTACACTCGATTGCAAAGCTCGATTCGACGCTAAAAATTCAAAATCAAAATTTTGCCCCTCGTTCGTAACTGTCACTTGATCACGCCGAACGAAAATGCCTCGACTTCGCATCTCCGATCATCTGAACGTCAGCACTTCCAGTCACACCATCGTTAACTCATCTACTTCCAATCCCCAGAGCCTTATTGCACTCGATCAACTGGGGAGGTCAAACGAACAAAACATCAACCCTCGACAAAAACTAGGTTACCAGACTTCAAACTACAATCCCCACCTCCACACTGATATGCACGAACATCTGGAAATTTTCCCATCAACACTGATCGCTCCTCCACCTCCAGAAGGAAGCTCGACCTCTCCGATCAACGAGATCAACCGGGACGACCAAAAATACACGATTCGAACAAACCCAAACTGCTCTTCATCCCTTAATCTAAAAATTATGATTTTAACTTTAAAAATCATGTTTGAGTACAAGAATTCAGTTTGTATACCTGAAATCGAAAATTAAAATGTCTGAATTTTGACTAAGTTAAGGTTTTGCTCAGTTTTCTTGAGTTTCAGAGGTATTTACAAGTTGTTTTAACTGAAATAAAAAATTTTAAAGCTTAGTTCATGAACAAACAAACAATCTTTGTTTTAATCTCAAGTCCAAACAGTGAGTAAAACAAGTGGAAATGAATTTTTTATAAAAAACTTATCTTTTAGAACTAAGAACAGGCAAAAAACAAATACAACAGTATATATTCACATACACCCAGAAAATTCAATCATATACATCCACACAATACTACTTTACTTCCAGTAATCCACATGAAATCAGATATCAAGATATTTAAGTTTTTTAGAAAGGAAGTTACTCACTTTGATTTTAAAACGAACAGAGTATTTCTTTTGAACCAGGCCTTGAATTCCTAACTGAATCCTTCCTCTTGATCTTCTTGGTCTCTGGTTTGCATTGATTTGTATTGTTGTTTAAAGTTGAATTTTTGTTTTAGTTTTCAGATGATGCTTACTTTAGGTTTACTCAGTTTGGATGGACGAACTGAAATGAAGATGATTATATAGAGAAAGAAGCTTACAGGATGATAAAATTTGTACAACAGGTCAGAGATTTTTTTCTTCTGTTCTTTGTTTGACTAAAGATTTTTTCTACTTTGGTGGCTGATAAAAACCTATTTTGTGTGCTAAGGAGGCTGAGATGATTTCAGTTACTTCGGCTGAAATGATTTCTTGTTTGTGCTTATGTAGATTTTTTTTTCTTTTCTTCTTGCATACTTTTTTTTCTGTTTGTTATCTTGCCTATACTTGTTAATTTCTTGTTACATGTTTAATACTTGTATTTCTCATCAATTAAAAGCTTTTAAATAAATTTTATATCACATTTTTCTTATGTTATAAATACATCTTCCTAATCATTATTATGTACACAATATTTAAAAGAAAATGCCTTTAAAACTAATTACCCATATATCAATTTACATAAATAATATTTTTAAATCCAAATCATTTTTCTAAATTATTTTATTTAAATTCAAATACAAATTCAATATTTAAATTTAGATTCTAAAGTCAAATTCAAATTTACACATATATACACATACATATGCATTTCAAATTCAAATTTATTCCAAAATTTACATAAATTATTAATTTAAAATCAATTAAAAATTGGGATCGTTGCAATTTGAGTTTCAGGTGTATCAGGTGTATCGATGTACTACGTCGTTATTCTGGCTTGTTTGAGTTTTAGTTCTTGGGGAATATCGTTGTATTACGTCGTTGCACCGACTCTATGAGTTAGCGACCCAAGGGATAACATCTTATTTGTTATACACGTGTTGGTGAGTTTTCATGCTCCTGTTTGTGATATGCCTCCTCCTTTGTATTTTCTGGATTTCTATATATTGATTTCTGGAATTTGTTTTTCACTAATTTTTACGATTTGCATTGATATGTTTTGTCAATATTTGAGGTTTGGTGAATTACCAAAAGAATATGATATTCTTTTTGGACATTTTAGGAGATTTGAGATATTGTATGATTTTTGTTATTATCAAATATATACTCGTCATGGTATGACATTATCGTTATTATATATTGTTGTCATATCTCGTATCTTATCTCATCTTGTATGATATTTATAGCTAGACTGGTCCGTTATTTATTTTTCGTCTTAAATAACACTCAAGTCAGACTGAGGTGTTTCAGGTGCTTCCACTTGACTTCTTAGTTGGGTCTAGCTTCTAACTTTTGGCTAGCTACTTTAGCTTAGTAGTTTTTGTTTTTATACATTCAAGATAGAGACTGCTTGATGTATACATATTATTTTGTCTAGCATGTGTACCTATTCTTTTGTGATGTAGTGGATCTTATATGACCACTACTTTGATGTCCACTTCTATGTGTTATATTCATATCTGTTTCTACCTTAGTGATATGAATATTTATGACTGATTTGTGTTATGCTTATTTTATATTTGCTTTCGAAGGATACATAACCACTGTAGCTTTTAGTTTGTATTGGATATGTCAGATTTCCTCTAGAAATGAAATTCAGGTCATGCTATCTGACATATCAGTAGCACAAAGCAATTACGTAAATGGTGGCTCCTCAATAGCCTTATTCTTCATGCTAGTCGACGGCATTACCCCGTAGTATCCTTGGCAAGCGTCAGATTTCTAGAATTTGTGTTTCACTAATTTTTGCAATTTGCATTGATATGTTTTGTCAATATTTGAGGTTTGGTGAATAAGCAAAAGAATATGATATTCTTTTTGGATATTTAAAGAGATTTGAGATATTGTATAATTTTTGTTGTTATCTAATATATAGTTGTCATGGTATGACACTATCGTTATCATATTTTGTTGTCATATCTCTAATCCTATCTCATCTTGTTGCTAGACTAATCCGTTTATTATTTTTCTTCTTAAATAATACTTGGGTCAGACCGAGGTGTTTCAGATGCTTCTACTTGACTTCTTAACAGGGACTATCTTCTGACTTTTGGCTAACTACTTTAGCTTAGTATTTTTTTATACATTCGAGATAGAGACTCCTTGATGTATACATGTACCTATTCTTTTGTGATGTAGTGGATCTTGTATGACCACTACTTAGATGTTCACTTCTATGTGTTATATTCATATTTGTTTCCGCCTTAGTGATATGAATATCTGTGATTGATTTGTGTTACGCTTATTTTAGATTTGTTTTCGAAGGACACATAGCCACTGTGTAGTAGCTTTGAGTTTGTATTGGATATGTCATATTTCCTCTTGAAATGAAATGCAGGTCATACTATCTGACATATCAGTACTCGCACAAAGCAATTACACAGTTGGTCGCTCCTCAACAGCCTTATTCTTCGTGCTAGTCGACGACATCACCCGTAGTGTCCTTGGCTAGTGTGAATATGGAGGTGGGACATTACAATTCATCTCCTAAGTTATATGGGGTTAGTATCATCGTCAACTGAAGTCAACTCAAAGTCAAAGTCTTTGGCCAGAGCATTTCGATTAATAGTAATAACAATTATTGAACCAAGGACTTTGTGTTTGGATTATAAAGTTGAATATTGATGATATTGGAATTTTAACCATTACCAAATTCCATTAATCCAAAGTAATATAATTTTGACAAAGAGATTTAGTATGAATAATTGTTGCTATTAGGTAATAAGTAAGATTGGATTTTACCAAAAGATGTTTGAGCGATGAATTCGACCAAAATGTCACACCACTTTCTAAGTGACGTGTGAACTTTAATATTTGAATTGTTCAATATTAATCGCTAACTGAATTTACACCTTTGAATCGCACAAACGCAACGATGAATTCTCCAAAAAACCACATGATTTAATTAATTTATAAAAAGTTGTAAATTAATTAGTATTTGAGAAATATTAATTATTATTTATTTTATTTGATGTTTGGGAGTTATTTGTAATTATTTGAATGCATTTATAAAAGTTATATTTGCACATTGATACGATGTCATTGTAATTAAATAAAAGATAATTACATGCATTAATTTATGGAATCTTATGTTATTTGATGGTACGTAATTTTTAGCCATACCAAAGGAGAGAAAAGAGAAAGTTGATCAAGAGAATTAATTATAAAAGTTTTAATTAAAGAATGAGAAATGTTTGATTCTTTCAAATAAAACATACTATAATTCATTTTGTACGTACAATTGAGTTTCTCATTTCTCATTCTTCTTTCTATAACTTTTCTAGTTCTATCATTCTCTAATGGCTGAAAATATGAGATCTTCCATGGCTTTAACTATTCCTA
Source organism: Allium cepa (assembly GCA_030765085.1). Taxonomy (NCBI): domain Eukaryota; kingdom Viridiplantae; phylum Streptophyta; class Magnoliopsida; order Asparagales; family Amaryllidaceae; genus Allium; species Allium cepa. The sequence goes on from CM060945.1 coordinate 619,873,196, forward strand.
AAATCAAATATAAATAAAATCAATTATGAAAAGTGGTTTATTCCTCCTGATCCTCACGACATCTGGAGGCTAATTTCTGCATCTAGGAGATTTAATTCATCATGCAAGGTACGATTCATTAGCTACATCCAGAGAAAAAATTCAATGCTTCATGGTGTACTTCAAAGCTCTGGAATTATATGTGTATAATCTTGTCTCATTTGATTTGAATTTTTTATGTATTTCAAGTTGTTTATTATATGAATTGATTGGCTTTTTTATTTAGATAAACCAAAACTGAAACTTGTATATGATTAGACAATATTTTAATTTTAGATCTATGTTTAACATTTAAATCAAAATGTAATTTTTTGATTTGAACGTTTACATGTTCTTATTATTTGCATTTTTACTGTAATAGAAACTTACATATGATCAAATGATGTTTTAATAACAAATTCATTATAATTAATTTCTAAATTTGTTACCACTACAACAACAAGACCCTGTTACCACTGTAGTTTTACAATGGTCACAAAATGACAGTTGTAATAAAGGTTTTTTACAACTCTTTTTTTAAAAAGTTGTAATAAACTTATTTTAATAACTCTTTTATTTTGCCAGTTGTAATAGACGTCAATTACAACCTTTCATTTTTCCCAGTTGTAATAGATGTGTATTTTTAATAACTCTTTCTTTTCAATTTAATAGATACCTATTACAACCTTTTTCATTTGCTAGCTGTAACATATGCTAATTTTTAACAATTCTTCTTTTTTGCCAGTTGTAATGGATGTTTATTACAACCTTTTTCATTTGTCCTTTGTAACAATACATTAATAATTATAAAAAATTAAAGTACTTAATCATTAATAAAAATTATTTATAATTAGTAATTACTATTAAATAATTATAATTAGTATTCAATAATTAATATAATAATTAATAAATAATAAATATTATTTATTATTAAATAATTGATAATTAATAAATAAGAATCAATTTAATAATGAACAATTAATATTAATAATCAATAATTAAGAAGTAATATTTAAAAAGTAATAATTATCATTAATAGTTAAGAAGTAATCAATATTTGGCAATTAAGTTTGGTAATTCATCAAAAAAATTAGTAATAAATAAAATTTCAATAATTAAAAAATAATAATAATATTTAAATAATAATAATAATTAAATATTAGTATACAATAATTAATAACCATCGTTAAATAATAAAAATAATTAATAATTAATTTGAAATAATTCCTATTAATAATTGTTAATTAATATTTGATAATCGATAATAATTAATAATTTATGAATAATAATTTACTATTAAATAATAGAAACTAAGGTTAATATATAATAACTTTTTTATTATATATAATAATTAAATAAATAATATTTAAAGTTAAAATTCAATATTAAAAGTTAAAATCAATATCCAATAACAATAATTATGATTAATAATTAAAATAATTATAACTAATAAATAATCAATATTTACTATTAAATAATAAAATTTAAATTAATTTGAAATATGAAGCAATTCCTATTAATAGTTAATAATTAATAATTTATTATTGATTAATAATTAATAATTGATTAACAATTAATTAATAAATTAATAACCAATAATCAATAAATAAATATTACATAAAAATATTTAATTAATAATCGATAATTTAGAAATAATTCACTATTAAAATATTAATTTCTAATTAATAATAATTTTTTTATAATAAATAATAATTAACTAAGTAATACTTAAATAACAATAACAATAATTAAAAGTTAAATTTAATATTAAATAATAATAATTGATAATTATTCTGAACTATGAAATAATTGTTATTAATAGATTGCTCATTCTTTTGAATAATGAATTCTGGTAATATACTACTTTTTGATTACTTTGGGATAAATTTTATTTAGTGGGGGTAGTGGTTAAGGTATGGTTTTGTTTAGAGTTTGGTATATTAAAAAAGAACGGTGAAGATTGCCTTCTTCAAGTAGATATGGACTAGGCCTGTAATTGGTTAGATATGAATTTGGATATTGCCAATATGTATCCATATTCGTATCTGAAATTGTTTTCGGATATCAGATATCCATATCTGCGCATGTGAATGGATATCAGATATATATCAGATAGTATTCGACCAGTTCACAACTAATAAATTTAAACAAATAAATAGAAAAGTTTGATTCATTATAAATCTATTTTATGAATTATTAATTCATATGATTTTTTTACTTATATAAAACTAAAATACATAGAAATCTAAATATAATTTTGATTAAAACTAGATGTATAATTATCGGATGGAGGTGTGACCATATCCGTATTCATATCTATTTCTCGAAAATCAATAATTTTTCATATTTCAGACATAGATAAAGACGGATTTCAAATTTTTAGGATACTCATTGACAACCCTAGGTTGAACATAATTTATATTGGATGTTATATGTTGAAGGTGTGCAAATTACCCTTGGCTCTGAAACCAAATTTCCCTTTGGCTCAAAACCAAATTTTTGGGCTCCAAAATTAAATTTTCCTATATAATCACTGCTCCCTCTCTTCTCTCTCGCGATAACTTAAATTTTTATTTTTCCTATTCCTATTCCTAATTTTTTTTAATCTTTGTTTCCTTTCTTCAATTTTTCCCCGCTCGCATAATTTTTCTCCTATGTACATCGCTTGAATTGGAAAATTATCTGATTCGTCTTGACTTCTCTCGATTTTTGGATTATGAAGTACTACCTTTCCATCCTTGATTCCTCGATTTCTCACATCGATGATGCCATCACCGATTTATCGCTTAAATCCAAAAAAAATTTCTTATGCCGACGATACCGTCCCCGATTCATTGGAAGCAGCCTATCAGATGCGAATGATTATTAGAATTTGCAGCATTCGAATCAAAAGATCTGACCAAGGTTCCATATTCAACAGCAGATTCATTGATTCAGTGTTCCTTCCAGCTATCAATGTCTCGCTATGGTATTTACTGTGCCGCTGCATCTAAATGTAAGCGATTCTTTTCCCATTCTTACCCAATACTACTTGGATTGTTGTGATTAATTGGAATAATGTAGAACGAAGAAGGTAATTGGGCGACGGGAGTAATCGGTGCACTAATTAACGGACTTGGAGCTGTCACCATAAAAAAATCGATTGGCATGTTGGAGTTTCTATCGATCTTTCCATTTCCTATTTCTCTCCTGTTAAAATCCATGTATATTTTTTTATTTTCTTATTTGCTGTATTTTTGTTTTATCGTCGATAATATTGTATATTATCGACGATGGCACATAGTTATGTTGATTCTTTACTAAGAGATATATTGATTCATCAAGTCTAAACATGAAACTATTTCTCTTCCCTTTTGTTTCCAACGTTGCCGGCATCTTTTTCTTTTTAGGAATGCTGTGAATTATGAAAGTAATAGAGAGATTATATATTGAGAAACGGATGAAACACAGAGAGTAAAAAAGGATTGTGCATTGATATTTGGATATGAATGTAAATGGAAAATTTATGGTGGGGCAGATAACTAAGTTTGCAACTTGTTGGCACAACTCTTGGCTGGTAACTATTTATTCTTTTGTTCTATCAGTAAGGAAGTTTAAATGAAGTGAACATCGACTTCCAATTGCTTTTTGGTCCCTTGGTAACTTGAAGTGCAGCAAAATAAATATGCTAGCTCTCTTTGTCCCTGTTTTGTTAACTTTCAAAATTAAGCATGTAGAACATAAATCAATTGACTATCTATTTATATGTACCTCTACTATTCAGTTTTAGTTGGATTTATTATGTTATTATTATGTTGGGTGGTGTTTACTAAGACATATATAGAAAACATGGGACTATTAAATTAGCTAATTTAGATAGTTTAGATAAAGTTTCAGTGAAGTATAAACCTGAAAATTGTAGTTTAGATTAAATTAATGTTGAGATTACTGTTAAATATGTGTAACCATGATTGTTTGTTATTATTTTGTATGCTGAGATTTTTATTTATATCATAGATACCCTTAGTCTAGCATTAAAACAAATCTAATATAGAGTATCTCTTAGTTTTTGAATCACGTAACATTTGTAGTTCATAAATAGTATGACCAATGTGGTAGAATCAGACTCAATTATTCAAATAATGCAAAATGTGAAAGTACTCATCTCATCACTAAATTGTCAATAGAACCCTTTTGAATCTCATGCACTTAAGTTACACTAGTAAATTTTTTCACTATAATGTGAATCATCATTATCAACACCATATTCCAAACGAAGTATATTGTGGATACAAAACATGATTTACTACAGTACTATAAATGTAATAAGATAGATAAGTCATATGGCTAACTTTAATATCATAAAAAAACAGTTGTTTTATGATGCATACAATTTTGAATACCTTGATTTTAAGGATCAGAACACTTGATAACTTAAAGTACCATGCAATTAAGACTTCTAACAATAATATTATAGTATTCTATAACTTCTTCATACTTCTTAGAAGTATCTAATTTAGCTCAATCGTAAACAAAGGATGTCAAGATTTCATAAGCTGACTATATTTCATTTGCTTTTACGAACAGATTGTGTCAGCAATGCTTGGATTCTTTACATACAACGCTGCAGCTCTGGTTCAAGTTTATAGGGATAATGAGGATTTAGTTTTAACTTTCTCAGAATCCGAGGAAAATGAAGATAACGGCACTTTGTTTACTTCGCTGAAATGAAGCAATCAATGTATGCTGCTTGTTTCATTTTTGCTACAAATGAATGAGGTATCATTGACAAACCTTTGTTTACTTTTAAGTTTAGCAATATGTGCTAAAATTAAAATTATACTTGGAAACTACGATCTTTTGCAATCATCTTTTAAGTTTACCAATTTGTTTCAGGTTACTTGTTGCAGTAAATCTGGATAAGTAGATGCATATCAAGTGGATGTTAGTTTTTGCAATCATCTTTAACAATAAAGAATGGATGAATGTATATTACTATGATGGGGTATGATTTATTGTTTGTATTTTGAATATAAAGTTTTGATGTCTTATCTATGAATGGATTATGATGCCTTTGAATTTATATCGATTTTTTCCCGTTGCTTATCTATTTCTTGTTGCACTTGCAAAATGTGTTAAATTTTTATTTTTTTGCGTTCCTTTTGGCATGACAACCAATCACAATTGTAAAATGGTCTTTTACAACTGTTAATCTTTTACAACTGCCAATAGCGACTGTAAAAAATTATTTTACAACAGTCAATAGGGGTTGTAAAAACTTTTTTACAACTGCGATAAGCTGTTGTAAAAAATTATTTTACAACTACCGAAGACCATTGTAAAAAATATGCGTCTATTATTACTATGGATATCACGACGGTCGGTGGTCCCTTGTAATAGAGCTATTACAATTGTAACAACCTGCATATTTTACGATCATATATTTAAATGTTTTACTTAAATATAGCATCGTTGGTTGAATTTAAAGTCTGAAATGTGACTTTCTGTAAATGGTCGAATCCGGACTCGGGACCACATCCATTGAGTCCAAAATAGCATTTGCGACCTTTTTGAGTATAAACATCGATATGTTTGGAGTTGATTAGAATTTTGATATTTTCATTTAGGGCTTTACTAAGATGTGGTCTAAAAACATCGATAGGTTAGTGGGCTTCAAAGATGTGGTCTAAAAAAGAAGGATGAGCATCAAGGCCGAGGTGTTTGGGTTTGGGTTTGGGTTTCAGCCCACTAACCTAATAAAGAACCCAACTGCTCTACAATAAAAACTCCTACTCCACTCCTCTTCATTCATTCATAATATTTCCTAACACTTAAGTAAAAGGAAAAATGGAGGAAAAGAGAGAAGATTAGAAATTCCTGAGCCCTAGATCTCTTAGGAAATTCAAGTTCTTACTCTAAAATCAAAGAGAAGCTTAGGCAAGCATTCGCTTTATTTTCTCCATCTCAATCTCTCTTCAATTTTCAGAAATTTCTATAACCTAACTTACAAAAAAAATTAGCCTTTTATAATAGATAGAAGATTCTTGAGCTATATTAAAGAGGAATCGATCTTCCCTAGTTTTAGAGCTTCTCATTCGTTGTTTTTGAGTTAAAAGGTGAGTTCTGGAACACACATCTATGTCTATAGCTTGTTGTTAGGTATGAATTCCTAACATCTATTTCATGTTCAATTGCTTTTGATTTGAATTGGTTTGATGAATTTTGGAATTTTGGTGTTTTGAAGTCAAAATCTTTAAAAATCCTATCTTGGACGTTTGGACATGTTATTTAGGGTGTATCGAAGAGCCTATAAGGCTAGGTTGTTGCTTGGCATAAATCCCTAGCCTCCATCGCTCGTCCGATCGCTTCCGAATCAATTTGGCCGTCAATGGCCTAGGTGAATTCTACCCAGGCCCAAGTGACCAACGCTTGGTTAAAGAACTCAAATGTCTAGTAGGGGTCCCTGGAAGAGATAAAAATAAAAACGATATAAGAAAAATGGCAGAGCCGTCGACCAGACGTCTGGTTAATCTATATCAGACGTCTGGATGCTTTCAGATAGAAAAAAAAGAGCAAAGTAAAATAAAAAATGGCCAAACCCCAGGTCGGACGTCTGGTCATGCCAGGTCAGACGTCTGGTAGTGTTGCTTTTTGATCATTTCCCCTATTTTATAGTGGATTCCCAATTTTTATCGATTTTTAGTTGATCCGATTAGTGGTTATCATTTATTGGCTTTGATGGCTTCTTTTCTGGATTTATGGGAATATCCATTTGATGGAATTGATATCGAATTTTATGGTTTTAAGTCACATTGTCGAATGTGGATTCTGATGGTAGATTGTTTTGACAATCATTTCTTTGATTTGTCACTTTAAAATACAAAGATTTTTATACTAGTAGTAAATACTCAAACTTTTTCTCAAAAAACGATTCCAACACTATTTTTAATGCAAAGCTTGTTTTTAAAACCATTTTCCAATCTATTAGTATATACACACCTTTATCTCATTCGTATGAGAAATCTAATTAAAGGACATAGCAAAACAAGTGGTATGAAATGCTTGCGTTTACTTCATCGGTTAATTCTTTGACTTGTTCGATTGAACTCTCATGACAATTTTTGAGTGGAAATATACAATTTTTTCGTAAATATTTAAGTTAAGCGAGTGGTTATGGGACATGAAGCTAAACTCAATTATTTACTAGTTAATGTAATTCACACTTCTTGTTGATCAATGATGATCATTTTATGGTTTAGACTAACGTTTTCTCTTTGTCCACATGGGGGACTATAACCCGTTTTGCAGAGCTTCGTCTCATTTTTATGGGCTATCGATCCATAGTCTTTTGACCGTTCATGGAGCAATCGACTCAATAAATCTGTGCATGAGGCGTATCTTTTTAGACGCGTCGATGTTCGGCTGTGCATGGGGCGTATCTTTTAGCTGCGTCGATGTTCGGCTCATCCGTCCCTAAGGGGGGACTGTACCCCGTATTATTATTGGTTAGCGACCCATGTGATAGTGTTCCGTTTGTGATACACATGTTGGTGAGTTTTCATGCTTTCGTTTTTGATAGCCCCCCTCTTTTTCGTTTTCTGGATTTCTAGTTATTGATTTCTAAAGTTTGTGTTTCACCAATTTTTGTGATTGGCATTGATATGTTTTGTCAATATTTGAGGTTTGGTGAATAAGCTAAAGAATGTGATATTATTTTTGGTGTTTGAGGAGGTTTGAGATATTGTATGATTTTTGTTGTTATGAAATGTATGCTTGTCAAAAGTATGACATTATTGTTATCACATATTTTTGTCATATCTCTAATCCTATCTCATCCTCATGATATTTATAGCTAGACCGATCCGTTTATTATTTTTCTTTTTAAATAATACTCGGGTCAGACCGAGGTGTTTCAGGTGCTTCCGTTTGACTTCTCATCACGGATCGTAATCTGACTTTTGACTAACTACTTTAGCTTAGTAGTTTTTTCTTTTATACGTTTGAGATAGAGACTCCTTGATACATATATATTCTTTTGTCTAGCACTTGCACCTATTCTTTTGTAATGTAGTGGATCTTATATGACCACTACTTTGATGTACACTTCTATGTGTTATGTTCATATCTGTTTCCGCCTTAGTGATATGAATATTTGTGATTAATTTGTGTTATACTTATTTTATATTTGTTTCTGAAGACCACATAGCCATTGTGTAGTAGCTTTGAGTTTGTATTTGATAGGTCGGATTTCCTCTTGCAATGAAATGGATGTCATGCTATCTGACATATCGGTACTCGCACAAATCAATCACATGGATGGTCGCTCCTTAACAGCCTTATTCTTCGTGCTAGCGACGGCATTACCCCATAATGTCCTTGGCTAGTGTGAGTATAGGGGTGGGGCATCACAGCTTAGTATCAAGCCAAACTTCAGAATAATATAGAATATTATAACAAGGATCATCGTCCTAAATCTCCCTTAGGAATCGTGCCTTAGGGTATAATCCGAATCTTAGGACCCATTCTATCCTATATTCTTATGATGACTTGTTTCATCAATCAAGTTTCTTTGATATTCATTTTGAGCGTAACATTTTTCCTCTTCTTTCTTTCTTTCTTAAAGAAGAGAAATGGTTAGACTTAGCCGTCCCAGCACTAATCAATCTAGTGCTACTCCTCAGGATGGTGTATTCATGTCTCTCCAACAGCCTTTGGATCTTGTAAAGAGTGCTCAAGGTGCTGGACCTATTCCTGACCGTAATCACCCCAAATCTGGTTTTTCACGCTTGTGTAGTGATTATACCAATTTGGGTGGAAGGCCATTCAAGGTTTTCGAAAGCGTTATATAAGTCCACGCTTGGCTTAGAACATACGATCGCATCTTTTCTCGCATGAATCTTGTTGATCTACATTGTGTCCAAGTGGCTTCTAGCATTCTCCAAGAAAGAGCATTAGATTGGTATGAGCTTTTGGTTTCGGAAATTATTGAAGCAGATCTTACTTGTGAGCAATTCCAGGAAAGGTTAGAGTTAAAGTTCGTGTCGGAGGCTGAAAAGGTAACTTTAGCATGGCGCTTTATTGACCTGGTTCAAGGTGAATCTTTTGTGATAGATTATGTCGCGTCTTTTGAATACATCTCTAAATATGGGGTTGAATATATTAGCACCCCATTGAAGAAAAATCAAAGGTTTATCTATGGATTGAATAAGAATCTCAAAAAGCCTTTACTTCTGAAACTAGAAGTTTCTTTCGATCAGCTTGTTGATATTGCCCTTCGACTTGAAGAGGTCGATAAAGAAAGTGATGTTGAAGTTGTGGGTGCCAAACAGAACTTCAACATCAACAAGAAGAGGCATATTAAGTTCAAGCCTAATCCCAACAAGAAAGGGAAGCAAGCAATACTGGAAGCAAAAAATCCAGCCCCTAATCGTGGAGAGTGCTACAATTGTGGTTCTAAGGACCATTATGCTAATAGGTGTCCAAAACCCCTTTATTGCCGCTATTGTAAAAGTTCGGGTCATCATATATCTTCGTATCCCAAACTTCAAAGCAAGAAAGTGGAAAAGATGAATGTTGTGCAAGGGCCTACTAAAACTTCTCTTGGTCAAGGCATTTCTCATTCTGTCCTTGATGGTATTATTATGTTTCGTGATTATCCTATTTGAGTTCTTTTTGATACTGGTGCATCTCACTCTTTTATATCTAAAGAACTTATTGATGCTTTGTCTCTAAATGTTATGGGCTTGATGAATTCATTAAGAATTGTGAATCCGATTGGTGGATCCATAACACTCAGTTTATTTTGTAAAGATGTCGAGATTATTTAATCTGATTATGCTTTCCAAACCAATTTGAGAATGGATTGGATTAACCATTATGAAGCCCACATCTTATGCCTCGAGAGGACTATCCATCTTCGACATCCTCAATCTGATAAGCAGATTTCTATTATTCTTAAAGATTGAGATTCCAATTCAGTAGCATCTTTATATTCTCTAAATCCACATGATGACAATAATGATGATGAGGAAGATGTCATTTCCCTCATTCACGTTGTTCGTGATTCCTCGATATATTTGAGTCCGTTTTAGGATTACCACCTAAGCGAGCAATTGAGTTCAGAATTAATTTAATCACTGGAGCTCTATCTATCACTCGTCCTCCTTATCGTATGTCCAATAAGGAAAATGAGGGGATGCGTAAATAATTATCCAAATTGGAAATAAAAAAAATTATTCGTTCAAGCTTCTTTCCTTGGGGAGCTTCAACTATTTTTGTGAAGAAATCTGATGGTACACTAGCTTTGCGTTGAATACCGCAAGCTAAATGACCACATCATCAAGAATAAATATCCTTTACCTTGGATTGATGATCTATTCGATCAACTTAGCGGTGCTAGAGTCTTTTCACGGTTAGAATTAGCAACCGGTTTTCATCAACTTCATATTGCAGAGGATAGCATTCCTTTGACATCGTTTCGTACTCATTATGGGTCTTATGAATAGCTTGTTATGCCATTTGGTTTAACAAATGCTCCAGCTTGTTTCGTTGACCTTATGAATCCAGTTTTCAAAGACTTCCTCAATCGATTTATTCCCATCTTTATAGATGATATTCTTGTTTATTCTAAAACCGAGGAAGAGCATGAAAAATATCTTCGAATTGTGTTGGAAACTCTTAGGAGCAATCAACTGAAAGAAAAAATTTCTATGTGCCACTTTTGGCAATCTCTTGTGAAATTTTTTGAATATAATTTCTGAATCTGAAATTTCTATGGATCCTTCAAAGATTGAAGCGATTCAAAATTGGAAGAAACCGAAGAGTGTGATGGAAATTCGTAGCTTTCTTGGATTGGCGGGCTATTACCGTCGGTTCATAAAAGACTTTTCTAAAATTTCCGTGCCTCTTAATAATTTGACAAAGAAGGGAGTTAAGTACATTTGGTCAGACAAATGTGAAGCTGCTTTTCGAAAATTTAAAGAACTCCTTTCCGATGCTCCTATTCTTGTGATTCTCGAAAGGAACCAAGACTTGATTGTTTATACCAATGCTTGTCGTGTTGGTATGGGTGTCGTTCTTATGCAAAGGGAACGTGTTATCGCTTATGCTTCTAGGAACTTAAAGCCTACCGAGACTAGTATGCCACTCATGGTTTAGAGCTCGCAGCTATTGTTTTTTCCCTTAGAATTCGGCGTCATTATTTTTTGGGAGAGAAATATGTTCTCTACACCAATCATAAATCTTTGAAGTATTTATTTTCTCAAAAGGAACTTAATTTGCGTCGACAACGTTGGCTTGAATTCCTTGCATCTTATGATCTTGATATTCTTTGTACTCCCGAAAAATGAAATCGTGTTGTCGATGCCCTTAGTCGTAAGCAACAAGAGGTTGTTCCCATGATGATATCCGAATGGAATAATCTCAAGACTTTTTCCACTTGCGAGATTCGAGATCGTGAATCCGATTCTTTCTCATCTCTTTTTTTATGTAGCCTTGATGCTCATCCTTCTTTTTTAGACCACATCTTTGAAGCTCAAAAGCAAGATGCTAAATTGGCTCTTCTTATCCAAAGTTGTAGGGATAAAGATAAGGTTGATGGTTTAAAAGACTTTGAAATCGATGCTCATGGCGGCATTCAAAAATTTGATAGAAATATCGTGCCAAATATTAGTGATCTTCGCAAAGACATTTTAGAAGATTCTCCTTGTTCTAAATTTACCATTCATCCTAGTAGTAGTAAAATATAAGCGGACATAAAGCGATTTTATTATTGGAATGGAATGAAATCCGATATTGCTAACTTTATTAAGCGTTGCATGACTTGCCAACTCGTAAAGACCGAGCATCAAAGGCTCGGTAGGTTATTTAAACCTTTGGACATTCCAGTTTGGAAATGGGATCAAATTTCCATGGACTTTATTGGCGTCTTCCCGGTTCTCGTTAGGGTCATGATAGTTTATGGGTGATTGTATATGGACGTACAAAATCCGCCCATTTTATTCTCGTTCGGTCCAATCGGATCGTACTTCTTTTGGCTAAATTCAATGTCAAAGAAATTGTTAAATTGCATGGAGTTCCAACTCTATTGTTAGTGATCGTAATCCTTTATTTATCAGTGTATTTTGGAAGGGTCTTCAAAAAGCTTTAGGAATGAAGCTTAATTTTAGTACCGCTTATCATCCCCAGTCCGATGGACGAACAGAGCATGTGAATCGAACTCTTGAAGATCTCCTTTGTGCATGTGTTCTTGATTTTGGTGGAAGTTTGAAAGATCATATTTCTCTTGTTGAGTTTTCTTATAATAATAGCTTCCAATCTAGTATTGGGATGGCAACTTTCGAGGCACTATATGGAAGGCCATGCCGATCTCCTTCTTGTTGGCTTGAGGCCAGTGAGAAGCTGGTTTTAGGTCCAGATTTTATTCATGATTCTATAGAATTTTTTGTGGGAGATTTGGTGTTCATTGGCACCTCGATGTATTGGTCCATTTTCCATTACCGAACGCATTAGTCCTGTGGCTTATTGTATTTTATTATTGGCTCAATTTTTTTTCTATTCATGACGTATTCCAAGTCTCTCAACTACGAAAATGCCTTAGGAGTTCCGATTCTATTCTTGAGCCCAATGTTTTTGAAGAATTGAGGTGTCACCAAAGTTGACTTATAAGCAACATCCTATTCGCATCATTCGTACGGAGGCTAAACGCCTTCGAATTAAAGATGTACCACTTGTGAAAGTTCAATGGTCCTCAAATCCTAAGGACTGTTCTTGGGAGTCTAGAGAATTCATCGAGCGAACACATCCGGACTTACTCCTTCGTGCTCCTTAAGGTGAACTTATCATTTTAAAATTTTCTTTTTTTGTTGTTATGCCTTAGTGTGGTTGTTACCTTTGATTTTCGTCTTAAGTATTACCAGGACGCAATTTCTTTAAGGATGGGAGTCTGTAACAACCCGCATATTTTACGATTATGTATTTAAATGTTTGATTTAAATATAGCATCGTTAGTTGAATTTAAAGTCTGAAATGTGACTTTCTATAAACGGTCGAATCCGGACTTGGACCACTTCCATTGAGTCCAAAACGGCGTTTGCGACCTTTTTGGGTATAAACATCAATATGTTTGGAGTTGATTGGAATGTTGATATTTTCATTTGGGGTTTGGGTTTGGGTTTCAGCCCACTAACCTTATAAAGAACCCAACTCCTCTACAATAACAGTTCCCACCCCACTCCTCTGCATTCATTCATAATATTTCCTAACACTCAAGCAAAAGGGAAAATGAAGGAAAAGAGAGGAGATTAGAAATTCCTAAGCCCTAATTCTCTTAGGAAATTAACCTTCTTGTTCTAAAATCAAAGAGAAGCTTAGACAAGCATCGTCTTCATCTTCTCCATCTCAATCTCTCTTTAATTTTTAGAAATTCCTATAACCTAACTGAGGAAAAACTTCATCTTTGATAATAGATTAAAGATTCTGGAGGAGGAATTGATCTTGCCTTGTTTTAAAGCTTCTCGTTCATTGTTTTTGAGTTTTAAAGTTGAGTTCTTGAACTCACATCTATGTCTATAGATTTCAATGTTGTTAGGTATGAATTCCTAGCATCTGTTTCATGTTCACTTGCTTTTGATTTGAATTAGTTTGATGAATTTTTCAATTTTGGTGTTTTAAAGTCAAATCATAAAAATCCTATATTGGACATTTGGACATGTTATTTTGGGTGTACTGAAGAGCCTGTAAGGCTAGGTTGTTGCTTGGCATAAATCCCTAGCCTCTGTCACTCATCCGATCGCTTCCGAATCGATTTGGCCATCAATGGCCTAGGTGAATTCTGCCCAGGCCCAGGTGACCAAAAGTTTGGTTAAGAACTCAAACGTCTAGCCCTGGAAGAGATAAAAAATATATACGGTAGAATAAAAATGGCCGAGCCCTCGACCAGACGTCTGTTTAATCTATACCAGACGTCCGGATGCCTTCAGATAGAGAAAGAGCAAAGTAAAATAAAAAATGGCCAAAGACCGTGTCAGACGTCTGGTCATGCCAGGTCAGACGCCTGGTCCTGTTGCCTTTTGACCATTTCGCCTATTTTCGAGTGGATTTTCAATTTTCATCAATTTTTTGTTGATCCTTTTAGTTAGTGTCATTTATTATCGACTTTGATAGCTTCTTTTCTGGATTTTTGGGAATATCCATTTAATGGATTTGATATCGATTTTTATGGTTTTAATTCACGTTGTCGAACGTGGATTTTGATAATAGATTGTTTTTACAATCATTTCTTTGATTTGTCACTTTAAAATACAAAGGTTTTTATACTAGTAGTAAATACTCAAGCTCTTTCTCAAAAAACGATTCCAAAACTATTTTTAATGCAAAGCTTGTTTTTAAAACCATTTTCCAACCTATTAGTATATACAAACCTTTATCTCATCGTATGAGAAATCTAACTAAATGACTTAGAAAAAAAAGTGGTATGAAACGCTTGTATTTACTTCGTCGGTTAATTCTTGGACTTGTTCAATTGAACTCTCGTGACAGTTCTCGAGTGGAAATCTACAATTTGTTCGTAAATATTTAAGTTAAGTCAGCGGTTATGGGACATGAAGCTAAACTCATTTATTTACTAGCTTAGTGTAATTCACACTTCTTATTGATCAATGATGATCATTTAATGGTTTAGACTAGCAATATGCGATGTCTCTTTGTCCACGTAGGGGACTATACCCCATTGTAGAGCTTCGTCTCATTGTTTTGGGCTAACAACCCATGGTCTTTTTACTGTTCGTGGAACAATCGACTCAATAAATCTGTGCGTGGGGCGTGTCTTTTTAGGTGCGTCAATATTCGGCTGTGCATGGGGCGTATCTTTAGGGTGCATCGATGTTCGGCTCATTCATCCCTAAGGGGGGACTGTACCCCGTATTTTTATGGGTTAGCAACCAAGGGATAGTGTCCCGTTTGTGATACATGTGTTAGTGAGTTTTCATGCTCACGTTTTTGGTAGGCCTCCCCCCTTTTGTGTTTTTTGGATTTCTAATTATTGATTTCTAAAATTTGTGTTTCACTAATTTTTGCGATTGACATTGATATGTTTTGTCAATATTTGAGGTTTGGTGAATAAGCTAAAAATTGTGGTATTATTTTTGGTGTTTGAGGAGATTTGAGATATTGTATGATTTTTGTTGTTATCAAATGTATCCTTGTCGAAAGTATGACATTATTGTTATCATATATTTTTGTCATATCTCTCATCTTATCTCATCTTCATGATGTTTATAGCTAGATGATCCTTTTATTATTTTTCTTTTTAAATAATACTCGGGTCAGACCGGGTGTTTCAGGTGCTTCCATTTGACTTCTCATCAGGTATCATCATCTGACTTTTGGCTTACTACTTTAGCTTGGTAGGTTTTTCTTTTATACATTCGAGATAGAGACTCCTTGATGTATGCATATTCTTTTGTCTAGCACTTGTACCTATTCTTTTGTAATGTAATGGATCTTATATGACCACTACTTTGATGCAAACTTCTATGTGTTATGTTCATATTTATTTCTGCCTTAAAATATCTGTGACTGATTTTTGTTGTGCTTATTTTTTATTTGTTTCCGAAGACCACATTACAACCGTGTAGTAGCTTTGAGTTTATATTTGATATGTTAGATTTCCTATTGAATGAAATGTATGTCATACTATCTAACATATCGATACTCGCACAAAGCAATTACACAGATGACCGCTCCTCAATAGCCTTATTCTTCGTGTTGGTCGATGGCATTACCCCATAGTGTCCTTAGCTAATGTGAGTATAGAGGTGGGGAGTCACAACAACTATTTTTTGCAGTTGTAAAAGGGTATTTTTGTTGTAGTGTACTCAATTTAACAGCGCAATTATTCTTCTTTAACTATTCAAAGTGTTTTAACATATTTTTTGGTTCAGTATGTATTACCTTTTGTTTTCTAATTATTTATTCATATAGGTTGAATCTACATAGATTTGAAAGTTTATTTGTTCTATTATCTTCATCTTACTGTAATTGAAATCGACACATGATTAAAGGATGTTTGGATAATAAATTGATTACAATAAATTTATAAATTTGTTCTCCTACTTGACATGACTAATATCTTTCTTTTTAAGTATTCAAAAGATTGTTAATATATTGCTCAGTTTACTGTGTTTCACTTTTGTTTTAAAAAAATATATCCAGATAGGTTGAATCTCTTTAGATTTGAAAGCTTATTTTTTCTTATTATTTGCATTTAATTGTAACTAAAACTCACGTATGATTAAAGAATGTTTTAATAATAAATTGGTTACAATAAACTTATAAATTTGTTACCCTATTTGACATAACTAATACTTTGTATATATTCAAAGGATTGTTAATACATTGCTCAGTTTAGTTTGTTTCACTTTTGTAAAAAAAATCATATAGGTTGAATCTCTTGATTTAATTGTATTCAAATATATGTTGTTAACTAATTTAAGTTTATATAAGTTCATAAATACATCAGAAAATTTAAATGTTATATGGTTTATTTTGAATTAATTAAGAAGTTTTGGGTTAATCTTTATATAGAAATAATTATATATATGTATATATAAAACTTAATGTTTATGTTTCAAATTGTACAGTTTTAATGCTTTATTAATATTAAACAATTTTAAACGAGACAGTAGTTTATGCATATGAATTATTGTTTGCGATTCCTAATCTTATGTCATAATGATTCATTAATTACTGATTGAATGCTGCATAAATCAAGTTTGTCAAGAAGGGGAAGATGATTCATTCATCTTTGTCATCTTTTATTTCTTTCCCTTTTGTCCTTTATATGATTGCCTTTAAACTTATTCTCATTTATTCATATACATCATATTATCAATTGATCATACTTGCCTTATGTTTAACTATTCTATTACATAATTAAGGAATGAATATATTTGATATATTAAAACCTTATTTTTATATCCAATTCTTTATTGTTGTAGAATCAAATTAATAAAATAAAATATGATATTAAATAAAATACTGATTTTATTTAAAAGGAATTTAGATAAGATTTAAATACATTTAGACTTCACAGGCCCATTAATGTTCCAAAAATGGTAAATTTTTTGAAATTCACCCGTTTCTTCTGCTGCAAGCTGGCCCAATTATAACAATACAATTAATAACTAACTATTTATAGCCATATTACTTAGAGCCTAAGTAATTGTGTAACGGAAAAACTATTGTAACAAGGATATATTACTTAGAGCCTAAGTTTATTTTTAAATACATAGTACATACCTTTTAACAATATGTATTACTGTATGTACATTTTTGATTTAACTATATTCTAATATTAATATATATTTTGGGGTAAATGATGTAGGCATACCAAAGTACTCCTTTATTTGTAGATTGTTTCATAGTCGCGACCTGAATTCTTATGATGACTAGCCCATGTCGCATCTTGTTAACTAGCTGCTGCTTGGACATGGTTTCAAGTTTAGTTAATCTAGTAATCTATATTAAAAAAATTCTTTTAATATAGAGTTATGCATTTTAATGTACCGAAATAGAGGTAAAGTAAGGGATGTGGTCCGCTGTTGGAGTATGTAGTATATGTTATTTGAATAGCCTTCGATACACTTCGATATACCATCAAAATAATTCATACATAAACTCTTCTTAAAAGGCATGATCATTTTTGTGATCTTTAACCCAACTGTATTTAATTATAATATAATTATTTTATTCATCGATTTATCATATTGTGTTAAATGAAAAATTGGTGAATTGAAATTTTTCGATGAAATATATGTTGCATATACATATGAGAATTGAATAAACAACATATAATAATTGTATGAGATGCTCGATTATTTCTATGTGTTCATTCATTTATCTTTCACGTTAACCAAATATAATTGAATAGACGATGGATAATAATCGAATAGTATGGGATGCCCGGTTATTACTACATTTCACCTTAAATAAATGTATGGACTATGGAATAATGTTTAGCTATTGCGTTATTTGAGGTTGGGATTCATTATGGTTCATTATTTTTCTTATTGAATGCCTGATTTTTAATTATTCCACTCTTTTCATGTTGTGTATGGCTCCATTGGACGTAGTCAGATCTGTTTTTTATATTTAACTATAATTTTCAAGTCAATGCGAGAATATTGACATGTAGGTTACTTGGTGCTTATGAATTGATTTTGAGAAAATTTTAGATATTATCTATTTGCTTATGACTTCTTTTTGTACTTTGATCATATATCATCGTCATTGATGTACTTTATATCAAGATATAAAGATTTGGGAGATAGATGCATATTCTAGATTGTATTTTTTGATGGATGGATATTTCTTGTATCGTGTGTGTATGCATATGTGTCTGTATGCGTGCATGTTGCATATTTTAGCCGTGACGTCTGGGATATTCATTGTGCTTCATTACTATGTATTACTTTACTCTGTGAAAATTACTGTACTATTGCTTTATGCCGATACTGAGTACCAAAATGACAAGTCATATATTTATATAAATTGTATCGATGATAGCCAAAGGAATATGCATATTGGATTGCTCATGCCCCGTTCTCTATGCTCATAGACCGTTATATTCTCCTGTAGCATGAGCATAGGGGCTGCACATTACATTTTTCATATGGGTCGGACGTTACAATGACAGAGGCAATGAAGACTGCGTGGGAGAATGACGACAGCGGGACAGCCGTTGTGTATTGAGGGTCGATGACTAGGGTTGAAACAGTAACGTGGGCAAAACTTGAGAAAGAATGTGAATTTGAGATTCAAAAGAAAGATAAGACTGGATGCATCAATAAAAACTAATTTTCAACTTTGGTGGTTAGGAGCTAAAGTGTAATCTAGTTCATCCTCTACAATAATTAACTCTAATTGTTTTACTGTATTACAAAAAGCACTATGAAAAACTCTTCCGACTACCATAATTAGTGACCACCATACAAACTACGTTTATGTGCTTACTAACATCATACATTATTTTATTTTATCAAATAGAATCAAATACTGTTAGGTTGTTTATTATCGTACAGCAGTGACCAATCGTTAGAAATCAAAGTTGCATGACTGTTTATCGTTGCAGGACATTGAACGACCAATGGAAATAAAATGCATAGGACTACTTAGGGATGATAAAAAAAATTGAATATGGTATTAAGTAGCATTTACAAAGAATTAACATGTATTTAAATTTTATTAGCAGCCTATCCCCTTTAACGGTATTTTTTTTTGGAAATTAAATTTGAAAGATAAATATTTGTGTATTTTTAGCCTCAAGGATACGACTTTAATATTTTAATCACAAAGACAAACATTCTTTCAAAACTATTTATAAGGACAAACATTCTTCCATACTACAAAAGACACACTGTTTAGCGACGACAAAAAGACGTTGGCGGCTGTCGCTAGCCATCGCTAAAGGTCGTTGCAAAATACCTCATTGCAACTAAAATAAGCGACGGCTCTGTTGTTCTTTTCGCAACGGCTTATAACGGCTAAGTGTCCACGTGGAAGCAACTGTTGGGTTGTTGGTTTCCCGGATTGTCGATGCAAACCGTTGCATATCATTGCAAATTGGTTGTTGCTAGCCGTCGCTTATTTTTACCAAATGGTCGTCGCTAGTCGTCGCTTATTTTGACCAAATTGCCGTCGCTAGCCGTCGCAAACCTGAAATATTTTTCCAGCCAATTTCCAGCACCTTTAACCCTCAATCTCAATCAATCCAAATAATATAATTTCGTCATTCCACACATATAATATCATTCCGTCATACCATATAATCAATATCAACACAACCAAATCATCGAATATTGCATATTCTAACATATATTTACAAAATCATATAAGAAAATCAACATAACCAAATATGAAAATCCACTAAACCAAACCACATTGTCTAAGTATCAATAGCAACAACTAAAATACCAAACCCACCAAAACACTAAGTATCAATCACAACATCCATATTACCAAATGTCAAACCCATCATAATATGTACACATATATATAAAGCGTACCCATCAAAACAAACCAGCTAAGCATCATCATCATCTGCACCTTCTTCCCCAGGCATTGATCCATGCTCCTGATAGAACGCAGTAATACGCTCATCTATCTGCATTGCCAACTGACTCTTCCGCCAATCATTGAGCTCATCCAATTGTGTTTACATATCTCTTCCTCGTCTATGGATCTCTTATATGACCTTTGGAAATTAAGAGCCTGTGAAATAATTCAAGTGAATAATAAGTTCACGGCATACAATAACAATAAGAAAACTCAAGTTATTGGTAATAAAATCAAGTGAATAAGAAGTTCATGGCATATAGGTTTTGACCATGTAAACGTTGAGTACATACCATATTGCCGAAATCGTAACGTCGGTTTCGACTTACCAGTTCAATGATTGAATCCCATATCTGATTAGACTCATCAACTGTAAGCGACTCCCGTCCACTTGCTTGTATCGCTCGTGCATACTGTGACGCCCCACCTCTATACCCACGCTAGCCAAGAACATTTCGGTGAATGCTGTCGACTAGCACGGAGAATAAGGCTGTTGAGGAGCGACCATCCATGTAATTTCTTTGCGCGAGCACCGATATGTCAGATAATATAACATGCATTCTATTTCAAGAGGAAATCCGACATACCGACACAAACTCAAAGCTACTACACAGTGGCTATATAAATCCTTCGGAAAACAAATATAGAAATAAGCATAACACAAATCAGTCACAAACAATTCATATCACAAAGGCGGAATAAGATATAAATATTACACTAGAAAGTGTACATCAGAGTAGTGGTCTAAAAAGATCCACAATATCACAAAAGAATAGTTACACGAACTACACAAAAGAATAAGTATACATTAAGGAGTCTATATCTCAAATGTATACAACAAAATAACTACAAATCTAAGTAGTTAACCCAAAAGTCAAGGAGTTAATCCCGGATGAGAAGTCAAGCAGAAGCACCTGTAACATCTCGGTCTGACCCGAGTATTATTTAATAAGAAAATAATAAACGGATCAGTCTAACTATAAATATCAGATGAAACGATATAGAAAAAAGAGATATGACTAAACACATAATAATCACAATGCCAAGCTGTGATATATATATATATACTAGTTGATAATCATCAAGAGATTAATCAATGTCACCAAATCTACACAAGAATCAAAGAAACGTCATACTCCTTATTTCGTTCACCAAACCATAAATATTGACGATAATATCAATGTCAATCACAAAAGTCAATGACACACAAATTCCAGAAGACTACACAAGAAATCCAGAAATCACTAAAGTCAATGACACACAGTTCACCAATGCACAAATATTGATAAAACTTATCAATGGAAATCACGAAAATTGGTGAAACACAAATTCTAGGAATCTACACAAGAAATCCAGAAATCACAAAGGGGGGGGGGAGGCCTATCACAAACGGGAGCATAAAGCTCACCAACACGTGTATCACAAACGGAACGCTAATTCCATGGTCGCTAACCATCACAAATTGAGCCGAAGCTCCACAAACGGCCCGAAGACCATGGGTTGCTACCCCATCACAAATTGAGTCGAAACTCCACAAAACGGGGTTTAGTCTCCCTCGCAGACAAAGAGACATCGCACATTGCTAGTCTAAATCACAAAGATGATCGTCATGATCAGCGAGAAGTGTCAATTACACTAAGCTAGTAAATATATGAGTTTAGCTTCATGTCCCATAACCACTTGCTTAACTTAAATATTTATGAACAAACTGTAAATCTCCACTAGAAAATTGTCACAAGAGGTTCAATCGAACAAGTCCAAGAATTAACCGACAAAGTAAACGCAAGCGTTTCATACCACTTGTTTTACTAAGCCGTTTAATTAGATTTCTCATACAAGTGAGGTAAAGGTTTGTTATACTAATAGATTGGAAAACTGTTTTATAAACGAATTTGGTATTAAAATAGTATTGAAATCGTTTGAGGAAAGGGTTTTGATATTTACTACTAGTATAGAAAACCTTTATATTTTTAAAGTGACAAATCACGAAGAAGATTGTAAGAACAATCAATCACAAAAATTCACATACGAAGACGTGAATAAAATCCAACAAAATCGATAAAGGATCCATCGAAATGGATATTCAAAAATCCCTAAAAAGAGTCATCAAAGTCATAATAGATGATAACAACAAATAGGATTATCACGAATCGATTTAAATTGGAATTTCAATCCAAAAAGGCAAATTGGACTCAAACAGCAGGTTCAGTCGACTGAACAGAGTTTTTCAGTCGACTGACCCTGTACATGGAAATTTTCCAGGTTCAGGAAACTTTCTGTTTCCAGTTTCAGTCGACTGTGCAGAAGTTTTCAGTCGACTGAATCATGCCTGGAAACTCTCGGGTTTCAGGTTCAGTCGACTGAACAGAGATTTCAGTCGACTGAATCATGCCTGGGCTGTTTTTCAGCCTTATACAAATGAAGAGCGAACTCTTCCAAAATGCAACCGGACGAACATTGGCTCTAAGGGTTTATGCCAATCGGCAACCCGGCCCTATATGCTCCTCGATGCATCACCAAAAGCATGATCAAACATCCATAAAAGGATTTCACACAAATTTGACTTAAAAGCTCAAAAATTAGAATATTCACAAAACCAATCCAAATCAAGAGCAAATGCACATGAAGAAGTGTTAGGAATTTATACCCAACAACCAAAGATAATTATAGTCATAGATGTGAGATAAAAATCTCACCTTTTCACAAAATCGACTCAAGAAGAAGCTTGAAAGCAAATGGAGAATCAACCTCTCTTCAACACAACTCAATTGAGCTTGAATCTAAGCTCAAAAACAAGAACATTCCCGAAATTAGGTTTAGGATTTTCTGAAATTGGTAAGAGAACAAGTTGGAGAAGAAGAAGAGAAGCTTACCAATGGGTTCTTCTTGAATTTGGAGCTAGGAATTTGATTTGCAAGAGAAACTAGGGTTTTGGAGTTTTAATTTCCAATCTTTCCCACCATTAAAGCTAAGAAAACTGAAATGAGAAGAGAATGAGGGTGAGTGGGGAAGAGTGGCTCAGATTTGAGCATTAGTTAACATAGGGCTGAGCCCAAAAACCAAACCCAAAGTAAAAAGTAGCAAAAATCAACTTTCTCCAAACATATCGAAGCTTATACTCAAAAAGGTCGCAAACGGCATTTTAAACTCAATGGGAGTGGTCCCGAGTCCTAATTCGACCGTATGCAAAAGGTAGCTTTTCGGACTAAAATCCGACTAACGATACAATATTTAAATACAAAATCAACAAATATGCGGGTTGTTACAGACTCCCCTCCTTAAAGAAATTGCGTCCTCGCAATATTACAAGAAGAAGATATATAGTAACAACCATAAAAGCATATTCAACACAAAAGAAGCTTGAAATAAGAAGTTCACCTCAAAGAGCACGAGAAAGTAAGTCCGGACGTGTACGCTCGATGTACTCTCTAGATTCCCAAGAACAATCCTTAGGATTTGAAGACCATTGAACTTTAACAAGCGGAACATCTTTATTTCGAAGTCGTTTGACTTCCGAAGCAATGACACGAATAGGATGTTGCTCATAAGTTAAATTAGGCGAAACTTCAATCTCTTCCACAACACCGGGCTCAAGAATAGAATCGGAATCTCGAAGACATTTCCGAAGTTGAGAAACGTGAAACACGTCATGAATAGTAGAAAACTGAGCCGTTAATAAAAGTCGATAAGCCATGGAACCAATACGTTCGGTGACAGGAAATGGCCCAATATATCGAGGCGCTAGTTTTCCCGATCGATTGAAACGTACAACACCTTTCATAGGTGACACACGAATGAACACAAGATCTCCCACAGAAAATTCTAACTTCCTTCTCCGGTTATCGGCATAGGATTTTTGTCTACTCTGGGCTTCTTTCATTCTATGACGAATAAGATTAATCTTTTCTGTGGAATCACGAATAAGATCTGGACCAAGAACCAGCTTCTCACCGGCCTCAAGCCAACAAGAAGGAGATCGGCATGGCCTTCCATAGAGTGCCTCGAAAGGTGCCATACCAATACTAAATTGGAAGCTATTATTATAGGAAAATTCAACAAGTGAAATATGATCTTCCCAACTTCCACCAAAATCAAGAACACATGCACGAAGAAGATCTTCAAGAGTTTGATTCACACGCTCGGTTTGTCCATCGGACTGGGGGTGATAAGCGGTGCTAAAATTAAGCCTCGTTCCTAAAGCTTTTTGAAGACTCTTCCAAAATCCACTAGTAAACAATGGATCACGATCACTAACAATTGAAGTAGGAATCCCATGCAATTTAACAATCTCTTTAATAAAGAGTTTGGCCAAAAGAGGAACGGTTCGGTTAGACCGAACGGGAATAAAATGGACGGATTTAGTAAGTCTATCAACAATTACCCATAAGCTATCATAACCCGATCGAGAACGGGGAAGGCCATCTATAAAATCCATGGAAATTTGATCCCACTTCCAAACTGGAATTTCTAAAGGTTGCAATAACCCTCCGGGCCTTTGATGTTCGGCCTTAATGAGTTGGCAAGTCATGCAACGTTTAACGAAGTTAGCGATGTCAAGTTTCATTCCCTCCCAATAATAAAGTCGCTTCATATCCGCGTACATTTTACTACTACCGGGATGAATGGTAAATTTAGAGTGATGAGAATCTTCTAAAATATCTTTACGAAGATCCCTAACATTTGGCACGATAAGTCTACCAAATTTTCGAATGCCGCTACGAGAATCGATATCAAAGTCTTTCAAACCTTCAATATCAATTTTATCCTTAATATTTTGGCCAAGAAGAACCAATTCAGTATCTAGCCTTTGAGCTTCAAGAATGCGGTCTAAAAGAGATGGATGAGCCTCAAGGCTACACAAAACAAATGATGAGCATAAATCGGAAACACGGTCTCGAATTTCGCAAGTGGATAAGATCTCGAGATCGTTCCATTCGGATATCATCATAGAAACAACAGCTTGTTGTTTACGGCTAAGAGCATCGGCGACAAGATTACCCTTACCGGGAGTATAAAGAATATCAAGGTCATATAGCGCAAGAAATTCGAGCCAACGCTGTTGACGCAAATTAAGTTCCTTCTGAAAGAATAAATATTTCAAAGAATTATGATCGGTAAAAAGAATAAATTTCTCTCCTAAAAGATAATGACGCCAAATACGAAGGGCGAAAACAATAGCCGCGAGCTCTAAATCATGAGTGGCATATCTAGTCTCAGCAGGCTTTAATTGCCTAGAAGCATAAGCAATAACGCGTTCCTTTTGCATAAGAACAGCACCCAAACCAATGCGACTAGCATCGGTATAAACAACGAAATCTTGATTCCCATCGGGAATAACAAGAATAGAAGCATCAGAAAGAAGTTCTTTTAATTTCTGAAAAGAAGCTTCACATTTGCCCGACCAAATGTATTTAACACCTTTCTTCGTCAAGCTAGTGAGAGGCACGGAAATCTTAGAAAAGTCTTTAATAAAACGACGGTAATAGCCCGCCAATCCGAGAAAACTATGAATCTCTGTCACACTCTCCGGTCTCTTCCAATCTTGAATCGCTTCAACCTTTGAAGGATCCACGGAAATTCCGGATTCAGAAATAATGTGACCGAGAAACTTCACACGAGATTACCAAAAGTGGCACTTAGAAAATTTTGCCTTTAATTGATTACTCCTAAGAGTTTCCAACACAATCCGAAGATGTTTTTCATGCTCCTCCTCGGTTTTAGAATAAACAAGAATATCATCGATAAAGATGAGAACAAACCGGTCGAGAAAGTCTTTAAAAACTCGATTCATTAAGTCAACTAAATAAGCGGGGCATTAGTTAACCCAAACGGCATAACAAGCCATTCATAAGATCCATACCGAGTACGGAACGATGTCAAAGGAATGCTATCCTCTGCAATACGAAGCTGATGAAAACCGGTAGCCAAGTCCAATTGTGAAAAGACTCTAGCACCACTAAGTTGATCGAATAGATCATCAATCCGAGGTAAAGGATATTTATTTTTGATAGTAAGATCATTAAGCTTGCGGTAGTCAACGCAAAGCCTAAGTGTACCATCGGATTTCTTCACAAAAATAGCTAAAGCTCCCCAAGGCGAGGAACTAGAGCGAATAAATTGCTTCGTTTCCAATTCAGATAATTGTTTACGCATCTCCTCGTTTTCTTTATTAGACATACGATAAGGAGGACGAGTGATAGGTTGAGCTCCCGGAATAAGATTAATTCTGAACTCAATTGCTCGCTTAGGTGATAATCCTAAAACGGGCTCGAATATGTCGGAAAATTCACAAACGACGTGAATAAGAGAAATAATATCACCCTCATCATCATCATCGTCACCACGAGGATTTAAAGAATATAAAGATGCAACCAAAGCAGAATCTGAATCTTTAAGAATAACAAAAACCTGATTAACAGATTGAGGATGTTGAAGATGAATAGTCCGCTCAGGACATAGGATATGAGCTTCATAATGGTTAAGCCAATCCATTCCCAAAATCATTCTAAAGCCTAAATAACGCATGACATGCAAATCGGCTCGGAAAGAAAAATCACACAAAATAATCTCGACATCTTTACATAATAAACTGATTGTTGCGGATCCACCAACCGGATTCGCAATTCTCAAAGAAGTCATTAAACACAAAACATCCAAAGAAAAAGTATCAACAAGTTCTTTTGATATAAAAGAATGGGACGCACCCGTATCAAAAAGAACTCAAATAGGATGATCACGAAACAAAATAATTCCATCTAGAATCGAATGAGAAATACCTTGGCCACGAGATGTGTTGCCAGGGGCTTGAGCAACATTTAACTTTCCCTCCTTCTTGCCCTGAAGCTTGGGGCATGAAGATATAACATGACCGGGAACTTTGCAGTAGCGACAAGAAAGAGACTTTGGGCACTTGTTCGAATAATGGTCCTTCGAACCACAATTATAGCATTCCCCACGACCAAAGGAAGAAGTCTTTTCCACGGAGGTTGCTTGCTTCCCTTTCTTATTGGGATAAGGGCCTTTAGATTTGTTTGGCCTTTACTTATTGTTGAAGGTTGGTTTGGAACCCACCACTTCAACATCATTCTCTCTATCCGCCTCTTCAAGACGAAGAGCGATATCAACTAGTTGGTCGAAAGAAACTTCTAACTTTAGAAGTAATGGCTTCTTGAGACTTTTGTTTAAGCCATAAACGAATCTCTGATTCTTCTTAAGAGGGGTGTTGACATATTCAACCCCATATTTGGAAAGCGACTCGAAGGAGGCGACGTAATCAGTCACGGATGGCTCACCTTGAACAAGGTCTATAAATCGTCGAGCCAATGTCACTTTTTCAGCTTCCGGTACGAATTTCAACTCGAAGCGTTCTCGGAATTTCTCCCAAGTGAGATCCGCTTCATTAGTTTCAAAAATAAGAAGCTCGTACCAGTCCAATGCTCTTTCTCGGAGCATACTTGAGGCCACCTGAACTCGGTGAACGTCAATAAGATTCATGCGAGAAAAGATTCGATCGCATGACCTTAGCCAAGCATGTACCTCGATAACAGTTTCGGAACCTTTGAATGGCTCCCCACCAAAATTAGTGTAATCGCTACACAAGCGTGCAAATCCCGACTTTGGGTGAGTAGGTTCTGGGTTAGCTCCAGCTGCTTGAGCATTTGTTACCAAATCAAGAAGCTGTTGAGCAGTCATAAAAACTCCATCCTGGGGCGGAGTGCTAGATGGCACAGCTCTGGGGCGGCCAGGTCTAGACATTTCTCTTCCTTAAGAAAGAAAGAAGAAGAAGAAAAAGGTTATTCACCAAATTGAATATCAAGCAATCTTGATAGATAAACAAGGAATCATAAGGAAAATAGGATGGAACGGTACGAAGACCCGAATAAAATCCTAAAGCACAACTCCTAAGATGGACTTAGGACGATGATCCTTGTTATAATATTCCATATTGTTCCGAAGTTTTGCTCTGATACCAAGCTGTGACGCCCCACCTCTACACCCACGCTAGCCAAGAACATTTCGGTGAATGCTGTCGACTAGCACGGAGAATAAGGCTGTTGAGGAGCGACCATCCATGTAATTTCTTTGCGCGAGCACCGATATGTCAGATAATATAACATGCATTCTATTTCAAGAGGAAATCCGACATACCGACACAAACTCAAAACTACTACACAGTGGCTATATAAATCCTTCGGAAAACAAATATAGAAATAAGCATAACACAAATCAGTCACAGACAATTCATATCACAAAGGCGGAATAACATATGAATATTACACTAGAAAGTGTACATCAGAGTAGTGGTCTAAAAAGATCCACAATATCACAAAAGAATAGTTACACGAACTACACAAAAGAATAAGTATACATTAAGGAGTCTATATCTCAAATGTATACAACAAAATAACTACAAATCTAAGTAGTTAACCCAAAAGTCAAGGAGTTAATCCCGGATGAGAAGTCAAGCAGAAGCACCTGTAACATTTCGGTCTGACCCGAGTATTATTTAATAAGAAAATAATAAACGGATCAGTCTAACTATAAATATCAGATGAAACGATATAGAAAAAAGAGATATGACTAAACACATAATAATCACAATGCCAAGCTGTGATATATATATATATACTAGTTGATAATCATCAAGAGATTAATCAATGTCACCAAATCTACACAATAATCAAAGAAACGTCATACTCCTTATTTCGTTCACCAAACCATAAATATTGACGATAATATCAATGTCAATCACAAAAGTCAATGACACACAAATTCCAGAAGACTACACAAGAAATCCAGAAATCACTAAAGTCAATGACACACAAATTCACCAATGCACAAATATTGATAAAACTTATCAATGGAAGTCACGAAAATTGGTGAAACACAAATTCTAGGAATCTACACAAGAAATCCAGAAATCACAAAGGGGGGGAGGCCTATCACAAACGGGAGCATAAAGCTCACCAACACGTGTATCACAAACGGAACGCTAATTCCATGGTCGCTAACCATCACAAATTGAGCCGAAGCTCCACAAACGGCCCGAAGACCATGGGTTGCTACCCCATCACAAATTGAGTCGAAACTCCACAAAACGGGGTTTAGTCTCCCTCGCAGACAAAGAGACATCGCACATTGCTAGTCTAAATCACAAAGATGATCGTCATGATCAGCGAGAAGTGTCAATTACACTAGGCTAGTAAATATATGAGTTTAGCTTCATGTCCCATAACCACTAGCTTAACTTAAATATTTACGAACAAACTGTAAATCTCCACTAGAAAATTGTCACAAGAGGTTCAATCGAACAAGTCCAAGAATTAACCGACAAAGTAAACGCAAGCGTTTCATACCACTTGTTTTACTAAGCCGTTTAATTAGATTTCTCATACGAGTGAGGTAAAGGTTTGTTTATACTAATAGATTGGAAAACTGTTTTATAAACGAATTTGGTATTAAAATAGTATTGAAATCGTTTGAGGAAAGAGTTTTTATATTTACTACTAGTATAGAAAACCTTTATATTTTTAAAGCGACAAATCACGAAGAAGATTGTAAGAACAATCAATCACAAAAATTCACATACGAAGACGTGAATAAAATCCAACGAAATCGATAAAGGATCCATCGAAATGGATATTCAAAAATCCCTAAAAAGAGTCATCAAAGTCATAATAGATGATAACAACAAATAGGATTATCATGAATCGATTTAAATTGGAATTTCAATCCAAAAAGGCAAATTGGACTCAAACAGCAGGTTCAGTCGGCTGAACAGAGTTTTTCAGTCGACTGACCCTGTACATGGAAATTTTCCAGGTTCAGGAAACTTTCTGTTTTCAGTTTCAGTCGACTGTGCAGATATTTTCAGTCGACTGAATCATACCTGGAAACTCTCGGGTTTCAGGTTCAGTCGACTGAACAGAGATTTCAGTCGATTGAATCATGCCTGGGCTGTTTTTCAGCCTTATACAAATGAAGAGCAAACTCTTCCAAAATGCAACCGGACGAACATTGGCTCTAAGGGTTTATGCCAATCGGCAACCCGGCCCTATATGCTCCTCGATGCATCACCAAAAGCATGATCAAACATCCATAAAAGGATTTCACACAAATTTGACTTAAAAGCTCAAAAATTGGAATATTCACAAAACCAATCCAAATCAAGAGCAAATGCACATGAAGAAGTGTTAGGAATTTATACCCAACAACCAAAGATAATTATAGTCATAGATGTGAGATAAAAATCTCACCTTTTCACAAAATCGACTCAAGAAGAAGCTTGAAAGCAAATGGAGAATCAACCTCTCTTCAACACAACTCAATTGAGCTTGAATCTAAGCTCAAAAACAAGAACATTCCCGAAATTAGGTTTAGGAATTTATGAAATTGGTAAGAGAACAAGTTGGAGAAGAAGAAGAGAAGCTTACCAATGGGTTCTTCTTGAGTTTGGAGCTAGGAATTTGATTTGCAAGAGAAACTAGGGTTTTGGAGTTTTAATTTCCAATCTCTCCCACCATTAAAGCTAAGAAAACTGAAATGAGAAGAGAATGAGGGTGAGTGGGGAAGAGTGGCTCAGATTTGAGCATTAGTTAACATAGGGCTGAGCCCAAAAACCAAACCCAAAGTAAAAAGTAGCAAAATTCAACTTTCTCCAAACATATCGAAGCTTATACTCAAAAAGGTCGCAAACGACATTTTAAACTCAATGGGAGTGGTCCCGAGTCCTAATTCGACCATATGCAAAAAGTAGCTTTTTGGACTAAAATCCGACTAACGATACAATATTTAAATAAAATATTTAAATATAAAATCGACAAATATGCGGGTTGTTACACATACTCTGCGTTATATCTATCCTACAATTACGAACAGATATTTGACACAATTGTTATACAATTTACTTATTTACTGTGAAATAAACAAATATGAAATATTTTCATTACAGAAATAAACATATTTACCATTACAGAAGCAGTCTTGTCATCCAACCAATCATATGAAACATTCCCATCCTCATCTCTATGCTCCACTGCATTTGTGACTCTGAAAACCTCAGCCGTTGTGGGCTTCCAATCATACTTTGCCCACTGAATATGTACAAGAATAGATTGTATTGATAATTTGCATGAGTATATATAAGAATAGATTATATACAAGAATAGAATATATGGTAAAGAGATACTAGTAAACATATACATGGATAACATAAATATTGGTTAATTTATTCACCAATTCCCTCATATGTTGTTGGAAGGATTTCGAGCCACCATGATGTAAAGCGGGATTTTTGTTCCTATTAACCTTGATTCTTGCCGACAATTCCTATTAATTTATACACACTATTAAGTAAAATAATTCAACACGTTTAAATGTAAAAATATTGTGACATTATAACTTACTTTGAATGCTTCAGATTTTCAATCTTGTTGGAATCCAGCCCAAATATCATCCCCCATCCAACTTGGCTTTTTCCCTGAACTCTTAGCCCTTGACAGAGTCACTCTGCAATTTTTCCGCATCTTTTTATTCCAATGATTTACAAAACATCCATATCCTACAGATCCACATGTACAACTGCCTGCATATTGAATTATCATACATGTTATGTAAAAGAGATTGTATGATTAAAAAACAATCAGCAGAACAGAATAAGTAAAATTGATATCATAAGGCATGATGGCATATTGTTTTTGGTTTCATATAAGGCATAATTATATATTACAAAATTGTATTTACCATAAGATCAACCCATATTGCGTTTTTATACGTGTTGGGAAGTTATCCCACTGAGGTCAACACCCATACATCCTACTCTTGTATGCCTCCTTCGATACTTATAAAATGAAATTGGACGGCTCCACCTCGAACCCTCTATAGAAATATTGATGTATATATTCAATATATTTCATATTATAATTCAAATAAGTTTGATACATACCCAACACTTTTCGAAACTATCTCCGCAACTCGACGGAGATCTAGCTCTGAGGTACTCATACCTGCTCCAAGTGAAGGTGACCGAGATGTACTACGTCGAACATGTCGTCTATCATACATAACAGACAAACATATATATAATATCGTACACTGCTTAGAAAAGAGCGCTGATAACATAATCATCAATCAATATCACATAATCATTAATCATCGCATAATCATCACATAATTATTAATCAAGTGGTAATCATCACATAAGCATACTCTGCACGTAATCATTGAAAAAAGCGTACATGAAAAGAATAATGCATAACTCAGAATGATACAGATCATATGTACTCATCATTGTTATTACATAGCTCAGAATATTACAGAACATAGTCATTATTGTTAATACATAGCTCACACTTATACAACAAGCGATGCCATCTATGATCAGTCTTCGTCATATTTTGATTCAGACTCGGTCTCATACTCTATATCATTTTCTTTGGTGCTTACAAATGCATCTATTAAAACATTCGATTCATCAGTCAACAACCCTACATCAATGTCATCGGTTATCACTATTTCAGTATTAGACTCGAGATCCGCTTGATACACTGCTTCATCTGGAATATTATTTCCATCAAACGTATATCTTGCCTTCGTTTTAAAAATAGCCCATCAGTCTTCTTTATCTTTTTTTAAGGACGGATATGGAGAAAAATAAACTTGTAAAGCTTGCTTAGCTAATACAAAAGAATCATACTTATAGTAATGCGACGTATGCCTTATTTCAATTAGCTTATAATCTTTGTGCACGTTAATTCCAAAGCCAGGAACATTGCTAAACCAGTTGCATTTGAATGAAAAAAACTTTCTCTGCAGGTTGTATATAATATGTCAACTCTAAAACTTGTGTTAAGACACCGTAAAAAACTTTTATATGCTCATATGGATCATCACTTCCTTTGACAAATACACCACTGTTATATGTTAATTTTTCAGCCCCGTAATCTTTGGTGTTGAATTTAAATCCATTGACGAAGATTATTGGATAAGTCTTGGCATTTCGTTTTGGTCCGATAGCAAGATGTTGTAATCCTTCGTCAACAACTTAGTTTTCTGTATCATGAACGTAGTTTGAAAACCATCCAGCTAATTGTTTATTGAGATCGCCAGATGGATGTTGTGATTCGTATATGCTGCAAATATGTATTATATTCCTTTATAATTAATATATACATGTATAATTGAATTATATATGAATTCATAATTACCTAACAAATGGTGCAACTTCAGCACAATTTACAAGAACATATGTGTGTGCCACATGATAATCTCTATCATCTAACCATATTTCCACACATTTTCCAACAGGTCTTCCATGTTGTCTAAAAATAGATAACATTGTTTGAGAAGAATCCTGTTCAATAGTTTCTTCATTACGGGGAACACTTACGAACGATAAGTTCACATTGTTACTAAAGTAACGTGAGAAAAAAAATGAAGCTTCTTCTTTAAGGTATGACTTGCAAATCGAACCATCAACTCGTGCTTTTTGTCTAATTTTGTTCTTCAAATGATTCAGGTACCTAAAAAAAATTAATTAAATTTATATGGTGGTACAAAAACTGAAATTAATTAAATTACCTCTCAAATGGATACATCCATCCATATTGCACAGGACCACGAAGGAGTGCTTCAGATGGAAGACGAACATGTAAATGCTCCATTACATTAAAAAACCAGGCAGAAATATTTTCTTCAGTTTGCATAGAAGTACAGGGATTTCTGCCTAAAGTTTATGTATACGATCTACCTTTAACGTCGTAGAACAAAGCTGTTTATAAAACATACTTAATTCTATTATAACACTCCATATTTTTGCAGGCAGCAGTTCTTTGGAAATCACGGGAAAAAAATACTACATCATAATATGGCAATCGTGACTTTTCATCCCACTCAATTTGCTATTTTTAAAGTCAACACATCTACGGAGGTTAGAAGAAATCCCATTAGGACATCTAAGTCCTTCCACCCACTTTAGAACGAGTTTTACTTGCTTATTGTCTAGCTCATAGCATGCTTTGGGTTTCTTATTATCGTCGTATAATTGAAGTTCGGGCCGCTTACAAAAGTGTAATATATCACGTCTTAAATTCGCATCGTCCTTGGTTTTCACCATCATATTCAAAATTGTACTAAACACGTTGTCAAACACGTTTTTTTCGTTGTGCATGAAGTCAATGTTATGTCGGAGTAAGAGATTTCTCCAGTACGGTAACTCCTAGAATATACTTTGCTTGCACCAGTTATGAATATCCGATTTATCTGGAATCTCAACCTGTACCCCAGTTTCATTTATTTTTGGTTAGTCTTTTACAATTTCATATACCTCTTTGCTTGTCCAAACCTTAGGTGGTAGCAAACTCTCTACTCTGTTAGCTTTGAAGTTCTTTTTATCCGTTCTAAATCTATGATTGATATGTAGAAAACACCGATGACAGTCAAAGCAAGAAATTTTCTTTCCATACTTTAATGAAAATGCTCGTATTTCATCCATACAATAAGGACAAGCTAGACGTCCAGATGTGCTCCAACCTGGGAGCATGCCATACGCCGGAAAATCACTAATAGTCCATAATAAAGAAGCAAATATGCAAAAATTCTTTTTTCTCGAAATGTCGTACGTTTCAACTCCTTCATGCAACAGTGTTTTCAACTCGTCGATTAGTGGTTGTAGATAAACATCAATTTCTTGTGTAGGATCATCGGGACCGGGAACGACGGTCGTTAGAAACATATATGGAGTTTTCACACATATCCATGGAGGTAAATAATAAGGAGTAATAATAATAGGCCATGATGAATATTTACTACCAAACTGAGAAAATGGCGAAAATCCATCCGTACATAAGCCAAGCCTAACATTACGGCTCTCTGCCGTAAATTCAGGATAAGTCTTATCGAAATTTTTCCATGCTTCTCCATCAGATGGATGTATCAAAGTTCCTTCTTCTGGTGTTCTCACACTGTGCCATCGCATATGACATGCTGTAGAAGAAGATGCATATAACCGTTGAAGTCTGGGAGTGATGGGTAAATAATGCATCCTCTTATATGGAACTTCTTTTCCTTTCTTTTTTCTTGATTTATATCTTTCCTCGTTACATATTCTAAATTTAGTAAGATGAGCGTCTTCTTTCCAATACAGCATGCAACCTTTTACACATGTATCTATCTTCTGGTACGGCAATCCAAAAGAAGACATAATTTTTTTTTACTTTATAATGACTATCACACATCAAATTATTAGGTGGCACATGTCGTTTTGCAGTTTGTACAACTGCTATAAATGCAGCTTCTGTAAGATTAAATTTTGATTTCATAGTGATGTATTCGGCGGTTACAGATAATTTGGTTCCGCTTGTACATCCATCCCACAATGGCTTCTTAGCAGAATCCAATAAGTCATAAAAAAATTTAGCTTCCGAGGTCGGCTCTTCGTCAACATTTTCGTTCCCATCATCACCTTGGTCAAAGGTAGAAAACATTGATCGTGCAGCATCTTGCACCATGCTTTCTATAGGATTGGTCATAGTATTATCGTCCTCTAACACTACAGGATTAGGTGTAGGTTGAACAAGTTCTCCATGACGATCTCGTAAGTAATAATTCGGCACAAAACCAAATTTGTACAAATGTACTTCTACTACATCTGGTTTCCAATGCTTCAGATGTTTACACTTACTGCACGGATAACGAATGTCTACGTTATTTTGATTATTAGATTGAGCAAATCTCATAAATACGTGTACACCGTTACAGACACGTCCTTTTATTGATCATTTCATGCCTTTTCGAGGTTCATACATCCAACTACGATCGAGAAAATACTCGAAAATATTTCCTGATTTGTAAAATGTAGGCTAGAAGATTGAATAAAACACTTCATATTAAAGTCTTGTAAAAATTCATATATAACCCTTTACTATTTTAACAAATTCAAATAAATACTGCATTAAAATTTTCAATTCTTAAGTTTATTGTTTTTTAACTTTGACGGCCGGTTATCCTACTTCCCATTACAAACACAATAACGTAATCATATTTTATAAATCATTTCAGGTTAAACGATTCTAAAACATTTCGACAGCACTTTCCTTTTTTCCCTGTATCGTACACAAATGCGTGTACACAGGGAAAAAAGAAAGTGCCATCGAAATTTTATGAACCGTTTAAACTGAAATGATTTATAAAATATGATTACTTTATTGTGTTTGTAACTTGTCCAAATACTAGGACAAATCCAACAAATGATATATCAGATGAATATAGATGTCTGTTCTGTGGAAAAACGAATATTCGTATAACGATCATATACAATACTTGTCAGACGGGGTCAAAAATTCTCTAAGGGGTTCACATAAATAAAGCACAAATTAAAAAATATTAATATTGAAGTGTTAGTGGTCTGTAGTGAAATAATGATCTTAAATTATTTTTTTAGTAATGTAGCGAAATAGAATTCGTTTAATTATGAATCAAAATCCATGAGAACTATCAGTAACTCGGAAAATATTGCTTATCTCACAAATGGGAACTATGAGTTACCATTTTAACAACTACAAAAACTATTTTATATTTCATTTAACTATTTAAATATTTATTAATTAAATCTAAAATTTTAAAGCGTATTTTAACTTTAGTTTAGCAACATAAATTTTAGTTAACGATTTTGTGAACTAAATAAGTAGTTAGCGCTTACAACAGTATAACAAACAATCTCGTAAACTTATCAATAAACATATTATTCAATGATCATGCATTATTTTTTGGATTTTAAATTAGCCATAATTTTTAACAACAAAGTGAACGATAAATTCACTAATTAATACCACCAAATCAACACTAATTATCATCACCTAATACGCAATAATCACCATTTTCAAACACATAATCAACTAATTTTTTAAATTAGGTTTACCATTATATACCTAATTCGAATAATAAACTATATATCATAAACTAATAACATATATTCATCAATTCCAAACCCCTAAATCATCCAATTCTAAATCCCTAAATCATCAAATAATTTAATTTAAACCCAAATTAAACAAAGATAATGGAAAATAGGAGATACCGGCAAGTGTGGAGAGGTTCAAATTAGCGACAGAAGGTTGCGACGGCTTTTGGCGGCGGATAGCGGCTGCTTGTTGCGGGAGGGAGGAGAATGAGTTGAGAGAATGGAAGGGAGGAAGTGAAATATTTCTCTCGGTCGCAAATCTGTATATTCGCGACAAGCGACGACTAGCGACGACCGCCTTTTTTAGGCGTCGCTAGGTTCTGTCGCTTTCCTAGCCGTTTCTAGTAGTGTCAAAACTGATATGGAACTAAAAACTGATACTTAAATACTGCTACCAATAACTTAAAATCGATGCATAAAAATTGTTATCAATAACTAAAAACTGATATCTAAAAAGAGACGGTCCTTCAGGCTAAAATACCAAAGGTTTGTATTTGAGGCTAAAACGCTGAGAAATTTTGACATTGAAAATAATTTTCTGTTTTTTTGTTTATTCCTTCTCATATTCTAGTTTATTATTCTTATGGGTATTCGTTTCCACAAGTGTTTAACGTTAATTTAATTTATATATTATTATGAAAAGATGAAATAGATAACAAGCCTAAATGATGTAGTAATTTACTGTTTGTTGCATATGGTTTTTCAGCTCCACATGTTATGCTACGTACAGCACAAGAGCACCAAACTACCCACTCATTACAATTGATCATCACTTTTCTTTATTCCAACTTTTCCGTACATTAACTTCGTTACTGTAGTTACAATTAATCTCTATTATATATCATCTTCTTCCTCTCATGCTATATTACTCCTGAAACAAAGCAAAACATAAAACCCTAATTTTAATTTTCTGAAGTAAGTAATGTCTGCCCAAGTTGCACCAGAGCATGTTTGCTATGTCCATTGCAACTTCTGCAATACTATTCTTGCGGTACCATTTTTTCTTTTCTCAGTATAATTTATCATACCTTTAAAATAAATTTCATATGCAGCTTTGCGTTTTCTTAAGCTTCACATGTGTATTTGTTAACATATTTCAGTTACTTAATACTGATATTATTTGATTTAATTTGTGTTTTTTAGGAACATGGTGAGCATATAGAGGATTATCTTTTATTAAGACATGGTTTTTTATTTTTTTTAAGATAAATTATTGTCTTTTATTCTTTATTCCGAACTTTGCCAATTTTTTACATGCCGCTCATCTAGTTATTCAAGCTGCATGATTTCATATGACGTTATTAACATGTTAAGTTGTTCTGTAATATTTTTTTAAACATAGAACTTGACACAGATTTTGTTTAATATGGTTTGAAACAAACAAGAAATTAAAGTCATGAATTTTTATCATTTAGAACATATCATCTACTTTCACATAATAATTTCTGTTTATATGTCAACTAATTATTTCAATAAAGTGGATGATGATTGAGTAAATCCATTGGAATATCGATCAATTATCTACACAATGAACTGATGTTACATCACAATTTCAGTTAACTGTCAATATGAAAGCAATATACATATATATATGTATGTTGTAATGTGCCTCCGAATGGAAACTTATCCTGTATAAAAGCACTAAGGGTTCGTAGAAGTACGAGTATTGAATTCCAACAATAATAATATTTGTGTTTTTAATTGCCTAAAATGTGAAGGATTGACAAAACTGTCACTCAGAAGTTTATAATTTGTACTATTTTCTTAGGTTCTGTATATGCCTAGCTAATTGTATGCCCAAAATAAATAAATAAACCAGTATTGATGACGATTTGGGAGTAGAACAAATGTTGTAGATTGTTATCAAATAGCGAGATATATAGTCTCATATATTTCTGTGTCAAAGATACCTTTTTCAAATGGTATGGTTTATAACTAGGATGAAAGAGAAATGATAAACTATAACAGAGTTGTATAAGTGTTTTACCGTTTTACCTAATAAGATTTATAAGAATTTTATACAGCAAATTATTAGCTTGTAATATGGGACAATGTCGTCCTATGTATAATGTATCTATATATTCACTTAACCATCATAAGTTTCACTGTATCAACTGCATTGGTCCTACCTAGCTAGCAAGACTTTAATTCTACTGTGATTAATGTTCAAGTATGTGATAATGTACAACATGAACAAGATGATGTATACCTGCTGTCTTGTCATTTTCCTGATCACTTTTTGGTATCCTTTATATATACATCATTTGTTTCTTTAGGAGAGGATGAAATAAGGTATGCATGTGATTAAAGATTCATTTTTCATCTGACCATAATATTTCACTGATCTCTTTGTGTTTGCCTATGTATATGTGCATGGCATTAGAAATAAATTTATATAAATAGATATAGATAACCTATAAATGAATCACACACATATCGGTGCATGCATTATGGTTGCATCCTTAATTAATACTTCTTTATCAGAGGAGCTTGAAGGGAGACTTCATTTTTTGTTAAAAAACAAATTATTTTTTTAGTGATTTGATAAATGCTAGGGGAATCATAAGAGAATGGAGTCCCATGTAAAAATAAAACTAATTTATTTCTTAACCTAATGCTGTTATGCAAATTCGACTGACCACTGCTAAAAGTTCTTTTTATTTACCTATACAATGATAATCTTGTTTTTCTTCTTTCTGCAAGTTCCTGTCATCCATTACATAACCCAAAATTTTAGTGTATTCAACTGTATTTAAGTAATTTAATGATTTCTGTATCTTTGTTTTATTATACAAATTCAAACAACCTTTGTTCTTTTAATAAAATAATTTGGTACAAGTGCAAGGTAATATCTCTCCCAATTGTAACTGTATCATATAAAATTCCATATTGAGTACATCAATCAGTATATTCATTTTTAATTTTCTTTACTTTAATATTAGTAATAAATATAAAAGTGAATTAAACACAATTACTTTTCTTATACTACTATATAACAGGTAAATGTGCCAGCAAACAATTCATTGCTGTTCAACATTGTAACAGTGAGATGTGGACACTGTGCTAATCTTCTGTCAGTAAATATTGCTGCTTCACTCCAAGCTCCGCCTCTTCCTACTTTTCAGGTTTAACTTAAGACTATTTATCATTACGTGCTTACTTACAATGTGCAGATACAGCGATTATCTTTATCCAGCTACAGCATATGTTAATGTTTACGTTAATTTGCTGAAAAAAGAAAATGCAGCATAATCATCAAATGGCATCTCAGGACAGTATTCATGGTGCTTGCACTTCTTCCAGATTTAACAAATTAAGACCAATCATGTTCCCCAATGAGCTTGCTCATGCCAAAGTTGATCAACCCATTATTAACCGTATGATTTCTTCCCTTATGATTATTTATACATTTTTGTACTTTGATACATGTGCACCCTAGAACAGATATGTGATATATATATACACACACACACACACACACGAGTGTAATGATGCTGAATTATTTTTCTTATAAATTGTATATGTTTGAATCAATAAAAAAAATGATTTTTTATTTTCAAGTGATATTTTGTAAAGAAATATTTTGAATCTGTAAATAAGGTTTAATTTTAGATCCTATTTTTGTAAGTGTTTTGAATTTTAAAGCATGTTTAGTTATTAGATCCTACTTTTATGGGCATTTGAATTTGTAAACGAAATTTAGTATTAGATCTTATTTTTAAATAATTAAGATTGAATAATATATAGAGGGGCGTTTTTGGTAGTTCATATTGATACCAAAAAAGTGTAACACCAAAGCTATTACAACTATTATTATATATACATATATATATATATACACATATATATATATATATACATATATACATATATATATATATATATATATATATATATGACCTCTTATTCTATAAATATGCCTTAGCTCAACTAAGTATCAAATATCAAATCATTCGTTTATGCTTTATTTCTGTCAATGTTAGGTGATCACATAGTCACATAATTCATAAATAATGTGTTTGTACGTATGTTTGTGAAAATTTTAAGTCTACCCATGGACATCCGAAAAATCCAAAATCCATCCGCAATCGTATCCGAAAATCGGATACAGATGCGTATACGAACACATCCGCATTCGAAAATTATCGGTTTAGTTTTTGCGTAGAGTTTATATAATGCGTATATTGGTACAATCAAATATGTGTGTTTATTTTTTTATTAAGTTAACAGTGTATATTAGATGTATTCAATGCATATTAACGGCTTAAAATTATAATTGTTTATGTTTCATACTTTTATAATCAATGAGATTGAAAAATATTATGTTTAAACAAAATTTTGCTATATATAGCTCTTGGTTTATCGATCGTCGGGGGATATAATAAATATTTGATATCTATTTATATCCGCGAATACAGATATTCGGAAATAATTTCAAATGCAGATATGATACAATTCGTATCCGAAAGTAATCCTTTGACGGGTCTAATTATATGAAATGCTATAATCATCATGAATAGTTCGATCATTGATCAAAAATCGACTTGGAATGTCCAAAAAAAGTTGAAAATAAGCTAATTCTACAAGGCCACCAATCAACTGATCAAGTATTCACATAAACTCGATGTCGTTTTATTGTAAACTGATTCGGCCAAGGGTTGCCTTGAGCGGGGGCCAAAAGGCCGACCACCTTAGTCCCCTATTCGTTCAAACCACATATTTAGTTTGCATATATAATTTCTAATATATTAGTTTTAGATGGTAATATCAAGTTTCAAAATTTCGTTTTCCGTTTCCATTCCGGCTATTGATAATTTTAAAATTTTCAGTTCCGATTCGGAAATTCTGAAAGTTCCGCTTTAGTTCCATTTTCTAATTCTGGTACTTTTTTACTTTAATTTGCTATATACGCTAACAAATATTCAATATTGTCATAAATTTATAGTAATTTTTTACATTACATATAAATACACACATTAATTAAAAATCCATTGTGTAAAATTCTGTATTTTTATTTGAGATTTTAAAACTTTGATCCATTTTGAAAATTTTGAATTCTTTATTGTGATTCGATATAAATTAATAAAAACATAACAATTTTTTTTTTTTTTATGAAACTAAATGATTTCTCTCCATTAATTTATTGTCTCGATTAATTTGTTTTTTTCAATTATTATATTTTTGCTGTATTTTTTAATTATTTATAATTTTTTTTTTCAATATTTGAAAAGCAAATCCAGAATTTAGTCCGGAACCAAAATTTTGACCTGATTTCGTTTCTGTTATGAGCGGAACCGGAACGGAATCACCGGAATAACCGGAATTCCGCGGGAATTTCGAACCATGAGTAATATGTACATATAAATGTTTTGTTTTAAGTTACCAATACAACTTAATTTTAGCTTTTATTTGTCAGTTTTATTCACTATGTAACCTTCGGAACTAAATAAAAACATTTGTTATAAATGATTAAAGGTTCAACATTTGTATTTTATCTCAACTCCTAAATTTAAGGACTGGCCCTGAATTCTGCGAGGATTGGTGAACTATAATTTATGTATATATGGCAGATGAATATAATTATCAAGTATTGTCTATATCCATAAATCAATTTGCAGTATAGCAAAAAAATTAATAACCCAAATATATTTTCATTTTAAGCAGCTCCGGAGAAGAGACAGCGTGTTCCTTCGGCTTATAATCGATTTATCAAGTAAGCACTTAATCAGTCTAGTTGATTGACTAAATAAAGTTTATGGCTGATTGAAATAATAAAGTAATTACTGATTGTTTGTTATTGAAGAGAGGAAATACAAAGAATAAAGACAAATAATCCAGATATTAGCCACAGAGAAGCTTTCAGTGCTGCAGCAAAGAATGTAAGCCAGTCTTTTCTATTTTATTTAATTTTATTCTAACCTCAATCATTCGTTAATCTGGAGTATGGAAGATTACTTAGGAATTTAGTTAAACATACACACTGCCCATTCATCAACTTTAGTTTAGTTATAAAATTAAATAGCATGCATATAAAATGATCCTCGTGTGTGTAGATACATGAATTGTTATAGAATTTTTTTAAAATTTTTAATAACAAAAATGATACTCGTTCAAGCAGAGCACTTAACGCCGGACTCGAACTTATGACCTATAAAATCTTTGTTTAAAGTGGCATGCTTCTACCTACCTGAAATAGAGATCCTTGACAATAAATTGTTATAGTTGAAAGTTTATTTATATATGAATCACGCTTTTATGTGAATCTGATCATTTTTATCTTATTGGATGAATGCAGTGGGCACATTTTCCACACATCCGTTTTGGATTGAATAATGCAGTAACTAACGATGAGAATAAGCAATCAAAGATTGATCATGATGCCAATTTCGCAACACAACATGGTGGTGCTCAAAAGTCTCCTTATTTTTGTAATTAATTAGCAGTAAACCGCAATAATATTTATTTTCAGTTTCTCCTTAATTTGAACTGAAATTTTGATTTATCAAGTCAAAAGTATCATTGCTACATGGCAGTTTTATTTATATTGTCTAATTGAGATGTTGAAAATATGCATATTGATGATATCCTTTGGGTATACTTTACCTGAATTGTTGAGCTACTGACAGTTAATTACAGCCATATATCTAAGCACATAGACGCATTTGACTGAAACTGGAAGTTTCTT
The DNA here is from genome assembly GCA_030765085.1 of Allium cepa. Taxonomy (NCBI): domain Eukaryota; kingdom Viridiplantae; phylum Streptophyta; class Magnoliopsida; order Asparagales; family Amaryllidaceae; genus Allium; species Allium cepa. The sequence goes on from CM060945.1 coordinate 619,916,947, forward strand.
TAGATGTAAACAAGACATATGGAACGTGTTAATTCAAACTAAAAATAAACCATATATCACTATCAAACTATAATTCTTTGAATTGGTAAACATACAATAGCCCCATTGTATTCTTATATCTAGTTTGATTCAGTCAAAAAAGATAGCTAACAGACACTTTCATTATCAATCCTGATCCACCATTATGTAGCGTAAAGTTCAGTACAACATGTATATTCTCGTTAATTTTCAGTTCTCAGTTTTTGTTTTTGAAGTTTACATTAACCTTTGTGTTAATGTAACATGGTACGTACCTATATTCCTAGGTTACTTTAACACCAAATTAGCCTTTTTCATTTGGTCCAAAACCACAATGTGTCAATAGTTTACTGCGGTACGACGATAAACAGTCTTGCAATTTTAATTTTTAATGGTTATGTACTGTCGTACGATGATAAACAACCGAACGACATTTAGATGTATATTTTACAAACCAAATAAACGGATAGTATTAGTAAGTACACAAACAAATTATGTATCATGGCCACAACGACAGAAGAGTTTTCTCGAATGCAATTATTAATACATGTACAAAACATAATTATGGTATATATGAGCTCAATTCTTGTCCATATTTCCATAGTTTCCATTTGAACAATTGAATATTAACCATGCAAAATATCATATGATTGCTGAGTAGACCGTACCATGTTATTAAAGTAACCAAACAATACAAAATCGGTGGTTGAAATGAATTTGGTTCCAAAAAAAAAAAAAAAAAAAAGAAAGAACAGAGGAATTGAACATGGTATACACCTATATTCTTTTCCTTGAAATACTCGAAATACAACATTAAAACGATAAATTATAACGTGAGTGAAAAATATATTCAATAGACTTTCTTTTGTGTAAATTAGAAATCAACCAAAGTTGCTTGGTATACACTCCCGACAAAAAATAAATCACACTAGTTCATAATTCACGTATTTGCAGAGAATTCTGAAAATTTTGAGAAACATTAAATGTCAAAGCGATAATTTTAAATTTAAGAGAGCAGGAGTTCTAATTCCAGCCCAAATGCATTCCAATGCATATACTACTAATATAAATTTACCAACAATTAATAAAATTGAAATATTATTTCCATTTTGATTTATTAAAATGAACGAATAACAACAACAAAACCATCTAACACTGGAAATTTCTAAGAAACAGAATTATGCAGTTCTTTCAAGATTCAATCCTCAGAAAATTTCCAATCATTCCCATACAATTCAAAGTTAACAATCCACCATCAAAGGAATAAATTTCACGAACATAGCATTTCTCAGGGGCTTCTCCAAAAACCCATCTCGCTAAACCTTCCCATCATCTCCTTGTCCATCGCCGCCGCTTCATCCGACGGGAAGCTGCAGTCTCCCACGTAGTCGGTCTCGCTTCCAGACATAAAACCCAAAGAGGATCTCACTCTTTTCAAAGAATACCTCCTCGTAACACTATTTCTCCTTTTCTGCTTTTTGCTGACATTTTTATAAGCTCGCTTGCAGATGCCGAGCGGTAATCTTACCGCGACAGTAAGGAAGAGGTTTATAAGGCCGCAGGGGCAGCAACAACAGATCGCGGCACAGCCGGCCGCGGCATCTCCGGCGATCTCGCAGGCGGATGATTTATCATCATTTAGTGGATCGATTGATGACGCCATTCGTGAGATCTTCAAGTTCGAATCCTTCGATGAACTTTATTTCTAGCTTTGAATAGGTCAGGGCGAATTACCCGGCAACGAGATGTGAAAAGGTTTGATTTGGACTCGATTTTTAAAGAAGTTATACAGTATTTGTATTGGTGCAAATAAAATATTAGACGATTTGTATACAACCTATTAACTTCTTCAAAGCCCACGTTAAAAATAAAATATAAAATTTTATATAAAACCCACCTTGGGATAAAATAAATGCCAATAAAATATGCTCCTTACCACCACCATAAGTAAGCTCTACCAACAGATTGGATCCAAACGATTAGTTTAAGATCCTAATTCGAATGTGGTTTCCATAATGACAAATGCTTCTTGAGCCAATTGGGTATTTCAAAACCACCACTCAAATTTAATTTGTCTAGCTTTTCAAAACCGTTGGATAAAATTAGTATACAGAGTTCGATCAGTTGTTATTTGCTAAACCGTCCATTTAACCCGTAGTTATAAAGATGATACACAACCAAGGTTTACAAACCAATTACGTAGCGGTGAAACCTAGTTCATAGATTAAAATACGCAAAAAAGTTTCTATATATGAACAAATAAAACGGTCAACAAATAGTATGTACATTCATTTTCTTTACATCGGACGAAAAACAATATCGTCAGATCGAAACTGGATCAAGCTGTGAAAAGATCGTATTCGATCCTAATAATAATCAGGTCGGATCAAGGTTTACGTCTTTGAAGTTCAAACCAAAATTGTACCGGCTATAACGGCCGCCCTACAGCTACGGTGCAGAACGGTAGTTAAAGAAAAGAAAAGAAAATAAGATGAAGAAATAGAAGAGAAAAGAATGGAAAAAAGAAAAAGGAAGCATCAAATAACCAAATTAACTGTCACATATCTTACATCGCATCAGAGTAAATATAATAATCAACACAGGTATAAAAAAGAGATTGTAATAACAATGTGAAATAATCATCTGAATATAAGATCCACAAAGTTATACAACATCATAGTAGAGTTTATACAACGGAAAAATAAATTCAACTGGTATTGTTACCACCAATTCTAACTTCAACCTTGTCGAAACCAAAATGAATAGAAAAGATGGATATACAAGAGATAATAGCATCAACAAAGCATTTCGAAGAAGTCGAACTGATATTACAGCCAAAAGTCAGATGTGTTTCAAGCTTTCGAAAAGGTCAAAAGAGGCGAAATCACCCTTTCGCTTCAGTTGCTTCCTTTCGAAACAGATGATTCCGCCTATATGAAGAAATTTTGAATAAATGGAGGAATATCTTTCGAAGGCAGCAAATTGGAGCCGCTCACATGCGCGCCAAACCTTTCGAAGCTAAAAGTTCCGCCATCATTCGTATACTACAGCATGATATTTTGTTGAAGCAACCTCTTCGAAAACAAAAACAAGCCTTTCGAACTGGCCAAAACCATTCACAATTAAGAAAGAGACATTCCGCCTTAAAACCTTCAACGTCTCAACTCCTTTGATGCTCCAAAGATCAACCTATCGACAGAGTCGAGAGCTCGTACATTTCCTTACCGGCAACAACTCGACAGCACAAAGTGGAGAGGCGCACCTACCCCTTTCGATGAAGTCGAAAGCACTCAAATCCATTCAAATGTGATGCGGAAGGATGTGCAAACGTCAACGGCGATGAAAGATATCCAAGGCCACCTTTCGACCAAGACGAAAGCGCTGATACGAAAGGTGTCAACCCGCACCTATAAATAAGACCCTTGGGGTTTGGTTGAAGGGATCCGAATTCACTCACTCCATTCTTGTACTTTCTTAAATTTGTTAGCCCTAATTTTGAAATCAAATTAGGGACTTCATCAATTTATACAACGGTAGCTTAATGAAAGCAAGATTATGATACTTTTGAATATGCAGCTATTTTGAATCTCTAATTGGGTTCAGTTATGATCTGCTTGTGTCAACCTGGTCAAAAGGTCATCTTTTAAATGAGTCAAAACCCTTAGCTCAACCAATATTCTAAAAGTCTTAGTTCATAACCTCAAGATACCAAAAGGTTACTTTTCGAGTAAGTCGAAACTTTTAACTCAGCCGATTTCCTTTGATTTATAGGACAAAACCCAAGCCATCAAAGAGGCCAGCTTTCGATGAGACGGAACCTATCGATTTAAACCACATCCTTGAATCATCAGAGCCAACCTTTAGGACATCACAACTGTTTTGAAAGGTGGTTTGAAAGGATAATTAAACCAATTGAGCATTTAATTTGAACATTTAATTTATTTTAAATTTAATTAAATTTCGGTCATTCAGTTTTGAACATTTAATTTATTTTAAATGTTGAATTTGAATTAAAAATTGATTTTTAATATGGAGATTTCGAAAGGATCGGTAAAATAGTTTAACATTCAGAAATAGTGATTAATTAGATTTGGTAAATATAAAATTTATTATTGGAAATTGGGATAATATGTGAATCTGGAAATAATTTGGACATGGAAATGATGCCTAAAATTTTTTTTTTTTTTTTGGATTAGAATTGTGATATGGACTTTCGAATGGGATTTAAAAGCCGATAAATTTAAAAATGAAATTTATATATTAATCTAGTAGTGAAATTAATATATATAATAATAGTGTAAATAATTGAATCTTGATTTAATATGAATCAAAATGATTTCTAATATGGATATAAATTCTATTTGAATTATAATGGAGTTAGTAAGTTTTAAAATCGAAATTTTAAACGATTTCGATGTTTTTGAAAATCGCTCGATTAAATCGACGCGTTAAAATAGCATTCCGGGGCACAGTCTCCGAATTCGACGAAACTAGTTTCATTGGATCCGTAATAGCTTATTATTGTCGGATTTCAAATTTTGTAGTGTTAGGAGTTACCATTTGGTCATACGGGATAGAAGTGCGTTGAAATAAATATCGAAAATTTAATATTTAAATTCGATTCAAAAAATTATCTTCCACATACGACCGAATTAGGCTCTGAAATATGTTCCATTTTGTTTGGAATATGGGTAAAACATTATAAATGCCAAGTGACACGTTTCGTTTGGAGTTCGTTCGAAAAAGCACGTTAATTTTGAAAATAATATTAAAATAATTCGTTTATACGTGTATATATACGCAATGAACAGTAGAGAAACCCTAGTTCATAACTCGACTGCCTCTATTTCGTTCAATGGCCCAATACTTGTACCTTTCCTCCTCGATTTCCACCAAATCCATTCTTTTATTTTGAAAACATCCTAAACGAAGATTGAAGAGTTCGTTGAGCTCTACACTTCGAGCGCCTATGATCGAATACCTATGAGTGGATCATTGGTAATCGTGCCATGAAGGGCACACGTTAGTGCATAGAAATCGAGACGATGGGGAGCTCGAGTTCATCGGGGTCGGGGGGAAGGTAGAGCTTGTGTAGGTCGTTCGAACGGCGGTCGCCGATCATCATATCGATCACCATTGTGGGGGCAGTGATCGGTTTTATGTTGTGTGCTATAGGTTTAGCTATTCCCTGGGAAGCGGGATGAAGAAGATGTAGTTACGTGGCCAGATTTTCTTTATTTGAGTCAACGGCCGAGATTTCATCTAGGTATATTTTAAATAAAATAAAAAAAGAAATTAATTTATATAATATATATTCAACCTTTAAACATTCATTAACTTTTGCAAACATTGTTAGAATTGGACGAAACAAGCAGCGCCGGAATCGCAGCGATGAGTACTACGCGCTGGAGAAGACCTGAAGATGTTTGGAGCTAGTTAAAATTTTGGGTTATTAAATTTAGAATTGGAATGTTTGGAAAAAATAAAACTCAAGGTGAGTTAATCTCACTCAATTTTGGACTGCTGGCTCTAATTTTAAATAGTTAAAATTAATAAATGATTGATTGGTTGAATTAATGCATTTTATCAGTTGAATGTGATATTGTGTATAGTAGTGTATACATATAGGAGTGGTTGATATTCATGCATATATATAGCGAATGAGACCTTTGCGCCATGTATAATAGCGCATGATCCTATATACCACGATATTCTACCTCGAAGCAGAATTGGTATTTTGATGTTGTGCTCACATCTGTGGATTCTGGAAACAAGTTGGATGCATCAAACTGGATTCCTCAAAAATGTTGAATTAAATTTCATATTTATTTGTATATGATTTGTTTGGATAATCTATGATAGATTGTTGTGTGATTTGAATTGATTGGATGTTATGGTAGGTTTTGACTTAGATTTTGGTATTTTTAAATACTAGTAATATATGTTTAAATTGGAAAAGAATATTAAAAGATTTTGAAGCAAAATGTTTATAAAGAATTTTGGGTAAATCAATTGGATAAAATAAATGGGATGAAATTTGTACTTATCTAAATCGGGATATTGTGAAGAGGATTTTGGAATAAAAGTATATAACAAAATAATTTTTAAATAATAAATCTGTAAATGGTACTTGTTTAAAATATTAAGATTATAAAATCGAGGTTTTAAATATTTTGAAGATAGAAGTGAATTTGGGAAATAAGAGTAAAATTGGTTAAACTGGAGTTCAAGTGAGATTTGAAAATTTACGAAATGGAATTGGAATCGAGGAATTTGACTTGTTTTAAATAGAGGATTTTTAATTGTTAAATTGGTGATTTTAAAGTGTTAAAAAAAACTCTAGAAATTAGTTATTTAAGTATTTTAAATTGTTTAAAGCATATTTAATTATTAATAATTACTTTATAATGATTTTTAAAGATTTATTATTATTTAAGAACTAATCGACATTTTTGTTTTAAAGGATAAATTATCAAATATTAATATAGCTTTATATAATAACTTTTATTTAAGTATATTTGCCTAGATAAAACTTGAAAATTATTTTAGAATTTATAAGCATTGTTGTGAGATAATTTCTAAATAAGGTTTTCGAAAGTAATGGTATACTCGCGTGGCGTAAATCGGAGGCAGTGAGAGCCTGCAGTTAAGTTTTGGATTTCTCTAGGATAGAGACATAAACATTTAGCTGTGATCCACGGTTTGACAACGCAGTGGTACTTTCCACATTATTTTAAAAGGGTTTTCAAATATTTTTGAAAAAATAGTTGTAAGTTAATGAATTCGATAAGACAAGTACGTCGCCTTTGGTAAAAAGATTTAATATATTTAAAATTTACATCTAATAAGACTTGGTGTTGTTCAGTGAAAATAAAGTATTTGGTTGAATTGGTTGTTTATTTGATAGTTAAATAACCGACTATCAAATCTGGACCTAAATATAACTTTGGGGATATCTACAAGAAGCACGGGATTATATGGTACAGTTATCGTTCGAGGTGCTATACTATACGTATAAACTCGCTTCGTTCTTCTAGGACATTGGCAAAGAAATCCGTCCACTAACGGTTAGGAGGTGATCTTCGATCTTACTTCGTCTGTTTATTTCCTGAAGAATCGTGGTTGATTTTATTGAAAAATATCGAACGTTGTTTCGAAGAGTCCGCGATCGGATAATTTATCCGAAAACCACTTCGGTCCAACGAGTACGTTTTCAAAATGAAGGCAAGAGCATGGGGTCGAAGATGGAGCAATGAAGTGCAAGGGATAATCGCTACTAATCCTAAGGATGATTAAAAAATGGATGTAGTGGGAATTGTGCCTTTGGTTCCGTTCAGACCTTGAACGGACTTGTATGGATGAATGTTATCAGTACATTGTCATTGGAGGACAATGAGCATTCTAAGTGAATATTTACAAAAGGTAATCGTATCCTTTAGCGTCATAAATCGGGAATGACTGAAAAGAAGGGGAGATGCAGCAAGGCTAAGTGGGTAGCACCCAATTAGGGTATGTTTATCACCTTTCTAGACACCCTGGGATATTATTACTATGATTATGGAAGGAGCTCGAAAATGGGTAGGAACACCCGGGGTGATAGCATATTCGGCCTATGCAGGTCAGGGGTAGTCCCGTCTTGTGTTGTAGGGGATCCCGGTGTGGTCCTCGGTTTGCTGTTCTAGACGTGTACTGTGACAGGTGGTACCCCAATTCCTGCTCGTTCGTATGGAATCCTCTCTCCAATACGTGCCTTACGGTTTTGATTGTGGAGCCTAGTATGTTGAAATTTAATTAATGTAACAATTTCAGCTATTTGAATAGATATTTGTCATTAGACACTATTATAATATCAGAGGATTTTGATATGAAATGTTTTGGTTATCGTAAGGTAAAAACCTGTCGTGTTTATTTGTGGCATGGTCTTACAAGAAACCTTTGATTTTCAATGGGATTTTAAAAACTTTAAGAATTCAAATTAAGTGTGTTTTCTCACATTGGTTTTCCAAACTGACTTAGGTGTTATTTAATTATAATTCTTGGGTCAAACCGAGTATTACATGTTCAAGTTAGGATGCATGGAGCTTAGGAGACGAGCTGGAGACCGAGATGTATGCTCGTACTTGTTTAATTCCACTGCAGTGTTTGTTTGAAATTATCAGCAATTGTGAGGACATGTTGTTATAACTGCCTATGTTGGTAATTATTGATTTGTGTACTCTGATGTGGGATATGTATATTACAGTTTTGATTTGTGTAATGTACTATTCATTTTATATGTTATTCAGTCCGCTATGAGATTCTGTTTTGTTTTGTTCCTTCTTCCTACTTTCTTTTCCCTCAACAATCTGTCTTTCTGGCACTCGATCGTTCAAAATGTTATACAATGGGCATATTTATGTCAATTTTCGAGGTTTAAAAGTGTGGGTCGTGACATTGTGGTATCATAGCTTAGGTTGGTGATATACCTAGGCTTTGGTGGGGATTACTCATTAGAGATGGAGTCAGCAGTACTCTAGAATGAGTTGAGTGTATTAATATATATGAGTGCGTAATTGTTAGTGAATATAAAATGTTTTTATATTGTGTTGACTTATTGGTTGAGTGTTTATGAATTCTAGTCGGTATGGAAAGAACAACCATATCGATAGGGGTTTCTAAACTCTTAAAAAGGTAAACCGACGTAGTATTATTTTAAAGTGGGTAAATGAAATAATTTTACCTAAAATTTTACTTTGATATAAAAGAAATAATTTCTGAAATTATTGTAGTGTATATGCTTGGAATGTTGGTTGTTAATATTATAATCAAATAGATTATAAATTTGAAATGGGTTCATATATAACCAAATAGAAATTATATAAGTACGATTTATACAAAGGGGTATAACTAAAATTTGATTCAAATCAAAATTTATATCCCGAAAATTTTGGAAAATGTTTTAATCGAATTTGAACCAAGTGTTGGAATTTTTAAGTCTTGATAATTTTGGAAAATTTTATCCAAAATGGTTTTTGAGGAATAATAGAGTAGTATTTGAAAATGTCTTTGGAAAAGAAAATGTTTAAAATGAATTTTGGAAGTAAGAAGCATTGATCTCACTACAGTCGCTGGAAAATAATTCTGGTGATGATGACCACATCATCAGTGTTCATTTTCAAGTTTCTAAGTGATGGATTGCTACTGTGGTGTTTGGGTATGATTATTTGTTTTGTACTTGTTTGATAAACAAGCTCATTTTAGAAATTTCCAAAGGGAACTGTTTTAGGGAAAAACCAAGTGGTTTTGAGATTTCAAAAGTATGATTTGATATATCAAGGGAATATACGTATATTTATGATTTCAAAATGTTTTGAAATAAAACCGAGTAATTGAATTCTGGGGTTTCTATTTAAAAGACTTGTAAAATTAAGAAAAATCAGTTATTGGACTTATAATTGGATGTTGATATAGATAAGAAAGCAAAATGAAAATTTTGATCGTGGAATTGAGATTTGACTTGAGTAAATTAAAGTGAAAAAGATAGGGTGAAATTTAACTTAAGGTAAGTTAAATAAAATTGAAATTGGATTAGAATTGAATTGGATATTAAATTGAAATGTAGAATAATTGTATAATTATAAGTTATAATTATTGAATGAGATGAATACACTTAAGCAATTAAGTGATATAGATAATCCGGAGTGATGATTATAAAATGTAAATGGACTCAGATGAGCAATATAAGATATTATGTAAATAAGTTTTTGAACTTATGAGTTGCGAAATTAAATAGAAAACCTAAATAAAAATGGTTTGGTATTATGGCAAAAGAATGGAAATTCAAAATTTGAATTTTAAATGGAAGGTGAATTGAAATGGGGTGAATTGAAATGGAATAAATTGAATGTAAAAATGAATGGTGAAGTGATTATATAACTATATATTATAAATATAGAATGTGGGTAAACATAAGTGGAAATTTCAAGGAATTGTGAATAAATAAGTTGTGTAACTTATTAAACTGAGAAAATGGAAAAGTATAACCAAGTTTAAAATGGTTAAGTATTTAATAATAAGAAATTAATTCAATTTAGGAATAAATAAATTGAATATGGTTTTGGAGTATAGATTGGGTAAGTTGGGTATGAACTTAAGTTTTAAAAGTTGAACATAACTTAAGCAGTGGTATGGAATGCTTATAATAAACCTTATAAATAATTTTGTTACATGGGTTATAATAAATTAGCATGAAATGAAATGTCGTTCACTATAAGAGAAAGCGAATAAATCTATGTGAATTAAACGAAATAAATGTAAAAGATGTAACATAAGTTAGAAGTAAAGTAAATACGAATGCAAGTGCACGAACCATGTTGTGATATAATGAATTGTCAAAAATTGAATGAGATGATTCCCCAATGATATAGTATAAATTGGATATACTAAGTAAATGAAAGCAAACAAATTGAATAAGATTCAATTTAAATTGAAATGGAATTTGGTTGTAATGGGAAACTTAATTTAAGTGATTATTTGTGAAATGATTCATAAATAAAATTAACAGGGATTGGAATGTTGCTTAATGTAAAATAAAGCAAATAAGATTTGGTGAACAACTTAAATGGCATTAAATGAAAATTAGATAAATTGGTTTAAGTCAATTTAAAGGGAATAAATTGAAGCTGGATAAAATGGATTTGCATATAATGAAAGTGAATAGTGAATGGAACGCAAATGAACTGATTGTGAATCAATTTGAAATTGAGTAGAGGCGAATTTATGCAAGTAAAGCACATATAAATCAGTTTGGAATGAATATGGGTTTGGTTGTTGTAAATATAAGATGAATGCAATAAATTTAGTTGTAAATCAGTTCGAATGGAATGAAATGATATATGGATCCGTGGAAAGAGATTAAATTAGTGTTGGAACCTTAAAATTGCTTGTAACATATGATTGGCATGTTTAGGTTATGAAGTTTATATCTTTAGCTAGTTAAATAAATGAAATGTTATTAAACTTCCCGATTTTGAAAACTTACGTGCTTGTTTGCTTAAGTATAGGTACATGGAGCTGTTTGGGTAGATTTTGGTTGTGCAATTGCATATAAAATAAGCCGCTCACTTAAAACGCTAATATGAGGTATGCCTATGCAATAAAATAAAGAAATGATTATATATTGATATATATTTTGTTTTCCGACCGTGAAGGTCAATGCATATGTATATTTATCTCTCCTAAGATATTGTAAAAGGCATTTCGTACAAAGGAGATGCTGTCAATTTTTTATGAAAATTTAGGGAGTTAGATTTTTTTTTTTTTAATTTTTGGAAAGTTTTTGTTAACTGAAAAGCTGATTTTTGAATTATATTAGAAATCAAGAGTTTTGAGTTAGAAATGGAAACAAATTGTTTTGGATAGAAACCAAAAGGGTTTAGAGGAGTGAATATAGGATTTTAGGTAAGTGGGTTTGGGGTTAGTTAATGGGTTTATGAGCATTTTTCCTACCTTAGCAATTTCGAGGATGAAATTTTTATAGGGGGAGGAATGTAACGATCCAGAATTCAGGTCGTTAAGTTTTGAACATTTAAATTATTTTAAAATTATAAATTGATTTTGAATATGGAGATTTTTAAAGAATCGGTAAAATAGTTCAACATTTCAGATATAGCGATTAATTGGACTTGGTAAATATAAAATTTAGTATTGGAAATTGGGATAATACATGAATCTGGAAATAATTTGGACATGGAAATGATGCCTAAAATTTATTTAATTTTTTTTTGGATTAGAATCGTGATATGGACTTTTGAATGGGATTTAAAAGTCGATAAATTAAAATTAAAATTTATATATTAATTTAGTGGTGAAATTAATATATAATAACAGTGTAAATAATTGAATCTTGATTTAATATGAATCAGAATGATTTCTAATATGGATATAAATTCTATTTGAATTATAATGGAGTTAGTAAGTTTTAAAAATCGATATTTTAAATGATTTCGACGCTTTTGAAAATTGCTCAATTAAATCGACGCGTTAAAATAGCCTTCCGGGACATAGTCTTGGAATTCGAGGAAACCAATTCCATTGGATCCGTAATAGTTTATTATTGCCGGGTTTCAAATTTCTTGGCATTTGGAGTTACCATTTTCTCGTACGGGATAGAAACGCGTGAAATAAATATCAAAAATTTAATATTTTAATTCGATTCAAAAAGCTATCTTCCACATACGACTGAATTAGGCTCCGAAACATGTTCCATTATGTTCGAAATACGGATAAAACATTATAAATGCCAGGTGGCATGTTTCGTTTGGAGTTCGTTCGAAAAAGCACGTTAATTTTGAAAATAATATTAAAATAATTTGTTTATACGTGTATATATACGCAATGAACGATAGAGAAACCCTAGTTCATAACTCGGCAGCCTCTATTTCGTTCAATGGCTAAAAACTTATACCTTTCCTCCTCGATTTCCACCAAATCCATTCTTTTATTTTGAAAACTTCCTAAACGAAGATCGAAGAGCTCGTTGAGCTCTACAATTCGAACGACGATGATCGAATGTCTATGAGTGGATCGTCAGCAATCGTGCCACGAAGTGCACATGTTAATGCATGGAAATCGAGTTGATAGGGAGCTCGAGTTCATCGGGGTCAGAGGCGAAGGTAGAGCTTGCGTAGGTCGTTCGAACGGTGGTTGCCAATCATCATATCGATCGCCATAGTGGGGACGGCGATCGGTTTTATGTTGCATGCTATGGGTTCGGCTATTCTCTAGGAAGCGGGATGAACAAGATGTAGTTAGGCGGCCAGATTTTCTTTATTTGAGTCAACGACCAAGATTTCATCTGGGTATATTTTAAATAATTTTTTTATATAATATATATTCAACCTTTAAAAATTCATAACTTTCGCATACGTTATCAAAATTGGACGAAACAAGTGGCCCTGGAATCACAGCGATGAGTACTACTGGCTGGAGCAGATCTAGAGATGTTTGGTGCTCATTAAAATTTTGGGTTAAATCAAACATGTTCGATTTAATTTAAAATTGGAACGTTTGGCAAAAATAGAACTCAAGGTGATTTAATCTCACTCAATTTTGGACCGCTGGCTCTAATTTTAAATAGTTAAATTTAATAATAATTGATTGGTTGAATTGATGCATTTTATCAGTTGAATGTGATATTGTATATAGTAGTATATATATGTTGGAGTGGTTGATATTCCTGCATATATATAACGGATGAGACCCTATGTGTCTCGCATAATAGCAGATGACCCTATATACCGCGATATTCCGTCTCGAAGCGGAATTGGTATTTTTATGTTGTGCTAACATCTGTGGATGCAGGAACCAAGTTAGAGGCGTCCAACTGGATTCCTAAAAAATGTTGAATTAAATTTCATATTTATTTGTATATGATTTGTTTGGATAATCTGTGATAGATTGTTGTGTGATTTGAATTGATTGTATGCTATGGTAGGTTTTGACCTAGATTTTGGTATTTTTAAATACCAGTAATATATGTTTTAAATTGGAAAAGAAAATTAAAATTATTTTAAAGCAAAATGTTTATAAAGAATTTTGGGTAAATCAATTGGATGAAATAAATGGGATGAAATTTGTACTTATCTAAATCGGGATATTGTGAAGAGGATTTTGGAATAAATGTATATAATAAAGGATTTTTAAATAATAAATCTGTAAATGGTACTTGTTTAAAATATAAAGATTGTAAAATCGAGATTTTAAATATTTTGAAGATAGAAGTGAATTTGGGAAGTAAGAGTAAAAATTGGTTAAACTGGAGTTCAAGTGAGATTTGCAAATTTACGAAATGGAATTGAAATCGAGAAATTTGACTGGTTTTAAAAAGAGGATTTTCAATTATTAAATTTGGTGATTTTAAAGTGTTAAAACTACTCTAGAAATTAGTTATCTAAGTACTTTAAATTATTTAAAGCATATTTAATTATTAATAGTTGCTTCATAATGATTTTTAAAGATTTATTATTATTTAAGAACTAGTCGGCATTTTTATTTTAAAGGATAAATTATCAAATATTAATATAGCTTTGTATAATGACTTTTATTTAAGTATATTTGCCTAGATAAAACTTGAAATTTATTTTAGAATTTACAAGCATTATTTTGAGATAATTTGTAAATAAAGTTTCGGGAAGTAATGGTATACTTGCGTGGCATAAATCGGAGGCGGTGAGTGCTTGCAGTTAAGTTTTCAATTTCTTTGGGATAGAGACGTGAACATTTAGCTATGATCCATGGTTTGGTACCGTAGTGGTACTATCCACATTATTTTAAAAAGGGTTTTCAAATATGTTTGAAAAGATAGTTGTAAGTTTATTGATTTCGATAAGATAAGTACGTGACCTTTTGTAAAAAGATTTAATTTATTTAAAATTTAAATTTAATAGGACTTAGTGTTTCTTAGTGAAAATAAAGTATTTGGTTGAATTGATTATTTATTTGATCGTTAAATAACAGACTATCAAATCTGGACCTAAATATAACTTTGGAGATATCTAGAAGAAGCACGGGATTATATGGTACAGTTACTGTTCAAGGTGCTATACTGTACGTATAAACTCTCTTCATTCTTCTAGGACGTTGATAAGGAAATCCGTCCACTAACAGTTAGGAGGTGACCTTCGATCTTACTTCGTATGTTTATTTCCTAAAGAACCAGAGTTGAGTTTACCGGAAAATATCGGATGTTGTTTCGAAGAGATCGCGATCAGATAAGTTATCCAAAAACCACTTCGATCCAATGAGTACATTTTGGAAATGAAGACAAGAGCATCAGGTCGAAGATGGAGCAGTGAAGTGCAAGGGCTAAACACTACTAATCCTTGGGGCGATTCCAAAATGGATGCAGTAGGAATAGTGCTTTCGGTTCCGTTTGGACCCTGAACGGACTTGTATGGATGAATGCTATCAGTACATTGTCATCGAAGGACAATGAGTGTTCTAAGTGAATATTTCCAAAAAGGTAATCATTGCCTCTAGCCTCACCAACCGGGAATGACTGAAAAGCAGGGGAGATGCAGCAGGGCAAAGTGGTAGCATCCAATTAGGGTATGTTTATCACCATTCTAGATACCCTCGGATATTATTACTACGATTATGGAAGGAGCTCGGGAAAGGGTGGGAACACCTGGGGTGATAGCATATTCGGCCTATCCAGGTCATGTATAGTCCGGTCTTGTGTTGCAGGGGATCATGGCATGGTCCTCGGTATGCTGTTCTAGACGTGTACTGTGATAGGTGGTGCTCCTTTGCCTAGTCATTCGTATAGAATCCACTCTATAATATGTGCCTTTTATGGTTTTGATTGTAGAGCCTAGTATGCTGGAATTTAATTAATGTAACAATTTCAGCTATTTTACTTAGACACTATTATAATATCAGAGGATTTTGATATGAAATGTTTGGTTATCGTAAGGTAAAAACCCGTCGTGTTTATCTGTGGCATGGTCTTACGAGAAACCTTTGATTTTCATTGGAATTTTGAAAACTTTAATAATTCAAATTGAGTGTGTTTTCTCACGCTAGTTTCCAGACTGACTCGGTTGTTATTTTATTATAATGCTCAGGTCAGACTAAGTATTATAGGTTCAGGTTAGGATGCTATGGAGCTCAAGGGACGAGCTGGAGACCGAGACGTGTTCTCGTACTTGTTTTATTCCACTGCAGTGTTTGTTTGAAATTATCAGCAATCGTGAGGATAGGTTGTTATAACTACCCAGGCTGGTAGTTATTGATTTGTGCACTCTGACGTGGGATATGCATATTACAGTTTTGATTTTGTGTAAAGTATGTTATTCAGTTCGCTGTGAGATTCTATTTTGTTTAATTCCTTCTTCCTTCTACCTACTTTCTTTTCTCTCAACAATCTGTCTTTACGGCACTCGATCGTTCGACATGTTATACAATGGGATATTTATGTCGATTTTCGAGGGTCGAAAGGGCGGATCATGACAAAAAACCTAAATATGAAAGGAATCTGGGATGTTCCTATTGCAACTACCATATGATGAATGGTCATAAAACAAATAAATGTAGAGCACTCGAAGGAATGATGATCAACCTTTTTAGACAAGGAAAAATTAATGGGTTTGTAAAGAGATCCTAGATGAAGTCAATAAAGAACTACTTTACTAAGAAAAATCTATACGATGGGGAGTGAAATTCTCCTTGCACTTGGACATTACCTTAAACGGTCAAATCCTTTGCCCTCACCAAATTGGCTAGGTCAAAGGGCCTCCTGGAGGAGGTTAGAATAAGCCTTTATTCGCGCCACACTATAACCAGGTTAAAGCATCGACAAGCCTTTGACTTCTCCATGCTATGGCTAGGTCAAGGCGCCTCATAGAGGGAGGATGGAGTAAGCACTTAGTCCTGCCACGCTATGGCTTGGGCAAGGCATGGAACAAGCCCTTGATTGCGTCATGCTATGGCCAGGTCAAGGTACCTCCTGGAGGGAGGAAAGAGTAAGCCATTAGTTCCTCCACACTATGGCCTGGCCAAGGCACTAAACAAGCCCTTGATCGTGCCACGCTATAGCTAGGTCAAGGCGCCTCCTGGAGGGAGGATGGGTAACTCCTTGGGTCCTGCTTGTGGATAAGCTAACCAAGCGCACTAGACAATAATGGACTAAGACGTCCAAGCCCGATAAGCAGCATATCAAACAACGGATTAAGACGTCCAAGCCCGATAAGCGGCATATCAAACAACGGATTAAGACGTCCAAGTCTGAGAAGTGGCATATCAAACAGTGGACTAAGACATCCGAGCTCAAGAAGCGGCAAATCAAACAACAACATACAAGACCTAAAGAGTTAACATATAAGGAGTAGTATAGAACATAAGACTTAAATATGAGTCTACAGCCTCCAACTAATCATCAAAGAAGAATTTTTAAAACTTCACTTATTAATACCTGAATCTGGGTTTTAGGTCTTTCATTATTAAGTTTGAGACTTCACTTATTAATACCCTAATCAGGGTTTCGAGTATTTTAATCTATGGTCTTCATGATATCCGAATAAGGTTTTCGGGGCTATTACTATTAATTACCGAACTTCACTCATTAATGCCCAAATCTGGTCTAAAGATCTCTATTAAGAAGATTAGTTTTATGGACTTCTGGTTATCATCCACTAATACTCGAATGTAGGTTTCAGATTTTCTAACTTTTAATTTCATCTATGCTCGAATCTGGGTCACTGGACTTCTACGACAAACTTTCAGACAATAATTTCTAGACTTCTATTACACGATTATTATTAACTATCTCCAGAAGATGAATTTTTAAACATCAATAATTAAATTCAGAATTTTATCTCTGGTTCTCTATCATTGGATTTCTAGCATTCTATTAATATAATTAAAGTTGAATTCCCAGTTTTCTCTGATCATTAACAAAGATGGGTTTCAAAACATTTAACCGTATTTATTCTAGAATTTCTTTTCACCTATTATCATTTGATTACATAATGATCTTTTAACCTTCGCTAATAATGTAGATGAACATCTATATATATTTCAAGTTAACGACAAAGAATATTGTTTACTCCATACTTTTCAAGGAAATAAAATAAAAAAGGAAGACTGTATGAATTAGTAAATAAAAAAACCATAGACCAAGTTATCAGAAAGTTGATTCAGAAAAACATTATAAAAAAGGACTGCAGACCATATGATATTTACAAAATTTTCATAATTTTCATAATTTATGAAAGTATTTACAAGTATATGGTGCAAATATATATTTTACAAATCTTGAACAGCCTTATCTACATTTTTGACAATTAAAGGATCAACGATGTGATGAATTTTTATATGAAGAACTTCCTTGAGCTTCTTCTCGGTTTTCTTTCTCTTATCGGCATCATCAATAGATTCGATATTGGTCTTTAAAGCATGATTAAAGGTTTTGTTTGCACCTTTGAGAGTTTTATTTTTCCTTTCTAAATCAGCAATACGCTTTTGAAGAAGATAATTTTTGCATTCAAGTTTATGAATCCTAGCTGCATACTGATTTATACGTTGCAAGTACCTCACTTTCTGTTGATCATCAAAATATTTCAACATCTCAAATTTGACTTTCCTAAACCATTCTTCCACAACCTTCTCATCTAAGCCAAGAGGAGGATTAGTCATAATAGGAAACTTTTGGATGGCAAGGGAAGTAGACCTTGTTGATTGTACGATAAATGAAATAATGGGAGAAGCTGGTAAATCGATGTTTGAAATTTTATTTGCCATAATGAATTCTGGCGATTCACACCGAGCTCGACTATCTTTTAACTTAATCTCCCAATCACTTATTTGTTGGAGAAGTTCGGACATCTTACGATCAAAGTCAACTGAAGGATTTGATTTAATTTGGCATTTCAATATGGAAATTGTTTCGTTCTTACTCTTGATGTCTGCTTCAAGGTTGGCGATCTAATCATTGAGATTTCTAACGATTATCTTTTGAAGCAAATATCTTCTATGCATTCTAGAGCTTCAACATTATTTTGAAAGCGAGTAAACAAAGGATCGTTAAGGAGCTTCCTCTTTTCAATATCTGCTCACAACCTATCACTGATACTGATAAAGCGAGATGTAGAATCTAACGAGACTGGTGTTGTAGATAACTGTAACTCCTATTTGAACATGCAAAAGGAAAATAAAGTCAAGACTTGAATAATCAATCACTTTTATTATAACAATAAAAGATTACAACTTAAGTAGAAATGAAACAAAAAAGTACAATTGACATTTATTTCATGCTTAAAGTTGAGAAATTGCATTTCTGACTTTACTCAAGGAATTAGCTGAAAGAATAACTATTGAATCAAAAGGAGCATTAAATCCTTCTGGGGTAATAACTGGAGAATATTTGCTACAGTCTCACTCCCCTATAGGAGGACAAACACGACCACATATCAATTTTGTGTTCAAATTTCCTTAAGAAGCTTTTCTTTTTCTTCGCTAAGAAAATCTAAATGAAGACGAGGATGTTCCATGTAAAGTTTTTTGCAAATTTCTAAGAAAGCAATATCTGGCTAATTTTGAAGATTTCAAAAGTGAAGCTTTTTATAAATAATCACTTCTTAATTTAACGTACTTGCTTAAATGATCTCTAAACACAAGGTTGCCTTGGAGACATTTGTGACGACCCAAACTTGATGTCCGACAAACAACATCAAATTCGTATCGTCGGAGCTTGCAACAACATTAGATGATAAATAACACAGCGGAAATAAAAGATGATATCGTTGATACAACATGAATACAATATCCGATATGTCAAATTTGATATAATGATAATCATCAACATCAGAGAATATACAACACAAAATACAGTAAAACACGATACAATATGAGATAAGTCTTCACAGACTCTAATACTGCAGCTCCAATCCAAAACTTCAAAGCTAGAACTCCAAAACTTCAAGCATGATCCACCATAAAGGTTGCACAAAGATAAGCAAGCAAGGTCAGGCATCCAAGGACTGATCTAGCTCCAAATAATCTACTAAACCTGACTATCTGAAAAATCGAACTCTGGACTGCCTCTGTGGAAAATTGTAGGCACCCAAAGTTTAGGAAGGGAACAATAAACTTCAGGTCAGTCATGGGACTGGTGTGAGCAAACAAAGACGGTTTGTCATTAAAAAAAATTAAATTTGAAATCCGCAATGATTTTTTGGAAAATGAAACTATCGTAAGGCCTCCCGGCACACACACCATGCAATCGCACACATGGGGGAGATTTCTCCTTATGATAGTCTAACATGCTTACAACGCAAAATTATTTTGATATTATTATTAGTGCATAGTGGAAAACATTTCGAAAGTATAATATTAATCTTAGCCAGCATAGGTACCATTATATTATGCCTGCTATAGCTACCATTTTAAATGGCAGGTTCTACAACTAAAACCGTACAAGGCGGGTATTGTTTTGTTTGGATTTCCAACAAATGGTCAAGCGAAGGAACTTCCCACTGCCACATGGTAACGCCTCTAGAGGGACGCCCCGAGAACCAACCCGGCTCTCTGCCAACACAAGGCCGGTTACCCCGTTCCTAGAAAGTAAAATCTAAGATATGCCACCCCCGGTCCTTTGGGACCTTTATACGAGGATCCTCTACACCAACAACATCACACAGTAATAAAGGAACTACAGTGTCCACATGAGTAAGTATCTGGGCTCCATACCATGATACTACCCTTTTCTAGAAGGAATAGTCATACCCTAGGGGAGCTACCCCTGAAAACTTGCCGCATCTTTCCTGTTTCGACCATTACCTGTTTGTGAGGCTCGATGAGATCTCGTCCACAAAGCTACGCTTTACATGAAAGCCATGCTTGATCACAAATGGTCAATAAATGATCATCAACACACAGCAGCACTTAGCATGCCACACTTCCAAATTGGGAGTATATCGCTGATAGCCTTCAACTACATAACCTCTGAGCTCGTACGTCTCAGAGCAGGGTGTTAAGCTAAGAGAATAAATTCTCCGCCACCAACAGATATGTATTTGAAATAAATCTTCTTTATATCTCAAAGTGTAATGTCAGACATACAACCATACAAGTCTGTCCTGGGTTCGAACAGAACCGAAGGCACTTCCAAAGAAGCCCTTGCAATCCGATTATTCACAATCACGATCAGACTTTCCATTACTTAGGGAATCTCTATAACGTAGCTACTTAGTGCAGAGACAATTGATAGGTCATCCTATCGTTCTCGCAAATACCCGGTCTTCACCATCGGTCTTCAAATGTTATCCATAACGTCGTATCATTATTCGGAATGGGTTATATGACACAAAGTCCTCTCCCGGCTAAACCGAATAATGAGCACAATATTTAAAAACATATGAATATGGGATTTCAATTAAGTCACAACTTTAAAAATTCAAAACTTCTTTCAAATGGTTTAAACAAATTACCATTTCAAATCTTTAAACAAAAAGATTCATTTCACAAAGTTCACCCAGTTTCACAAAAATCCATTCACGGATTTCCAAACAATTTCCATTTCAATTGGATTAACTCATTAAATCTTTAAATCAAAGATTTATCTCATAGCTTTCAAAACTCGTTTCCAAAGATTCATCCATAACTTGGAAAACTATTTCAATTCAAACGTGAAATCCCTTTAATACAAATTGGAAATTCATTACTTATGTGAAAGCTTTTATCATTTGAAAACAAACTATTTTTATTTCGAAAAATTCGCTTTCATTTATACAAGTTAAAATCCTTGGGTTAATTCAAATTCCCAAAACAACACTTTAAAAATGGTTTAAAACCCATATAACTTATATACCTTTTTTTTAAATCATAAATACCAAACATAGAATTCAATTTCAGATAATGAATTCCAATTTAAATCAAATTATTCAAATTTCAAATCTTTATTAAGTTATTAAAAATAAATTTCATTTTTAAAACACCTTTTCAAAAGATTTTCATTTTAAACCCAATCCATTTTCAAAACCATTTGGATTTAAAATTCAAATTCAAAACTATTTAAAAATCTGTGACTTAACCGATTTCCCCGTGCAATCCATATTTGTTTGTGTATGGTGTAGTCCAGGGGTTTAACACAATAGTGCACACCATCAATCATCATAGGTTCAATCATAACAATCTCGATAAGCGATATAATCCATAACAGTTATCTTCATTCACAGATTCACAGATAAAGTAAATTTATCAATCACAAAGGTTCATCATTACGATTCGATGTGGGTTTTGGATTACCAACTGGGATCCGACTCCCTGTCGCATCGAAATTCAAATGCCGTTTTACGGGAAAAGGGGTTTTCACATACATATAGGAACAAATCACAAATCATAGTTCAACATAAGGCAATTCATATCACATAGTATCACAATAGAAATATCAATCCAGTGCACAACAATAGTTAATTATTTTTCAATCAAGGTGAATGTGGTTTAAAAGAATTAACCACATAACTATTTTTATTGATTATTCATTCTTAATGATAAATTAGTTAAATCTTAATGCACTTTATTAATTAATTATTCATGAATAATTATTTTAATTAACTACTAATTATAAATAAATTAACTTTAATTACCTAATTAACAATCCTTAATTACAAATGAGTTAAACACTTAATTATTAATTAACCAATCTGAGATTATTATCATAAATCATTCTTAATTACTTTTCAAACAATTAGTTAATAAAATTATTTACCTTAATTAACATTTAAAAATTGTCCTTAAACTTTGTAATCAATTATTACTAACTTGAAGACTTTAATGGTAATTAAATTTAATACTTAACTTAAATTAACTACTTAATTAAAATCTTAGTTAAGGTTTAAAAACATTCTTACATATTCACTCAATTAATTAAAACTTGAAATAATCTCTTAACTTAAAATAGTCAAACATTAGATACTTAAAATTGTTAAACATCCTTAACTTGAAATTTATTGGGCTTAACCCATTTTTAAACAAAACCCGAGCATCCCTAGTTTTACTCGAGTATTCACTCGGGTTTCCACTAACTTTCCCCGAGTACTTCTTCTCTCCCACTCGCGTACCCTTCTTCTTCCTTTTTTTTCTCTTTTTTTTTCCAGTTAAGGTTTATGTTAAATTTAAGTTTAAACAAAGTAACAGGTAAGTAGGCTCATGTACTCGCGTACTAACCCAAAGCGATCACCCTTTCTACTCGGGTGACAGCTCTAGTTGCTCACCACCCATCAATCTTGACACCAAAGCGATAACGTGCACATGCACGGCATCGTGACGCCGTTTTGACGAACTCTAACATCTGTGGCAAGTCGCAAATCATCCCTATGCATGAAATCAATGCTTGATTCGACACAAAAAAACTCGAAAACGAAATTCAGCCATTCGTTCGAACTGCAACTCGAACAGACCAAACCCAAAACGCCTCTTCACCCTCTTGTTGACCACCGGAACCGCCGCGCATTCATCCATGCCTCCATCTATGTCTCCAGTACACCCCCTCCAAATTTGGCCATGCTCGATGCATTGACGAGCATGCACGAGCCTAAAACCCAAACGCGTCCTTAAACCGTAGTTTCACTTTGTTCTCCCATCTCTTACAATAGAAAATTTTTCTAACAATTTTTCTGAAGTCAACAAGGATCAAGCAAGATTCATACAAAAGTTTAACATCTAAATATTCCTTGATCGATGGCAATGGCCGAAAAAGCATTTTCGGTTCAACTTGAAACTGCACTTAAAATACTTCGCTAAAAATCACAAATTTTGTTTTAAAAATCTTGTTTTTGAATGTTGATTCAAGCTATATAATTGAATCAATATTTAACAATATTCGAATTTATCCCAAAATTAACCTTTTTACTATAAAATCAATTTTTACAGAGTCAATATTTTAATATCAAGCCTAAAATAAATTCCAGGCCTTAATTTAAGTTTAAACAAACTTACTATGTTTGAATTCCCAAGCTTGATATTGTTTGTATGAAGATATGTTAATTTTTTTTCAATTTACTTTACTCTGTAACCAGAAACAGGAAGAACAACACCATCAAAGTACACAGTACCACATATACTCATACAGAACTAATCATAAAAAAATATACAACCAAGCATAAGGTTATTCCTGAATCAAATATACAAATTTAAAATATTTGAAGTAGTATGTTTACTCACATCAAATTGAAGAACAGAGAGCGGCTGTTGTTTGAAGGCTGTAATTTTGATCTGCCTTTAACCTTGTTTTGCCTTCTTTGAATTGAATGATTTTGAGTTTGTAGATAATGATGTTTATTTCTTTTTGTTTTTCCGGTTTTCTTAGTTTTTTTTTCTTAACGGAGTGGAATAGAGTTGATATATATAAAGAAGATAGTTTGTACAGGGGAAGTAGGTGTTATCTAGTATGGGCTTATTTCTTTTAGTCAGATTTTTTTCTAGTTGGAGGCTGAAATGATTCTTGCTATTTCGGCTGAGATGATAGCATTTGTGCTTGAGAAGATAGGGTATTAAATGCATGTGTTCCCATTTTGTCTACATATAATCCATTTGATTTTTTTTTTGTATGTACAGTTTTGCTTTGTAGATATTTTTTTTTATACATAAACACCTTATTTTGTTACTGCAATATAAATATTTACTTTGTACATAGATTTTTTCTATCTTCTTGTCTTGCATTTATCTTCTTGCATTCACACATGAATCTCCATATGTTCACTGAAGTATTTATATTTTATTTTTATTTTTTATTTACTAACTATACTTAGTTCAAGTATAGAATTTAGAAAGAATGAATATTGATCTCTTCCTACATCTTATTTTATACTTTTATAACCTTTTTAAAGAAAATGGATTAAAACACAATTTATACATTTAATAAATAATCATACATATTTTTTTTCTCCAAAGTATAATCTTTAAATCCGATTCATTTTGAATCTTTAAATCAAAATTTATTTATAATCCAATTCAATTGAAAATATTTAACTTTGAGTTTCAAATCCATTTTCTTTTTAAATTAATAAGTATATACATCTTATTAAATTTGAAAAATTCAAATAAATCCACAATTTAACCCAAAAATTTAGTCTAATTACAAATTTGGATTCGTCTTTAAACCGTGATCGTTACAGATTCCCCCTTTAAGAAATTTCGTCCTTGAAATTTGCCAAGGAGATAACAAAGATAGATGAAAGATAGAGAAATATCTTTCCAAATCAAACCTAACGTTTATTGTGCATTTGGCTTACCAAATCAGAATATCAACAATAGATACGAGAACAAACTCAATTAATTACGAAACAATTGGGTTACCTGATCTACGAAGTATACAGGGTATTGGTTAGTTCAAAGGGATTAATAACCATTCGTAGATTATATCGAAACCCAATGAAATAGACAAAAATAGATTCAACTACGATCTCAGATTCAATATTTAACTCATTTACGTGTTGCTGAGAAATAAAACCAAGGGTAGTTCTCATGTCGAACAAAATTCGAATAATTTAATCGTAAACGAGATATTTATCTTATAAAATTTCTTTTCCTCAATCAGCTTTTGAGGTTGAAGAATCGTCTCTGATTGCATACACCCTCTTTACTAGAGCTTGCTCATGAGCTGGACAGTCCTTGATCCTATGTCCCGGCTTGCGGCAATAATAGCAACCCGTAGATTCCTGATCTGGCCTCACAAATGGCTCTCTCATTCCTGGCTTCCAAGAATTCTTGCATTTATCCGAGTAGTGGCATTTCTCCAAGCAATTGAGACAGGTAACATCCTTCACCTTTTCCTTATGTATATTCTTCTTTCCTTTATCTTTCCTCAGTTTCATTCCTCCAAACTTCCTTTTTCTCCGATTCAGATTACTTGTGCTCCCTTTCTCCTCAGGATCTTCTTGCTTATCCAGAGTATCGTATCGATAGCCCATATCAATTAATTCAGAAAAAGATTCCTTAACGTCAGTAGTCATCCTTTCCTGAAACTCCTTGTTCGTTCCCTGAATAAACTTTTCATTCTTCTTTAACCGTGTATTCACCAATTCTGGACCAAATCGAGATAATTCATTGAATTTTTTTAAGTATTCCTCAAATGATAAACTTCCTTGCATTAAATCCACGAACTCTTGGTACATTCTAGAGATACCAGTAGACGGTATATATCGCTGCTCGAACACTCCCTTGAAACGACTCCAAGTAAATTCATTCGCTGGCTCATCCAATGTAACTGTTTCCCACCAAGCTAAAGCCCCTTCCTGGAGTTTCCAGGAAGCTATCGATCGCATCTGATCATCTTCCAATTTTAGTCCCTTGAAAATCCTTTCACGCAATCAAATCCAGGCTTGTGCTTCAATAATGGTTTCCTTGATTATGAATGGTTTTCCACCAAGTCTAGAAAAACTTCGATATAAATCAGCTAGATTTGATTGAGATTGAATGGGAATATCTGTTATTGTAGGGCCTTGACCAGTTGAAGTGGTACTTCCCTGTCCCCAATCTCGTCCTCTTCTTCCACTCATTCTTACTATCTGTAATAGTAAGAAGACCAATTTAGGCATTCGGACGAAATACCTTCGAGAATAACAACAGATAAAGAGAATAGACTAAGTAGTTTGCGTTTTTGGTTTCACTGGTTGTACCCATTTTAGGGTATACTTCACCCTATCTCTAGTGAGCTATCTAATGTGTTACACTCCGTAGCTAAAGTTCTTACTCAACCTTTAGCTCTGATACCAGATGTGATAGTCTAGGCTTTTCAACCATCGACCGCGGCCAATCTCGACCGGTAGGCTTTTCAACCATCGACAGCGGCCAATCTGACTGGTAGGCTTTTCAACCATCACAATGGTACCCCAAACTTGCTTTTACAGCTAGCCTTTCGACTGTCATGCCTTACGGCTAACCAATTCCTTAAAGAGGATGTGTAGGGGTAAGAGTCTCCTACTCGCCACCTAACAAAACACGAGAACCCCCTATCACGTTTCACCTAGATGAGCAAGACTGGTACGAGCAAACAAAAATAGTTTGTCTTTAAAAACAATAAAAAAATTGTAAATTTGAAATCCGCAATGCTTTTTTGGAAAATGAAACTACCATACGGCCTCCCGGCACACACACACATGCAATCGCACACATGGGGGAGATTTCTCCTTATGATAGTCAAACATGCTTACTATGCAAAATTCTTTTGATATTATTATTAGTGCATAGTGGAAAACATTTCGAAAGTATAATATTAATCTTAGCCAACGTAGCTACCATTTTAAATGGCAGGTTCTACAACTGAAACTGCACAAGGCGCGTATTGTTTTGTTTGGATTTCCAACAAATGGTCAGGCTAAGGAACTTCCTACTGCCACATGGGAACGCCGCTGGAGGGATGCCCCGAGAACCTACCCAGCTCTCTGCCAACACAAGGACGGTTACCCCCTTCCCGGGAAGAAAACCTAAGATATGCCACTCCCGGTCCTTTGGGACCTTTATACGAGGATCCTCTACACCAACAACATCAAACAGTAATAAATATACCACAGTGTCCACATGAGTAAGTATCTGGGCCCAATACCATGATACTACCCTTTTCCAGAAGGAATGGTCACACCCTAGGGGAGCTACCCCTGAAACCTTGCCGCATCTTTCCTGTATCGACCATTACCAGTTTGTGAGGCTCGATGAGGTCTCGTCCACAAAGCTACGCTTTACATGAATGCCATGCTTTGATCACAAATGATCAACGGAAACCCGAATTAGTCCCGCGAAAGGTCGAACTACCTATAATAAAGAGAGGGTCGAGCAACCAGTTCAACAGCTAACTAAATTGTCTACCTAGCTGGCCAATTAACAAATGATAACCAACACACAGCAGCACTTAGCATGCCACACTACTGTTAACTCCTCTTCGTCAGCGACCTATGATGTGGAGCGACCTAACTACAAACATGCTTTTGCGACCTAACTGACCAAACGGTATCAGCGACCTAGGGAGATCTAACGACCTAATGGTATCAGCGACCTAAGGGGATCCAGCGACCTAATGGTATCAGCGACCTAAGGAGATCTAACGACCTAATGGTATCAGCGACCTAAGGGGATCCAGCGACCTAAAGGCCAGAGCGACCTAACGAGTCAACAAGACGAGCAACCTAACGGTTCGAGCATTCAGCAACTTAACAGATAAAGAAGGAGACGACCTAGCAATGATGCTCTTCCTCCTCTTCTTTGATGTTCCGTACTTCTTTTTCCTCTTTGAAGAAGATTCACTTCCTGGAGTAACAAGTTTAGACAAAGTTATGTCATCAGAAGGAGTCCGCTCCGGAGATATCTCACCTCCCTCAAGTCCTTCGTCCTTTTGCTCTTGCAAAGCAGCTGGGTCATCCAAGCCTCGAAGGGCACCTATTATTTCTTCCTGTGATCCCAGATGAGGAGTAGGAGTGATTGGGGGAGGCAGAGGAACAGTAACTGGAGGTGGAGAAGTTTGAATGATGCTCGGCGCTTTCTCTACAAAGGAAAAGTTAAAAGTGTCAGTATTTCCCGCAAAAAGAGGAGACAATGGCTCGTCGAGATTCGAGAAATAATCAAGAAGCTCGTCAAATCTGTAAGAAACTAGCAAGTTGTCCCCCTGAGCATTATTAGGGTTACCTGGAGAAGTTGGTGGTATCACATCAACTTCGTAGTCTAGAGCTTCAGCACTCTCTTGTGGCTCATCTACGGCTTGTGTAATTATGGCTCCGGTATCAGCTTTAGTAGGAATCGGTGTATGAGAGCTAGAACCAGCAATGTCAACATCGACTGAAGTTGAAGGAGGGACAGGGGCAGTCAAAGTTGTTTCTTTTTCTTGATGCTCTTCCCCCATCATTTCAACTCGCGATCTAGCAAGTTGCTCCTTCCCTCTAGCAAGAGCTGCGCGAGCTTCGAAGTCTAAATAGTGCGCCTCTAGCTCCTCTTCAGTGTACCCGGTGCCTTTAAACATATCAAGCGCGGGTTCCCATACTTCAGCGAGGGTAACCTCATATTTGGGACCCAGAAATGCAAGACTGCCACGCCCTAACACACTTTGCAAATAGAATTCAAATAATGTCGAGCCGATGTCAGCTTTGGTAGCTTCATGAGCTTCTTCGGCTGCAATTCTACCAGCAATAGCCTCATCTCGCTCTCTTTCGACTTTAGATAGTTGAGCTTTCAATTTTTCAATTTCCGCAACCTGAAAGTTAGTTTGCCCTCGTAACTGAGTAATATCAGTACGGTAGCCCTCTACAATTTGCTCCAGCCCATCAGCCTTGGCCTCGACATCCCTTTGCGCAGCATGAGCATCCCGCACCTGCTGCTGGAGCACACTCTCCCTTTGAGAATAAGAAGTGGAGGAAGTGGCAAGCTCCTCTTTGAGTTTGCCAACTTCCGCTTTAAGTTTTTCATTATAATCGGCAATGCTCCTCATTTCTGCATCATGCTGCTTAAGGGTCTTTTGCCATTCGGTTTTGTCATTCTCCATGGTCACCATAGCTTCGAGATTGGCCCGATTCACCCTTTGGAGCTCATCAACAAGTTTTTGCCAATTTGACATCCTCTCAGTGTCAATTCTAACGGCATCAAGGTTCCGTAACATGGCATTTTTATCTATGGGAACCAGGTCAAGGTCAAAGCGAACTCCTTTTAAGCACCAATTTGGAAATCGACTTTGGAGAGTGGCTGGACCTGGTCCAACTTGGTAAGAAGGCCTGTTAATGATTGCCTGGATATCAGTACGGGAAGGGGCAGGAGACTGAGAAGGAATAGGAGCGGTAATCTTTTCAGAAGTTGCAGGCATTGGTTGCTCACTGACTTTAGCCCGTTTACTTGGGTCATCAGTTATGTGACTCTTCCCTCTGTCATCGTGAGATTTGCGTTTGTGGGAGTCACCCTCTTTGTGGGAAGAATCGTATCGGTCATCCGGTCTTCCATAACGTTCTTCATGGGCACGTCTCTCCCGAGCCTTCCGAGCGGCCCTCTCTTCATCAGTCTCTCTGTGAACAGGAAGATAGCGCTTATAGTCATACTGGCCGCGCCTCCCGTTTCGCTGGAAGTCATCATAATACGAGCCACCTCGCTTCATTGAAGAACCTGAAATTGGAAAAAACACAACTTTAGAATTCTTAAAAGTACAAAGAGTCAGAAGCATAAAAGTGCCGAAAGATTCTAAGTGTGTGTGATGTGCAAGCTACGCGCGGCAAACTACGAACCACTCTTTAATTGTGGAGTAGTTGTGGGTGTAGTAATTAGCGTCAACTCTTGAGTCGACAGAGTCTGTTGCAGAGTAGAAGTCGCCTCGACCACTGAAGAAGAAACCCCGGTAGTGATAGGATCATCTTTAAAGATCTCTTGTGAGGTGGCAAAGAGGTCGCTCAATCCTTCGAAAGTGTCGTCCCTGCTCTGCTTAACAGGGCTAGTTTTCCCAGCTTCTTCGTTACCAGACTTCTTTGAATGAGGAGAAGATTCCTGAAGCTCTTTTTCTTCAGTGACCGGGGCAAGTTTGCCAGATGACCCCGCGACATCAACAGAAGTGGAGCACTTCACTAGAGAAGCTTCAGAGGTAGGTTCTTTCGGTATGGGTGCATCGGTTAAAACTGGGGCATCCAGTGCTTGGGTTGGGGAGTCTGGGACTTCATGAGGGTGTGTAGAGCGAGAGGTATGCAAAAGTCCGTATTGATGCAAAAATTCGTCTTTCAACAGAAATTGAATGCTTCTCTCTTCAACTGGCACGGCCATAAGCCTCTCAAAAGTTGGTTTATGACTAGAATCCCTAGAAGGAGGAGGAAGCGCTGAAAAGTAAAAGGAGAAGTTAACATTTGACAATTCAGGCTATGAAAAGCTCAGAGAAAAACATCAGGAACAAAGACAAATGCTCTTACTTCCTACTCTCCAGGTAGCATAGAATCCCGGAGGACAGCGAACGAAGAAAAATTGGCTTAGAAAACCGTGAGCACTTTCGGGAAGGCCAATTATTAGTTTACGGTTTCTAGCGCTTCTCACAAGAATGATGGAAGGATGATCTTTATTTTTGGCAAATGTGCGCAAATAGTAAACTTCATCAAAACTCGGAAGGCGATACAGCGTCCTTCCGAATAGCACACATAACCCCATCAGAATAGCATACCCATTGGGGTGCAGCTGGAAGGGGGAGATAGCTAGTCGGAGAAGAAGCCGTTGAAGAAAGTCGTTAAAAGGAGGGATAGCTCCACTCGTGCACATTTGACGATTAACTGCTACAAAACTAGAAGGTGGTATATTGGCAGTATCGCTTCTCTCAGGAAGAATGGCATCTGCTTCAGCAATGCCAAACAGAGCGCACAGTTGGCGGAAAACTTTGTATGTTAGTGTGGTTGAAACTTTCTCTGGTGGATTAACCAATGTAGTAGCAATTGGGAAAGTCTCTTCAGCCGGTTCTGTTTCTCCTTGTTGAGAAGTCATTCTATACAAGGAACTAGACATTCAAATAAGAAGGTGCATGTTTCCTAAAAAGTGTGAAGTGTTGTGCAGAACTAACAAAAACAGAAAGCAAACATAACTGAAATTAAACTAGTTGATAATTAGTTGACTATGTGGTTTCAGAACTTGTTAATACAAAACTCAAGTGTAGTGTTAATGCAAACGAATCGGCTTTAATTAGATATTTTATTTTTGCTTTAATACTTCACTTGAATTCATTGGTTCGCAACATTTCATTCACACAGTTCATTTAAGTTGATTATTCTTTATCGACTAATCTGTTATTCGATGTGGGCGGTCAATGACAGTATATTCATCCTATTTTTCTGCAAATGTTGTATTTAACAGGTTGACAGCTTTAAAGGTTAAAATAATCTGCAAAGAAGTACAGCAAAGTTCAATTCTAAACAATTCAGTCAAATTCCCTCAGAATTTCACAAGTCCTAGGTCGTCCAGCGACCTAGTGTAGGTCGGAGCTTCTTTAGGTCGCACTGTGTAAGATTAGAAGGTTAAAGGCAATGCAGATTTGTCCAAGTCCTAACTCGGCCGCGACCTAAAGCCTGTGCCGCAAAGTTTAGGTCGTGAATATGTTAAGTCATACAAGTTTTAGGTCGAGCAAGCCTTAGGTCGCTAACTTCTTCTCCACGCAATAGCTCATTAGGACCTTGACCCATTAACCCGTTATCACTCATGATGAAATCCACCATCCCCTTCGTGAAAATTCGTCATTCCAAATACCTCCGATCCAGTATAAACATTGCCGTGCCTTCTTCAATCACAACAACGACATATCGAACAGTAATCGAAGATCGATCATAATAATCATTCAAAATAGAGCACAACACATGAATTGGACTTGGGGCGGAAAACATGGATTTATGATTGGATGGCGATTATGGTGGGGTAGAGATTGAATTCACTTACATAGTATGTTGGTGAAGATGAATTAACAGCTAAATGAGTTGAATTCGCCTTCGAGAGCTTCAGAGCTTGGTAATGGCCGAATAGGGATGTCAGAACAGATGAGGTAAAAGAGGAACGACCTAAGTCATTTATACCCCAGGGGAGTGAAATGTGAATCGTCACACACGACCTAGTTTCCTCGATAGGTCATTTGCGACCTAACGACTCATCAGAGCACGGGTTAAGAGAATCGAAGCACACAACCTACGACCTAGGCGTGTACTTCGAGGGGAAAATGTTAACTCCTCTTCGTCAGCGACCTATGATGTGGAGCGACCTAACTACAAACATGCTTTTGCGACCTAACTGACCAAACGGTATCAGCGACCTAAGGAGATCTAACGACCTAATGGTATCAGCGACCTAAGGGGATCCAGCGACCTAATGGTATCAGCGACCTAAGGAGATCTAACGACCTAATGGTATCAGCGACCTAAGGGGATCCAGCGACCTAAAGGCCAGAGCGACCTAACGAGTCAACAAGACGAGCGACCTAACGGTTCGAGCATTCAGCTACTTAACAGATAAAGAAGGAGACGACCTAGCGACCTAATGACTCAACGAGCTAAGTTATAGGTCGCGTCAACTTAGGTCGCACCACCAGACCGTTCAACACACTTAGGTTGTCTCTCCTCTTAGGTCGCACACGACCTACTACTTGTCATCTTGCTTAGTCAAACTAAATGCATCCTATCAAGCCACAAACCATGCCTCATAGGTCGCTCGCGACCTATGTCCTACCATAGACCGTCCTCGACCTATAATAGGTCGCTCGCGACCAAAACAAACGAAGAAAGTGTTTAAACATAGCAGATATGAGATGTTCTTCGGGTCATCACCGACCTATGACTTGTCACTATTTTTGAATGTTATGGGACAGTTGAGTGGTAGCTCGTGTTGCCTAGGTCGAGGGCGACCTACGACCTATGTTAGGTCGTTTACGACCTAACGCCTACCCAGAAACGCTCCTATAAATACACGACCACCTCCAACATTCATAGGACTTTTGGCCAACCATTTCAAGCGCCGATACTCTGCAGAATTCTCGACTCACTCAACACTTCAAGTACTCCAAACACCAAGGACACTACGAAAGTCTCCAAGAGAAAATCTACATCATTCAACATGAATTCGGAAGATTATTCTCTATCAAAGTTTGATCTACTGGTCTAAAGTGTGTTGTAATTGAAGATTGTTGTAAAGTTGTAATCAAATTCAGTAATAAAGAGAGTTAGAGTGGACGTAGGATTACTCTAAGCCGAACCACTATAAAAATTGTTGTCTTTTCTGCTTTTTCTGTATTTTCTCTACTTGCTTGTAATTCCCGTGTACACGGGTGGTGCTTTCATCCAACTTCAATTGACACCGGGGTGTTAGCGTCCGATTTTCACGTAAACATTATTGGTGCTTTCACTGAGAACCCAACTCAGGAAACTTCCACTATTGCTCCGCAAAAGATTGTTGAAAGGATTTCTTTTAAAACCAGAAGTTTGTTGGAAATAATGGCTCCTGGGAGAAAACGAAATTCTGTAAGATCCAATAATGTTCAAGAGAATACTGCTACCTCTCCTCCTTCAAGTCAAGCGGCTCCAACTGTTGGAGTTACTCGAGCAGAGTTGGATGCCGTAGTTTTGGGACTGAATCAACAATTGAATGCTCAAAATGCACAGTTGGAGGCCCAGAATGCCTAGAATGCTCTGATCTTGAGTAAGTTGAATGATCTGCTGGGGGCATACCGTCAACCGAGTAATAATGATGGGAACCCTACTGCGGGAGTTCAGGATGTTGAAGGAAACATTTCTCAAAGAGCCGCAGACCCTGTAGAAAGGACTCCTCTTCAGGCTGGAGGGTCGGGTCCGCAGCCAACCCTCCGTGAACGATTGTCAAGGCAGAATTCAGAGAGAGTGGCTGATGTGTGTCCTCCGGAGCCTCCAAATGATGAAGAGTATTTTTCGGGTATGGTTCGTCAAATCATGAAGGAAAGTATGCGAAAAGATGAAGATGAGAAAGAGTGGGGATTTGCTCCAAGTAAAACTCCATTTACTGAAAGGATCTTGAAGGCAGAGTTTCCAAGGAAATTCGTTCCCCCTACTATTCCGGCTTACAAGGGGACGAGTGATCCTAACGAGTTTCTCTACAAATACGACTGGCACATGACTGGTACCAGGGCATCTGATGAGATTAAATGCCGATACTTCCCGGTTTATCTAGAAGGTGTAGCTCTATTATGGTTTACAAAGCTGCCGGTCAGGTCCAACGATCAATTCTCCGATTTGACCAGGAAATTCAAGGAGCAATTTCGATTGTATGCTTCTAAAGCAAAGGACATAATGTCACTGTCAAGTCTAGAGAAAAATCCGGAAGAGTCTATCAGGTCGTTCTTGAATCGCTTTAACATAGCATTGGCTGAGGTGGATAATGCTGAACCACGCATGGTCTTGACATACTTGATGAGGCAATTGACAAGTCAAGCGAATTGGGAAAATGGTTAAAAATGAAGGAACCAAACTCACTTGACAAATTCTACAAGAAAGCAGATGAGTTCATGCGCTTAGAAAGCCTTCAAACACCGGCTAAACTGGTAACAGCAGAAGCCGGGAACAATGGTGTTCCTCCGAACAAGAAAGAACCTAACACTCAGAAAAGGGGAAACGATGGGGGAAAGAAACAAGGAGACTCTAAGAGAGGCCGTTCTTTCAATTTCACACCCTTGACCGATACCCCTGAAAACATCTTCTTCGCGACCAAAGATGATATCAATTATCCAGCGCCACCTAAAATGAGCGTTGCGATTAAGATGGAAAAAAGTGGAAAGTACTGCCGGTTCCACAACCAGCCTGGCCATGATACCAACGAATGCCGCCAATTGAAAGAGGTAATTGAACAGCTCTTAAAGGAAAACAAGCTCCGACAGTATGTGAAAAGGAACAGAAATGCCTCAGCTCCATCAACTCAAGAACAGCAAGTTCCCGCTCACCGTCCTGGCTCAAGTGAGAAGGCCGTGGAACGTGAATCGGAAAGGCCTGTCATCAATATAATAACTGGAGGACCTCACCCAGCAGGCAGAAACTGGGGTGAGATGGAAAGGTATGCCCGGGCCTTGAAGCATGTACCAGCTGAAGAGAATGTTTTTGTTTTAGAGAATGATGCGCCTTTAAAGCAACAAAAGACTTCCACAGATGATATTGTGTTCAGTGCCAGGGATTCTTTAGGTATCGCAGCCCCGACCATAGATCCTTTGGTCATATCCGCTGGTATTGGGCCGGCAACTGTGAGAAGAGTTCTAGTTGATTGTGGAGCCTCATGCAACATTCTCTTCAAGAAGACCTTTGATCAAATGAAAATTCCAATGGATGACGTTCAAGCTTCATCACTTAAGATTACTGGGTTTGCCGGAGAACCCAAACAGCCAATTGGGACCATAGATTTGTTTGTAGAACTCGGAAAGGGGCTGAGGAAGGTGGCTCGAAAGCAAACCTTTATAATTGTCGAAGAATTCTCTGCCTACAACGCCTTTTTGGGCCGACCAACTCTTGCTACATTCAAAGCTGTTCTTGCCCCATGGTGCTTGACTCTAAAATTCCCCACAGATAACGGAGTTGGTGTGGTTAAGGGAGACCAAGATGCGGGGCGAGAATGTTATTTTGCAGAATTGCGAGAATCCAGGAAGAGAGAGATGGGAAAAGGTGCGGTGGCTCTAGTTCGCATCAAAGAACCAACCTTGTAGCAATTACAGGGTGGTCCCTGCACTGGTGAATGTAGTGGGGCACGAAGAGAGATGGACCCAAGGAAAGCTAATGCAGGGGAAAATAGAGTGGTACCAGTAGAGGTGACAGTACCGGTGCCCGTAGACCCAAAAGGACCCAAACAAAGTGCTTAATGTGGCTTCGCAACTCAATCCGACAGTTCAAAATGTTTTGATTTCATTTTGAAGGCTAATTTGGATGTATTCGCTTGGACTCATGCGAACATGTGCGGAATATCCCTAGAGATTGCAGTGCATACCCTGAACATTGATCCAAAATTTACAGCTGTGAAACAGAAGAGAAGGACTCAGGGTCCGGAGAGAACGACAGCGTTAAAAGAAGAAGTGGATCGACTCATGGAGAACGAGTTCATTAGAGAATCTACTTATCCAAATTGGGTCTCAAATCCAGTGCTGGTTAAGAAAGCCAACGGAAAGTGGAGAGTGTGCATTGATTTTTCGGATTTGAACAAAGCCTGCCCTAAAGACTGTTTCCCGCTGCCCAGGATCAATCAGTTGGTGGATGGGACAGCAAGACATGAATTGTTATCTTTCATGGATGCATACTCCGGATATAACCAGACTATGATGCATGAGCCGGATCAAGAGGATACAAGCTTCATCACAGATGTTGGACTCTACTGCTACAAGGTCATGCCTTTCGGACTCAAGAATGCAGGGGCAACTTACCAGAGGCTTGTTAATGCCATGTTTAAACCACAGATTGGCAAGACAATGGAAGTCTATG
This sequence comes from Allium cepa, assembly GCA_030765085.1. NCBI lineage: Eukaryota > Viridiplantae > Streptophyta > Magnoliopsida > Asparagales > Amaryllidaceae > Allium > Allium cepa. The sequence continues at coordinate 619,953,399 of CM060945.1, forward strand.
TTGATGATATGCTAGTAAAGTCTAAGAAAACAGCGGACCACATGGATCATTTGGCAGAGATGTTTGCAGTACTCCGAAAGTATAGAATGAAGCTTAATCCCCTGAAATGTTCATTTGGAGTGGAGTCCGGAAAGTTTTTGGGTTTCATTGTGAGCGCTAGGGGCATTGAAGCCAATCCAGCTCAAATCACTGCCCTGAGAGAGGTCAAGGCTCCTAGAACGAAGAAGGAATTGCAAAGTCTCAATGGAAAGGTTGCTGCTTTGAGTAGGTTCATTTCCAAAGCTACCGACAAATGCATTCCATTATTTAATGCTCTGAAGAAAGGAAATAAAAACTTTGAGTGGACTCCTGAATGTCAGAAAGCATTTGATGAGTTGATTCGTCATATGGAAGTGCTTCCGATACTTTCAAAGCCTGACAGTGGTGAAGATCTCTTCATATATTTGGCAATTTCGTCTCATGCTCTCAGTGCAGTGTTGGTACAGGAAGATGCAAAGATTCAACGCCCAGTCTATTATATCAGCAAAAGGTTCACTGGGGCAGAGATGAAATATTCAAGATTAGAAAAGCTCGCCAATTGTTTGTTGATCGCATCAAGAAAATTGAGGCCTTATTTCCAAGCTCATCCCATCAAAGTCCTCACTGATCAGCCTCTAAAGCAAGTCCTATTCCGTCCTGAGACTTCGGGCCGTCTTTTGAAATGGAATATCGAACTTAGCCAGTATGACGTCACTTATCATCCCCGGAAAGCAATCAATGGACAAGCTTTAGCAGATTTCATCGCAGAATGTACGGATAAAGGTGATAGTGAGGAAGAAGTCATTGATAGCATCCCAATCCAATGGAAATTGTATGTCGATGGCGCAAGGAATGATTACTGTTCCGGAGCAGGGGTTGTCCTTGAAACCCTAGAAGGGTGATCACTATGTTATGCACTGAGACTAGAATTCCCTTCGACAAATAATGAAGCTGAATACGAAGCTCTCATCGCTGGTTTAAGGATCGCTAAAGAACTAAACATCAAGGCATTGCATATCTTCAGTGATTCTCAACTTATTGTTTGTCAAGTCAAGAAGGAATTTCAAGCTAAAGGAGGAAATTTACCAGCCTATTTGTCAAAAGCCTGGGAACTCTTTCAAGATTTTGACCGTTATTCGATAAACCATATCCCCCTAGAAGAAAATATGAAGGCGGATTCTCTCGCGAAGTATTCAAGTACTGGTGAAGCTCAACTATTGGGGTTAGTTCCCGTCGAAGTCTTGTCAGCTCCAAGCACAGATGAAATGGACGTTGATTGGATTATGAATGTTTCCAAGGAGCAAGAGTCATGGATGACTCTGATACTTGAATATCTACTTTATGGTTCTTTGCCAGAAAATTCAAAAGAACGACAAAAGCTGATGAGGAAAGCCTCCAGGTATATAGTTCAAGATGGTCGTTTGTACAGACGAGGATTTTCAATGCCATTACTCCGATGTGTGACAAAGGAAGAAGCGAAGACGATTCTAACTGAAGTACAGGAGGGGAATGTGGGGATCATATAGGTGGTCAAACTTTAGCAAAGAAAATCCTCCGTTATGGATACTTTTGGCCAGAAATTAATCGGGATGCTGCTGACTATTCCCGAAAGTGTGATAAATGCCAGAGATTCGCTAAAATTCCTAGAGCACCTTCCACTGAGCTAACACAAATGGTCAGTCCATGGCCGTTTGCCATCTGGGGAATAGATCTCATTGGGCCTTTACCGACTGCCAAATCAGGGATTAAATATGCTATCGTTGCTGTTGATTATTTTACTAAATGGGCTTAGGCCGAACCCTTGGCCACTATTACCTCTAAGAAAATGATAAGTTTTGTAACTAAGAATATCATTTGCAGGTATGGTGTGCCTCAGAAGATAATCACAGACAATGGTACTTAGTTTGAAAGCGAGGAGTTCCAAGATTTTTGCAAACGATTCAAAATCCCAAAAAGCTTCTCAGCAGTAGCTCATCCGCAGGCAAACGGGCAAGTGGAAGAAGTAAACAAAATTATCAAATCAACCATCAAAAAGAAGCTGGAAAAAGCGAAAAGTGGTTGGGTTGACAAGTTATCGCTTGCACTATGGGCATACAGAACCACCCACAAAACTGCGACTGGGCATACTCCATTTTCGTTGGCATATGGATCAGAAGCAATGATTCCAGTGGAAACTGAAGTCCCCTCACATAGAAGGATCCATTTTGATAAAGATGAGAATGAAAAACTGCAATTGGAAGCACTTGACCTCCTTGATGAAAAAAGAGAAGAGGCTAGACTTAGAATTGCAGTTCATCAACAAAGAATAGCCAGGCACTTCAATTCCAAAGTTCGTCAGCGCAACTTTGAAGTTGGGGACCTAATTCTGAAAAGAATCATGACAGCTACAGGTGTGTTTGGGCCAAACTGGGAAGGGCCATATGTTATAGACACGAAGCTTCTTGACGGCACATTCAAACTCACAACTGTCGAAGGAGAACCAATCCCAAGAGCTTGGAACAGCAATCATTTGCGTCCTTATTTTACTTGAAAGCTTTGCTGAAATGTTGTAAAAGAATTGCAAATATATGATTCTTGTATTGAAAACAATTGTAAAGCAAGTAAATAATGAAAAGCTATAAAGTGGATGTAGGCCCAGTTTTTGGTCGAACCACTATAAATCTTGTGTTCTCTACTATTATAAACTGCTTTGTTTTATTTCGACATACAAAATACATTAATTGTGTCATTAAAATGTCGATTTAATAATGTAGGTCATAAAAGCAAAGCTTACCCATCGCAAGACCAAGCAATACCCGACATCACTCAGCAAACAAACACTAAACCATTCAAAATTTCCATACTCAAATCCTACAAAAGAAGTGCTTCAAACAAAAGTTGGCAATGTGGATGGAAGTGGACCATTTCTAACTAACTGAAAATGTTTGAACAAACAAACAGCCAGTTAAATAAACTGTGTCTACCACCACCAACTCACTCAACTGTGAAGTATATTTCTTTGGATAAGGGAAATTATTGGCAACTAGAAAAAGGATGACACTTGCAAAAGATGACGGGGATCGCCGACATGAATAGATGGCAAAGAGACATGGGCGAGCAAGCATCAATCAGCAAAAGACCTCTTCGGAGGCACAAGCCCTCTTCGGAGGCACAACTCTTCGGAGGATAAAGACCTCGAGCGGGCCTAGCCAGAAAAATAGAGGTCTTTCTCGTTACAAAGTTGCGGAATGATCGGTCGATACACTCCCGTGAATCCGTCCAACCGAGAGAAAGAAACTCCAAACTTCCAGGCAAAAGCCCTACTCAGAGGCACACGTTTCACCGAGATTGAAATAAAACTTCCAGGTGTTGAAATGTGAAAAGCCCTCTTCGGAGGCCCATTTCACCACAGTTGAAATGCTAAAAGACCTCCAGCGGGCCAACCAGAAAAAGAGAGATCTTTCTCGTTACAAAGTTGCGGAATGATCGGTCGATACACTCCCATGAATCCGTCCAACCGAGAGAAAGAAACTCCAAACTTCCAGGCAGTAACCCTACTCAGAGGCACACATTTCACCGAGATTGAAATAAAACTTCCAAGTGTTGAAATGTGGAAAGCCCTCTTCGGAGGCCCGCTTCCCAGCGAACAGGTAAAAATAAAAGCCTCTCCCAAGGGGCAGAAACAAAAAGACCTCTTCCCAGAGGCACAACAAGACAGAAAGACCTTTTCCCAAAGGCAGAAATGGAAAGACCTCCTCCCGGAGGCACAAGCAAGCAGAAAGACCTCTTCGGAGGCACACGTTTCAACAAGATTGAAATAAAACTTCCAGGTGTTGAAACATGAAAAAGCCCTCCTCGGAGGCACAACTCTTCGGAGGCACACGTTTCACTGAGATTGAAATAAACTTCCAAGTGTTGAAACTTGAGAAAGCCCTCCTCAGAGGTGCAACTTTTCAAAGAAGCAAAAATCAAAAAGCCCTTTACTGTGGCACAAAAAAAAAGAAAAAAAGAAAAAAAAAGAAGCCATCTTCAAAGGCACACTTTAACTCTCAAAGGAAGAACGATCCACCTATTCTGGAAAATTCTCTTCCTCAAAAAGAAGTTAAAGTACCCTTCAGATACCCGCTTCACCACATAGAAGAATTCACTTGGTAAAATGTGTATATGCACAAAAGAAAAAGTGATATCTTCGAAGGTTATTTGGAGGGAGTTGTACTCTGTTTTTTTTAACGAAATAATATTCCTCCAAGTATGGAATAATTATTCTCTAAAAAATAAAAGTACAAGTCCCCTCAAAATATAAAATATTGCAACGAGCTTATGGTATAGGGGCAACATGGTATAACTACATCGGTAAAATTGCGCTCGAACAGTATACCACAAGCTCACTGCAATATCGTGCAAAGAAACTTGTACAAAAGTGAATAATAAATGCATTCTCAAATACAAACAAGAAGTTTGTACAAATAAAGGATCATTTTATTCAATTCTATTACAATTTCTTACAGATACAAGTTTTGAGATAAAGAAAGCGGGGGCCGGTACCCGCACAATCCCCGACCAGTACGTGCAAAAAACAAAAAGCTAAAAATTGGAATCTTCATTTCTTCTTGCCACCTTTGGACCCTTCACCCGACCGGATGGTTAGCTTTTTGGGTCGATCTTTAGGCATGAGGGAAGAAGGAGAGGGAGGTACAACTGGTTCAACTTCCGGTTCCTCTTCAGTAGCAATGATGCTCTTCCTCTTCTTCTTTGATGTTCCGCGCTTCTTTTTCCTCTTTAAAGAAGATTCACTTCCTGGAGTAACAAGTTTAGACAAAGTTATGTCATCATAAGGAGTCCGCTCCGGAGATATCTCACCTCCCTCAAGTCCTTCGCCCTTTTGCTCTTGCGAAGCAGCTGGGTCATCCAAGCCTCAAAGGGCACCTATTATTTCTTCCTGTGATCCCAGATGAGGAGTAGGAGTGATTGGGGGAGGCAGAGGAACAGTAACTGGAGGTGGAGAAGTTTGAATGACGCTCGGCGCTTTCTCTACATAGGAAAAGTTAAAAGTGTCAGTATTTCCCGCAAAAAGAGGAGACAGTGGCTCGTCGAGATTCGAGAAATAATCAAGAAGCTCGTCAAATCTGTAAGAAACTAGCAAGTTGTCCCCCTGAGCATTATTAGGGTTACCTGGAGAAGTTGGTGGTATCACATCAACTTCGTAGTCTAGAGCTTCAGCACTCTCTTGTGGCTCATATACGGCTTGTGTAATTATGGCTCCGGTATCAGCTTTAGTAGGAATCGGTGTATGAGAGCTAGAACCAGCAATGTCAACATCGACTGAAGTTGAAGGAGGGACAGGGGCAGTCAAAGTTGTTTCTTTTTCTTGATGCTCTTCCCCCATCATTTCAACTCGCGATCTAGCAAGTTGCTCCTTCCCACTAGCAAGAGCTGCGCGAGCTTCGTAGTCTAAATAGTGCGCCTCTAGCTCCTCTTCAGTGTACCCGGTGCCTTTAAACATATCAAGCGCGGGTTCCCATACTTCAGCGAGGGTAACCTCATATTTGGGACCCAGAAATGCAAGACTGCCACGCCCTAACACACTTTGCAAATAGAATTCAAATAATGTCGAGCCGATGTCAGCTTTGGTAGCTTCATGAGCTTCTTCGGCTGCAATTCTACCAGCAATAGCCTCATCTCGCTCTCTTTCGACTTTAGATAGTTGAGCTTTCAATTTTTCAATTTCCGCAACCTGAAAGTTAGTTTGCCCTCGTAACTGAGTAATATCAGTACGGTAGCCCTCTACAATTTGCTCCAGCCCATCAGCCTTGGCCTCGACATCCCTTTGCGCAGCATGAGCATCCCGCACCTGCTGCTGGAGCACACTCTCCCTTTGAGAATAAGAAGTGGAGGAAGTGGCAAGCTCCTCTTTGAGTTTCCCAACTTCCGCTTCAAGTTTTTCATTATAATCGGCAATGCTCCTCATTCTGCATCATGCTGCTTAAGGGTCTTTTGCCATTCGGTTTTGTCATTCTCCATGGTCAGCATAGCTTCGAGATTGGCCCGATTCACCCTTTGGAGCTCATCAACAAGTTTTTGCCAATTTGACATCCTCTCAATGTCAATTCTAACGGCATCAAGGTTCCGTAACATGGCATTTTTATCTATGGGAACCAGGTCAAGGTCAAAGCGAACTCCTTTTAAGCACCAATTTGGAAATCGACTTTGGAGAGTGGCTGGACCTGGTCCAACTTGGTAAGAAGGCCTGTTAATGATTGCATAGATATCAGTACGGGAAGGGGCAGGAGACTGAGAAGGAATAGGAGCGGTAATCTTTTCAGAAGTTGCAGGCATTAGTTTCTCACTGACTTTAACCCGTTTACTTGGGTCATCAGTTATGTGACTATTCCCTCTGTCATCGTGAGATTTGCGTTTGTGGGAGTCACACTCTTTGTGGGAAGAATCGTATCGGTCATCCGGTCTTCCATAACGTTCTTCATGGGCACGTCTCTCCCGAGCCTTCCGAGCGGCCCTCTCTTCATCAGTCTCTCTGTGAACAGGAAGATAGCGCTTATAGTCATACTGGCCGCGCCTCCCGTTTCGCTGGAAGTCATCATAATATGAGCCACCTCGCTTCATTGAAGAACCTGAAATTGGAAAAAACACAACTTTAGAATTCTTAAAAGTACAAAGAGTCAGAAGCATAAAAGTGCCGAAAGATTCTACGTGTGTGTGATGTGCAAGGTACGCGCGGCAAACTACGAACCACTCTTTAATTGTGGAGTAGTTGTGGGTGTAGTAATTAGCGTCAACTCTTGAGTCGACGGAGTCTGTTGCAGAGTAGAAGTCGCCTCGACCACTGAAGAAGAAACCCCGGTAGTGATATGATCATCTTTAAAGATCTCTTGTGAGGTGGCAAAGAGGTCGCTCAATCCTTCGAAAGTGTCGTCCCTGCTCTGTTTAACAGGGCTAGTTTTCCTAGCTTCTTCGTCACCATACTTCTTTGAATGAGGAGGAGATTCCTGAAGCTCTTTTTCTTCAGTGACCGGGGCAAGTTTGCCAGATGACCCCGCGACATCAACAGAAGTGGAGCACTTCACTAGAGAAGCCTCAGAGGTAGGTTCTTTCGGTATGGGTGCATCGGTTAAAACTGGGGAATCCAGTGCTTGGGTTGGGGAGTCTGGGACTTCATGAGGTTGTGTAGAGCGAGAGGTATGCAAAAGTCCGTATTGATGCAAAAATTCGTCTTTCAATAGAAATTGAACGCTTCTCTCTTCAACTGGCACGGCCATAAGCCTCTCAAAAGTTGGTTTATGACTAGAATCCCTAGAAGGAGGAAGAAGCGCTGAAAAGTAAAAGGCGAAGTTAACATTTGACAATTCAGGCTATGAAAAGCTCAGAGAAAAACATCAGGAACAAAGACAAATGCTCTTACTTCCTACTCTCCAGATAGCACAGAATCCCGGAGGACAGCGAACGAAGAAAAATTGGCTTAGAAAACCGTGAGCACTTTCGGGAAGGCCAATTATTAGTTTACGGTTCCTAGCGCTTCTCACAAGAATGATGGAAGGATGATCTTTATTTTTGGCAAATGTGCACAAATAGCAAACTTCATCAAAACTCGAAAGGCGATCCAGCGTCCTTTCGAATAGCACACATAACCCCATCAGAATAGCATAGCCATTGGGGTGCAGCTGGAAGGGGGAGATAGGTAGTCGGAGAAGAAGCCGTTGAAGAAAGTCGTTAAAAGGAGGGATAGCTCCACTCGTGCACATTTGACGATTAACTGCTACAAAACTAGAAGGTGGTATATCGGCAGTATCGCTTCTCTCAGGAAGAATGGCATCTGCTTCAGCAATGCCAAACAGAGTGCACAGTTGGCGGAAAACTTTGTATGTTAGTGTGGTTGAAACTTTCTCTGGAGGATAAACCAATGGAGTAGCAATTGGGATAGTCTCTTCAGCCGGTTCTGTTTCTCCTTGTTGAGAAGGCATTCTATACAAGGAACTAGACATTCAAATAAGAAGGTGCACGTTTCCTAAAAAGTGTGAAGTGTTGTGTAGAACTAACAAAAACAGAAAGTAAACATAACTGAAATTAAACTAGTTGACAATTAGTTGACTATGTGGTTTCAGAACTTGTTAATACAAAACTCAAGTGTAGTGTTAATGCAAACGAATCGGCTTTAATTGGATATTTTAGTTTTGCTTTAATACTTCACTTGAATTCATTGGTTCGCAACATTTGATTCACACAGTTCATTTAAGTTGATTATTCTTTATCGACTAATCTGTCATTCGATGTGGGCGGTCAATGACAGTATATTCGTCCCATTTTTCTGCAAATGTTGTATTTAACAGGTTGACAGCTTTAAAGGTTAAAATAATCTGCAAAGAGGTACAGCAAAATTCAAGTCTAAACAATTCAGTCAAATTCCCTCAGAATTTCACAAGTCCTAGGTCGTCCAGCGACCTAGTGTAGGTCGGAGCTTCTTTAGCTCGCACTGTGTAAGATTAGAAGGTTAAAGGCAATGAAGATTTGTCCAAGTCCTAACTCGGCCGCGACCTAAAGCCTGTGCCGCAAAGTTTAGGTCGTGAATATGTTAAGTCATACAAGTTTTAGGTCGAGCAAGCCTTAGGTCGCTAACTTCTTCTCCACGCAATAGCTCATTAGGACCTTGACCCATTAACCCGTTATCACTCATGATGAAATCCACCATCCCCTTCGTGAAAATTCGTCATTCCAAATACCTCCGATCCAGTATAAACATTGCCGTGCCTTCTTGAATCACAACAACGACATATCGAACAGTAATCGAAGATCGATCATAATAATCATTCAAAATAGAGCACAACACATGAATTGGACTTGGGGCGAAAAACATGGATTTATGATTGGATGGCGATTATGGTGGGGTAGAGATTGAATTCACTTACGTAGTATGTTGGTGAAGATGAATTAACAGCTAAATGACTTGAATTCGCCTTCGAGAGCTTCAGAGCTTGGTAATGGCCGAATAGGGATGTCAGAACAGATGAGGTAAAAGAGGAACGACCTAAGTCATTTATACCCCAGGGGAGTGAAATGTGAATCGGCACACACGACCTAGTTTCCTCGATAGGTCGTTTGCGACCTAACGACTCATCAGAGCACGAGTTAAGAGGATCGAAGCACACAACCTACGACCTACGCGTGTACTTCGAGGGGCAAATGTTAACTCCTCTTCATCAGCGACCTATGATGTGGAGCGACCTAACTACAAACATGCTTTTGCGACCTAACTGACCAAACGGTATCAGCGACCTAAGGAGATCTAACGACCTAATGGTATTAGCGACCTAAGGGGATCCAGCGACCTAATGGTATCAGCGACCTAAGGAGATCTAACGACCTAATGGTATCAGCGACCTAAGGGGATCCAGCGACCTAAAGGCCAGAGCGACCAAACGAGTCAACAAGACGAGCGACCTAACGGTTCGAGCATTCAGCGACTTAACAGATAAAGAAGGAGACGACCTAGCGACCTAATGACTCAACGAGCTAAGTTATAGGTCGCGTCAACTTAGGTCGCACCACCAGACCGTTCAACACACTTAGGTTGTCTCTCTTCTTAGGTCGCACATGACCTACTACTTGTCATCTTGCTTAGCCAAACTAAATGCATCCTATCAAGCCACAAACCATGCCTCATAGGTCGCTCGCGACCTATGTTCTACCATAGACCGTCGTCGACCTATGATAGGTCGCTTGCGACCTAAACAAATGAAGAAAGTGTTTAAACGTAGCAGATATGAGATGTTCTTCGGGTCGTCACCGACCTATGACTTGTCACTATTTTTGAATGTTATGGGACAGTTGAGTGGTAGCTCGTGTTGCCTAGGTCGAGGGCGACCTACGACCTATGTTAGGTCGTTTATGACCTAACGCCCACCCAGAAACACTCCTATAAATACACGACCACCTCCAACATTCAAAGGACTTTTGTCCAACCATTTCAAGCGCCGATACTCTGCAGAATTCTCGACTCACTCAACACTTCAAGTACTCCAAACACCAAGGACACTACGACGATCTCCAAGAGAAAATCTACATCATTCAACATGAATTCTTAAGATTATTCTCTATCAAAGTTTGATCTACTGGTCTAAAGTGTGTTGTAATTGAAGATTGTTGTAAAGTTGTAATCAAATTCAGTAATAAAGAGAATTAGAGTGGACGTAGGCTTACTCTAAGCCGAACCACTATAAAAATTGTTGTCTTTTTTCTTTTTCTGTATTTTCTCTACTTGCTTGTAATTCCCGTGTACATGGGTGGTGCTTTCATCCAACTTCAATTGACACCGGGGTGTTAGCGTCCGATTTTCACGTTAACAACTACCAAATTGGAAGTATATCACTGATAACCTTCAACTACATAACCTCTGAGCTCGTACGTCTCAGAGAAGGTTGTTAAGCTAAGAGAATAAATTCTCCGCCACCAACAGATATGTATTTGAGAGAAATCTGCTTTATATTTCAAAGTGTAATATCAGAGATACAACTATACAAGTCTGTCCTAGGTTCGAACAGAACCGAAGGCACTTCCGAAGAAGCCCTTGCAATTCGGGTATTCACAATCCCGATCGGACTTCCCATCACTTAGGGAATCTCTATACCGTAGCTACTCAGTGCAGAGACAATCGACAGGTCATCCTATCGTTCTCGCAAATACCCGGTCTTTACCGCCGGTCTTCAAATGCTATCCATAACATCGTATCATTATTCGGAATGGGTTATATGACACAAAGTCCTCTCCCGGCTAAACCGAATAATGAGCGCAATATTTCAAAACATATGGATATGGGATTTCAATTAAGTCACAACTTTAAAAGTTCAAAACTTTCTTTCCAATGGGTTAAACCAATTATCATTTCAAATCTTTTAAACAAAAAGATCCGTTTCACAAAGTTCACCCAGTTTCACAAAGATCCATTCACGGATTTCCAAACAATTTCCATTTCAATTGGATTAACTCATTAAATCTTTAAACCAAAGATTTATCTCATAGCTTTCAAAACTCGTTTCCAAAGATTCATCCATAACTTGGAAAACCATTTCAATTCAAACTTGAAATCCCTTTAATACAAATTGGAAATTCATTACTTATGTGAAAGCTTTTATCATTTGAAAACAAACTATTTTTATTTCGAAAAATCCGATTTCATTTATACAAGTTAAAATCCTTGGGTTAATTCAAATTCCCAAAACAACATTTTAAAAATGGTTTAAAACCCATATAAACTTGTATTCCCTTTTTTTAAAATCATATATACCAAATATAGAATTCAATTTCAGATATTGAATTCCAAATTAAATCAAATTATTCAAATTTCAAATCTTTATTAAGTTATTCAAAATAACTTTCATTTTTAAAACAACTTTTCAAAAGCTTTTCACTTCAAATCCAATCCTTTTCCAAAACCATTTGGATTTAAAATTAAAATTCAAAACTATTTAAAATTCTATGACTTAACCGATTTCCCCTTGCAATCCATATTTGTATGTGTATGGTGTAGTCCAGGGGTTTAACACAGTAGTGCACTACATCAATCATCACAGATTCAATCATAACAATCTCGATAAGCGATATAATCCATAGCGCTTATCTTCATTCACAGATTCATAGATAAAGTAAATTTATCAATCACAAAGGTTCATCATTACGATTCGATGTGGGTTTCGGATAACCAACTGGGATCCGACTCCCTGTCACATCGAAATTCAAATGCCGTTTTACGGGCAAAGGGATTTTCACATACATACAGAAACAAATCACAAATCACAGTTTAGCATAAAGCAATTCACATCACATAGTATCATAGCAGAAATATCAATCTAGTGCACAACAATAGTTAATTATTTTTCAATCAAGGTAAATGTGGTCTAAAAGAATTAACCACATAACTATTTTTATTAATTATTTATTCTTAATGATAAATTAGTTAAATCTTAATCCACTTTATTAATTAATTATTCCTGAATTAATTATCTTAATTAACTACTAATTATAAATAAATTAACTTTAATTACCTAATTAACAATTCTTAATCACAAATGAGTTAAACACTTAATTATTATTTAACCAATCTGAGATTACTATCATAAATTATTCTTAATTACTTTTCAAAACAATTAGTTAATAAAAATTATTTACCTTAATTAACATTTAAAAATTGTCCTTAAACTTTGAAACCAATTTATTACTAAGTTGAAAACTTTAATGGTAATTAAATTTAATACTTAAATTAACTAGTTAATTAAAATATTAGTTAAGGTTTAAAAAAGTTCTTATGTATTCACTCAATTAATTAAAACTTGAAATAATCTCTTAACCTAAAATAGTCAAACATTAGATACTTAAAATTGTTAAACATCCTTAATTTGAAATTTATTAGGCTTAACCCATTTTTAAACAAAACCCGAGCGTCCACACTTTTACTCGAGTATTCACTTAGGTTTCCACTAACTTTCCTCGAGTCATTCTTCTCTCCCTCTCGCGTACCTTCTTCTTCCTTTTTTCTTCCTCTTTTTTTCCAGATAAAGTTTACGTTAAATTTAAGTTTAAACAAAATAACAGGTAAGTAGGCTCGTGTACTCGCGTACTAATCCGAAGCGATCACCCTTTCTACTCGAGTGACAGCTCGAGTTGCTCACCACCCATCAATCCTGACACCAAAGCGATAACGTGCACGTGCACGGCTGTAACGACCCAGAATTTCTGTTAATTAAAATTTGTATATTTAATTGATTTTAAATATTAATAAGTGAAATTTATAAGTCGAATAATTTTATTTCGAATAATTGGATTTAATTGGATAATTAAATCGATAATTTAATAGTTGAAATTTCAGAAATAATTGGAAATTGGGTTAAATACGATTGAAAATGATTTGTAAAATTTTATTATATCATATTGAAGTTATAACAATGTTATAGAACTTTTAAAATTGAATTTAAAGTTAATTTTTGAAAATTGAATATTTTAATATTTAATTATCGATTGAAAAATAGTCATTTTCAAACAGTCTCGGATTTCGACGAAACTAGTTTCATCGGATCCGTAATGTAATATTATTGTGAGGTTTCAAATTTCGTGTCAATTGGATTTACCGTCCGGGGCAAGCTAAAACGCACAAAAATTTGATTAACCGATTTAATTTAAAATCGATCGTTTATTGCCGTAACTCGCACAGATGCCGTAACTAACGCTCAACCTAATCCACTATCTACAGCCTCACTCTAATTCGAGCTGCCATCCCCAATCTTACTCATCGCCTGAGCTCTTGATCGAAGAACCCTACCATCATGCCATCCAAAGTCCAAGGTCCAGCATGATCCATATAGTAATGATACTATCATCTCAGAGCCTACTCCATACATCATCGAGTCACTATTAACTGTATTAGACTACTAGGTCAAAGCATTATATCCTTACCTCACCATTAAAATCACCAAATCGAAGCACCACATTCCTACTTCACTATCAATATCACCTGGTCAAAGCACCACATCCCTGCTTCACCATCAATATCACTCATCGCAGGGTAATAACATCCAATCTCTAAACCGATCATATGAACACCATCACATCACGCACCATGATACCTCATTGATGTCCAAGCCACATATCAGTCAAATCGCCAATCAACAGTAGTGATGGACATTTACCACTCTACTATAGTCAATACCATCTACCTTGGTCTTGTACTTAACCAAATATTTAAGTGCAGACCAAATAGAAATGTCCTACATCCACTCTGAAATCCAGATCCGTCGGCACATATCCTAAACCTTCATCTTTAGTTCATCTTGATCATTATATTTCCACGTGTGTGGAACTCAAATGTGGAAGATGCTACCTAAAATCAAATCACCCTCAACATCGGTGTTTCAATCAAAACAGCCAAATAACAAAAAATCCAAACAATTAAACGTACATCCAAACATCCATACATCCATCCAAACAACATATATACCACGTAAACAATCTATCCATATCAATTTATGTGGGAAAAAAACATCAATAATAGATCTAATCTGGTAAATCCCTAACTATGGCACAATAATGGAAAATATGTGATATTCTTTATAAATCATTTAAAAATAATTATATATTCTTTTATAAAAATATAACTGCTGCATATGTATAATAATATCACGTTTTAAAACCAAAAATCATTCTTGAGCGTCAATATAACAGTAAATAACCAATCATAGTATAGTGAGAGACAATATCACTCACCTTAGCCAAATCCATTCAAACTATTGCCAAAATGTAGATCTCACCATCACGAGTGCAATGCAAGAAACCACATCCAAAACGGACCTCGTTTGCAAAAGATAAAGATATAATAAAGTTCAAGCTTAGTTAAATAATTAATTCCTTAATTAAATAGTAAATCACCATATTAACTTACTAAACCTTCTTCCACTTCCATTTAAAACTCACTTTACTCTTTCACACATGCATATCTGATCCCTTCTCTCTACGATTTCTTGTTCGATACTCGATGAAATCAAAATTTGTCTTCGCCGATGAATCCCGCTAAAAGATCTCTTGGCATCCGACTCAACAAAGTGAAACTCGATCCATGTTCATAGATCATGATGTGACATCCTTGAACCCACCATGGCCTCATATGCATTTTGCTATGGTTGATCGAGTTGTCTACAAATCTTGGCGAAGGCGGATATCTACAAGAGAAAAACAATTGCAATCACGATTCACCTATCATTGGTCCAATCTCCGTCGAACGAAAACCCTAAATTCGCAGCCAAATATCGATCTTGGCTATAACGCATTGCATATTAAATCGAGGGTATGAGATCGAAGCCCTCGTTGAGACATCCTAATGAATCAAACGTGGTGATTTTTAGTTGAGTACCTTGGCCGATCTTGATTTTTGAATGGAGCAGCCATGATTTTCTTCTTTAGGCATGAACAATGAATGGCCAAAATGAGAAATAGAGAGAAGGATTTGATTTGTGATTTATATAATATTTTATTCCTCCATTTATATAATTTTCCAAATAAATGGTCACGCATTTCGTGCACGTACGATCATACAACCCATCCAATCGCCATGAAACTACATCGCTCATTTTTTCAAATCCATTAATACTAACCGAGTTCCATTTGAGATAGCGCCCCGAAAGGCTAATTTCACATATTTCAAGACCATTATGGCCACCGGATCGCCCGATCTCAAAATATAGCAATCTTTATACTCATTTTGATTTGCAACATCAATCCAAACTCAATGGAAGTGGCATCGAGCCCTGATTCAGTCGTATGCAAAAATCACATTTTTAGGCCTTTATTTAATTAACGATTAAATATTTAAATTAACTATTTAAATATTCGATCGTTAAAAATAAGGGTCGTCATATTCTCCTCTACTTAAAGAATTTTTTTCCGAAATCACAAAGCAAGAGAACGTCTCCTAACCCATCGGCCCTCAAGAATCTGTCATATTCTTGAAAAATTCGGCAGAACCTCCTTTGGACGACTAAGTCCTAAAAACTCTACTAAAACAATGTGATAACCCGGATTTTCAGATATTTGTTAATTAGAAATTAAAAGGATTTAATCTATTAAACATTGAACTACAAGTTGAATGTGATAAACCTCCTAGTATAATTTTTCAAAATTGGCAAAATTATTATTTAATGTGTAAATATATGTATGTATGTATATATATGTTAGTTAATTTAAAATTAAAATTTGAATTTGAAATTCAAATTCAAAAGGTAATATCTCAAAATAAATTGGATTTAAGTTAATGCTCCTAATTTTTATAGATATATTTGTACATTGTGAATAGGAAGCTTTGTTTGAATTTAATCTAATGATTTTCAAAAAGGGTATTTAAAATAAAATGGAGCAAAGTGGGATTTAATAGGGGTTCATACTTTCTTTAAATATATGTATAATTTGTATATATAAAGGTATTAAGCATAAAAGAAATATAAGCATAATAGAAATTATATATATATAAGTGTAAAAGTAATGCAAATAAAGGTTTTCTTTTACATTTGTAAGGTAATAATTAAAATATCATGCAAGAAACAAATGGCAACATTTGTTTTCTTAAAATTAAATTGTGTAAGTAAGTGTTTAAAAAAAAAAGAAAATGAAACGGAATGAAAACAAAAAGAAAAGATGAAAATCAAGTTCAATTTATCTCAGTAAAACCTGAAGAAAAAAATTCAAAGTGCAAATCAAAATTCTGTCTAATTCATTATACAATCAAGTCAGATCAAACATGATCAGCTCAATAACCTGAAAGCAAACTAAGGATCAAATACAATTTGCAAAGAAGATCAGATCACCAAAATGATCGAGCAAGTCAGAGCAAAATTCAAGGTATGATTCCAGTTCAAAAGCAAGAATCATTTTTCAGGCTTGCTCTCTGTTCGACTTCAAAATGTGAGTAAACTTTTAAATCAAAAGCTTAAGTAAACTATAGTTTGTTGCATGTGAAAATTTCTGTGATAATTGATGCTAGTTTGAGGATATTTATGTGATTTTCTGTATGAAAGTTGAAGTGTGTGATTAAGATATATGTGTGCATGTTCTGTGCTACGCTGTTACTGATACATGATTTAAAATTTTGAAACAAAATTTCAATTCTTTTATCTGATCATTGTCAAACTTGGACTTCAAACAAATTAGTTAAGTTTTTAACTTCATCTAAGATTTAAAAATATGTACCAATGTTTTAGAATTTAAAAATATGCAAAAGCCTGGGAATACAGTAGTAAATCATAATATATTGATTAAACCAAATGATAAATTTTATGGATTCAAGTTTATATCTTAAATCATCATTGGAAATCAAGATTTTTAAAACCAAAATCAAGATTCTTTGTAATTGGGTGGAAGAGGATTTCAGTGTTGACTGGAATGTGAGTTTTTGGGATTCTCTAGTGACCGACCGTCGCTGGAGGGTCAAGATTTTGTCTGGAGGAGGAAGGATGTACGACGTGGCTAAGAAAAATGGTTGGAGGCGGCATTGCCGTGGCATCCGCGGTGAGGTGATCTAGTCCATAACCCTAGAATTGGTCGAACTGGAAGATTTGATCACCTATCTCTCTCTGGTGCATCGAGTGTAATGGGACCTTGGGAATGGGTTCGTGGTAGACTGGCAAAGATGTGGCGGGAGTTACAACAGCTTCGATGGTCGGAGGAAGGTGATCGAGGCATTTCTGTTGAGGTTGTGGGTTTCAGTTTTCAACTGCCTAGCTCGATTTTGATTCGAGATTTGTGAAAGAGTTTGGGTGATCGGACATTGGGGCTATGGTAAGGTTCGATGTGTCGAAGTTATCTGTGGTGATCACCGTCGTCGAAGTTCACTATGCAGGTGCACAAGTAGGTGGGACATCTAATGTTTGGTGTAGGGTTTTACTCGAAGCACTGCTCGAGTATTTGGAAAGAAAACTCGAGAGTAAACTTGAGTAAAATTTGGTGTTAAAGAGCTACATGTTTTTAAACTTAAATTTAGACTAAGTTTTTAAAATGGGTAGAAAAGTGGATTGACTCGAGAATAGGTCTGAGTTGCGTTCGGATAAAACCAGAAGCAGCTGTTTGAACAGTTTTAAAATGATTTAAAATCATATTGTTTTTGAAATTTAAAGTTAAATTTAGATTAAACTTTTATATAAACTTACTTGATATATAATAATTATTTCTTAAACAATTGGTTATGATGTTTTAAAGGTTGTTTGAATTAAATCTTGTTAAATGAAATTTAAAGTGATTTTAAACATTAATTTAAAATGTAAGTTTAAGATTTTATAAAAGTAAGTTTTAAAATACAAATTGTAATTAGTTTTGAAACCTCTACTTGATAATGTTTTAAGTTATTTAAGGAAGTTTAGTTTATTTAACTTTAAAATTATGAAGTTAAATGGTTATTTATTCCAAGCCTTAATTAATGGATTTAATTAAGTAAAGATTAATTATAATGTTAAAATGTTAATGTAATTAAGGTATTTATAAGATAGTGTTTTTATCTTCAGATGATGAAGGTTTAATGTCTTGAGATTTACTAAGTTAATTATGGAAAATAAGTAAAATTTAACTAGTTTGATTAATTATAAAAGATTAATGAAGTGATTAATTAAGAGGTAATTAGTTAATTTAAGATTAATTAATTATAGGAATAATTATGGATTAATTAATTTGTATTAAGAGATTGATTAATAATTAAGGTTATTAATCAATAGATAATGGATAATTAATCGGTTAATTAAAGGTTAATTAATTGATTATAAAAGTAATTAAGGATTGATTACTTTGAAATGAAGGACATTAATTAATAATTAAGGTTTATTAATTAATAGATAAAGGTTAATTAATCTGTGATAGAGATTAATTAATTGATTGACAAGGTAATCAAGGAGTGATTAGTTAATTAAAAGTTAAAATTAATTAATGATTGTTTGAGCAGGATTAGGTGATTAATTCTTAGGTAATTAATTTAATTTAAGGTAGTTAAATTAATTATAACATGGATTTATAATTCCTGTTTATGGATGTTTGTTTGTGTAGAATGTTTGAATTGAATGATATCTATGGGATGATATCTATTGGATTGTATCTATTGGATGATATGCTGTAATATTCTGTTGTTATGATTTTGGATATATCAATGATAAATGTGTGATATTTATCTATGTTAAATGCTGTGTGAATTCAATAAATGTATTGAATTGAACTGAATTTTCTAAACTTTTAAAACAACTTGGCCTTTAAGACACGGTTGGATTTCGAAGAGACCGGGGTCGGGCATTAGAAATTCCCGAAACCACTTCGATTCTTTATAAGTTGATATGTGGAATCAGTAGGCTAAATGGAAGGATTTAAGTGAATTGGACCATTTAATCTAAGTTTTGGTACTTAGAAATTGATGTGTGATGTCAGTGATGTCTATAACGATTTGTGAATTTGTAATTGATACAAGTTACCCGGGTTATATATATATATATATATATATTATATGTTGTATGCTTTTGTAATTCATGTTAGATGGGTTTACTCACGTTGGTTTCCAGCCTGACCCAGGTGTTACTTTGATGTAATACTCGGGTCAGACCGAGTATTACAGATTTTCAAGTAAGAAAATTCTTGAGCTCAGTCGGCGAGTTGGATGGGAGGAACGTATGGAGAGTATTCCGCTGTGTTATAATTGTAATTATTTGGGACATGTTGTTTTAAACTTTCCAATGTTGTGTAATGATTGTAACTCTAATGTATAAAAATGTAATTGACTAATACAGCTTCCTTTGTGTAAAGAATATTATTTGATATTATATTTTATCCGCTGCGAATGTGAGGTTCTGAGTTTGGTTTTCTATTTCCTTTTCTTCTATCTCTTTGATTCTTTTCTAATTATCTGGAATTTTCAGGATCAAAATTTCCAGGTCATTACATTTGGTATCAGAGCTAAAGGTTAAACGAGAACCTTGGCTCTGGTGGGACTACTCATTAAGGATAGGGTCAATGGTACCCTAGAATGAGTTGAGTGAATATATATATATATATATATATATATATATGAGTGCGTACTTGTTAATTTCTTATATAAAGATTTTAAATGATTTTAAAAAAGTATATATTTTGATATATAAAGCAATATTTCTTTTTGATAAATATTAAGGTAATTGGTTGTTAAATTGGAATTAAATTAAGTGGTAATAGAAATATAATCAAATTGAAATTAAATAAAGATAAGCTTAAAATGGATTCAAACTGAAATTAAAATCTTGAATTTGGGAAACAATTTCAGAATAAGATAATAATGAATTGGTTTCCAGATATGATAATCTTGGTTATTATCATAAATGATTGTTGTGTTTAATAATAAAATGTGTATTAATGAGTAAGCAAAATGAAATTTTTTAGGGAAGTAAAACATTTGGGTAAGTATAACTTATAAATTGGAACTGAAGATGACCTGAATTGTGAAGTTTTAAATCTAGGTCCAAAATTTAAAATTGTTTCAAGGTAACAAAGAAATAATAATAATGTTATTTAATATATCTGAATGAATTATCTTGTTTCAAACAAGAGTTGTTTAAAAATTTAAAGGAATTTGTTTTGAATTTTAAAACCAAAGGTGGTTTAAAATTTAAGGATAACTTGATGTTTAAAGGAAATAATATGCATAAATGAAGGATATACATAATATCAAAGATGGTTTGAAATAAACTCTAAATGTTGAGTTTTAAATTTGGAATAAGATGTGATACCCGAAGTGATAAGTTTTTGAACTTATAAGCTGGAAGATTATTAATGCGAAGTTTAGAATTTGAAATGGGAATTCACATTGTGTAAATTTGACTGGATTAAGTAAATTGAATTAGACTTGGAAGAAGTTAAATAAGTTTGAATGATCAACCTGATTTGGAAATTTCAACATGAAATTAAGATATAACTTGGGAAGTTAAATGGTTGATTTGAATTGGGAGTTTGAGTGATCTCAAAATGGGTTGAGTTCCGAAAATTGAAAATGGATGGATGTCTTAAATAATTTGAATGATACCATCCTGTTGTTATTAATAATCTTTAAGCTGAAATTGGATTTGTTTAAATAAATGAAGAAATGGGATATGGTAATATATTATTAAGATAAAATGTAATCATTTTAGACTTAAGATTTGAATTTTTAGGATAAAACTTCAAAGGTTTGGTTTCAAAATTTAAATTTGGTAATAAACTGAGTTTCAAAGATTTAGTTATTTTAAAAAAAAGATTTGAATTATTATTTGGACTTTGAAATAGGTTAAAAATGAAATTTGGATTTAGAATTAAATGGTTTAAAGATATAAGTTGATTTGATTTAAAGGATTAAATCAACATTTAAAAATTTAACACGAATTTATATAATTCGGGATGGTTTAAATATGAAATTTGAATTGGATTGATTTGAAATGAAATTGAAGTTAAATAAGTTCAATTCAAATGGGAATTGGGATTAATTCAAACAGGAATTGAGATGATTTGAAATTGAGGTGGGTTCAATTTGAAATTAGTCCAAATTGATTTGAATAATTTGGTATTGAAATTGAAGTTGAATAGGTTTAAAATCAAATGGAATTTGATTTGAATTTGGAAAGAAATTGAGATTAATTCAACTTGAATTGGGGATAAATCAAGTTCAAGGGAAATTGAACTTATTTAAATTGGAATTGAATCAATTTAAATGGAAGTTGGGAACTGAACGGTTTGACTATGGACTATTTTCAAAATAAATTGTTTTAGTACAAATCTATTCTTCCAAGCTATTTATTATATATAAAACCTTTCTTATAAAACCCAAAAAAATTTTATACTTATTTTACAATTATTTTTGAAACTATTTAACTATTTTACGACTGTTTTATAAACTAATTACTATTTCTCAAGTACTTTATAACTGATTACTATTTTACAATTATTCTACTATTATTTAAAATTTCTAAAACTATTTGACTATTTTCCAAATATTTTGCAATTACTTAACCATTTTACAGCTATTTTACAAACTAATAATTATTTTTCAACTACTTGTCTATTTTTAATTTTTCAAGCTATTTTCTATATTTAAACTAGACAGAGTTCAAACTGATTATGATTGAATATACATTTGAGATAAGAATTAAGGTGATAATCCAAATAAGGATTTAAGCAATTATGAAAAGTGATTAGAAATCAAAGGTGGATGTGAATAGAAAAGAGAAATTGATTTGGCTAATAACCAATAAAGATAAATACATAGGATGTATGTATATTATTCTATTCGCATAGTGCTTTGATCCAGATTCGAGCATAGAATTTCGACATAGTTATATCTATCCGAGTTGGGATTTTTCACTCGATTTTCGACGGCGAATCTGGATATGGATTGTTGATTGGTTCTGGATATTCTCTATCATAATTGTGGCTATGTAAGGAGAATGACATTTCTGATCAAGAAACCAGATCTGAGTCCGCACCAGGAAGTCGGGTGGACGATAATAGTTCGGAAGTGAAATTGTGTGATCGAATGAGCGATCACATGGTATAGCGTACGGATGATATGTGTACATCGTACGGGTTTGAATGTAATTGATACTTGGAATTTATGGATAAGAAATGTGAAATGGTTTTTGAAATGAAAGGTATATTTTGTGAAATTTATGATGAAGTAAAGTGGAAATTGGATATTTCTATGGTAAAAATTTACTTTATGGAAGTAAGTAATTTGGTAAGTGACTTTATAGAGTAATCAAATTTGAATATTTGGATTTGAATAAACAATGTTATGTATCTTTGTTACATAAGATAAATCTCCCCTTGTTGAATCTATTGCCGGAAGGAAAAGATTTTTTTGAAAGTGTTTGAAGTATAAAAGGGAATTTATACAAGTTTGAAGTGATCCAAAGATTTTTAAAGTTATATATATATATATATATATATATATATGTAAAGGATCTTATAAGAATGATTTTGAGGAAAGGTATTGGAACCTTTGGATTTGGAAAGGCTTTTTGATTTTTGGGTAAAATCAATATTGGAATTTGGAAAGCCTAGTTTGAGAATTATCGATTTTGGGGTAATCGATTTTGTGAAAAGAAGATTTATATGAGATTCATACTAGGTGTATGATTTGGAAGATACTATATGTGTATAGTATAAAGTGTTTTGAAAATGGCTCTGGAGAAAAAGGCGCTCCTTTGAATGAACTTCTCAGGAGTACCATAGGTTGGTACTGCCTTGAGCCTCAAAGAGGGAGAGGCTCTAAAGTTGATCTTGTGAGGAGTCCAGACAAAACTAGTTCCTAAGGATTATGAGTAGTATGTAGTAAAAGTCGATGGCGCTGATGCCTACAGAGGCATTTGGGTTATGCTGTGACGACAGTGTAACTCGATGTCACTGCAATCTACTGCAGACCATAGCGAAAGTCGTGTGTGCCGCTGAGAGCCAACGATCTACGTTTTATTTTACATCGGTAGACTGCGACCAATGGTAACATAGCGAAAGTCGCGTGCGCCATTTAGAGCCAACAGTCTATGTTTGATTTCACATCGGTAGACTCCGACCTATGTGGGAGTGGTGAAGTTTCATTTTTGGCAGCGAAAATTGAGGGCGCTGATGCCTACAGTTACATGGACTTTTGCTGTGATGGCAACATAGCCCTTGAATGTAACTGCATTCTGTTGTGAGTTCCATGGCGTAATCAAGGGGCGTGGAGTGCCAACAGTTACAATGACTTTTGCTGCATGGTAACGCAACCAGGATGTAACTGCGACCATGGATGGGGGTGATGATTTCCAGAGCATTCTCACCAAAGATATTTCCTCTATTTTAAAAAATGTTTCTATATTTTCAATAAAATTATTTTCCAAGTATTTTCACTGGGTGTTGAAAATGAGTCTGCTAAGTACTTATAGATTTTCAGTCTTATGCCTGATCAACATATGCCCAAACTTCTGTAAGAACGAAGATGGACTTGTGGAAACATCGGGTTATAAAAGTATTTTTATAAAACTATTTTGATAATATTATATAGATTTTAAAGTAATTTAATAAAGATCAAAGATTAATTTTTTCGATTTAAAGTATTAAATAAATTCTGGCTTCGTTCCTTTTCGAGGACGAAAAGATTCAAAGGGGGAAGGAATGTGATAATTCGGATTTTCAGATATTTGTTAATTAGAAACTAATAGGATTTAATCTATTAAACATTGAATTATAAGTTGAATGTGATAATCCTCCAAGTATAATTATTTAAAATTGGCAAAATTATTATTTAATGCGTAAACATAAATATATATATATATATATTTATATATATGAGTCAATTTAAAATTAAAATTTGAATTTGAAATATAAATTCAAAAGATAATATCTCAAAATAAATTAGATTTAAGATAATGTTTCTAATTTTTATTGATATATATGTACATTGTGAATAGGAAGCTTTGTTTGAGTTTAATCTAATGATTTTCAAAAAGGGTGTTTAAAAATAAAATGGAGCAAAGTGGGATTTAATAGGGGTTCATACTTTCTTTAAGTATATATATAAGTTGTATATATATAAAGGTGTTAAGCATAAAAGAAATATAAGTATAATAGAAATTATATATGTAAGTGTAAAAGTAATATAAATAAAGGTTTTGTTTTACATTTGTAAGGTAATAAAAACATGTATTTACATGTGTAAGTTAAAATAGCATGCAAGAAACAAATGGCAACATTTGTTTTCTTAAAATTAAATTGTGTAAGTAAATGTTTAAAAAAAATGAAAATGAAATGAAAACAAAAAGCAAAGATGAAAATCAATTTCAATTTATCTCAGCAAAACCTGAAGCAAAAATTCAAAGTGCAAATCAAAATTCTGTCCAATTCATTATACAATCAAGCCCAGATCAAACAAGGCCAGCTAAGCAAACTAAGAATCAAATACAAGTTGCAAAGAAGATCAGATCACCTAAATGATTAAGCAAGTCAGAGCAGAATTCAAGGTTTGATTCCAGTTCAAAAGGAAGAATCATTTTCCAGGCTTGCTCTCTGTTCGACTTCAAAATGTGAGTAAACTTTTAAATTGAAAGCTTAAGTGAACTATAGCTTGTTGCATGTGAAAATTTCTATGATAGTTGATGCTAGTTAAAGGATATTTATGTGATTTTCTATATGAAAGTTGAAGTATGTGATTAAGATATATGTGTGCATGTTCTGTGCTACCCTCTTCCTGATACAGGATTTAAAATTTTGAAACAAAATTTCAGTTCTTTTATCTGATCATTGTCAAAGACTACAAAAAATTAATTAAGTTTTTAACTTGATCTAAGATTTAAAAATATGTACAAATCTTTTAAAATTTAAAAATACGCTAAAGTCTGGGAATACAGTAGTAAATCATAATATCTTGATAAAACCAAATGATAAATTTTATGGATTCAAGTTTATATCTTGAAACATCACTAGAAATCATGATTTTTAAAACCAAAATCAAGATATTTGGTAATTGGGTGGAAGAGGATTTCAATGTTGACTGGAATGTGAGTTTTTAGGATTCTCTGGTGATCGACCGTCGCTGGAGGGTCGAGATTTTGTCTGGAGGAGGAAGGATGTACGATGTGGCTAAGAAAAATGGTCGGAGGCGGTAATGATTGCCGTGGCATCGGCGGTGAGGTGATCTAGTCCATAACCCTAGAATTTGTTGAACTGGAAGATTTGATCACCTCTCTCTCTGGTGCATCGAGTATAACGGGACCTTGGGAATGGGTTCGTGGCAGACTGGCAAAGATGTTGCGGGAGTTACAATAGTTCTGGTGGTCGGAGGAAGGTGATCGAGACATTTCTGTTGAGGTTGTGGGTTTCAGTTTTCAACCGCCTAGCTCGATTTTGATTCGAGATTTGTGAATGAGTTCGGGTGAACGGACATTGGGGCTGTGGTAAGGTTCGATAGGTCGAAGTTTTTTATGGTGATCGCCAACGTCAAAGTTCACTATGCAGGTGCACAAGGAGGTGGGACATCTGATGTTTGGTGTAGGGTTTTACTCGAAGCACTGCTTGAGTATTTGGAAAGAAAACTCGAGAGTAAACTTGAGTAAAATTTGGTGCTAAAGAGCTACAACTTTTTAAACTTAAATTTAGGCTAAGTTTTTAAAATGGGTAGAAAAGTAGCTTGACTCGGGAATAGGTCCGAGTGGCCTTCGGGTAAAACCAAAAGCAGTTGTTTGAATGGTTTTAAAATGATTTAAAATCAAATTGTTTTTGAAATTTAAAGTTAAATTTAGATTAAACTTTTATGTAAACTTACTTTATATATAATAATTGTTTCTTAAACAATTGGTTATTAAGTTTTAAAGGTTATTTAAATTAAATTTTGTTAAATGAAATTTAAAGTGATTTTGAACATTAATTTAAAATGTATGTTTAAGATTTTATAAAAGTAAGTTTTAAAATACAAATTGTGATTAGTTTTGAAACCTCAACTTGATGATGTTTTAAGTATTTAAGGAAGTTTAGTTTTGTTAACTTTAAAATTATGAAGTTAAATGGTTATTTTGTTCCAAGTCTTAATTAAAGGATTTAATTAAGTAAAGATTAACTATAATGTTAAAATGTTTAAAAATGCTAATGTAATTAAGGTATTTATAAGATAATGTTATTATCTTAAGATGATGAAGGTTTAATGTCTTGAGATTTACTAAGTTAATTGTGGAAATTAAGTAAAATTTAACTAGTTTGATTAATTAGTTATAAAAGATTAATTAAGTGATTAATTAAGAGGTAATTAGTTAATTAAAGATTAATTAATTATAGGAATAATTATGGATTAATTAATTTGTATTAAGAGATTGATTAATAATTAAGGTTATTAATCAATAGATAATGGATAATTAATCGGTTAATAAAAGGTTAATTAATTGATTATAAAAGTAATTAAGGATTGATTACTTTGAAATGAAGGAGATTAATTAATAATTAAGGTTTATTAATTGATAGTTAAAGGTTAATTAATCTGTGATAGAGATTAATTAATTGATTGACAAGATAATCAAGGAGTGATTAATTAATTAAAAGTTGAAATTAATTAATGATTGTTTGAGCAGGATTAGGTGATTAATTCTTAGGTAATTAATTTAATTTAAGGTAATTAAATTAATTATAACATGGATTTATAATTCCTTTTTATGGATGTTTGTTTATGTAGAATGTTTGAATTGAATGATATCTATGGGATGATATCTATTGGATTGTATCTATTTGATGATATGCCGTAATATTCTGTTGTTATGATTTTGGATATATCAATGATAAATGTGTGATATTTATCTATGTTAAATGCTATGTGAATTCAATAAATGTATTGAATTGAATTGTTTAAACTTTTAAAACAACTTGGCCTTTAATATACGGTTGGGTTTCGAAGAGACCGGGGTTTGGTATTAGAAATACTCGAAACCACTTCGACTCTTTATAAGTTGACATGTGGAATCAATAGGCTGAATGGAAGGATTTAAGTGAATTGGACCATTTAATCTAAGTTTTGATACTTAGAAATTGATGTGTGATGTAAGTGATGTTTGTAGCGATTTGTGAATTTGTAATTGATACAAGTTACCCGGGTTATATATATATATATAAGTTGTATGCTTTTGTAATTCATGTTAGATGGGTTTACTCACGCTGGTTTCCAGCCTGACCCAGGTGTTACTTTGATGTAATGCTCGGGTCAGACCGGTATTACAGATTTTCAGGTAAGAACGTTCTGGAGCTCAGGAGGCGAGCTGGATGGCAAGAACGTATGAAGAGTATTCCGCTATGTTATATTGTTATTTATCTGGGACATGTTGTTTTAAACTGTCCAATGTTGTGTAATGGTTATAACTCTGATGTATAAAAATGTAATTGACTAATACAGCTTTCTTTGTGTAAAGAATATTGTTTGATATTATATTTTATCCGTTGCGAGCGTGAGGTTCTGAGTTTGGTTTTCTGTTTCTTTTTCTTCTGTCTCTTTTCTTCTTTTCCTAACTATCTGGAATTTTCGGGATCGAAATTTCCAGGTCGTTACAAACAAAGACATGTATACATCCATACCTTTAACTATACTTGATCATCTTTAGCAATCATCAAACACGAATGCTATACCAAATAATAACTATCTTGCATGCCTACCAATCATAGGCTATCATCGCAATGTTGACAATCCAATCAAACATATATACATAAAATCTAACGTCCAAAAGTAACATCCATGCCCATCCTAGCATGCGGAATACTAAACTATCTAGCATAAACACCTAATATGATACCCATAATGAAAGCCGATGATACAAACAAAATTCCTTTTCTAAAGAGCTCCGGACTAATAGTCCTCATGCTGTCTGTAGTATACAATATCCTGTCGTCTTCGCTTTAATTCCACTGAATCCTACTACTCCTATGTCCTCCTTCTAACCTGATTCGTATCACATTTTCTTGTATGATCAGGCCTACGGGGTCTCAAAGTCTATGGTTCAGTCTTGAAATCATCTAATCCATGTCCAAATGCCTCTTGTAAGTTCTCTCAAAATCCATTATTGAACAACGGGTCCTAGCCACTTACATTATTCTTGGCACATAATAGAATCACAACAACCATCCCACAAGCAAAACAACAAAGAGGATGCCATAATGCAAGACTTAAGGAATACAAATGTAACGGCCCGATTTTCCATACCCTTTGAATCGACAATAAACCACACATGTCTAACCCAAATTGCACGAAAAGACGAATCGTTAAGGGAAGAAAGAAAATAAAGACAGAACAGAATCTCACACGAATGGAATAACATATATTATTTCAATAATAATCTTTACAGCGGAAAATTTTAAATACAATATCAGAATCTAAACTAAATTCAGCTTGGACAGTTATAAACATCTGTCCTTACAATTGCTGACAAACATCAAACAAAATACACTAAGTATGACAGATAATAGAATATGTCCATACGATGATAAAGATCTCCAGCTCTCCTTTGGAAACTCCAACCGTCTTCAACTCAACCTGAAACTACTCGGATCTAACCCGAGTATTGAAAATACCTGGATCAGGCTTGATAAACCAGCGTGAGATACTCGAAATTTAAATAACTATATTATCAAAACCTTTGAAAAGAAGGGTATCACATAAGACCACGCCATACATAAACACGGACGGGTTTTTACCTTATGATAACCAAAATACCTTTATATATCAAAACGTTTGATATTATTTCTAATGACATTCTTTTGAAAACACTTTTCAAATAAACTTATTCAAATAAGGTATCAATATCTACACTAAGTCTAACGAAATATATCCAGACTTGGTCAACGGAATATACCAAACGGAATATATAATACCAAAAATGGGTAGTTGAAATGTTTGCAAGCCATTGCAGCTATTTTGGGAATACAATTAAAACCGTAAATCTCGCATTGGGATTGGATTTCCAACATGATAGGGAACTAGTGACCTTTTCTCCGATCCACGCATATCAAACATAGTTCCCACGGTGCCTTAATCACTTTTCTCAAACTAGTCACTTAGAATTATACTTGCTACACTACAACTGATAACCGATAGTTCCCTGGTTTTCTCAAGCTAACCACTTTATCCACATGAGGCAATAAATGCCTTGAGGCCCAGACGTATCTGGTACCTAGGGCTCAGAACATTTGATAACCCAAATCATTACTATCCGAAATGCGAGCATACATCTGACCATATAGAATCCCATCATAACCGGGGTGTGAGGTTCGTGAGGCTACGCTCAATTTCTTCAAAGCCACGCTTTTCATACAAAACCACGCTTTGATCATGTTAACGTGAAAATCGGACGCTAACACCCCGATGTCAATTAAAGTTGGATGAAAGCACCACCCGTGTACACGGGAATTACAAGCAAGTAGAGAAAATACAGAAAAAAGCAGAAAAGACAACAATTTTTATAGTGGTTCGGCTTAGAGTAAGCCTACGTCCACTCTAACTCTCTTTATTACCGAATTTGATTACAACTTTACAACAATCTTCAATTACAACACACTTTAGACCAGTAGATCAAATTTTGATAGAGAATAATCTTCAGAATTCATGTTGAATGATGTAGATTTTCTCCTGGAGATCGTCGTAGTGTCCTTGGTGTTTGGAGTACTTGAAGTGTTGAGTGAGTCGAGAATTCTGAAGAGTATCGGCGCTTGAAATGGTCGGCCAAAAAAGTACTTTTCTAGTTGGAGTTAGGGCTGTATTTATAGGAGTGATTCTGAGCATGATTTTCTTTTCAAGTCTTAGGTTGTAGACGACCTAAGTTAGGTCGTAGGTCGTAGGTCGGCGATGACCTAAGGAATCTCACGTATCTGTTGCTTCTTGAACTTGTCTTTATCCGCTTAGGTCGTGTGCGACTTATCATAGGTCGTAGGTCGCGAGCAGTTTTAAGTTGTGGTGGGGCAAGGTCGTACTCAACTCTGGAACGGGTTACGGGTTAGTAAGTTGTAGGTCGTAGACGACTTATGAGAGTAGTTGGCGATCTTAGAACGCTGAGGCATTCAATGTAGCGACCTAGGCTAAGTCGTTAACTCGTTAGGTCGCTAAGTCTTAAATTCTCTCAGGTCGGTAGGTCGTTGGCTTTTTAGGTCGCTTGATAAATGAGTCGTGTATGAACGAGTTAGTAGATCGTAAGCGACCTAATATAGGTCGTGAACGACCTATGATAGTAGGTGAAACTTTTCTTTGCGTTAACTTGCTAAGTCGCTACCTTGCTAGGTCGTGAAATTACAAAAATCTTTAGGTCGCAGATAGCTTTAGGCCGTTGAGGAATGAAGTCACTAGGTCGCTAAAAACTTTAGGTCCCTGAGTGCTTTGTGACGTTAGGTCGCTAAGACAATTATGCCATTAGGTCGTTGAGACTGTTAGGTCGTCAGGTACGCTTAGGTCGTTGGGCTGCTGAGTTATAGGTCGCGGAGTTTTAGGTCGTGGAGTTTTAGGTCGCGGCAGAAATAGGAGTTAACGTTTTCCCCTCGAAGTACAGGCCTATGTCATAGGTCGTGTGCTTCGACTTAACTTTGCTAGGTCGTGAGCGACCTAAAACATATACTAACTCACGCGTCTACACGTCTTCTTCTTTCAGCCCCATATAAATTTGTTAGGTCGCTACTCCCTCCTTACTCACCTGCTTCGATTTCCCGCGCTGCCATTAACAGAATTCCATGATTTTAAAGACGAATTCAAGTTATTCATTCAGCGATTCGTCCTTGCTATCAAATTACGTAAGTATCTTCGATCTTTATCCATTCCACGATCACCATCGAACCACGAACTCTAACCTCCGAACCCCAGACCAATTTTGTACGTCGTGCTTCACTTTGAGTCGTGTTGTGATCGATTTTTGATCGTCACTGGTTATTGTTGTTGTTGTGATTCACGAACGCACAGTAGTTAGTTAGATTTATGATAGATCGGAGATATGTTGAATTGGTTTTCGAATGATTTGGTGGTATGAAAAGATGATGAACTTCACGAATAGGATGATGGATTTCGTGGTGTTGGCGTTAACGGGTTATCAGGTTTGGTGAGTTTTTGCGTGAATAGGAAGTCAGCGACTTAGTGGATCTGAGCGTTCTAAGATAACTCACGACCTAAGGGAAGCTGGATGACCTTCAAACTCGCGACTTAACTTTTAGGTCGCGTTGGGATTTGAACGACCAAGGACTCAGCAGATTTGCACATGAACTTTAAGCAGAACGACTTAACAATTTAACGACCTAACTTTTGCGGCATAGGTTCTAGGTCGCAACCGAGTTAGGACTTGACAAATTTGCATTGCCTTGAAATTTTTAACTTGCACAGTGCGACTTAAGATAACTCCGACCTATGTTAGGTCGCTGGACGACCTAGGACTTGTAATTGGGAAAATTTGACTGAACTTGATTTTGAACTTTGAACGTTGAACCGCCTGGACTTTATTGCATCTCTTTACAGATAGTTTTAACTTTAATGCTAATAACCTGTTAGACACAATATCTGCAGAGAATTGGGACGAATATACTGCCATTGACTACCCACATCGAATGACAGATTAGTCTATAAAGAATAATCAATCTTAAATGAACTGTGCGAACGAAATGTTGTAAACCAACCAATCCAAGTGACGTATTAAAGCAAAACTAAAATAGTCAACTAAAGCTGATTCATTTGCATTAACACTACACTTGAGTTTTTAATTTAACAAGTCCTGAAATCTCGTAATCGACCAATTGTCAACTAGTTTAATTTCAGTTACGTTTGCTTTCTATTTTTGTTAGTTCTGCACAACACTTTACACTTTTTAGAAACGTTCACCTTCTTATTTGAACGTCCAGTTCCTTGTATAGAATGACTTCTCAACAAGAAGAAACAGAATCGGCTGAAGAGACTTTCCCAATCGCTACTCCATTGGTTAATCCTCTAGAGAGAATTTCAACCACGCTGACATACAAAGTTTTCCGCCAACTATGCACTCTGTTCGGCATTGCTGAAGCAGATGCCATTCTTCCTGAGAGAAGCGACACTGCCGATATACCACCTTCTGGTTTTGTAGCAGTTAATCGTAAAATGTGCATGAGTGGAGCTATCCCTCCTTTTAACGACTTTCTTCAACAGCTTCTTCTCCGACTAGCTATCTCCCCCTTCCAGCTGCACCCCAATGGCTATGCTATTCTGATGGGGTTATGTGTGCTATTCGGAAGGACGCTGGATCGCCTTCCGAGTTTTAATAAAGTTTGCTATTTGTGCACATTTGCCAAAAATAAAGATCACCCTTCCATCATTCTTGTGAGAAGCGCTAGGAACCGTAAATTAATAATTGGCCTTCCCGAAAGTGCTCACGGTTTCCTAAGCCAATTTTTCTTCGTTCGCTGTCCTCCGGGATTCTATGCTACCTGGAGAGTAGGAAGTAAGAGAATTTATCTTTGTTCCTAATGTTTTTCTCTAAGCTTTTCATAGCCTGAGTTGTCAAATGTTTACTTCGCCCTTTACTTTTCAGCGCTTCCTCCTCCTTCTAGGGATTCCGGTCATATACGAACTTTCGAGAGGCTTAAGGCTGTGCCAGTTGAGGAGAGAGGCATTCAATTTCTGTTGAAAGATGAATTTTTGCATCAATACGGACTTTTGCATACCTCTCGCTCTACACATCCTCATGAAATCCCAGACTCTCCGGCTAGAGCATTGGATGCCCCAGTTTCTACCGACACATCCATACCAAAAGGTCCTGCTCCCGAGGCTTCACTAGCGAAATGCTCCACTTCTGTTGATGTTGCGGGGCCATCTGACGAACTTGCCCCGGTTATTGAGGAAGAAGAGCCTCAGGGATCTCCCCAATGTTCATAGAAATCTGGCGAAGAAGCTGAGAAAACCAGCCCTGTCAAGCAGAGCAGGGACGACACTTTTGAAGGATTGAGCGACCTCTTTGCCACCTCACAAGAGATCTTTAAAGATGATCCTATCACTACCGGGGTTTCTTCTTCAGTGGTCGAGGCGACTTCTACTCTGCAACAGACTCCATCGACCCAAAAGATGACGCTAATTACTACACCCACAACTACTCCACAATTAAAGAGTGGTTCGTAGTTTGCCGCGCGTAGCTTGCACATCACATACACTTATAATCTTTCGGCACTTTTATGCTTCTGACTCTTTGTACTTTGAAGAATTCTAAAGTTATGTTTTTTCCAATTTTAGGTTCTTCAATGAAGCGAGGTGGCTCGTATTATGATGACTTCCAACGATACGGGAGACGCGACCAGTATGACTATAAGCGCTATCTTCCTGTTCACAGAGAGACTGATGAAGAGAGGGCCGCTCGGAAGGCTCGGGAGAGACGTGCCCATGAAGAACGTTATGGAAGACCGGATGACCGATACGATTCTTCCCATAAAGAGGGTGACTCCCACAAGCGCAAATCTCACGATGACAGAGGGAAGAGTCACATAACTGATGACCCAAGTAAACGGGCCAAAGTCAGTGAGCAACCAATGCCTGCAACTTCTGAAAAGATTACCGCTCCTATTCCTTCTCAGTCTCCTGCCCCTTCCCGTACTGATATCCAGGCAATCATCAACAGGCCTTCTTACCAAGTTGGACCAGGTCCAGCCACTCTCCAAAGTCGATTTCCAAATTGGTGCTTAAAAGGAGTTCGTTTTGACCTTGACCTGGTTCCCATAGATAAAAATGCCATGTTACGAAACCTTGATGCCGTTAGAATTGACATTGAGAGGATGTCAAATTGGCAAAAACTTGTTGATGAGCTCCAAAGGGTGAATCGGGCCAATCTCGAAGCTATGCTGACCATGGAGAATGACAAAACCGAATGGCAAAAGACTCTTAAGCAGCATGATGCAAAAATGAGGAGCATTGCCGATTATAATGAAAAACTTGAAGCGGAAGTTGGGAAACTCAAAGAGGAGCTTGCCACTTCCTCCACTTCTTATTCTCAAAGGGAGAGTGTGCTCCAACAGCAGGTGCGGGATGCTCATGCTGCGCAAAGGGATGCCGAGGCCAAGGCTGATGCGCTAGAGCAAATTGTAGAGGGCTACCATACTGATATTACTCTGTTATGATTGCAAACCAACTTTCAGGTTGCGGAAATTGAAAAATTGAAAGCTCAACTATCTAAAGTTGAAAGAGAGCGAGATGAGGCTATTGCTGGTAGAATTGCAGCTGAAGAAACTCATGAAGCTACCAAAGCTGACATCGGCTCGACATTATTTGAATTCTATTTGCAAAGTGTGTTAGGGCGTGGCAGTCTTGCATTTCTGGGTCCCAAATATGAGGTTACCCTAGGTGAAGTATGGGAAGCCGTGCTTGATATGTTTAAAGGCACCAGGTACACTGAAGAGGAGTTAGAGGCGCACTATTTAGACTTCGAAGCTCGCGTAGCTCTTGCTAGAGGGAAGGAGCAACTTGCTAGATCGCGAGTTGAAATGATGGGGGAAGAGCATCAAGAAAAAGAAACAACTTTGACTGCCCCTATCTCTCCTTCAACTTCAGTCGATGTTGACATTGCTGGTTCTTGCTCTCTCACACCGATTCCTACAAAAGCTGATACCGGAGCCATAATTACACAAGCCGTAGATGAACCACAAGAGAGTGCTGAAGCTCTAGACTACGAAGTTGATGTGATACCACCAACTTCTCCAGGTAACCCTAATAATGCTCAGGGGGACAACTTGCTAGTTTCTTACGGATTTGACGAGCTTCTTGATTATTTCTTGAATCTCGACGAGCCATTGTCTCCACTTTTTGCGGGAAATACTGACACTTTTAACTTTTCCTTTATAGAGAAAGCGCCGAGCGTCATTCAAACTTCTCCACCTACAGTTACTGTTCCTCTGCCTCCCCCAATCACTCCTACTCCTCATTCGGGATCACAGGAAGAAATAATAGGTGCCCTTCGGGGCTTGGATGACCCAGCTGCTTCGCAAGAGCAAAAGGACGA
The DNA here is from genome assembly GCA_030765085.1 of Allium cepa. Lineage (NCBI taxonomy): Eukaryota > Viridiplantae > Streptophyta > Magnoliopsida > Asparagales > Amaryllidaceae > Allium > Allium cepa. The sequence goes on from CM060945.1 coordinate 619,988,390, forward strand.
AGGACTTGAGGGAGGTGAGATATCTCCGGAGCGGACTCCTTTTGATGTCATAACTTTGTCTAAACTTGTTACTCCAGGAAGTGAATCTTCTTCAAAGAGGAAAAAGAAGCGCGGAATATCAAAAAAGAGGAGGAAGAGCATCATTGCTACTGAAGAGGAACCGGAAGTTGAACCAGTTGTACCTCCCTCTCCTTCTTCCCTCATGCCAAAAGATCGACCCAAAAAGCTAACCATCCGGCCGGGTGAAGGGTCCAAAGGTGGCAAGAAGAAATGAAGATTCCAGTTTTTAGCTTTTTGTTTTTTGCACGTACTGGTCGGGGATTGTGCGGGTACCGGCCCCCGCTTTCTTTATCTCGAAACTTGTGTCTGTAAGAAATTGTAATAGAATTGAATAAAATGATCCTTTATTTGTACAAACTTCTTGTTTGTATTTGAGAATGCATTTATTATTCACTTTTGTGCAAGTTTCTTTGCACGATATTGCAGTGAACTTGTGGTATACTGCTCGAGCGCAATTTTACCGATGTAGTTATACCATGTTGCCCCTATACCATAAGCTCGTTGCAATATTTTATATTTTGAGGGGACTTGTACTTTTATTTTTTAGAGAATAATTATTCCATACTTGGAGGAATATTATTTCGTTAAAAAAAACAGAGTACAACTCCCTCCAAATAAGTTTCTACGCTTCATCCTTCGAAGATATCACTTTTCCTTTTGTGCATATACACATTTTACCAAGTGAATTCTTCTATGTGGTAAAGCGGGTATCTGAAGGGTACTTTAACTTCTTTTTGAGGAAGAGAATTTTCCAGAATAGGTGGATCGTTCTTCCTTTGAGAGTTAAATAAAAGTGCGGTGTGTATACAATTATATGTGCTAATATAGTATACACGGATCGTGTAATATGGATTACAATACAAATGCGGAAATAGATGATAATAGCATTGTAAATAGAAAATAGAAAAATCACACCTGAGATTTTTATACTGGTTCGGAGCACCGTCCTACGTCCAGTCCCAGACTTCTATCTGGATTTTCACTATTAACTACCTCGCTTCACCCGGAGGAACAGGTTTACAATACCCGAACAGCCGAACGGGATTTCACGCCTCTAATACACTGAGGACTTCAACACTTGCCTCTTACAACACGAGGACTTCAACACAAACAAATACAATTGTTGTTGACAACTTGTGTTCTTCAAAACACGGATTTGTCACTAGTAGTACACCCTTCCTATAATCTTATCCTCAAAGTATATGACTGATGTTTTGTGAAGATTAAAGAAGGTATATTGCATATTGAATCAAAAGATATGAAATAATTTCAATGATTCAATAAGCTAAATTAATTAAATGAGTGCTTTTAGAATGCAAGAATGTTAGAAAGTAAGATCAGAGAAAGCATATAATAATCATATAAATTCATGTTTGAATCAACGATTTAGATGAGTATATATAAGAAGAAATAGTTGTAACTCTTGGTGAAACAGTTGCCATTAAGAGTTGTGATTATTGGTGAAAGGTAGGAGATGCAACTTTTGGAGAAGAGAAGTGTCTTTTGGAAAACTTGCTTTCTGTTTAAAAACGGTCGACAGGTCAAAAAATGACCGGTAGACAGGATTTTAAATATATAGTCGTTATGTGCATGTGTGCACGTTTACTGTGCAACTTTACCAGAAACGGTCGACCGCCCCATTTTCAACCGGTCGACCGGTCTTGTGTAAATTTTCACAGTGAATGTGCAATGATGTTTAAATATATATATATCGACTATATTTGAAATGCATGATTATTTGAGGATAGATTTTAACAAGTTTATCACTATTACAACATCAAATAATCAACCTATAATCTAGAGTACCATATGTAGGTCTTGATTTGTCGATTGCCGTTATATTGTTGTCAGCAATCAAAATCTTCATAGAAGCTTTGACTCAACATTCTCCCCCTTTTTGATTGATGACAATATATAGCTAAAGTATTGAATCTCCCCCTGAATATGTGATTTCCTGCAGACAATTATTAGCACCTTTCTCCCTGCAAACAATTATTAGCACCTTTCTCCCCCTTTGTCATCGACAAAAAGGAGTAAACAAAAGAGAATATGAACCAAAAAAGAACAATGCATAATACATATTTAAACATAAGATGTTTTGAAAACTACCATACATGCCATAGTTCAATAAGATGGACACTAATTAGTACAAGTGTCACAGATGTTTTTAAAGAACTTAAAAAAATAAACAAACTAGCTTTAGTCCGACTGAATCTCCTCCTCATCATCTTCATCATCATCATCGTCATCATCGTCATCGTCATCATTGTCATCGTCATCACCTCTAGACGTCTCTCCATGACCTTGTCCGCTTGTACCAGCAGATTCCTCGGATGTTGACCAATGTGAAAGTGGGAGGAGCCGGACGCTTTCCGGGGTCTTGATGTTGGGTAGAGACAGATGTGCTACATGATATAGCATCCCATATAGCACTGAAGAAAGACTTGACCTTGTTGAATCGTTTGTCAATTTTTGAATCCATACGTTTGAGTCTCGCTTCAAGTAAGAATTGATTACGAGCGATGGTTTCAAGAGATTCTCTTGTAGACGACTTAGATTTCAACAACCTAACTTCTCCGGAACGAGGTCGGGAAGATGGAGCTCGTTGTGCTTGTGTACCTCGTTGTTGCCATTGTTCTAATGACATAATCTGAACATAGGGAGGAGGAAGTTTCATGCGCTTGATGGTAGTGGAGTCAATGCATTTTGGTGTAGATGTTGCTGAATCAGGGGCTGTTACTCCACATGCTAGCAATATGCGCATAATATACTCATTATAGAAGAAATGAGGTCGAGTGGAGTTATTCACTTTTAAAATTTCATTGAAAATCATGTGAGCCCAGTTGATTTCGATTTCCCCGTATATAGCATAAAGAGCCTTGAAATTTTCCTTGTAGACGACATCATAATTTCCTAATCGAGGAAATAGAGAGTGCATCAAGACACGATGTAATAGCCTTGCTGTCGGTCGTAGCCCAATCGATTTGGTGCCGTCACTATTATCTTCTATAAACTTATGGCTAGTGCTATTTCGGGTGAATACTTCACAAAATGTCGATGAAAATTCTTCACCTCGATTTGGTATTCCAAGAATAGAAGCTATTCTATCATGAGTAAGATAAATTCGTTTGCCGCAAACTACCGACCAAATAACTCCATTTGGATTATCCGGTGTATATTCTTCTAAATTCATATTTGCGTAGAATAATTTAATCATTAAGTGATTAATTTCTACGCTATTATCTGAAAAATCTATTAGAGGAGAAATATTGGAATTGTTTGCTAAACGACGAATACCGTATGAAGTGAAGTCTTCGAATTTGATGAATGAGCCCGGATGGAACTTATAATTTGTCATTTGATTCCATCGAGTTACGGCAACTGGAGTTTCAAGCCACTTTCTGGCAGAGAGAGTTAGAGATGAAGATTCTGAAGATGCTCTTTTCTTTGATTTCTTTTGTGGTGGAGCCATTGATGAGGATTTGAGAGTTTTGGAGCTTGAGAAATATGAACTAGGGTTTGGGAATTGGGAAAGCTTTCAGTAGGAAGTAGAAAGAAATGAGTGTGGGGTATAAAATATATACGTGAACTGTAAAAAAAACTGTAAATGCATGCGACCGGTCGACCGCCTATATATGACCGGTCGACTGTTTTCAACCCGAGAGCATTTTTGGTCGACCGGTCATATTTCCGGTGGTCGACCGGTTTTGCTCTGTGTTGAAAACTGCTTGATTTTGCAAAAAAATTTTGAAAAAAATCGATTGCATATATTTTATATTATATATTATTATTACAGAATATATGATATTACAAGAAATATATATGAAAACAAAACAATATACATTATGAAATTCTAATGAGAAGGAGAGTTGTCATTAGAATTTTTGTTGTCTTCAATGCGTTTAGCCCTTGGACTCCACTTATTTCGAGCTCCTTCATTCTCGTTATAATTTCTATCCCAAGAGTTTGGAGTCGTTGAAGTCGATGGCCTGGATGGCATTGGTTCATGAACATCGTGCTTGTTTGATCCGTAGAAGAACGATGCCATTCTTTCTAAGACGGATAATCGCGCCGACGTACGTTGTTGTTCATGATACAGTTGGTTTTGTCCATAATGCAATTGTCTCTGAAGGTCGATTTGATGTTTTTGGTAGTGGTGTATCTCTTCAATTTGAGCTTTGGTTCGAGGAGAATAGAATAGTGTCCTTTTAACTCGTTTTGAATTTGGAGTTTTATCAGACATACAGGAGCATTGATGATGACAGCTTGATTTTTGTTTTGGAGTAGTAGGAGAATAGTATTCGTCCGACTCAGAGCTTGTAATAGAAATGTGAGATTCTTGCGCACATTTGTCACAAATATGAGCCATAGTGTAAGTTGAATATATTATTATGGATAGATAAGAATTAAAGATGATCAAAGTATAAAAAATTTGCAAGCTTATATATAAGTTTCTTATATATAATCTTATGGATGTGAGTTAATGATAACTTTTAACCACGAAAATATAAGAAGAAATTTTATTGTTATTCTAAAAATAGCTTTGTTTTTAAAACTGAATTTATAAAATGAGTAAATAAAATTTAACCATTTACTCATTTCTTGGTAATGTAAGTGAGGAAATAAAAAAAGTGCCCATCCATTATGACAATACAGCAGATTACTGGTTTTGCAGAAGCAGTAAAAATGGTCAATTTAATTTTCATGATGTTTGGAATGATTTTAGAACTAAACTACAGGAAATCAGTGATTACAAAATCATATGGAACAACATTTCTCTCCCAAAAATGAATGTATGTTTATACAGAGCCATTTTCAGTTTTCTACCCACAAAAGATAAATTAAAAATGCAAGGAGTGACTGAAGATGATGTTTGTGTACTATGCAAGAGAGAAGTGGAAACTTGCAAGCATATATTTTTTAATTGTCCCTTTTCTAAACATATATGGTGTTGGATCAGAATCATGATGGGAGATCCTATAACTCAAAGAAACTTTCAAACTTCTATCTTAGATGCCATTACATATATCAATCGGAAGTTCGCAGCCAACAATATCAAAAAGGAAATCATAATAGCCGCGCTAAGTTCATCTATATGGTTCATTTGGAAAAGCAGAAACTCCATTATTTTTAATAATGAAAAAGCAGATAGAATTAAGATGTGCAATATCATAAAGTACAATGTTCGTGATATCATCATCAACAGATCCAGATTTATCAGACATAGCATGAACAATTTTGAAGAAATCATCGAAAGATGGGAGATTATACCTTTGCGAGTCGATAATAACATTACCTCAATCCTGAACCCTAATTCCCCTTCCATAACATCCTCCTCAAGATACATGATTGATAGAGAAGAAGATGAAGCTGAGAGATCTAGATTGTCCAGACGCACCGAAATTTTTAACGCTAATGTTGAAAGAGAAGAAGACTTGGCAGGAAGGGAAAATGAGCCGCCATGAGAAGCATTGTTGCTAGGTTTACGCAGTGTGTGTAGGGAGGTGTTTGCGGGTTCGAATTAGCAACCCGTATATATTGTATATACTATGTTTGTAATGTTCTATCATTATCAATAATATATTTGACCTTTCTTCAAAAAAAAAAAAATTTAACCATTTAAATAAAGCAATGGTTAATATTTAATATAAAAAATAGGTTAAGTAAAAGATACGGTTACTAGGAGAAAAGCCATTAGTTTAGTTTAAACAAAAAAATTATAATTAAAGAGAATAACCAAAAGAGAAAGTGTACATTAGTAATTGCTTAGTCAAGATTTTTTCTTGAAATTAAACCAAGCTCTCTTCGTAATCTAATAAAATTAGATTCGAGCAGCGGCTTAGTAAAAATGTCTGCTAATTGATTGTCAGTATGGATATATTCAAGACATATATTTCTTTTTTCAATATTATCTCGAAGAAAATGATGACGGATATCAATGTGTTTAGTTCGAGAGTGATTCACTGGATTTTTAGAAAGATTTATAGCACTTGTGTTATCACAGTATATAATAGAATTTGATAAATGAATATCAAAATCTTGAAGTGTTTGTTGCATATATAGTACTTGAGTACAAGCAAGAGCCGCTGATATATATTCAGCTTCACATGTTGATAGTGAAACACAATTCTGTTTCTTACTAAACCAAGAGACAAGTGATTTTCCAATAAAATGGCACGTACCACTTGTACTTTTTCTATCCGTTCGTGAGCCACCAAAATCAGCATCACTATATGATACTAATTCAAATGGACATTCTTTTGGATAGAAAAGACCAAAATCTTTGGTATTATTAAGATAACGAATTATACGTTTCACTGCTCGTAAATGTGATTCCTTTGGATCGGCTTGAAAACGAGCACATAAACAAACACTCATTAATATATCTGGACGACTAGCTGTAGGATAAAGAAGAGAACCAATCATGCTTCGATATAATTTCTGGTCAACATTCTTACTACTTTCATCTTTTTCAAGATGTGTAGTTGTACTCATAGGAGTTGGTTTACCAGATGTATTTTGTAATCCGAAGCGTTTGATAAGATTTTCACAGTATTTTTCTTGATTGATAAAAATACCGTTTGAAAGTTGTTTGATTTGAAGTCCAAGAAAATAAGATAGTTCTCCCATATGAGACATTTCAAATTCTTTGGTCATAATACTTGCAAATTCCTTGCAGAGTTTATCGTTTGTTGAACCAAAGATTATATCGTCTACATATATTTGGATAACCAGAATATCTTTTCGAGAATGTTTAATAAACAAAGTTTGATCGACTTTGCCTATTTCAAAACCTGAATTAATAAGATAGCTACGTAATCGTTCATACCAAGCACGAGGTGCTTGTTTTAAACCATACAGAGCTTTCTTAAGTTTGAACACATGGTCAGGATATTTTTCATGTACGAACAACGGAGGTTGTTCGACATAGACATTCTCTTTGATAAATCCATTGAGAAAAGCACTTTTGACATCCATCTGATAAAGTTTGAAATTATGATGACAAGCAAAAGATAATAGAATTCTAATAGCTTCTAGTCGAGCAACTGGTGCAAAAGTTTCTTCATAATTGATACCTTCTTCTTGATTGTATCCTTGTGCTACTAATCTTGCTTTATTTTTGGTGATATTTCCTTGTTCGTCAGCCTTATTTTTATAGACCCATTTAGTACCAATTACTGACTGATCAGTTGGTCTTGGAACAAGTTCCCAAACGTCATTGCGCTCAAACTGATTTAGTTCTTCCTGCATGGCAATGATCCAGTAATCATCTGTAGCAGCTTCTTTTGGATTCTTGGGTTCGATATTTGAGAGAAAAGCGACATGACCCATTTGATTGAGTTGACTCCTTGTTCTGACATGTGATGTTATTTCACCTATTATATTTTGGGCCGGATGGTCTCTTAATATTCTTGGTGGTGTTTGTAATTCACATATTTGAGGAGCATTCTCAATAATTACTTCTGAGTCAGAATCAGTATTTGAGATGATTGGATTATTAATGACTATTGATTCGTCATCATCTGATATTGTGTGAGGATGCTGATAGATTTCATCAAAAGATACATGAAGTGATTCTTCAATAGTTTTGGTTCGTTTATTAAATATCCGATAGGCCTTACTTCGTTCCGAATAACCGACAAATATTCCTTCATCGGCTTTTGGATCGAATTTTCCAAGCTGGTCTTTCGTATTTAAAATAAAGCACTTAGAACCAAAAACTTTGAAGTATGAGATTTTGGGCTTTCTTTTGTTAAACAATTCATAAGGAGTGTTCTTGGTAAGAGGTCTTATGGACACACGATTTAAAACATAACAGGCGGTTGCGACAGCTTCTGCCCAGAAATGTTTTGGTAAGGTAGTTCCATTCAATAATGTTCTTGCACATTCTTGTAAAGTTCGGTTCTTTCGTTCTACTACTCCGTTCTGTTGTGGAGTTCTGGGAAACGAAAAATTATGATATATACCTTTCTTTGTACAAAAATGTTCAAATTCATTATTTTCAAACTCTCCGCCATGATCACTTCTTATATTTTTAACTTTAATCCCTTTTTATTTTTGAATTCTTTTGACGAAGGATTTGAAATGATTGATAGTATCACTTTTATTTTTTAAGAAAATTGTCCATGTATAACGAGAGAAATCATCAACAATTACAAGCACATATTGATTGTGATTTATTGATTGAACTCTAGTAGGTCCAAATAAATCCATGTGCAGTAACTCAAGTGGTTGTAATGTTGATATAACTTTCTTGGATTTAAAAGATGATTTGGTCAATTTTCCTAATTGACATGCATCACAAATGTTGTTAACTTTAAAACTCATTTTGGGTAGTCCTCTAACTAGATTGTTTTTAGCTAACTTGTCAATATTTCTGAAGTTTATATGACAGAAACGTTTGTGCCATAGCCATGGATCATTGTCATTAGCCACAAGACACATATCTGAATTATGATTAATATTCATATTTAGAATATATATATTTCTGTCTCTATAACCTTCAAAAACTAAATTATGGTCTTTATCTAAAATACTACACTTATTATTTGAAAAGGAAATTATAAAACCCTTGTCACATAACTGACTAATACTAAGTAAATTGTGTTTTAAATTTCTAACTAGCATGACATTAGTAATAAGAGGTAAGTTAGATGTACCGCAATTGCTCACATCGCCTTTGCCGATGATATAACCTTTTGAATTGTCTCCAAAAGTGACTGAGCCACCATCTGAGTATTTAATATTTGTTAATAAGCTTTTGTCTCCCGTCATATGTTTTGAGCAACCACTGTCCAATATCCACTTTCCTCTTTTCTTCAGTGGGACCTGCAAAAAATAGAATTAAGTTCATGGTACCCACTTTTTATAGGGTCCTAAGAGTTAGGTCTTAGGAGTCCAAACCCATTTGGGTCCGGTATCCCCTTTATAAATATAATTGTTATTAAAATGTACAATATTCATGAAATGCTGAATGTATTTGTTCCTAATCGAATTATTATTTGTTTTAGGAACCCATATTTTGATAGTCTTAACATTTCTCTTTTGAAATTTCACAACTGGTTTTGGTTTGAAATATAATAAACTAAAATTTTTCTTAGCTTCAGTTTTTTGTACTTTTTTCTTCCTTTTATTTCTAAGATGTTTCTTAGTTTCATGTTTGTTATATCCCAAACCTTGTTTATCTGAAATAGATTGTGAACTTTCAATGATTTTAGTCAAATTTTCTCGACCTTTGTTAAAGTTAGAAACATTTTGAGTAATGTCATCAAACTTTGTTTGTAAACTAGCTTTTTCTAGGTCTAGAATTTTAACTTTTGCTTTAAGTTCATGATTTTCAGTAGTGAGAGCATTATTTTTCTCTTTTTGAGCTTCTATTTCATGACTCAAAAGAGATATTTGAGAGTCAACATTAGATGATGATTCTTGAATATTTCCAAGTTCTTCTTCTAATATTTTCTTCTCATCTTTTAACATATCTCGTTCAAACTCTGCTCTACTTAAATCTGCTTTGACTACTTTTAATTGACGTTTTATGTCTTTATATTTGACTATCAATTCAGCATTAATATCAAGTAATTCATCAAATGTAGGAATTTGTACCTCATCTTCTGTTGCCATAAAACAAACATTAGCTTGTTCATTCTCCGAATCACTTTCACTTTCTGATGAAGATGACTCTGAGTCATCCCATGTTACTGAGAAGGCTCGTTTCTTTGATTTGTCCTTATATTTGAATTTGTCATTTTCTGACTTTTTCTTTTGTTCTGGACAATCCTTCTGCATGTGTCCCTTTTTATGGCAGTTGAAACATTCTATAGCAGATGAAGATGGTTTATTTGATCCAGGTTTCCTTTTATTGTAGCGACTGGCTTTTCGATATTTTAGGAATTTTTTGAAACCTTTAGCAATGAACGCCAAATCTTCATCTTCAGAATCTGATTCATTTTCATCTTTCTCAACATGAAATGCTACATTTTTCTTTTCTTCTTTCTGTTCTTTTCTAGCCTGCAAATTTGCTTCATAGGACATTAAATTTCCTATCAATTCATCTGGCTTCATGACGGAAAGGTCATTAGCTTCTTCAATTGCTAATACTTTTCCTTCCCATTCATTAGTCAGAGAATGTAGGACTGTTGAAACAACATCAAAATCAGAATACTTTTGTCCTAACCCAATGAGTGCATGGTGAATAGTTTGAAACCGTGAATACATGTCATTGATTGTTTCATTTGGTTTCATTTTGAAATTTTGAAATTGACTTTTCAGCATGTCTATTTTGGCTTGTTTAACCTTGTTAGTACCTTCATGAGTGATTTTTAGCGTTTGCCAAATTTGATATGCAGTAGTGCAGATACTAACACGGTTATATTCATTTTGGTCTAATGCACAGAACAACATATTTATTGCTCTTGCATTTACGGCTGCTGCCGTTTTCTCAGCCACAGTCCATTCTGAATAATCAGTTGTTGGATTCACTATTTCTCTTTGAGTAGCATTCCAAGCATCATAGCTACTTGATTGCATAAAGAATGACATACGTGTTGCCCAATAACTATAGTTAAGACCATTGAAAAATGGAGGTCTTTGTGTTGATTTCCCTTCTGTGTAAGTGGTGTTTTGAGTGCTAGTACTTGCGTTATTTGCCATATTACAAGAATATATCAAATAACTGTGTTACGGTTATATGATGACCGTGCTCTGATACCAAATAAAAGTGCGGTGTGTATACAATTATATGTGCTAATATAGTATACACGGATCGTGTAATATGGATTACAATACAAATGCGGAAATAGATGATAATAGCATTGTAAATAGAAAATAGAAAAATCACACCAGAGATTTTTATACTGGTTCGGAGCACCGTCCTACGACCAGTCCCAGACTTCTATCTGGATTTTCACTATTAACTACCTCGCTTCACCCGGAGGAACAGGTTTACAATACCCGAACAGCCGAACGGGATTTCACGCCTCTAATACACTGAGGACTTCAACACTTGCCTCTTACAACACGAGGACTTCAACACAAACAAATACAATTGTTGTCGACAACTTGTGTTCTTCAAAACACGGATTTGTCACTAGTAGTACACCCTTCCTATAATCTTATCCTCAAAGTATATGACTGATGTTTTGTGAAGATTAAAGAAGGTATATTGCTTATTGAATCAAAAGATATGAAATAATTTCAATGATTCAATAAGCTAAATTAATTAAATGAGTGCTTTTAGAATGCAAGAATGTTAGAAAGTAAGATCAGAGAAAGCATATAATAATCATATAAATTCATGTTTGAATCAACGATTTAGATGAGTATATATAAGAAGAAATAGTTGTAACTCTTGGTGAAACAGTTGCCATTAAGAGTTGTGATTATTGGTGAAAGGTAGGAGATGCAACTTTTGGAGAAGAGAAGTGTCTTTTGGAAAACTTGCTTTCTGTTTAAAAACGGTCGACAGGTCAAAAAATGACCGGTAGACAGGATTTTAAATATATAGTCGTTATGTGCATGTGTGCACGTTTACTGTGCAACTTTACCAGAAACGGTCGACCGCCCCATTTTCAACCGGTCGACCGGTCTTGTGTAAATTTTCACAGTGAATGTGCAATGATGTTTAAATGTATATATATCGACTATATTTGAAATGCATGATTATTTGAGGATAGATTTTAACAAGTTTATCACTATTACAACATCAAATAATCAACCTATAATCTAGAGTACCATATGTAGGTCTTGATTTGTCGATTGCCGTTATATTGTTGTCAGCAATCAAAATCTTCATAGAAGCTTTGACTCAACATTAAAGTGTGCCTTTGAAGATGGCTTTTTTTTTTGTGCCACAGCAAAGGGCTTTTTGATTTTTGCTTGTTTGAAAAGTTGCACCTCTGAGGAGGGCTTTCTCACATTTCAACACTTGGAAGTTTTATTTCAATCTCGGTGAAACGTGTGCCTCCAAAGAGTTGTGCCTCCGAGGAGGGCTTTTTCACGTTTCAACACCTGGAAGTTTTATTTCAATCTCGGTGAAACGTGTGCCTCCGAAGAGGTCTTTATGCTTGCTTGTGCCTCCGGGAGGAGGTCTTTTCATTTCTGCCTCTGGGAAGAGGTCTTTCTGTCTTGTTGTGCCTCTGGGAAGAGGTCTTTTTGTTTCTGCCCCTTGGGAGAGGCTTTTATTTTTCCCTGTTCGCTGGGAAGCGGGACTCTGAAGAGGGCTTTCCACATTTCAACACTTGGAAGTTTTATTTCAATCTCGGTGAAATGTGTGCCTCTGAGTAGGGTTACTGCCTGGAAGTTTGGAGTTTCTTTCTCTCGGTTGGACGGATTCACGGGAGTGTATCGACCGATCGTTCCGCAACTTTGTAACGAGAAAGATCTCTCTTTTTCTGGTTGGCTCGCTCGAGGTCTTTTAGCATTTCAACTGTGGTGAAATGGGCCTCCGAAGAGGGCTTTTTTTCACGTTTCAACACCTGGAAGTTTTATTTCAATCTCGGTGAAACGTGTGCCTCTGAGTAGGGCTTTTGCCTGGAAGTTTGGAGTTTCTTTCTCTCGGTTGGACGGATTCACGGGAGTGTATCGACCGATCATTCCGCAACTTTGTAATGAGAAAGATCTCTCTTTTTCTGGCTAGGCCCGCTCGAGGTCTTTCTCCTCCGAAGAGTTGTGCCTCCGTAGAGGGCTTGCGCCTCCGAAGAGGTCTTTTGCTGATTGATGCTTGCTCGCCCATGTCTCTTTTGCCATCCACTCATGTTGGCGATCCCCGTTTTCTTTTGCAAGTGTCAACACTTTTTAGTTCCCAATAATTTCCCTTATCCAGAGAAATATACTTCATAGTTAGGTGAGTTGGTGGTGGTGGACACAGTTTGCTTAACTGGCTGTTTGTTCAAACATTTGTAGTTAGTTAGAGATGGTCCACTTCCATCCACATTGCCCACTTTTGTTTGAAGCACTTCTTTTATAGGATTTGAGTATGGAAATTTTGGATGGTTTAGTGTTTGTTTGTTGAGTGATGTCGGGAATTGCATGGTCTTGGGATGGGTAAGCTTTACTTTCATGACCTGCATTATTAAATCGACATTTTAATGACACAATTAATGTATTTTATATGTCGAAATAAAACAAAGCAGTTTATAATAGTAAAGAACACAAGATTTATAGTGGTTCGGCCAAAAACTGGGCCTACATCCACTTTGTAGCTTTTCATTATGCACTTGCTTTACAATTGCTTTCAATACAAGAATCATATGTTTGCAATTCTTTTACAATATTTCAGCAAAGCTTTCAAGTAAAATAAGGACGCAAATGATTGCTGTTCCAAGCTCTTGGGATTGGTTCTCCTTCGACAGTTGTGAGTTTGAATGTGCCGTCAAGAAGATTCGTGCCTATAACATTTGGCCCTTCCCAGTTTGGCCCAAACACACCTGTGGCTGTCATGATTCTTTTCAGAATTAGGTCCCCAACTTCAAAGTTGCGCTGACGAACTTTGGAATTGAAGTGCCTGGATATTCTTTGTTGATGCGCCGCAATTCTAAGTCTAGCATCTTCTCTTCTTTCATCAAGGAGGTCAAGTGCTTCCAATTGCAGTTTTTCATTCTCATCTTTATCATAATGGATCCTTCTATGTGAGGGGACTTCAGTTTCCACTGGAATCATTGCTTCTGATCCATATGCCAACGAAAATGGAGTATGCCCAGTCGCAGTTTTGTGGTTGGTTCTGTATGCCCATAATGCAAGCGGTAACTTGTCAACCCAACCACTTTTCGCTTTTTCCAGCTGCTTTTTGATGGTTGATTTGATGATTTTGTTTACTGCTTCCACTTGCCCGTTTGCCTGCGGATGAGCTACTGCTGAGAAACTTTTTTGGATTTTGAATCGTTTGCAAAAATCTTGGAATTCCTCGCTTTCAAACTGAGTACCATTGTCTGTGATTATCTTCTGAGGCACACCATACCTGCAAATGATATTCTTAGTTACAAAACTTATCATTTTCTTAGAGGTAATAGTGGCCAAGGGTTCGGCCTCAGCCTATTTAGTAAAATAATCAACAGCAACGATAGCATATTTAATCCCTGATTTGGCAGTCGGTAAAGGCCCAATGAGATCTATTCCCCAGATGGCAAACGACCATGGACTGACCATTTGTGTTAGCTCAGTGGAAGGTGCTCTAGGAATTTTGGCGAATCTCTGGCATTTATCACACTTTCGGGAATAGTCAGCAGCATCCTGATTAATTTCTGGCCAAAAGTATCCGTAACGGAGGATTTTCTTTGCTAAAGTTTGACCATCTGTATGATCCCCACATTCTCCTCCGTGTACTTCAGTTAGAATCGTCTTCGCTTCTTCCTTTGTCACACATTGGAGTAATGGCATTGAAAATCCTCGTCTGTACAAACGACCATCCGGAACTATATACCTGGAGGCTTTCCTCATCAGCTTCTGTCGTTCTTTTGAACTTTCTGGCAAAGAACCACTGAGTAAATATTCAAGTATCGGAGTCATCCATGATTCTTGCTCTTGGGATATGTTCATAATCGAATCAACATCCATTTCATCTGTGCTTGGAGCTGACATGACTTCAACGGGAACTAACCCCAACAGTTGAGCTTCACCAGTACTCGAATACTTTGCGAGAGAACCCGCCTTCATATTTTCTTCTCGGGGAATATGATTTATTGAATAACGGTCAAAATTTTGAAGGAGCTCCCAGGCCTTTGACAAATAGGCTGGTAAATTTCCTCCTTTAGCTTGAAATTCCTTCTTGACTTGACAAACAATAAGTTGAGAATCACTGAAGATATGCAATGCCTTGATGTTTAGTTCTTTAGCGATCCTTAAACCAGCGATGAGAGCTTCGTATTCAGCTTCATTATTTGTCGAAGGGAATTCCAGCCTCAGTGCATAACATAGTGATCGACCTTCCGGGGTTTCAAGGACAACCCCTGCTTCGGAACAGTAATCATTCCTTGCGCCATCGACATACAATTTCCATTGGATTGGGATGCTACCAATGACTTCTTCCTCACTATTACCTTTATCCGTACATTCTGCGATGAAATCTGCTAAAGCTTGTCCATTGATTGCTTTCCGGGGATGATAAGTGACGTCGTACTGGCTGAGTTCGATATTCCATTTCAAAAGACGGCCGGAAGTCTCAGGACGGAATAGGAATTGCTTTAGAGGCTGATCGGTGAGGACTTTGATAGGATGAGCTTGGAAATAAGGCCTCAATTTTCTTGATGCGATCAACAAACAATAGGCGAGCTTTTCTAATCTGGAATAGTTCATCTCTGCCCCAGTGAACCTTTTGCTGATATAATAGACTGGGCGTTGAATCCTTGCATCTTCCCGTACCAACACTGCACTGAGAGCATAAGACGAAATTGCCAAATATATGAAGAGATCTTCACCACTGTCAGGCTTTGAAAGTATCGGAGGCACTTCCATATGACGAATCAACTCATCAAATGCTTTCTGACAGTCTGGAGTCCACTCAAAGTTCTTCTTTCCTTTCTTCAGAGCATCAAAGAATGGAATGCATTTGTCAGTAGCTTTGGAAATGAACCTACTTAAAGCAGCAACCTTTCCATTGAGACTTTGCAATTCCTTCTTCGTTCTAGGAGCCTTGACCTCTCTCAGGGCAGTGATTTGAGCTGGATTGGCTTCAATGCCCCTAGCGCTCACAATGAAACCTAAAAACTTTCCGGACTCCACTCCAAACGAACATTTCAAGGGATTAAGCTTCATTCTATACTTTCGGAGTACTGCAAACATCTCTGCCAAATGATCCATGTGGTCCACTGCTTTCTTAGACTTTACTAGCATATCATCGACATAAACTTCCATTGTCTTGCCAATCTGTGGTTTAAACATGGCATTAACAAGCCTCAGGTAAGTTGCCTCTGCATTCTTGAGTCCGAAAGGCATGACCTTGTAGCAGTAGAGTCCAACATCTGTGATGAAGCTTGTATCCTCTTGATCCGGCTCATGCATCATAATCTGCTTATATCCGGAGTATGCATCCATAAAAGATAACAATTCATGTCCCGCTGTCCCATCCAACAACTGATCGATCCTGGGCAGCGGGAAACAGTCTTTTGGGGCAGGCTTTGATCAGATCTGAAAAATCAATGCACACCCTCCACTTTCCATTAGCCTTTTTTACCAACACTGGATTTGAGACCCAATTTGGATAAGTAGATTCTCTAATGAAACTGTTCTCCATGAGCCGATCCACTTCTTCTTTTAACGCTGCAGTTCTTTCAGGACCCTGAGTCCTTCTCTTCTATTTCACAGGTGTAAACTTTGGATCAATGTTCAGAGTATGTACTGCAATCTCCGGGGATATTCCGCACATGTCAGCATGAGTCCAAGCGAACACATCCAAATTAGCCTTTAAAAATGAAATCAGAACATTCTGGATTGTCGGATTGAGTTGTGAACCCACATTAAGCACTTTGTTTGGGTCATTTGAGTCAACAGGCACCGATACTGATACCTCTACTGGTACCACTCTATTTTCCCCTGCACTGGCTTTCCTTGGATCCATCTCTCTTCGTGCCCCACTACATTCACCAGTGCTGGGTCCACCCTGTAATTGCTACAAGGTTGGTTCTTTGATGCAGACTGGAGCCGCCGCACTTTTTCCCATCTCTCTCTTCCTGGATTCTCGCAATTCTGCAAAATAACATTCTCCTCCCGCATCTTGGTCTCCCTTAACCACACCAACTCCGTTATCTGTGGGGAATTTTAGAGTCAAGCACCATGGAGCAAGAACAGCTTTGAATGCAACAAGAGTTGGACGACCCAAAAAGGCGTTGTAAGCGGAGAATTCTTCAACAATTATAAAGGTTTTCTTTCGAGCCACCTTCCTTAGTCCCTTCCCGAGTTCTACAAACAAATCTATGGTCCCAATTGGCTGTTTGGGTTCTCCATCAAACCCAGCAATCTTAAGTGATGAAGCTTGAACGTCAGCCATTGGAATTTTCATTTGATCAAAGGTCTTCTTGAAGAGGATGTTGCATGAGGCTCCACAATCAACTAGAACTCTTCTCACAGTTGTTGGCCCAATACCTGCGGATATGACCAAAGGATCTATGGTCGGAGCTTCGATACCCAAAGAATCCCTGGCACTGAACACAATATCATCTGTGGAAGTCTTTTGTTGCTTTAAAGGCGCATCATTCTCTAAAACAAAAACATTCTCTTCAGCTAGTACATGCTTCAAGGCCCGGGCATACCTTTCCATCTCGCCCTAGCTTCTGCCTGCTGGGTGAGGTCCTCCAGTTATTATATTGATGAAAGGCCTTTCAGATTCATGTTCCACGACCTTCTCACTTGAGCTAGGACGGTGAGCGGGACCTTGCTGTTCTTGAGTTGACGGAGCTGAGGCATTTCTGTTCCTTTTCACATACTGCTGGAGCTTGTTTTCCTTTAAGAGTTGTTCAATTACCTCTTTCAATTGGCGGCATTCGTTGGTATCATGGCCGGGTTGGTTGTGGAACGGCAGTACTTTCCACTTTTTTCCATCTTAACCGCAACTCTCATTTTAGGTGGGGCCGGATAATTGACATCATCTTTAGTTGCAAAGTAGATGTTTTCAGGGGTATCGTTAAAGGGTGTGAAATTGAAAGAACGACCTTTCTTAGCGTCTCCTTGTTTCTTTCCACCATCGTTTCCCCTTTTTTGAGTGTTTGGTTCCTTCTTGTTCGTAGCAGCGCTATTGTTCCCGGCTTGTACTGATACCACCTTAGCTGGTGCTTGGAGGCTCTCCAAGCACATGAATTCATCCGCTTTCTTGTAGAATTTGTCAAGTGAGTTTGGTTCTTTCATTTTCAACCATTTTCCAAATTCGCTTGACTTGTCAATTGCCCTCATCAAGTACGTCAAGACCATGCGTGGCTCAGCATTATCCACCTCAGCCAACGCTATGTTAAAGCGATTCAAGAACGACCTAATAGATTCTCTCGGATTTTGCTCTAGACTTGACAGTGACATTATGTCCTTTGCTTTAGAGGCATACAATCGAAATTGCTCCTTGAATTTCCTGGTCAAATCGGAGAATTGATCGATGGACCTGACCGGCAGCTTTGTAAACCAAAATAGAGCTACACCTTCTAGATAAACCGGGAAGTATCGGCATTTAATTTCATCAGATGCTCTGGCACCAGTCATGTGCCAGTCGTATTTGTACAGAAACTCGTTAGGATCACTCGTCCCCTTGTAAGCCGGAATAGTAGGGGGAACGAATTTCCTTGGAAACTCTGCCTTCAAGATCCTTTCAGTAAATGGAGTTTTGCTTGGAGCAAATCCCCACTCTTTCTCATCTTCATCTCTTCGCATACTTTCTTTCATGATTTGACGAACCATACCCGAAAAATATTCTTCGTCATTCAAAGGCCCTGGAGGGCACACATAAGTTACTCTCTCTGAATTCTGCCTTGACAATCGTTCACAGAGAGTTGGTTGTGGCCCTGATCCGCCAGCTTGAGGAGGAGTACTTTCTACTGGGTTCGCAGCTCTTTGGGAGATGTTCCCTTCAACATCCTGAACTTCCGGAGTAGGGTTTCCATCATTATTACCCGGTTGACGATTTGCCCCAAGTAGATCATTCAATTTACTCAAGATCAAGGCATTCTGAGCATTCTGTGCTTCTAATTGTGCATTCTGAGCATTCAACTGCTGATTCAGTCCCAAAACCACGGCGTCCAGCTCCGCCCGTGTAACTCCAGTAGTCGGAGCTGCTTGACTTGAAGGAAGGGAGGTAGCTGTATTTCCATGAACATTATCGGACCTTGCAGAACTTCGTCTTCTTCCAGGAGCCATTATTTCCAACAAACTCCTAGTTTTAAAAGAAATCCTTTCAACAATCCTTCGCGGAGCAATAGTGGAAGTTTCCTGAGTTTAGTTCTCAGTGAAAGCACCAAAAATGTTAACGTGAAAATCGGACGCTAACACCCCGATGTCAATTGAAGTTGGATGAAAGCACCACCCGTGTACACGGGAATTACAAGCAAGTAGAGAAAATACAGAAAAAAGAAGAAAATACTACAATTTTTATAGTGGTTCGGCTTAGAGTAAGCCTACGTCCACTCTAACTCTCTTTATTATCGAATTTGATTACAACTTTACAACAATCTTCAATTACAACACACTTTAGACCAGTAGATCAAACTTTGATAGAGAATAATCTTCAGAATTCATGTTGAATGATGTAGATTTTCTCCTGGAGATCGTCGTAGTGTCCTTGGTGTTTGGAGTGATGAAGTGTTGAGTGAGTCGAGAATTCTGTAGAGTATCGGCGCTTGAAATGGTCGGCCAAAAATGTCCTTTGCTAGTTGGAGTTAGGGCTGTATTTATAGGAGTGATTCTGAGCATGATTTTCTTTCCAAGTCTTAGGTTGTAGACGACCTAAGTTAGGTCATAGGTCGTAGGTCGGCGATGACCTAAGGAATCTCTCGTATCTGTTGCTTCTTGAACTTGTCTTTATCTGCTTAGGTCGTGTGTGACTTATCATAGGTCGTAGGTCGCGAGCAGTTTTAAGATGTGGTGGGGCAAGGTCGTACTCAACTCTGCAACGGGTTACGGGTTAGTAAGTTGTAGGTCGTAGACGGCTTATGAGAGTAGTTGGCGATCTTAGAACGCTGAGGCATTCAATGTAGCGACCTAGGCTAAGTCGTTAACTCGTTAGGTCGCTAAGTCTTAAATTCTCTCAGATCGGTAGGTCGTTGGCTCTTTAGGTCGCTTGATAAATGAGTCGTGTATGAACGAGTTAGTAGAGCGTGAGCGACCTAATATAGGTCGTGAGCGACCTATGATAGTAGGTGAAACTTTTCTTTGCTTTAACTTGCTAAGTCGCTACCTTGCTAGGTCGTGAAATTACAGAAATCTTTAGGTTGCAGATAGCTTTAGGCCGTTGAGGAATGAAGTCACTAGGTCGCTAAAAACTTTAGGTCGCTGAGTGCTTTGTGACGTTAGGTCGCTAAGACAATTATGCCGTTAGGTCGTTGAGACTATTAGGTCGTCAGGTACGCTTAGGTCGTTGGGCTGCTGAGTTATAGGTCACGGAGTTTTAGGTCGTGGAGTTTTAGGTCGCAACAGAAATAGGAGTTAACAGATCATAACAGGTTCCACTTTGAATGCCACATTATCATTCCACGTCACATGATTGATTTCTAGAAAAGTATAACTTCCTGAGCTCATAAGTCTCAGGAAAGGATGTTAAGCTAAGAGAAGTTGCCTTCTCCGCCACCAACTGATATACGTTTATAGAAACCACTCAAATGTGATTTAGAATACAATGTCAGACAAACATCCATACAAGTTCGTTCTGGGACTAAAAGAAACCGAAGGCACTTTCCTCGGCCATTACTAGGCGAGAAGGCCTTGCAATCCAAAAAATCTCCACAACGAGGAGACCACTGCTATAAATAATTCTATAATGGGAGTGACCCAAAGCATGTTCAACAAGCAGTCCTCATGCTATGAAGATCCATGGTCTTCGATAATCATCATCTTCATCATGTCTTCACTTTCGAACGTATACATTGGCTCGAAGTGGTTTCCGGATGGGAATCGTCCAAATCCGACTTCGGTTCCTACGAAGCCAATCATCGCTTTAAAAAGATGTTAAGTTCATATGTGGATATCAATCATCAATCAATTACTTCATCTTTTATCTAATCAAATATCTTTTTTAGATATATTCTTTTCAATTTGTTCCATTTTCTTTTCAAATGTATATGGACTCATTAAGCCTCATTTTATCAAATCGTTTGATTTATTAAACCCTTTCTTAAATCTTGAAATAATTCCAAATTATTTCTCCTTTACTTAGGAAATCCTTTCCAAATCATACATTAAATCTTATTCAAAAATTTCTTATAGTCAAGTTATAACTTTTAACTTAGGGAAAATATGCCAAAATCATTCATTAAATCCTAATCAAAGATTTTTTTTCCTTAACATCAAATCTTATTCTTGCAAATCGAAGATTTTCATAATAGAGCACTACTGCCATCTTAGATATGGTAAATTTTACCTCCAGGGACTAATGGAAAGTTTCACCTCTAGGGACTAATGGAAAGTTATCCTACATCATGAATATCCTTTTCTTTTAACTTGGAAAAACATAAATATGATCTTTTAGAGCATCCGGGGTTTCCTTTCGATCTGTTCCACCCCTCGCCTAAGAAAAGAAAACATAGGCCAGGTAAGTTCAGGGAACTGGTTGCTTCATCCCTGACCTTAGTTAAACACCTTGTATTTATCTTCTCAGATCTCACAGGCGGGACAAATGTACTAGTTGTTTCCGCATACTCAGTTTGTTATTATATTTAGTCTTCTTCACTTTTTTGTTTAAGTGGTATAAACAATTCGTCTTAACCATTTCAAACTCTTATTAAAAATTCCAAATCATCTTTACATTACTTAATTATTCCTTTAAAATCATTCACAAAAGATTTAGGATAGAATTTTTAAGTTTAAAACTACATTTCAAAAGGTTATAGAATTCGCAGCATAAAAGTGCTACAGAAAGTGCTATATAAGCTTATTTGATTTAAACTATTTTTAATATTTGAAAATTCATATTTTCCATTCCAAATCTCTTTCAAACTATTTTAATAGATTTATCAAATTTATTTCATCTTTTTAATCCTTTAAAATATCATTTATAAATAAATACCTTTTTGGATTCCGAACTGCAAAACCGCGATGTTTTTAGAAAATTGTTTTGGACATATTTCAAACTCTACTCGATGAAATCTTGATTTTCTTTCTTCATTGGAAAACTATTATCATTATGGACCAAATAATTTTCATTTCGAAGAAATCCGACTTATAAATCATTCTCTACGTCAATTTAAAGTTACGGGTCGAACGTTACGAACTATCGCTACGCGACAAGCTCGATTTTGACTAATTTTGTGAATTGCTTTGGAACTTGTCCAAAACACTTCAAATTTGTTTTAAACCATAATGAAACTATTTTAGCTCATTTAAAATCATTAAGAGGCTAATAACTTCTATTCACATATTTGTATAAATTTAATTCTTTTCAATTAACTATGGTTAATTACTAATCATTTCTCTTATCATTTATCAAACAAAGTTATCAACCACATAATCAATCACATAATCAACCAATTTGCAACCAAGTTATCAAATATATAATCATTTAACATATTTAAACTTTTCAAATCATTATACTTGAAATAAGTTATGGATTAATTAGTAAATATGAGTACCCACCTTTAACCAAATTGTTCACTTCCTACCAACATTCATTTGCAACAACACTTCACTTAAACTTCAACTAATCAACTTCTACTCCATTTCTTTTGCTTTATGCCATCGACCACTTCTTCCAAACTCCCGAAAATCGGCAGAGCTTACGCAACACCTTAAATTTCCCCTAGTTCCTCGTAATGAAATCGGTGGCACTTCCTTCTCTTTTTCTTGCTTCGAAGCTTACCAACTTGCTTCCTTCTCTTTATAGGTTCGTCCATACCTATATCCTCACCTTCCTCCATCATTTCTTCACTTCTTTGGTGCTAAACCACGTTAAATGGTATTCTAAGGTCATTGGTAAAGTTTGGTGGCGTTTGGAGTTGATTTGATATGATTTTGAAAAAGTTAGCAAGGATTTGAAAGAGAAGAAGAAGCCATTAAAGAGAGCTTCAAGGAAGAAGAAGAAGCTACAAAATGGTGTAAAAGCAAGTGGAAGAATGGTGGTCTTATTTATAGAAAAGTTTTCGATTAAAATAACATTGTGTAAAAAGACCAAAATACCCTTACTTACTTATAAAGTAATCTTATTTTTTTTCAACACTTAACATCACATTTCAAATCATTGTTTTATGTCATTTTCACTTAGATATTAAGTAAAATAAGTAATAATTATGTTTCTTTGATTTGATGTTTTACTTTTTGCTTTGAAATGACATTTTTGTCTTTTTGTGCTTACTTTTTCTTAATTGTTTTCTAGAAGTTTCTAATCTTGTTTATTAAAAGTAAAATTGATTAGTGAATTAATTAATACTTACACTATTTGAATATATGTTCCTATATAAGAAAATAAAGATGCGACGACGTTGCGACAATTTTTAATCGACAAAACGTCGTTTTTCGACAAAATGTTTTACGGTCTCGTTTTGACGCTTTAGTTAAACTATTTATTTATGCAAACCAAATTTAAAAATTAACTTTTTACTTCTTTAAATAAATTAAAACATGTATCTTTATATTTTAAAATCATATTTAAATAATATCAAAATCTCTAATTTTACGGTGTATGTAAAACTGAGAAAATGAGATAAAATTTGGTTATTTTTGTAAAACGATTATTAACATACTTCTAAATATTTTAATATACTTTTATTATCTTTATTAGATGTTTTCAATAAGATTTATGTTTTTAAATAAATATTTAAACCTATTTATTTAAGAATTTATTTATTTTTAACAAAACTTAACTTTTGTGGATTTGATATAAAATCCAAATTTATACTTTTTAAATTATCAACTATAAGAATAAATAATTTCTCCATTATTCTCTATTATATTTAAATTATTTATTTAAGTTTTAAACCTTCTTAAATGAAATCTCTCATTTTTGAAGTAGCGAAATACTGGTCGTTACATTCTCCCCTACTTAAAAGAATTTCGTCCTCGAAATTACTCAAAACAAAAGTTGGCCCAAAACATTTATCTTTAAACTTAAATCCATACAATATACATAAATCATCCATATGAAATATCTTTTTCGATCTCCTATTCGAATACACAACTTTATTCTCGAACTAGCATCGATCCCCCGATCCTCTAGTGTGGAGTTTAATCAGGCTCTTTGCTCAGAAAACTTTGCTTTCCTTGCATAGCTCTCAACTACGATAGAAAACTCAAGTATCTAATCAAAAATCCTCATCAATGTTCGTCGTCAAGAATCAAGTGATAAATACTTTTTCGAATAGGTGTAAACACCTCAAATTTCCGAACTCGAATCTTACATCAAATATGTATGATGAAATGATTTATTATAATAAATGTATTTACTTACTTTCAAAAAAAATTCATAAACTTTTATCTTAAGTTTAAATATTTTATAAATGTGCTTCTTTATATAATCCCTTTAATCATTTATTTCCAAATATTTTCATTAAAGGAAAATATTCTAAAGGAACCATTTTTCACTCAAAAGATATTTATCTTTGTCATAATTTTTCTCCCACAATCTTTTAACTTAGTATATTTCCTTTGACGCTAATATTATTTATGTACCATTTTATAAATCTATTACTTAAGTTTATTACATCTTATAACTTATGCAAATTAATCACTTTTATAGACTTAAGTCCAATTCTTAATTAATGCTAGAATTCATTAATAAAACATTTTCTAGGTTATAATTACCTTTTTTTGTTTATAATCACATTCATAAATTATACTTATCCAATATCATTTACTTGGAATATTTCATAATCTTTTAGTTTTCATAAATTCCTTAGCTTCGAGTTACGTATGATTCGAAAAATTTCGACTGTCCAAAATCGTTGAAAATCCCGCTTTATCTTATCAATTAGCGATCCCAATTTATCTTTGGTTTAAACACTTTTGTAAAAATTACTAAACAATTTATCAACCAAAGATTCACATTATTTCTTTAACTTAAGGAAATTATATAGATCGAGGAACTCCAAAACAATCCAAGGAATCGGGTACTACCAATAGTATCATATATCCTCTTAACAAGAAGAGCAATACTTAAGAGAAGTGTTTACCATCCGAGTACATCTCTTACCCATTTTTAGTTTATTTTCGAGCCATTCGAATTAGTTATCATAAAATGCCTTTTTATATTTGAAATAATACAATTTTCAAAATCCTTTAGAGATTACTTTGTAAAACCTATTTTATAAATTCATTTTATCTTATATTAATTAACTTCATTTAAATTACCACAATTCTCTAAATTACTCGAATTTAAATTCTCATTATTTTTATATATAACTTTTACAAAATCATTTTATATTATTTAATACATTTTCATCTTATATGTTCATTCCTTAAACAAATCTTATTATCGAATACCTTATTGTCAAATTGTGAAACTCAATTCACAAGGTATTTGTACTTAAAATTTTAAATTAAACAATTGATCAATTTATTATTTTGGGATAAGTATTAGAGATCTTAATTTCCTCATCAGATTTCTTACTTGTCGATTATCTTTATGAAACACTTTATAGCCAAACTGTGAAATTCTAATCACTAGATGTTCATATTTAAATTTCATTAATCTTGATTTCTAACCATATAACTTTTCAAAATATATACATTATATTCAAAATATAATCCTAGGTAAAATTATTTCATTTATCAATCTTTTCAAAATTAATGTGTCGGTTTGTTTTGTTTAAATGTTTAGAAACCCTTATCGATAACGGTGATCGGGCGCATCGATCAGAATCCATAAATAACTCAGTAGATAAATCAACACAAAACAATTTATTAGTCACCAACAAATACGCGCTCATACATAATACACTCAAAATCATTCTAGGGTGTTACTAACCCTATCTCTAATGAGTTACGCATCCTAGGGTATTAATAACCCTATCTATGATGAGTCTTTACCTCACCAAAGCCAAGGTTCTTGCTTAATTTTCAGTTCTGGTACCAAATGTAACGGCCCGATTTTTCGAACCCTTTGAATCAACAATAAACTATACATGTCTAACCCAAATTTCACGAAAAGACGGATCATTAAGGGTAGAAAGAAAATAAAGACAGAACATAATCTCACACGAATGGAATAACATTGTTAACACTTCTCTTTTTCACGACTTAGCGACTTATTCGATTCAATGACCTAAGGGAATAAGCGACTTAATTATTCATGGCATAAGCGACTTAACAACTTATAGCAGGGCGCGACCTAACGACTTGAAGCACAGAGTGGCTCAACATGGCATGACTCAACGACTTAAGGAGATCCAGCGACCTAGGGACCTAGCAACTCAATAAACTCAACGACCTAATGAGCAACGACCTAATGAGTTGAGGAAAGAGCGACCTAACAACCTAGCAAGATTCAGAGTTAAGCCGCATGCGCACTGCCTCTTCTATTAGGTTGCTTACGACCTAAGCAAGCCGAGATGACTATGGTGCTACACATGCTAAGTCGCTCACAGCATATATCTCCTCCAGGATGGCTCCATTAAGTCGCTAACGAATTACGCTACCTCGGGATCGCTCTTAGGTCGTAACTCCCTAGGTCGCTCATGACCTATGACACCACACGACCTAACTCCGAAACTCCTCTATATATACCCCGCCTACTCCACATTGAAGGGGGATTTTTCTGGAAGGATTTTCCGAAAGGCCAAGACTCTTCTATTCTCATGACTTATACAACACTTCAAACGCCAAATACACTTCAAAGAACCTTTTGGAAAAGATCAAGTTCATTCAACATGAATTCAAAGAGCTTTTCTGCTTCAAAGTTCTAACTACTTGCCTTAATGGTATTGTAATTGAAGAATCATCGTATAACTTGTAATCAAGTCGATAATAGAAGAGATTAAGTGGACGTAGGCTTGACTTTGAGCCGTACAAAAATTATTGTCTCCTTACTATTTTCTGCTATTTTCTGGTTGCTTTTAGCTCCAGTGCCAACGGGTGGTGCTCTCGCTATACCGCAACTCACACTGGGGTGTTAGCGTGCAATTTTAGCGTTAACATTTTTGGTGCTTTCAGTGAGAGCTGAACTCAGGGGTGCTCTCATCATTGCTTCACAAAGATTTGCTGAAAGACTCTCCCTAAGAACCAGAAGTCTATCTGAAATTATGTCTCCTGGGAGAAAAAGTAGATGTACTAGATCTGGAAATGCTTATGACAACACCGCCACTTCTCCTGCATCAAATCAAGCGGCTCCTAGTGTTGGAATCACAAGGGCGGAATTGGATGCTATAGTGTCTGGGTTGTATCAACAAATGGAAGCCCAGAACACTTTGATGTTGAACAGGTTGAATGCTTTGCTTGGAGTTAACCAGCAACCATAATAATGAAGAAACCTTTGCTGAAGTTGCTCATGATTCCCAAGGGAAAAGTATTCCTCAGAGGGCAGCTGGCACCGCCGAAGGGGCACCTCCCCAAGCTGAAGGTTCAAGGCCGCAACTAACTCTTCGTGAACGTTTTTCCAGGTAAACTTTCGAAAAAGTAGCTGACGTCTATCCCATAGGGCCTCTAAACGATGAGGAGTACCTCTCGGGAATGATTCAACAAATTATGAAGGAAAGCATGCAAAGGGAGGAAGATGAAAGTGACTGGGGGTTTGCTCCAAGCAAGACTCCTTTTACTGAAAGAATTCTGAAGGCTGAATTTTCGAAGAAGTTTGTTCCCCCCACTATTCTAGCTTATCGGGGGACAAGCGATCCTAACCAGTTCTTATACAAGTATGACTAGCATATGACAGGTGCCAAAGCAACAGATGAGATCAAATGCAGATACTTTCCTATGTACTTGGAGGGAGTGCTCCTGCTTTGGTTCACGAAGCTGCCAGTTCGATCCGTGGATAAGTCCTCCGACCTAACTCGGAAATTCAAAGATCTGTTCACGTTATATGCTTCGAAGGCCAAGGATATAATGTCACTTTCCAGCCTCGAACAAAGCCCCAGAGAGTCTATCAAATCTTTCTTAAACCGCTTTAATATAGCCTTGGCCAAAGTTGATAATGCAGAGCCTCAGATGATTCTGACTTACTGGATGCGAGCTATTGACAAATCAAGTGAATTTGGAAAATGGCTGAAGATGAAAGAGCCAAATTCACTTGAGAAGTTCTACAAGAAGGCTGATGAATTTATGCGCTTAAAAAGTCTTCCTGTGCCAGCAAAAGTAGTCGTGACTGAAGTTGAGAATAACAATGTTGCTTCTAACAAAAAGGAATCTGGTGGCCAGAAGAGGGAGAATGACGGTGGAATAAAGCAGAAAGATATGCAGAAAGCTCGCCGCTTTAAACATTCAGACTTTACTCCCTTAACTGATACTCCAAAAAATATCTTTTTCACAACCAAGGATGCTGTTGAATACCCCAAACCATCTGATATGAAGCCTGGGAGAAATGTTGTGCATAACGGGAAATTCTGTCGGTTCCACAATCAACCTGGCCATGACACTAATGAATGTCGCCATTTAAAGAATTTGATTGAAGAGCTGTTGAGACAGAATAAACTACAACAATATGTGAAGAGAAACAGAAGTGACCCAACCTCATCTACTAAGGGGCAACAAGTTCCTGCTCATCAATCTGGCTCAGGTGAGAGGACTGCAGCGCAGGAATCTGATAGGCATGTCATTAATGTTATCAGAGGGGCTCCTCACCCAATGGGCAGAAGTTGGGGTGAGATGGAGAGATATGCTCACGCTTTGAGATATGCCCCGGCGGAAGAAAATGTTTTTGTCTTGGAAGATGCTGCACCTTTAAAACAGCAAAGAACTTTTAACGATGACATCATGTTCCGAGCTAGAGACTCTGTTGGTGTTGAAGCTCCCACAATGGATCCCTTGGTGGTATCTGCAGGCATCAGACCAGCAATTGTAAGAAGGGTGCTTGTTGACTGCGGCGCCTCTTGCAATGTCCTTTTTAGAAAGACATTTGATCAAATGAAAATTCCCATGGCTGATGTCCAAGCTTCCTCACAGAAAAATGTTAGGTTCACTGGAGAACCAAAACAGCCTATAGGGTCTATTGATTTGTTTGTAGAGCTTGGAGAAGGGGAAAAGAAGGTGGTCCGAAAACAAACTTTTGTGATTGTTGATGAATTCTCCGCTTACAATGCCTTCTTGGTCGACCGACTCTTACCGCATTCAAGGCCATTCTCGCCCCTGGTTCCTGACTATGATGTTCCCCACTGATAATGGCGTCGGTGTTGTGAAGGGGGACCAAAATGCCAGGTGAGAATGCTATCTCATATAGTTACGGGAGGCAAAGAAGAGAGAAATGGGTAAGGGTGCGGCAGCTCCGCTCCGCATCAAAGAGCCCACCTTGTAGCAATTACGGGGTGGACCCTGCACTGGTGAGCATAGTGGTGCACGAAAAGAGATTGATCCCAGAAAAACCAATGCAGGGGAGAATAGAGTGGTGCCGGTGGAAGTGACGGTGCCAATACCTGTTGACCTGAATGATCCAAACAAGGTGCTGAATTTGGGTTCACAACTCGGTGTAACGGTTCAGAATATGTTAATATCATTCTTGAAAGCAAACCTGGATGTATTCGCTTGGAGTCATGCCGACATGTGTGGAATATCTCCAGAAATCGCAGTGCATGCTTTGAATATTGATCTAAAATTTACGCCCGTAAAGCAGAAAAGAAGAACCTAGGGTTTTGAAAGGTCGACAACATTAAAAGAAGAAGTAGATCGGCTCATGGAAAATGGCTTCGTCAGAGAATCCACTTATCCGAATTGGGTTTCTAATCCGGTGTTGGTTAAAAAAGCAAATGGAAAGTGGAGAGTATGCATCGACTTTTCAAACTTGAACAAAGCATGCCCCAAGGACTGTTTCCCGTTACCCAGGATTGATCAGTTGGTGGATGGAACAGCGGGGCATGAATAATTGTCTTTTATGGATGCTTACTCAGGATATAACCAAATCATGATGCATGAGCCAAATCAGGAGGACACGAGCTTCATCACTGATGTTGGTCTTTACTGCTATAAAGTCATGCCCTTCAGACTAAGAACGCGGGGGCAACTTATGAAAGACTTGTTAATGCCATGTTTAAACCCTAGATTGACAAGACTATGGAAGTATATGTTGATGATATGTTGGTGAAATCGAAGAAGGCACTAGACCACATGGATCATTTGGCAGAAATGTTCGCGGTCCTCTGAAAGTATGGGATGAAGCTAAATCCTTTGAAATGTTCATTCGGAGTAGAGTCCGGAAAATTCTTGGGTTTCATTGTGAGTGCTAGGGGCATCAAAGCTAATCCTTTTCAGATTACTGCTTTAAGAGAAGTCAAATCCCCTAGGACAAAGAAGGAATTGCAAAGCCTCAATGGGAAAGTCGCTGCGTTGAGTCGGTTTATTTCCAAGGCCACTGATAAATGCATTCCCTTCTTTGACGCTCTGAAGAAAGGAAAGAATTTTTTTAATAGACTCCTGAATGTCAGAAATCTTTTGATGAACTGATTCGTCACATGGAAATGCCTCCAATACTTTCTAAGCCCAGCAATGGTGAAGATCTTTTCATATATTTAGCGGTTTCATCTCATGCTCTCAGTGCAGCATTGGTACGGGAAGACGCAAAAGTTCAGCACCCGGTTTATTACATCAGCAAAAGATTCACTGGTGCAGAGATGAATTAATCAAAGATGGAAAACTCGCCTATTGTCTGTTGATTGCGTCCAGAAAGTTGAGACCATATTTCCAAGCTCATCCTATTAAAGTCCTCACAGATCAACCTCTAGAGCAAGTCCTATTTCGCCCTGAAACTTCGGGTCGTCTTCTAAAGTGGAATATTGAACTCAGCCAATATGATATCACCTACCATGCCCAAAGAGAAATCAATGGACAAGCGTTAGCGGACTTCATTGCAGAATACACGGATAAAAGTGACAGTGAGCAAGAGGTGACTGATGACATCCCGATCTGATGGAAATTATATGTTGATGGTGCAAGAAAAGACTATTGTTCCGGAGCTGGGGTTGTGCTTAAAACCCCCGAAGGGTAGTCATTGTGATATGCTTTGAGTTTAGAATTTCCTTCGATAAATAATGAAGCAGAATATGAAGCTCTTATTGCCGGCTTGAAGATTGCTAATGAACCGAACATCAAAGTATTGCAGATCTTCAGTGATTCCCAGCTTATTGTTTGCCAAGTCAAGAAAGAGCTTCAAACTAAAGGAGGAAATCTGCCTGCTTACTTGTCAAAGGCTTGGGAGCTTCTTGATGATTTTGATCATTATACAATAAGCTATATACCCCGAGAAGAGAACATTAAGGCAGATTCTCTCGCAAAATATTCAAGCTCCGGCGAAGCTCAATTATTGGGATTGGTCCCTGTGGAAGTCTTGTCAGCTCCAGGTACTGATGAGATGAATATTGATTGGATTATGGCTGTATCTCAAGAGCAGGAGTCGTGGATGACCCCGATCAAGGAATATCTACTCAACAGCTCTCTGCTAGAAAACTCAAAAGAGCGCCAAAAGCTGTTAAGAAAAGCCTCGAGATATGTAATTCAAGACGGTCGGTTGTACAGGCGAGGATTCACGATGCCATTACTCCGATGTGTAACCAAGGAAGAGGCTAAGACAATTTTAGCTAAGGTGCACGGAGGAGAATGTGGGGATCATTCGGGTGGCCAAACTCTAGCAAAGAAAATTCTCCGCTATGGGTATTTTTGGCCAGATATTAATCGAGACGCTGTTAGCTACTCCCGAAAGTGTGACAGATGCCAGAGATTTGCAAAAATCCCAAGAGCACGTTCCACCGAGCTAACACAGATGGTTAGTCCATGGCCATTCGCCATTTGGGGGATAGATCTCATTGGTTCTTTACCGATTGCCAAGTCCGGAATCAAATATGCTATTGTTGCTGTTGATTATTTCACTAAATGGGCTGAATCCGAACCATTGGCTACTGTTACCTCTAAAAAGATGATAAACTTTGTGACTAAAAATATCATTTGCAGGTATGGTGTGCCTTAGAAGATAATCACAGACAATGGTACCCAATTCGAAAGCGAAGAATTCCGGGTCTTCTGCAGGCGATTCAAGATCCAAAAAAGTTTCTCAGCAGTGGCTCATCCGCAGGAAAATGGGCAAGTGGAAGCAGTGAAAAAATTATCAAATCAACCATTAAAAAATAGCTAGAAAAAGCAAAAGGTGGTTGGGTTGATAAGCTGCCACTAGCACTTTGGGCATACAGAACTACCCATAAAACTACGACTGGGCACACTCCATTCTCATTAGCATATGGATCAGAAGCAATGATTCCAGTAGAAATAGAGGTCCCCTCACATAGGAGAATTCATTTCAACCAAGCTGAAAATGATAAGCTGCAACTTGAAGCACTTGACTTGCTTGATGAAAGAAGGACAGAGACTGAGCTCCGAGTTACAGCCCATCCGCAAAGGATAGCCAGGCACTTCAATTCTAAAGTTCGCCACCGCAGCTTTGAAATTAGGGATCTAGTCTTGAAAAAGGCCATGACAACAACAGGAGTGTTTGGGCCAAACTGGGAAGGGCCATATGTCATAAGCAAAAAACTTCTCGATGGCACTTTCAAGCTCACAACTATCGAAGGAGATCCAATTTCGAGAGCCTGGAATAGCAATCACTTGCGTCCATATTTTATTTAGAAGTTATGCTTAAATTTGTAAAATGATTATGGATGTATCATTCTTGTATTGATTCACACTGATTTTACAATAAATCTTGTGTTCTCTACTACTATAAAATGACTGTCTCATTTCGATGTGCAAATAGCTTAAATACATTGCTAAAATGTCGATTTAATATTGCAGGCTATCAAAGCAAAGCTTACCTGTTCAACACATCACAAGGACAAGCGATTCGTACAAATCACTCAACAAACAAATGTCAGGCCACAAAAATTCCAGATTCAATTCCTACAGAAGAAGTCCTTCTCACAAAAAGTTGGGGATTCCACCAAAGGGGCACCTTCCCAAAGTGAAGGTTCCAGGCCCTCGCTAGTTAACTATGATCGTTTGTGCAAACAAACATCCAGTTAGGCAGCTTGCGTCTGCCCCGTGGATTCACTTAACAATGAAATATACTTCTCTGAAAAAAGAAAAAACAAACAACTTGTAAAAGAAAGGAACATGTGCTTGGAAATGATAACGAGGAATCGCTGAGGGGCAGATGGTGAAAAGACATAGGCAATCAAACAAAAAGCCCTCTTCGGAGGCACAAACAAAAAAGCCCTCTTCGGAGGCACAAACAAAAAGGCACAACAAAAAGGCCCTCTTCGGAGGCACAAATAAAAAGCCCTATTCGGAGGCACACTTCTACTCTCAAGGGAGAAGTGCCAAATAAAGCCCTGTAACGAATCACGCCCAAAATTGAAATGCTTTTCTCAAACAAAAAGGTTGTTGGAACCACCAAAGGGGCACCTTCTCCAAGCGAAGGCACCAGGCCTTTGCTAACAAATTGTGATCGTCCGTGTAAACGAACATCCAATTAGGTAGCTTGCGTCTGCCTCGTGGATCATTTAACCATGAGAAGTAACATTCAGGCAAACAAAAAAGCCCTCTAACGAGGCACGCCCAAATATGAAATGTATCTCTTGAAAAAAAAGTCATTGATGGAACCACCAAAGGGGCACCTTCTCAAAAGGAAGGTTCTGGGCCGCAGCTGACTGCTCGCGATCGTTTGTGCAAACAAATATCCGATATAGCAGTTGACGGCAGTCCCGTGGGCCCATTTAGCAATGAGATATAACTTTCTGGCAAACAAATCAAAGCCCTCTTAGGTGGCCCACTTTACCGCGTAGGGGAATCCACTTCTCAAAAATAAAAGTGACCATCTCCGAAAGTTGAAGTGTAAAAACTTTTTCTAAAAAAAGAGAGAGAAGAAAACTTCTCCAATACAAGGCACATTCTAATAAAGAAGAATAGTATTTCCTCAAAATGGAAGAATTATTCTCCAAAGCAAGAGTACAAATCTTCTTAAAATGGAGAAGGTTGCAATGAGCCATGATATATGGGCAATATAATATAGTTGCATTAATAAAAGCAACGCTCAAGCAACATACCACGAGCTCACTTCAATATCATACAAAGAAAATAAAGAAACTTCTGTGAAAATAAGGAATAAATGCATTTACAAATACAGACAAAAGATTGTACAGGTAAAAAGAGTCATTCTATTCCACATTATAAAATATTTGTATGCATGTGCAGGTTTCAAAAAGCGGGGGCCGGTACCCGCACAATCCCCGTTCAATACAAATACAAGCAAAAAAGCAAAAAAATCAAAACAAGAAGGATAAAGCCAGACCCATTACTTCTTCTTCCCGCCTCCTTTGGAGCCCTCGCCTGGCCTAATTGTTAACCTCTTGAGTTGGCCTGAACGAGTCGGGGAAGGAGGAGAAAGAGGTGCAATTGGGTCCTCTTCCGCTTTCTCATCGCCAGCAGAGTGCCCTTCTTCTTCTTCGAAATTCCACGCTTTCCCCTCTTCTTTGAAGAAGATTCGGTGCCCGGAGTGATGAGATCAATCAGCTTTGTGTCTTCGGTAATAAATTTCTCTTGGGTCCTCTCACCCTCCTCAAGTTCTTTAGCTTTATGCTCTTGTGAAGCGGCCGGGTCATCTAAGCCTTTAAGAGCTCCTATTTGTTATTCTTGCGACCCAGGTTGAGAAGAAGAAGAAGGAGTTACTTGAAGAGGTGGAGGGGCAACCGCTGTAGGAGGCGAAGCCTGTACAACACTTGTTGTTTTCACTACAGAAGAAGAAAAGTTAACATCGATATTTCTCGCAAAGAGAGGAGATAGTGGCACATCGAGGCTTAAGTAATAAGCAAGAAGTTCATCAAGCTCATGTGAAGCAAACGAGTAGTCCACTTAAGCTGGATCAGTATTGAAGTTACCTGGAGAGATTGGCTTTATCATGTCAATTTCAAAATCTTGGGCTTCAGTGTCTTCTTGGGCCTTGTCTTCGGCATGGGCAGTTGTAGTTTCGGTTTCGGCTTTAGCAGGAGGCGGAGAGTGGGAACTGGAGCCAATAATATCGATGTCAATCGAAGCCAAAGGACGAGTTGGGTCGGTCAAAGGTGCCTTCCCTAGATGTTCTCCTTCCGCCGCTTCGGCTCGTTCCTTAGCAAGTCGTTTTTTCCCTCTGGCAAGGGCGGCACGACCCTCATCATCCAAATAATAAGACTCAAGATCCTCCTCTCGCCAGTGTCTCTAAGCATATCAACTGCTACCTCCCACACTTCAGCCAGGGTAACCTCATACTTTGGGCCCAAAAATGAAAGACTGCCACGCCCCAAGACGCTGTGAATATAAAACTCGAATAGAGTGGAGCTGACGTTGGCCTTAGTCGCCTCATATGATTGTTCAGCTGCTGGTTTCCCAGCGATGACCTCGTCACGCTCCTTTTCAGCCTTAGAAAGCTGGGCCTTTAACATTGCAATCTCCAAATCTTGGGAGTTAGACTTTTCTCGCAGCTGAACAACACCATTGCGGTAGATTTCCATGATTTTCTACCGCGCCTCAAGTTTAGCCTTAGTATCTCGTTCAGCAGCGTGGGCGTCTCTTACTTTCTTTTGAAGAACCTCTTCCTTTTGAGTAGCGGAAGAGGTGGCAAGATTATCTTTAAGCTTCTTGACTTCAGCCTCAAGTTTCTCATTATATGCAGTGATGCTCTTCATCTCCATATCATGTTGATTAAGAACTTTTTTCCACTCAGACTTATCGCTTTCCATGGTCAACATGACCTCGAGATTTAAGCGATTTACTCTTTGAAGCTCATCAACCAGTTTTTGCCAGCCGGACATTCTTTCAATATCAAGCTTGACAACATCGAGATTTCTCAGCATGGCCTGCTTATCAATTAGAACCAAGTCTAGACCAAAACGTACTCCTTTCAAACACTAATGCGGATATCGGCTTTGGAGTGCAGGCAGAGACTTCTCAACTTGATAAGGGGCCTATTAATGATTGCTTGAATTTCAGCTGTTTTAAGGGCAGAAGAGCCAGAAGAGATGTCTAGAGAGATAGGAGCAGTGGGCACTTTAGAAACTTCAGATGAAGACTTTTCGCTAAGCCTGGCTCGCTTGCTTGAATGTTCGGCTACATGACTCTTCCCCATATCGTCATGAGACTTTCTCTTATGGAATCATCATCCCTCTGGTAAGAGTCATGTCGGTCGTCTCTCCTTCCATAATGCCCCTCATGAGCCTGCCTCTCGTGAGCTTTCCTAGTTGCTCTTTCCTCATCAGTCTCCCTAAGGGCAGGAAGATAGCGCCTGGGGTCATAAGAATCACGCCTCGCATAACGTTGAAAGTCATCGTAGTATGAGCTGCTGCATCCCATGGGAGAACCTGAAAGTAAAGAAGAGACAAAATTTAGAAATCTTTGAAATAAAGAGGCTAAGTGCACATAATTGCCAAAAATCCTAAGTGTGTGTGTGGCGTGCGAACTACGCGCGTCAAGCTACAAACCACTCTTCGGCTTAGGAGTGATGTCGGCCTTTGCAGCAGGAGTCAACTCTTGGGTTGATGGAGTTGATCGCAAAATGGATGTCGCTTCGATTGCCGGAGAAACAAGCTTAGAAGTGGTGTTGTCATCTTTAAAGAGCTCGTGAGAAGTCACCATAAGATCGCTCAGCCCTCCAAAGATATCATCACCATCATGCCCAACGGAATGGGTCATATCAGCAGTGCCCTCTTCAGCACGCTTTACGACGGAACTTTCTTTCTCAGCTCCCTCATCAGCTTCTCCAGTAGCCTTCCCAGGATGTTGAGGAAATTCCTCTTCTTGAATAACTGGGGGAAGTTTAGATTTACCAGATAATCCCGCGCCGTCTACGGAACTGGAGCATTTCACTAATGAAGCTTCTACAATAGGTTCCTTCAGTGTGAATTCCTTTGTGGAGGCTGGGGCATCTGACACTTCTGCTTGAGAACTGGGGGCATCACGGTACTGAATGGATCGAGAAGAGTGCAAGAGTCCGAATTTGTGTAAAAAATCGTCCTTCAGTAGAAACTTGATACTTCTCTCATTGACAGCCACGACACTCAATCTCTCGAAAGTTGATTTGTGACTAGAATCTTTAGAGGGAGGAGGAAGTGCTGCAAAAGCAAAGAATGAAGATAGCACTTGACGACTCGAATTTCGAAAGGCTCAGAAATGAAGTAAACGGAGATAGGTAGTCTTACTTCCTACTCCCTAGATACCGTAGAATCCCGGAGGGCAACGGACAAAGATGAATTCGTTTAAAAACCCATGAGTGCTCTCGGGAAGATCCGTAATCGGCTTACGGTTTCTTGCACTCCTTACAAGTGTAATGGAAGGGTGATCTTTGTTCCTCTTGAATGAACATAAATAGCAGATCTCCTTGAAGCTTGGGAGGCGGTTAAGCATCCTCCTAAATAGTACGCACAACCCCATCAAGATGGCATAGCCATTAGGGTGCAACTAGAATGGAGAAATAGTTAGTCGAAGGAGGAGTGTTCTAAGAAAATCATTGAAGGATGGAATAGCTCCATTCAGACACATTTGACGATTGACTGCAATGAAGCCAGGAAGCGGCCTATCGGTAGTGTCATTTACCCTAAGAAGCAGGGCATCCGCTTCAGCAATGCCGAATTGAATACATAGATGGCTGAAAGCCCGTTGGTTTAGTGTAGTTGAAACTCTTTCCGGAGGATTCTCCAAAGGGTCAGCTATTGGGAAAACCTCATCGGCCCGCTCTACTATCTCTTCTTGCACTTGTTGAGAAGCCATTCTACACAAGGAACTGGATATTCAAATATGCAGGTGCAGGTTACCTAAAAGTGTGAAGTGTTGTGCAAAACTAATAAAATGACAAGCAAATATAACTGGAATTAAACTAGTTGACGTTTGTCGATTATAAAGTTTCAGGGCTTGTTATTTTAAGTCCAAGTACAGTGTTGATGCAAACAGATCAGCTTTAGTTGATTAACTTAGCTTTGCTTTAATACTTCACTTGAACTGGTTAATTTACAGCATTTCGTTCACACAATTCCCTTAAGTTGATTATTCATTATCGACTAATCTGTCATTCGATGTGGGCAGTCAATGGCAGTATATTCGCCCTAGTTTTCTACAAGTGTTGTATTTAACAGGTTGTTAGCTTAAAAGTTAATACTATCTGTGAAAGAGTGCAACAAGTTCAAGCAGTTCATTCTGGCAGTCCAAGTTGGAAATTCAATCAAGTTCTGTCAAACAAGGTAATTCTTCAGTCATGTTCCTACAAGTTAAATCTATGCTGCGGGTTAAATTAGGTCGTGTTGATTCTTTAAGTCGTTCACTAAGTTATGCATCGGATCTATGATGGATCTGAGGTGATTTGAATCGGTCTTGGATGATTTGGCGGTGTGGAGAGATGATGGATTTCATTGTGGAGATGCTAATGGGTTATCGGGTTAGGCGAGTTGTTGAATGAAGAGGAGTTATCTGGTTAAGGAGAGGTAGGAGTTTCGAACGACCTAGGGCTTAGTAGTTTGGACATGAATCGCGCGCTGTGTTCTCATGAATTACAACGACAACATGTCCAATGACGACCAAAGATCGATCGTAACATGACTCGTGGTGAAACGCAGCACATGAAATCGGTTAGGGTCGGAGAATGGGGGATTCACGATCCGGTGATGGTCGTGGTTGAATAATGGTCGGAGTCACTTACGTAATGAAATGATGAAGATGATCAAAGACTGGTTAGTTTGAATTTGTCTTCGAGAGCTCGGAGATTCTTTAATGGCGGATTAGAATGTTAGAGCAAGTAAAGAGAAGAAGGAGCTACCTAAGCGACTTATATACAGGGGAAATGGAACTCGAATCGGTGCAAACGACCTAGCTCACTCATAAGTCGCTCATGACTTAGCGACTTAAGATGGTGCGAGTTAAGAGGCATCGAAACACACTACCTAACTCTTAGGCATATGCTTCGAGGGGCAAGTGTTAACACCTCTCTTTTTCACGACTTAGCGACTTATTCGACTCAACGACCTAAGGGAATAAGCGACTTAATTATTCAAGGCATAAGCGGCTTAACAACTTATAGCAGGGCATGACCTAATGAACTAAAGCATAGAGCGGCTCAACATGGCACGACTCAATGAATTAAGGAGATCCAGCGACCTCGCGACCTAGCAACTCAATGAACTCAATGACCTAAGGTGTTAAGGAAAGAGCGACCTAAAAACCTAGCAGGCTTCAGAGTTAAGTCGCATGCGCACTGCCTCTTCCTTTAGGTCGCTTACGACCTAAGCAAGCCGAGATAACTCCTGTGCTACATATGCTAAGTCGCTCACAACATATATCTCGTCCAGGATGGCTCCATTAAGTCGCTAACAAATTATGTTACCTCGGGATCGCTTTTAGGTCGCAACTCCCTAGGTCGCTCACGACCTATGACACCACATGACCTAACTCTGAAATTCCCCTATAAATACCCCGCCTACTCCACATTGAAGGAGGATTTTTCTCGAAGGATTTTCTGGAAAGCCAAGACTCCGCTGTTCTAACGACTTCTACAACACTTCAAACGCCAAAGACACTTCAAAGAACCTTGGGGAAAAGATCAAGTTCATTCAACATGAATTCAAAGAGCTTTTCTGCATCGAAGTTCTAACTACTTGCCTTAATGGTGTTGTAATTGAAGAATCATTATATAACTTGTAATCAAGTCGATAATAGAAGAGATTAAGTGGATGTAGGCTTGACTTTGAGCCAAACCACTATAAAAATTGATGTCTCCTTACTATTTTCTGCTATTTTTAGCTTGCTTTTAGTTCCCGTACCAACGAGTGGTGCTTTTGCTATATCGCAACTCACACTGGCGTGTTAGTGTGCATTTTTAGCGTTAACAAACATACATTATTTCAATAATAATCTTTACAGCGAAATTTTTTAAATACAATATCAGAGTCTAACCTAAATTCAACTTGGACAGTTATAAACATCTGTCCTTACAATTGCTGACAAACATCAAACAAAATACACTAAGTACAGCGGATAACAGAATATGTCCATACGATGATGAAGATCTCCAGCCCTCCTCTGGATCTGACCCAAGTATTGAAAATACCCGGATCTGACTTGATAAACCAGCGTGAGATGCTCGAAATTTAAATGACTATATTATCAAAACCTTTGAAAAGAAGGGTATCTCATAAGACCACGCCTACACATAAACACGGACAGGTTTTTACCTTATGATAACCAAAACACTTTTATATATCAAAACTTTTGATATTATTTCTAATGACATTCCTCTAAAAACACTTTTCAAATAAATTTATTCAAATAAGGTATCAATATCTACACTAAGTCTAACGAAATATATCCGGACCGGGTCAACGGAATATACCGAACGGAATATATAATACCAAAAAGGGGTAGCTGAAATGTTTGCAAGTCATTACAGCTATTTTGGGAA
Source organism: Allium cepa (assembly GCA_030765085.1). Lineage (NCBI taxonomy): Eukaryota > Viridiplantae > Streptophyta > Magnoliopsida > Asparagales > Amaryllidaceae > Allium > Allium cepa. The sequence goes on from CM060945.1 coordinate 620,028,594, forward strand.
TACAATTAAAACCGTAAATCTCGTATTGGAATTGGATTTCCAACATGATAGGGAACTAGTGACCTTTTCTCCGATCCACGCATAACAAATATAGTTCCCACGGTTCCATAATCGCTTTTCTCAAACTTTTCACTTAGAACTACACTTGCTACACTACAACTAATAACCAATAGTTCCCTACTTTTCTTAAGCTAACCATTTTATCCACATGAGGCAATAAATTCCTTGAGGACCAGACGTATCTGGTACCTAGGGCTCAGAACATCTGATAACCCAAATCACTACTATCCGAAATGCGAGCATACATTTGACCACATAGAATCCCATCATAACCGAGGTGTGAGGCTCGTGTGGCTACGCTCAATTTCGTCAAAGCCACGCTTTTCAAACAAAACCACGCTTTGATCATAACAGGTTCCACTATGAATGCCACGTTATCATTCCACGTTACATGACTGATTACTAGAAAAGTATAACTTCCAGAGCTTGTATGTCTCAGGAAAGGGTGTTAAGCTAAGAGAAGTTGCCTTCTTCGCCACCAACTGATATATGTTTGTAGAAACCACTCAAATGTGATTTAGAATACAATGTCAAACAAACATCCATACAAGTTCGTTCTGGGACTGAACGAAACAAAAGGCACTTTCCACGGCCATTATTAGGTGAGAAGCCCTTGCAATCCGAAAAATCTCCACAAACGAGGAGACCACTACTATAAATAACTCTATAATGGCAGCGACCCAGAGCATGTTCAACAAGCAGTCCTCATGCTATGAAGATCCACGGTCTTCAATAATCATCATCTTCAACATGTCTTCACTTTCGAATGTATAAATTGGTTCGAAGTGGTTTCGGATAATCATCCAAATCCGACTTCGGCTCCTTCGAAGCCAATCAGCGCTTTAAAAGGATGTTAAGTTCATACGTGGATATCAAGCATCAATCAAATACTTCATTTTTTATCTAATCAAATATCTTTCTTAGATATATTCTTTTCAATTTATTCGATTTTCTTTTCAAATGTATATGGAATCATTAAGCCTCATTTATCAAATCATTTAATTTATTAAACCCTTTCTTAACTCTTGAAATAATTCCAAATCATTTCTCCTTTACTTAGGAAATCCTTTCCAAATCATTCATTAAATCTTATTCAAAACTTTCTTATATCCAAGTTATAACTTTTAACTTAGGGAAAATATTCCCAAATCGTTCATTAAATATTAATCAAAGATTTTTTTTTTCTTCACATCAAATCATATTCTTGCGAATCGAAGATTTTCATAATAGAGCACTACTGCCATCTTAGATATGGTAAATTTCACCTCCAGGGACTAATGGCATGTTCACCTCCAGGGACTAATGGCAAGTAATCCTACATCATGAATATCTTTTTCTTTTAACTTGGAAAAACTTAAATATGATCTTTTAGATCATCTGGACTTTCCTTTCGATCTGTTCCACCCCTCGCCTAAGAAGAGAAAACATAGGCCAGGTAAGTTCAGGGCACTTGTTGCTCCATCCCTAACCTTAGTTAAAAACCTTGTTTTCATTTCCCAGATCTCAAAGGCGGGACAAATGTACTAGTCATTTCCGCATACTCAGTTTGTTATTATATTCAATATTCTTCACTTTTTTGTTTAAGTGGTATAAACAATTCGTCTTAACCATTTATTAAAAATCTTATTAAAACTTCCAAATCATCTTTACATTACTTAATTATTCCTTTATAATCATTCACAAAAGATTTTGGATAGAATTGTTAAGTTTAAAACTATATTTCAAAAGGTTAAAGAATTCACAGCATAAAAGTGCTGCGGAAAATGTTATATAAGCTTATTTGATTTAAACAACATTTTAATATTTGAAAATTCGTATTTTCCATTCCAAATCTCTTTCAAACCATTTTAATAGATTTATCAAATTTATTTCAAATTTTTATTCCTTTAAAAATATCATTTATAAATAAATACCTTTTTGGATTTTAAACTACAAAACCGCGATGTTTTTAGAAAATTGTTTTGGACATATTTCAAACTCTACTTGACGAAATCTTGATTCTTTCTTTGTTGGAAAACTATTATCATTGTGGACCACAGAATTTTTATTTCGAAGAAATCCGACTTATAAATCATTCTCTACGTCAATTTGAAGTTATGGGTCGAAATTTACGAAATGTCGCTACGCGACCAGCTCAATTTTGGCCAATTTTGTGAATTTCTTTAGAACTTGTCCGAAACACTTCAAATTTGTTTTAAACCATATTTAAACTATTTTAGCTCATTTAAAATCATTAAGAGGCTAATAACTTCCATACACATATTTGTATGAATTTAATTCTCATCTCATTAACTATGGTTAATTACTAATCGTTTCCCTTATCATTTATTAAACAAAGTTATCAACCACATAATCAATCACATAATCAACCAATTTGCAACCAAGTTATCAAACATTTAATCATTCAACATATTTAAACTTTTCAAATCATTATAGTTGAAATAATTTATGGATTAATTAGTAGATATGTGTACTCACCTTTAACCAAATTGTTCGCTTCCTACCAACATTCATTTGCAACAACACTTCACTTAAACTTCAACTAATCAACTTCTGCTCCATTTCTTTTTCTTTATGCCATCGACCACTTCTTCCAAACTCCCAAAAATTTGGCAGAGCTTACGCAGCACCTTGAATTTTCTCCTAGCTCCTTGGAATGAAATCGGCGGCACTTCCTTCTCTTTTTCTTGCTCCGAAGCTTTCCAACTTGCTTCCTTCTCTTTATAGGTTCGACCATACCTATATCCTCGCCTTCCTCCCTCATTTCTTCACTTCTTTGGTGTTAAACCATGTTTAAATGGTATTCTAAGGTCTTTGCCAAAGTTTGGTGGTGTTTGGAGTTGATTTGATATGATTTTAAAAAAGTTAATAAGGATTTGGAAGAGGAGAAGAAGAAGCCATTAAAGCGAGCTTCAAGGAAGAAGAAGAAGGTAGAAAATGGTGTAAAAGAAAGTGGAAGAATGGTGATCTTATTTATAGAAAATTTTTGGATTAAAATAATAATTTGTAAAAAAACAAAAATACCCTTACTTACTTATAAAGTAATCTTATTTTTTTCAACGTTTAACATCACATTTCAAATCATTACTTTATGTCATTTTCACTTAGATATTAAGTAAAGTAAAGTAAAACAAAGTAAGTATTTTTGTGCTTACTTTTTCTTAATTGTTTTCTAGAAGTTTCTATCCTTGTTTATAAAAGTAAACTTTATTAGTGAATTAATTAATACTTACACTATTTGAATATACGTTCTTATATAAGAAAATAAAGGTGCGACGACTTTTAATCGACAAAACGTCGATTTTCGACAAAATATTTTATGGTCACATTTTGACGTTTTAGTTAAACTATTTATTTATGTAAACCAAATTTAAAAATGAACTTCTTACTTATTTAAATAAATTAAAACTTGTCTCTTTATATTTTAAAATCATATTTAAATAATATCAAAATCTCTAATTTTACGTTGTATGTAAAACTGACAAAATGAGATAAAATTTGGTTATTTTCGTAAAACGATTATTAACATACTTATAAATATTTTAATATACTTTTATTATCTTTATTAGATGTTTTCAATAAGATTTATCTTTTTAAATAAACATTTAAACCTATTTATTTATGCATTTATTGATTTGTAACAAAACTTAACTTTTGTTGATTTGTTCTAAAATCCAAATTTATACTTTTTAAATTATCAACTATAAGAATAAATAATTCTCTATTATTATTTATTATGTTTAACTTATTTATTTAAGTTTTAAAACTTCTTAAATAAAATCTCTCATTTTCGAAGTAGCGAAGTTACGGGTCATTACAACAAATCTAGCACAATCTGTCAACCAATCGACCATGACTCAATGTTAACTCTATCCCTAGTCATCGACAATCCTTTGATGAAATCCTAAACCATTTATTCCCACTATTCGAGAACAAACAATCACTACAGAACCAATAGCCTCGGTTGGGGCCGCACTACAACATCTCATTAGACACTACTCACTCTTTTAATTTAGTCATGTTCTCTACTAGTCTAGTTTAACGCCTTTGACTAGTACCAATCCATTACTTAAAGTAGGTTTCACTATGACGCCACACCTCTATACCCATGCTAGCCAAGAACACTACGGAGAAATGTCGTCAACTAGCGTAGAAAATAAGGCTGTTGAGTAACGACCATCTGTATAATTGCTTTGTGCGAGTACCGATATGCCAGATAAAAGTATAACTTTTCATCTCGAAAGGAAATCCGATATACCAATGCAAACTCAAAGCTACTACATAGTGGCTATTATATCTTCGAAAAAAATGTAGAAATAAGCATAACACAAATCGGTAGCTGAAGTTCATATCTCAAAGGCGAAAACAGATATGAATATTACATATAGAAGTGTACATCAGAGTAGTGGTCAAACAAGATCCACAATATCACAAAAGAATGGTTACAAGTGCTACACAAGAGAATAAGTATACATCATAGAGCCTATATCTCAAATGCATACAACAAAATGAACTACTAATCTAAGTAGTTAGGCAAAAGTCAGAATGGTAACCCCAGAAGTGGAGTCAAGTGGAAACACCTGTAATATCTCGGTCTGACCCGAGTATTATTTAATAAGAGAATAATAAACGGATGAGTCTTGCTATAAATATCGGATGTAATGACATAGAATAAGAGATATGACATAAACACAAAAAAACCATAATACCATACTATGATAAGTATGTAATTGAAAATCAACAAGAGATTAATCAATATCACAAGAATCTTCTCGAAGATAAAAAGGAATGTCATACTTTATATTTTTACTCACAAAAAGTTAATGACACACAAATTCACCAATGCACAATAGTTGATACAACTTATCAATGAAAATCACGAAAATTGGTGAAGCACAAATTCTAGAAATCATCAATAGAAATCCAAAAATCATAAAAAGGGGGAGGCCTATCACAAAACGGGAGCATGAAAACTCACCAACACGTGTATCAAAAAACGAAACGCTATTCCATGGTTGCTGACCATTAATTTTTGAGCCGAAGCTCCACAAAACGGTCCGAAGACCATTGGTCGCTACACCACCTATTTGAGCCGAAGCTCCACAGAAACGAGGTTTAATCTCCCTCGCAGACAAAGAGACATCGCACATTGCTAGTCTAAATCAAAAAATGATCATCATCGATCATCAAGAAGTATCGATTACACTAAGCTAGTAAATATATGAGCTTAGCTTCATGTCCCATAACCACTAGCTTAACTTAAATATTTACGAACAAACTCTAAGTCTCCACTCAAAAATTGTCACAAGAGTTTCAACCGAACAAGTCCAAAAATTAACCGATGAAGCAAACGCAAGCGTTTCATACCACTCGTTTTACTAACTCGTTTAATTAGATTTCTCATACGAGTGAGGCAAAGGTTTGTATATACTAATAGATTGGAAAACGGTTTAAGAAACGAGCTTTATAATAAAATAGTGTTGAAATCGTTTTGATGAAAGAGTTTTGATATTTACTATTAGTATTGGAACCTTTATATTTTTAAAGTGACAAATCACAAAAATGATTGTAGGAACAATCAATCAATAAAATTCACATACGAAGACGTGAATAAAATCCAAAGAAATCGATACCGAATCCATCAAAGTGGAAATACCCAAAAATTCCAAAATAGAAGTTATCAAAGTTGAAAAAGGTTATAACAACTAATCGGAGAAGAAGAATCGATTAACAGTTGGAAAAACAAAGCAAGACGAGCATAAATAGGCAAACAGGGAAATAGGAGCAGGTCGGTCGACTGAACTCTCTGAGTTGGTCGACCGAAAATAGCCGATAATGTTTCGGCTTCAGCTTTGGCCGGCCGACTCAGAGTGTTCGGTCGACCGAACTACAATTCCTGCATTTTTTTAACCCTACTAATTAAAGTGCAAACTCTCTCCATTCGCAACCGGTCGAGCACGGACGCTAGGGGATTACGCCCATCGGCTACCCGGTCCTATTGGCTTCTCGATGCATCACCAAAAACATGTTCAAACATCAAAGTTAGGATTTTAAAGATTTGAACCCAAAACACTAAAAATTGGGATATTCACCAATTCAATCCAAACCAAAAGCAAGTGCACATGAATAAGTGTTAGGAATTCATACCCAACAATCAAAGATAGTTATAGACAAAGATGTGAGATAAAAATCTCTCCTTTTCACAAAATTAATGAAGGAGAGGCTTGAAAGCAAAGGAAGAATCAACCACACTTCAACACAACCCAAATGAGCTTGAATCTAAGCTCCAAAGAAGAACATTCCCAAAGTTAGGTTTAGGAATTTCTGAAATTGAAAGGAGAATGGTTGGAGAAGAACAAGATGATGCTTACCAATAGTTTCTCTTTGGATTTGGAGCTAGAACTTGATTTGCAAATGGAAACTAGGGCTTGGAGTTTTAATTTCTCATTATTCTCTCCATTGTTTCTAAAGCTTGAGTGTAGGAAATATAAATGAAGTAATGAAGAGAAGAGGGGTGAAGCTTGGGCCTAATGGGCTGAAACAAAACCAAAGCCCTAAGTGAAAAAGTAGCAAAATTCCACTAACTCTAAACATATCAAAGTTTATACTCAAAAAGATCACAAATGTCATTTTGAACTCAATGGGGGTGGTCTCGAGTCCCAATTTGACTGTTTGCAAAAAAGTATGTTTTCAGACTAAAATCCGACGAACGATGAAATATTTAATAAAATATTTAAATACTCGATCGTAAAATATGCGGGTTGTTACAGACTCCACTCTTTAAAGAAATTGCATCCTCGCGATCATATGAAATAAATGAACAAAAAGTAACAACCATAAAAGCATATCAACACAAAAAGAAGAAAATTTTAAAATAAAAAGTTCCCCTCAAAGTGCACGAGAAAGTAAGTCCGGATGTGTTCACTCGATGAATTCTCTAGATTCCCAAGAGCAATCCTTAGGATTTAAGGACCATTGAACTTTAACAAGCAGAACATCTTTATTTCGAAGGCGTTTGACCTCCGAAGCAATAATACGAATAGGATGTTGCTCATAAGTTAAATTAGGTGAAACTTCAATTTCTTCCACAACACCGGGCTCAAGAATTGAATCGGAATCTCGAAGGCATTTCCGTAATTGAGAAACGTGAAACACATCATGAATAGCAGAAAATTGAGCCAGTAATAAGAAGCGATAAGCCACGGAATCAATACGTTTGGTGATGGGAAATGGACCAATATATCGTGGCGCTAACTTTCTCGATCGACTAAAACGTGCAACACCCTTCATAGGTGAAACACGAATAAACACAAAATCTCCCATAGAAAATTCTAATTTCCTTCTTCGGTTATCGGCATAGGATATTTGTCTACTCTGGGCCTCTTTCATCCTATGACGAATAAGATCAATCTTTTCTGTGGAATCAAGAATAAAATCTGAACCTAAAACCAGCATCTCACCGGCCTCAAGCCAACAGGAAGGGGAACGGCATGGCCTTCCTAGAGTGCCTCGAAAGGTGCCATACCAATACTAGATTGGAAGCTATTATTATTGGAAAACTCAACAAGAGAAATATGATCTTCCCAACTTCCACCAAAATCAAGAACACATCCACGAAGAAGATCTTCAAGAGTTTGATTCACACGCTCGGTTTGTCCATCGGACTGAGGATCATAAGCGGTGCTAAAATTAAGCTTCGTCCCCAAAGCTTTTTGAAGACTCTTCCAAAATCCACTGGTAAACAATGGATCTTGATCACTAACATTAGAAGTAGGAACTCCATGCAATTTAACAATTTCTTCGATAAAAAGTTTGGCCAAAAGAGGTATGGTTCGATTAGACCGAACGGGAATAAAATGGGCGGATTTAGTAAGTCTATCAACTATCACCCATATGCTATCATGACCCGAATGAGAACGGGGAAGGCCATATATAAAATCCATGGAAATTTGATCCCACTTCCAAATTGGAATGTCTAAAGGTTGCAATAACCCATTGGGCCTTTGATGCTCGGCCTTAACGAGTTGGCAAGTCATGCACCACTTAACAAAGTTAGCAACATCAGATTTCATTCCCTCCATATAATAAAGTCGCTTCATATCTGCGTACATTTTAATACTACCGGGATGAATGGTAAATTTAGAACGATGAGAATCTTCTAAAATATCTTTACGAAGATCACTAATATTTGGCACGATAAGTCTACCAAATTTTCGAATGCCACCACGAGAATCAATATCAAAGTATTTCAAACCTTCAATATCAATTTTATCCCTAAAATTTTGGCCAAGAAGAGCAAATTCGGGATCTAGCTTTTGAGCTTCAAGAATGCAGTCTAAAAGAGAAGGATGAGCCACAAGGCTACATAAAGCCAAAGATGAACATAAATCGGACTCACGATCTCTAATCTCACAAGTGGATAAAGCCCCAAGATCATTCCATTCGGATATCATCATAGAAAAAACTGCTTGTTGCTTGCGACTAAGTGCATCGGCAACACGATTTCCCTTTCCGGGAGTATAAAGAATATCAAGATCGTAGATGCAAGGAATTCGAGCCAACGTTGTTGATGCAAATTAAGTTCCTTTTGAGAAAATAGATACTTCAAAGATTCATGATCGCTGTAAAGAATAAATTTCTCTCCCAAAATGTGATATCCCGGAAATTTTAGCAATATCAATTTAATAATCTATATTTAAAATTAAATTGATTTGATAAAATTTTAATAAAAATTTATTTGATCTAATAATCCAATTAAATAAATGTGTAATTGTTAAATTTTATCTTTTAAAAAAAAAAGTAATAAAATGTTTTCCTATTTATAATGTATATTGATATATATATTGTAAATAGATAAGTTTGATTCGTAATTTAATTAACAAATAAAATCTTGTTTTAAATTCTAAAAATCATTTTGATAATTTGGATTTATGTATAGAAAATTTAAAATATCATTTATATATAAAACATTAATGCATTTAAACAAGTTAAATAAGATAAGTAATTTATAATTTCTTTTATATAATTATTTAAATTGATAAATGAGTTGTTTTCAAATAATAATAAATATATAAATATAGATATGTTTTAAAAGACAATATTATTATTTTTAAATTTAATATGTTAATATAAATTAGTTCTAAAATTGGATTTTAAGTGTACGAATATAATTTGAACTTGAATTAATTTTGAATTCAAATAAATAAACATATATAAATCTTGTAAGTAAACTTTCATCTTTTATATAAATTGTTTTCTTTAGAAAGAAATGCATAAAACATTTACATATGAAGATGATTTATATACATAAGTACTTAATAAATAAAGAAAAGGGGTTTCTTTTACTTTTAAAATAAATAAAAACAATTAAAATAATTGTCAAACACATGTTATCAAATTAAGTGGTATAATGACAAGTGTAGTTGAATGAAATTACTAATGTGACAAATGTTGTTTCTTTTTACATGTGTCTATGTATTTTTAATTTTTCTTTTAATTTATAAATAAATTATTTTTAACTTATGTAAGCATGTTTCTTCAAGCTCTATTCTTTTCCAATGTTCATTTTTTTTCAAAGTTAAGATAAAAGAAAAATCTCAGCTGAAAACTTATTCAAACATATCTGCAACTCTAACACTTCCTCTAAAAAACCAGAAATCTTGTTTAAATTCATTTATCTGTAACCCAGTTTGCAAAGCTCAATCACCTAATCTGTAATTCATTTTTTTCAACATCCTCCTCAATCATAATCTATAACCCAGTAACCATTTCAAACATTCAAACTGTAAATCCATTTCCAAGAAGCTAGCCAGTAATCCACTATGTAAATCAAGGACATGCAACTGCATTCTTTGAAAAACATGAGATCTGAAGCAAACAAGTCCTCTGCAAAATCTTTTCCTTCAATCTGTTCTGTATCCCTGCACCTGAAATCTGTAATGCAAGAGCAAAGCATAAGCATGCATTTCCTTCTTTTTCAACTAGTTCAAGCCATCAGCATATAACTGCAAGATTTTCAGATTAAAAATTTAAATGCATCTAGCCTGCAACTCAACTTCAAAACAATGTGCAAGTCAGTATAATCAGGAAGTAAAAGCATCCAAGTTGAAGTCTTTAAAAGCATGGCACTCTGGTTTTAAAATCTGAATAAAAGCTTTTCAAATTGTGCTCTGTTTCATCTTTAATTCCCAGGTGAGTAACACTTTTTAAAAATTTAAATTACAAGTTGGTTGTTTAAATAAGTATGTTTGTGAATATTATCTGGATTGCATGTTGATTTGTATGCCTGTGTATGATTTTATATGTATTGCTGAATACATGCATAGAAATGTTTGAATGTATGGGATGTATATATGCTCTTTCCTGTATTTAACTTCAGAAATAAAGACTTTAATAAAAATCTTTTTTTCTCTTAAACAAATTCATGTTAGGATTTAGGATTCAAGGGATATCTGATTGATTGATTATAAAGAAAGCTTTAAAATTTTATTCATGCAAAACAAATTATAAAATTGCTCTGGGAACAAGAACAACAAGAAACTTTAAGTTTTTAGTAAAAATCCAAACACAGTAATTCTTATACTTAGGATTATAAATCGAATACTAATTCAAAAATAGGATTTTTAAGATCTAAATCTTAATTTTTAAAATTGAATTGAAGTGCATGTCGGGGTTGCACTGTTTTTGGGTTTTTTTTGGAAAATTCAGACGATCTCAGGATTTTTTTGAAGGCTGGGATTGTTACTGGTGATGGTGGAATGATCGGTGGTGATGGGAAAAATAGGGATGGAGGTGGAAGATCATCGGCGAGACGGTGGTGGGTTATTTTGTTCTGTAAACCTAATTTCAATTGGTCTAGGAATTTTGATCACCACGCAGTCAAAGGACAATCGAGTGTAACAATTTCTGGTGAGAGGGTAGCTTGGGTGTTGAAGAAGAAGTGGACGTGCTTCCAACGTCTCCGTTGGTCGGCGTTGAGGAGATGAGCTGTTTTCAGGTTGGGGTGTTTTTTACATACTGTTGATGTCAGGTTGGGTTGGGTAACTCGAAATTGATTTCGAGCAGATGATAGGTTTTGGAGGATCGCGATGTGATTCAGGAAAGGTCGGCGACTTGTTCGTTGGTTGGATAGTGGCCGGAGGTGGCTCAAACCACCGTGCATATGCACGGTGAAGAATAGTGTCAGGTTGGTTTGGGAACTGCAGTATATTTTTGACTCGGGCCATACTCGAGTAATTCGAGATTTTACTCGATGTTGATCAGGGTTTTCCTCGAAGTCAAGTAGGGGAACTTGGATATATTGTGTTTGTTTCAGGTTTCACGTTTCAGAGAAACCTGAATATTATTCCAATTCAAAAAATTTGTTTAAAATCTGGAGCAGGGTTTTAAAACAGAATTTAAAATTTAAATTATGGTTTTCAAATTGAGTAAGAATCCAAGTTTTAAAATCTAATTTAAATTTTATTAATCAAAATGTTAAAGCAATTTCAAAGAGTTTAAATATTGAATTTAAGACAAAACTTTAAAGCTTAAATTTTGAGTATGGGTTCAAAACTAAGTTTGAATCCCAGTTTAAAATGTAATTTAACTTTTATTAATTAAAATGTTTAATTTTTTTTAAAAAGGGATTGAAATAGTTTAAGTTTAAAGTAAAGTTCAAAAATAAAACTAAAGATTTAACTTAAGTTTAAAACTAGATTCAAATTCAGGTTTGAATCATCATTTAGAAATAAGGGAAGTTTATAAAATTTAAATTGTTTAAATACAACTTTGAAAGTAAAAGTTAATTTAAATATGATTTGTATTTGAAATGAAATTGTGTTTAAATTTCCTTTAAAATTCTTTATAAAATAAGAAATTATTTAGTAGAAATTTTAAAAAGGTTTTAAATTGTTTATAAGACTTTGTTAAGGTTAAGTTTGGTTTTCATTTTAAATTTTAAATTTTAAAATGTAATTTGAAATCAAATTTTAAGTTAAATTGTTTTAAGATTACTTTGTTAATGATAATGTAATCATTAATAAGAAAGTTCTATTTTTAAGTAAATTAAAAATTTAATGATTTATGTTTCATTAAATTAGTAAGGTAATTTAAGAAATTTAATTAATTAATTTGTTTAATTAATTAAAGATTCGAAATAAATTAATTAAGGTTAATTAAATTTGTAATTAATATTAATTAATTTAAGTTAATTACTTAAGAAAGGTAATTAAAAGAAGTAATGAAAAGTTAATGAAGGTCATTAACTTAGGATTATTTAATTAATATAATTAATTTTGATAATTTATTGGATTAATTAATTTAGATAATCAATTATGGAACTTGGTTAAGTAAGATTACTTTATGGAGATAATTAAAGATATTAATTACCTATTGTAATTAATTTATTAATTTGATTAGTTTAAATTAATTAATTAAGTTTAATTAATTTATAATGATCATTGGATGGGATGATAAGTAATCATTAGAGAATAATTTCTTTATGAAGTAATTAATAATTTCTTTATAGAAGTAATTAATTTAAGCATTGATAGATTAAGTCAATGGGAAATAATTATGTGATGTAATTAATTATGGAAATTAATTACTAATGAGATTTATCAGGGATGATTAATAAGTATAATTAATTATTAAATGTAATTAATTTAGGAGTGATAAATGAAGTAATTAAGGTTGGTTAATTACTGAATATGATGAATCAAAAGTGATTTATAAGTTTGGTTTAATTAAAGTTAATTACTTAATGTAATTAATTTAAATAAGTAATTAAATTTAATTAAGGATCATTAATTAATATAATTAATGATGTAATTAAGGATTAATTAATTCAAAATTAATTAATCAATGATAAGTGATTAATGAAGTAATTAATTAATGTAATTAATTAAGGATTAATGTAATTAATTATAATTAATTAATTAATGAAGTAATTAAAGGTTAATTACTGATTTTGATTTTGGATAAGAATAATTACTTGAATGCAATTAAAGATAATTAATCAAGGGTGATTAATTAAGGTAATTAATTTGAGGATAATTATTTAATTGATTTGTAATCAATTAAGGGTTAAGTAAGAAAGTTTTAAATGGTGAAGTAATTGATTTAATTCATTTTAAATTAATTAAAGATAGCTAATTAATTTAATTCACTCTAAATTAATCAGAGATAGAAGTAATTAATTTAATTCATTTTAAATTAATTATAGATGGTGTGATTATAGATCTTTGCTTATGAATGGATGATATGGTTTACCCTGAATGGTTTGAATCTCAGATATGAGAATAGTGTTGTGTGATATGGATGCATTGGTTGCATTGTAATGATGATATAAGTATCTATTGATGATGATAATATTGATTATCTATTATGATGATGTGAATTATCTATCTGTGTGCATATAGATAGTTTAGATTGAATTGTTTTAAACTTAAAACAACTTGGACCTAAAAGACACGCTTGGGATTTCGATGAGTCCGGGATCGGGTTTCCATATTTGGGATCCGAAAACCACATCGATTCCATTTAACGTTAGGTCGTGAATCTAAGAGGAGCAAGTGAAGACTCGAGGTGTAAGGGCTATACGTCAGTATAACTCTGTGGGTGATTCCGTAATGAGTTTGACGGAATAGTGCTTACAGATTCGAGATGGTGAATCAGAGCGCAAGCGCTATGGTCGTTGACTCTGAGGGTGATTCCAATAATGAGTGCAATGAGATAGTGCCTTCGGTTTCGTTCGAACCCAAAACGAACTTGTATGGATTGAATGCTTTCAGAACATCGTCAGGTGGACGATGAGCATTCTAGGATTTGATGTCCTATAAAGGTAATCGTAACCTCAAGCCTCATCAACCGGGAATGGCTAAAACAGGGGAGGTGCAGCAAGGCTTCGTGGGTAGCACCCACTGGAGAGCAAGATTGATCCCTGTCTAGAGGTCCCTTTTTATTCGGATTAGTGGCAGTTGGAATCGCGCGCCAACTTCGGGGTTGTCGTGTTCGGAACTATTCAGTAAGGAATGGGTCCGGCCTTGTGTTGCAGGGGAGTGGGAGTACTCCTCGGTACGTTGATCTAGGCCACGTACTGTGACGGGCGGTACCCCAGTAGCCCTGCCATTGTATGGAATCCAAAATCCAATAAGTGCCAGCGGTTTTGATTGTATTACCCACTTTTGTGTCTAATAGCTGGAATTTAATAAATGTAACAATTTCGGCTATTTCATATTTACTTGAAAACCCTAGACCTATTATAATATCACTGGATTTCCTATCAAATGTTTTGGTTAGCGTAAGGTAAAAACTTTTCCATGTTTATGTGTGGGAATTCTTACGTGATACCTTTCTTTTCAAAAGGTTTTTGAAAATTTAGCAACTTTAACCTGTTACTCACACCAGACCCATGTCTGACCCGGAGTTTATCTTTGTTTTTCCTAAACTCTTAGGTACTTAAATTTTTACGAGTAGCCAAGGGATTCAGGTTAGCTTTGACGAATATTAGAGGAGCAATGGAGCAGGAGGCTTCTGCATTAGATATTAGTATTCCGCTGTGTCTTCTGTGATTGTCTCTGAGATTGTATTATGTTGTAAATACTAGACAGGTGTTTATAACTGTCTAGTATGTGTTGTATATCTGTGTACTCTGATAGTGGTTGTAAACTATGTAATATTTTATGTTATTAATATAATTTATTCGTTCCGCTGTTTAGATTCTGATGTGTTGTTTCTTCTTCTTCTCTTTCTTTCTCTTTTCTATCCCTTTCTTTCTTATTAGCGATGCAATTTCCTGGAGTCTGGAAGTTGGGTCGTTACACAAAAGATAATGACGCCAAATTTTAAGAGCAAAAACAATAGCTGCAAGCTCTAAATCATGAGTGGCAAACCTAAACTCTGCTGGCTTCAATTGCCTAGAAGCATAAGCAATAACACGTTCTCTTTTCATAAGAATGGCACCCAAACCAACGCGACTAGCATCGGTATAAATAATAAAATCTTGGTTCCCGTCGGGAATCACAAGGACAGGAGAATCAGAAAGGAGTTCTTTCAATTTCTGAAAAGAAGCTTCACATTAGTCTGACCAAATGTACTTAACTCCCTTCTTTGTCAAACTAGTAAGAGGCATGGAAATTTTGGAAAAGTCTTTTATGAAACAGAGGCAATAACCTGCCAATCCAAGAAAACTACGGATTTCCGTCGCACTCTCCGGTCTCTTCCAATTTTGAATCGCTTCAATCTTTGAAGGATCCACGGAAATTCAGGATTCGGAAATAATATGACCAAGGAACTTCACACGAGATTGCCAAAAGTGGCATTTATAAAATTTTGCTTTCAATTGATTACTCCTAAGAGTTTCCAACACAATCTGAAGATGCTTTTCATGCTCCTCCTTGGTTTTAGAATACACAAGAATATCATCAATAAAGATGAGAACAAATCGATTGAGGAAGCCTTTGAAAACTCTATTCATAAGGTCAATGAAATAAGCCGGAGCATTTATTAAACCAAATGGCATAACAAGCCATTCATAAGATCCATAACGAGTACAGAACGATGTCAAAGGAATGCTATCCTCTGCAATACGAAGCTGATGAAAGCCGGTTGCCAAGTCCAATTGTGAAAAGACTTTAGCACCACTAAGTTGATCGAATAGATCATAAATCCGAGGTAAATGATATTTATTTTTGATAGTAAGATCTTTAAGCTTGCGGTAGTCAACGCAAAGCCTAAGTGTACCATCGGATTCCTTTAAGAAAACAGCCGAAGCTCCCAAGGAGAGGAACTAGAGCGAATAAATTGCTTCGTCTCCAATTCGGATAATTGTTTGTGCATCTTCTCATTTTCCTTATTGGACATGCGATAAGGAGGACGAGTGATCGGGTGAGCTCCAGGAACTAGATTAATTCTGAACTCAATTGCTCGCTTAGGTGGTAATCCTAAAACGGGCTCAAATATGTCGAAAAATTCACGAACAATGTGAATAAGAGAAATGACATCTTCCTCCTCATCATCATCATCATCATGAGGATTTAAAGAATATAAAGATGCTGCCAAGCTGGAATCCGAATCTTTAAGATCAATAGAAATCTGCTTAATAGATTGAGGATGTTGAAGATGAATAGTCCGCTCTGGACATAGGATTTGAGCATCATAACCGTTAAGCCAATCCATTCCCAAAATTATTCCGAAGCCAAGGTAACGCATAACATGCAGATCGGCACGAAAAGAGTAATCACATAAAATAATTTCGACATGTTTACACAATAAACTGATTGTTGCGGATCCACAATCAGATTCGCAATTCTCAAAGAAGTCATTAAACACATAACATCCAAAGAAAAAGTATCAACAAGTTCTTTTGAAATAAAAGAGTGGGACGCACCCATATCAAAAAGAACTCGAATAGGATGATCATGAAATAAAATAATGCCATCAAGGATAGGATGAGAAATACATTGACCACGAGAAGTGTTACTAGGAGTTTGCATCACATTAAGCTTTCCCTCCTTCCTGCCTTGAAGTTTGGGTCATGCGGATAAATAATGGTCTGGGCTTTTGCAATAGCGACAAGCGCGGGCCTTTGAACATTTATTCGCATAATGGTCCTTAGAACCACAATTGTAGCATTGCCCACTACTAAAGGTAGAAGTCTTTGCTACCGATTGCTTCCCTTTCTTATTGTTGGGATAAGGACCTTTGAACTTATTATGCCTTTTCTTGTTGTTGAAGTTTGGTTTGGCACCCATAAATTCAACATCACTCTCCTTATCTGCCTCTTCAAGTCGAAGAGCGATATCAATGAGATGATCAAAAGAAACTTCTAACTTTAGAAGTAATGGCTTCTTGAGATTTTTATTCAAGCCATAGACAAATCTTTGGTTCTTCTTCAATGGGGGCTTTATGTATTCGACCCCGTATTTAGAAAGTGACTCGAAGGATGCGACATAATCTGCCACAGAGAATTAACCTTGAACAAGGTCAATGAAACGGCGAACCAAAGTCACCTTCTCAGCTTCTGGCATAAATTTTAATTTGAAGTGTTTCCGAAATTTCTCCCAAATAAGACCCGCTTCATTTATTTCAGAAATCAGAAGCTCATACCAGTCTAATGCTCTTTCTAGGAGCATACTATAGGCCACATGAACTCGGTGAAGATCAATAAATTCATGCGAGAAAAGATTCGATCGCATGTTCTTAGCCAAGCCTGGACTTCAATAATGGTTTCAGAACCTTTGAATGGCTTCCCACCCAAATTGGTATAATCGTTGCACAAACGTGCAAATCCAGACTTAGGGTGAGTAGACTCCGGATTAGAACCGGCTGCTTGAGCATTCTTTACTAGATCAAGAAGCTGCTGGGCAGACATAAATACTCCATCTTGGGGAGTAGCACTAGATTGACCGGCGCTAGGACGGCCTGTTCTAACCATTTCTCTTCCTTTAGAAAGAAAGAAAGAAAGAAGAAGAAAAAGGTTATTCACCAAATGGATATCAAGAAATCTTGATAGATAAAACAAGGAATCATAAATAAAATAGGATGAATGGGTACAAAGACTCGAATGAAATCCTAAAGCACGACTCCTAAGATGGACTTAGGACGATGATCCTTGTTAAATTATTCTACATTGTTCTGAAGTTTCACTTTGATACCAAGCTGTGATGCCCTACCTCTATACCCATGCTAGCCAAGAACACTAGGGAGAAATGTTGTCAACTAGCGCGGAGAATAAGGCTATTGAGGAGCGACCATCTGCATAATTGCTTTGTGCGAGTACCGATATGCCAGATAAAAGTATAACTTTTCATCTCGAAAGGAAATCCGACATACCGATGAAAACTCAAAGCTACTACATAGTGGCTATAATATCTTCGGAAAAAAATATAGAAATAAGCATAACACAAATCAGTAGCGGAAGTTCATATCTCAAAGGCAGAAACAGATATGAATATTACACATAGAAGTGTACATCAGAGTAGTGGTCAAACAAGATCCACAATATCACAAAAGAATAGTTACACGTGCTATACAAGAGAATAAGTATACATCATAGAGTCTATATCTCAAATGCATACAACAAAATGAACTACTATCTAAGTAGTTAGACAAAAGTCAGAATAGTAACCCCAGAAGTGGAGTCAAGTGGAAGCACCTGTAACATCTCGGTCTGACCCGAGTATTTTTTAATAAGAGAATAATAAACGGATCAGTCTAGCTATAAATATTGGATGTAATGACATAGAATAAGAGATATGACATAAACACAAAAAAAACCATAATACCATACTATGATAAGTATGTAATTGAAACTCAATAAGAGATTAATCAATATCACAAGTATCTTCTCGAAGATAAAAAGGAATGTCATACTCTATATTTTTATTCACAAAAAGTTGATAACACACAAATTCACCAATGCACAATAGTTGATACAACTTATTAATGAAAATCACGAAAATTGGTGAAGCACAAATTCTAGAAATCATCAATAGGAATCCAGAAATCACAAAAAGGGGGAGGCCTATCACAAAACGGGAGCAAGAAAACTCACCAACACGTGTATCACAAAACGGAACGCTATTCCATGGTTGCTAACCATTAATTTTTGAGCCGAAGCTCCACAAAACGGTCCGAAGACCATGGGTCGCTACCCCACCAATTTGAGCCGAAGCTCCACAGAAACGGGGTTTAGTCTCCCTCGCAGATAAAGCGACGTCACACATTGCTGGTCTAAATCACAAAATTGTCATCATTGATCATCAAGAAGTGTCAATTACACCAAGCTAGTAAATATATGAGCTTAGTTTCATGTCCCATAACCACTAGCTTAACTTAAATATTTACGAACAAACTGTAAGTCTCCACTCGAAAATTGTCACAAGAGATTCAATCGAACAAGTCCAAAAGTTAACCGACGAAGCAAGCACAAGCGTTTCATACCACTCATTTTACTAATTCGTTTAATTAGATTTCTCACACGAGTGAGGTAAAGGTTTGTATACACTAATAGATTGGAAAACGATCTAAGAAACGAGCTTTGTAATAAAATAGTGTTGAAATCGTTTTGATGAAAGAGTTTTGATTTTTACTACTAGTATTGGAACCTTTATATTTTTAAAGTGACAAATCACAAAAATGATTGTAGGAATAATCAATCAATAAAATTCACATACGAAGACGTGAATAAAATCCAAAGGAATCGATACCGAATCCATCAAAGTGAAAGTACCCAAAAATTCCAAAATAGAAGTTATCAAAGTTGACAAGGGTGATAACAACTAATCGGAGAAGAAGAATCGATTAACAGTTTAAAAAATAAAGCAAGACGAGCATAAATAGGCAAACAAGGAAATAGGAGCAGGTCGGTCGACTGAACTCTCTGAGTCGGTCGACCGAAAATAGCCCAGAATGTTTCGGCTTCAGCTTCGGTCGGCTGACTCAGAGAGTTTGGTCGACTGAACTGCAATTCCTGCATTTTTTAACCCTATTAATTGAAGTACAAACTCTCTCCATTCGCAACCTGTCGAGCACAAACGCTTGGGGATTACGCCCATCGGCTACCCGGTCCTATTGGCTCCTCGATGCATCACCAAAAACATGTTCAAACATCGAAGTCAGGATTTTAAAGATTTGAACCCAAAACACTAAAAATTGGGATATTCACCAATTCAATCCAAACCAAAAGCAAGTGCACATGAATAAGTGTTAGGAATTCATACCCAACAATCAAAGATAGTTATAGACAAAGATGTGAGATAAAAATCTTACCTTTTCACAAAATCAATGATGAAGAAGCTTGAAAGCAAAGGAAGAATCAACCACACTTCAACACAACCCCAATGAGCTTGAATCTAAGCTCCAAAGAAGAACGTTCCCAAA
The DNA here is from genome assembly GCA_030765085.1 of Allium cepa. NCBI lineage: Eukaryota > Viridiplantae > Streptophyta > Magnoliopsida > Asparagales > Amaryllidaceae > Allium > Allium cepa. The sequence continues at coordinate 620,048,517 of CM060945.1, forward strand.
GTTAGGTTTAGGAATTTCTGAAATTGAAAGGAGAATGAGTTGGAGAAGAAGAAGATGATGCTTACCAATAGCTTCTCTTTGGATTTGGAGCTAGAACTTGATTTGCAAATGGAAACTAGCGCTTGGAGTTTTAATTTCCCATTCCTCTCTCCATTATTCCTAAAGCTTAATTGTAGGAAATAGAAATGAAGTAATGAAGAGAAGAGGGGTGAAGCTTGGGTCCAATGGGCTGAAACAAAACCAAAGCCCTAAGTGAAAAGGTAGCAAAATTCCACTAACTCCATACATATCAAAGTTTATACTCAAAAAGATCGCAAACGTCATTTTGAACTCAATGGGGGTGGTCTCGAGTCCCAATTCAATTGTTTGTAAAAAAGTAGGTTTTCAGACTAAAATCCGACGAACGATGAAATATTTAAATACTCGATCGTAAAACATGCGAGTTGTTACACTGATAGTCAAACTAGCCATCATATTCGACCAAAGCTCATCGAGTCCTGGAGTTATAACCAGTGATAAGTTCAGGCAATACCCACACTAGGAATATCGCTCCTAAACTGGTAAGTCTCCCACTCGAATACCAACCATCACATTTCCCTTTAAACATCTAGGAAATGTCAAAACCATAGAAGGCTAAGAACTCTAACCATTTCTACAGATGATGGTCGAGATCCTCTCAAAGAAGAGACACTACAATGACATAGGATCACCGAACAGCTCAAACCCTCTCCTAACAGATGGTGCCTCTATATCCCCAAAGCGAACTCTATCACCTCCAACTCTGAACCAAGAGATGGATATTACCTCCTGACATCAATACCATACCTAGTTAAGTACCACAATAAATGTGTACAATCGCCTCCCTATTGCCGGCTGGAATGAGTACCATCAGTCCACTCATCGACCTCTCGGCTAGACTCACCAACGCGTGTCTACACCTCATAGCTCAAATGAAAGTCTGATCCTATCCCATCAATAAGTCAACGATACTGCCACCTTTGGCCCATTTCGATTTCGGTCTGCCGTAACTATAGGATCTACAGCGACATCCTATTCTGAATCAACATGACCCAAGTGTCTCACTCCCCTCCTTCAGGAGTAGTGCCATCAAAATCTCATTACTAATCATGTCTTGTGCTCCTCTTTTGTCCATGAGTAGATGGAAGAATCATCAACGAACACAAAGCACAACCTATGCAAGTGACCTCTCTAAACATGGTCCATGAGATCCAAAACATATGCCGACACATTGGCAAGCCCGACGACATGACCTACCTAAAGTAAAGATAGTGTGTGAAACACAATAATCAGCATACTCACCCAAATTACTCTCAGTTGGTGCAAGCTCACTGCAGAGTCTAACTAAGAGAATATCCTCATGCTATAGAGCCGATTGGAAAAGTCATTGTAACGACCCAGAATTTATATTAATTGAAATTTGAATATTTAATTAATTTTAAATATTAATAAGTGAAATTTATGAGTCGAATAAATTTTATTTCGAATAATTGGATTTAATTGAATAATTAAATCAATAATTTAATATGTGAAATTACAGAAATAATTGAAAATTGGGTTTAATATGATTGAAAATGATTTGTAAAATTTTATTTTATCATATTGAAGTTAGAATGATGTTATAGAACTTTTAAAATCGAATTAAAAGTTAATCTATGAAAATTGAATATTTTAATATTTAATCGACTAGTGAAAAATAGCCAAATTTTGAACAGTCTCAGAATTTGACGAAACTAGTTCCATTGGATCCGTAATAGTTAGTTATTATCGGATTTCAATTTTCGTAGCAATTGGAGTTATCGTATGATCGTGGCAGCTCGAAACGCATCGAAATTGTTTTAATATTAATTTGGCGAGTTAAAATAGTCATTTTTCAAAAAGTCTCGGATTTCGACGAAACTAGTTTCATCGGATCCGTAATGTGACATTATTGTAAGGTTTCAAATTTCAAGTCAATTGGATTTACCGTTTGTCCGGTGCAAGCTAAAACGCCTAGAAAATCGTTTAATCGGTTTAATTTTAAATCGAACGTTTATTGCCATAACTCGCACAGATGATCGAATTAGCTCCCGAAACATGTTCCATTGTGTTCGGAATGCGGGGTAAACCTTAGGAATGCCAACCGGCATGCCTCGTTTGGAGTTCGGAAATTCCGAGATGAATAGTGTTCGTCGTTTTTTCTATAAAAGCCCCTCAATGTTTTCATTTGCAAACCCTCTCCACTCAGAAACCCTAGCCGCCATTATCTGTTCAATGGCCAGAAAACGTCCACAAACATCCTCATTTATCTTCCAATCCGTAAACTTTTGCAAGAAACTCTCAACCACAATCTTGAAGAGCTCGACGAGATCTTTAATTCCAACGGTCATGATTAGAAAATTCGTAGTGGATCAACAGCAAAGTGGAGATGAAGGCCGCGACTTCGTGCACGTTTTTCTAGGATATGGGGGGCCGAGCTTTGCATGGTTCTAGCCGAGAGTAGCATTCGTGAAGCTCTACGAGATGTCATCATCTGATCGATGTGGAAGGGCTCGGGAAAGTCGCGTGTATTAGGGTTTGGGTGTTTTTTTGGGTTAGGCCGTGCGTTATCTGGAATGCGTGAGGGAGAAAGGGGGTACGGGCCAGATGCGCTAGGAAGGAAATGGACGGTGGATCCAAGCTAGGGTATAAATTATAAAAATATGTTGTGAATTTTATGATTTTAAATGCATGTAATCTTTGTAATAGAATAACTTTTTCATACGAGGTCGAAAACGCGCGAAACCATTTGCGTTGGAATCGTATGGACGAGCACTACGCTATGGAATTGGATTGGAGTCGTTTGGAGTTAGTGAGAATTTGGGTAAAATTAAACGTCCGTTTAATTTAATTTGAAATAAATCGCTAAAACGAAATTGAAATCAAGGTGAGAACTTCTCACTCAATCGAATCGGTTTCGATTTATATTTTAAATAGTTAGATTTAAAATTCTTGATTGTATGTTGAATGATGATTGTTATCTATTGATTGTTAAAATAGACATTATGCGCCATTAGTAAGTGGGGGTTATTTATTAAAAACATATACCGCGAATATTTCACAGTATAGTGAAATTGGTATTATTTATGTACTTGGAATTGATTTCCCGCATTATATAGCGGATGAGACCCTATTGCGCCGCCTATTAAGCGGATCATATTTATAAATCCCATATACCGCGATAATTCCGTACTGGAGCAGAATTGGTATTGTGCTAACATTTGTGGATGCAGGGAAACAGGTTGGAGGGATCCAACTGGATTCCTCAACTGTATTGATTTATTTACAGATATTTTGATATTTGTTGATTATCATATCGATATATGATATTTGGATGTCGTGATTGACTATTTGGTGCTGTTGCATCATCGGATCCATTTCTGAAGTTTTAAAATAATGATTTTTGGTTTTAAAACGAATTTTAAAGTGATTTTCAAAAGTATACGTTTTATTAAATTTGATTTGTTAAAATAAATAAACGTTAAAATTTTATTTTCATAAAAGTTATGATTTTTGGAAAATAATGCTTAAGTATGATTTTGAAGTATATAAGCTTTAAATAACGATTTTTAAGTTATTAACAGAATAAATTGGTTTAAATTGGGATTTTTGAATTATTAAAAACGATTTGAAATCAAAGTATTTCCGAGTAAGGAAAAGTGATTTGAAAAATTTGTTTTCAAATGGTTAAAGTGTGGAAATTATATATCTAGTAAAGATATTTTGGAAAATAAATAATTTGGAAAATTATTTGGAATTTGGTGATGTTGAGCATGCCTACTGATAGTTAAATAATCCGACTATCAATATTTACCTTTAAATAGGTATTTGTTGTGATTGCTTGAATTTAAATGCCACACTTATTTTTGAATAAGCGCTCACTATTCGGGTTAACCGGGAAAGGACCTTGGGGTCGTATAACCCATTCCGAATATGTGATACGTCGTTATGGATTGCATTTGATGACCGGTGTTGAATACCGGATATTTGTGAAAACGGAAGGATTACCGTCGAGTTACTCTACATCGCCTGATCTCCGATATAGAGGTTTTATCACCCTTAGTGACGGGAAGTCCGGTCGTGATTAGTGAATATCCGGAATGGAAGGACTTCTTTATAAGTGCCTTCGGTTCTATTCGATCCCGGAACAGACTTGTATGGATTGTATGTCTGACATTACAAATTGAGATATAAAGCCGATTTCTTTCAAATATATTTCTGTTGGTGGCGGAGAATTTATTCTCCTAGCTTAACACCCTTCTCTGAGACGTATAAGCTCAGAGGCTATATAGTTGAAGGTTATTAGTGATATACTCCCAATTTGGTAATGTGACATGCTGATTGTTGCTGTGAAATGATCATTGTTTGATCATTTGTGATAGGATCATTTGTTTGATCATTTATCTTTGTGATCATTTCTATGATCATTTGTTGACCCAAAGCATAGCTTTTGTATAAAGCATGGCTTTGTGGACGAGACTTCGTCGGACCTCACGCCCCGGAAATGGTCAAAACAGGAAGGATGCGGCAAGGTTATTAGGGGGTAGCGCCCCTTTAGTGTATGTCATTCCTTCTGAATAGAGGTGGTATCATGGAATGGAGCCCAGATACTTAGCTTATGTGGTTACTGCATTATTATTCTTATGTGGTTGTTGGAAATCGAGGATCCTCGGATAGATCGGTTACGATCGGGGGATGACATATTCGTGTTAGTAGTTACCTAGTTAGGGGTAACCCGGCCTTGTGTTGGCAGAGATTCGGTTTGGTTCTCGGGACGTCATTCCAGAGGCGTTTCCATGTGGCAATGGGAAGTTCATTGGCCTGACCATTTGTTGGAAATCTAAAGAAACAATACGATCTTGTACAGTTTTAGTTGTAGAACCTATCATTCACTTATGGCGGCGCCCCACAGTTTGGATGGTAGCTATAGTAGGCATAAGTGCGAAATGCCTATGCTGGCTAAGATTTATATCTTTATTTTCGAAATGAATTTTTGCCTACACTATGCACTAGTAATAATATCAAATGTTTCTTTTTAATGCGTACCAAGAATCTTTGACTATCATAAGGAGCAATCTCCTCCGATTCTGCGTTTGCATTGTGTGTGTGTGCGGGAGGCCTTATGGTAGTCTCACTTTTTAAAAAGCATTGCGAATTGACTTTAAAAATATTCCCCTATTTTGATTTTAAAGAAAAATAAACTGTTTTAGTTCTCACACCAGTCACATGACTGACTCGGAGTTTATTGTTTTCCTTCCTAAACTCTGGGTGCCCACCAATTTCCACACGGGCAGTCAAGAGTAAAGGTTTATCAGGATATTCTGAAATTCAAGAGTTGCTGGAGGCAAGCTGGATGGCATGGCGTATTACTAGTATATAGTATTTCTTTTCCGCTGTTTGTTTTTGTTTGTTGTTGTACACTCTGATGATGTAATGAAATGTAATGTAATAACTGATATAGTTCTTTGTTTAAAGATTATTCATTTATGTATTATATGTTGTTCCGCTGCGATTGTGAGATTCTGATGTTGTTCTGTTGTTTCTTTCTGTTATGTTCTATCTTTTTCTCTCTTATTCTACTCTTTTTCTTTTTCTTAAACCCTAACGGTACAGTTGTCCGGCCTTCGATTGCTCGGCAGTTGATACAGTGGACGTATTGATGTCGGCATTCGTGGACGAAAAATCGTGTTCGTTACATTTGGTATCAGAGCTTATGGTTAAGCGACAACCATGGCTCTGTTGGGTATAACTCATTAGAGATGGAGTCAGCAGTACTCTAGAATGAGTTTGAGTGTAATAATAGCTATGAGCGCGTATTTGTTAGTGAATACAAAAAAAATGTTTTATATTGTGTTTGCTTATCCGTTGAGCTGTTTGTGGATTCTGATCGGTAGATGGGACGCCGTAATATCGATAAGGATTTCTAAACACTTAAACGAGGCATGTCGACATAGTATTATTTAAATTGGGTAAATGAAATAATTTTACCTTGATTACATTTTGTATATAAAGGAATAATTTTTCGTAATTATTAAAGTGTATATGAATTGATTGTTGAATAAGTTAAATAAAACAACAATTGTAAAAGAATGAATTGTATAAAAGCAAATGAATTATAAGTATGGAGTTATAATTAAAATGATTTACAATTGTAAAATAACCTTATATATAAGAAGTGAAATTATATAAGTAAAAGATTTATAAGTGTGATTTATAATCTGAAAATAAAATTCCAGAGAAGTGTTTTGAAAGGATTTGATATTTTGGAAAATTATTTTGGAGAAATTAAAGCTCTAAACTCTTTTCGGTCGCTGGAAAATAATTCCGATGATGATCATGACATCATCGGTGTTCATTTTCGGGTTTCCAAAAGAGGGATTGCCGCCAAATTGTTTAAAAGAAAGTTGTTTGGAAAATTTGTATTTGATTGGATTTGATAAGATGTTTGAAATGGAATATAACTTAAGTAATGTTGAATGAAGTTGATTTTTGGTGTCAAAGTAAATTAATAAGTGAATTAATGAAATGAAGTCATTAAGAATTTGAACTTGAGTTATATAAATGAAATTCAACATTATATTGCTAAAGGAGTTAGCAATTGAATTGAACTAATGGATTGAATGTTAATCAATTAAATGTAAATAATTGGTATGAAATAATGGATGTAAGTATAAATTCATTAAAAGATAATGTTATTGGAAGTTGAATAAATTGAATGGAAGTCAATTTAATATGATCCAATTGGAATTAAAAGTGTTGAACCAAATTGAATGTAAAGTGAATAAATTTGGTTGTATTGAATAAACATTGGTTGTTATTTGATTGTTGATTGATGGATATAAATTCATTAAGTGTTAATGAAAGTGAATTAGTGAAATTGGAAGCTAACGAAATTGAATCCAACTTGGAAGAAAATGAACTTGAATAGAATTGGATTTGATTTGAATTGAAAGTGAATTAATGTGAAAGTAAATTAGTGAATGTTAACTAATTGAAATTGAATATGAATGAATGTTAGTAAAATCCAATATTAATGAATCAAATGTGATTTAAATTGGAAAACCAATTCATTGAATATTAATGAGAATATGAATGAATATTGATTTGGTTATGGATGATAGTTGGTTGATGTTTGCATTTGTTGTTTTGTTGCATTTGCTATGTTGGCATATGTAGTTGTTATGTTGCTATATGTTGTATATTGATACTATTTTCATATATGCATGATTCTCATGTTGTTGTTGAGAGTTTAGTAGGTGCGGATTGCGCTTGCTTCGCATTTGGAGCTCGCTTTCGCGCTATATTAGCCGTATACGCTCGCTAATAATAAATAAGGTACATATCTCGGATTACATACCGTACTTTTACACTTTTTTCCCTGCGGGATGCCTCATCACTTGATGAGATGTATATTTGTGATATATATACTGTCATTTTTTTCGGATCGAGCCGCGCAAAGGAGACTATGGCGAATTTTTCCGAAAATTTAAGGCGTTAGAAAATTTTTGGAAATTTTGGGAAAATTAGTGAAAACTATAACTTTGATTTTGGAATTGGAAGTTAAACGATAGTAGTTGTTTTTGAAAAGATAACTAAGTATGATTTGAAAACTTAGTAAAGTATTGTAAGAAGTTTAAAAATGGATTTTGGGGAAGTTAATTGATTCCGTAATTTTTCTTACTTGGTAATTTCGAGGACGAAATTCTTTTAAGGGGGGAAGTATGTAACGACCCAGAATTTATATTGAATGAAATTTAAATATTTAATTAATTTTAAATATTAATAAGTGAAATTTATGAGTCGAATAAATTTTATTTCGAACAATTGGATTTAATTGAATAATTAAATCAATAATTTAATATGTGAAATTACAGAAATAATTGAAAATTGGGTTTAATATGATTGAAAATGATTTGTAAAATTTTATTTTATCGTATTGAAGTTAGAATGATGTTATAGAACTTTTAAAATCGAATTAAAAGTTAATCTGTGAAAATTGAATATTTTAATATTTAATCGACTAGTGAAAAATAACCAATTTTTGAACAGTCTCAGAATTGGACGAAACTAGTTCCATTGGATCCGTAATAGTTAGTTATTATCAGATTTCAATTTTCGTTGCAATTGGAGTTATCGTTTGATCGTGGCAGCTCGAAACGCATCAAAATTGTTTTAATATTAATTTGGAAAGTTAAAATAGTCATTTTTCAAACAGTCTCGGATTTCGATGAAACCAGTTTCATCGGATTCGTAGTGTGACATTATTGTAAGGTTTCAAATTTCAAGTCAATTGGATTTACCGTTTTTCCGGTGCAAGCTAAAACGCCTAGAAAATCGTTTAATTGGTTTAATTTTAAATCGAACGTTTATTGCCATACTCGCACAGATGATCGGATTAGCTCCCGAAACATGTTCCATTGTGTTTAGAACGCGGGGTAAAACTTAGGAACACCAACCGGCACGCTTCGTTTGGAGTTCGGAAATTCCGGGATGAATAGTGTTCGTCGTTTTTTCTATAAAAGCCCCTCAATGTTTTCATTTGCAAACCCTCTCCACTCAGAAACCCTAGCCGCCATTATCTGTTCAATGGCCAGAAAACGTCCACAAACATCCTCATTTATCTTCCAATCCGTAAACTTTTGCAAGAAACTCTCAACTACAATCCTGAAGAGCTCGACGAGATCTTTAATTCCAACGGTCATGATTAGAAAATTCGTACTGGATCAACGGCAAAGTGGAGTGAAGGCCGCGACTTCGTGCACGTTTTTCTAGGCTATGGGGGGGCCGAGCTCTGCATGGTTCTAGCCGAGAGTAGCATTCGTGAAGCTCTACGAGATGGCATCATCTGATCGATGTGGAAGGGCTCGGGAAAGTCGCGTGCATTAGGGTTTGGGTGTTTTTTTGGGTTCGGCCGTGCGTTATCTGGAACGCGTGAGGGAGAAAGGGGGTACGGGCCAGATGCGTTGGGAAGGAAATGGACGGTGGATGCAAGCTAGGGTATAAAAATTATAAAAATATGTTGTGAATTTTATGATTTTAAATGCGTGTAATCTTTGTAATAGCATAACTTTTTCATTCGAGGTCGAAAACGCGCGAAACCAGTTGCGTTGGAATCGTATGGACGAGCACTACGGTATGGAATTGGATTGGAGTCGTTTGGAGTTAGTGAGAATTTTGGGTAAAATTAAACATCCGTTTAATTTTATTCGAAATAAATCGCTAAAACGAAATTGAAATCAAGGTGAGAACTTCTCACTCAATCGAATCGGTTTCGATTTATATTTTAAATAGTTAGATTTAAAATTCTTGATTGTATGTTGAATGATGATTGTTATCTATTGATTGTTAAAATAGACATTATGTGCCGTTAATAAGCGGGGGTTATTTATTAAAAACATATACCGCGAATATTTCACAGTATAGTGAAATTGGTATTATTTATGTACTTGGAATTGATTTCCCGCATTATATATCGGATGAGACCCTAGTGCGCCGTCTATTAAGCGGATCAAATTTATAAATCCCATATACCGCGATAATTCCGTACTGAAGCGGAATTGGTATTGTGCTAACATTTGTGGATGCAGGGAAACATGTTGGAGGGATCCAACTGGATTCCTCAACTGTATTGATTTATTTACAGATTGATATCCCGCCTTTTGGCAAGGCCGTGACACTATGAACTCGACTAGAAACCAAGGACAGTTCGTCTTGAAGATCAGTTATACATAGGTCTACTATGGATGTCGGTAAAAAAATTTCGAGTCCGGATCGGGTCGCAATTGACAAGACATGATGATCAAAGCTATAGAAGCCAGTGTTTCAAATTTCAAGTCAATCCGAGTTCATACGCTCAAGTTATGATCGATTCAACCCTGATCGATTCGACCCTATCGATTCGACCCTATCGATTCGACCCTGTCGATTCGACCCTATCGATTCGACCCTGATCGATTTGACCCTATCAATTCGACCTTGATCGATTCGACCCTATCGATTCGACCCTGATCGATTCGACCCTATCGATTCGACCCTATCGATTCGACCCTGATCGATTCGAACCAAGCATGACAACCGGAAATGCAATCTTGAATCGATCATAACTCGAGATCTACAAGTCCAAATACCATGAAATTTTTACAGGAGTTTGCTTACATGTTGAAGAATTTTCACACCAAATTTCATCTCGATTGGACACTTTCTTGATCGATTCGAACCAAGGGTCGAATCGATCCCAAAAGTGGGCCCGGACCTCCAGAATTCGGTCGTATGGGCCCCCTCACGTGCCAGAAGTAGTCTCCTCGGATTTTAGGTGAAATATCAGCCTCCTACACCTATAAATAGAGCCCCTGGTCATTCAGAAAGGGGATTGGAGAATTTCTAGAGAAAAAGCACGCCCGGACGCTGCCAGAATTGCTTCAGAGCACCACCGCTGCCTTTGATTTCGAATTTTTGCTTTAGAACTGCTGTACTTAGTCATATAAAAGTTGTATTCTCCCAGTATCGAGCAATAAAATAACAAAACTTCATAGTGGACGTAGGCAAATCGCCGAACCACTCTAAATTGTTGTCTTCTGTGCAATTTACTTTCTGTTGCTTGGAGTTTTTGTTAGATAATCCTCATTTTAATTTGCTTTCTTCATTTATTATCTCTTCAAAAACTTCCGAAGAGTGTTGTGCCCAATTTTGACACAAACACTTTGGTGCTTTCACTGAGAAAAACCCAGTTTTTTTCTCCCGTTCCTTGGATCTACTTTCGATATCGGATTGTATAAATCTAAGGAGAAGATCCAGATCTATCATTCAATGGTTCCTTCTATTCTATTCAGATTGTTGCAGATCTAAGAGGAACCACATTCATCATGAATTTCGTATCCATATTTTCGTATGCATGAAAAAATGATGGTTTTCGTAACCATATTTTCGAATCCAGAAAAAATGCAGTTTTTCGAACCCATATTTTTCGAATCCAGAAAAAATGCAGTTTTTCGAATCCATATTTTCGAATCCATGAGAAAATGATGTTTTTCGTATCTATGTTTTCGTGTCCAGAAAATATGGTCATCTTCGTATCCATAACTTCGTATCTATCCATCTCCCTCCATTTCGTATCGATACGCACATGCACTTCATATCCATCAGAGAGCGCTACTTCGTATCCATGAGATGGATGCTGTACTTCGTATCCATGAGATGGATGCTCTACTTCATATCCATGAGATGGATGCTGTACTTCATATCCATGAGATGGATGCTCTACTTCGTATCCACGAGATGGATGCTCTACTTCGTATCCATGAGATGGATGTTCTACTTCGTATCCATGAGATGGATGCTGTACTTCGTATCCATGAGATGGATGTTCTACTTCGTATCCATGAGATGGATGCTGTACTTCGTATCCATGAGATGGATGTTCTACTTCGTATCCATGAGATGGATGCTCTACTTCGTATCCATGAGATGGATGCTGTACTTCGTATCCATGAGATGGATGATGTACTTCGTATCCATCCCATGCTCTACTTCGTATCCATGAGGATGAGATGGATGATGTACTTTGTATCCATCCCATGCTCTACTTCGTATCCATGAGATGGATGATGTACTTCGTATCCTTCCCATGCTCTACTTCGTATCCATGAGATGGATGCTCTACTTCGCATCCATGAGATGGATGCTCTACTTCGTATCCATCAGGGAGCAATACTTCGTATCCATCCATCTGCATCCAAATCGTATCGATAGGCAGATACCACTTTCGTATCTATCTAGCCATGCAAACTTCAGAACGATACGAAGACGAGCGCATCTGATGGATTCGAACAAGAACGATACGAAGAAGGACTTTTTCAGATTGCTTGATGGATACGAAATTTAAAAATAATAATAATTCGGGTACGACCCAAATCCCCGAACCCTAGCCGCAGCGCAGAGCATCCGCATAGTTAATTCAAAACTCAACTTAGTAGAGGAGCATTCTGATCGTTCCATGACTGGACGGGACATAGGAGATTACAACAACAATTGTTGAAATGCAATCGAGGAATGGGTATTGAAATACTACTCAACCAGTGCCCCCAGAGGCCGGAGACCTAGCTAATATGCTAAGAACTGGAGTTGATTAAATCATGCTTCTAAGTTGGACTGCAACTTCCTCCAATTGACCAGCTTTCAAAACTCCTGAATTGATAACTATGGTACGATGACTACTATGACAATTGCTCTACACTGTCAACTCTGCCAATTCAAAGCATAGCTGGTCACCACTGAATCGTCTTCAAATGCCCACATCTTAATCATTCCATATCTATACGACTAAAAGCATGGCATACAACCCCCACAAAACTTCCTTAATACCCTATACTGGTCTCCTATCTATTAGCCCATCTTAACTAACTCACATCGAATCAGTGTTTTCAACCATTCGAACATTGGGCAATCAGGCATGCATCATTCACTAGTATTACAAGACCATGTAGCCATAAAATGGACTTGATAATATTGATTGGAGTATCTTTCCCAATCGGGGCCTATTCATCGAAATCGTCCTACATACAAAATTTCTAGTAAAAATTCAGCACGGTGACTATGTCAGTGTACTATGGAAATTCAACCTCCGCCACTATCTCATGAAGTGAGAATGGTGAATGGAGTCCACGAAAAGTGATGAATGTCATCAAATGCATTGTATTCCCTATTCCTCAAAGAAGACTGTCAATCATGGTTAGGCATACCATTTCTACTTCTCATGTTGCTAAAGGGAATAAAGAAGCTGGCAGCCAACGAATTGATCAAAATCCACAGCCCGTTGCTGCCAACACTTATAAATGAAATCAGCACAAAAGCTTATTTCCATAGTTTGATAACAGAACTGGTGGATAGCCGCCGACTACTACACCAACATGTCCAGGCCAATATTACGTTGATGAGTCAGACGAAGGATCAACTTGGCGACATAAAAGGGAACCTGCTCCATACTCTAAATCAGGAAGCTCCTCTTCTTTATATGACTATCATGGATGCCAACACCATAAGGCTGCTCCAGAAAGGATAGCTCTGGCAATATGTTCAAGCCCCATAAAATGAAGAGCCGGGAACCCCCGATCTCAATCAGGACTTTGATCAAAACTGAACCGTTTGCGTTAGACTCCCAACTGTGGAAGGCTGGACCGAAGTGCAATAGCGAGCATACGACGCCGCTTCACTTATCAATGAGATTTAATCTAATCTCTTTTGAATTAATTCTATTTCAATTTCGTTTATGTTATGAAATATGACCAACTTGAACTAAACTACTTGCAAATGATGCAGGTAACTGAGTACTTAAGGATGGGTGCAAAACAACCTCCGTAGACTATGATCAAACCATTGAGGTATTATCATGACGGGCATGATTCAACCACTCGTCGGCTCCTATATGCACCTAACTTGGGGGCAGGGCATTAAAGTGAGAGAGACTGATAAAGTCAGGACTCCGGTAGAAAATGGATGCAACCGACCATCTACCCATCCGCCTATCCAGTTTAATCAAGAGGTCTTAAAAAGATTTGGAGTTATATATCCCAACATTGCACTCTCCATCTCATACTTCAAGCTCGCCAAAATACTTATGCTTCCTCGGATGCCCAATAAAATTTGAATCACACCGAGAGTCGATGTGATATGGCCATCTATGCATCCAATCCTACATTAGAACTTGGGGTGATTTGAGGACATATGTTTAAGGTGGATATGATTTGACCATTCACTCTCCAGTTTGCGTCTGTGATTCCGCAAGAATAATCATGCCTTAAACCGACTTCCTCAGGGGCCAACCCTTAATTTATAGTCATCGACAACCGACTGCTTGCTCGCCAATCATCATAAGCCATCATTTCAACTCTCTTCCTCAGCTCGACTGGAAGAGCGCAAAGCAAAAAGTAGACGTGAATCGACCGTCTGCTATCCAATTCTTGCCCCTGACTTAAGGGAAAACACACAACTCAAAGTGGATGTAGTTCGACCATCCTCTCATCTCCTCTCCTCGAGCCCAAAGCTTGCCGGGACACTAATCTTACTCCTTACGCTTGCCAAAAGTATAATCCGAACAAACATGTATGTGATTCAATCGTCCGTCAACTAAATCTTATCCTTCTTTAAGGGAGGATAAGGGGAAAGTGATCGAGATCTGACCAATCACCTATTAAGTGAAACCCTGAGCATGGGGACAAGTCACCACAATGAAGCTAAAAAAAGGATTGATACATGATAATCCTTTAACTAACTCCAAACTCCCGGAGTGCGAGTTGGGGTATAAAACTCATAAATGCGGTTTTGAAGACGATGGATCCGTTCACCTAACGACTTTGGCCGTATCCTAACCAAGTTAGAGGAGGATGGACCCGTCCATCTAACGACCTCGCTTGTTAACCTGGGGTGGATGTGATCCGACCATCCACGATCCCGATAAATTCATCGTTCCCAAAGTGCGAACGACCTCTTAAAAATTCTAAACAGATGTGACTGACCATCTGTCAAATAACTCCAAATTCCCAGAGTGCGAATTGGAGTATAAACATCAACTCTTGGTTCCCAAAGTGTGAACCGGAGTATAAATCCATCATTCCCAGAGTGTGAACGGACTCGATGTTCCCAGAGTCTGAACCGGAGTATCAATCCATTGTTCCTAGAGTGTGAACGGACTCCACTTTCCCGGAGTGCGAATTGGAGTGTAAACATCTATTCCAGGTTCCCGGAGTGCGAACCGACACATCAATGCAAACTCCAACTTCCCAGAGTGTGAAGTGGAGTATAAACATCTATTCCAGGTTCCCGGAGTGCGAACCGACACATCAATGCAAACTCCAACTTCCCAGAGTGTGAAGTGGAGTATAAACATCAATTCCAGGTTCCCGGAGGGCGAACCAGAAAATACAAATGTCAATTCCAACTACCTAGAGCGTGAAGTGGAGTATAAACATCAATTCCCGGTTCCCGGAGCGTGGACCAAAATATAAATGTCAACTCCAAATTCCCAGAGTGTGAATTAGAGTGCGAATGCCAAGTCAAAGTTCCTAGAGTGCAAACTGGAGTATAAACATTTAATAACTCTAAGTCCCCAGAGTGCGAACTGAAGTATAAACACTAAAATGGGTGTGATCGACCATACATCAACTAACTCCAGAGTGCGAACTGGAGTATAAACATCAACAAACTCCAGATTCCTAGAGCATGAATTGGAATTTAAAATACCGACTCACTCTAGTCCCGCGAGCGCGGACTAGAGCACGAATGCCAAATGGGTGTGACTAACCACCCATCAAGTAATTCCAGATTCCCAGAGTGTGAACTGGATTGTAAACATCAACTAACTATGGTCCCGAAAGCACAGACTGGAGTATAAAGGCCTAATGGGTGTGAAATACCACCCGTCAACCAACTCCAATCCTTGAAGCATGGATTGGGATATAAATACCAGAAGGGATGCGATTTGATTGTCCATGTATCAACTCTAATTCTGCGGCAAGTTCTATAGTACAAAAAGAGGATGTGGTTAGACTTTCTTCTTTCCAACTCTTCCCCTGACATGGGGGCACACTTATCGTAAAAAATCGGTTGTGATCCGACTGTCTAGCACTATGCGGGCACGACATGACCGTTCATGCATTAACACTTATCCCCGGCACGGGACCTATAACATAATCTCACAAGGATGCACTCCGACCCCGCAAGACAAGATTTCTTCACAAGGAGATGTAGATTCGCAAAACGGACCTAGCTGAACGTCTTATTCTAAATGGATGTGATTACCCATCCTACCGCAAATGAACGTGACACGACCGGTCATCCGCTAACTCTAGCCAATGATTTGGCGAGTTGTGCTTGCAACGTGGACGGATGTGACCCAACCATCCGCCAATCAACTCCTTCCTCCAATTCAGTAGGAGAAACATCAAATTAAAGCTGCCGTAATGTGACTAGCTACACTTTGATTTTCGCCATTGATTAGTGCCAGAGGAATCAATCAACAAAAATACAGCTTGACCATTTTCTGCCAAAATGTTTAGTTCCCAGAGTGTGGACAGGGATGTGAACATCAAATAGGTGTGACTAATGACCCTCCAACTGACTCTGATCCCCGAAGTACGACTACGAGCATAGACAAATGAATGAAAGTGATCCGACCATTCATTCACCAACTACGACATTAAGTCAATATGAGGAGTATAAACTCGCTGCAGATGCAATTGGACCGTCCACAAATTGACTCTTCTGACCCAAGACTGGGGGCAGAAGAACAAATCATTGAAAGAAGAGAAATGAGACTCTCTACATCGCTAGCTATTCAGATTCCTTTACAACTTAAGGCAACAACTGCAAGGAAGCCTTAATGCTAACCAATCAAAATTATGCTTGAAGTTACGAGAAGCCAATTATATCGTACCGCCAGATCGACGGGCAATATCGATCTGCACCTTTCATATCTTACCAAAGGATCGATAGGCAATGAGGTCCGTACATTTTACGTTGTGTCGCTAAATCGATGGCCAACATCGATCCTCTTCGATTACAAGTCGATGTGACACAAGCGCCCATCGAATACCTTCGACCGCCAGAGCATGGATAGAACCACGAATGAGTGTGGCTTAACCATTCATCCTCTACCGCCTTCCTTCGATCTGCTAGGAAGAGCATGAGACTATATGAGCATGAACTCCCTGTATTTGAGCTGACTTTATCCCTAGATCTAACGGGAAAACGTAAATCGAAATGGGCGTGACTGATTGCCCAACTCCAAAAGAATCCAATGCGACCATTCATTCTTTGACTCTTACCATCATCCGATTAAACAGACAATTCACAATAAGTGCAATCTAAATGTCCGCGCACCGACTCTTACCCTTGATTCGATAAGGGAAGCATCGATCCTACATTGGATATGACTGGATAGTTCACACTTAAGTTTTTGCCCAGAGTATGACGACATAAGCAGCAAAATGAATGTCGACGAGGCAACGAAGTATTCTGCCTAAGGGAAAGAATGTGGACAGAATGCAAGATAAGGCACAACTCAGCTTTCCATTGATTAACTCGATCCTATGGTTCAATGGGACATAATGCGAAATTGAAGCGAACATTATCTACCTTGATACTTATCGAGATATTCCCCCAACTTGGGGGCATGCATGAGAAATAAGATGAATATAATTCGATCATTTATCAAACAACTCTAGCTCTTACAGCTTGGACTACAGTATAAATACAGCAGAAGCTAGGCTTAATCGTTCGCACAATACATCCATCAACCCAAGACTGGGGGCATGAGTGTGATTATCTAAGAGCTGAATACGACAAATCAATCCCATAGCTCGTGCCTAGTATTCATAACAACTTGACGTTACGACCGAAAGGATGCTTAGAGATAGAATCATCAGATCAGTGCCTGGACTTATGGGCAACTAATCATCATTCTGACCCTTCCGATGAGCAATGGATTGCAAGTACGCTGAATGGAAAGCGCATTGCTTGGAAACACAAGTAGATTCCAACTCATAGCCTGAGACAGCTATGCTGCAGCATGTGATACAAGGCTAAACTCTACTATGCCTTTAATTCCATATCCCTACGAGCCTGATCATTTACCATTGCTAATAAGCATATGAAGTGCCTACGACCCATCACAGGCATTGTAGATCAAATCACAACTCTTCGCAAGGATGATGCAAGATTCAACTACATTGCTCCAGGCGAATTTGATATGTCCGCTTGGACTCGATCTCATATATATATGGACCCTCACTAGCTATTGAGAACCATGCGTTAAATGTCAACCCGAAGCATGTCTCGGTGAATAAAAACGAAGTGACACGGATCTAGAAAGATCTGTTGCACTAAAGGAGGAGGCGAATCTACTCAAAACCAATAGGTTTATCCACGATGCCCTCTGCCCAAAATGAGTATCCAATCCTTTACTTACGAAAGAAACAAATGGAGAGTGGCGAACGTACGCCGACTACTCAGATTTGCACGAGGCATGGCAAAGCATAGCTTTCCATATCTAATGATCAACCAACTAATTAACTCGGTCATCAGACATGAATTACTCTCATCCATGGACGCAAAATGCCAAGTAAAATCAGATATTGAAACATGTCCCGGACAAGGAATACAACTGTTTCGTTACTGACCCGAGCCTATAGTGCTATGCTGCAATCCATGGATTCAAACATGAGAATGCTTATGCTACTGATCAAAAGACGACTAATTGATCATTCAAAAATCAGATCGATCGATCAATGAAAGTATATGTGGTTAATATGCTCGTGGGATCACGATCATCAAGCGACCGCATCGGTCACTTGGCAAGGATATTCAGTGCTATCCAACAACTGCGGAATGAAATTCAATCCTTTGAAATACTCTTTCAGCGTTGTATAAAAGGAATTCTCGGGTTTCGTCATCAATTCACATAGGATTGAGGCTAATGTCAAAAAATGCTGAAGATTAGAGTCATCCATATATGGAGGAAACCAAGCAGCTCTGATAGATCGCTCAGAGAGGCCTCCTATTTTACCCAAGATGTTGGATCGTGAAGATCTATACCTTAATTGGGTCATGTCAACACACGCCATAAGCATCGCAATGCTATGTGAAGAGAAACTAATCCAAAGACCGGTATATGATGAAAGCCAGCTATTAACAAGCTTACCCTGTTAATGTCTGTATCGACCAACCGTTACGATGGGTCCAATGGCAACCTTAGATTTTTGAAATGTAACTCAAATGGAATATCAAGCTAAGCCAATTTGATATCACTTATCTCCCTTAGAGAGCTATCCATGGTCAAACATTTGCATACTTCATATCTGAATTCACTACATCAGACGATTATCTGAGGAACAGTAGAGAACCGTCCAATCGATGGAGAACATACATAAATGGAAACTTTACATATCTTATATGATTTCTGGTTAATGTGCCAGGTCAGGGAGGACTATCTGACAAGGGGGCAATGTCTTGCTCGTTATCTCAGCTGGAGCCTAGAGATACTAGTCAACTTCGAGTATTACACCACTGTCCCAATCGTTAGACAACAAAACGAAAAGGCCGAGTCATTGGCCAAGCTAGCCAGTTCTAGGAATGCGCAACAAATAGACTTTATCCCAGTTGAAATACTTATTATTCCAAGCACTGATAGATGAAGATCGACTAGATATTAGAGATGGATCCAGGAAAGGGGTCATGGATGACTCCTATCAAAGATTATTTACCATGGGGAATTCTTATTGAATGGGGAAATGAGAGGTGGCATATCCCCTGCGAAGCGTCACTACAAGATTATGTCTGGATCGTTCAACTCCATCGACAGTATCCATCGATGCGAAGCATACATTCTAACATCTCAAATCGATCCAGGAGAGGATCGATACGAAAGAAAGGACTTAAAACAACCATCGAACGTTGTTACAACTCAAATTTCACTTCGATCCAGGAAAGGATCGATACAAACTCAATCCAAACAAAAACTAAATAACTTGGTGACGACCCACAAATGTGCAAACATGAATAGGTTTTAGGCTAACATATGTGCATGTATGCCAAACTAACACTCAATTTTCAAAGATTACCGAGAGTTGAATGCTTACTTGATGACAATCAAAATGATGAACAACAAATCGCTAGTGCTCAACATTCAGTCACAACAAAACACTGCATGATCATTGACAATCAACAGTTTGACCTCTACGTCACTGAAGATCAACCAAAGCCAACATCTTTTGACAAAAAGATAGCAACTACTCAGTTAATTGGATAAAACTTTTCAGAATGAAGATGTCAGCTTTTCAAAGCACGTCATGTTCACATAAGACGTACTTTGGGGGGCAAATGTTATTCCGCCTTTTGGCAAGGCCGTGACACTATGAACTCGACTAGAAACCAAGGACAGTTCATCTTGAAGATCAGTTATACATAGGTCTACTATGGATGTCGGTAAAAAAATTTCGAGTCCGGATCGGGCCGCAATTGACAAGACATGATGATCAAAGCTATAGAAGCCAGCGTTTCAAATTTCAAGTCAATCCGAGTTCATACGCTCAAGTTATGATCGATTCACCCCTGATCGATTCGACCCTATCGATTCGACCCTATCGATTCGACCCTGATCGATTCGACCCTATCAATTCGACCTTGATCGATTCGACCCTATCGATTCGACCCTATCGATTCGACCCTGATCGATTCGACCCTATCGATTCGACCCTATCGATTCGACCCTATCGATTCGACCCTGATCGATTCGAACCAAGCATGACAACCGAAAATGCAATCTTGAATCGATCATAACTCGAGATCTACAAGTCCAAATGCCATGAAATTTTTACAGGAGTTTGCTTACATGTTGAAGAATGTCCACACCAAATTTCATCTCGATTGGACACTTTCTTGATCGATTCGAACCAAGGGTCGAATCGATCCCAAAAGTGGGCCCGGACCTCCAGAATTCGGTCGTATGGGCCCCCTCACGTGCCAGAAGTAGTCTCCCCGGATTTTAGGCGAAATATCAGCCTCCTACACCTATAAATAGAGCCCCTGGTCATTCAGAAAGGGGATCGGAGAATTTCTAGAGAAAAAGCACGCCCGAACGCTGCCAGAATTGCTTCAGAGCACCACCGCTGCCTTTGATTTCGAATTTTTGCTTTAGAACTGCTGTACTTAGTCATATAAAAGTTGTATTCTCCCAGTATCGAGCAATAAAATAACAAAACTTCATAGTGGACGTAGGCAAATCGCCGAACCACTCTAAATTGTTGTCTTCTGTGCAATTTACTTTCTGTTGCTTGGAGTTTTTGTTAGATAATCCTCATTTTAATTTGCTTTCTTCATTTATTATCTCTTCAAAAACTTCCGAAGAGTGTTGTGCCCAATTTTGACACAAACACAGATATTTTGATATTTGTTGATTATCATATCGATATATGATATTTGGATGTCGTGATTGACTATTTGGTGCTGCTGCATCATCGGATCCATTTCTGAAGTTTTAAAATAATGATTTTTGGTTTTAAAAGGAATTTTAAAGTGATTTTCAAAAGTATACGTTTTATTAAATTTGAATTTTTAAAATAAATAAACGTTAAAATTTTATTTTCATAAAATTTATGATTTTTGGAAAATAATGCTTAATTATGATTTTGAAGTATATAAGCTTTAAATAACAATTTTTAAGTTATTAACAGAATAAATTGGTTTAAATTGGGATTTTTTGAATTATTAAAAACGATGTGTATAAAAGACTTATAAAATTGATATTTTATAAATTAAAAATATTGGAATATTAAAACGAGTTTTCATAAGTGTTAAAATAAAGTATAATGGATTCATAAGTGAATGAGAATTTATATGATTTATAATTTGTGAAGTTTAAAAGAACGATTTTGTAAATAAATGAATTATAAGTATTTAGCTTATAATATGGATTGTTGGTATATATTTGAGATATATAGATTGAATTGGATTAATAAATGAGATTTATAAATCGAAGTTTATAAATAGAAATGGAATTTATAGACATTGTTTATAAATTCGAAATCAATGGAATTTGATAAATTGAAAGTTGAAATTGGTTAAGGAAGTATATTCACGATTTTGGACAGTGAATATATTATCAAATAAAATGGATATGCTTGGAAAAATGAATATTATAAAATGAAGTTAATCGTTTTAACGATGTTTTAAAATGTATTATGAATCGAATACATAGATTTCAACATTTATTGTTGAAATGGACATTTTCGAGAAATAAGGAAATGATGGACTATAACACTGTTGTTATAGTAAATGATTTCCGAAAGGAAATGTTTTTGTATAGTATTGGGATTTATATATCTATCTAAATTTCGAATCCTTATACTAGTGATTTTGGGTTGTCGTAACGATGTTTTGCGCAACATTCGTTTTTGACCCAAACAAATGTGTTTAAGAGAATGATTTCTTAAAGAATGAAATATATACTTAATTTCGATTTAAGTATATTGGATATTTTCCAAGTGTTGAAAATAAATGGGTTTGTGAATTACTTATTATTAAATAAGTATGGAAATGTTTTCCAATATGAATTGAATATTTAGAGATTTTATCTTTTAAAGATAAATTGAAAATGAATAATTGAAATCGTATATCATAGATATTTTGGAATTATAAATTCATTATGGAATTTATAAAAGAAAGGGGAATTTATTTAAAAATAAACGTTGATTTATTTTTAAAGCGTGGGAATAAATTTACGGATTTGGAACGTAAATATAAAGTAAATTGGTAAGGATTTATTCAAATTGGTTTAAATGAACCATTTTGAAATCAAAGTATTTCCGAGTAAGGAAAAGTGATTTGAAAAATTTGTTTTCAAATGGTTAAAGTGTGGAAATTATATATCTAGTAAAGATATTTTGGAAAATAAATAATTTGAAAAATTATTTGGAATTTGGTGATGTTGAGCATGCCTACTGATAGTTAAATAATCCGACTATCAATATTTACCTTTAAATAGGTATTTGTTGTGATTGCTTGAATTTAAATGCCACACTTATTTTTGAATAAGCGCTCACTATTCGGGTTAACCGGGAAAGGACCTTGGGGTCGTATAACCCATTCCGAATATGTGATACGTCGTTATGGATTGCATTTGATGACCGGTGTTGAAGACCGGATATTTGTGAAAACGGAAGGATTACCGTCGAGTTACTCCGCATCGGCTGATCTCCGATATAGAGGTTTTATCACCCTTAGTGATGGGAAGTCCGGTCGTGATTAGTGAATATCCGAAATGAAAGGACTTCTTTGTAAGTGCCTTCGGTTCTGTTCGATCCCGGAACAGACTTGTATGGATTGTATGTCTAACATTACAAATTGAGATATAAAGATGATTTCTTTCAAATATATTTCTGTTGGTGGCGGAGAATTTATTCTCTTAGTTTAACACCCTTCTCTGAGACGTATGAGCTCAGAGGTTATATAGTTGAAGGTTATTAGTGATATACTCCCAATTTGGTAATGTGACATGCTGAGTGTTGCTGTGAAATGATCATTGTTTGATCATTTGTGATAGGATCATTTGTTTGATCATTTATCTTGGTGATCATTTCTATGATCATTTATTGACCCAAAGCATAGCTTTTGTATAAAGCGTGGCTTTGTGGACGAGACTTCGTCGGAACTCACACCCCAGAAATGGTCAAAACAGGAAGGATGCGGCAAGGTTATTAGAGGGTAGCGCCCCTTTAGTGTATGTCATTCCTTCTGGATAGAGGTGGTATCATGGAATGGAGCCCAGATACTTAGCCTATGTGGTTACTGCATTATTATTCTTATGTTGTTGTTGGAAATCGAGGATCCTCGGATAGATCGGTTACGATCGGGGGATGACATATTCGTGTCAGTAGTTACCCAGTTAGGGGTAACCCGGCCTTGTGTTGGCAGAGATCCGGTTTGGTTCTCGGGACGTCATTCCAGAGGCGTTTCCTTGTGGCAATGGGAAGTTCCTTGGCCTGACCATTTGTTGGAAATCCAAAGAAACAATACGATCTTGTACGGTTTTAGTTGTAGAACCTATCATTCACTTATGGTGGCACCCCACTTTTTGGATGGTAGCTATAGTAGGCATAAGTGCGAAATGCCTATGCTGGCTAAGATTTATATCTTTATTTCGAAATGAATTTTTTCCTACACTATGCACTAGTAATAATATCAAATGTTTCTTTTTAATGCGTACCAAGCATCTTTGACTATCATAAGGAGAAATCTCCTCCGATTCCGCGTTTGCATTGTGTGTGTGTGTGGGAGGCCTTATGGTAGTCTCATTTTTTAAAAAGCATTGCGGATTGACTTTAAAAATATTCCTCTATTTTTATTTTAAAGAAAAATAAACTGTTTTACTTCTCACACCAGTCACATGACTGACTCGGAGTTTATTGTTTTCCTTCCTAAACTCTGGGTGCCCACCAATTTCCACACAGGCAGTCAGGAGTAAAGGTTTATCAGGATATTCTGGAATTCAGGAGTTGCTGGAGGCAAGCTGGATGGCATGGCGTATTACTAGTATATAGTATTTCTTTTATGCTGTTTGTTTTTGTTTGTTATTGTACACTCTGATGATGTAATGAAATGTAATGTAATAACTGATATAGTTCTTTGTTTAAAGATTATTC